>CANTUQ010000066.1:2703000-4054500 GCA_947683425.1 Excoecaria cochinchinensis
TATTTATTAAAGTAAAATTAATATAGAAAGATAATTTGTAATTATATTTTATTTTTTAAAATAGGCACTTATTTAGCAATAAAAATAAAATTCAAAATGGACACATATGAAGGAATTGAGAAAGGAGTATCTATGAATTGCCACAAAACTCTTAATCAAACACCCCCTTATGCCTTAGCCTTAAACCTTTTATTCTTATAGATGTCCTCCTCAGTTCATAAACATTAAACACACGCCAATGTAGAACATTTTTGCACTCGAATTTGTCAATACCACCTAATTTGCATGGAATTATGAAAGTTGACCAAAATTTGGCACTCAAAGAATGGGGACAAAGATTTGACTAGGGTAATTTACCAAAATATTTACCAAAATAGGGTGAAAAGAAAAGTATTTCCCAAAGTAAGGTAATTCTGATGAAGACGCAACTGATACTTGCGTCTTCAGAGTGGTGGGCCCCATCGGTAATTTTGAAAACTTTGACTGATGCCGCAGCCAAGTACTGCAGCGTCAGTAGAATTTATGCCCAATATAAATTCGTCCGCTCTTTTTGGGTATTACATTTCAGAGCAAGTTTATTGAAAGCAACATTTCGTAATAAATTTAGAAAACGCTACAAAAATTCGTGAAAAGATTTGGGTATTAAATTTGAGGTATGTTTTGTTAATATAATGTATGAATATTGTTTTATTAATATAATGTATGAATATTGATATGCGATTTAATTTGAAATAATTTTATTAATTGAGTTTTATGTAGTGTAGAAAAATTAATTATTGTTATTGTGGTAGATGATACGCACATACTTAACTCCAAAAGCTATGATCAGTGATATTGCCAAACAAATGGTCACACAAAAATGGAATGATTTGTATAGCTATCGAGTTGAAAATAGCATAACAATGTTCAATCATATTATTATAGTTAATAAAAAGTTATAAAAAATTAAAATGAGAGGATATCGAATGGAGAAAGCGGAGATGGTTGAAACTTTTTACATGACAATACCATTATGTTATTTAAAGTCTGTAATAAAAATTTGAAATAGCGAGACTGTGACGAAATATGAGAAATTAGTTATGAATTTCGTAAAAAATATAATAGAAGTTAGTGAAGAATAATATTTAAAAATTAGAGATACTATGCCAGTGGAAAAAAAAATTTATTATAAGTGGTACAATTATAATAAATAGCTTGAACACTATGTTCATTAGAATTTTGTACAATTTAATGATATTTTGTGATGTATGTTAAATAATTTAAATATGTGTGAAAATATAATGTAATAATATTTAAGTGTCCATATACTATTATTAATAATATTATTGTTATTGTTATTATTATTGGTTGATAATATGTAATAAGTTAATTTATTATTAACTGATAAATAATTTATTGTTTTAATTAATGAAAAAAGCATCTAAATGTGAAAAAATATTAATCTCATATTTGAACTTATAGGCAATTTGAAGATGCCAGCATATACTGGCTTTTATTTGCACACTGATGGTCAAATAAGTTATGGATCGGAAGAATATGATATATTTGGTCCAAATGCCATTACAATGAGACTAACACTTAGGAATAAGCCTACTTTTGCTAAATTAGTTTGTAAAATTCACATTAAATTGGGTCTGTGGCTGAACGACATGGTTCAAGAATTATATACAGGAGTTCAATGTACAACAGAGGTTCACTATGCTGGACATCAGTGGATTTCGTGGATGATAATGATGTTGAGATGATATATGAAAATCTAAAAAGTAATGATGATTATACATTGGTGGAATTAATTATTGTGCTTACTGAAACTGATGCAGCTGCCAATCTAGCGACGGATGATCTAGGTCCAAGTCAACTTATGTATGTAAATGATGTCGGTCCGAGTCAGCCAATGCAATCTGTAAATAGACATAATACTAAATTATTACCTCAAAGTAATTTTTGTGGAGGAGAAAATACAGATACAATACATAATGTCACTCAAAATCCACAACGGCAATCAGTTCGAAATGTAGGGGATGCTGTTCCTAGTCAGGCCCAGCAGTCTGTCAGTCGCTTGGCCGGCGATACGAATAGAACAGGGACAAGTGAAGGATTCAGAAACGGTGATCTATGTCGATCAGTAAACCAAAGACCTGCTACTTCTATGAGTCAACTCAGACAATCATTTAGCCGAAAGGGTCGGTAACTTTATCAGTAAATCAATATTTGGGATAAGATCAGGCAGTTGGTCAAATGAATTAAATTTTGTTGAAGGGTCTAATGCAGCAGAAAGTCAGTTTCTCAAATTTCAGACGTCAGACAACGATGATCGGCATCCGTTGCCAGCTGTCGAGTGCCGCAAGTCAATCCGCTTTGACCAAAATATCACCCTCCATGAAAATTTTTTCTTTTCGCCCTATCTTGATAAATACTTTTACAAAATGCCCTATTCAAATCTTTGTTCCCAAAAAATATCAAAAATTACCCACTATTGTTGTTGGTATGGACTTTACCTTCTTCTAACAATGTATTATTCAATTAAACTGGCTACCAATCATCTAAAAATGTTTTATAAGAACTCGTGTTGTGGTCAAGGCTTATTATCATCTTTAGAATGGTAAAATCCCATGATTTTAAAACATTGACATTTGGATTTTATTCAACGTTATACCCAAAATTAATTATATATTTCTAGTTTTGAATTATTCTTTCCGAATACCAGTTTTCAGACTCCTTTTGAAAACGTCAATTTGACTATGTTTGCTGGGCCAAATATTATTATTATTATATGGTTTTTTTGTTTGGTCAGTGTCCTGTAACTCCTGTTTGATTCGGTGGCTATGGATTATGGAGTTTTTCATATTATCCATTTTTAATATATTACAGTGAAGTCCGCTTAAGATTCAAACAATCTTTAATAATTTGTTTTTTATATTTAAATAAAATTAATAAAAAACATTTGAGCTCAGATGCACTCCAATATCGTCCGATCAATCGGCGGTTGTGATAGACCCAATCCACCACAGAGAGAGCAAATACTCTTCACTGCCCAATGATGCACCAGCCGGGAATCGAACCCGGGTCTGTACCGTGGCAGGGTACTATTCTACCACTAGACCACTGGTGCTTTGTTGGCTTATTCCTCCTCGTAATAAATTAATAAAAAAACTCTAAATTCCATTATTATTTCTGCAATTATCATATTAATGGATAGAACAAATCAGTATAACACTGAACCAATTGAATTTCAGTATAGGTCCGAAACTACATGGATTTGACCCAACCCAATAACAGAGATGGCATTCCTGTAATTTCATCCCTCATCAAACCCATCCTAGACATTTTAAATCCCACAAAAACCCTAGCGATAGTCCTCTTCCGCTATAACCAGCGGCAAAACCTCACTTCCGCCCTCTCAAGAACCGAAAATGGTGAAATTCTTGAAGCCCAACAAGGCCGTGGTCCTTCTACAGGGCCGATTCGCTGGCCGGAAGGCGGTGATCGTGAGATCCTTCGACGACGGAAACCGCGACCGTCCGTACGGTCACTGCCTCGTTGCGGGAATAAAGAAGTACCCGGCGAAGGTGATCAAGAAAGACTCGGCCAAGAAGACGGCGAAGAAGTCACGCGTGAAAGCGTTCGTTAAGATGGTTAATTACAACCATTTGATGCCCACAAGGTACACTCTCGATGTGGATTTGAAGGATTCGGTTACTCCTGATGCATTGGCCACTAACGACAAGAAGGTGAGTGCTGCTAAGGAAATCAAGAAGAGATTTGAAGAAAGGTTCAAGAGTGGAAAGAACAGGTGGTTCTTTTCCAAGCTCAGGTTTTAATTGGAAATTTTGGAATTGAATATGAAGCTTGATTTGAGGTAATTGAATGTATGCGATGCTGTTTTAATTTAGTTTCTTCTGAATTTTATATTACAATGGAGCTGAAGAATGGTAGTCATTATGGTTAATTAGTCTCTTTATTCTTCTGATACCAATCCAAACTGCATTGTAGTGTTTGTGGAAATTAATCAGAATGCATTATTGGAATAAACCAAAGCTTTTTTATATATACAGTTAGACAAGTTTTTATCCTTCTTTTCTATCATTCACTATAAGAATGCATATTGTGGGGAAATGATATAAAAAATGGTAGTATATATTGCTTTCAAAATATAAATAAATATTTAAGTAATGTAAATTTATATTCAAATAAAATAAAATAAATAAATAAATTAGCAAATAATGATAGAATAAAATCGCACTAATGTACATAATCTAACTAAAATATATACTACCTTTTTTTATATCGTTTTCCCACAATATGCATTCTTATAGTGAATGATTTAGTTAATGATAATACACAAATATTTATGCTATTAGGGCTTGGACCCTTGAACCCATAATAGCCAAAGGCCCACGACAGATTAGCCCAATAATTGGTACTGAATGTGGCTCAACAGTCAACACAAAATAGTCTGCTTGGTTATTTCTTGAGCTGTGATTTGGTACGTAGGTGCATATGGACTGTCGAATAGCACACATTCAAGCTATCTGACGGTTCAAATGCACGCGCAGAAAATTACTATTCTTATTTCTCATACACCCATACTACTGCTTAACTACCATTATCGACACTCAATTGCTACTGTATGGACATCATTGACTGGATGCACTTTAAATAGTTTTAAACGATCAATGGTAAATTATTTTCTGAAGATACATTCTCTATCCATCTAGAGCTTTTCTGACTTAACAGTCGCACTTCGCTTTCTTGTCATTTTAGGAATTTAATCCCTTGTTGGATGGATTCAAGCTAGCTGATACACCGCGGAGCCCTCAAGAGATTTATAGGCCCGGCCAGAGGGGATGAACCCTGCAGACAGCCGAAGTCTCGAAGGGATGACCCTGACTCAGACGATGATGAGCGCAGGAACCCTAGGAACGTCGACCCGAGCAGGCCCTATGCCGGGGTGATAAATGTGATCACTGGAGGGTCATCCTACGGAGAGGACCTCCCCAAAAAAGGGAAAGGAAAGGGCGTCTACCTCTCCCGCCAGGCCGAGCAGCCTGCCTCAGTCACCATTTCCAGCGAAGACGCACGAGACGTCCTGTTTCCTCATGAGGACGCACTCGTTGTAAGAGCTCGGATTAATAATTTCAATGTGAAAAAAATCCTGGTAGACAACGGCAGTGCTGTCAACGTCCTAACTCTCCAGGCTTACAGAGCCATGGGACTCCCGATCGGAGAGCTGAAGCCGAATGCCACACCTCTGATCGGGCTGGGCAACGCCACTATCCCGGTGGCGGGATCGGTAGAGCTCTTTGTCGAGCTCGGCCAAGAGGCAATAGCTCACGTTTGTAAGGTAATTTTCATGGTTGTTGACATGACGTTTGCCTACAATGCCATCTTCGGCAGGCCATTGCTTTTCCAGACCGGAGCTGTGACCTTCATCTGCTACATGGTGATGAAGATCCCAACCACGGGAGGCGTCGCCGTCTTGAGAGGCGACCAAAAAGCATCCTGAGAAGCTTATATCACCATGATAAAGCAACAGCGAGAAGCAATGGTCGTGGAGCCTGGCCTCGAGCAGCCAGAGCAGCCGGCAAGGCCCAGAATGGACCCAGCAGAGGAGACAAAAACTAAGGCGTTAAATAAGGGGAAAAACGTTCAGGTCGGGACTAGCATGAACAGGGAAACTGAAGAGGCCATCATGCAAGTCTTAACGATCAATCAAGCGACCTTCGCCTGGAAGCCAGAAGATATCTCTGGCGTCGACCCCAAGATAATCACCCACAAGCTAAATGTGGACCCAAACTTTCCTCCGGTCCGTCAAAAGCTAAGGAGGCATGCACCCGATCGGAGGAAGTTCATTTCTGAGGTAGATAGGCTACTCAAGACCGGAACAATCCGAGAGGTAGACTATCCAGAGTGGCTGGCTAACGTGGTTTTAGTCAAGAAAAAGTCTGGCAAGCTGCGGATGTGTGTGGATTTCACCGACCTCAATAAGGCATGTCCCAAAAACAGCTATCCCCTGCCCAGCATAGACCAGTTAGTGGATGCCACAACAGGCCACGTCATCTACTCTCTTCTCGACGCATATGCTGGCTACCACCAAATCCTGATGATATGCAGGGCAATATGCAAAAGATTTATGCATGTGAGATACAAGAATAGATAGACCACATCCCAGGTGGTTAAGGGATTCGTAGAGGGTACTGCTCGGCTGCTCACATTGTCAGATGCCCCCAGGGATCTAGAAAAGTGTTGTCTTGGCTTTACGAACTCTAACCCATAATCTTTTCAAGGAGAACTGACCCATACGTATCTTTGCCCCCCGGTCAACAAGCATTTTGTCCCCAGAACTCTAAATCAAGTTCTACATTATGCATCACCTACTTAAAGGAAATTTCCTTGATCAGGAGAAAATCAGCTTTATCACAGATGACAGGACATTTTGCTACAGGATGATGCCGTTCGGACTGAAAAATGCTGGGGCCACATATCAGCGTCTAACGAACAAGATCTTCAAAGACCAGATCGGCCAGAATGTCGAGGTATATGTCGACGACATGATCGTCAAGAGCCGAAGCCCCGAAGAACATCCAGCCGATCTGGCAAAAGTTTTTGACACACTGAATAAATTTCAGATGAAGCTCAACCCCGAGAAGTGCGTCTTTGGGGTACCTTCAGGAAAATTTTTAGGATTCCTAGTCTCCCAGCGAGGGATTGAGGCAAATCCAGAGAAAATAAAGGCTATCCTCGAGATGCAACCTCCCAGGAACATAAAGGACGTCCAGAAGCTGAACGGAAGGTTAACAGCCTTAGGACGATTCATTTCCTCCTCAGCCAAGCGCTGCACTCCTTTCTTCAAGAAACTGAGGAAGAGTGAAACTTTCGTCTGGGGGGAAGACTGCCAGCAAGCCTTCGAAGAGTTGAAGGCATTCCTCACTAACCCACCGCTACTGAGCCGGCCAGTACCAGGTGAAAATCTGTACTTATATTTAGCCACCTCTAAGGAAGCTGTTGCAGGTGCATTGGTACGAGAAGAAGATACTCAACAGCTACCCGTGTACTACGTTAGTGAAGTACTCAGAGATGCAGACCTAAGGAAGGGGCCGGTTGAGCAGCTCATTATTGCCCTCATGATGTGTGCAAGGAAGTTGAGACCTTACTTCGAGGCGCACACAATTGTCGTCCGATCGGGCCATCCTCTCAGGAAGATACTCCAGACGTCCGATTTGGAAGGCAAAATGGTGGGATGGGCCATTAAGCTACAGTCCTGGGATGTCAGGTATGAGCCCAGAAAAGCGATAAAGGCCCAGGCTTTAGCGGATTTCATAGCTGAACTTGCGGGTGAGGAACCACAGAGTCAGCCCAGGCTACAAAACTGGGAAATGACAGTGGACGGTGCAGCAAATGACACTCGAGGAGGTGTCGGCATAGTAATAAAAGGCCCTCTGGGCATCACAATAAAGTACGCAATAAAGCTTAACTTTAAAGCTTCTAATAATGTTGCAGAGTACGAGGCGCTCCTTCAAGGTCTGAGACTGCTCCGCGCAATCCGACCGGAATCAGTAACCATAAGGAGCGACTCCCAGCTCGTAACCAGTCAGGTCTTGGGGACCTTCGAGGCCCGGGAAGCCACCATGATCCAATACCTGGCCAAAGTTAAAGCAGCCTTCACTAAACTGGAGGAAACTGGATCAGAATGGGTGCTGCAGAAAGTCCCGAGAGACCAAACAGCAGAAGCCGATCGGCTAGCGAAGTTGTCTGCTTCTGAACAAAATCCCGTAGAGGAAAACATTGCCGTCATTAACCAGACTTCCTCCTCCCTAAACGAGCCGGAGATGATGGAGATCGATCAAGAGGGTGAAACCTGGATGAGTCCGATCAAGCAGTACCTCCAAACAGGCAGGCTGCCCGATGACAAAGACGAAGCTCGAAAGGTATCCCGAAAATCCCTGAATTACTCCATCATTAACGATGACTTGCATAAGAAAGCTTTCAGCCACCCTTGGCTCAAGTGTGTGACGGAGGAAGAAGGAGACGATGTCCTCAGAGAGCTCCATGAAGGCATATGCGGAGCACACGAGGCAAGCAGAGCAATGGCAAGAAAAGCCCTCCAGACGGGATATTACTGGCCTAGCATGCTCAAAGATGCCCAAGAAAAAGTCAGAAAATGCCCGCAATGCCAGGTACATGGGAGGATAATAAGGCAGCACGGAGCAAACCAGCAACCGATCGGAATTGCTTGGCCTTTCGATCAGTGGGGGCTGGACATCCTATGACCTTTTCTCCAAGGCAAAAGGCAGATGAAATTCCTCATAGTAGCAGTTGACTACTTCTCCAAATGGATCGAGGCTGAACCTGTTGCCACTATCACAGCTGAGAAGGTCAAAAGCTTCGCTTGGAAAAACATCATCTGCAGGTATGGCTTACCCAATGTCTTTATTGCAGATAATGGCAAGCAGTTCGACAGTTCCATTTTCAGAAATTTCTGCCAAGGACTGAACATTAAATTAAAGTTCACGTTCGTCGCTCATCCCCAAAGCAACGGAATGACTGAGGTCTCCAATCGGACAATCCTGGAAGGGTTGAAAAAGCGACTGGGCGAGGCAAAAGGCAATTGGACTGAAGAATTGCAGAGTGTCCTGTGGTCGTATAGAACTTCGCCAAGGACAGGCACTCATCAGACGCCATTCTCCCTCGTCTACGGCTCTGAAGCTATGATACCTGTAGAGGTCGGCCTTTCCTCTTACCGATCGGCGCTCTACTCCGAACAGGAGAATTCCAAAGAAAGACGCCAAGATTTAGATCTGATAGAAGAAAGAAGGGAGGACGCCTACACCAGGATTGCCGCCTATAAGCAAAGAGTTGCCAGGTACCACAATGCTAAAGTAAGGTCAAGAACTTTCAATGTTGGGGATCTGGTGCTCAGAAAGGCAGAATTAGGCTCAGGGAATGCCGGAGTGGGAAAGCTAATGCCAAATTGGGAAGGGCCCTATGAGGTCTCTAAAGTTTTAAGCCCGAGCACTTATAGGCTCCGAACTGTGGAAGGACAAGATGTTTCCAGAAGCTGGAATGTTGAAGTACTCAAGAAGTATCATATCTAACAATGTATCAGAACCTGGCAATTGCCTGATTAATAAAGAGGTTCTTTCTTTCATGACTGTTCAATTTATGTATATAATAAACGGTTGTACGCTAAGCTTGATGCCCATCCCGAGCTGAAAAATCGAACATGTCGCGATGGAGGATCTTACCTCCCCAAGTACTAGAGGATCTGACCTCTCCAGCTCGGCTATGCAATTTTTATGCAACCTTACGAGTATTATCTAGCTCGACTATGCAATTTTTATGCAAACTTACGAGCATTATCTAGCTCGACTATACAATTATTATGCAATTTTACGAGTATTATCTAGCCTAATTTTATGCGATCTGAAAGCCAGAATGATCCGATCGGTCACTGGGCTTAGGCGTTATCCAAATTCAGGAAATACTTGCAAATGCTATGCTATTTTACGAGTAATATCTAGCTCGGTTATGTTGCGAATTTTAATACAAACTTATATATACACCAACTTGCGGAAAGATGCAATTTTATTAAATAATGTCTCTACTGTACAATTTGTAAAGAATTGTTACAAAGATAGAAAATAAAAAAAAAAAGAGTAAGTAAAGATATTCTAAGCTCCTAAGCTAACTATCTATGTTTACAATTTTCACCTCGCCAGGAGGATCGACGTTTTGTTCGGCATCCGGCTCGGCGGTGGCTTGAGAAGGGTCGGCAGTCGATGGAACTGACCCTGTCCCCCCTTCAGAGACAGGCCCCGTTGAAGAAGGCACCACTGGCTCGGCTTCAGGCCCAAGAGGAACCTCCATTTCGGCTTCAGGGGCTAAAGGCGCCGCAGGCTCCACTTCAAATGGGACCTCCAGAACAGTCTCCAGAAGTGAAGGACCTCCGCCTGAAGCTCTTTCGGTCGCTTCACCCTCGGGAGCGCCCTCTTTGTCGTCGTCGATAGGCGGAGCAGGCAATGATGCCGGGTCGTCCATCCAAGTCAGATCCACTCCAGGAAAGCGCTTCCCAGCTTCATAAACTAGCAGAGATAACAGCTCCACCTGGGCGTCTGCTAACTCATCGACAAGGCGCTCCTTCTGATTGGCAAGCTCCACCTCAAGAATCTTCGTGAAGGAGGCCGCCTTTTCTTCCTCGGACGTCCTCAAAGACTCCGCTTCCTCACGAAGCCGCTCGCCTTCTGCCTTCCACCTGGCGTTCTCAGCAGCCAACTCTCTGCACTCGGCATCCAGTCGGGTCGCGTCTGCTTCGAACCGCCTCAGCTGTGCATTATCAGCAGAAAGCCGGGCGACCTCACCTTTCAGCCTGTCGGCCTCGCTCCGCCGAGCCTTCAGATCCTGAGCCGTTTGGTGGGCCTCCTTCCTAAGGGCCACTGTCTCCGACTGGGAGGCAGAGTACTGCTCCTCTAGCTTGGCCACCTCAGCTCGAAGGACGGAGGCTTCTTTCTTGGCAGCCTCATAACGGGCGTTTGCCTCCGCCTTGGCCACGGCGCCTGACTCGGCCCTTCCTTTCCACACGCCAGCCATCAAATGTAGCCGTTGTGTCCTCCTGGCAGCCTGCATAAGAAGAGCAAGAGCAGATGGGTCAGGGATACGAAGATGGAAACGAGCCCCCCCCCCCCCCCCCCCAAAAAAAAAAAAAGAAGCAACAAGTCCTTACATCCATCAACTGCTGATTGATGGCGTTGCATTCTCTGTTGAGCTGACTTGTGTCGCCGGCTTCTCTATGATCTTCATTCTGGAGAAGACCCCGGCAGATGAAATTAGCTACCTGGCCCATCGACCAATCATCGCCGAAGTTCTCTCTCAAAATCTCTTTTAGAGAAACCGACCGTCGGTCCGAAGAGCGTCGTGGAGACTCGCCGTGATGAACAGCTTTGCCTCTAGCGGCCACCCGAGCGTCCGACTCGGCTATCAGCTCAACAGCCCTCCTCTTAGCCGCTTCCTCGGCTTTCTTCTGAGCAGCCTCATCCGCCTTCCTATTGGCAGCCTCCTCCGCCTCTCGGATCGTATTAGCGATGGGTGCGGTGTCATCATCCGATTCGTCCCGGAGCCTCGGAGGCCGAGTGTTCTTCAGGTGGTGATAAGCAGCTCCACTTTGAGGTCTGGGCACCACAGGTTTGACGGTGGACACAGTAGGAGCTGGAGGGGCAGAACAGATTGGGACAGCGTCTATTAAGACAGCAGAAGTAGAAGCGCCAGCAGCAGCCTGAGAGGATTGCAGCTCCGACGAGGCCACCAATCTTCTCCTTTTCCTCTGCTCTTGAGCCCTCCGTTCGGCCTCGCGCTTCTGCTTGATCTTCTCGCCGAGCTGTTTAGACGCATCGCTCCTGCCAGCCATCTCAGCTGCAAACAGTCAATAGACAAGATAAGTCTCTCAGACTTGGTACTCACAATTAATAAAAATGATATGCAATGCATAATCGATGCATAATGACAATGTTTTCTCCCCGATCCTAATGCTCACGTTCTGCATCCTCAGCGTTTTCAGAGCTGAAAGAGCCGAACAGCGTAGACAGGAGAAAGCTAGACTGATAGGGCTCTCCATGCCTGCTTACGGCATCCATCAGCTTTTTTATGTCCCCCTCGTACATAGGCTGACCGGCGGCTAGGTCCTTCAGAATCCCGACCCTAGCCGATCGGGTGAGGCGCACCCCAAATCCACCTTTCCTCCCCACCAAGAAATACCTTTCTTTGTACCCTTTCATAGAGGTGGGGATGAACATCAACTTTCTCTTTGGGCGGCTTGTGAAGAAATACTCCGTCCTGTCGCTCCGACCCGAGATATAGAAGAAGTGAGTGAAAAGCTCCAGGGTTGGTGCTACCGCCTCTATTTTGCAGAGGATTTTGAAGCACGCCACCGATCTTCAGCCGTTCGGATGTAATTGGTTAGGGGCGAGACCATACCCCCTCAGTATTGCCATTTCAAAGGCGCCCAGCGGAAACCTCAGGCCTGCATCTAGGCTCCAGAGGTGGCATATGAACCATTCCCTGTTATCTTGGCCAAAGGGCCCTTCTGTCACCGCCATTGAGTCTGGACAGGCCAACACCGATATGTCATCAGGAAGGCCGTACTTGGAGCAAATCTTGGCCACCTCCCCAGCGGTCAGTCGAGAGTGCAACTCGGCGGCTGGCTTGTTCTCATACCAATCCAAAAAACTTGTGTCTAATGTTTCAGCGCTACTGGAGGCCATCTTCAACAAAGATGAAGGAAATGTGCAACTCTCTAATTTCTAAATGAAATGGATGTGGGAAGAAAGCAAAAGACGAAATCACAAAGAAAGCAAAAGGGGAAAAAGTTACTTACTTGATGAAAGAGACTTTAGAAATTCGAAGAAGAAGCAAAGGATAGTTGCAGAGATCTGGGAATTCAAGAAGAGATTTTGACAGAACTTCGCTAGGGATTTCGAAAATAAAGAGAAAATGCTTTACAAAGTCCCCTATTTATAAGCCAAAAACTTCTGGAACACGCCAAACAACGCGCCATTCAACGAGCGCCACGTGTCGAAAGATATTATGCCTCTGCGAACAACGAAGCGTCGCCCTCGGTACATGCGCAACATTAAATGAAAACAGATGTCCAGGCAGGCGCATCTCTTCAGAAAAGCGCCTTCAAAATTCGAAAAGTCCGCCAACGCGCGTCTTCGGATTGGGAAATTCTGAGCTGATCCCATCCGAACGGACCTTCAATAGGCAAATCAACGCCCGATCGGACCTGTTGAGGGGGGACAAGTGATAACACAGCAAATATCACTTGCTATAAGGCCCATCAAGCCGGCCCACTTAACTGGCAAGGCCCAAGGCCTATCAACCAAAGGTAGCAGACACGAGCTCCTAGGCAGCGCACAAGCCCGATCGGCTGATGTGACCGCCAATCCCATCAGCCGCCTGACACAAGGCAGCGCCCATGCCTACCACCTGCTCCTTGTCATGTCGCCGAATACCTACTCTGACAGCCAGTAATCACACCCCAGGCGTTCAAGTGTCCCTCAACTATCTCATATAAATAGTCCAGCCAACGATGACTCCAGGTATTGAATCAAAGACACTCTCTCTCTAAAAGCACATTCTCTCTCTAAGCTATTAACTTAAGTTTTGGAGTGCTCACGCCTGATCCGACCGGACTCTTCTTATTGCAGGTATTCTCATCCGATCGGATCGCATACTCTCTTACAGATAAAGACGTTTTAGACTTTATCATTTACTATATTTCGTTCTAACATTTTAGAATCTATTAGTTAATATCATAAAGAAATAAGAGTATTATAATCTAAAAACATTTCATCTAATTTTAATTTATACTTTTATATATAGTATAGATGAAGGTAAAAATGTCTGAAATTTGACACGTTTGACTGTTAATTTCTAGTTTTTTTTAGGCTTATTGCAATTAAATGATGGTTCTATTTTTATTATAGTAGGTGAAAGTTTAATGATGATGTGTCCAATTAAAGTCTTTTTACCTTTGTAAAACATACAAATCGAACTCTGGCCCCATAATAAGGGGGAAGATATTTAGAGGAGATTGGAAAAGGGACCCGTCCGACACGCTATGTTTAAATGCGACAATGTCTAGTTAATACCAAAACATGTGTCCATTCACAATTTTGTAATTTCCCTTCTCAAACAGGAATATCATAATTTCCTTTGCAAAAAGAAGACCACCCAATTTTATGTCACTTACAAAAAAGACACATTAACATAATTTTCATGATTTTGTGGATGAAAAATTTCTCAACGTTTATTTAATGGTGATTTTTTTTGGTTAGGACGGGTGCCTAACACAAAAAAGAAAAGAAAAAATCTAAACTTGAAACTTTCCTTAATTGGAATAGTTATCTAATCACTCAAAATAATGAAGATATATATATATATATATATATATATATATATATATATATATATATTTGAGGAAAAAAATATTTTCTCCATTTTATTTTATATTTTACTTTTATTATTTTTTATTAAAATTTAGAGGTATTAATTAAATTTAAATTTTAAATAAAATTGAGTAATTTAATATATAAACTTAAATTTAATTGATTAATTTATATTAAAAAAATTAAATTTTATTAAAAAAATTTAAAATTTAAAATTATCCAATAAATAAAATTTAAATTTTATTTAAAAATAATACATAAAATATAATGAAAAAATTATTGTCATTTGTCGATATCATTTGTCGATATCGAGGTGTTCCGTTATGATATGCAGCTCTCCTGAGAAGCAAGCAATAATGTCATTTTCTAATAATTTATTAAAGTAGGAGACATGGAGATGACTGCGTACTAACTTTCAGCAACCATATATGTCTAATCGGAATACTTACAGTTAATCTTTTACTTGGATCACAAACATAGTTACCGTTTGGTATGGAATATAACCGACGATCAATTTCATTCATTTTAAATCGTACAGAATATTATGAAGTTTGTCTGAATTAATCTAAAAAAAAGTTATTTAACTTAATAATCATTTCTCGTTGAAATTAATCTAGAATCAGCTTATTCAATTTTTAATAGACATAAAAATTATTCTTTTTATTTTACTATGTGTAACTCTTTTAAATAAAATTTAAATTTAATTTATCTAACACTTTTAAATTTTCGATATAATTTAAATTTTTTTAATTATAATACGAATAATAAAAATGATAAATAAAATAAAATAAAAAGAGTGATTTAATTATTTATCATTTTGATCAAATCAAATTCAAGTACAAAACACTTATTAGTTGCTGAGCAGTCACCAATCAATTGAATGATTATTTGTCAATTATTGGAGCATTTTTTAGTTAATGCTGCTTGATATTTTGAGAGCAAAATGACAATTTTATTTTGTTCTTTACTAACTTTTATAATTAACAATTTTTCCAAAGGATACTAATTAAGTAAATTGGTCCAATCCAAAAATTTTGTTCAAATTTATCTACAAAAAAATTAACTAAAACTCAACCAATTTCAAAAGTATTCCCAACTGAACCAACTAAAAATAATCATATTAAATTTTAATTTAAATGGACATGTTATGTTCCAAATGAGTCAATATACCAAATATAATTTTTCCATGCCTAGCATGCTTAGCCAAATTCCAATCCATCCAAGTCCAAAACCTATTTGACTCTAACCCGGCCTAACCCAATTCAATCCAATCAGGTTTGGCCCGAACTCATTCCATTTCAATCCGAACTCGGCGCAGACTGAAGTAGGCTTGAATTTTATTTATGTAGGCTTGTGCATAAAAAAATCTTTAAATTCTTGTTAAATTTGGTCCGAACCCGATCAATCCATATTTGGCATGAACTCACCCCATTCTAACTCGAACCTGGCCTAACCCGAAATAGGTTTAGATGTTCTTAATGTAGGATTGGGCAAAAAAAAAAATTCAAATTTTGTTCTGGTCCGTCTCGAAATCCTATCCGACTAGAATCGATCCATCTCGATCTGATCCATACCAAATCCAATACAACCTAGCCCAAAATAGGCATGTACCTTATTTATGCAATCGTGTGTAGAAAATCTTCAAATTTTGACCTAATTCGGCTCGAATCAAATCCATTTCAGTCCGACTTGGCCCAAAATAGGTTTGAATTTTATTTATGAAGGTTCATGCAAAATAAAATCTTCAAATTTCATTTAGGCAAGACCCAAATCCGACTTCGGCCCAAATCAGACCCATCCCGATCCAGCTTGAACTAGACCCATCTCGACCTGAATCTGGCCCAATTTGAAGTAGGTTTGGATTTTATTTATACAAAATTGTGCAAAAAATTTCTTCAAATTTTATTTAGGCCCAGCTCGAATTCGACCTATCCCGGCCCATCTTGGTCTAGCCTGAACTCGACCCATCCCGACCCGAATTTGGCCCAGTTTGAAGTAGGTCTAAATTTTATTTATAAAAGATTAATTGTACGGAAAGAATTTTCAAATTTCGTTATGGCTCGACTTGAATATAACCCATCCTAGCGCGATCAAAACCTGACTCATCTCAGTCCGGCCTAAACTCGGCCCATACCAAATTCAACCCATCCTAACTCAAAATAGGCCAGTAGTTTATTTATGCAGTTTTGTTTAGAAAAAATCATCAAATTTTGATTAGGCTTTACCCGAATTCAGCCCATACCAATCCTATTCGAATTCAATCAAGCTCGAACCGGTCCAAACTAGGCCTGAAATTTATTTATACAGGTTTGTGCAAAAAAAAATCTTCAAATTATGACTAGGCTCGGTCCAAATTCAATCAATTTTGACCTAGCCTAAACTCGACGAGTACCAAATCCAATCTAATACAACTCGAAGTAGCCATGTATTTTATTTGTGTAGATTTGTACAGAAAAAATTTTATATTTCGATTAGATTTGGCATGAATCTGATCTATTCCGCCTTAGCTCGAACAAAACCCAATGCAACCTAGCTTAAAGCAGGCCTATGTTTTATTTATGTAGGCTTGTGTAGAAAGAATTTTTAAATTCACGTTGGGTCTGACTTGATCTATCCCAACCCAATCCAAACTCAGTGGAGCCTGGCGTAGCCCAAAGTAGGCTTAGATGTTATTTATGCAGGCTTATGTAAAAAAAATCTTCAAATTCAGGTTATACACGACCCATCTTGAACCGAACAAACCTAACCTAATCCAGCACGAAGTAGGCTTGTATTTCATTTATATAGGCTTGTGCAAAAAAAAAAATCAAATTCAAGTTAGGTCCGGCCAAGCTCGAAAAAACCCATCCCGATTCGACCCCAAGCTCATTTAATATGTTATAACTGTATCAATAGTGAATTTTCCTTAAAAAAAAGAGTTAAATGGGTTAATCCACATTTTCGCCTCTAAGGGCTACCGTGCGACTTATTTGGGTCACTATGTGCCAATTTGAGCCAATGTGCAACCCATCTGAGCTAATATGTAGCAAATAGATAGGTTGACCCAAATCTACCCAACTCGTTTGGGCATTTATCTATTTATAACCCATAAATAATGGCTTATTTATGATCCATTCATTTTTGACCCGCCATTTATGGCTCAACCCGATCCATTTACCACCAGTATAATTGAATAATATTCAGAATTTTTTCAAAATTGGACAACTTTTTTTTATTCTTTCACATCTTTTGTCTTTATCTTATTTGTTATAATGTGGCTAAAATTTGATGGATCTTAATAATACTATTATCAACTACGCCTAAAGCAATCTCAGTCCAAGGCCCAAGATAAGTCAAAGCTCAGTCAATTCAAAAGCCCAGCGCGTGACAAGCGAACTGTAACACCCCGAATACACCCTAGTCGGATCAAGATAAGTTTAGGGTGTAACGAAAACCGAATGTGGTTGAGATATGAATGGAAGTGTCAAAAAGGATACAACCGTCATTAATTCGAAAGTTCGATGAGTTTCTGTAAATGGGACAATTATATCATCGTGCCTCTAATGACATGAAGAGAATTATTCTTGGTGATTAAAATGTGTAATGGGATGATGGAAATGATTAAGTGTAGTAAAGGACGTCATCGGTATTAGGTGAAAAGTTAAGGGTATTTTGGTAATTTGCCAAATTGTGACTTAAATAAACTAATTAAGAAGATTTGTATGGCAATGTTTTAATTGGAGATAGTTATTTGTAAAATGTATGAAGAAACAAAAGAATAAAGGACTAAACTGATATTAAACATAAAAATCTAAGTGTAGCCAATAGGAGCTTGACAAGTGGCTCATTGTAGGCCAAGTTTATGTGATTAGCATGAAGGAAAAGAGAGGAGCAGCCGTCCACTCCATTTGGGCTGAAGAATAACCTATCTTTTCTTCTCTCTTTTCTTCTCTCAACTCATGCATTAGGTGGTCACTTAAGGAGAGGGTGTTCAAGTCAATTGTTGATGTAGTTTATAAAGAGAAAGGTAAGATTTAGATTTTGTTATCATCTCTATCCTTCTTCTTTTGTTTAAGAATTGAAAGTATGAGATGGAGTATAGTTTTAATGAAAATTTTGATGTGTTTTGGTTGAGGAATATCCGGCCCAAGAAAAGAAGAAAGAAATAGGGAGTGAAGTAAAGGAAGTGATTGGGTGTCTTCAAGAGGTTTGGAAACTAGTTTGATTTGATGTGTTTTGATGATAAATAATATGATTTGAGATGTATTTGAATGATATGTGTTGAATCTATGATGTTGATAGTGAGTGTTGGCTTTAGATTGTTAAAATTGTGCATGTGAGTAGGATTTGATGAAAATTGTGTTAAGAAACACTTGACCTTTCTTCGGTTATTAGGTTATATCCAGAGTTTTAGAACTACAAATGGTATAACAAAAGTACCGTTTGAAAGCTAAGACATATTCCTACAAATGTCTTAGAAATAAGCTTGAGCAAATTATAGCTCTAACTATCTCAAAAGTGGTCATGAAGTAGAGCTATCTTCCCTGGCCGGGTTCAGGGGAGCAGTGTATATTATTTTGTTCATATCTGGAGATTTAGGTGTCCAAATGAACTTAAATTTGTTTTATATGAAATCTAACATCCTAAGTATCATTTGTTAAGAAGGATGTTTGGCCTAAAAATGAGGTTTATAGGTCGGTTTAGGCTATTGAAGTTTGAAATTGGAAAGGAGTTAAAACATTTCATTCACGTTTCTATTCTCGTTGTCACACCCTTAGATGGTGAAATAATCTGTCACACCCTCATGTGGTGATTTTTGCCCAGTGTCACCACCTCAGGTGGTGAAATAATCTGTCACACCCTTAGATGGTGAAATAATCTGTCACACTCTCACGTGGTGATTTCTGCCCAGTGTCACCACCTCAGGTGGTGAAATAGGCTGTCACTCAAAATATCACAGCCTTAGGTGGTGAAACATTCTGGTTGCTTTCTTTCAGCATTTAACACTCTTTTTGGATCTCTAAAGCTTCCAATGGATATTTCTTTTAACTCCTAACCCATTAATCATTGAAGATTAATAAAATTAACCTAAAATTTACCTAAAAATAGTCCATAAAACCTATTAGCAAAAGTAACAATACATATAATTATGTGAAGAATAGTAATGGAATGATAAATATATGTGTTTGAGCTCGATGTTATACATATAATTATGTGAAGAATAGTAATGGAATGATAAATATATGTGTTTGAGCTCGATGTTAAACTCAAGTGATGTGTATATGCCTATGACATGGTGATTCTTGAACTTAACTAAGTATGTAATTAATGATCATGAACACGTAAACTTGAGAAGTGTAATGTGTACGTAAGTGAAGTAAATAGTTGATGTGTTAAGTGCATATGTAAAAGGAATGTGATCATGGATGGTATATGTGTTATGAAAATTGATCAATGTGAAATGGATAACATAATTAAATAACTTAAGCCTGCGAGTCAAGTAGTGGATAGATAGGCATGCCTATAGGGTCAAAGTGCTGCAGCCCAATGCGTTTAATGTATCTGATTCCTTGGGAATCACAATGCGATTACAATGCGTATAATTCTTGCTGGATTTTATTATACGTGAAATGATATTACTGTACCTGAGGGTACCAATGCGTAAATAAGATTTTAATGTGATTATAGTACCTCGGTGGTACCAATGCGAAACCCATTATCCGCGTCTTTGAATTGCAGGCAACTTAATAAATGGAAATAATAATAATAATACAACCATTATGTATGTTATATTCTGGAATTATGAGATGGGTTGCTTAATGCTCTATGTGTATGAGAATGCTAAATAAATCATGACATGTCTAAAATGGTACTTAATGTGATATGGTCAGTTAAGTATGATCTTTTGCGTATAATGTATGATGTTCTACTTGTGTGGTGTATTACTTGTTATGTGTATGTGTTTCCCACTAAGCTTTATGCTTAGCACGGATTTTCTTTTAATCCGTGTAGGTACTATTGATCGGGTCTTTCGAGAGTCTTTCCGCAGCAGTCCAGGCCAATATAAGCTTATGAAGAGTTATTAGAGTAGGATTTGTATCGTTTTCGGAATGTATGCAAGATTTATAATTTTAAATTATAAGTTTTGTAAAAGTGATATTGGTTATGTAAAAGATTTGTCTATAGTAAATCCTGAAGAAGTTTACTTTATAATGTGAATTTATAATGAATTTATAGTTAATTATAATGTGTTTTTAAAAATGAAAGAAATTTTATAACCCATATTTTAGCTTAAAGGTTTATAAGTTTTACATGTTTGTTCGGTAATGCCCTTGACCGTCGTCGTGAACCACCGGTTCACGGTATGGTTTACTACGTACGGGTAAGGGGTGTTACACGAACACCCAATGAGCCAAAGAGCTAGCGGCGCAGGCTGTCCGATCGGACTGAAAGAACATGATCCCTGTCAAAGTCCACTGAAATATCTTTTGTCTTTACTGTTTTTTCATAATACTATTTTTATTTCCTAGTCATGGTGATTCTTGTGAGTCCCAAATATATGATATAGAGGGGAGTGAATAGACCAATTCATAACTTTTTCGTGATTTGAACATATTAGAACACAGATAATTTTGATTTACATAATACCATCATCATACTAACTCCAATTCATTCTATTTACTTAATATAAATCTTTTAATTATCTTTTATCATTAAAAACACCACATATAGACGAAATGATTAGTGAGAAAAGATCAGACTTTCATTGGATAAATTAACTTAGAAAAATCAATTTCAACCCGTTTTTAGAACACAAGGTAATTTTCTAACTCTGTTCTATAGAACACAGAACAGATACATAATAATTAATTTTAGCATAAAAATTATAGGACACAAAATAAAAAGAGAGTAAGGGATAGAGAAGTTCAACACCGCGATTTATAGAGGTTCGGCCATTGCCTACATCCTCTTCTTAAGACAATCCGTTTTAAAAGTTTCTCTCTTTCTAATGTAACTCTATTTACGGGTAAGAGTCAAAAATCTGTTACAAATAGCTATTCCAAGTAGAGGTGTGCATCACCCGACCTGACCCGACGAACCCGAACCGAAATTGCAAATCGATGGGGTACGGTTGTTTGGGTAGTGCGGGTCGGGGGTAAGAATATATGATTTTTTGGGTTCGGGTCGGGTCGGGTTAAAACCTTAATAAACCCGACTCGACCGAATTTGATGTTTATTGTTATTAATTATTATGTAATATAAGTTTAAGAATTTTATAATTTTTAGTTTATTGTAATTTTTATATATTTTATGATGGTGAAATGTTATATTAGCTTAATAGGATTTTAAATTATATGTTATTTAATGTAATTTATATGTTAATTAATTTTATATATATATATATATATATATATATATATATATATATAAATTTTGGATTTTTCGGGTCGGGGCCCAACCAAACTCGGATTGGTCGGTTCGGGCCCCTACTCCTAAAAAAGGTCGGTTCGGGGGGGGGGGGGGATTGGGTGTATTCCTCGGGTTTTGGGTTTTTCGGGTTCGGGTCGACCGATGCACAACCCTAATTCCAAGTTTTTCTTCCCAAGTGAAAACTTTATAACACTTAATCATTTTTTTAAAGTAAAATGATCAAAACACTTAGCCATTTTTCTCAAGTAAAAGAATTTAAACACTTGTTAGTTTATTTTCCTAAGTTCTAGCAACCTAACCTCACAAATTCTATTTCACAAATTTGATAAATCTCACTAACATGATTACGATATAAAAACTATAATTATATTGAAGAGATGTGATCGTGAATGCACATGAATGAATGAAAAACTTATAAAAAAAATTAAGCACAAATAGAAAATATGTTTTTCACTCACTTGATTAAACACAACAACAAAACTCATTTTTATAGTTGAAGGATATAGCTGTTAGGTGTGAACGACATTTTGAAAAATGTTTCTATGTTTGAAGATATTTTTATCTTTATGTTTCCTTAGTCAATGAAGAGCTGTTTGAGAGAATATTTTTACAGATTTTATGTTTCTTTGAATGAGAAAAATCAAATTCAATAAAAAGATCTCTTTCCATTTTCAAGAACTATAATTGTGGATTTTTGACTTTAAGAAAGAAATAACTTTATTTTAAGTAAATATGTGATTTGAAAAATATTTTAAACATAGAAAATAATGTAACTACCGTGCTGTGAGTGTGTGGATTTCTCAAAAATAATTTTACAAATTTTATTTCCTGATAAACCTTTAATGCTGTAAGTCTGCTCTGATAGTTGTAGAACACGAACTTGTCTGTTATACATTTGATAGAGCACTCTGCATCAGATCTTGAAACTTGGGCCTGCAATATAAAAGTTAGAAAGAATCCCAATTTTATTAAGTGCAAATGTTCTGTTAATACATCAAAACCTAAAGATTAGCGCTTTGAGCCAACAATTCTCTCCTCATATTTATTTTGTAACTTCTTTTCGTTGGGCTTATTATATCATGAGAAAATAATATTTTAGGGTTTCTCCTCTACTTTTTTGTTTTTTTTCAAAAAAAAAATTTATTTATTACCTTAACAAGCCAATTTTTACATTTTGCAGTAAATTTAATTTGTTGATCATTTACAAAAAATAGTTAAAATCAGAAGCATTGAATATTTGAATTCACGTAGGTAAGGGCAAAAAGAAGTGATGATGAAGTACAAGATAGAAAGTAATTCATGTTTTTGGTTGTGATATACTAAAGATAAAAGGTACAATTAAAAAAAAAAGAGAGATAAAAGGTATAGATAAATAAATTAGGTTATTATTATTATTTTTTATAACAATGCACATTAAATTAGGGTATACAAAAAATGCCTATTAAGTATACATTGCTACTATTAAATTTAAGCATATACTACAATTAATCATCAAATTTAACACTACATAAAGAGTACAATTCATCAAATCTTCATTATGATAAAATTAAGAGCTTTGGGTTTTATTGAATAAATTTTCACTTCAGCATCTTAATTGCACATTCTGTACAGTTGAGAGGCTAAAATATATATTTTTATAGTAATTAAATTAGTTGGCATGCCCCATGCAGTCCATCAATTTTTGTCGTTTTCTTTCTGCCAAGTTCACTGCTTAAAATTCAGCTCTTATATATCAAATTGAGAGCCTAACAACTTTTTGAATTGACCAAATTTTGATTTTATCCCGTATTCAAAAATATAATTATAAAAAAAAAAAAAAATCTCTTCTTATTTGTTACCGTCGACTGAAATTCTTACAAATTAATTTCCTTGGAGGATGGGAATGGAAACGCCCGTTTCCATTCACCTACTGCTTGTCCATTGACTTCCTCATTTTCTTCCTATTTTTCTCACCTTTTATTGCTGGATTTAATGATATAAATTAACATGAGCAGATTTTAGATTATATATTTATAGTAAATATTGTATTTCCCGTTCTCATGTGGCTCACGCTTGTGCAGTTGTCATTATTTAATATTTAGTGTAGGAATGCTATTTCTTTCACTACATTTTTTTCTTTCTTGAAGCGTAGAATTAAGAGTGCTCCCAAAAAATATTATTAATGTTTGAATCATTAGTAAAATATTTACACGTTATTAAGAATCAATGCATGCATAATAATTTAATAATATATATATATATATATATTCGAAACTATTCTCCTCCAATATTAAAATGAAAATTATAATTATTATTAGGAAAAAAAATAATAACAACAAGAGAATACGCTTTTTGGGTGATTATTACCTGAATCCGATATATGCAAATTTTATAAATCAAACTAATAATATATAGCTACATATGTAAAGTTGATTTAAAAAGTAACGAGATGACTATTAACAAATATGTATATATAAGTGAAAACGCATATAATTTAACTATATCGGATTTAAATAAGAATTTTCCAGGCTTTTGTTTCACAGCCACAGGGTCTTTAATTACATGTTTATTTGCACAGTTAGCATTAGTTAGATAGTGACATAAAACGCGGGTCTTTTGACTCTTGCAACCAATACAATTCATGTCTTTCCTAATCTAATCCACAAACTCAAAATAAATAAGGTTAGTTTTGTCCAAGAAAATAGATTTATCATGTTATTACCGGATATATAATGTGGGATATTCAATACACTTTTTCAAAATTGAATTAAATAAAGCGTGAATTTTATAAAATTAGATAGTACTATTACATATAGCTCCATATTTTGAGACTGGAGGATATAATATTGTGTTGAAGAAATTAAATAACTTATTAATCTGCTACTTGCAAATTAATTTTGTGCTTTCGTAATTGAGTTAAATTCTATCTTCATGTTTTAAGCTACACGTTATTACATTCATTCCTTTTTAAAGGTCGTTTTTTGACTCTAGGTATATAAATTAAAAAAATGATTAATATATTTCAATATTATAAAAAACATCAGCACTCAATCCGTTTCATAATATCTGTCATTTTTTAGAAAATTTCATATTCTATTTTACATGTCATTTTTAAAATTTTAATACAACATTAATTTTCTTTTTTCAATTTTCAATACAGTATTAATTCTATATTCAATTTTCAATATTATTCAATCAATTAGATTTAAGTCATAATTTTAGAAGTAATAAAAATGAGGATAATTTTCTCATTATCTGCTATATTTAATTCTAAATTTCGGCCTAATTAATGTTTCTTAATTCTAGTGAAAATAACAAAAGTGACCGATATTATGGAATGAATTGATTAATTGACTATATTATAATTTTATTTATTAACATAGATGATAACACGACAAATATCATTTGCTCTAAATCCCATCCAGTCGGCGCACTTAACTTGCAAGGCCCAAGGCCAAACAACCAAGAGCAGCAGGCACGAGCTTCTAGGCAGCGCACACGCCCGATCGACTGATGTGACCGCCAGTCCCATCAGCCGCCTGACACAAGGCAGCGCCCATACCTACCACTTGTTCCCTGTCACGCCTCCGAATACCTGCTCTGACAGCCAGTAATCACTCCTCAGGCACTCAAGTACCCCTCAATCATCTCATATAAATAGCCCAGCCAATGATGGCACTAGGTGTTGAATCTCTAGCATTCTATCTCTAAAAACACTTTCTCTCTCTAAGCTACTAACTTAAGTTTCGGAATGTTTACGCCTGATCCGACCAGGCACTTCTTATTGCAGGATTTTCTCATCCGATCGGCTCGTCCTCCCCTCTTCAGATAAAGACGTCTCTGGCTTTATCATTCGGTGCTCTCGTTGAGAGGAATGGCGAACTCACGATCCAACGAGAACACAACCCCCATGGACCTTGATCACGACGACAACGCTCATGCCAGATCAGGCACCTCGAGAAGGAAGGAAGGGCCCACCAGGTCCCCAACGAGGACCAACCTCCTTCCCGAATTCAATGATGCCACTTTGAGGCAGCCTGAGGATACCCCTGTCACCATCAGAGACATGCGCTCTATCCTCAGCGATTTCACTAAGAGCATCATCCAAACGCTCAAAAAGGGCAAGATGCCAGCTACTTCTGAAAGAGCTCAGGAGGAATACCTCACGGGCGAAGACTTCAGAAGGGGTAGAAACAAGGGAATCATCATCAATGAGCCTCAAGCTCAAGGAGCTCGAAGGGGTGCAGTCAGAACCCCGGGAAGGTATGACAAGGGGAAGCAGATGATGTCCACGAGCAGGGGCTCCCCTTACACCAGCAGATCTGTCACTCCCTCTATAAGGGATGACTTATCCTACATGTGTACCCCAAGCTGCAGCTACATGAGAAAGCACAAAGACGAGTCCACCGCTACGACCCTGAGTAAAGAGGATCAGTGGCTCAAGCAGAAACTCAAGCAGCTTGGCTTTCTTGCGCCTAAGAAAGGTGCTTTCGAAGGGAACACATGCGGGAACACTGCCTCCCCATTTTGCAGGGAGATAACTGACTTTGAGCTGCCTCCCAGGTGGAGAGATGTCATCATGGATAGATACACGGGTAAAACTGATCTTACCACCCACTTAGCAGAGTACCTGACTATGGTGCAGGTATACACCTATGACGAGAGGGTGGCTTGCAGAGTCTTTCCCACCACCTTGGGAGGAGACGCTCTCAATTGGTTCCACGAGCTAACTCAGGGATCAATCACCTCCTTCAGACAACTAAAAGAGCTGTTCACCATGAGGTTTATCGTTCAAAAGCACGCGCCAAAGACGGTGAACGACCTGTGCAATCTCTATCAGAGATCAGATGAAAGTCTGCGAGACTACATCAATAGGTTTCAGGCTACCATGTCTGAGGTGAGAAATGTCAGTGTAGAGATGGCGACTAACGCCTTAACCGGGGGCATCACTGACCGTCCACTGTTTGAATCACACACAACAAAACCCCCATCCAGCTTCGCCGAACTCATGGAGAGGGCTAGGCAGCACATCCAATTGTATGATGCCCTCTGGTCCAACAGGGGAAGAAGGACCAGCATATTGGACCGGCTGTAACATCATTGTTCTTTCCACAGAGCTTCCGCCCCTGATCGGACGGCAAGAAGCCCAGACGGAGCTGCCCGTTCCAAAAATTTGGGCAAGAGGAAGGGGTCTAGACGAGACCGATCTACGCGTTCAGATGATCGGCCTAAGAGAACATACACCCCCCTCAATACCACTCCAACCACGGTGCTAATGTGGATAAAAGAGAAGCACCGCCAACTCAACTGGCCCAGGAACCTGTCCGAAAGAAGCAGGGTTGTGAGGGATCCGAACAAGTATTACGAATTTCATAGAGACGTTGGTCATTTAACCGACTAGTGCACTTCGCTCAAAAAGGAGATTGAAAGGCTAATACGCCCAGGGTCCCTCAAAAAATTTATAGGCCTGGCCAGAGGGGATGATCCCTGTAGACAGTCGAAGCCTCATAGGGATGATCCTGACTTAAACGATGATGAGCGCAGGAACCCGAGAAATGCCGACCCGAGCAGGCCATATGCCGGGGTAATAAATGTGATCACCGGAAGGTCGTCTTACGGAGAGGATCTCTCCAGAAAAAGAAAGGGAAAAGGTGTCTACCTCTCCCACCAGGCCGAGCAGCCTACCTCAGTCACCATATCTAGCGAAGACGCACGAGACGTCATGTTTCCCCATGAGGATGCTCTCGTAATAAGAGCTCGGATCAATAATTTCAACGTCAAAAGAATTCTGGTGGACAACGGCAGCGCTGTCAACGTCCTAACTCTCCAGGCCTACCTAGCGATGGGACTCCCGATCGGGGAGCTGAAGCCGAACGCCACACCACTGACTGGGTTGGGCAACACCACTATCCCGATAGTGGGATCGGTAGAGCTCTTCGTCGAGCTAGGCCAAGAGGCAATCGCTCATGCATGCAAGTTAATTTTTATGGTTATTGACATGACGTTTGCCTATAATGCCATCTTTGGCAGGCCACTGCTCTTCAAAACCGGAGCCGTTACCTCTATTTGCTATATAGTGATGAAGATCCCAACCAGAGGAGGCATCGCCATCTTGAGAGGCGACCAAAAGGCGTCCCGAGAGGCTTATATCACCATGATAAAGCAACAACGAGAGGCAATGGTCGTAGAGCCCAGCCTAGAGCGGCTAGAACAGGCAGAAAGGCCCAAGATTGACCCTGCTGAGGAGACAAAGACGAGGGCGCTAAATAAAGGAAAAAATTTTCAAGTTGGGACCAACATGGATAAAGAGACAGAAGAAGCCATCATGTAGATCTTGACAATAAATCAAGCGACTTTCGCCTGGAGACCAGAAGACATCCCTGGCATAGACCCCAAGGTGATCACCCACAAACTGAATGTGGATCCAAATTATCCTCCGGTCCGACAAAAGCTTAGGAGGCATGCACCCGACTGGAGGAAGTTCATTTATGTATAGGTGGATAGGCTACTTAAGACCGGAACAATCCGAGAGGTAGACTATCCCGATTGGCTGGCTAACGTGGTTCTGGTAAAGAAAAAGTCGGGGAAGCTGCGGATGTGTGTAGACTTTACTGACCTTAATAAAACATGTTCTAAAGACAGCTACCTCCTGCCAAGTATAGACCAGTTGGTGGACGCCACTGCAGGCCATGTCATCTACTCTCTTCTTGACGCATACGCTGGCTACCACCAAATCCTGATGTGGGTCATGGATCAGGAAAAAACTAGCTTTATTATAGACGATGGGACCTTTTGCTACAGGGTGATGCCATTCGGCCTGAAAAATGCTGGGGCCACGTATCAGCATCTTATGAGTAAAATCTTCAAAGACCAGATCGGGCATAATGTCGAGGTGTACGTAGACGACATGATCGTCAAGAGCCAAAGCCCTGAAGAACACCCTGTCGATCTGGCAAAAGTTTTTGACACTTTGAACAAGTTCCAGATGAAACTCAACCCTGAGAAGTGTGTTTTCGGAGTACCATCAGGAAAATTTTTAGGATTCCTGGTCTCCCAGAGAGGGATTGAGGCTAATCCGAAAAAAATAAGGGCTATCCTCGAGATGCAACCCCCCAGGAACATAAAAGACGATCAGAAGCTGAACGAAAGGATAACAGCCTTGGGACGATTCATCTCCTCCTCAGCCAAGCGGTACACTCCCTTCTTCAAAAAGCTGAGGAAGAGTAAAACTTTCATCTAGGGGGAAGATTGCCAACAAGCCTTTGAAGAGCTGAAACCATTCCTCACCAATCCACCATTGCTTAGCCGGTCGATACCAGGTGAAAATCTGTACCTTTATTTGGCCACCTTTAGGGAAGCTGTTGCAGGTGCCCTGGTCCGAGAGGAAGGAACACAACAGTTGCCTGTGTACTACGTTAATAAAGTACTTAGAGGTGCGAATTTAAAGAAGGGACCGGTCGAGCAGCTCATCATTGCCCTTATGATGTGTGCAAGAAAGCTGAGACCATATTTTGAGGCACACATGATTGTCGTCCGATCGGGTCACCCGCTTAGACGAATTCTACGGACCCTCGATCTGGAGGGCAAAATGGTGGGATGGGCAATTAAGCTACAATCCTGGGATGTGAGATACGAACCCAAAAAGGCAATAAAGGCCCAAGCTTTGGCAGATTTTGTTGCCGAATTTGCGGGTGAGGAACCAAAGAGTTAGCCCAAGCTACAAAATTGGGAAATGACGGTGGATGGCGCAACGAATGACACTTGAGGAGGTGTAGGCATAATAATAAGAGGCCCCCTAGGCATCACAATAAGGTACGCAATAAGGCTCAATTTTAAAACTTCTAATAATGTAGCAGAGTATGAGGCGCTCATTCAAGGGCTGAGACTGCTCCACGCAATCCGACCGGAGTCAGTAGTCATCAGGAGCGACTCCGAGCTGGTAAGGAGCCAGGTACTGGGCACCTTCGAGGCTAGAGAAACTAGCATGATCCAATATTTAGCAAAGGTCAAGGCCGCCTTTGGAACTCTTGAGGAAACTAGGTCAGAGTGGGTTCTCCAGAAGGTGTCAAGAGATCAAACATCAGAGGCCGATCGGCTAGCAAAGATGTCTTCCTCCGAGCAAAGTATTATAGAGTAAAACATTGCCATTGTCGACCAAACTTCCTCCTCCCTAAATGAGCCGGAGATGATGGAGATCGACCAAGGGAACGAAACCTGGATGAGCCCAATCAAGCAATACCTTCAAACATGTCAACTGCCTCAGGATAAAGACGAAGCTCGAAAGGTATCAAGAAAATCCCTTAATTACTCCATCATTAACGATGATTTGTATAAAAAAGCTTTCAACCACCCTTGGCTTAAATGCGTGTCGGATGAAGAGGGAGACTACATCCTCAGAGAACTCCATGAAGGTATATGCGAAGCACACGGGGCAAGCAGAGGTATGATAAGAAAAGCCCTCCAGACGGGGTACTACTGGCCCAGCATGCTCAAAGATGCTCAAGAGAAAGTGAGAAGATGCCCGCAATGCCAGGTACATGGGAGGATCATAAAGCAGCATGGAGCGGACCAACAGCCGATCGAAATAGTCTGGCCATTCGATCAATGGGGCCTCGATATTTCGGGACCCTTTCCCCAAGGCAAAAAGCAAATGAAATTTCTCATAGTAGCGGTTGACCACTTCTCCAAATGGATTGAGGCTAAACCTGTAGCCACTATCACAACCGTGAGGGCCAAGAGCTTCACTTGGAAAAATATCATCTGCAGGTATGGCTTGCCCAATATTTTTATTGCAAATAATGCCAAGCAGTTCGACAGTTCCACTTTCAGAAATTTTTGCCAAGGCCTAAACATCAAACTGAGGTTCACGTCGGTCGCTCATCCCCCAAAGCAATGGAATGACTGAGGTCTCCAATTGGACCATCTTAGAAGGGTTGAAAAAGCGACTGGGTGGGGCAAAAGGCAACTGGATTGAAGAACTGCAGAGCGTCCTGTGGGCGTATAGAACTTTGCCCAGGACAGGCACTCATCAAACGCCATTCACCCTTGTCTATGGCTCCGAGGAAATGATACCGGTAGAGGTCGGCCACTCTTCTTACCGATCGGCGCTTTATTCCGAACAGTTGAACGCTCAAGAAAGACGCCAAGATCTAGATCTGATAGAAAGAAAGAGGGAGGGCGCCTACACCAAGATCGCTGCCTATAAGCAAAGAGTTACCAGGTACCACAATGCTAAGGTGAGGTCAAGAACTTTCAATATCGGTGATCTGGTGCTCAGAAAGGCATACTTAGGCTCGGGAAATGCGGGGGTGGGAAAGCTAATGCCAAATTGGGAAGGGCCCTACGAGGTCACCAAAGTCTTAAGCCTGAGCACATACAGGCTCCGAACTATAGAAGGGCAAGATGTCCCCAGAAGCTGGAATGTCGAAGTACTTAAAAAGTACCATCTCTAATAATATATTAGAACTTGGCAATTGCCTAATTAATAAAGATGTTCTTTCTTTCATCCTTGTTCAAATTATGCATGATATATAACTTATATGCTAGGCTTGACGTCCATCCCAAGCCGAAAATGCGAAAGTTGCTGTTCATTTGTTTGCAAGATGAAGACCTCTGTTAGGATCGACTAGGAGGGTCTCACCTCCCTAAATCTGTTATGATGGAGGATCTTACCTCCCCAAGACTTTTTATTATGGAGGATCTCACCTCCCTAGCTCGATTATGCAATCTTTATGCAACTTTACGAGTATTGCTTAGCTCAATTATGCAATCTTTATGCAACTTTACGAGTATTGCTTAGCTCGATTATGCAATTTTTATGTAAATTTACGAGTATTACTTAGCCTGATTATGCAATTTTTATGCAATCTAAAGGGCTCATACGCTAGGTTCGACGCCCACTCCGAACCGAAAATGCGAGAGTCGGACAGCTTATCCGCTAGGCCGGATGCCCCCGATCCGAAAATGCGAGAGTCGGACAGCTTATCCGCTAGGCCGGATGCCCCCGATCCGAAAATGCGAGGACTGTCTCTATCCATTAGGGTCGACGATGCTCCCAAGCCAGATTGAACCAATTGGTCACTGGACTCAAATGTCATTTGAATTCAGGAAGTACTTGCAATTTTTATATAATTTCACGAGTAGTACTTAGCTCGCTTACACTGACAATTTCAATGCAAATTTATGTGTTCTTGTTTGCGGTGATTATGCAAGTCAACACTTTGTAGAAAAATGCAACTTTATTAAGAGCATCTCAACTGTACAATTTATAAAAAAATATTACGGGGATAAAAAAAAGTTAAGCTAATCTAAGCTTCTATAGTAACCTTCTATGTCTACAATATCTACATTGCCAGGAGGATCAGCAGTCTGCTCGACAGTTGGATCGGCGGCGGCTTGAGAAGGGTCAGCAACAGGCAGTGAAGACCCTCTTCCCCCTTCAGAGACAGGCCCCGCTGGTCGAGGCATCACGGACTCAGATTCAAGCGGCGGAGGCACCCCAGACTCGGCTTCGGATGGGGCCTCTTGAGTAGCTTCTGGAAGCAAAAGATCTCCCCCAGAGACTCCCTGAGTTGCCTCCCCCTCAGGAGCGCCCTCCTCATCATTGCTACTTGGAGGATTGGACAATGCTGCCGAATCATCCATCTAATCCAGATAGGCACCAGGAAAGCGCCTCCCAGCTTGATGAACTAGCCGGGATAACAACTCTACCTGAGCCTCTGCTAGTTCATTTAGAAGGCGCTCTTTCTGAGCAGTAAGCTCCTCTTCGAGCCTCTTTGCCCAGGAAGCCTCCCTCTCCTCCAAAGACGTCCTCAGAGACTCCCCCTCTTTGCGCAGTTGTTCGCCCTCTACCTTTAGTTTGGCATTCTCAACAGCCAGCTCTCTGCACTCGGTATCTAATCTGGTTGCATCTGCCTCGAACCGCCTGCACTGGGCATTCTCAGCAGAAAGGTGGGCAAGGTCGCCCCTCAGTTTATCAGCCTCGCTCTGCCGTGCCTTCAACTCTTGAGCCTTTTAGTGGGCCTCCTTCCTCAGAGCCACCGTCTCCGATTGGGAAGCGGAGGACTGCCGCTTCAGTTCATCCATTTCAGCGCGAAGGGCGGAGGCCTCCTTTCGGGCAGCCTCATAGCGAGCGTCTACCTCCGCCCTGGCCTTGGCGCCATCCTCAGCTCATCCCCTCTAAAGGTTGGCCATTCCATGAAGGCGTTGGGTCCTCCTGGCCAGCTGCAAAAAGGAAAAAGAACAACGATAAAAAGCTCAGTGTAGTGGGACGTCGTCAACTATCAGGCAGTGCCAGATAAGGCACCCAGGACTCACCTCTATTACATTCTGGTTAATCAGGTTGTACTCCAGGAAGATCTAGTTGGCGTCCCCAAGGTCCTTGCGGTCGTCGTCCTGAAAGAGGCCACGACGGATATAACCAGCCACTCTGCTAGGTGACCAGTTACTGCCGAAGTTCTCCTTCAAGAACTCCTTTAAGGGGACGGGCCGCCTGTCGGATCGCCGAAATATTTCTCCCTGCTGAATGGCCTTGCCTCTAGCAGCCACCCGAGCATCTGAATCGGCTATTAAGTTGGCAGCCCTCTTCCGAGCGGCCTCATCAGCCTTCCTTCGGGCCTCCTCGTCTAGTCGGAACGCCACCCCCTGAGCCACCTCCCTGAAAGTCTGGATGATAGGCGCGTCATCCTCATCAGACTCATCTAGCAATCTTAGGGGCCGACTATGGGCTCGCCGGCTCTCAGCGTCAGAGCTCGGCGCGACGGTAGAAGCCGAAAGAGCGGAGGAGATTGGGATGGCGGCAATAGGAGCGGCAGCTGAAGAGGTGCCAGCAACCCCCTGAGAGGCTTGCAACTCTGCAGAGGACACTTTCTTCCTCCTTTTCCTCTGCTCTTGGGCCTGCCGATTGGACTCACGCCTCAACCGGATCCGCTCACCGAGCTGTTTGGACATAGCGTTTCCACTAGCCATCTCAACTGCAATAAAAATAAACACAAGATAAGTTCTTTGTCAAAGCACATGTTTCATGTAAATGCAATGTGTGTTTAATGCTTCATGCCATTTTGCTCTGCCCGATCCTAATGCTCACGTTCTGCGGCAGCAGTGGCTTCAGCATTCGGAGCAGCTCTGAGAATGGAGGGCCCCTGAAGTGCCTCCAGCAGCTGCTTGGACTCGAAAGATCCCCCATTCCTCGCTACGGCGTTCATCAGTTTTTTCATGTCAGCCTCATACATAGGCTGACCAGCGGCCTGGTCCTTCAAAATGTTAAACCCCGCCGATCGGGCCAAGCTTAACCCAAATCTGCCACTTCTTCCTCCCAGGAAATATCTCTCTCTGAAGCCCTTCATATAGGTGGGAATGTTAATAAACTTCTTCTTTGGTCGGCTTGTGAAGAAGAATTCTGACCCGTCACTTCGGCAAGAGATATAGAAAAAATGTGTGAAGAGGTCAAGCGTTGGGGCCGCTCCCTCCAAGATGCACAGAATTTTGAAGCAAGCCATGGTCATCAATCCATTCGGGTGCAGCTGATAAGGAGCGATGCCATAGCCCTCTAGCACGGCTATCTCAAAAGCGCCGAAGGGAAGATGCATTCCTACATCCAAACTCCAACGGTGGCAGATGAACCACTCGTTGTTATGCTCTCCGAAGGGCCCCTCTGTCACTGCCATTGAATTCGGGCATGGCGCTACAGAGATGTTGTCAGGGAAGCTATAGGTAGCAGGGACCTCAGCCACCTCCTCGCTGGTTAGTCGGGAGCATAGCTCGACTGCCGGTTTGTCTTTGTATTCATTTAAGAAGCTCCTGTCTAGTACTTCGCCACTACTGGAGGACATTCTTAACAAAAAGGAGGGGCAAAATATGCAAATCCCTATTTCCTGAGTGGATGAATGCAGGAGGAGAATGAAAGGAAAAGAAAAAGCGAGAAAGCAAAAGGGATGAGTTACTTACTTGGTAAAAGGGACTTAGGAAATTTGAAGAAGGAGCAAGGAGCGATTGCGAAAATCTGGGAGTTGAGAAGTAATTTTGGCAGAGTTTCGCTAGAGATTGCAAAAAGTAAAGAAGAAATTCTTCAGAAATTCCCTATTTATAGGCCAGAGCTTCCGGAGCACGCCAACCGTCTCGCCACTAGAAGAATGCCACATGTTAAAGACATTATGGTTGTACGCAGAACGAAGCGTCACCCTCGGAGCACGCGCAACATTCAATGGAAACAGCTGTCTAGGCAAGCGTGTCTCTTCAGAAAAAGTGCCTCACAAATTAAAAAATTCTGCCAACGCGCGCCTTCGGATCGGAAAAATTCAGTATTGACTTCATCCGAACGGGACTACAAAAGGCAAATTGATGCCCGATCGGACATGTTGAGGGGGGACAAGCGATAACACAGCAAATATCATTTGCTCTAAGGCCCATCCAGTCGGCCCACTTAACTGGCAAGGCCCAAGGCCCAATAACCAAGAGCAGCAGGTACGAGCTCTTGGGCAGCGCACACGCCCGATCGGCTGATGTGATCGCCAGTCCCATCAGCCGCCTGACACAAGGCAGCGCCCATGCCTATAACCTACTCCCTATCACGCCGCCGAATACATGCTCTGACAGCCAGTAATCACTCTCCAGGCACTCAAGTACTCCTCAATCATCTCATATAAATAGCCCAGCCATTGATGGCACCAGGTATTAAATCTCTAGCATTCTATCTCTAAAAGCACTTTCTCTCTCTAAACTATTAACTTAAGTTTCGGAGTGTTTACGCCTGGTCCGACCGGACACTTCTTATTGCAGGGTTTTCTCATCCGATCGGCTCGTACTTTTCTCTTCAGATAAAGACGTCTCTGGCTTTATCAATAGACAAAAGTGATAATAAATATATAAATATATTTAGAATATTAAAATAAGAGTAAAATAGGAAAAGTACATTAAATATTTTTCTGAATTTAAAAAAGTGCATTAATTTTTTTTAAAATTTTCAAAAGCAACGTTTGAATTGGAAAAAAAAAAATTCTCCAAGTATTAAGTTTTTATTCATTTTGAGATTTATTGTATCATGATATGTGGTTATTGGCATTTTTTTAATATGTAATTATGATTTTTTTAAGAAAATAAAAATGAAAAAGAAAACGAAAATGCTCAGGCTACCTAATTAACTATCTAAATAATGAATATTTTAGCATAATATATAGATTTATGGTCATCCACACTTAAAATTAAATAGACGTTGGCATACAAGAGTGCATTATAAAATTATTATATTGTAACAACAAGTATACATATTTTGACTTTAAGCAAATTTATTCGGTTGGTATAAAAGGAAAATTGTCTCCCAAGAAGAGTATACTTCGGCCGTGGGCGGTGCTCTTTCCGCCCTGCATCAGTCAAATTTCGGAAATTTTTTGTTTCTTTTTCAACAACTAAAATACGATTCAATGTCGACCCAAAACAACCCAAATATGGACACGCTAACTTTTTATATTGCATAAATCTGATTCGATTTGTTGGCAGCACATAAAATAATTTAATTTAATTTAATCCGTAGTCCATATAATTCAATTCGCTTATGGTACACTTGTGACTATTAATATTTTTTTTTATGATCTCATAACTTTTTCATTTATATACTATCCGTTTCATTTTATAACCGAATCTATTTATAACCTGTTTATATGTGATATAATATGATTAAATTCAATTTATTATTGATCCAATAGTCAATCACGAATCAATCAAATCTTATATCTTTTCAATATTTGGATTCAACAAAGAGAATTAAAGGGTCAATTGTTGCTTCCTGAAATATAAGAAAGTAAAATATAAAATGAGTTGTGTGCAAGTAAAGCATGTACAACGACAGAGAAATTTCAATTTTCTTGTTATAATGCCCATGGCCATATTTTGACCATCACTAATCGCTGTTTCATCAATTTTTCATGTTTCCTCCTTACTGGGAAACCTTCAAAGAAACTAATACATTTTGATTATTAAGTCACGGCTTATTTAAAGGATGATGTTAAATTTGCTTGGGTTAGACGTCACCGTTTGGACCACTGACTTATTTATTCAAGTGGGCCAAATTTTGTCTTTAGCAAATTAGCAATGTCAAATCTATGATTTCCCTCTCAGATACACTGTCAGTTTGACATTACTAATGACATTACTCCCCGTCGTTAATTTTTAATTTTTTTTCTCTGATGAAAAATAAAGATGATTCGGCAATATGCATTATGCGATAAACCTTTATCTGAAACATAAAATAATATAGATTTTAATCTGACAATCTATATAATGAATAATCAATATAATACTCTCCAAAATTTTATTGGAAATATTTTAACTATACAAGTAAAAAGAAAATTAATTAATTTGACTTATGATCAATAAATTTATACTCAAATAATACTAATATAATAAAAAAATTTTTATTTTCTTAAAAATCATTAAACTTATAACATGTATACAAAAAATTGACTTTGACGGTTTTTCAGAGAAAGAACCGCCGGAAAATCCAACTGGCGACTACACTCAGCACTTCCAACACACGTGGCATGCTAGTGGACACGTAAGCATGCCATGTGGTATGCCACGTGGATATTTTGACAAGTCTGTTGTGGAAACTCGGGTTGATTTCCACCAAATTCACCTCGAATACTATTGAACAGGTGAATAAAGCGTAAACGATTGTACTGAAAAATCACACAAGGTAAAATTCTCAAGATAGAATTTTACTAAGTAATTTAACAGTACAATAATTCACTAACAATATACCCGACAATAGCTATTAAATAGACAAATAAAGAACACCAGAATTTAACGAGGTTCGGCCAATTATGCCTACGTCCTCGGACACTACTAATATTATATTTCACTATATCAAAGAAATAATACAAGTGAAATATTTACTAATTGCCTTTAGAAAGATTGGCAATTTTGGGATGGATTAAAACTAAATGAGGTGGGCTATATTTATATAGGAGATTACTACTCCTATTTCTATGAAATCCCGATGTGGGATTCCCTTTGTTAACAAAATAAATTCATTTTGTCAACAAAGGTGGGTGGATGAGCCACCAATGTTGACAATCTCCACCTTGGCGAACTCCACAATTTCAAATCTCTCACAAGCTCAATTTTAGTAGTGTCCCAAATGCGCTTCAAAGCGCCCAACTTCAACATTTAACAATATTGATCAAGCCCAAACAATGTTGCAACTTGACCGCCGTCACCACTTTTGTGAACATATCAGCAGGATTATCAGTGGTCCTAATCTTCTGGATTGTTACTCCACCTTCTTCCAGAACCTCTCGTACAAAGTGATAACGAACATCGATATGCTTCGTCCTTGCATGGTAAACTTGATTCTTTGCCAAATGAATAGCACTTTGACTATCACAATGCACTTTGATGTGCTTCTGTTGAACTCCTAATTCACCAAGCAACCCTTGAAGCCAAATTGCCTCCTTCACAGCCTCTGTAACTGCCATATACTCTGCCTCCGTAGTGGACAAAGCAACTGTTGACTGTAAAGTAGACTTCCAACTAACTGGTGCCTTCGCAAGAGTAAACACATAACCAGTAGTTGATCGCCGGTTGTCCAAATCACTAGCATAGTCGGAATCACAATATCCAACTACACATTGACCATCTTGATTATCTCGCTGAAATACCAAACCAACATCTACGGTGTTCAGAATGTACCGCAGAATCCATTTCACAGCTTGCCAATGCTCCTTTCCCGGATCATGCATATACCTGCTCACAACCCCAACTGCCTGTGAAATGTCGGGCCTTGTACACACCATAGCATACATCAAGCTACCAACAGTATTTGCATACGGTACTTTTGCCATGTATTCTCGTTCAGCTTCATTCTTTGGAGACAAAGATGCACCGAGCTTGAAATGAGGAGCAAGAGGAGTACTAACAGGTTTTGACTTTTCATTCATGCCAAAACGCTTTAGCACTTTTTTCAGATACTGTTTCTGAGTCAAACAAAGTCTCCCCAATTCCCTATTTCTGCTTATCTCCATACCGAGAATCTTCTTGGCTTCACCTAGATCCTTCATTTCGAACTCCCTGTTCAGCTGAGTCTTCAACTTTTCAATCTCTGTCGGACTCTTGGAAGCTATCAACATATCATCAACATAAAGAAGAAGATATATGTAGGATCCGTCTTGTAGCTTGCGCAAATACACACAATGATCATATTTGCTTCTTGTGTACTTCTGCCCCATCATAAACTTGTCAAATCGTTTGTACCACTGCCTCGGAGATTGCTTCAATCCGTACAATGATTTTTCAAGCTTGCACACCATATTTTCTTTTCCAGCAACTCTAAATCCTTCGGGCTGAACCATATAGATTTCCTCCTCCAAGTCTCCATGTAAAAATGCAGTTTTTACATCCAACTGAACTAGTTCCATATCCAATTGTGCTACCAAAGCCAACAAAATTCGAATGGAGGAATGTTTTACAACTGGAGAAAAAACTTCATTATAGTCAATTCCCTCCGTCTGAGCGTAGCCTTTAGCCACCAGCCTTGCTTTGTAGCGCACATCATCATTGTCAGGAAATCCATCTTTCTTTGCATATACCCATTTGCACCCAATTGCCTTCTTTCCCTTCGGTAGAGTAGCTAACTCCCACGTCTGATTCTTATGAAGGGACTGCATTTCATCATTCATGGCTTTCCTCCACTTTTCTACTTCTGAACTTTTGACTGCTTCATTATAAGTGGTAGGAATATCATCCGTTGCAATTTGGAATGCGTAAGCCACCATATCAACATAGCGAGCAGGTTTTTTGATTGTCCTCTTTGGCTTACTTAATGCAATTGATTCAGGTTGCTGTGGAGGTTCTTGGGTTAAAACCTCTTCTTCATCTGACTCCTCATCTACCATAGGAGTTTCTGCATTTGCTTCATCATTTGCTGGGATAACAATTTTACTTTCAAACTCCACCTGTTTTGGAGTACCATCTGTTTGCTCAATACTTTCATTCTTCACCTTTCTCAACATGGTAGATTCATCAAAGGTAACATCCCTGCTGAAAATTATTTTCTTTGACTCTGGGCACCAAAGTCGATATCCTTTCACACCAGAGGTGATCCCCATGAAAATTGCTTTCTTTGCACGTGGATCCAACTTCGATTCCTTAATGTGATAGTATGCAGTGGAACCAAACACATGTAAGGAATTATAATCTGTAGCAGGTTTACCAAACCATTTCTCCAATGGCGTTTTACCACCAATAGCACTAGATGGTAGGCGATTAATGAGATGGCAAGCATATGTAATAGCTTCAGCCCAAAATTCTCTGCCCAATCCAGCATTGGACAACATACACCGAACTTTCTCCAGCAATGTCCAGTTCATGCGTTCTGCCACCCCATTCTGTTGTGGTGTATTTCTGACTGTGAAGTGTCTGACAATGCCTTCATCTTCACACACCTTCATAAATGGATCACTCCTGTATTCCCCGCCATTATCTGTACGGAGATGCTTGATCCTTTGGCCTGTTTGAGTTTCCATCATCTTTTTCCATTTAAGGAAAACTCCTAGCACTTCATCCTTAGTCTTCATAGTATACACCCAAACTCTCCGAGAAAAATCATCAACAAAGGTCACATAGTAGTGTTTTCCTCCCAAAGAAGTCGTCTTGGAAGGTCCCCACACATCAGAATGAACATAATCCAAAATACCCTTGGTATCGTGGATTGCTGTTCCAAATTTCACCCTTGTCTTTTTCCCTTTGACACAATGCTCGCAAAAATCCAATTTGCAAGTCTGAACTCCTTTCAATAATCCTTGTTTCACCAGTAGATTCAAGGATTTTGCACCTGCATGCCCCAAGCGCATATGCCATAACCTGGTTGCTTCTGACTCCTTTTCACCAGTAGAAGCCACTGCTGTTGTGCCAATAACAGTAGTACCTTGGTAGTGGTACAATCTGTTATTCTTTCGAATTCCCTTCAACACCACAAGTGCACCAGAAATTATCTTTATTACTCCGCCTTTTGCTCGTACCTCAAAACCTTTTTCTTCTAGAGCTCCCACGGAAATGAGATTCTTTGACAAACTGGGCACATAACGAACATCCTTCAAGATTCTGATTGATCCATCATGGTTTTTCAAACGAATAGAACCAATCCCATGTGTGTTGAGAGAGGCATCATTTGCTATATAAACAACTCCATCTTCTAGTTCTTTAAATTCATAGAACCAATCCCGATGGGGACACATATGATGACTGCAGCCTAAATCAAGCAGCCATACACTAGAAGAGCTCGTTGACGATGTAACAGCAAGTGAGAAATCTGAGTCTTCATCATTACACTCAGCTACATTTGAATCTACAACAGCCTTTCCCTTATCAGGTTTGCCCTTATACTTCAGCTTAGGACAATCTTTCTTCCAATGCCCTTTTTCTCGACAAAAGGCACATTCATCTTTGCCCAATTTGGGCCTCGACTTCGATCTCCCTTTCTTTCCTCTAGTCTGGCTCTGCAACCGACCTCTCACTACTAGAGCTTCTGTAGCTCCATTTGTGCTTTCTTTTTTGTCCTTCTTTCTCAGTTCATAACTATACAAGGCAGCACAAACTTCACTGAGAGTCACAGCAGCCTTCCCATGAAGTAGAGTCGTTTCAAGAAACTCAAACTCCTCAGGAAGCGATCCCAACAACATCAAAGCCAGGTCTTCATCTTCAAATGTCACATCCAAATTCAATAAATCAGCGACTAACTGATTAAAACTGGTGATGTGATCATTTATTGTGGTACCCGCAACATAATTGAAACGAAACAGTCTTTTCTTCATGTGAAGCTTATTCTGACTGCTTTTCTTCAAGAATTTTTCCTCCAGCGCCTTCATCAATTTACTTGCAAAAATTTCTTTCGAGAAAGCATACTTTTGCTCTTTAGAAAGGCACGATCGAATTGTACCACACGCCAAACGATTAAGTTTCTTCCATTCTTTCTCATCAACATCATCTGGATTCTTTTCTTCAAGGGCAATGTCTAGACCTTGCTGAAAGAGAGCGTCTAGAACCTCACTTTGCCACATGCCAAAATGACCCGTACCATCAAAAATTTCCACCGCAACTCTTGCATTTGCCATCATATTGGACGACGAAGAAGAAGTGGATGGATTTGTCATTTCAGCTATAATTACTATTCAATAGCTGTCGATGCGGAATGCCAATAGCACAAGGAAAAAAATCTTTTCTGATGTGGAAGATCAGCCTACGCTGCAACCACAGAGCATACTAAGAAAGAACCTAGGCTCTGATACCAATTGTTGTGGAAACTCGGGTTGATTTCCACCAAATTCACCTCGAATACTATTGAACAGGTGAATAAAGCGTAAACGATTGTACTGAAAAATCACACAAGGTAAAATTCTCAAGATAGAATTTTACTAAGTAATTTAACAGTACAATAATTCACTAACAATATACCCGACAATAGCTATTAAATAGACAAATAAAGAACACCAGAATTTAACGAGGTTCGGCCAATTATGCCTACGTCCTCGGACACTACTAATATTATATTTCACTATATCAAATAAATAATACAAGTGAAATATTTACTAATTGCCTTTAGAAAGATTGGCAATTTTGGGATGGATTAAAACTAAATGAGGTGGGCTATATTTATATAGGAGATTACTACTCCTATTTCTATGAAATCCCGATGTGGGATTCCCTTTGTTAACAAAATAAATTCATTTTGTCAACAAAGGTGGGTGGATGAGCCACCAATGTTGACAAAGTCAACTTGTCACGTGACATGTTTACATGTCATTTTTTTCACATGGCATACTACGTATGCAGGAGGTGCTAAGTGTACGCACCAATTAGATTTTTCGGCAGTTCTTTTGCTAGAAAACGGTTAAAGCGACTTTTCTGTATGCATATTTTAAGATAAGTAATTTTTAAGATAACAAAATTTTTTTTCATTATATTAGTATTATTTGAGTATAAGTTCAGTAATTATGAGTGAAATTAACCCGAAAAAAATGTTTGATTTAAGATTTGAATTTAAGCCATTGACAATTTGACACAAGTTATATCAAATTAAAGATATTAGGGAATTTCAAATTGGATATTAAAGAAATCCTTTGAATTAGAATTAAAATTGCCAAAAAAAAAAATCCAAATTAAATTCCAAAATAATTTTACTAAAACCAGAATAATTAACTTAAATTCATAAATTGTCCCTTATTGAATTCTTAGGGTAGCTATAGATTTAAGGTGTTCTTTCTCAGTTTGAACGAAGTCTCATATTGATTAATCTAAAAAATAAATCTTTGAAATAATTCGCTTCAGATCATCCTATAGACTGAAAACAAAGACAGAAGAGATGAATTTCATTATTCATCATTTGTTATTTTTATAATAATTTTTAATAGGTTAAATTTCTGCCTGCTTTGTCTTAAACTTTTCCCTAGAAATTGGAAGAAAGGGAAAACAAATCTGAATAGAATATTTCAGATAAACTTGGTCAAGTTCAATTACTTAGGAGATAAAAATCAAACAAATAATTTCAATGTTTGAGTAGCATAAGTTTCCTCCATTTTCATACCATGCTTAAAGAATATAGACTTCAAATTCTAGACCAAATTAACAGACAAAGTTACGTTTACCTACTTTAAAACCTTAAATTCAACAAATCCAGTTTGGACAATAAACTTTAGATCAACATTGCAAATATTTCCAATTTTCAACGTGCAGCCGTTAAAAAAATGATCAAATTTACTTTTAACATCAATGACAAATATAAATATTTTTTTTTATATAAAATGGTTCATATTTATTTTTGCAATTATAAATAATGATAACTGTGAGCTATTTTAGTAACTATAATTGCTTTTTTTAATGGCAAATATGTATTATTTTATAATTCATGCCCAAATTTAATTTTTATTTTATTTTATTTTATTTTTAAAAAGTGTTAAAAAAAAGAGAATAGATAGCCTAAAAACCCAACTTGAAATAAACACATCGACGTGGTGTAATGTAGGAGTAATCAGTAATCAGTTAATTTCAAAATATTTTCTGTAAACTTTCTGCTTATTCCTTCAAGATGCAATTTTAACAGCTATTCTAAAAGAATGTTTTACAAAGTCATTTTTAGAATATATTTTTAAAATATATTTTCTGCATATGGTAGAATACTTTTTCTACTTGCAACAGAATTTATTTACTGTTTGCAACATAATGCAATTTTAATGCATGAAAAAATTATTTTTATGCAAGGGAAAACTATTAAGATGCCTGAATATGTATGTAAAACTCCTCAAAAGATTTTACGAAATTAATACCCTAATATTCCATAGATCTTAACAACTTAAATTTCTTCAAGCAATTGTCTTGCACAACTTAGTGGAGAATGAACTGAAACATAAACAAATAAATAGAATTTATGCAAAGTTTATACAAGATTTAATTATTATTAAAATTGAGATGTAGTCTTGAGCTAACAGCAATCAGTAATCAGTTAACATTGCAAAAGAAGATAAAACGAATATGAATTCTTCTCCATTCCCATTAGGTCGGTGGTCAGAAGTTTGACATATACTAATATTCAGTAAATTAGTGGTTGTGGCTCCCTCTTTTAGACCTTATTTCTCACTTAATTCCTATATATATATATATACTGTCTCATTCTACTATTATAATATTTTTAGTGTCTTTATAACCAATAAAAATAATAAATTATGTCATTCTGCTTGTGCTTTCGTTTTACTTCCACTGCATGTACTATAGGTTACACTGATCGGATTGGGAATATAAAAGTAATTGATTGGGTCGACTTTTTTCTTTTTCTTTTCAAAAGCGAGATCTCTTGTACGAATCTATTGATAAATTAAGCATTAATAATGTTTATCGGAACTAAGGTTTTTTTTTTCCCAGTGGAATGAGTTTGCATCATCAGAAAATGTTTGTAGTCCGGGTATTACGGAGCATATCTTTTTGTAGTCTAGCACCAAATAAGGATTAAGGAGATTCCCCTAATCATTTTTTTTAAACGCCAAAAAAAAAGGCATGTGATGCACATGCACGATCAACTGCCCTTCAATGCCATAGCTTTTGGATATTTGGATTATTTGGATCTATCAAAACTAGTTCACTAGTTGGGTTGGAGTTAGATAATTGGTTCTAAAATAGACGGCATTACCTAACTACCGCTCTTTTTCTTTGGTTTAAAAGCTATGACATTTAATTCAACGATGCAATGTAAATCCGTGAATTTATCCCTCTACACATGAAAAATCCATCGTGCTCAATGTTCTCGCCTGCATTTTATTACCTGAATCCTAAAATCACTCCTTGATTTTTCTATTTCTACTTCTCATCTTTTGCACTCTGTTGCTCTTCCTCTACTTTTGTTACATAATAGGCATAAATGCTCAACTATAAATATGTCATTAGAATTCTTAAATGCGCTATACGTTGCCATCCTATTTTTATTTTTTAGGGGGTGAGCATAGATTAGCTAATTAGTTCATAGTTGATTTTTTAAATTCAGTTCATTAAAATTAATTTTTTAAAATTAAATTACAAAATCAGTTCATTAGCAAATTATATAATTATATTTATGATTTGAAATCGCTAAATTAAGAAGATAAATAAGAATTAAGGTATAATTACTTGCCACACGTATACACAAAAAAAACGAGTTGAATTATTTAAGATTGAATTTTCTTCTTGGATTAAGGAAACGTGTGGTGGAGATATGGGCAAATCACAAATACTTAAAATATTAAGCTCACTCACATCACGTTTACGCTGATAAATACAGTAATAGCTAATAAACATCATATCCACATGTTTATTTTCTCTGAATTGTTTATATAAAAAAATAAATAAAATATTTCTCAGAGTTTCTGACACCAATAAAAAAGTAGTTCTATAACATGCATGGAAACAGTATAGTTGTGAGTGGAAAATAATAATAATAATGATAAAGTGATGGAGCTGAAAAGTAAAAGCAATCCACTCTCACTCAGCTTTGAAAATGAAGCATGAACACATAAAATAATAAATTTATATAATATAAGCAGAATCTATAATATCTCCGGCCATGGACATAGTGAATTATTAAAGCTATCAGGTTCCATCATTTTCTTTTTATAAGATCAGCCACTTAATATCGTAATCATAGGCTGCACTGTGGCCTACTCTGGGTCTGATTTGATTGACGTGATTTTCATAATAAAAAGTTCGAGTCACATGTTTTTTAATTTTTTTTAATATGACGTGCATATCAGTAAAAATAATATTTACATTTATATTGTTTGTCGGTGAAATTTGTAATGTTATAACGTATAATGGCAAAGAGAATTTACAAATGACTTACAATGCATAAGATTTTGACTATTGTTTTTGATATTTAAAAAACAAAATTCATGTATTATAATTAATCTTAATTAAAGTGGCCGGTGGCAACAAGTTTCGGAAGAGGCATGAACAAATCATAATCATGAAAATTCTTAATAGAAAATGACAAATATAAAAGGTTAAAGCACGAGACACTCATTTGAATAATTTTACAAATAAACAAAGAAAAATGAACAACAAGATATTGACAAAATATAAAGGTGAACATGCCCACACATTGAACTCGTGTGGCTTTTTTAAGTGATCGGCTTACGCTTTCTTTTTTCTTTTTCCTCTTTGGGATAAGATGAACTGATTCATTTTGGGTTAGTTAGTCTTCCACTAACTGCTAATCGCTTTTGATAATTAGACTTATGATATTAGATTATAGTGATGTGGATTGCTTAGACGTACAATCTAAATTTATATAACATCATATTACATTTTTAATTGTTAAAATTTATACCAATATTTATAATTTATTAACATTAAATAAGAAAATAATAATTTCAACACATAAAATACTATTTTTATTGAATTATAATATATATCGGTATTTTTTTGCATATTGTTCATATTCCACTTAAAATTTTATCTTTTTAGTCAATTCTCCAAGAAATACTTGTATGATTATAAAATTTTATTTATTATTATTATTATAATAGTAATAATAATAACCCATCATGGATATATATAATCTTACATTAATTAAATCCTAAAACTAACTAGGGAAATGGCGATTATATAAGTAATTAAAAAAAGTAATATATATATTTTTTTAAATGAAAGAATCTAAATGCAACTCGAATTACTTGATATATTTTCACACTTTCAGTCATAAGATGAGTATGGCTAAACTAAATTTATTGGTAGTACTATAGAAATATCATAATTTTATAACCGATCGGCATTGGAATACTCAACATATTATGTATCTATAAAAAAGAGCGAATGTTTAAGGTAAATAATTAAAAAATAAAAATTGTTGAAGGTAAAATAGCTAGTACGTTACAAGACGATTCTATAAGGTGAGAACGTGAAATTAATGGCAAAGAAAATAAAGAAATAAATAAAAAAGAATTCTCCAAATTACTGGTTGGATATGAAGAGAAGAGAAGAGACGTCTTAAATCTTCTAAACAGCGAACATTCTTCTACTTATGTTTTGCTTTTAAGAAGTGAACTTTCTTGTCATCTTCAGGATATTGACCTAACAGACAAGCATAATCAAACTCGATAACTACAAGTCAAAAAAATTCTTCATGCACTTTAAACGCCATAATTTATATATTAACAGAAACAAATGACGTTAACCATAACAAAACATTCTGTACAGAGTTCTTGCATGGCAGCAGTATTGCATGACCAGCTTTTAATAATAATAATATCAGAATTTTCTGACTTGAATTTCTCAGATTTCATGCTCATGGAAAACCCATTCAAAGGTCAAATATATATCTATTTGGCCTAACATTTACCCTATACTAATAAAAATTGTAATGATCAAGCTATATGGTTATGAAATCCTAATGACTAGTCGATATTTTGAATTAATCGTAAACCACTTTGACACTGAATATTAAAACCGACAAACCTATGCATATGATAACATTATGTTTTGATATCAGTGGTGACGTTACTTTTAAACATATTTCGGAGATTCTATTTCAAATATTTTGTTCAATTCCGATTTTATTTATAATTTGATTACGTATAGGTTTTTGAAAATTTAGGTGAAAAACCATATAAGGAATTTCTGGACAAATAAAGTGGGCATTCAATGTGGTCCAGGATTCTGGGAGATTCAAACTAGATATATAAAGTTCTTATTAAAAGTAGAGAGCGAACATGTTTCAAGAAAAAGGATAACAAGATAGAAAAGTGAAAAATAGGCAAATTTATATATAATCTATATGTCTTTTCAAGAAAAATGGCCAGTTTTCAAATGCTTACATACGACGTATAATCATTCTTGTTCTAGAGTAAAAATAATATTCCAAAAAATAAAACAAAAATAAAAATTATAATTTCTTTATTAAAGAATCAAAATCTAGAAAACCTCAACGATTCCAAAAGAAGACTAAAATTTCCAATACCTCATTTTCATTTCATTTTATTTTTTAATTTTACTAATTAGTAATTGCCAATCAAATATTCAATAAATAGTTCAAATTCGATATTTTTTAATTAATATTTATCCATGTAATATCCTATTCGATACTTTTTAATTAATATTTATCCATGTAATATCCTATTGGGAACGAGCTATTTATCATTTCTTTTTTTTTGAATGCAACTATTTATCATTTCTAATATTTGATATTTGGGGAAGAATTTTAAGTGTGGAATATTATATATATATATATACCTTTCAGAATCTTTATGGATGAAGTCTAAAGCCATATCAACTACAAAAGCACGGTATGCTAAAGAGATAATTAACAATTAATTAAGCCAATATTTAAGTAATGGGATATTTATCTGGTTGTTTAAATTTAATTCATATTTCTAACTATGGGATAAACAAATAATTCCTTACGACATAAAAAAATAGAGATAATTATAAATTTAGACTTGAATTATAAGTTACTTTTAAATATCAGATCCAATAAATTAAATCTTGCAATGTCAATCTTTAATTTCAACTCTCATTTCAATTAAGAGATTTCGTCAAAAAATCTGTTAAGAGCTAACGAATTTACTGTTTCATCTTATTTATGGATCCCACCTTTGCCCAATAGGATGCCAACACAGTCTTCATCTTCTTCTTCTTGTTCTCTCTCTTTTTCTTAGCCATGGCCACTTTTTTACTCTTTTCTTACTCACAAATAATCAGTAAATCCGTTAATTTTTAACTAAATTATTTACGGAATTTTTTAATTGAAAGAAAACTCGAAACTGTGGACTAACATTGCAAGGTTTAACTTATTGGGTCTGACATTGAAAAATACTCTATAATTTAAGACTAAATTTATAATTTATCCAAAAAAATAAAAACTGTAATTTAATTTTAATAAATATATTATTAATTATCAATCAGTACTAGTCCAGAACTAAACTTAATATGACCAAAAACATATATGGGGCTGAGAATATTTTCTAAGTGTCATTGTTGCAATGAATATACTAAAAAAACAAAATATTTTTGTTTTCTCCTAACAAATTTTAATGGTTTCAAATCCAATATACCTATGTTTTTTACATATTAATTAATAATGTTGTACGGCTTCCTACCCCACAAAGGTTGACTTCAGTATTTATGCCAACGATAACCTTATATATTTCAAATGTGATAATGACAGTTGCTGAATTACCACACAAGTTAATAATATTTTACCATACATTTTACTATGCCGTAAAACTTATTCCAAATCTGTTATGTGCATATGTGACTTTTAAATTCTAATTCCAACCTAATCGAAGTTTTTTGTGTTTAATTTTGAACTTATTTGAAATAAATTCATGTAATTGAATTAATCTAAGGGCGGACGCATGGGCCAAAATGCAAATATGAAGGGATTGAGCAGCCAAGTTGAAAAAAAAAAATCAAATGTTAATTTATAAATTTAGCTTCAAATTTATGGCTTAAAAAGAAAAATTGAGGGGTGGCCTCTACCTTCCAAGGTCAGCCACTGAATTAATCAAGTTAGAGAAAATTGACAAAAATAAAAAATAATAATAAATGCAATAAAATTCCAATGGTAGAATTGAAAAAAAAAAAGATTATTCTATCATTTCCACTAAAATTTTTAAGAATTTTTTGATTCCACCTAAAATGATAATTTTTAATTTTCAAAATAGTAAAAATTATATATTTCTTTATTATGCGTGTACTAAAAACTAAATAATCGAACCCCGGGGTCCAGGTGAGTTGGTAGGGGAATTCTCCTGATTTAAGCGAGATTGTAATTTTGATATTTCGTGTACGTAACAATTTCAAATATGGGGCTAGAGTTTTGTCTCCCATAAGTGACCTTTCAGGCTCGAACGAGAATTAGTCTGGATGTAGTACGAGTTTAAAGGTACCTCTCACAACTGGTAGATAGCTGTATGAATTGTGACCCATTCAGGATACCGAGTGGTGAGGAAAAAAAAACTAAATAATCAATAAAATTAAATATATAATTGTAAAAAATTGATAAAGGGATATTTAATTAATCATTTTTCTAATTTGTATAAGAAGCTAAAAGTTTTAAAGTAATTGAGTGGAACATGAGATTAATTTTTAATTTTTTTTTTAAAAAAAAACGTAGAAAGTATACACCAAAATATTTCGTATACAAGTTCTTAAAAATATTTAAAAAATGGGAAATTTTGTATTGAATGTTATTTGTGGTCTATTTGACCTAATAAAATAAAAATCTCAAGTGGAGACTATCTTACTATATATTCTAAAGCAGGTAGTTAGAATATGAAATAAAAATTAAAATTCATAAGACATCAGCAACAAAGAGTTTTCACATATATATTGATTGTACATATATTTAATATTTCCGTCCATTTAGTACAAAAAAGTCAAAATCTGAATTTTTGGTGCTCTACTCGGATAATTAGACCAGAAAAGGTTAAAGTCGTCATTTGTGTTTTTGACTCTGATTTTTTTATGTTTTAATTTAATTTAAATAACCCCGTAAAGCAACAGTATAGTATTTATTAATTTTAATTTAACTAATTAATTAATTAATTAGGTTAAAAAACGATCGCTGTTATTACGAGGCCACGCGGATGGGGAACCTGATCAGTAATGGTCGATAATGACCTTCAGATCTAGCAATTTCCTTTTACTAAAAACGCGTTCTTTATTGTAATGTATCTACCAAGTAAGGGCATTCTAGGGATTAAAGCCTACTTTTTCTTCTATATATACATGTAACTACCAGCTGTCTCTTACTTTGTTCCAACCGCAGCCAATTCTTCTTTCAGTTCAAGACCTCAAAACTTAATTGCTCTTTTCTGTTTTTTTAATTCGATGCAGATCGGAGCAACTCTTCCCGCCCAAAACCTCAACCTATTTCAGGCAAGGCGCGGCAGCTTCCGGTGCCACCAATCTCCTTTGAACCCATTAACGAAATGCTCTGCAACAGAGTCAATGAACCTTACTTCAACTGAGTTAACCAAGAAACACATCGCCAATCTTGATAAAATTCTTCAAAAACAAGTTCAGGAAATTCCTCCCCTATCTTTCGCTGAACCCAAACCGGTTAACAATAAGGTTTCAAATTCAACTGGTTCAATGGCTAATAAAGGCAAAACTTTACTTGAAGGTCTGAATTTAAATAGAATTTGGCCTGAAATGAAGGCCGCTGAAGAAATGTCGCCCCGACATATGAACCGCCTGCAGCGGTTGTTATCCATGACCAATGAGTATTCTCCGAGGAATCATCTCGGTTCCCGGTGGCGGGAATATCACGGTAGCAATAATTGGGTCGGGCTACTTGACCCGCTTGATGAGAATCTCCGGCGAGAAGTGGTGAGGTATGGAGAATTTGTTCAGGCCGCGTACCATGCGTTCCATTCAAATCCTGCCATGTCAACACAGGAGGCTCCTTTGCCAAGACACGTGGCTTTGTCTGATAGGACATATAAAGTCACTAAAAGCCTTTATGCAACGTCGTCGGTCGGGTTGCCTAAGTGGGTTGATGATGTAGCTCCGGATCTCGGTTGGATGACCCAACGGTCCAGTTGGATTGGGTACGTCGCAGTCTGCGATGATAAAAGGGAGATCCAACGTATGGGAAGGAGAGATATTGTCATCGCTTTACGTGGGACTTCCACGTGTCTTGAATGGGCGGAGAACATGAGAGCCCATTTAGTGGACATGCATACAAATCCGGAGGATCAGACTGATTCAGAAGCAAAAGTGGAATGTGGGTTCTTGAGCTTGTACAAAACAAAGGGAGCCCATGTGCCGAGTTTATCAGAAACAGTAGTAGAAGAGGTAAAAAGGCTAATGGAAGTATACAAGGGAGAGAGCTTAAGCATTACAGTAACAGGGCATAGTTTAGGGGCAGCTCTGGCTCTATTAGTAGGAGATGATTTAAGTACATGTGCCCCTAAAAATGAAATGCCACCAATTGCAGTATTTTCCTTTGGTGGCCCTAAAGTTGGGAACAAAGGATTTGGCAACCAAATAAATTCTAAAAATGTAAAAGTATTAAGAATTGTGAATAATCAAGATGTAATCACAAGAGTCCCCGGTTTGCCAATGGTAGAAGAATCAAACGATAACATGCCATTGGCTTACTCACACGTGGGAGCCGAGCTACGTGTCGACACCAAGATGTCTCCGTATCTGAAGCCAAATGCTGACGTGGCATGTTGCCATGATTTGGAGGCTTACCTTCATTTGGTGGATGGATTCATGGCTTCGAATTGCCCATTTAGAGCAAATGCAAAGAGGAGTTTAGCAAAGTTGTTAAATGATCAGAGTTCAAATGTAAAGAAATTGTATACAAGTAAGGCACATGCCTTGCGTTTAAATCTTGATAGGCAGGGATTCTCCACTAATGGTTGTCTCCCTAGTCCTTCTCAATAAACTTTCTTTCTATCCAACAATTCTTCATAATTATTAATTTTTTTTAATTAAAAATAGAACCCTTTGAGCAGAACTGTAATTTTAAAATACCATTTTTCTTTAATATTTGCACTGATATTCTTGATTTTTCACAAGTCAATTAAAGTTTTGAATAACATTTTATTTAAAAATCCATTAGCGAATGCTTTAGAAATAAATTAACAAGAGTAATTCAAAATTATCTTTAAAACATTACGGATATTGACCATCATAAATAGCCAATGGGAGTAAGTATACGTTGAAAACTACTATTTCTTTTACTATCATAAATAAGGAGCGTTAGATCTGCCGGCAATTAAACACTACTGACCCAATAATCCTTCCCATGAAGAATTAGTCAGTGCAAATAACATATTGATCTATTTTTTCAGCTATTTGGATAATGCTTCATGCTCTCGTCATTTTTCCGTATAGAATGGTGCACAATTATTTGTAATTGATAACACAGCAAATATCATTTGCTTAAAGTCCCATTCAGTCGGTCCATTCAACTTGCAAAGCCCAAGGCCCAACAACCCAGAGTGGCTGACACGAGCTTCCAGGCAGCGTACACGCCCGATCGGCTGATGTGACCCCCAGTCCCATCAGCCGCCTGACACAAGGCAGCGCCCATGCCTACCACCTGCTCCCTGTCATGTCGCCGAATACATACTCTGACAGACAGTAATCACTGCCCAGGCACTCAAGTACCCCTCAATTATCTCATATAAATAGACCAGCCAACGATGGCACCGGGTATTGAATCCAAGACTTTCTTTCTCTAAAGCACATTCTCCCTCTAAGTTACTAACTTAAGCTTTGGAGTGCTCACGCCTGGTCCGACCGGGCTCTTCTTATTGCAGGTCTTCTCATCCGATCGGATTGCTTTCTCTCTTTTAGATAAAGACATTTTCGACTTTATCATTTGGTGCTTTCGTTGAGAGGATGGCAAACTCAAGATCCAACGAGAACACGACCCCCATGGACCTAGATCATGACAATGACGTTCGTGCCAGATCAGGCACCTCGAGAAGGGGGGAAAGGCCCGCCAAGTCTCCTGTGAGGACCAACCTCCTTCCCGAATTCGATGATGCCACCATGAGGCAACCAGAAGATACCCCTGTCACGGTGAGGGACATGCGCGCTATTCTTAGCGATTTTACCAAGAGCATTGTCCAAACCCTCAAGAAAGGGAAGATGCCAGCTATTTCTAAAAGAGCCTAAGAGGATTACTTCGCGGGCGAAGACTTCAGAAAGAATAGAAACAAGGGAATAATCATTAATGAGCCCCGCGCTCAGGGAGCTCGAAGGGGCGTGGTCAGAACCCCGGGAAGGTACGACAAGGGGAAGCAGATGATGTCCACGAACAGGAGTTCCCCTTACTCCAGTAGGTCCACCACTCCCTCTATAAGGGATGACTTGTCCTACATGTGCACTCCAACCCGCAACCATATGCGAAAGCACAAGGATGAGTCCACTGCTACGACATTGAGTAAGGAGGATCAGTGGCTCAAGCAGAAGCTTAAACAGCTTGGTTTCCTCGCGCTCAAGAAAAGCGCCTTTGAAGGGAACACCTGCGGGAATACAGCTTCCCCATTTTGCAGAGAAATCACCGATGCTGAGCTCCCTCCCAGGTGGAGAGATGTCGTCATGGAAAGGTACACGGGTAAGACCGATCCTACCACCCATCTGGCTGAATATTTGACCAAGGTCCAGGTCTATATCTACGACGAAAGGATAGCCTGTAGGTTTTTCCCTACCACTTTGGGAGGAGATGCGCTGACATGGTTCCACGAACTGCCTCTGGGATCTATTACATCTTTTAGGCAGCTGAAAGAATTGTTCACCACGAGGTTCATCGTACAAACACGTGCGCCTAAGACGGTGAACGACTTGTGCAACCTTTACCAGAGGACCGATGAAAGTCTGCGAGACTACATCGATAGGTTTCAAGCTACCATGTCCGAGGTAAGAAATGTCAGTGTTGAGATGGCGACTAACGCCTTAACAGGGGGCATCACTGACCGTCCACTATTCGAATCACTCACAACAAGACCCCCATCCAGCTTTGCTGAACTCATGGAGAGGGCCAGGCAACACATCCAATTGGATGACGCCCTTAGGTCCAACAGGGGAAGAAGGACCAGCGTATTGGACCGCTTGCAATACCCAGACGATCGCTCTTCTCACAAGGCCCCCGCTACCGATCGGGCAGCTAGAGGCCAAGATGGAACCCCCAGTTCCAGGAACACAGGCCAGGCGAAAGGGTCGGGAAGAGACCGAAATGCGCGTCCAGACGATCGGGACGAGAGGACATACACCACCCTCAACGCTACCCCGACCGCGGTGCTAATGTGGATAAAGGAGAAGCACCGCCAGGTCAACTGGCCCAGGGACCTGTCTGAAAGAAGCAGGGTAGCCAGGGATCCGAATAAGTATTGTGAATTTTACAGAGACGTCGGTCATTTAACCGACGAGTGCACTTCGCTTAAAAAGGAGATCGAAAGGCTAATACGCCGCGGAGCCCTCAAAAGGTTCGTAGGCCCGGCCAGAAGGGACGATCCCTGTCAACAGCCGAAACCTCGCAGAGATGATCCTGACTCAGACGATGATGAGCGCAGGAATCCAAGAAATGCCGACCCGAGCAGGCCATACGCCGGGGTAATAAATGTGATCACCGGAGGATCATCCTACAGAGAGGATCTCTCCAGGAAAAAGAAGGGGAAAGGGGTCTACCTCTCCCACCGAACCGAGCAGCCTGCCTCGATTACCATATCCAGCGAAGATGCGCGAGACGTCATGTTTCCTCATGAAGACGCTCTCGTCATAAGAGCTCGGATTAATAATTTCAAAGTTAAAAGAATTCTGGTGGACAACGGCAGCACTGTTAACGTCCTAACTCTCCAGGCTTACCGAGCGATGGGACTCCCGATCGGTGAGCTAAAGCCGAATGCCACTCCACTGATTGGGCTGGGCAATGCCACCATCCCGGTAGCGGGATCAGTAGAGCTCTTTGTCGAGCTAGGCCAAGAGGCAATCGCTCACTCATGTAAGGTAACTTTCATGGTTATCGATATGATATTTGCCTATAATGCCATCTTTGGCAGGCCTTTGCTCTTTCAGACCGGAGCCGTTACCTCCATTCGCTACATGGTGATGAAAATCCCCACCACAGGAGGCATCGCCATCTTGAGAGGCGACCAAAAGGCATCCCGAGAGGCCTATATAACCATGATAAAGCAACAGCGAGAAGTAATAGTCGTAGAGCCCGGTCTCGAGCAGCCAGAGCAGGCGGAAAGGCCCAGAATGGACCCTACCGAGGAGACAAAAGCGAGGGCACTGGGTAAAGGGAAAAGTGTTCAAGTCGGGACCAGCATGAATACAGAAATGGAAGAAACCATCATGCAGGTCTTGACAATAAATAAAGCGACCTTTGCCTAGAAGCCAGAGGACATCCCTGGCATAGATCCTAAGGTGATCACCCACAAGTTGAATGTGGACCCAAACCATCCCCCGGTCCGACAGAGGTTAAGAAGGCATGCACCCGATCGGAGGAAGTTCATTTCGAAAGAAGTGAATAGGCTACTTAAGACCGGAACAATCCGAGAGGTAGACTATCCCGAGTGGATGACCAACATGGTTCTCGTTAAGAAAAAGTCAGGCAATCTGCGGATGTGCGTAGATTTTGCTGATCTCAACAAGGCGTGTCCCAAAGACAGCTATCCCTTGCCCAGCATAGATCAGTTGGTGGATGCCACCGCAGGCCACGCCATCTACTCTCTTCTCGACGCGTACGCCGGCTACCACTAAATTCTGATGTGGCTCCTGGATCAGGAGAAAACCAGCTTCATCACAGATGACGGGAACTTCTGCTACAAGGTAATGCCGTTCGGCCTAAAGAATGCTGGGGCCACGTATCAGCGCCTGATGAACAAGATTTTTAAAGACCAGATCGGGCAGAATGTCGAGGTCTATATAGATGACATGATCGTCAAAAGCCAAAGCCCCGAGCAACACCCCTCCGATCTGGCAAAAGTTTTTGACACTCTGAACAAATTTCAGATGAAACTCAATCCCGAGAAGTGCGTCTTTGGGGTACCTTCAGAAAAGTTTTTAGGATTCCTAGTCTCCCAGAGAGGGATTGAGGCTAATCCGAAAAAAATCAGAGCAATCCTCGAGATGCAACCCCCCAGGAGCATAAAGGATGTCCAGAAGCTGAACGGAAGAATAACAGCCTTAGGACGTTTCATCTCCTCCTCAGCCAAGCGCTGCACTCCTTTCTTCAAGAAGCTGAGGAAGAGTGAAACCTTCGTCTTGGGAGAAGACTGCTAGCAAGCCTTCGAAGAGCTGAAGGCGTTCCTCACCATCCTGCCACTGCTTAGCCGGCCAATACCAGGTGAAAACTTATACCTATATTTAGCCACCTCTAAGGAAGCTGTTGCAGGTGTGTTGGTCCGAGAAGAAGGAACCCAACAACTACCCGTGTACTACGTCAGCGAAGTACTTAGAGGTGCAGATCTAAGAAAAGGACCGGTTGAGCAGCTCATTATTGCCCTCATGATGTGTGCAAGGAAGCTGAGACCGTATTTCGAGGCGCACACAATTGTGGTCCGATCGGGCCATCCTCTCAGAAAAATTCTCCAGACGCCCGATCTGGAAGGAAAAATGGTGGGATGGGCAATTAAGCTACAGTCCTGGGACATCATATATAAGTCCAGAAAGGCGATAAAGGCCCAGGCTTTGGCAAATTTTGTAGCCGAATTCGCGGGTGAGGAACCACTGAGTCAGCCCAAGCTTCAAACCTGGGAAATGACGGTGGACGGCGCAGCTAACGACTCTCGAGGAGGTGTCGGCATAGTAATAAAAGGCCATTTGGGCATCACAATAAGGTACGCAATAAAACTTAATTTTAAAGCTTCCAATAATGTAGCAGAGTATGAGGCGCTCCTTCAAGGGCTGAGACTGCTCCATGCCCTCCGACCGGAGTTAGTAGCCATCAGGAGTGACTCCCAGCTGGTAACCAGTCAGGTCTTGGGGACTTTCGAGGCCCGAGAGGCCACCATGATCCAAGACTTAGCCAAAGTGAAAGCTGCCTTCACAAAACTCGAAGAAACTGGATCAGAGTGGGCGCTCCAAAAAGTCCCGAGAGACCAAACAATAGAGGCTGATCGGCTAGCGAAGATGTCTGCCTCTGGAAAAAGTGTAATAGAGGAAAATATTGCTGTTGTCGACCAGACTTCCTCCTCTCTAGACGAGCCGGAGATGATGGAGATCGACCAAGAGGATGAAACCTGGATGAGTACAATCAAGCAGTACCTCCAAACAGGTAAGCTGCCCGAGGACAGAGATGAAGCTCGAAAGGTATCCCGAAAATCCCTTAATTACTCCATCATTAAGGGCGATTTGTATAAGAAAGCTTTCAGCCACCCTTGGCTCAAGTGTGTGACGGAGGAAGAGGGAGACTATATCCTCAGAGAGCTCCATGAAGGCATTTGCGGAGCACATGAAGCAAGCAGAGCTATGGCAAGAAAAGCCCTCCAAATGGGATATTACTGGCCTAGCATGTTCAAAGATGCTCAAGAAAAAGTAAGAAGATGCCCGCAGTGCCAAATACATGGCAGGATCATAAGGCAGTATGGAGCAGACCAGCAACCGATCGGAGTTGCTTGGCCTTTCGATCAGTGGGGGCTGGATATCTTAGGACCTTTTCCCCAAGGCAAAAAGCAGATGAAGTTCCTCATAGTAGCTGTAGACCACTTCTCCAAATGGATTGAAGCTGAACCTGTGGCCACTATCACAGCCGAGAGGGTCAAAAGCTTCACCTGGAAAAACATCATCTACAGGTACGACTTACCCAATATTTTTATTGCAGATAATGGCAAGCAGTTCGACAGCTCCGTCTTCAGAAACTTTTGCTAAGGCCTGAATATCAAATTAAAATTCACGTTGGTCGCTCACCCCCAAAGCAACGAAATGACTGAGGTCTCCAATCGGACCATCCTCGAAGGGTTAAAAAAGCGGCTCGGCGAAGCGAAAGGCAATTGGACTGAAGAACTGCAGAGTGTCCTGTGGACGTACAGAACTTTGCCGAGGACAGGCACTCATCAAACGCCATTCTCCCTCGTCTACGGCTCTGAAGCAATGATACCCGTAGAGATCGGCCTTCCCTCCTACCGATCGGTGCTCTACTCCGAACAGGAGAATTGTCATGAAAGACGCCAAGATTTAGATCTGATAGAAGAGAAGAGGGAGGACGCCTACACCAAGATTGCTGCCTATAAGCAAAAAGTTGCCAGGTACCACAATGCTAAAGTAAAGTCCAGAACTTTCAATGTTGGCGATCTGGTGCTCAGGAAGGCGGAGTTAGGCTCAGGAAATGCCGGAGTGGGAAAGCTAATGCCAAATTGGGAGGGGCCCTACGAGGTCTCCAAAATCTTAGGCCCGAGCACATATAAGCTCCTAACTCTAGAAGGGCAGGATATCCCTAGAAGCTGGAATATAGAAGTACTCAAAAAGTACCATCTATGATAAATGTATTAGAACTTGGCAATAGCTCGTTTAATAAAAAGGTTCTATCTTTCATCTTTGTTCAAATTATGCGTGATATGCAACCTATATGTTAGGCATGACGTCCGACCCGAGCTAAAACAAAAGAAGCGAAAATTGCCGTTCGTCCGTTTGCAAGCTGGAGGATCTTACCTCCCTAAATTTGTTACAATGGAGGATCTCACCTCTCTAGCTCGGTTATGCAATTTTTATGCAGCTTTACGAGTATTATTCAGCTCGGTTATGCAATTCTTATGCAGCTTTACGAGTATTATTTAGCTCAGTTATGCAATTCTTATGCAGCTTTACGAGTATTATTTAGCTCGGTTATGCAGTTCTTATGCAGTTTTACGAGTATTATTTAGCTCGGTTATGCACTTTTTATGCAGCTTTACGAGTATTATTTAGCTCGGTTATGCAATTCTTATGCAGCTTTACGAGTATTATTTAGCTCGGTTATGCAATTCTTATGCAGCTTTACGAGTATTATTTAGCTCGGTTATGCAGTTCTTATGCAGCTTTACGAGTATTATTTAGCTCGGTTATGCAGTTCTTATACAGCTTTACGAGTATTATTTAGCTCGGTTATGCAATTCTTATGCAGTTTTACGAGTATTATTTAGCTCGGTTATGCAATTCTTATGCAGCTTTACGAGTATTATTTACCTCGGTTATGCAATTCTTATGCAGTTTTACGAGTATCACATTAACTGATTACGCAGTTTTTATGCGACCTGAAAGTCCGGGTTGGTCAGATCGGCCACTGGGCTTAAGACTTATCTGAATTCAGGAAGTACTTACAAATGCTATGCAATTCCAAGAGTAGTACTTAATTTGATTGTATTGACAATTTTAATACAAATTTATGTATTCACAACGCAACAACGATTTGCAGGAAAATGCAATTTTATTAACAGTGTCTCCACTATACAATTTACAAAGAGTTGTTATAGAAGTACAAAATTAGGGAAAAAAGCAAAGCTAATCTAAGCTCCTAAGCTAGCTGTCGATATTTATAATATCCACCTCGCCAGGAGGATCAACAGTTCGCTCGGCAGTGGCTTGAGGTCGACGGTCGACGGTACAGATCCTATCCCCCCTTCAGAGATAGGCCCCGCTGAAGGAGGCGCCACCAGCTCGGCTTCGGGTGCAGGAGGAACCTCCAGCTCGGCGTCAGGTACTAAAGGCAATGTAGACTCCACTTCGAGTTGGGCCTCCTTTATAGCTCCCGGAAGCGAAGGATCTCCTCCTGAAGCTCCCTCGGTCCCCTCATCCACAGGAGCACCTTCTTCATCATCGCCATCTGGAGGAGCGGGCAATGACGCCGGATCGTCCATCCAGGACAGATCGCTTTCAGGAAAGCGCTTCCCAGCTTCATGAATTAGCCGAGACAACAACTCCACCTGGGCATCTGCCAGCTCATCAAGAAGGCGCTCCTTCTGACTTGCGAGCTCCATTTCGAGAATCTTCATGAAGGAGGCCTCCTTTTCCTCCTCAGACGACCTCAAAGACTCTGCTTCCTTGCGAAGTTGCTCGCCTTCCATCTTCAATTTGGCGTTCTCAGCAGCCAACTCTCTGCACTTGGCATCCAGTCGGATTGCGTCTGCTTCGAACCGCCTGAGCTGTGCATTCTCAGCAGAAAGTCGGGCAACCTCGCCCCTTAGCTTATCGGCCTCGCTTTGCCGAGCCTTCAGATCCTGAGCCTTGTGGTGGGCCTCCTTCCTCAAGGCCACTGTCTCCGACTGGGAAGCGGAATACTGCTCTTTCTGCTTAGCCACCTCAGCACGAAGGACGGAGGCTTCTTTCTTGGCGGTCTCGCAACGAGCATTTGCCTCCGCCTTGGCTTCGGCGCTCGACTCGGCCCTCCCTTTCCACACGCCGGCCATTAGGTGTAGCCGTTGTGTCCTCCTGGCGGCCTACACAAAACCAAGAGTAACTAGGTCAGGCACACAGAGGTGTGGACAAGCACCAGAAACAAACCAACAAGTCCTTACATCCATCAACTGCTGGCTGATGGCATTGCATTCTTTGCTGAGTTGACTGGTGTCACCAGCTTCCCTATGGTCTTCGTCTCGAAGGAGACCCTGATAGATGAAACTAGCCACCTGGCCCAGCGACCAATCATCGCCGAAGTTCTCTCTCAAAAACTCCTTTAGAGAAACCGGCCGCCGGTCGGATGAACGTCGTGGAGCCTCGCCATGATGAACAGCTTTTCCTTTGGCGACCACCCGAGCGTCCGACTCGGCTATCAGCTCAGCAGCCCTCCTCTTGGCAGCCTCCTCTGCCTTCTTTTTGGCAGCTTCCTCGGCCTTCTTCTTGGCAGCCTCCTCCGCCTCTCGGATCGTGTGAGCAATGGGTGCGTCGTCATCATTCGATTCGTCCCAAAGTCTCGGAGGCCGACTGTTCTTCAGATGGTGATGAGCGGCTCCGCTTTGAGGTCCCGGCACAACAAGTTTGACGGTGGGCACGGTTGAAGCTGGAGGGGCAGAAGAGATCGGGACTGCGTCAATCGCAACAGCAATTGAAGAGGTGCCGGCAGTCGCCCGAGAGCACCAATCTCCTCCTCTTCCTTTGCTCTTGGGCCATCCGCTCGGCCTCACGCTTCTGCCTAATTTTCTCGCCGAGTTGTCTAGACGCATCGCTCCTGCCAGCCATCTCAGCTGCAAACAGACAATAAACAAGATAAGTTTCTCAGATTTGGTATTTACAATTAATAAAGATAAAACGCAATGCACGACTAATGCATGGTGATTATGTTCTCTCCCCGATCCTAATGCTCACGTTTTACATCCTCAGCGTCTTTGGAGCCGGGAGAGCCAAACAGCATCTTCAGAAGGAAGCTGGACTGATAAGGCCCCCCATGCCTGCTAACGGCATCCATCAACTTCTCTATATCGCCCTCGTACATGGGCTGACCGGCTGCTAAGTCCTTCAGGACCTCGACCCTCACCGATCGGGTGAGGCGCACCCCGAATCCGCCTTTCATCCCCGCCAAAAAGTATCTTTCCTTGTATCCCTTCATCGAGGTGGGGACGAACATCAATTTCTTCTTTGGGCGGCTGGTGAAGAAATACTCCGTCCCATCGCTCCGACCAGAGATGTAGAAGAAATGAGTGAAAAGCTCCAGGGTCGGCGCCACCCCCTCTATTTTGCAGAGGATCTTGAAGCACGCCACCGACCTCCATCCGTTCGGATGAAGCTGGTTAGGGGCGATCCCATACCCCCTCAGTATCGCCATCTCGAAGGCGCCCAACGGGAATCTTAGGCCTGCATCTAGGCTCCAGAGGTGGCAAATGAACCACTCCCTGTTATCTTGGCCAAAGGGCCCTTCTGTCACCGCCATTAATTTTGGGCAAGCCAGCACAGATATGTCTTCGGAAAAGCATTATTTGGAGGGAATTTCAGCCACCTCCTCAGTGGTTAATCGAGAATGTAACTCGGCGGCCGGTTTGTTCTCATACCAATCCAAAAAGCTTGTGTCTAGCACTTCTCTACTATTGGAAGCCATTTTCAACAAGAAAGAATGGGGGAAAGGTGCAACTCTCTAATTTTTAAATGGAATGGATGCGGAAAGAAAGCGAAAGACAAAACGACACGGAAAGCAAAGGAAAAATTACTTACTTGATGAAAAGGACTTAAGAAATTCGAAGAAGAAGCAAGAGGTAGTTGCAGAAATCTGGGAATTGAAAAGGAATTTTGGCAGAGTTTCGGTAGGGGTCGCAGAAGTAAAGAGAAAACCCTCCTAAAACCCCCCTTTTTATAAGCTAAAAGCTTCTGGAACACGCCAAACGTCGCGCCATTCAACGAGCGCCACGTGTCAAAAGACATTATTCCTCTGCGAAGAACGAAGCGTTGCCCTTGGTACATGCGCAGCATTAAATGAAAACAGCTGTCCAAGCAGGCGTGTCTCTTCAGAAAAAGCGCCTCCCAAATTCAAAAAGCCCACCAACGCGCGTCTTTGGATCGGGAAAATTCAAAGCTGGTTCCGCCCAAACGGACCTCAAGAAGGCAATTTCATGCCCGATCGGACCTATTGAGGGGGGACAAGTGATGACACGAGCTTCCAGGCAGTGCACACGCCTGATCGGCTGATGTGACCCCCCACATCAGCCATCTGACACAAGGCAGCGCCCATGCCTACCACCTGCTCCCTGTCATGTCGCCGAATACATACTCTGACAGCCAGTAATCACTTCCCAGGCACTCAAGTGCCCCTCAATCATCTCATATAAATAGCTCAGCCAACGATGGCACCAGGTATTGAATCCAAGACTTTTTCTCTCTAAAGCACATTCTCCCTCTAAGTTATTAACTTAAGTTTCGGAGTGCTCACGCCTGATCCGACCGGGCTCTTCTTATTGCAGGTCTTCTCATCCGATCGGATTGCTTTATCTCCTTCAGATAAAGACATTTTCGACTTTATCAGTAATGTATCATATTATAAATAAGTCAAAATTTTAATGATCATAAATGGATCGATTTATGAACTGAATAAAATTTTATGACATTTTTATTATTTTTTTTTGAAAAATTATGCATATATAACCTATAAAAAATAATTGTTTTGATATTCACATTATATACAAAATTTTAAAATTGCAAATAATAAAAATGGATCAAATCATATATATTACATAATGAATCAAGTCATTTTACATGTTAAATGAATCGGAAAATAAAAGGATCATTGGTGGGTTGAATCGAATTTGAACCCATTTTTATGGCAGATTTAGATCAAATTTATGAGTCGAATTAAATTTTGTGATTGTATATATAAAATGCATAAAATGTAACACCCTATATCCGTAAATGGTACGGATATCGAATGTCACTATATTACACTGGAATACACTTTAATGCAATTATCAGATTCAATGAATTTTTTTTTTCCAATAATCACAATCATATATACACCATAGCATAACAATTACACTAACACACCATTCATATACTTATCCTGTACAATCTCGTGTTCATCCATTGCAGTCATATACATGGCACTGTCTAAAAAATTAATACATAACATATCTATAAATCATAAATATAGTCCACCGAAATCGTATACATGTCATGTTTATATTCTTATCTCTGCATTTGCTCCTCGTCTCGACTGTCATTTAAATTTTGACCACTTAAAAACTTTCTATCTTTATAATCTGTGCGCAGCAATAACGCTACGCGCTGAGTATTAAATTGCACAGTAGTAGATACATATCCTAAATTTTTCATACTATTACTATATATACATGCATGAGCACACAAGCATTTTCTTCATTTAAACTATATGTTCATCAATTCTTTTAACTATTACTTAATTTATCATTATTTTATTATGTAAGATAAATCCTTAACTTCAGTCTTTATTGTTATATCTTATGTAACATTTTTGAAACAATATTTTAATTTTGCCATTTCAAATAACAGTTTATTATACTGTTGACCTTAACATTCACACCATTATATTTAATCCGTTAATTTAATAACCAATTTCAATAACATTCCTTTCATTCATCAGTTTTCTTCATTTTGTTCATAACTTGTTTATTCATTTACTATCTATATTGGAGTACATTGCCTGATGCAGAAATTATTCATTAGAGCAGTCATTATACTTTGATACTATCTTTATTTTTTTACAGTTTCACCATTTACGTTTTATATTCATATTATTATTTCTTTTTTTTAGTCATTTCTTTTACAGTACTATTATTAAAGCTGTAATCATAATTCATTTATACTGTTTTCCTACTTAATTTCAATCAAGTACATTTGTTTTAATATCCTTGCACTAACATTATTATCTCTCGATACTGACTTATCTAAGTACTTAATATTTTTATTATTCTTTTAACTTAACTGATAATGCTATTGATATCATTGTTTTAATATCTATCAATAACTATTTTTATAATTAACTTTATTATTACTATGACTAACAATTTCATCATTTTAACCATATCTAATTTACTTATATTGTTTACTTAATCCTTATAACAGATTACATTATTTTCCTTATTTACTTTAACATCTTACTAACTGTCTTAAATCCTTTATACATAAACGGTCCTGTTACTAACATTTTCATACCACTTCTAATTATTTATCAACATTGTTATATATATTTTTTATGTCCACTAATTACTCTTGTCATTTGTATTACTCTTACTGGTAATATTATGGTAATACTATTATTATTCTATTACCCACTCTTTATTCATTACAACTATACTTCAATTATAAATTCTACAGTATTCAATTAAATTTACCTAACAGGGTATTATTTTTCCTAAGTCCTCTAATATTATCATTGTTATTATCAGTGTCATTTTGACAGTTATAATTTCCTGACTAAATTCAATTCATTTTTTTTACTTAACTATACATATTTATTCCTATATTCGTAATTTCTATAATCAATGACAATAATTTTTAACACCACAATGACATCTTCATTCTTTACTGATACTATCATTACTTATTTATTTTTCTTAAATTTAATACTACTGCCAAATTACATTTTAATTCTTAAACATGACTAAATTACATTATTAACCTTTATTCATTTCATTTATTCACTACATTACCATTTTTATCATATTGTCTCAATCCTTCACATAAATACTGATTAGTCTTTAAAATACTACTATTTTCCAGTCAAATTTTATTTTCATCCTTATCCTTATCTTATCTCATCCATATCTTATCTTATATTTATATTTTCCTTATCTTATTTTATCACTTTATCTTATCTTAATTCTTAATTACATATATAGTTATTTAATTATTTATTTTTCTATTATTACTCTTTTTCACTGCATTTTTCAAACAAACTCATTTTAATCTATTTTTCTTACTTTGCTCTTAGCATTGATCCGGTAGAAGTCTCAGGACTGGATATACGGAACGTGAACCCTATAGATTCAATACATTTTAGAGAGATTCCGAAGGACCACCATAAAAAAAGATTAAGCTTCTAACTCCTATATATAAGTCAATCTCAATTTAATTTGTTTCTTAATTTAATAATTTATTTTATTTTAAAATTGGAATGTGGTTGCAATTTTATTCAAATTTCATTTTGTAAATTTTAATATCTTCACTAAAAGATGGATACTAGCGAATATCAATGGAATAAAAACATACCTAATACTGCTTTGCACGCTGGAAATTATGTATCGTGTCTTGGGTATGTGGTCACTCGTTACTCCTTTTTTACGTATCAATATTGATTATTAACAATGTTTTCAGAAGCGGATCGGATATCGACTCGGCCTGCCAACTATGTTAAGAGTCAACTGGTTGAACCGGATTGACTCGGAATTTTTATCTTTTTTTTTTAAATATAATTATTTATAAAAAATTAAAAATATGGTATATAAAAAATCATTCAAACATCCTATTAATTAAGTTTGCAATATAAAAATCAAATAAATTGTTCAAACATAAATAGCAAATATCTGAATAAGTTCACATAATATCAAAAACAAACATTTAAATAAATTCATTTGATATAGTGATAAACAATCATCTTTAATCATCAATTTTCATCTCCATCTTCCTCTTCATGTCATATGTTTTCACAACCTGAACTTTTACATCTGCAATAGGATTCTTTTCATCCATGTTGAACCACTTTTCTGAAATGCAAACAAGGCGAAAGGTGCATTTTTGCCCCTAATTTTTCTCCAAATGTGCAAATTTATTCTTAACATTTATTTTAAGGCAAATTTGCCCCTAATATTTGTAAAATGGGAGATTTTTGCCCCAGACGTCAGCGGTCAACTAGCGTGTTAACGGTCAAAGTTACCGGTAATTGACGGCAGGAGCAAAAATCTCTCATTTTTCAAATGTCAGGGGCAAATTTGCATGTTTCGAAAAATGTTAGGGGCAAAAATGCACATTTGGCACCCAAATATTTGATTCACATGTCTAATGGATGCATGACACGTGTCTCACTAGCGGTCAACTAACGTATTAACGGTCAAAGTTAACGGCAATTGACGGTAGGGGCAAAAATCTTCCATTTTACAAACGTTAAGGCAAATTTGTACATTTGAAAAAACGTTATGGGCAAAAATGCACCTTTAGCCATGCAAACAATTATGAATAAGGTTGCACACAATAAAACAGTAAAGCTTGCATAACATTGTACAGTGTTTTGTGGAATAGCAACATTGCTAAAAGGTAGAACAATATTGTGATATTCTATCACTATCTTTCTAAAACGCAAACAAAATCATATAAAATGCATCATTCACAATCATATGAACAGCAGATTCATGCCACTGCATCAAATTATCGAATTCTCCAACCAAAAGGTTATTTGTTGTGAGAAAAGATTTAATCAAATAGCAAATGACCAATTTAATGAGAAAAGATTTAATCAAAAAGCAAATGACCAATTTAATCAAACCTTTAAATCATGTTTTTAAAAATGTATTTCCCTGTATATCCTAAAACTACATTTACCACAAAAAGCAGTAGAGATAGCCATTATTATTGATAGAAAATGAATCTGAAAGCTATAAACCCAATAACAACAATGATTCCATGTCCTTGAAAAGTGGTTCTGAAAATAATTTCACTATTATTTATGGCTGAAATCCAAGTGCTAAAAACAAGATTAACAGAACTGAACATAAAAGTGCCATAAGGAAGAAAAATATGTTCAGCATTAATCATAAATCTCCTAAACAAAATTGATAAGGAGCCAGCTTCTCAATTCTACGCACTGTACTAATTCAAGCCAATTTATCTATTCCAGACACTGCAATAATAAGGAGCAAACTCATCAACTCTAGGCACTCAAAATAATCATGAGCCAACCAGTACAAATTATGCATCAACAGAGTAATTAACGTGAATGGAATAAAGTGTGTGGCGATGACTTTTATTCATTGTTTTTAGAAAAACCAAACTCCATCCAGTAAATGTAGGAAGGATTCAATATTCTTAAAAATGTTGGCAAATTTCCAAGACATATCATCAATCAACTTATGTAATTCTGGTCTTCTTGCTAAACCTTTATCACTAAATTAATATAACAGCTCCTACAAAGTGTATATGAAAAAAGCTATTGCAGCATATCATCAAACAACCAACATGCATTATTTTATTTTTTTTATAAGCTAGAAGATACCCAGGAAACATACAAGACAGAAGATACCCAGGAAACGAGCTAAAACAGGCCCTCAAAAATGTAAATGAAGTACAATTGATTCTTGACTTAGAAAACCCAATAACTGAGAAGGAAGAGCTAACCCGAAAGTTGGGATGGATCTGTCAAAATTAAGAGAGATCCGGTGTTTTCTTGGTCGGAGACTTGACCGATGGCCAACCAAAAAGGAGTCGAAGTTGAGCGAAGGAAATGTGAATGGAATAAAGAAGAAGGTAACTGCGTGAAGAAGAGAAGAGAGCCGCGTGATGAAGAAAGCAGAGCAGGAAAACATAAATTAGGGATAAAAAGAATGAAACGCACAGTTTTAGGTTTGAACCAGATTTCGAGCCGAGTCAACGATTTCCGGTTCAATCTGAGTTTTATCGGTTCAAACCGAGTTTTTAACTATTCCGATTTTTAGACTGAATCGACTCAGATTCTCATCTGATTCACGGTTCGACCGGTTCAACCCGAGTTTTAAAACATTGATTATTAATAACTCTGGAGTTGTCTAAAAGAAAAGTAAGTCCAACCATAGGGATGATCATGGGGCAGGGATTTCCCATCCACGGCGAGGACCCGACTCAAACGGGACGGGAAATTCTCGAATTTTTCTCCTGGGGGGCGGGGAGAAAAAAAATCCCCGCCCTCGGCCCCGAAAAAAATTAGTATTTTATTATTTAATATATATATATGTAAATATATATATTAAATTTTTTCATATTGATATTTGTTGGTCTGCAAGTTCTTCAAGTGATATTATTAATATTTGAATTGTATGAAATATTTATAAATATTTGTATTTTAATTGTATGAAATATTTATAAATATTTGCATTTAAATTTTATGAGATATTTTTAATTAAGTCATAAATTATTAAATTTTGCAAGTTAAATTTTTTGAAATATTTTTTATTCAGGTCGAAAATTTCTATCGGAATCAAAATTTTTTATTGGAATTAGGTAGTTTTATTGGGGACGGAAATCCCCGCGGGGGCAGGGATGGGAGGGAATTTTTCCCCCGCATCTCCAGCGGGGGCGAGGACGGGAAATCCCCGCCCCTGGGCGGGGCAGTAGGTGGGGAGCCACTCCCCGCCCCCGGCCCGTGATCATCTCTTGTCCAACAAGATTGACATTTGATCTAATGAATGGTTTTGAGTGATTAGAAAGAAAACACTTTTATACTAAAATTAAATTTTAGTGTGTGTAGAGAGAGGACTCCACTATAATTGATTGAATGCAGTCTCAGGATGGTCATTCATGTCAAGTGATAGTAACCGGTGGCTGGGTTATGGGGAGATGGGGCAATGGCAAAGTAGTTGGCTATCATTGCCATGATGGCTCAAATACATGGATCCCCTATATCCATCCACTGAGTGAACCCCCTATATCCATCCACCGAGTCAACCGAACAAGAATATCACAACCTACCTTAACATTTATAATATACCAATAATTCGAGTTCTTTCTTAAAATTTGAAATACTCAAATTTTCTTCTATAAATTCTACAGAAATTTTGACAAAATCTCCCACAAAATATTACCCATTCCCCTACAAAAGAAAGCTTCTTCCACTTCTAAAATCACTTATTCAACTCCATAACTTCAAACAAACTTCAACACAAGTTTTCGCATCCTCCATTATATATATATATATCAAATCATACACACATCCAAGCAAATTATATATTTGTCAGCCTGTAATACTTATCACAACGATTTAAATACATAAACTTAACATCATACGTATCTATAGTAAAATACAATTATTACAGACCTGATTCTATTAAATACGAATACGCTCTGCATAATTAACATTAAAACATCATGAACTAAAGACTACAATACAACCGTCAACACAAAAGTCATATATCAAAATAATACTCCAACTAGCTATCTAGTGTACATGTCAAACTGAAAAACATAAATGCTTCTTCTTAGTACTTCCATTCTTGTGTGTCTTGATATGACTCCAATCCTTTTCTATTTCTCGAACATTATTCTTATCCTGTGCACGGAAAGAAAACCACGGGCTAAGCTAAAAGCTTAGTGATAACTACCAAATTTACTTTTTTGATACTTAAAACATATAGTATATTCATAAAATTGAAACCTACACATACATGATTATAATGTAGTACAAAAGTCATCAATTCTCACCTCAAAGTACACACACAACTTACAATAATTTACCTTTCACATGTTATATTCAGCCTTCTTTTAGATTGTAAAAACATTAAATTACAACCGTTACATGTCAAACGATTTAAATTAAGAATAACTTCCACAGTTAACATACTACTTTTTATTCATCTATAATTTGTCCACATTTCTTCTTTTAATGTATGCAACTCATGTAATAAAATAACATCTCACACAACCCATCAATCAACCATAGATAAAAAAAATGAACTTCATATCACAAGTTTCTAAATCAGTAAATCCAAAGTCTTACTAAATATTGGTGATGCATAACACACTTGTCATATATATCTCTGTTAATTTTATAAAATTGTTAAGCAGTTTAATATGAATAGATAATAACATTCAAATTTCTCATATACACATCATGAATCGTTTAATGTAGTTCCATTTGTTATATCTAAGCTATACCAACATATATGTGTTTATATATTACATAAGAACATTTAGTTCATGTGCATACACCAAGCAATATTCATCATATATTTTACTGTTTTAATCATCAATGTACTGTCATTTTGCCTCTAGTATAATAATAGAAACTATACAGGTAGGGATGAGCAAAATTCGGGTAAAACCGAACGATTTTTCTAATTCGGTTCGATTTTTCGGTTTCAAATTTAGAATTCGGTTAATTCGATTTGATTCGGTTTTGAAAGGCAAAAACCGAAAAAAAACCGAATCGATCGAAATTTTAATATTATATGTTATTTTATCCAATTTTTACATTAAAAAAAATATATTTTTGTATTTTTTTTATCAATGTAAGGGGTTTGAACTCAAATTATATATTTACATTTTTCAATTTGCCTGTTTTTATTTTAGTTTTATGATTTGTAATTTTGTATAATTTTTAGATTATTTTTTTTAATTATAATTTTGAATTTTCGGTTGTATCGGTTAACCGAATCAAACTGACATAAGATTTCGGTTCGATTTTAGTTCAATTTTCATATAATTTTAGTTCGGTTCGATTTGTATAAATTCTAATATCTTGTTTTTCAGTTCGATTATTGAACCGAACCAACCGTTACTCACTCCTATATATAGGTGAACTAGATGCACGGGACTATAGACCCCGCAAGTCCTCAATAGTCTCAATCACATCAAGAATCACATTTTTACGTCATGTTCTTCTATTATCGATGTGGAACCTCCTTCGGTCCACTATGCAAGTTACCATGACTTACTATCGCGGTTTCAAATACGGTGTCCCTATGGCTAGCCAACTACATCTCAATTTCTGATTTCCCTACTAATACTAAGGGCAAAACATTTCATTATTTTCATTTCGTTATTACATTGCACATTCTTTGTGCACAATCTCATCTTATAATTCATATAGTGTACACCATGTACACATGCTCACGCTTCATCAAGCGTACTTTATAACAAACATATAATTTTTTATTTCATAGCCCTTATAATACATTTTATACACGCATATTTGTGTTATCATCAAATTAGATTTTATTTAACAAACAATATTTATCACAAGCATAGTTCACATTCTCAAACATCTCGCATTTTCGTCATAATTAGTCTTTACTTTTATGTAGGGGAGAGCAAAGGTCGGTTTAGTTCAATAACCGAACCAAAAAAATTGAAAATTGAAATATTAGAATTTATACAAACCAAACAGAACCGAAATTATATGAAAATCGAACTAAAACGAACCGAAATTTTCGGTTAGTTTGGTTCGGTTAACTGATAAAACCGAAAATTCAAAACTATAATTAAAAAAAATTATCTAAAAATTATAAAAAATTACAGATCATAAAACTAAAATAAAAACATCCAAATTGAAAAATATATATATATAATTTGAGTTCAAGCTCCTCAAATTGATAAAAAAATACAAAAATAATTTTTCTATGTAAAAATTGGATAAAATAACATATAATATTAAAATTTCGGTCGGTTCGATTTTTCTTCGGTTTTTGCCTTTCAAAATCGAACCGAATTAACCGATTTACATATAATTTCAAAATCAAAACCGAACCGAATTAAAAAAATCGGTTGGTTTAGTTCGGTTTTACCCAAATTTTGCTCACCACTACTTTTACGTTGATATTATTATGTCTATAATGCAATTCCTCGTATTCCACTTGATTTGCCATCAAATTTTAAATTCCCATATACAGGCATTCACATACGAATATATATATATATATATATATATATATATATATATATATATAACATGCATAACTTCACATAATGTTCGTACCTACTTTTAAAATCATTCGTTTATGCATAGCGTAAACTTCATTTAGTCACCAGTAAACACATGCATATAATCCCGTTAACCACACGATACACAATTCTTATTACCACGTCATTAATTTAAAATAAGATAGTATACATACAATTACACAACATTTACCTTCATATTATTATAATACACCCACTAATTACATAATCCACCTAAGCAATCCACTACAGTTTACCGTCTTCCATGTAAAAGATAGCTATTCTACAAATTCCCACCAAACTACTAATTCTCCCTAGGTCACATAATTCAATAACAATAAATTCAAATCAATTAGAAAAGCCATATATCAAGTTTATCAAACGGCATACATATATTATTCTTATTACATGCGCTTAGCTAATAATTATCACCTTAGAGTAAAATTTAATCATCAATTAATATCAAATTATGACCATATACACATACCCAATTCAGCCCAAACATATTTCTTATATTTTACATGTATCCTTTACTGTCTTTTCATTTAGAACAGCTCATAATACCTTCTAACATTTCAAATTTTAAGTTTCATACACTTTCTATTTCTTACCCTTTGCATTATTTAAATAATCATGTAAGATTTTAGGGTTAATTGTAACTCCAAATCACACACACAGTTATTATCAAAATACAGATATTTCTAAATATTATACACTACTAGAACATATTCACAATTCTACAAGCATAATACTTGCCATATACCCTTTTTTTTCTATCTGCATTAGTTATTTTATGCATCTTTTCAGTACTAAATTTTTTCAATCAATATCACAATTCATCTTACACCTTACTCATTGAAACTTTCATACTAGTTGACAATTTTGGTTTCCATTATATTAATTATAGGCAAATTTTAAATGGTCCACGTTTCATTTGTATCCAAATTCATAACTTTGCTCAATTATCAAGAATTAACCGTGAAGTATTGTTAAACAAATAATGCCATTGCCACATTATTTTGCTCTATTGCCTTATTTGTAACCAACATTAGTGAACGAATAAACCTAAATTTCACTCCGGTCATGGTTCTACTAACTAAATTACCAGTTTCACGCATAAACTTTATAAGTACATACACACATATATCTTACTCGAACATAGTATACATATTCAACCAATTAAGCCTATTACAATAGCTACAAGTTGATTTAGATCAACTCCACACCTGACTATTATTTTTAATAAATTTATAATGTATATAATTTGTAGGACAATCATTAAATCATATTGAGTTGCTACCTGAATTTTATAATTGTAACTTCCCTTGTCCCCAATCATGATTCTATCTAAATTCTCTAATTTGGGCATATTGACTAACTTGAAGAAAGTTCCAATGAGCTTCAATTTATCCAATTGGATATTCAAGGTTCTTTGAGCACCAATTAATTACCAGTTTTCTTCTGCGTCAAATACAAATTCCATGAATTTAACACCTGCACTTTTAAAATTTTCTATTTATCTGAACATAAATTTTAGTATGCCTTATTAATAATTAATGCTATTAATTATCTGAACTAAAATCTTACACTAATCACATAATAGCACACAGAACACAGTATACAGAACACAATTTCCTAACAATTTTAATTTATTTTAAGATCACATGGAAAGTTAAATTTGGTAGTGCACATACCAACTGGAGCGAGATTCCAAAATTTTAGCTCAATTCTGCCCGCTTCCATCGCCGGCCACCGGAACCTCGCCGGAGATTCACCGCCACTGCCGGCGTGAAGCCCAGGACACCCAGAATTTACCGCCGGTGGTCACGCGCTCAAACTCCTCATCGTTTGGCCGGAATCGACGTTGGAAAGATTCGGTGCACCCAACTCCGATCTGGTCATCGCCGGCGAGTTGGGAAGAACGGAGGTCATCGGATGACTCGTATCGCCGCCGGAAGATCACCAGTACTGTTCGTGTCGCCACCCGAAGCCGGATGTGGCCGGAATTTGGAGGAGAAGCATTTCGGTTTCTCTCTCGTGAAGAAGCAGCAGTGACGACCGGAAGGGCGGCTGAGCATTGGGAAAGCGGCAGCGGGGCTGATCGTTACAGCGGTGGCCGCCAGACCTTCGCCGGCGATGGTGGGGGATCGGTATCCGCCCTCCCTCTCCCTCTCTCTCCTTCTTTCTCGTTTTTCTGTTTCCCGCTCCTAGTTTCCCGATTTTTCTTTTTTATTTTCTTCTCCCTGAACACCAAAATTTTGGAGCCTGTTACAGATCCCACATATTGACTTTGATTTCTTGGACCCGGCTTGATGGACTGGAGCCATGGCCTTTGTGTTGCGTGCATTATGATTATGAATGAAAACATATTGATGGCAGTTTTTTATTTTTAAAATCTAAGTATTTTAAAAGCCAAACACGGAAATCACGTAATCTATAAAATGTGGTTTCCTTAATATTGATTCTTTCAATTTTTTGTCACATTTTAATACTTTACTTTTCATTAAGTGTGTTATTATTATTATTATTACTATTAGTGGATTTTGGCCTCTAACAATTTTTTTTTTAAATATACAAATTTATCTCTAATATTTATTTTAAGGTAAATTTATCATTCACGTTTGCAAAATGGGAGATTTTTGTCCTCGCTGCCAATTGCCGCTAACTTTAACTGTCAAGTAGGACACATGTCACCCATCCATTAGACATATCAGTAATAGATGTCTAGCGCGTGAATCAAACGTTTGATGTACTTTTGCCCTTAACATTTTTCCAAACGTGCAAATTTGACCCGAACATTTGTAAAATTGAAGATTTTTGCCCAATCGTCAATTGCCACTAACTTTAATCGTTAATACGTTAATTGACCGCTGACATGGATCGAGTGGGATACATGTCGCTCATCCATTAGACACGTCAGCGACACGCGTCCATGGCTTGAATCACACTTTCCTGTGTTCGATGGCCGACAGAGAAGTAGATTAAAAAAAAAGGCCGATGAATGCACTAATGGCAAGAGATCTACCAAAACCAAATCTATTCTACACAACAACGTTTTCAGCTAAGCCCTGAGTATCATATGGAAAGTTAGATGTAATAGAAGGCGAAAAAGACGAAGGCAAAGAAGAAGGAGAAGGAGAAGGAGAAGGAGCAGAAGCCGAAGGTCTGAATATTGGAGCCAGACCAAAGGCAAACGGTCTAACTCTCAGAGAAGAAGCAGGTATTGGTGTCCTCATAGGCAGGGGAGTCCTCATAAGCGTGGGATAAAATATAGGTGTGGTATAGGAACCGGTGATTTCACCGGAGGAGGAAGAGAGGGAGGGAAAGTAGGAGTCCTCACAGGCAAGAATGTGTAATTCACGCCTTGGACACTTGTCGCTGACGTATCCAATAGATGTGCGACACGTGTCTCACTCGATCCACGTCAGCGATCAACTAACGTATTAATGGTCAAAATTAGTAAATCGCGCTAAAATAAACGTTAACAGCAAATTTGCATGTTTGGGAAAAACGTTAGGAGCAAAAATGTACTAAACATTTGATTTACGCGCTGGACACGTGTTACTGACGTGTTCAATTGATGCGTGACACATGTCTCACAACGGTGAACCAACGAATTAATTGTCAAAATTAGTGGCAATTGATGGCAAGAGCAAAAATCTCCCATTTTACAAATATTAGAGGCAAATTTGCCCCAAAATAAACATTAGGGGCAAAAATACACATTTGACCTTATTATTATTACTTTTGTTAATTAGCCCAATATATGAAATTTATTTTTACAACTGTGCTATTTCATAAATTAATAATTGCATTTTTTATATTTAATTTTTTTTCATTTAGACATTTCTTAATTTTTATTGTGTTAGACATTATTATTATTATTAATCAGCAAAGCATATGGAATTTATTTTTACCATTGTGCTATTTCATAAATTTATAATTGCATTTTTTATCCTTAATATTTTTTTTTCATTTAGACGTTCTTTATTTTTTATTGTGTTGATATTATGTGTCCTGTTTAATACACATTGGGTTGGGTTCAATTTTAACAAGTTGAATAAAATAATTATATTATCTATTATGCTTTGAATTATTATTTTTTTAATTTTTCTTTTAGTAAATTAATAAAGTATTATTTATATTTATCTAATTTTATCTTTTATTTTATTTTTTACTAAATATATATTTGAATTAAATATATCAAGATAAATATTTAAAAACTTCATAGAAAGTAATCAATATGAGGCCAAAATGGTGGTTCAAACCATTGTAAATCTGACTATTTTTCTAATTGATCATGATTCAAATTTCACCCTGCTGTGTTCCAAATATATATATATATATATATATATAAGCTAAAAAGGCATCATACAATTTTTAAAAGTTGAATTGATTTCTTATTATCACATTTTTTTAATAGGTTATTAGTTTTCTTTTATGCTTGTGAATTGAGATCTAAATGTTATAAATCATGCATAGGTATATGTTAATATTTATTTAAATATATGATAAATTTTTTTTAAAAAAAATAGATTTTAGAAGATCAATAACAAAAACTAATTTTTAGTTTTTATAAAACAAAAGTCCAAAAACATGCAACCATTAAATTTCAAAAAAATAAAATAAAAAAAATAAACTTAGTAATCCTAATACCAAAATTTGTCCCCTTTTAAATCAGAAAGCATTTCAGTGGCATAAATGCAACTAGCAATGATCACGGGGAGGGGCGGAGACGGGAAAGGGCTCCCCACCTACTGCCCCTCCCAGGGGCGGGGATTCCCCGTCCCCTCCCCTGGTAGGATTAAGAGGGTAAAAGTCCCCCCATCCCCGCCTCGGCGGGGATCTTCGGCCCTGACGCCCCCGGTCACGGTTATCAACTACTCGTCCTTTCATTAACCCAAAAATCAAAATTAAAAACACAACATTCAATCATAAGACTGTAAATCACATAAACAAATCAGAATTCGTATATAACTTCATTAATCCAAAAATCAAAATTAAAAACACAACATTCAATCATAAGATTGTAAATCACAGAAACAAATCGAAATTCGTAAATAACTTTCAATTTAAATTAATGGGTTAAATTCATACCCATTTTCTCGGTTTAGAGAAGAAAAAAGCTAAATTTTAAAAGAAAAAGAAACACCCATATTATGAATTCTCCCTTCCAGCAGATCTACATCGGTGGGGGTGCTACGGCGTTGGAGGCAAATAAAAAAATAGGAGAAGTTGAGGCAAGAAAGAGCCCTTCTAGCAAATCTACTTCGGCGTGGGGTCCTGCGGCATCGGAGGGAAATGAAAGAGTAGGAGAAGCAGAGGCAAGAAAGACCCCTTTCAATAGATCTACGTCAATGCTGCAGCGTTGGAGGCAAATGAAAGAATAGGAGAAGCAAAAGCAAGAAAGAGAGAGAGAGAGTGAGAGAGGGAGAACGGCGTGGTTTGAAGCAGAGGAGTAAAATGAAAGAGTTAGGGTTTTGTTTGCCCTATTTATATATAATGTCATACATGTAAATAATTAAAAAGTCAAGAAAACTATGGTATATTTTTCGGGGCAGGGAACCCGCGGGGTGGATAACCCACTCCCCATCCCCGCCCCGAATTCACCTGCGGGAATTATTTTTTCCCCGTCCCCGTCCACACGGGAGAAAAATTCAGGAATTTTCTGCTAGTTCGGGTCGGGTCCCCACTAGGGACAGGGATTCCCCACCCCGTGATCATCCCTAAATGCAACAATAATTCAATAATAGAGAATTATTGCATATTTAATCTACCTTAATTCAATAACATGGCGAATTATTTTATATTTTGTTGAGGAAAAAAAAAACATAATTTTCATGTTGACGATATTTCGATTTCACTTTAAATGTCTCTTTTAAATTTTTGTTTTACACTTCAAGTATCACTTTTGAAAATTTTTAAAAATAAATTTATACACTTTTTTTTTATTTTACCTTTGTCTTGATATTCTAAATGCATTTATATATTTATTGTCATATTTTTCTATGTTAATTAATGAAATGACAACATAATCAATGTAAATATAGTCAATTTCATAATTCAAAAAAAAAATATACTTTTTTTTAACTCTTATCTTAATATTTTAAAAGCATTTACATAGTCAATTATTAATTACTAATTTTTTTTATAATATTAAAATGTATTCATTATTTTCTTAATTCATGTGCCAAGAGTCAAAAGTGACATTTAAAAAGAAACAATGAAAATAACGAAATAACACATCTTTATGTATATAATGTAGATTTGTCAAATAGGTCGGGTAGGGTAGATTCGGGTCAAATCTTAATTTCTGGTCATGCCACTTTGGATTTTAGAATTTGACTTGAACGGGTTATCAGATTAAATCCATAATCATTTTAATTGCGTATCATTCTTGTTATTGTTGTCATTAAAAATTTAACGTGGTTAAAATTAAAAGTAAAATGAGTTAATGTATATTTTATTTAGCTTGAGAATTCAGTAGGCCTGTCAAACTTGCCCAGACTCAAAAACTCCACCCAACTTGCCCAAAAAAAAACTAACCCAAATCCAACCCAGTTAAAAATCTACCCATTTGAACCCGCCCATAATTAACCCATAAAAAACACAACCCAAAAGGGTCTGTTCTAAGTGCCTAACGGGGCCTCTTTCAAATGCCCAGTCTACTGCCTCAAAATCAATTTCACTCTCTTCTTTTATCTGTTCATCTCAAACTTTTCCTCCTTTGCCCTTTTTTCTTTTTTTCTTGTACAAATCGAAAGATAAACTCTTCAGTTGGAACTATGATGCTAAGGATGAGCACCAGACGCCTTTTATTAGCTATTTCTTCATCTCAGTTTCTTACTACCTCTCCCTCTCGTCAGGTTTGTTCCATTCCTCATCTCTATACTCATAGCTTCTCTACTAAAAGATCTGGGGTTCAAATTGATTCTGGGCGTGATGATTTATTTGCTTTTTTCAATCAAATTCTTTACTTGAATCCGCCTCCTCATGTAAAGGAATTCAATAAATTACTATCTACAATTGTTAGAATGAAATATTTTGAGACCGTAATTTCTTCATGGAAACGGATATAATGGGTTAAAATTCTAACTAATATTTATGCTGCTAGCATTTTGATTAATTATAGAAATCCCATGACAACTCTATGAGCATCTCTTAGAACTTATAGAAAATTAAGCAATTATTTGGATGCCTTGATATAGAATTGCTTGCCATAATACCATTTTGCATAAATTTTAAGTTTAATCAAATTTCCCAATTATTTGTTTCACTGTAGAAAAGAATCAATTATAATTTAGTACCATTTTGATAATTCACTTCTCCTTGTTGTTTGTGGTTAGCCATTTTGGTAAGAATTATTAGTAGGGTGAATCTTTAACCTTTTCTCTGCTTAAAATGTACCATTTTGGTAAGAATTGTGCTTGTGTTTTGATGCATTTGATTTAAAATTTAAGAGTAATTGTAGTAGGAAAAAGAAAACCTAATAAATGATGCATTAAAAGACTGTTAATTTATGCAAAATTCATGGCAAATTTTGAGTAGATATCTAGTTATAAAGGTCTGCTCCTCAAGGTATGTTCTATTTGTCATTTTTATTGGCTTGACATTTAAAGATAGCTGTGCTTTTGTTTTTTGTTTTTTGTTTTTCTTTTTTTTTGCTTACTAGGTGTGGCTTTGTGCAGCAACCTGGGATTGGATGGGAATTCTGATAATGGCTCCATATCCGGTAAAAGGCATAATTTAAGAAGAGTACATGCCATTACCAGGAGTTCACCTTCCTTCAAGAATAATTTTGAACTAAAGCCCCTTTAAAGTCTCTACTCTTGTAGTTTAGATATGAACTAAGCCCTAAGTTGCTTCTTGTTATCATACTTTTAGTGGTTTTTAAAGGTTAGTGATAATACACCAAATATTATGACTCGTTGGGCTCAACATAAAGCTCTGTCTAGAGCCCATCAGTCCCTAAGCCCAGCCAAAGGCCCAATGAAACTTTAGCCCAGTATGTCAAAAGATATGATGATTGACTGGGAGCTTGGAGAATAAGAAGATGATGTCAGCATGCTGCCTAATTAAACCGTTCAGGCTCTTTTCTCAATGTTCTACTGACATACACTACCTCCTTATCCCATCACATTGCCAGAAACCTATTTTGACACTCAAGGAGGCCACTCAAGTAAGTTACTTTGTTCACATAAATACCAAGACACTTTGAACTCAGGTAACGATACCCAATACAAAATACACTATCTCTTTAAAAAAAATTTCTCTAATTCTTCTATTAACTTAAATTTCAGAGTGCTAATCCCTTGTACACAAGGGGACTAGTTCTATCTGTCTTGTAGATCGATTCCCGGCTCCTATCAAACCAATATCGCCAATCTAAGATCGGCTCCGTTTTATCGTAAGTTCTGACGTTCCAGGATTTATCAGTTAGGTTTGTGTATTATTATGCACCAATTGAGCTAACGCAAGTGGATATTTAATATATATGTATAATTATATATATTATTAGTGTTTTTGTGTTGTGTTGATTCTAACATTTAAATGCAAGTTGTCTTATGTTTAAATAAAAAAATTTGAGTCCATATCATTTTTTTTTAAAGTACATTTCTTCATTCCTCAAGTTGTTGCAATTCTTGTTATGTTTTCTTTTATTATCTTTAGGAATTAATGTCAAATTTTAATTAAATTAATGTTAAAACTTGCTAAGAGTCATATCTATGACTCATTAATTTTAAAAATGAGATGCAAAATTATTTTAAAAATGAGATGCAAAATTGAAAAGGAAAATATGAACAAAAAGTCAAAGGATCAAATTGACCACCATCCGACCCATTTAAGTACCACAATATTATATCGATAATTATTTTTCGTTAAAAAAAGAGTTAAATGGGTTGGCCCGCATCTTGGCCCCTTTGAGCCTCCTTCCGATCCGTTTGGGTCTCGCAACCCATTGGAGCCAACATTTTTTATATTAGTACTTTTAGTATCCTGTTATTATATCAATAATTATTTTTCGTTAAAAAATGGGTCGGCCCACATCTCGGCCAGTTTGAGTCTCCATCCGACTCATTTGAGCTAATATTTTTATACAAGTCATTTTTCCGTTATTATATCGATAATTATTTTTTGTTAAAAAAATGGTCAAATTAATCGATCCACATCTTAGCCCGTTTGGGCTTTCATCTGACCCATTTGAATCAATATTTTTTATAATAGTCATTTTAGCATCCCGTTACCATATCGATAATTATTTTTTCTTTAAAAAAATGAATCAAATGGGTCGACCCACATATTGGTCCATTTGGGCCTCCATCTGACCCATTTAGGCCACCAACCCATTTGGAACAATATTTTTATAAAAGTTATTTTAGTATTCCGTTATTATATCGATAATTATTTTTCATTAAAAATATGGATCAAATTTTGACATTGACTTATTAATGACCCATATGTTTTTTGCTCATTTATAATCCGTACATTTATAATCCAACCCAAATCAGTCCTGTCACACCCCATAAGTGGCCTAATTGGAATTAGTGATTTTAATTGGACAATTAAGGTTAATTGGGTAATATTTAAGAGGAAAGTGGATTAAATTGCAAGAATGAAAAGTAATTAAATGGTAGATTTTATTTTGGTGAGGAAAAGGTAATTTAACAAGGACTTATTGGTAAAAGGGTATTAAGTGGACTAGTGTTTTTGTGCATGTGTGCCATGTGGAAGGAGGATGTGTACGTGGAGAGGGAAAGGAAAAAGTCGGGGAAAAATGTAGTTAGTTGGAAAACAAAGGACTGAAGAGTTTCTCTTTCTTTTCTGGTTCTCTCTCACACGAAGCACATTCTGCCTTTTCTTCATTTTTTTTCTGTTCTTTCTATTATCTGCATGTGAGTATTGCTGTTGAGGAACTAGGGTTTGGTTTGGAAAAGAAGCTACAGAAGGTAAGTGGTTATTAGTTTCTCCAGTGGTTCTTCTTTTTGTTTGGGTTTATGGAAATTCTGTCTTTGGATTGTTGACTGTGGTTTTAATCTGTTTGCAAGCTCCTGAGGATAAAAGGAAAGACAAAGGAAAGGATAAGATTTTGGACTGAAAAAGTGCAGTGGTCGTTCTTTTTGGACTTCGATACAGGTTTGGGAGTGTTGCTCTTTTCTCGTTTTTGGATCCTGTTTGATGTTTAATGTTGTTGTTAAATTATGTTTTTGATATATAGAGTAATGCATGAGTAAAGTAGAGTTGTGTATTTGATTTGTAGCAGCAAGTGATGATGATATGTATGTGAAATTTGAGATATTTGCATGAACGTAAGAGAGGAAACTTCTGGGTTTAAGTCTCTGTAAATGCAATTCTGATTGTTTATCAAGGTGAATGATTTGAGTGATTGTTGCTGTAAATATGCTCTGGAGGCCTGAAGGTATGTGGTTGCATGGTTATTGCATGAAAACTGGTTTTTGGCAAGAAAGGAATTTGGATTTTAGTTGCACTCTGTTTTCATTGTTTTTCTGGATTTTTGTTACGATTTCTGGAAAATTGGAAAAAATTGGAGAAGATGAAGAATTGTGAGAAGAAGGTCACGTGACGTGACTGGTGGTCACGCCGTGACCCCTTCTCGGTTGAAGGTCACGAGACGCGAAGCAGCTTCACGCCGTGACTCCTTTTTTGCTGAAGGTCACGAGACGTGATGCTGCATCACGCCGTGACTCTCGCCTCATCCTGCATGTGATTTCTTCCTCTCCTCACAGGCGTCACGAGACGTGACTGATGGTCACGCCGTGACCGCCTGCTCTTGCCTTGCTTTCTTGCCTTGCTCTTTTGCCTGGCTCGCGTGAGGCCTGGTCACGCGACGTGATGAATGGTCACGGCGTGACCAGCCTTCCCTGCTGCTTTATTTTCTAAAAAAAACATGGTTTTTAACTTCTGATTTCAAGGGTTTTGCACTACATGAAGATTAATTAGTTCTAAAATCTGGATTGTATTTCAAGAATTGCATAATATTGGGTTTTGAATACATGAATAATAATATTTTTATACATGATTTATATGTTTATAATTTACACGAATATAGTTATTCCAATGTGGGTTTTAGGTTCTTTTTACCTCCTGTGTTTGATAATTGAATATGTTTAAATGTTCTGAATTTGATTACTATACAAGTATACATGATTTATAAGCTAGTATTTATTAAAATTCTCATGATTTGTTATATGAATTATTGAGTTGTGTCATTTAAGCCTGGATAAGTCATAGTAGTGGATAAGTAAGCGCTTACTTAGGTCAGAGTGTGTGTGCAGCTGCTATATGATAAAATGATATATGCGGGTCCATTTGGATCCTTGTTTCGACCATGTTTGGTCTATATGAAAATAAAGCGAGACTCCGGTCTCTATATGGAAAATTACATGTTTTGAGACTCATGTCTCTATATGCTTGGGATACTGTGTTCTATCAGTATCCATTTGACCGCATCCACTTCTAGAGAGTATTTTAGACTAGTCAGGCTATGAGTTTAAATGTGTTGCATATATTGAGATGCACTTTTGACATGATTACAAGTATATGATGTATATGAATTCTTGCATAACATTATTTCGCACCTTGAATCTGTATTCTTGTAATGATGAGATATATGAATTGAGTACTTAATTGCCTTTGAGTTTGAACCTTTAGATTATTGTATTGTAGTAAATATTGTATGTGTATATTGTATGTTTGCTTTGTTCCTCCCCACTAAGCGTTATCGCTTAGCACGGGCTCTTTTCCCGTGCAGGTGGCGAGTTTAGCTTGGAGTCAGATATCTGCAGGTCGGCCACTAGGAGTCTTTTTGGATGAAGTTGTTATATTTTTGAAGTCTTCCGCTGTGTTATTTTGTATATGGCTTGTAATTAGCAAAATGAATCTTTTGTAAAGGAACAAGTATTCTTTTTGTATATGTATTTGCATACGAGCCCTTTTTGTAAAAACGATATGAATATGATATATGTATAAGGACTTGATAAATATATGTTACAGGAATTTTCTGATCAAATGATTAAAAGTTTCTTTAAATCTTATTTGGTTTTCTTTTGTTTATTTATACAAGTGTAAATGTATATGTTTATATGTGTTTGCCCGCGTGGCACTCCGGCATCCTTCCAACGGGGATGGCGGGGTGTTACAAGTCCAATCCGCCTATTTTGCCACCTTTAGAATTCAGTAAAAAAAATGAAAGTTCAAGAATTTAATAATCTTTTTTTTTAGCTCCTATAGAAAAAAAGAATGATTTTTTTTTTCAAATTTGAAAGATGACGACACCCTTATATTTTGTTGCAAGGTGAAAAAAAAGCTACCATTAATACTTAACACCAAAAAAAAAACCCAAATTAGCGACGGATACTTTTCCATCGCTTATTAGCAACTAATTTCAGAATCAGTCGTGAAAAACATTTTTTTCAATTTTAGCGACGGAATAGCAACGAAAATAAATAATCCGTCGCTAAATTTTGGCGGCAATTTATATCGCTTTTTTGCGACGATTTAGCGACTAAAAAATTCGTCGCTAATTTTTGCGACTAAAAAATTAAACGCGACGAAAATTTCAGTCGCTAAATTTGAAAGCAATTTTAGCGACTTTGTTTGCTATGGATTTAGCGACTACACTTGTTGTCGCTAAAGTATCTTGAATTAGCGACGCATATTTTTGTCGCAAAAATATTTTTAAGTTTATTAAAACAATATTTTAGAAATTGAAGTGATATTTTAGCGACGGAATAATCCGTCGCCATTTCGTCAGTAAAATTAATATTTTTGCTTTACACATAAAATCATATTGAAATTCATTTCTTTTACTAATTCTGATAAAATTAACATTTAATTTTGAAAATATATAATTAAAACAATTGTAAATAAAATTTAATAATTTTTTAGTGCTTTTATTGATTAAAATAAATTTTTTGTTTGTAATTTTTTTAGTTGGGAATCGTTTTATAGTATGAATTTTATTTTTAATTTGTCTAAAATAAATTTTTTAATATTTAATTATTTATAAATATAATAAAAATATTAATTAGATGGGCAAACTGAAATTAATATTAATGAAAAAATTTATTAAAAAATATGTATTTATATTATTTTTGGTTTTTGAATTAATAACTTTGACTAAATGAATTATATATACAAATAAATAATTAAATTAATATATGTATGTATATATATAGACAAAAAAATAAAAAAAAAATAACCCAATATAAAAAAAATTAATTGAATGTTAATTTTAAACTCAAAAATAGTTAAGTGTCAATTTTAATTAAATAATTAAATAATAAATAAAATAAATAAATAAATACTTAAAGAAAAAAAAAAGAACATAGAATTTAAAATCAAAGGAAAGGAAAAACGTAATTTAGTATAAAAAATGAGGGAGAGTGTAATGTCCCGAAATAATAGATCTGAATAGTGAGTATATTGAATCCGATATTTTGAGCAAATAAATAAAATAATTTAAAAATGGAGCAAGTATAAAATATTAAAATTTAAGGGTTTAATTTGGTGGCAAATATCTTGGTGTGTGGGGAAGAATAAAATGATAATTCAATATAAAAAAAAAAAAAAAAAGGGAAAAGAAGAAAATCCAAAACTACGTCGTTTTGGGCTTCCCCTTCCTTCTCCCTGGCCTTTTCTTTCTTTTCTTCCTTTTCCCTTTCTCTGCCCCGATCCCGTTCAAGCTCCCCTCCCTCAATCTGCTCCTCCTCCCCGCCGCCCAGCCCCCCTGTCCCCGCTGTCAGCCGGCCGCGTCGCCTTCTCTCTTTCCCCCTCTTCCGCGCGCGACGGCAGCAGTTGCTGCCCTCCTCCTCTCGCGTTTGGAGTCGGGATTTGCAGCCTCTCGATCTCCATCTCGCTCTCACTCTTCCTCTCCAGGTACTCTCTCTCTCTTTCTCTCTCTCTGTCTGCTACTTATTTGCTTTATTAGCTTTCGTCTTCTTTGAGCTTAGTTCCCATTTTTGTTATACTAGTTTCAGTGTTCATATTTGGAATTTCTTTTGGTTTAGTGCCTTGAATGAGATATTTTGGCATGTGGTTTTAGATATGTTATTGGTAAAAGATCCTTTTTTGGTTATTGATTTGTGGGTTTGATGTGGATTTGCTTGTTGAACGTCTTTGATGCCGTTTGTTTATGGATTTTGATTTTTCTGATTAGGGTTTTGTATTGGGGCTTTCACTTAGCTCTTTTGAAAGGGGTTTTCTTGAACGAAGATGGAGAAAAAGAGGTCGATTTTTAAACATAGTTTTCCCTGTTTTGCTGCTGAACTTAGTTTGGATACAAAATTAAGCAGGAAAAGGAATGTGGGTTTATTTTGATTCAAAGTAACCTGATTGATGAGAAGTCATGTGATGGAAATATTTTAGAAATTGGTTTGACTTGCTGAAATTTTTGATGCTGTTATCAAATTTTAGATGCTTCATTGGTTTAAACTGTCTCTTAGATTTGTTTTCTCTTAAAACCAACTGGTAGAAAACAAAAATAAAATGAATTATCTTTAGTTGCAGGTCTTATTAAGACTCATTATATAATGCTCCTGAAATTCGGTGTACCTGTACTGGTATAAATTGTTATATTTGATTAAGGTTCTACTAATGCTCGACTCATGTACCTGTACTGGTCTTGCAGCTCCATAACCCTTTATTTGTGTAGTTAATTAGTCTGCAAGAAGAGTACTTATTAATTTGATAAGTTGATTTTAAGCATCTCAAATACTTGGTATTGAGTTATTTTTTGGCACTTGGTGTATATATGTGCTAGGTCCATATATGTTCCATGCATATTATAATATGTTCCATGGCTGTTAAATTTTAAATTGCTATCTTAACTGCCCTCATTTATAAACTAGTAGTTATTGATGAATGTGCACATGTATTTGATGGGCATGGAGGTACAGATGCAGCATCATTTGTTAGAAATAATATTCTTAGGTTCATTGTTGAGGATTCTGATTTTCCAATTTGTGTGGAGAACACAATTAAGAGTGCTTTTTTGAAAGCTGATTATGCATTTGCTGACAATAGCGAACTTGACATTTCTTCAGGCACCACTGCACTAATTGCCCTTATCTTTGGAAGGTAAAGCCTGCAAGTTGCTTTTGATTTTAAACTTTGACTCGGGACTGATTTTGGTCCCTTTGAATGTTGTACCAAAGATTCTATAATTAGGTTTTATGGGCATAGTAGCGGAGTCCTGAGCGTCTAGGCATTCAGATGGTGTAATCGATTACATACCATTGAATGACTTAGGAATGTAAGATTACAATAAGAGAAGAAAGAAATGAAAGGGTTGTAGACTTAGAATGAGAGAGAAAAACTTTAGTTAAAAGTAGCCCTGCAACAGTTAGCATAATGTCGAACATATGTGGAACTATTCTAACTAATTAGAGCTAGGTCATTAGGATGCAGTGCTGTATATCTTTATAATTCTGAGATGAAGAGGTCGACTGACTCATGAACACATAGATACGAAATCTATTTTAGCAGCTTATTCTATTTTGCCACCTGCTAGTTAAATCTTTCTAATATTATTGGGAATGCTGAAAATTGTCAAGTGTATTATTGTTTCCTTCTGAATGCATGGAACTATTATAATTAAAATTTGCAACTGTTTACATATTTCATAAATTTACATATAATACACCTTTTGAACCAAACCAAAATATGAGGTCTAAAATTTTGTATTTAAGCAGAATATGTTGGTTTATCAATCTGGCACGGAGATCAGTGTGTCCCAGCTATTTGTTGGCTAAAACGTAATCCTCAGCCAAAATTCATTTTGTGGAGGAAAGTCTAAATTTATTTTTTGTTCTCTTAATTTGTATGTTTGAATTTAAATAGAAAATAATTCTATGATAGTCAAATTTGGATACATGATACATGAATTGGTATTATGTTTATACTTTATTTGTTAATATGTAAATTTATGAAATATATATATATATATATATATATATATTCTAGTTAAATAATTAAGTGGGTAAATAATATTAGTAGCTCATGCCTTGTAATATATGAATTATAATCAATCTTTCTTATTTTGCTTTTTAATTCATTAATTTTGGTATATATTAATTTGAAAATTTTATTGGTGACTTATAGGTACTGCAATAGGATGAAATGCTGCTAAATATAATAAGAACATGTACTTTTAATTTAAGTATTGTATAATTTAATTTACTTTTATTATATTTGAATTATTGTGAACTTATTGTACAAAATTATTGTGAACTTCTATATATTGCTAAATAGCACTATTTAGTTTGAATTATTATTTTTTATAGTATTTTTTAAGTATTATACAGTTTAATTTACTTTTTTGATATTATATTTTTTAAATTAATAGTAATATTGAAAATATTGTATAATTATTATTTACATTAATTAAATTAAATTTTGGATGTAATAATAATAATAATAATAAATTAAATCGAAAATTGTAATAAAAAATTAAATTAAAATTAATATTAAAAAATATAATATTTTTAGCGACGGAATGGCGGTAAATTTTTCGTTGCTAATAAATATTTATACGATTAAATTTAGGGTTATTTAGCGACTGAAATTTCATTTTTAGTGACGTAATTTTTCGTTGTTATTTTTAGCGACTGTTTTATGGTTTAGTCGCAAAATTTTTTGCAATGGAGCAAATAGCGACGGTTAGTCGCTAAAAGTCATTAGCAACGAAAAAAGTCCAATTATCGACGGAAATTAATTGACTATTTTTTTTGTAGTGTAATGGCGACACCAATAACACCATTTGCACTTAAACATAAGAAATTTAAATTTTATTCAATGTAGCTTAATAATGATAAAAAGCTCTCATTATTTGGTTAATCGTGTTGTTTGGATATCAAATATCTCCACAATCACAACCTTGGTATTTAGGTCATTTAAAAATTGGACCATGACAACCATATAATTTCCAGTCCAATTATGATCCAAATCTAACATTCTTACAACAGGAAGAGAAGGAAATCTTAATACATTTATGTTCTGAACCAATGTTTTTCTCCTTTTGTTTTATTCATTAACCATGATTTGTGTTATTATTTATTTTTTTATTAAAACAACATATGTTTGTTTTCTTTCAAATTCAATTAGGATTCAGTTTTTCTTTCCAATATACATATAGAAATAGATCATGTCAATGTGGAAGATTATGGAAGAGCTACAAACAAGTAACAGGCTGGACTCTCTAAATCATAACAAATTAATTCTAAAGGTTTCGAAGCTTGAAAATGGAGATCAAGGAAAAGGCAGTTTGTGACTATTGCTCATAGAACAATCATGACATAACAAAGATGAACTAGAACTAGGAATTAAAAATAGAACTGAGCTTTCAACCAAAAAAAACAGAACTGAACTGCAATGCCTTTTGAACTATAGGAAAAGCAGCATGCGTCAAATGATGATGCCAATTGCCAAGTAGTCAAGGAAGCTGAATTAGTAGATGTTGGAAGAAAGGGTGAGGCTGTAACTGATATGGGCTAAAGGTCAACCTCATTCTAGCCTATTATCTTTTAGTAAAAGAATTAACAGAAAGCAAATTGTTAGTTGTATTTTAAATATAGATTCTTATAATTTACAATATAAAAAGGAATAATGTACAAAATATATATGTCATAATGTCTAAATAGCTAAAAAATCGTTTATCTTGTAAAAAGAAGCAAAGTTGATAATTGCTGAGAGTGGTTAATTATCTAGAAAACCAACATAATTAGGTGTTGAACATTGGGTAGAACTAGAGACCCGTCTACATGTATATGGATTAACATGCATGTCTCTCCTTTCTGAATTATATTTCTTCCTTTTCTTGGCATCCCCGTGTTTCTTTTTCTTCAAATCTTCAACACAATGCACATCTGCCATGCATGTAAATGATCTTGCTTTCCCTGAGTAGTACCTCGACAACCCTCTCCTGCTAAAAAACAAAACCAAAAAAAGCTTATTATTGTGTATCTCAAAAGCTTTAAATGATAATATTTTTAACAATTTCATCTAGGAATTCGAATGCTTACTTCTTTGGAAGATTGTTTCGAAGTGAATTCATATCGAAGGACATTTTCTCCCCAGTCTCCTCCATTTCGAGAGAGATATTTTATATAATTTTTTTCTGAACATATGATGAGATTGGGTTTTATATGAGAAAAATGGTTGATGTGAATAGTAATATGGGGATGAAGGGTTACACGCCATGGATAAAATGATACGATAAAAGTGGATTGGCTTGGAGCCTCTAAAACAAGGACACACATATCTATTCTTTCTCTTCTTCATTCAATGCAATGGCTATAACCTACCTATACTTCTCATTGCCCCCCTTTTTGAGGTATATTATGCCCTTAATATATCTTTTATTTTATTTTTTTTAATGTCTCAACTTTCATTATTTAAAATAAACTCACTTGTATTTATTAATGGGGTGTATTATATATAGCCACCAAAAGATACCAATTTTATTTTATTGTCCTAGTGAACGTACCACCATATAATAAACCTTAGATTGGGAAAAAATATCCAATCTTATAATTTTGAGTTCATGCAAATATTGATTTATTTGCATCACACAAAAGAAATTTTTTTTATCAAATTGCGATTAAAAATTAAAAACGAGTTAGACAAGAAAGTGGATTATTACGTTTTAGTAATGTACAATCACATACTTTCTCTGTCCTGTAATAATAGTCAAACTCTTATTTCGCATAGTCTAAGAAAAATTAAGTTTTAAATCATATCCTTTATTTATATCAGGTATAATTATTATTGTAAAAAATAATAATGACTAATATTAGTACAATATTGAAAACGTAAATTGTTATAAATTAATTTGATCCTAAGTGATGCATATAAATAGAAAAATATAAATTTAGGGTATTAAATATATAAACTTGTATATTTAAATGGTATTGAATTTAAATATTAAATTTAGAAAAATATTTATAAATTTGTATCGGATATTTTTAATGGTTCGTTTTTAAACATGAAAAAATATTCTGAAAAGTAGTAATTGAAATTTTGTACTTTATGTCCTTCACTATCTAACAAATCAATTTGTTTTCAAAGAAAATATAACACAACTAAGAGACAAATGAAATGGCCCAGCAAACATTGGGCCTTTCAAATGTACATACAAAAAAAATTTATTTCTTTCAATTTAAAAAGAAAAGCCCAAATTCTAAGGCCACAAACAAATTAATTTATTTATTTTTATTTAAATGTAAAATAGCAACTCATAATGTAAAAATAACATATAATAATAGCATGATGTGGATAATCTGATTTACAACCGTCTATTTGTTGTTTGTAAAAAAGACAGTTGAACAACCTTTCACCCCAGAAGTCTTCTTGTATTCAAGAACGTTTAAAAACATAACAATATCCAAATTGAGAAGATAGTTTTAATTAATACAAAGGAACTATATATGTAAAAATACAAATAAGATATGGGACAACATGAAAAACAAATTTGAGATCAAATTCATATCTTGGTTTTTTTAAACAAAAACACGAAAAAAAAAATCAAAGGAATATAAAAGTACGAATGACAAATAAATACTAGAAATTATAGCCACCAATTTCTTGACTTAATTTTGGGACTGCCGTCACTTCATTTTCAGACGGCAGCCCCTTACCTCTCTTCTTTTATCTTACTTTTTTTTTATAATAATTTTCAGATCAGTACAGATCTGAATTTTTAATTTTATTCGTTACTTTTTTATTTATTTTTGGATTTTTTTGTATTATTTGGTTCAATAAACTCATATTTGAAATTTTTTGTGTTTTTCTTTCGTTTTTGGATTGTTGTGTCAGATCTAAAATCTTTTGTGCTTTTTGTTTCAATAAACACAGATTTGTATAAATCTGAATTAGTTATTATTTATTTTTAAATTTTTTGTATTTTTTGTTTCTATAAGTTCAGATCTGAAACTTTCTGTGTTTTTGTTTTGGAATTTGGATATTTTTATCAAATCTGAATTTTTTGTTTAGATTTAGTTCTTTTTAATTAAATTTGAATGCAATTTAAATTTTTATAATGAAAATTTGTTTTCCAAATTTGAAAGTTTTTATCTTCCTTTATGAAAATTTGGTTGTTTTCCGTTGTGGAAATTTGATTGTCTTTTTTTATGAAAGTTTTCCTTTAAACAACAGATGGATTGAGTTTCTCGCTGAAAACCAGATTGCGCTCCGCACGTTACCATTATCCACTGTTTTCGTCGAAAAAATTCAGAAATATAATCCAAAAATTTCATTTATTTCATATATCTTATGTAATTTTAACTTTTATAAGTTTATTTGTACTTTACAGATGTATTTTTTATTATATTAATGAAAGTTTGATTTGCATTCAAAAAAAATAAATACTAGAAATTCATATTTTTACCGATTTGAAAATTATTATAGATAGATTTGAAAAATAAATAAAAAAATACAATTAAAATTGAAAATACAAAAAATAAAATTAAAAGAAGAGAAAATGAATGGGACTGCTGCCGTAGATAGACTGATGGCAGTACCAAACTTAAATATGTAGATTCCACTTTTATGGTAGAATGTTATTGTAAAAATATTAATAAATTCAACTTGAATATTTAAATTTAGTATATAGAAAATTTGTTGCAATTTCATTTTATTGTGTATTTTCTTTAATCGTATAATAGATATATAATTTTCTTTTTGAAGGTTCACATATATAATAGATAAAATTAAGTAAGTTGACTAGCAATTTACCTTAAAGGAAAGAATAGTAGGCATAAAGCCATAAATAGTTGATAATTTTTAACTACCTAATTAAAACTTTTAAACAATTTGATCCTTCGGAAAAAAAAAAAAAGACCAAATAAATATTAGCTCAACTATATTAGCCCATATATTTGTATTTTATTATTCCATTTGTCTATAAAAATATTTCCATTTAGTCGCGCAATCACCCAATATATTAGAATCAATATTTATTTATAGAATGTCCCATTATAGATAAGGTATTTCCATTTCTCTCTCTATAAATGTTAAGAAAAAGTTTTAAACTAATGCATTTTTCTTAATATGTTCATATATTAATTAGAGACAGTAATAAATATTAACATTATTAGTTAACATACATATTAAATAGGAATATATTAGGCTTTAAACAAATTAACTGTAATTTAAAAAAAGATATATTATAATTTGGGACAAATAATACAAAAGGACCTATTTTATTAGAAGAAGAGAAAACTGTCTATACAACACACAAACCAGGCAAAGAAACATAGAAGAAGAGAAGACACCGCAATTGGATTTTACGAGTTTCTTAAAATTGTATTTATAGCTTTTTAAAAAAGTTATAGTTTTTTTATTAGAAGATAGACATAAATATCTAATTATAACTATAAAAAATGTATTATTTATCAACTATTTTGGTACATATATATATGGAGGTGTGTATACATATAGGGCACGTTTGTTTTCCGGTATAATATACGAGATAGTATAAAATAATACCCTATAATACATTAGAGGGTGTTTGTCTAATTTTTTTAAAAAATAATACGTAGATTATCTAATACAGAATTTAGGTTTTATCCCACCTATACAGGACATAATAATACACCCATAACCTATGGGTTTATTTAGTACGTAAACAAAATACAACAGTGATCAACTCCAATCGACTCTCTCTAAGATATCCGCTGCTCTCCCTCTCCGGTGTCCATCGTCGCAGGCCGTTGAACTCTCCGCCATCTAGCAAAATTCAAGTATTGTCCTCATCTCTGTTGATTGATGTGCTAAGAGATTCAACCACCAGACTTTGGATTTTTTTATGGGGTTTCATGTGTTTTGATCAATTGCAAAACACAGTAAGGATTTTTCATGGGGTTACTGACTTACTGAGAAAATTGGAAAGATTATAATTAAGAAAAGCCAATATATCCTCTAGGAAAACAGAATTTACTGTTACAATAAATCGCAAAGGGCAATCAAAAAGCTTCCTTTTTCAGTGTAGGAGAATTCTTTTAGGCAAACACGTTCTTTACATCATTTAGCATTAATTTTCTAGGAAAACAAACAGGGTCATTTGTTTGAGAAACATTGAATATAGAGAAGAAGCTATAGACAGAGAGAAGGGGAAATTAAGGAGTTATGACCCTTAATTCCACATGAAAGCATATTTGTGCAATGAGATACTCCCTCAATTCTTGAATGAATGACGTTTTAGGATTTTTCCCAAAACCAATAACCTATTAAACAGGACATGTAAATGACTAATTTGTCCTTATTAATCTTCTCTTAAAATGCTATTTCCCACACTATGAGCAAATTAATTAAGGGGCAAATATGGGATAAACTAAACCAAAATATTGTCTAAAACTTCAAACGTCAATTATAAAAGAATACGTTAGTCAACCTTAAACGTCATCCATTAAAAACTGGAGGGAGTGTGTTTTATCATAAATGAATATATATGAATCCTACACATGCATATCGGTAGCCACATGCTGAAGTTTTTTTTGTTAGGTTATATATATATATATATATATATATATATATAATACACTAATTAATTGTTAAAATCAACTTTTACGTAATTAAATGTCCGATTCTGCTTTTTAACAAGATTAAGATTAATTACTCTAATTTTTACTAATTAATTATTCCAACAAAAAGATATGTAGCAGGGATAACATAGCAAAATGTTAATGTTACATTGTATTGTTTCTTTGACCTAGTTTGTTTATTGCATTATTTAACTTTTTTTTCTACTTATGTTTTACTCTTTTTTTAATTGAAGTTAGTTGTTTTGTTTTTTTTTTCTTATTTTTTTCTAATTAATATTTGTTCTCTATTTTTTTAATAGCTTAATTTGCTTCTAATGCTTCTCAATTTTTAATTTTTTTAGTAGATATGGATCAAATAAATGTTATGTTCTGCATAATCATAATGATATGAAAAAACTTTTCAAAAGGAGAAAAATGTTTATAAATAGAAATATTGATAGAGATCAAGTTTGTTTTACTTATATAAATAGTATAATTGGGGATAATGACGTGCAATGTATCAATCAATTAAGAATGGATAGAAGAACATTTCAAATATTATGTGACCTATTTCGAACTTATGGAAGGATCAAAGATGATGGACCAGTACGATTAGAGAAGCAAGTATGTATATTTTTACATATTTTTGCCCACCAAGTGAAAAATCGTACAATAATTTCTAGATTTTTGAGATCGAGTAAAACTATTAGTAGACATTTTAATTGTATTTTAAATGGAGTTTTACGACTACAAAGCATCTTGCTCCATGTTACAGAACCTGTTCAAGACAATTATACTGATGATAGGTGGAAATGGTTTAAGGTTAGTTAACAAAAATTAATTACATACTTTAATTTATAGTCCAATACTTTTTTTTAATCATCACTAATAGTTGGCATTTATTTGTTGATTGTTATATTTAAACTAAGTAGAATTGTTTAGGGGCATTGGATGGGACCTATATTAGGGTTCATGTGGATGAAAGTGACAAACCAAGATATCGTATTAGAAAATGAGAGATTGCAACTAATGTACTTGGTGTTTGTTCACGTGATATGAGGTTTATATTTGTTTTACCTGGTTGGGAAGGATCTGCATCTGATTTTAGAGTGCTTCGAGATGCATTAAGTAGACAAAATGTATTTAAGGTCCCTACAGGTAAATAAAAATTTATATTTAAATTATCTTAAAAATATATTAGGAATAAATTTCATATAATTATATATTTATTTTTTATTTAAGAAACTATTATCTTGTTGATGGCGGGTACACAAATGGGGAGGGATGTCTTGCACCATATAGGAATGCCCGTTATCATTTATCAGAGTGGAAAGAAGGAAGTCAACCTGCTAATTATGAAGAATATTTTAATATGAAACATGCATCTGCCAGAAACGTAATAGAAAGATGTTTTGGCTTACTTAAAATGCGATAGGCTATATTAAGAAGTTCATCTTTTTATCCTATTAAGATACAATATCGTATCATTACTGCTTGTTGTTTACTGCATAACCTTATTAGAGGTAAAATGAATATTGATCCATTAGAGTAAACAATACAAGATTTATATATTGATGAAGGAAATCAAGAAATTGAATTTTTAAGCACAGCTGAATCATCTAATCAATAGACTGTGCGGAGGACTAATTTAGCTATGAAGATGTATAATGAGTTGAAAGCACATAGATAGCATTAGTGTGGCTTCATAAATTTTTTACATTGATCCATGTACTTACCATTTTGTAATTTTGATGACTAGATTATGTATTTTTATTAAATGGGTTATATTTCTATTTAATTGAATATTTGTTATGTGTTTAAATTGGAATATTTTTATTCTGGTTCTCTTTGTGCATGCCTTATATATGAAGAATATTTATTATATTCAAAATTGTCATTTAGGAATGGATATTGGACAAAGTTCTCAATCTAAATGAACGAGATAAGCATGAAATAAGAATGAAAAAGAACCACTATTAAAAATTCTTGAAGAAATAGTTGCTAATGGTGGTAAAGCGAAAATGGTACCTTCAGATCTGGAACCATGATAGCGATTGAAAAAAAGATGCAAGAGTTACATCCAGATTGTAGATTAAAAGTTAATCCTCATATAGATTCAAAGATGATAAAATGGAAAAAAGATTATGCAATAGTCTATGATATGACGAATAAAAGTAGTTTCGCTTGGAATGATGTAACCAAATGTATTGAAATTGACAGCGATGAGGCATGCCAAGCTTATATCCAGGTTTAAACCTTAATCATTCGAGTAATTAGTTTTTCATAGAATTTAAATTTAACTTACTATACGTTTTGTATTGTTGTAGCACAATACCGATGTTGTGGGACGGAGGGGAAAACACTTTCCTATATTTGATCGCCTTGCTAATATATTCGGAAAAGAAATAGCAACTAGTAGAGGAGCAAAAACACCAGCTGATATGTCAACTGTAGTTGATCGTGAAGATGAAAATTTAAATGACATTAATGATGATATTATGCAAGAGATAGATATTGATGAGACTTCACCAATGTCAATTCCAAACGTATCTACTAATTCATCTCGAACAAGAAGGAGAAAGAAAAACAAGGTAGGTGACGAATCTGATGCTAATAGTATGGAATTATTTAGAGAAATGTTCAAAGAAAGTGTTGAGCAAATTGCTACTGTTACTGAAACGTTTGTTAGAGCAACTGATGACCGTTCTGACATTTCTAAAAAGCTTATGGCAATGGGTCTTTCTCCTAAGGATCATCTTAATGTTTTTCAAGCAATAGTAGATAAATTTCAACATGTGTCATCATTCATGTCACTACAACCCAAAATTAGGGAGATGTTTGTTCAGAGATTACTTAAACAAATAAAGAGTGATTGAGAGAATTTTGAATGCATTAGTTATGTTTTTAATTACATTGCATCTTTCACAAAGATATATGAACTTTTTGTATTCATTGATTATTTGAATCATGTCTAAAATAATAATAATAAAGTTTATTTATTTTGATTTGTTATTGAACTATGTATAAAATTATTAATTATAACACATTTGTTAAGATATTTCAATTATGTAATTAAATGTTATTAATTAAATTGTTTGTTTGATTGTTAATTTATCTACTAATATATATTTATATTTCAAGAAATATGTGGACTTTATTTTAAAAAAATGTTATGTGAGTATGAAAAATTGTATTTTACAATCAATTTTTTTTTTGTCCAAAATGATAATATTAAAAATAATTTAATTTTGCATATTTTTTAATTTTGTTTAAAAATAATACAATATACCATTATACACAAAATACAGTATAAAGTATTGCAGGCTAATAAAATATTATACCAAATACAATATAAAATAATACGGGCTAATACTATACAGCGAACCAAACGTGCACATAATATAGTTGGATGATGTATAACACTGTATTATATCATAAAAGATTAATAATATATAAAAAAATAAATAATTTTTTTAAACATTTTGCTACTCGAGGAAAAAAAGAAATCTATTGGGAGTCAAGGGGTGCAATGTTTTTCCGCTCTCAAAAGTCATGGGTCATATCACAATGACTTAAAAAAACAACTAACAAATGCAAAAAAGAAAAAACAAAAAACAAAATAGATAATTTTTATTGTTTTGCATTTAAAAAAAAAAGATAATTTTATTGTTTTTAATATGGAGCGTGATACCATACATGTATATGTACAGTGTACGTATATGCATAAATACTCCCATCTGATTCAACGGTGTATGTGTACATACGGTATTAATACTTTATATTATTAATTATCAAGTAAGATTTTTCTTTTGTATGTATACTTGTACGCAAGAAAACAAAAAGGGCAATTCTCCAAAAGAGTTCCACACTTGGTAACGTGCAGCGTGCTGTATCTTAACGCTTCCCACTAGGGTTTTTAAGATTGGGTTGTGCCTCTTCCTTATTTCTCTGCCGCATCGGCTAGGGTTTTCCATTCGTCTTCAAAGTTCTCCCTTTTCTCTTAAATTTCATCCTTATTTTCTCTCCTCCCAAACACACCTTGTCCGAATCCTTCGGGTAAATATCTCTTCAATCTAAGATTGGTTTATAAGTCATGGGTTTAAACAAGCTCTAGAGGGTTCCTGGTTGCAGTTTTCAAGCACAAAAAGGGTTTTAGTTTCTATTTATTTATTGAAATATCGTAAGAAATGGCAACCATGAACCCTTTCGATCTCCTTGGCGACGATGACAATGAGGACCCCTCACTGCTCATTGCAGCGGCGCAGCTCAAGGTGGTTGAGAAGCCTAAGAAGGCGTCAGCTCCCGCCCAGCCTCAAGCTCAAGCTCAGCCCGCCAAGTCGGCTAAGCTCCCCACCAAACCGCCGCCTCCGTCTCAGGCTGGTGAGCCTTTATTATTTTTAATTTGCTTTGTTTACAAGTTCATTTTTTGTTCTGTTTGAAATGCTCAGCTCTACGAAAAGCCAGTTTTTTTTTTTGAAAATTTTTTTTGTTGCTTATCCGTTTATCGGTTGTTTCGATACTGTATAGTTAATAGTTTGTTCTTTTATGTTTATGTCTTTTAATTCAAGCTTGTGATAAGTTGTTGATATTGGCTTTTGATCGGTTTTCTGTGTGGTTGATGAATATCAGAATATGAGGGAAAAAGAGAAAATAAAATAACTTTACTGTTCTTGGTTTTTGTTTATCCCATTTCCTTAAATTGAATGGAATGAATAAATTCAGTTCTGCTAGCCCATTTTTGTTAAAAGGGTATGCTATTGAAAGCTGCCTGCATTTTGTTCCGATATTAATTTGACAACTTTCTTCCCCAATCATAGGCCATAATATCTTCTTTTTACTAAATTTGTTGGTCCTTTGAACTGAATCATCTCTTGTAGCAATGATTGTAATGCCATCATAGTTGGAGTTTGGCTTTTAATTTATTCTTGTATCAATTCTTATGGAACATTTTGTGTCCCTTTTAAACAATAGGCTAATTCAGCTGGGAAAACTACATTGAAGTTAAAAAAAATTGAAAATATATCATAATCGAAGTTTGAATTTGGTGTTTACGAAAATTTTCAGCTTGTGCTGGTGCACTTAATCACGGCATTAATGTTATGGTAATTTGTTGGTATTTTATATTGTGATTATGGTTATTTCCAGTCCTAACTTCTAATGCGTTTGATCTATTAATCAGTCAGAGAAGCAAAGAATGAAGGTGGACGCGGTGGTGGACGAGGTGGTGGACGTGGCTTTGGCCGTGGACGTGGAGGTAACAGTGGATTTAATAGAGATTCAAATAACAATGAAGCTTCCTTTGGAAGCAACAATGGATATGCTGGAGGGTACAGGCAATCTGAAGAAGGAGATGCTGGAAAGCCCTCAGAAAGGCGTGGCTATGGTGGCCCACGTGGTGGGTTCCGTGGGCCTCGCAGAGGTGGATTTAGCAATGGAGAAGCTGGAGAAGGTGAACGCCCTCGCAGGATGTACGAACGACGCAGTGGTACTGGCCGAGGGTTAGTATTTATTATCTATATAACAGTGCCATTACAAGCTGCGATAATATGATTAATCACTAAAATTTGTTTTTGTTGGTTGTTCTTTGACTTCTAATAGGAATGAGATCAAACGCGAGGGAGCTGGTCGTGGTAATTGGGGAACTCCTGCTGATGAAATTGCCCCGTGGGTTATTTACTTCCAATCCTAGAAGTTCCTAGAATACTGATAATTGATATAGCATTTTTTTTTTTGCAGCTAAGAGCAAACTTATTTACATCTTTTGTTAATATTTTCATAAATTAAGGGAAACTGAGGAAATTGTTGCTGAAAATGAGAAGATTGTTATTGAAAAGCAACCAGGAGAGGAGGAGGTTGCTGATGCCAACAAGGACGATCCTCCAAATGAGCCTGAAGAGAAGGAGCCTGAGGACAAGGTGTGTTCTGTTTTACTACCTGTTTGTGCACAGCCTACTTTAATAAAAAAGTTTGCATTATTTCAATTCTTTCTGATTTTCTTGATTTGCATACTGCTACTATGGATGAGCAAGTTGGATTGTGGATAGTTCATAGTAATATTCTTGATTATTATGTGGGATTTTATAAAATAATTATAAATAATGATTGATCTCTAGATTCTTAGTCCAGAAAATATTTACAGCAATTGCAGACAGTGTTAAATTTGTGCATTCTATGAATATTTTGAATACATTGATTTCTGTTGTTTCACTGGTACATTAGATTTCCTCTGACTTCTTATTTTGGAGAGTTTGGAAATGTGCTTTTTTTTAGAGGAGAGCGTTTAGTGTGTGTGTTTTTTTTAGAGGGGAGGGGTGTTCGCTGGTACATTGATTTCTGTTGTTTCACTGGTACATTAGATTTCCTCTGACTTCTTATGTTGGAGAGTTTGGAAATGTGCTTTTTTTTAGAGGGGAGCGTTTAGTGTGTGTGTTTTTTCTAGAGGAGAGTTTGGAAATTCGCTGGCATTATTGCTTAAAACCTGGTTTTCATTTTTCTAGAACTAATCTTTCACTGGTCATTAGGTTTCCCCACACCCACCCACCAAGAATTATCCTTTGCTTCTGTGCACGTCTATCCAGTAAGTCCTTACTTTCCAGAGTTGCCAATTAAGGAGGTCAAGTTGAAGTTATATAGTTTTGGAACCCTTCTGATTGTCTCCCTCAATTAGATTCAGTTTAGTTATTGCTTCAGGGGGGGTGACCACTTCAGTGCAACTTAGTTTCTAATCTTGCTGTTGCTTAATGACTAATGATATTTTGCACAATGTTAGTGTCTTAAATTTAAAAGTTTTGTGAAGTTCTGCAGTTTCATGTATAATCCCCAATCTATGCTTGATGTTGATGCACATGTAAATTGCCTCTTTCTGCCTATAGGAGATGACTTTGGAAGAGTATGAGAAGATCCGTGAGGAGAAACGGAAGGCTTTGCTTTCTACAAAGGCTGAGGAAAGAAAAGTTGATGTGGAGAAAGAGTTTGGTTCCATGCTACAGCTTTCTAATAAGAAGGGCAATGATGACATATTTATCAAACTGGTAAACGTGGTGTTACTTCTTGAATCAGTTATGATCTTTTTTTGATAAAATGTTAAATGGACATGTTTATTTGCAAAATTTTGTTTCTAGGGTTCAGAAAAGGACAAAAGAAAGGATGCTGCTGACAAAGACGACAAAACCAAAAAGGTTTGGCCATGATTGGATGTGTTAACTTCTTATGTTTTCTGTTGTACTTATCTGGTTTCGGTTTTCTGTTTATTATGTATGTGTTTTGGAATGATTTGAATGTTGCCATATGATATTGAATTTGTAATCATTTTTGCTTTTATTCCATTCCTTTTTACCACTGCAGTGACTGAATGTCATGAATTCCACTGATTATTGGATTGCATACATTCCTAATTATGGAAATACAAGAGGCGTTGGTTATCGTGCAGAGTTAATATATTTTCTCTCTTTCAGTGATGCCTTAACAATTTCTGACTGGAATGCTATTCTTTTTTTATTTTTTTGGTCTATTTGCTTGTAGTCTGTCAGCATAAATGAGTTTCTGAAGCCTGCTGATGGGGAGAGATTCTATAACCCTGGTGGGCGGGGACGTGGCCGTGGCCGTGGATCAAGAGGTGGTGGATATGGTGGCTACGCACGTGATCCAGCAGCCCCGTCAATTGAAGATCCTGGGCAGTTCCCCTCCTTGGGAGGCAAGTGAAATGTTGCTGCGTCCTAGAGAGTGGCATTTGGTGTTCCATTGTTTGGAATGCCATAGCAATGTGCTGGAGAGAGTTATGAGTCTGGGAAATGTCATTTTCTTAACATCTTAGTCTTTTGGGTGTAAATTTTAGATATTCCTCTTCCAGAGGTTATCTGACAATGATTCCTTGTCGACTTTGATATGCATGCATACCCTTTTTCTTTTTCTTTTTTTTTTTTTTTCTTTTTTGTTTTGTTTTGTTTTGTTTTAAATTAGGGAATATGGAGTCATTATTATGTTTTGAACTGAGTTGTAGTAGTATCAGTTTTGGTTTGTATTAGGTCAATGAGTCCTTTATAGTCCTTATTTTCCTTCAAATTCTTCCCGTTGTGTTTCTTATACTTACTTTTCATTAATGCCTAGAGAAGAAAAATGAATGAGCTCTATTCTGGTTTTCAAATGTTAATAGGCACTTGCCCTATTTGCCTGCTATTCGTGTTCAAGTGAGTGCTTTTTTCTGGGACATTAAGACCCATCTTTAAGTTTTAGGTTTTGTTGAAGAGGAAGGAAAGAAGCTTTGAAAATGATTTGTGTGAATAGGTTTTTATTTCTTGATTAAAGAGGAACTTGAAGAAGTAAAATAAAACAATTTTTTCATGACCTAAAATCTAAATTTTTAATATAAATTGTGTGAAAATGATTTGTACAAATAAATCAGGCTACCGCACCATTCTTATTTGAACAAGCAGCAAATCTGAGATTGTTATGAGAAAGTAATCTGAGTAAATAGCAATTAGGATCTGCTGAAAACGTACTAATTTTTTGTTTAAAACTTTCTGAACAGCAATTATCATCGCAACATATATCAACCTTTGATCAGCTAAATAGCCATAAAAACCATAAGTAATGAGCACTCTCTCTCTCTTTCTTTCTCTTCTCTGACCATCGGTAATGCTTAATTTTTCAAGAAACCGATGCCTGCTCTCCTTTCCTTCTTTCACAATATTCCCACCAACCAAACACCGAGCATCTGGTCTCTCTGTATCTACGTTCCAAAGCCAAGAAAACAAGCTTGACGATGTATCCAGTTCACCTCCTAAAACCCACTTGGTTCCTACCAACTTGATGCCTCCAAGTCCCACCACCATTTTCAACAAATCTACATATCCCCATCACCATAAATCTAATGATGTCATCTTATCAAACCAAATAATCACTAATTGTATTAGATCCGGTGATCTGGATTCTGCTCTGGTCGTTTTCAATAATATGACGGTTAAAACGACAGTTACCTGGAATTCAATTTTGGCTGCCTACTCAAAAAAGAGCGGGAAAATCAATGAAGCCCGACATCTGTTCGATAAAATACCTGAACCGGACACAATATCTTATAACACCATGTTAGCTTGTTATGTACATAATTCTGACATGTTTACGGCTCGACATTTCTTTGACAGGATACCCATTAAGGATACAGCTTCTTGGAATACTATGATATCAGGTTTTGCCCAGAAAGGTCAGATGGCAAAAGCAATGGAGTTGTTCTCGTTAATGCCCTATAAAAATGTTGTCACGTGGAGTGCTATGATTTCAGGATACATAGCCTGTGGGGATATAGATACAGCAGAGAATTTTTTTGAAATGGCACCAGATAAGAGTGTGGTGGCTTGGACTGCAATGATAAGTGGGTATATGAGGTTTAGGAAGGTTGAGTTAGCAGAGAGGTTGTTTGACGAGATGTCAACGAAGAATGTGGTTACATGGAATGCTATGATTGCGGGCTATGTTGAGAATTCTAGAGCTGAGGATGGCGTGAAGCTTTTTAGGACAATGGTGGGGCTTGGCATCGGGCCAAATTCATCAAGCTTGAGTAGTGTGTTGTTGGGGTGTAGTGAGTTGTCCGCCTTGCAGCTAGGAAGACAAGTCCATCAGCTGGTTTGCAAGTCTCCATTGTCTAATGATATGACTGCGGGGACATCGCTGGTGAGCATGTATTGCAAGTGTGGAGATTTGGAGGACGCTTGGAAATTGTTTGTTGAGCTCTCAAGGAAGGATGTAGTGACTTGGAATGCAATGATTTGTGGTTATGCACAGCATGGACAAGGTGAGAAAGCCTTAAGTTTGTTTGATGATATGAAGAAGGAAGGAGCCAGACCAGACTGGATCACCTTCATCGGAATATTACTGGCTTGTAATCATGCAGGTTTTGTAGATCTTGGGATTAAATATTTTTACAGTATGGAGAGTGATTATGGAGTTGAAACTAAGATAGAGCACTATACATGTATGGTTGACCTTCTCGGTCGAGCTGGTAAATTAGATGAGGCTGTGGATTTGATAAAAAGAATGCCTTTCAAACCTCATGTTGCTGTATTTGCAACCCTTTTGGGGGCTTGTAGGATACACAAGAACATGGAGATGGCTGAGTTTGCAGCCAAGAACTTGCGTAATCTTGATCCAACAAGTGCAACTAGTTATGTTCAACTTTCAAATGTTTATGCAGCTCTGAAGCATTGGGATGATGTAGCCAGGGTTTGGCAGGCAATGAAGAGCAGACGAGTTGTGAAGACCCCTGGTTACAGTTGGCTTGAAGTTAAGAGTGCAGTACACAAGTTTAGATCAGGGGATAGGGCTCACCCAGAATTAGATTCCATACATGAGAAACTGAACGACTTGGAGAAGAAAATGAAGTTGGCAGGATATGTGCCAGTTCTTGAATTTGCACTACATGATGTGGGGGAAGAGCAGAAGGAGCAACTTTTGCTGAGGCACAGTGAAAAGCTGGCAATTGCTTATGGACTTATGAAATTGCCAGGGAGGACTCCAATTAGGGTGTTCAAAAACTTAAGAGTATGTGGGGATTGCCATTTTGCTATAAAGTACATTTCAGCTATTGAAAGAAGAGAAATTATTGTCAGAGATAATGTAAGGTTTCATCATTTCAAGGATGGTTTTTGCTCGTGTGGTGATTACTGGTAAGTGTGCAGATTTGCAATCAAAAGTTCTCCTGCGGAAGTTCTTACCTATTTACCATTTGTGATATCAGGAATTTAACCTTATATGGAAAGATTATTGCTCTTTTCAGTTTCTTGCCAACAAGATATGGTTGGTTGAGCCAGCAGAATGGAGGAATTTGCTCAGAATGTGCTCTTCCTTATCTGAATTCTCTGATCCATGAATTCAGAAGGGACTCAATCATCAAATGGCGAATGTATCTGCCATGGTTACGTCCATCTGTGTTGTGTATTAGATGGACTACATTGCTAAAGTTCACTCCTGTAGAAAGTCTGACTTTGAAATGCATTGTAGTTAATGTTAGGTAATTTGGTTCTCTAACTAGCTTTTAGTGTATGATGGATGTTTGGGAACAATGAACTGTGCATCACTGAGAATTGACCTCGACAATACCACCAGAAAATGGAAAATGGTTTGCCTGAAAGGCTACTGGTTATGGAACTTGAGAGTAGAAGGAAAACGAGCCATTCTGAGGATCTACAAGTAGCATTAAGTGTTATGGGTGAAAGTTGCCATAGATGGAAATTGCTGTGCAGTTGCAAATGGTGTTTTCTCTTCAAGCGAGCTTATCCTCTCTGCAAGAGGAGATCATGAATTTAAAACTGGAACATTTGTCTAATTTCTATCTATTCTTCTGCTGACTTTACAGTATACTGTCTACACATTCAACTTAACCAAGAAATGTTAACAAATGTATCTTACAAAGTCTCCACTCAAAACAAAGATTACAAGGATGACAGTTTATTGAGTTGTGGCTTATATTTGTTTAAGAAATATATTGTTAACCAAAGGGACCTCTGTGGAGGGATGGGGTTCGTGTGGGAGGAGTGCAGCCACATGGGCCACAGTGATTAGCAAGTCCGGTGCCAATCCCAGAAAGGAACTTAGCAAGCAGTTCAATGGGTTGTCACGGTATTTGAAAGGTAATTCCTTGTAATTTTGATGATAAAAAACCTGCTACAGGCTTTGTGTTTAAATTAGCTGGTGCTCCAAGGAAGCTTTTGTAGCTGAAAGAGATGCTGTATTCGGGTACACTGTGACATCCAAAGTGCAATTATTTGCAAAGAATCACGTGTATCATAATCTCATGTAGGATATGGAACTGAGGTTTCACAAGAATATAGGGTCCTATTAACCAAGGTTGATACAAAAGAGAACGCACACCTGATTTGTTGACAAAAAGGTTTAGACTTGCCCTGTGTGTCTTCTTCTCTATGAATTACGTTTCTTGAAGGGCAAGTATTCACCAGAATACTCGTGGCATGGCACAGCGCTATCTTTTTATTTGTTTTTTCCTTCCGTCTTTCTTTTCTTGACATTTGCTTTTTCTGATTACAGAGTGGCAGCTTTCAAGTCTCACTCAACTTGTAATTTGTACTCTTGAATATCTTCAGATTTTTTTTCTAAAAGATTACGCATTATAACTAAATGAATTTGGAGAAAGAGATCGCGGATAACGCATTGTGGCCTGTGGACTGAGTTAATGAAGAGAAGGTAAATACTGGCATTCACCAATATTCCTAATTTGTACAAATGTTTCATTAAATCAAATTACATTTAAAAGAATGGAAGTTTTAACAGTGCTGAACAACTGATAAGAAGAGCAAATTATAACAAATCATTTTCTTCTCTAAGCATCAATAGAGAACTAGTTTTACATGCCACAAATTCATGCATAACATCACAAGTCCATAGAAACCAATTCCCTTTTTCTATGAAGAGCAGCAACCAGCCTTCTGATTGACAGGTTGTCCTCGAATATTCACAGTCGGGGGCCTTGCGTTGTTCATTGCCGGTTGGCTTGCCATCCTGCAGATAACCACCAAAAATCACAAGAAATTATATCATCATGATAGAAAAGTAGCTCAAATTCTATAGGTAACTCTGTGCATGTGGAACATTAAGTTTATGGTTGCAACCAAACTAGTTAAAATTTGATTCAATTCTACTTTATCACAATGATTGGGAAAAAAAGTGTTTAAGCACCTATTCTTGATTTCAGCAGCCATAGCCATGAAAGCCTGTTCGACATTTGTGGCATTTTTAGCGCTTGTTTCCATGAAAGGTATCCCAATTTCATCAGCAAATGCCTGTAGAAAGATAATGTAACGATTAAATTATAATTAACTAAAACCTTTTTCAGTCGAAACACAGGCAAATGAAACAATGGACAACCGATGCTACCTTTGCAGTCTCATAAGAGACAACTTTGTTTGCCGTGAGATCACACTTGTTGCCAACCAGAAGCTTGTTCACATTATCACTTGCATAGCGGTCAATTTCATTCAACCATTGTTTAACATTGTTAAAGCTCTCCTGGTCCGTAACATCATAAACAACCTAGGCAGAAGGTCACTAAAATGAGATTTTCCCGCAAGAGAAGCAAAAAAAAATATAAAGTATAAATAACACAATAACAAGATTAAAAAAAATGGAACTCACAATAATGCCATGGGCCCCTCTGTAGTAGCTGCTTGTGATTGTCCTAAAACGCTCTTGCCCAGCTGTGTCCCACTGCATATTAAAAAAAAAAGGAAATATTTAAGAAACTCGACACTTCTAACATAACCCAATGCAACATCTATTCTGAATCAACCAAAGCCATTTCATATACTACAACCCTAGCATAAACAGATTATTCTTATATCACCGCTCCAGCTCCCAGAAGAAAATATAATATGGTCCACAAATACCCAGGAATTTCAACGTTGGAGATGCCTCCCAAGCAAATATAATATAATTTCAATGAAAGCAACCCGGATGAAAAGTCCGTAAATTAAGATTACTTACAATTTGGAGTTTAATGGTTTTCCCGTCCTGCTCCACAGTGCGAATTTTCTACAAATAAAAAATGATGAAAGATCAATTACGCAGCAGCAATAAAATTAAAATGCAAAGCCTAAAATGTTCAAAACAATTACTTACGAAGTCAACTCCAATGGTACTGATATAGCTCTCCAGGTAAGAATCATCCTGGTACACAAAACCACAAAAATTACAATGGACAAAGCAATTGGCTTCAACACTAACCAAACCGAACAGGGTCGGTTACACAACTATTCAACTGATAGTTTTGTTTATAGCATGTAATTTAACCCTCATAAATTAAACCTTAACCTAAGCCAAGCTTTTAAATACAGCTCAACTATAATTTTTAGAGCAAATACAAAGGATCAAAACAATTGTAACCTAGAGTTGATTTCATCGCCACGACCAGGTACCCAAAAACGAACAACAAAAACAAGAAATACATATTTAATTATAAGCTATAGAAACTTACAGCAAACCTAAGAAGCAGACAAGATTTGCCGACACCTGAATCTCCAATAAGCAGAAGCTTGAACAAATAATCGCTGCGAATTCAAGAAAAAAAAAGTTTACAAAACAAAGAAATGATTGAGAAGGAGATGGAGTCAACTGATCTAGGGTCAAAGAACCTAGATCTAACCAATCAAACCAACACCAAATCAAAGAATCATCAATCATCAAATAATTAAAAGAAAAAACTGAATCATATAAAAACAAGCCATAAGAAATTGCAGATACATAGAAATTAATTGCAGAATTAATCAATTCCAGATCCAACATAATCACAGCTTAATCACAAATTATTTAATTAAAAAGGAGAAACTAAAAGGTGCGAAATCCAATCAGGATAAGATTAGAGCTTACTATTCAGGATTCATGATTGTGTGGTTAATTGATGAATTAAATCTGAAAAATACCAAGTAGAATCCGTAAAAGAAGACAAAAAGTTGATTTTATAGGCGAAAATTGAAAGGAGTATGAGAAATCGGCGAAGAAATTGAAGGGAAACAGAGATTAACTCCGCGAAGGAATTAGAGTTTGTAATTAAAAGGAGAGAAACAGAATTAGAAAGGAGAAATCGAGGTAATTTTGGGTGGGAGAGAGAGGGGAAAGAAGGAACGTGTATTTAAAAGAATCCGATTTTGTCGGAATTTATTTGAAGTGGTTGTGACGTACCGCCAGCAGTATCATATTCATATGCTAGCCACGTGTTTTGCACTATTTATTTAAATTTACGAAATTAGCCAATTATTATTGACTTCTTTTCAATTCCCTCCTTTTTAAATACTCTATCTTTTTTTTTCTTAAAAAAAAAAATCATGAAACGACCTTTACCCTTTTAATATCAAATCTATATGTTTTTTTGGAGAATGATTAAATATATGATTATATCGATAAAAAAAAATTATTATTGTTATGATTATGCATGATTGGTTCCATTATCTAATTTTTTTAAAGAAATTACGAATAATAGTAAAAAAAAAATTATGTGTTTCAAATTTTGATCTATTAAAAAAATAGTCAGATTATCAACTGTTTAAACTGTAGGTACTTTTTATAAATTTTATTTTATTTTTATTGAGTGTCATAAACTTTAATTTAATGATATTTATTTTATATTATAACTATGAGATTTTAAAGTTGAATATTAGACGAAACTTTATAGTAATAAAAAAAAATTAATGACGTTAAAGAGAATTGCAAATCCAAAAATGATATCTAACAAATACATGATCACATTTAAGTGAACAAAAAATGATGTATTTTTTTATGTATATTTAAATTTTATGATTTGTATTATCTATCTTTTTTTCTGATTTCGTCCAAAATGTAAACTAAATTTCATCTAGGCTATAAAGAGAAAGAAATATGCACAAAAATCTACATTTCCTTTTGCGGGTTGTCTGCTTGGATGTATTTTGTGGTAATGCCTATGTAAATATAATCAGATATCCTCTACTTGTCTACAACTAATTAATACAAGAGACCATGTTAAATGAGTAGTATTGATATTAAGCTTATTTTTTTTCGAAATAAAATTTATTGATAATTACAACAAAATTGAAATTTCAAATGAATGAGAACTTTTGTTGACTTCTCAAAGAAATTAGCTATTTACACGTGTCAATAACAAGAAGTTTCGATTTTTTTTTATTTAACAAAAAAGAAGATTCTATTTATTTATATAAGCTACTCCTTCGGGTTTCTAGTAGGCTGCGTGAAGTGTGTACGTGTCTTCGCCGTGCCAACATATTTTTATTTATTTTTGGTTCTTTTACATTTTATTTATTACTCTATCAGTTTTATCGAATGATTAATGAAATTTTTTTTATCGTATTAAATTATTATTTAAATAAATTTAAAATAATATTTAATATATTATTTTTAATTTATCTTCGTATGATGTCAATAAACGATTTAATATCTTAATTAATACTCCATCGATTTTATTTTAAATAGCACTTTCACCTTAATACTAAAATTAAGAAAATAATTAAAAAATTTTAATTTTTTTAAAAATATTAATAATTGACTAATTTTTATTTTTTTAATTTAAAGTAAAATATTTAATTTTTAAAAGATCAAAATTAAATTTATCACCCCACGAAATATAGGCATGTGAATTTTAAAGATAGACATGTAATTTTTTAAAATTTTTTTTAAAAGGACATTTAAAATTAAATAAATAAAATAAAAAAATTATTTAAAATGGAATAAAGAGACTATTTATTTTTTTTATTACGATAACCTAAATTCAAAATAGATATTTTAGTTTATTTAATATAATTTTTAATAAAAATTAAAAAAAATAATTATAAAATTTAATATTAGTGATAAATAAATAATAATTTAATGAGATGAATAAAATATTTATTATTTAATGTAATATGAATAAGATAGGCATTGGAACTATCCTGGAAGCGCGTGGTTCATAAACTATTTAAAGAGGGGCTTGACTCAAAAGGAGAACTGGAAGTAAATCTAACGCGCTGCTCAAATACATGGGCATATTAAGTGGTCGCAGTCTAATTTGGGTCTAAAATGGTGGATTCAAATAGAAGTTTTAGCAGTTAAGGAATTTGTTTTTTTTTGTAATATATCAATCCTTAGTCTACACTAATTCTTTCAATCGAAGATCTTAGTTGAAATTGTTTATCAATTTAATTTATTAAAGTTCAACATGAAAATTACACTAAATGTATATAACATCAGAAATCATAGTTGTAAACATTGTGCACTGAATGTGAAAATAATCAATTGGATTTATAAAGAAAAAGTTTATGAAAAGACAGTTTGAAGAATATGGCCAAGGGATTATCAATAAATTAACTCTTACTAAAATATAAAGGGATATACAATAAAAATTCGAAAAATCAATTACGGGAAATTTAATTCCAGAATAGTATAGAAAATCAGAAAAAAATTAATTTTGAATTTACATTAAAATTTCAATTAAATTATTTTGTGATAAGATGTGATGTCCCTTTTTAATAAAATTCAAAGGTAAAAGATGACGGCTGTAACGAGTTGTTTTCACAGAAATTTCTTCTGTTCTATAATGTAAACTATCGCAGATTGCCAAACTCACTTTCCTGGAAACCACACAGATTTTTCTCTCTCTCTGTCTCGCTTCTGACCCAAGAAGAAGAAGATGCAGAGATCATCAAGTAGTTCACGAGTGGCTGAAGAGCCGTTCAAGAACACAAATTACACAGATATAGAGCAACTACAACTGCCCACATATGATCCTCTTTCGCATGTTGCCATGAAAGAGAGGTCTCGTCTCAGATCTGCGGAGAACGCTATCCATCTCATTCCTTTTATTCTCCTTCTCTGTGCCATCGTTCTCTGGTTCTTCTCTACTCCTGGTACTTCAATACCTCTTTGCTTCTTAACTAATTCCACAAGTTTTTAGTTGATTAAGAAATACAAAATTTCCAATTTACTGATGCATCGCTATGCTTCTTCCTGTACTATCTTGTTCATATAGCCAAACACTTTGTTAAAAGTTTAACAGAGAATATTGTGTGATATGCGTTGGAGATATAGTGATAGCGTTCACCTCTTCATTATCCTTTCATTCTACTCAAGGGATAACCTCTTTTTTCTTGAAAGAATAAGATTGTAGTCTTTGGACTACATGATGAACAGTGAATAGTTCTACTTCGTATATTCAAGTTCAAGAGCACAAAATTACACTATTGAGGTTTCTTGCTACATCTGGCAAAGTGTTATATACTGAAACTAATGAATTTTATGTAGTTGTTGTTGTTATTTTATTGAAAGAAATGTAGCTGGCTCTTACCTGACGATGATCTTAGATTTAAATCCAGAATTGTAGAATTCATGTATGATCTTATTTTAAAACATGACTGTAAATTCTCTTTTAACTCATATGAATTTCTTCCACCTGAAATAAACATTTACTTTATTAGATCTTGTTCTGATCACATAGCTTATCTGTTGTTAGCAGAGTCACGAGCTTGAAAGTTGATGGCAAACTCAAGACGACATCAGATCATATTGCAGATTGAAAGGGTTAATACATTATATATATGCAAAGCAACTGCTGCGTGTTTCTAAATGTAAGACTAATTTAGTCTTATCAGCATGCAATAGCAGTTTATATATATATGTATATATATATTACATATATAGAGAGTTTTTACTTGAGATTTGCAGTTCATAAATTAAATTAATGATAATGAGGAAGGATGCTATGCTTCATTTTACGTATTTTAAATCATTTTCCCAGTGAAGAAGACATGTAAACTTTAAAAGTCATTAAATGACCTGCTAATCGGAAAGGGAGAAAGAATGAAAATTCTTTAAGCCTTTGATGATACTTTGTTTGTATAATTGGAATTAAAAATAATTGTAGGGAAAGTAAATGAAATTCAGCCTACTTTTTACTATTTGAACTCCACCCGCCACTCTCTTTTCTTCTTCTCCCTTTTTCGATTCCAATAGGTTCGAAAGCCCCTTCACACCTGCGTTCTCCTTCTTATTCCGTCGCTTCCATCAAATGCCAAATCCCATGAACCGCCAGAGTCCTCCAGCCACGAACAACAGTTGAAAGAAATGAGGTATAATATGATTTTTATTATAAGGGTATGAATGTCAAAACATATAGAGGATCAAACAATGAAAATAAAATTTACATTATTCCCATTCATTTCATTAGAGTAAATTCAATTTTTTATTCCATTTATTTCGTTAGAGTAAATTCAATTTTCGTTCTCAAGTTAGTTCCGTCCAAACAAAAGCTACAAAGAATGATGTTTATCTTTGCACAATGAATTTCATTACATAGAAGGAGACTTTTGGCTTGGTATAAGGATGCCATATACTTCTTGTGTTGTTTGGCGTCTCTTCTTTTACCAGGAGATTCAGAAATTTGTTGTTAGTAGAGGTTCACAGTCAAAATTTGTGTGTTCCAGAATCGGTCCAAGCCTAACAAGCTTAGGTATGATAACATTGTTCCGAACAGAACAAACGATTGGATCTTCCCACTGCAACAGCGATCCTACCAGATTCGCACGTATGGTTAATGGGAAGACACGGGGCCACCGCTCACTTGCGTAGGACCTGAAAGCATCTTCTACAGATGCAGGTCCCGAGTTGATTGCATGTGCAAGCTTTCTTGCTAGAACTACTGAATCTTCTAACGCACAACAAGCTCCTTGCCCCAAATTAGGAGTCATTGGATGCCAGGCATCTCCAACTAGCACAACCCTTCCTCTTGAGGCAGGAGGGGTAACAGCTGGCCACAGCCAACGGTCGCCCAAAGGAGTTTTACTGATGGTTTCGTCTGGAGATGAATCTATCAAGTTCAGGAGCTCTGAAGGCCAGTTCTTGACTAGTTCCTTAGCTTGCTTCTTTAGCTCAGACGAATCAGTAATTTTTGGTCCTGCAAAAGTACAGTATTTCTGTTTGTCATAATCAATGTCAACTGAGACCACTTACATTATATACAAAAAAAATCACTGCTCTTGACATGTTATTTCATCGGACATTTTTTATGTAAAGTAAGTCAAATCAATGCAGGATTGGGAGAATGTTGACCTGGAGATTGGCTGTTGTAGCAGATAAACCAGTACACTTTTGTTGTAGAAACAGGAACAAATCCAGCACGCAGACCACTTCCATAGACATAGTTCACTTTCGGCTCGAATTGATGCCCATTGGCATAAAACCCTAGCCCCCGGAATGCACAATGCCCTGCATACTTAGGCTCAGAGAACCCCATCCATTTCGCGACTGGAGATTGAATGCCATCACAGCCAATTAAAATCTGTCAGAATTTGAAACATAACAATCTGAGTTTGAAGGTTATAACAATCAACTGAAGCAGCGACATTCCAGTAATTAACCTTGGCAAGCGTCTGGTTTCCATTCGCAAATTTCAAAAGAGTTTCTCCATTTTCGCTTGTCTCGATCTTTTCCACCCTCGAAGAGAACTGAACTGATTCCGATGGCAGTTGATTAGCAAGAGTTTCCAAAAGTATCCTCCTCTCCACAGCACGAACTTCTTGGCTATTCAATCAACAACAAATTAGTACAAGTTTAAGTCTGAAGCTAAGAATCAAGAAATTCAATACCTTTCGTCCTCATCTTTAAACCTGAAAGAGCGCAGCTCTCTTCCATCATCAGACTTCACCACCATCCTGCACAGCTGATCAGATGAACAAGTTCAGGATTTGCTGATGAGCAGAATAATAGGAATAACCACAAATGGCCAATTTATCCCAAAATCAAATTCATGACGAAGCCGTTTTGATAACTTTCACCTCAAAATCACTTTTTGGTTAAATTATGTCATTTATAGTCAAATTGGAAGTTATTCCCATAATAAACCCATAAAAGAAAGACATATACACACCCTTGAATTTCAAGAAATTGGGTTCGGAGATCACTTCCAACTCCGATAGCATCCAAAACTCTCCACCCATTTTTGAAAAGAGTAAGAGAAGTTCCTCCAGTTCTTAGTGATTCTGCTTGCTCCACCACCACCGACCCAATTCCAAGCCTAAACATACATTTGTTAATATAAGAAAATATTAACTGAGGAAAATCATAATAGTTGAGAAAGTGTAGGCCAATCAAACCTATGGAGGGAGAGAGCAGTAGCGAGGCCACCGATCCCAGCACCAACAATTACAATATCTTCCTTGCTAGGATGATCAGTTTTTAGAGCTCCAGCGATTGATAAAGGTCTGGGCTTTGCTCTAGCTGGGGCAAGAAACCAAGATTGGGTTTGTGGGATATGAGAACTGAGAAAGGGAAGAGAGGAAAAGCGTATAGCCATTGTTGTTTGGTGCAAAAGCAGATGAGATTTGGTAATATTGGAAACAAACAAGTGGTGGAGAGTGTTGTACTAGATTTTTTTCCCGGGAAAAGAAAAGAAAATGATAGTTTGAAGATTCTTTTTCAGTTATGATTAGAAACTAAGCCCATGTTTGAGTGTAGGCCCTTTTAAATTGTGGGATTCATTTTGGGCCTAATGGGCTTATACGTCACATCTTTATATAAGGATCCAGCCCAATAGAGCTTATACCAACAAATATACTTACGCTGTTCCATTTTATGTGTTACTTTTAAATAAAATTTAAATTTCATTTACCTAATAATTTTAAATTTTCAATAAAATTTTTAGATTTCAAATGATAATTTTAGATTTTTAATGGAATTTAACTTTATTTACCTAATTTAATTTTTTTCGATATAAGTTGACCAATTGTATTTAAATTTGTGTATTAAATTATTTAATTTTGTTCTAAATTTGAGGCTAATTAATATTTGTTAATTATAGTGAAAATAATAAAAATGACATATAAAATGAAATAGAGATAGTAATAATTTTTATAATTTTCATCCAATGGTATATTGACATATGGATTCATACCATAAAACGCGGTTGGTTGTTGATATTGTTATCAATTCTTTGACAAAATTAATTCTGGAGGGTAATTGCTAACTATCATAATTCATCCTGAAGATCATTAAATAAATGAAACAGAAATGTCATGTGTCAGGAAAAACCGAAAGGCCTTAACATGGCTTTCTTCCGCAAATCCCCTCATTAATTTATTGGATGCCTTGAAAGAATTAAATTAGACAGTCCACACCGCCCACCCCCATCAAAAGAATTTTTTTATTTTTTACGGTATGGCAGAAAATTCTTAAGTCAATTATAATTTAAGAAAAGAAGAAAAAACTATATAATATCAATTTTGTTATAAATAAATTCATAAATTCAAAGTAGTGTTAAAAATATGGAGATTTCTCTCTCAATTAATTGGATGGAGATGGTAGTTTAACAAACGTCGATTTGTAGAATTCGGGGTGATCTAAGCTAACATTGGTAGCTAAATAATTTCCAAAATTAAGGCATAACTCCTACATTGGTGAGGAAATTTTTATATATAAAAACACAACTAATTTATGTCCCATAATACAAAAAATTGAGTTGGAAGGAACTACCCAAGACTAAGACTACAAATGTTTAGGGGGAAATAAAATTTCGGAAGATTTAACGTTAGATTGGAGCTTAGTTCCATTTTGGTTGCCAAATTTTGCTGAATTCATAATTTTCCACATAATCACGTTGAGTTATGAGTGCATGATATAGTTAGGTATACCCGCAAACCAATCCTGTACAAAAGCTAAATTAATTAACCAATGAAAGCTTCACACCTGTCTAGCTAATAAATGCCAATAGTTTCAAGAATGTCTTCAATTATGAACACTTCATTTTCTTTCACACTACTTCTATCAAATTAACACGGTATTGACTTTTACTTTTTTCCAATTAGTGGTATAATCTAAGTGGGATCCATCCACTATATTAATTTTTGCTACTTATAAAATTTAAATTTAAAATTTTATTTTAAAAATTAAATATCAAATTACTTGAACAAATCGTAATTATTTTTTTCTACCTAGTTTTTTAATTTTTATAATATTATATATATGGTCCACCAATATTTAATCCGAAATTGACAAATTAAATAGAAAAATAATATTATTTTATCCAACCATAAATCTTTGAAAGGTTAAGTGAATTTTTTACCATCAAGTTTTTGAATTGATAGATTTTTTTTTTTGTTATTTTTAACTTTAAAGTTTTAAAATAAAGAGAACATGAAATTATCTCAAATAAAAATAAATTACATAATGTTATGCGTCTTTCACTTTAAGGATAAATTTGTGTATTTCGATAAATTAAACCATTTTAAAAGTTTAAAAGTAATAGAAATATCTGAATATAATTTTCTAACCAATTTAAAAGACCCATCTTTGAATTATCATTCTCTTTCATTAAATTCAAGTCTGGGCTAAGGTGTATTAAAGTTAAAAAAGAAAAAAAAAAAAAAGTTTCTCCTGTGGACAAGTTGGGGTGAGAAACCATGTTTGTTTGCATATATAAAAGCATAGTCATATAAATGCCATACCCATAAGAAGCTTTGTTCCCTTATATACCACACCCAAGATGGCAATGCCCTTCACCACTTCTACTATTGTCCCCAAAACTCAAATTGAGGCAATCCAAACTGTGCCACCCTACATCGCAACTGACCCAAGAGAGGTATGGGCAGTATCATCAAAAGAGTCATGGATTTTTAGGGGTGCCCTTAACATGGTCCTTGTTTATAAGAAGGGTATGGAGGAGGATTCAGGGTGGGTGGTGGCTGGGTGGATTAAAGAGTCACTAAGTAGGGTTTTGAAAGAGCAGCCTATGCTCAGTGGACGCCTAAGAAGAGGAGAAGATGGGCATGGAGATCTTGAGCTTGTGTCCAATGATAGTGGGACTAGACTTGTTGAGGCCAAGATTGATATTAGTTTGCAAGATTTTCTTGATTTTAAAGATATAAAGAAAGCTGAAGCTCAGCTTGTTTTTTGGAAGGATATTGATGAACAAAATCCTCAGTTTTCTCCACTCTTTTATGTTCAGGTTCGCTGATCCTTTTCTTTTTCTACCACTAATTTTAACGATGACTTTTTATATATAATAATTATGCATGTCCACCGTAATAATAATAATAATTGTCTAGAGCTGGATCATGATAAATAATTATAGACTATACTTGCGAAATTATAATTGGTCATATTGTTTTTTTTTTTTCTGTAAATTCTTGACTGAACTTGAAATTATTACCTCCCTGATTCTGAGGCAGAGATGGAACTAAATGGTGGTCTGAGGGGGGGCATCATCCCTTCAAAAATTTCTAAAATTATATATATATATATATTATCAATGAGATCAGATTCTATATGTTTTTCATTTAAAAAAAATAGTATTAATCTCTGTGATATTATATTTGTATGAAGTTCTGTATAGTTTTTCAAAAAATTAGTATTAATCCCTAACTTTATATAGAATTTCATTATTATCATTATATACTTATAAAATATCTATATTCACTTCAACTTAAATATATGCTTATTACCTAAATATTTATATATTTACTTACATATTTATTAAAACAAAAAAAAAAAGAAAGAAATTCTTTTAAATATTGCTAAAGATATAGTAATATCACCAACTAAGTTGTGGAAAAAATTGTTTTTACTTATTATTAAATATTAATTAATATATACAACAAGATTTATTTTTTTTGAAAAAGAAAACTAAGAAATAAAATGAGACAGATGGATTAATGGCAGTGGGAATAATGTTTTTTTGTGCAGGTGACAAACTTCCAATGTGGAGGATACTCAATTGGGATAAGCTGCAGCCTATTGTTAGCAGATGTTTTAGTGGATAATTTCCTCCAGAAATGGTCAAATATTCAAAATGATATTCTCTCCAAACATAATCAACCAAAATTACCCATATTTTATCTCCCTAATCTCAAGCCACCAACCTTAGCTCTCAATGCCCCAATCACCTCTCCTACCGCACACCAATTTACTCAAACTATGCTCTTCGAAATCACCACTGAAAATCTTGATTTTAAGGACAATGTTGCACTCTTTTGCCTTGAGGAAGCTGGGAAACAACTTGGCACCAAAATATCTTCAGAATTTTCTTTTCTTGTCAAAGAATCTCCTCATCAGTTCATCAAGGTTCAAAATTGCAAGAAAATTGACATACCCAAATCCCATTTCAAGAATGAAGTTAAAAGTAGTTCAAGTTTGAAGGATTACTTAAGCATTAATGAGATTGCTTTTGAACCAGGTAATAGACCGGTTACAGTTTATCATTGGATTGGTTCAGTTGATAATGACCTTGTAATTGAGATTCCATCTCCTAATCAAGGTAATTCAAACTTTAAATATATAGTTTCAATCCCGTATGAAAATGAGATTTAATAAAACGGGATTTGGCTATGTCAATTTTCTTATTTGCTTTAAGAAGTATGATTGAATTAGTTTGTAAAAATGAAATATGATCTTACGCTAGGTTTTATCCAAGTTTATGGCGTTTTTCTATCTTGGCCTTTGTAAATCCAATTTGATTATTTCCTCTCCTTTTAACAGAAAAAGGGAAATCTTTTGGTTGGTTTCCTTACATGGATTTAAATTGAAACTTACACTTAATTAATTACTTGTCCCGTTCAATAATATTTGTCACTTTTGTTATTTTCATTAGAATTAATAAACATTTGTTATTTTCTCTCCTTTTAACAGAAAAGGGAAACATTTGGTTGGTTTCCTTCCATGGATTTAAATTGAAACCTGCACTTAATTAATTACTTATCTCGTTCCATAATATTTGTCACTTTTATTATTTTTATTAGAATTAAGAAATATTAATTAGGCCTAAATTTATATTAATTAAATATATTAAAGAATGACTAAATTATCCTTATTTTTATTATTTTCAAAATTATGAATTAAATTTAATTGGTTGAATAATATTAGAAATTAAATATAAAATTAATATTGTATTAAAAATTGAAAAAAAAAATTAATGTTGTATCGAAAATTTGAAAACGACATAAAATAGAATATGAAATTTTTTAAAAAACAACAGGTTGTGAAACGGAGAAAGTGTATATATTACCCTAGTGAAAGAAATTAATTAAATGATATTTCATCCGTTTTTTATTATCTGTCACTTTTATTATTTTCATTAGAATTAAGAAATATTAATTAGTTTTAAATTTAAAATAAAATTGAATGTTTCAATATAAAAATTTAAATTTAATTGGTTAACTTATATTAAAAAAAAATAAATTATATTAAAAATTTAAAAATAATAGATAAATAAAATTTAAATTTTTCTGATGATTTTATGTAGCTTTCACCATATTTTAAGTGTTTATCTAACTTTGCGGTTGGTTAGCTGAATTTTTAATAACGAGGGTGATTCAGCATGATCAGGACAAGCTACCAACCAAAACATTATACAGGTCTAGTATATGATTTTTTTTTTTTTTTTTTCCCACAACTTGATGTACCAAGTGGCTACTAACCTCTCTATTAATTCAAATCACGGAGAAATGGTATGTTACAATTAAATATTGTGACTGCATTAAATTTGTTGGAATGGCCCAACAATCAAAATGCACTAAATTATTTCCAAAAAAATAAAAAAAGAAGCACTAAATTAGACAACTTTTTTTCAAATTGGCAGCATTTGTTGCTGTGGAAGAACCATATTAATAATTTTTGTATTATAAATAAAGTATTTAATTTGGATTTTCTATAAAGTTTTGATGAATATTGCTAATATTAAAAACTCGCTTCTAATAATATTAGTAATTACTAGTTTCCAAAAAAAAAAATAATAATATTAGTAATTACTTAGCAATAATAGCTCAACTTATTTAATATAGTATGATAAAATATTATATTAAATCTTTCAATTTTATTAGATAAATTTTCTAAATTTTTAAGTACTTAAATTTGTTTCATATTTTTATATAAAAATACAAACTTTATTGTCATAATTAATTTATCTTTTAGAAAATTAACCCCTGATCTTGCTTTTTAGGCTACCTCAACTGCGACAGTCATTATTGGCAAATAAATATGATTATTAACATAAATGTGATAAGTATGCAGTTCAACTCAAAAGAAAAAAGAACTAAATTATTATTAACATAATTTTTCTTTTCCATCTAGTTTGATATAGAAAATTTTCAATTTCTTTTTTCTTATAGTGCGAGAGATCTCAATATTTTGATACTAATTATTGTACTGGGACAATTTTCTAAATAATATATTTTTTAAAAAATTTTACAAAATTGATGTGTTGAAAAACATTTTTAATTTTTGAGTGAGTATGAAATCACAACAATAGGTTGCATTTCGAAATTTGAATCCGAGAATTTAATATATATATATATTTTTTTTACTAAAACATCAGTAAAATGCTGTGGTTTTTTGTTGTACAAAAGCTGTTGGTATATGCAGCTTTTGCAATGGCAATTTTTTCTTTTTTTTTTCAAAGAAAAATTGTTAATGCCTTTTTTTTGGATTTAAGTGAAGTGTTAAAAAAATCAATTTGCTTTTATTTTTTTCATTTAATACTTTTTTAATTTTCTTTTTTTTAAAGAACTTTTTTAATTTTCTTAAAAAAAATGTAACAGTAATATATAATAGTAACTTTATTATTTATTGTTAGTAATGTTGGGTAAATATCTAATTAAAAAATATTGGATAAATAGAAACACAACAACATATTATCTAAAACATATGTATAAATACATTTACAAATTAATTATATAGTAATAAATTGACAAATGTAATATTTGCAAATTAATTATTGTATGTAATAATTTTTTATTGATTTGGTTTGTAATTGTTTTTTTACAAAAAATTCAACAGAAAAATATAAATAAAATATTTATACTTACATTAGTCCTCTGTGTAAATTTTAATATTTCTAAAAAAAATATTAACAATTATTTTTTGAAAAGAAAAATGAAAAAATTGCTGGACCAACAGCTTTTGCAAAAAAAAATCTGCAAAAGTTGCAGACCAGCAGCTTTTGCAAGAAAAAAAAAATCGGATTTGAAATCACAATAGACTGTCCGATTTCAGCGAATTTTTTTTTTCGGGATCCATGGGTCTCACATTCTAAAATCGGAACTTATTATTGCGGTTTCTAATTCATCCAAAATCCACAAATATTTTTCGAAATACACCGGTTTTGTAAATTTTTTTAAAAAAACATTATTTAGAAAATTGTCCCTTGGTTATGCGTATTATTTTGGGAAAACATTTATTTTATTTGTTATGTAACTATTGAAAATCTTTTAACTCTAATATATATCGATCTGATTTGTTTTGAAACTTGTAATTCAATTATATATAAAACTGTTTATGGATCGAATTTTGGTAGATTTACATGACTATTTAATTTTTTTTTTATGTTCAAATTCGATTCATGACTATTTAATATCACGTATGCCGTGCTTAATGATGAGTTTTTGGCTAAGACTCCGATTGGAACAAATGAATTCAATTTGTAGAATTTATTTACAAATAAATTTCATATGAAATCTATTTGTAAATGAATTCTTATATTTGGAATAAAATTATTAAAATATAGAATTGAAAATGAATTTCTTATTTTTATATTTGGAATAAATGAATTCATTTCTATTTTATTTACTAAAATATCTTTAATGTCAATTTTGATATCTTTTTTCAATTACTCTCAATAAAAAAAATTAACAACCATTAATCATCATTTTAAAATTTATTATTAATTTAATTACTCTCAATTTTGATGTTTTCTTTCAATTTCAATTACTCTCAATAAAAAAAAATCATACATACCGAATGAAACTAGTTAGTAAAAATCTAACGGAAACAAGTCAAAATCCGGTGATGGTGGATTTGGGTGACAGAAGAATAGTGACAGGAGAGAGAGAAGAACAATGATGAAGGAAAAAAAAAAAATAGATTACGTTAACTGTATAAGTATAAAAGTAATTTATTTATAACAAATTATCAAAATGATATTATAGTTTTTTCAACTTTAACTCTTAAAAATATGAAATTTATTTGCAAATTCCACCTATTTTGATGGAATTTAGTAAAAGTATAATGAATTCAATTCCTTTTTTTTTTTGCATTCCAAACATGAAAAATGAGAATTACAAATAAATTCCATAAAATTTTATGGAATTCATTTATTCCAAACACTACCTAAAATTCCAATGCGATGTGAAGATATATAAAATTGTGTTATCAATTTAAATTTTATAGAAAGGATAATATGTGATCCAAAATGTTCAAGTATTTGCATGATTTTTGGTCATTAGGGTTCAAAGCTTCAAATATATAAATTATAAAAAGGGAAACAATTAAAGCTAAAACTTGTATAATAAAGTTGTCGTTTGTTATTGTGTGTTTTTTGTTTTCTGTTTTATATTTTTTTGAAAACAGTTTTGTCTCTCTTAAAACTATCAAACATATACACAAAACACATTTAATATAGCAACATATATATATAATAACTGTACAAATTTAATATAGCAACATATATATATAATAACTGTACAAATTATAATATATTAATTTAATAAAATTTTTATTTTTTTTTAAAATCAATCAATATTTTGTTCAAAAATATTAGTTTCAATGTATAATTTCAAAGTCCAACCAGACTACCAGAGTTAAAAAAATATAGATATTGACAATTCTTTATTTATATTTATATATTAATTTTTACATTAGTTAATTGCTTCAATTATATTATTTAATTTTAATAACTTTTAGTTATAGTTATATTTTATTTTCAATTTTTTTTTATAATACTTATGTTTATCTTATTATGAAATAAAAAATGTATTGTTATATTATTGATAATACTATTATCAATTAAGTTTGAATTAATTTCAATCCAACGCTCAAGATAAGTCAAAGCCCAGAAGCTCAAGTCCAGGTGCGTAACAAACGGACACCCAAATAGCAAAAGAGCTGGCAGCGTAAACTGTCCGATCGAACTGACAAGGTATGCTTCCTGTCAAAATCCACCGACACACTTCAACGTCTACGCTTCCTACCTGCTTCTTATCACATCGCCGCCCACCTGCTTTGACACCAAAGCAGATCCACTTCTGGTACTTAAATGGCTTCTCACATCCACTATAAATAGCCCAAGACACTGTAAATTCAGGTAATGAATCATTGAGATTTTTTCTCTACATTCTCTCTTTAAGTCTTACTAATTTAAATTTCGGAATGCTTACGTTTGGTTCTACCAGACTTATCTTATTGCAGATATGATTCTCTTACTGATCTCATCGGCTTGTAAAAAATTATTATCCGACCTTATTCAGCTTTTAATTTTTCAGAACTTATCAATTATTATTAAACTCAAATTATTTATAATTAGTTAGCATTAATAAACTTCATTTGGCCCATTAACTCGTATAAATAAAAAATGAAAAAAATGGGTAGTTGGACGCGATCAAGATGTCATAGAAAAACTCAAGATAAGAGTTCATCTTCGTAATGGTTTGGGCATCGTACATGGGAATTGCTATGAACTGTAAAGTAATCTGTTATTTTGTGTTTAGTCTTTCACGCCAAGAGCTAATAATGGAATTGCACATGCTTTGGCTAAATGGACGCGATCAAAATGTCATAGAAAAACTCAAGAACAGAGTTCATCTTCGTAATGGTTCGGGCATGGTACACGGGAATTGCTATGAACTGCAAAGTAATATGTTGTTTTGTGTTTAGTCTTTCATAGAGCTAATAATGGCATTGCACATGCTTTGGCTAAATGGACGCGATCAAGATATCATAGAAAAACTCAAGAACAGAGTTCATCTTCGTAATGGTTTAGGCATGGTACTCGGAAATTGCTATGAACTGCAAAGTAATATGTTGTCTTGTGTTTAGTCTTTCACGCCTAGAGCCAATCATGGCATTGCACATGCTTTGGCTAAATGGACACAATCAAGATGTCATAGAAAAACTCAAGAACAGAATTCATCTTCGTAATGGTTTGGGCATGATACTCGGGAATTGCTATGAATTGCAAAGTAATATGTTGTCTTGTGTTTAGTCTTTCACGCCTAAAGCTAATAATGGCATTGCACATGCTTTGGCTAAATGGATGCGATCAAAATGTTATAGAAAAACTCGAGAACAGAGTTCATCTTCGTAATGGTTTGGGCATGGTACTCAGGAATTGCTATGAATTGCAAAGTAATATGTTGTCTTGTGTTTAGTCTTTCACGCCTAGAGCTAATAATGGAATTGCACATGCTTTGGTTAAATGGACGCGATCAAGATGTCATAGAAAAACTCAAGAATGGAGTTCATCTTCGAAATGGTTTGGGCATGGTACTCGGAAATTGCTATGAACTGTAAAGTAATATATTTTCTTGTGTTTAGTCTTTCACGCCTAGAGCTAATAATGGCATTGCACATGTTTTGGCTAAATTTGATTTTAATTGCTGGAAGGAACTGATATGGCTTGAAGACCATCCTCTCTCTTGATTGATTTGCTTAATCTTGAAGTAATGGCTTTTTCTTCTTAATAAAAATGCCATTTTCTATATATAAAAACCACAACAATTGCATTACTATATATTTCTAGTACTTCTTAAAAGAACTTTATTATCATAAACATTATTGTACTAAAAATTCAAACCCAGATTAAATATTCGTTTCCATTGAGTTCACACTAGTCGTAGTACTATTTAAGTTAAAATTATTATGGAACATAAATCAAAATTTGAGTAAACACTGTCCAATAAGAGATAATTTTGTGGGAAAGAGCTGTAAAAACTAATCCTAACAGGGTATTCACATTTTGATTAATTAACATTACTAACGCCTACAACATGCTTTAATTTAACAAAGTTGGTGAATGACAACCACCACAAATTTTCAATAATATACTATTAATTCTATAATAAATATTATAATCAAAGTTTAACCAGACAATGCCTGGACTCTCCATCTAAGCTCAAATTTTCACTACTTTAAGAGGCCTCGCCCAATTTTGACATTCAGTTACCAACTTATTAGTTAGGTACACGTACATCTTCTTTATAATGGCAGTTTAGTCATTTTACAAAATATGAGGAGCACTTTAGTAATTTAACCTTCCAGTTTTCACAAACATTTCTTACGTGGAAAACTTTTAAGGAGCCACGTTTGCGGTTGCAGAAAAACTACGAATTTCAGTTAGCAGAGAAACCATAGCTGACTTCAATAGAATTGGGCACCCAAATTTTTAGCTGCAAAGACAAGGGGTTTTAGCAGAAACAGCAAAAAGGGTTTAGAGTTAAGATAGAGGAGGAGAGAATTCTTTGCTTGGAGATAGAGAAAGGCATCTTCTTTTTGTTTATATAGAAAGAGGAAGAGTAAATTAAAGAGGGAAGCTTTTTGGATAATGGAGAGTAGCAATAGCTTTAGCAGTAACAGTAGCATTGTTGCTACTAGTCAAAGAAAACCTTTACAAGGAATCAGATTAGAGAATCCCTTTACTTTTAAAGTTCTTCAAGTATTTACAGGCTTCGGCTTTGGCTGTGGGGTTGGTATTGGCGTTGGCAAGCCCATAAATTTAGGTAATTAACCCTTAAATCCCTTACTTTTTTCTGTTTGTCTCTACGTGTGTCCGTGTATTTGCGGAAAGTGTTTATGCCCAACAGCGGTGAAACCTCTCAGAAATTTCTGGCTGCAGGATCATGTAATGAAAGAGTCACTCGATTTGTAAGATCATTTTGATTTATTTTCTTGAAGAAAGTTGGGCTCTGCTTTCTCGCAATGAGAATGTGCAAAATGAGAAGAAAATTTGTAACTTTAATTGAATATTTGGGTTTAGTGGGAAGAAAGTTGCATTCAGTATGAAACGATTTGCAGCTTAAATTTTAGTGTTTTGAAGAGGTGGATTTAGAGTATGTGTCTGTGTTTTAGGGTATAATTGAATTCTTTAAGTAACTCAGGTTGCTATTGTCTTAAATGGAAATGCTATTGTCAAGGAACTTTCTGATATCTGCATTTTATGTAGTTCTTGACTTGCATGTGTTGATTCAAACAATGCAGGTGCATTACCAATGGTAGGTCAAGTTATGAGTGCAACTAGAGGTGCAACTGATGCTTTTTCTGGTGCGAGCAGGCACATAAATGAAGCTGTGAGTCAAGTGCTTGTGCTTATGAAAGTCTATTATATATGTTTTCTTATGGTTTTCTGAGTTCAGCTTGAAATGGCCACTCAGATTCTCATTTCTCATTTTTCAGTTGCGGAAGATGGGAGCTAGCAGAGTTGAAGTAGGCATTGGGTGCGGAGTTGGTTTTGGCCATGGCTTTGGAGTTGGTATGCCATGTCTCATCTTTTTTCTTTTAAACAGCCTATGCTGAAAGTTGCTATGTCCTAGACATTCATGTTCTGCCAACACATTAGTGCCCAGTAATCTCTTCTCATCTGGCCAGGGCATTTGTTGTTCATACCATGCATAGCAGAAAATTGTCTCCTTGCAGTTAGTAATTGAATTAATCACATTTAAACATACACGTAATGAAGTCCTCATGGATGTCTTCATTTCTATATGTTGGCAACTGATTTCAAGTCCATGCTTGCACCTTTTTTCTCTTTACTATGTAAGAAGTCTATGCTTATGTCCAATGTGCAGCCAATGATTTTGGAAAGTTTCCTAAATAATCCTGCCAGCCTCCATGGGCCATCAGCAATCCCCACCAACCAAAATGCAGGTGATGGGGGTATGAAACAGCATAATGTGTTGTAAAGGATCTGCACGCGTTAAGCTACTATATAACCTATCCCCCTCTTTCCTACAGTGATGGAAGGATTCTATAACTAAGTTTGGTCAGAACAGTATGCAGGTAATAGAAATTCCTTGGGACCTTCTAGAATGGCAGGCAGGAAATTCAGTGTGTAACATATCAATCATAGAGTTGATCATGAATCATTTAGATTTTAAATTTTGCTGAAATAAAAAAGTTCAATGACCACAGGATGCTGTGCATAAATGATTCTACTAAACTTGTACCATTCTAAACTCAATTAGTATTGTAGGATATAATTTAATATATTTTAATATAGTAATATATATTTAGAATATTATTTTATTTGATATTTTTTCTATAAACTATTATATCAATCAATATTATACATAGTGATTGATATATATTTATTGTTGCTTGATTGGAATATATATCTTTTGATAGGAAAAAGGGGCAAATGAAAATTGATGGTGCAAATTGTGGCTTGATACCTCCAATGGAAGTGATGTTTGTCAATGCCATAGAACTAATTCATAAATCAACAATCTCCTTTTACACATTCATGTAATTAATTTGGTGATTTATGTTATTGGTCTACCATGAAGCAACAGTTGTCTCAAGTACGGGTACTTTGGAAGACTGGTCGGTTGCACCAGATGAAGTGATGTCGAGTATAAATAAATAAAGGTTCAAAAGGATCCTTGAGTTGGTGCAATCTGGATGCTGTTGCTTATCGACATTTCCAAATTATAAAATGGTTCATTATGGAAATTATTTATGTATGATTGAGAGTTTAGTATAGTTAACTCACCTTAAAGATAGAATTAATAGTCTATTTATCTTTTGTCTATATATCCCTTTTGCTGTTCATTTTGCAAGCATTTGATTTCTGTAAATTTGACTTTCAAATGTCAGGTCTTGCTTTGAAACCTGGGGTGGTGAAAAAAATGCAAATCTGTCTCATGGTATGTTTCCTCTTAAAATCTACATGTACACTTTGTTATTCTTGTGGCTGAAATATGAATTTCAAATTTGTTAGGAAGCGATGATGAAGGTGATGACAAAATTTGGAGTGGATCCAAATTTATCAATTGCTCAAGGCACCCTTCCAAATCCCACTGGTGGACCTATCCAAAACCCACTGGGAAGTATCACACAACTGGCGACTAGACCTCCTGACCAAACATCTCAGGGCATGCAAGGATATGAAAATATGAGTCCATATTCAAGTTATGGGAACTCCACGTCAACAAGTACTCTAGTTGATAAACCTTTTGGCAGTCGAACAGAAAAGGTCCTTAGTAGTATTCTACAGAATCCAGTTCTGAATGAAGGGGGCACTAATCTAAATGAAGTGGTAGGCACAATAAGAGTTATTTCTCCAATCTTTTGATTGATAGATGTCTTTAGGTCATATGCACCCTAGTATCCTGCTTCATAATCAGTCATGAAAGTGCTTTCATAAATTGTAAATAGTAAGCTTTCACTAGGCTATGGCAAAGCAATAGCTTTTGTTGCTGGTTTATTAGAAAGTATTGCCACTTTATACAATTAAAACAAGCATCCAAGTGGCTTTATGGTGAACAGTTTATTCTTTGGTTGTTCTAAGAGGAGGATGAGCTATTGGCAGGTTGTTCTATATTAGCTCAAGGTTATGCTCGGATATTATCAAAGTTTAATCTTAAAAATTTAAGCAGGGAAACGAAAAACTTAAGCCTATGAAGCAAAAAGTGATTTTTCTGGTTAGAAAAGTCAGTGATTGCATTGATTTTGATGGCCATCTTGTTATTGCTGATGCTGCATTTATATCTAAAATCATATTCAGTTTGAGTTCTTTGGGATGACGGTTGTTTCCAATTATTACCATATTGATTGTAAAGGATAAGAGCATTATATATGTCTAGGTTTGAAATTTTGACTGGGTATATGGCAAAATATTGTAAGATCACAATGAAAGAGAATATTGGGGAATTTCTACACTTTTGTTATATATTAGTATTTAATATTGGTTCATAGTTCTTATCCAAAAATTTTTTGTCTAATTCTTTCCGGAAGTTCTAGTGTGAATTGCAATTGACAGCCATGAAAAGCAGCAATATGTCCGTGGATCACCAAAATCTCTTCTTTTGCTTATTTTACTTGGCCCTTTGTAATGCCATATACCAATGAACATATATTTTCAGACTAAGTTTTCACTTGATCTCAGATGATAAGTGCTCTTACGTAGTTCAAATTCTTTGCCTATGGGTGTACAGGCTAGGCGCTTGCGATCAGAGAACAATTTGCTTCAAATGGTAATCTTTCACCTCTCCTCTATTTATTGCCTTAAATATTTAGACCAGCAATGAAATATAGTGAACAACTAATAATTAAGGCAGCTGATTTGAATGGATTTGCTATAGAGATGACCAGGAAGTGACATAAACACTTGCATGTGGTACTAGTTATGAATTTTTTGTTGGTCAAACATGCAATGCATGTACTGGTTGTGAGCTTTTCCTCTGTTAAATTAGTCTTCGGAAATGAAATTCGTTGAACTGTTGCATTTCCTGTGCATTCAGGTATTGAAACACCAGCAAGTCATTGAAGAGCTTATGGAGGAGAATGAGAAGCTTCGCCAAATATTGGTGGAAGACCTGAAAATATCACCAAGCAAGATCCAATCCAGTTACTCAAAAACATATAAATCTCCATGTGATTATTGTTTACAATGCCGGAGAAAACAAAGGAGGAGGTAGAGGAAGATGAACATAATCATGAAAGGAGAAGACATTCAAGTTGTTGACCACCAAATCTGAACCGATACCCTATTCGAGCAGTGGTTTTTGGTCTTAAGGAGCCGATGATTATGTTTTGAAAGATTAGAGCATGAAGGTAATATCACAGATATATTTACCAAGCAAAATGAAGTTCAGTATCAACTATACACAGTTGAATTGGAAAGATTCTGTTGAGCAGAAGGTAATCTAAGCTTTTCATTTTACAGGTTTTTTTTTTCAGTTTCTTCTTAATACGTATTTAAGCTTGAAATCTTTTCCTTCTCTGATAACCAATCAGTTGATAACATTAATTTTTTGTTTCTATAAGATGAAACATATGTCTCGTTGTTGGTTTCGGTCTTATATCCGTATTGACAATATCTCAAGTGCCTTTCTCATATCAATTTAGAGAGAGATGAGTTGTGTTCTGTAATGAGTAAAATGGTACAGACCAGAATAATAAATGAGATTGCAAGTGTGTTCCCACTTAACTAGTGATTTCATTTTCGAGCCATAAATATGCAGTATTTTTAAATATTTTGGAGGAAGTCTTTGGTTTGTCCTATATGAATTTGAATTAGTTAAATTGATATATTCTGATCCATTTTCTAATATTTTGAATTAATTTTCAATCATATAAAACCAAATACTGTACAATTATTATTATTAGGAGGCAATAAATCCAAAATTTCATCTCAGGTATTGTGTAAGTCTTGTGTGATGTATTTTGATTTAATGAGAGAGAAATTGGTGTCACTGCTATTCTGTATATATATTAAATTTGGAATTAAGAGGTTTTAGAATTCTCAAAGAAGTACAGTGAGTCTTCCACCACTGGTGGATCAGTTTGTTTTCCAACAACGTGTGGACTCCGATAACGTGTGATTGGAATCTTAATAATTAGCTAAGTTTTTATGAAGTAGAGTGTTATGTGATGGGTGTCAGAAAGATGGCTTTTCCTTTTGGTCTCTCTTTCTAATTGTTTGCTGATGGCCAAAGATGAAAAGCTTTTCATCATCTTTACTTAGATTAGGAATCCTATGCATTTTTTGCCATTTTTAAACCTTTTCTTTCACGAGATATCTTTCTTATTCGATACGAGATTCCAATGTTTTTTATGAAATAAAGATTTTAAGTTTCCCTCAGTTTGTTTTCTTAGAAATGTCCCAAATTTCCATTTTCTTGGAGTTGACTTAAAAAACAAACTTTTAATCCAAATTTCTTTTAAAAGAAAATTTGATTGGTTGAGTGAAGTCTTTGTTAAATTCCCCCCATTAAGACTAAGAAAACACGAGTAGATGAAGATTTTGTGGGTTAATGTATTTGAACAAAGAGGTACAATGGAATAATGGCATTTTGGCCTTCATTTGTCTCACTGTACGTACATCTTATTATGGAATGTTACAATATGTCTTGCATATATTATAAATATGACAATTTTACTTTTCCAAGTGCTTTGTTTGTGGTTATTTAAGAGTAATAAGAAGAAAAAGAGCAAATATTTGAATATGTTTATATATATATATAGTAACTGTTAGCAAATATTTACTAAATATTTAATAATATTTTTTTAACTGTAAGTCATTAAAATTATTAGCAACTATTATCAACTACCAGGTAGTATGAATTATTAAACCAAACAGGTCTTTAAAAATCAACTAACCACCAAAAGTTCATTTGAAAGTGCAAAATAATTTGAGTGAAATTTTTCTTAATATCATTTATATTTGTAATTAAATATGATCTGAGTTGTAAAAAAAAAAAATCAACCCGTATCGAGAAAGGTTGATGGAGTATTAGTGCAGTCCAGTCCAGTCAGACCGTGGAATATAAGCAATTTAAAGAGGACGAATTTCACAAAGTATAAGATATTTTCATAGTTTATGGGCGTTTCTAGAATTGAAACTATGTCGCATTAGATTTGAATGGTTACTATGTTAGTAAACCAACACTTTATTATTATTAGACTATTAAGATAAAACAGGATAACTGGAGCTAATGCACCACAATTGTATACATACAGCTATTCATTTTCTTTATTATATATATATATATATATATATATATATAACAACATTTATATAATTAATAAAACCAATTTTGATGAACAAAAATGTTAAGAGGACTAAAAAAAATCTGTTTAGTTACAGAAATAAATTTGTGGGGCAAAAAACACACCATGTGAACATCATTTTCCTACTTATTGTTCATATGTGTGAAGATATCCCCACCACACTTACCAACCTTTATACTCACTCTTCAATTTCTCCTTATTTACCAATTAAAATCTATATTTAACCATTTCCAAAACCCATTTACCTCCAAATAATTCTTACCCTAAAACCATCCCCTATCTTTTTTCCACCATTTCTCATCACTTCTCTCCCTCTCTCTCTCTCTTCTTCACTACCCTCCATCAACCCACCTAACTTTATTCTTTCTTTTGCATATATATATAATTTCCCAATTATAATGGAATTTTATTAAGTAGACTTTGGTCACATCTTGTTAATTCATCATTGCTTTTGTTAAAGTATGTCTTTCCCCTCCAACATTTATATAATTAAACAACTTATTAACAAACAATTACTTGTAATTTCACATTCTTTTTATCACATTCGAGTCGTGATCAGAGTACGACTTAAACACCCGCAAAAAGAGTTTATGGTTTAGAGTTCAAATCCCACAATCTCCCTTCCCTAGATTTGTGTAATGATTTTTTTTTTTTTTTTAAAAAAAAGAGCCAAGAATCACAGGCTCTCTCTCTCTTATTAAGCTGAATTAAAGTCAAAATGATACAAATAAGAGCTGTAACATCCAACATTAAAATCTCCAAAAACATCATCATCCAATCACAAATTCAGCTCCAAGAATCAACCGAAAAAAGAAAAAAGAATACACAGATAAAATCATAATCTACATGATCTTTTATATAAAGTAGGTTTAAGGAAATAGTAGAATTGCAACTCCTCCAAGAATTGACAACAAAACTGCTATACTGCTGCTTTGATGAACAAACGCTGAACCATCAGGAGACATTGGTGACGGTGCTGGCGGTGTTGACATTCCCGGCGGTGTCGGTGATGACCCAGGCGCCTGAGGTGATGGTGCTGGTGGGCTCGTTGAAGGAGATGACGCAGGCGCCGGAGGTGATGGTGCTGGTGGGCTCGTTGAAGGAGGAGTCATCGATGGTGGAGATGCCGGAGGAGCACCGGTGGTGGGTGGGGATGCCACTGGGGTGGAACCCGGAGGAGCACCCGTGGTGGGTGGGGATGCCACTGGGGTGGAAGCCGGAGGAGCACCCGTGGTGGGTGGGGATGCCACTGGGGTGGAAGCCGGAGGAGCACCGGTGGTGGGTGGGGATGCCACTGGGGTGGAAGCCGGAGGAGCACCCGTGGTGGGTGGGGATGCCACTGGCGTGGAAGCCGGAGGAGCACCCGTGGTGGGTGGGGATGCCACTGGGGTGGAAGCCGGAGGAGCACCCGTGGTGGGTGGGGTGGCGGGCGGAGGAGCAGTAGTGGTCGGTGGGGATGGGGCAGCAGTGGGTGCCATTGTTGGTACTGATGATGTTGGGGCTTGAGCAATGGTGGAAGATGCTATAATACTCAGCATGTAGGCTGTCATGAGCATGGCACGTGCAAAAGCCATGTCTCTTGTTTTTGTAGAGCGAGAAACGAAGTGATTTTTAATTTTTTATGGTTAGTATGAGGAGAGTAGTCTTGTTGATATATAGAGGCAAGGAGTGGAAAGTTTGGACTATCTTTAAATTTCGCTTAATTTGCTCCATTGTTAAGTGCATGCTCATTTCATACTACTCTACTCAATTGTTGACACGTAAGATAATGCTTTTGGGCACCACGCATTTTATTTAATTAGTCCATGTTGATGGAAAGCTATATTATTTTCATAAATAGAACCGAGAGATATTATATCACAAAAAGAACAAAGGTATATATTTACTTTTTTATTAGTATTATTTATTTTCAAATGACAAAAAAAAATCCATCTCATATATACCTAAAATTATAAATGTCGAAATAAAAAATTAAATTCCATAATAAAATTACAAATGTCAAAATAGAAAATTAAATTTTATATTTTTAATTTAGCATTAATAAATAGAAAAAAAAATGGTGGTAAATGAAAGAGTTGGAGGTACACTAAAAAGATCAGAATCATCAATAAATGAGAAAGGTGTGTTTTCCCAGAGAAGAAGAATCAAAGAAATTGTGGTTGTGATTTAGTCATTGAGGTGAATTCAATGTAAATCGTCCTAAGAAATTGACTCTAAATTAGGCCAATGGGGCTTCAGCTTTTTACACAAAATAGTATGGTTAGGACCATTAATTAGCATATACTGATTTGGTGATGCCACGTAGCAGAATGGACTTGCCCCACCATATGACACCAAATTTGTGTGCCTTTGATTTTCTCACGAGAACCATAACACCAATCGACAATCAATAGAATCGTCTAGAAAAACTTGTGTGCTTCAATATATACATTGAGATAAGAGTCGTCATGTCTTATTAATAAGGGGTAGTAGTTGTGTGGTACCCTTAATTCCCTTTTAAGCGAAAACCAAATAAAAATGAATCAATTCAGTTGTTTCCATTCTGTTCTTATTCATAAAATATATAAGATTCCATTTATTGGTTATTAACAGAAAAGTTTGAAAAGGTGCTAATTTTTAATTCGACATCATTTTATTTCATAAAAGTTTTTAATTTTTTAATCGATTATGTTTTAACTGGTGTTATAAAAAATATTATTACCGAATCGATTCAATTAGTAGATAAGCTTGATTTATAATTAGATTGTAAACTCTTTAGCTACTTTATACTCCATCCGTTCCATAATATTTGCCATATTTAAATAAAATACAAATTTCATTTATCTGTCACTTTTAAATTTTCAATGCAATTTAATTTTTTTTGTCAAATAAAAATTAACCAATTAGATTTAAGTTTGTACATTAAATTGCTTAATTTTATCTCAAATTTAAATCTAATTAGTACTCCTTAATTATAATAAAAATAATAAAAGTGACAAATATTATGAAACGGATGGAGTAAATATGAAAAAAAATATATGATATTTAAATTTCTCGATGGTTCTCAAAAATTTCTGTCAAGTCCACATCACATTATATGGAATTGGAACTAATTCAGTTAGGATTTCACGAGTGAGTAGAATTTGAAGACAGTGAAGAACATTAGAAGATGTTGGTAATTATGGTTTATTGATCTTGAAAGAAGAATATAGAATATGGAATGCAAGAAATAATTAATGGCATACCATATAGTACTACTAATGCTTTTATTCAAAACGCGTAACGTGAGATGTTGTGTCCTTTTTATTGCACTAATTACATGCCAAGAATATGATTCTATGTTTTTAATATATATAATTAAAAGTTATCTTTATGTCGAAAAATATGATAAAATTTAGGTATGCTCATAACTCTGAATATGGATAGAGTTTCATATTAAACAACATTTAGTATCTTTATCTGATAAGAATTATCTAATTTCATTTCAAAACGAATTTGAGTTATACTAGAAATTGATATCTAACTTTTATAATTATATAAATAGATAATTAGATATCAGATTTTTTAACTTCGAAATGACGCCAAAAATGACAATGTTGAAATAATGTCAAATTGATGCTTGTGAGTGTATAACATGAAACACTCCCAACAATAATCTTTAAGGAGATTTTAAACCATGAAAAAACTGTTGTTATCCCGCACGTGGGTAAAAGCCGGGTCAGTGATGCAAAAAAATGAATCCTTGTAAATGCTTCGGCATATAACTTTGAATATGAATAGAGTTTCATATTAAATAAGATTTAGTATCTTTATCTAATAAGAACTATCTAATCTCGTTTCAAAAAAAGTTTAAGTTATACTAGAAACTGATATCTACCTTTTAGATTTATATAAATAGATAATAAAATATCAGATTTCGTAACGTCAAAATGACGCCAGAAATGACGATATCGAAATAATGTCAAAATGATGCTTGAGAGTGTGTAACGTGAAACACTCTAAACAATAATCTTCAAGGGGATTTTAGACAGTGAAAAAGTTGTTGTGGGTAAAAGCCGGGCTAGTGATGCAAAAAAATGAATCCTTGTAAATGATTCCGCTAAAGTTTTTGAACTACAAGAGGTAAGTACCATATTTTGTATATATTATCTTTTGTATATATTTCCCTTCATTAGTATCTGAGCTGTCATTTTTGCGTTTTGGCATGTGACTAAATTTTGATCTAAAAAGTTTTATGTGTAAAATTAAGAGATCCTTATAAATGCTTCCGCTAAAGTTTTTGAACTACAGGAAGTAGGTACCATATTTTGTATATGTTTTTTTTTTTTGTATATATTTCCTTTCATTGGTATCTGATACGTCATTTTTTATTCTTGGCATGTGGCTAAATTTCGATCTAATAAGTTTTATGTGTAAAATTAAGAGATCCTTATAAATGCTTCCGCTAAAGTTTTTGAACTACAGGAAGTAGGTACCATATTTTGTATATGTTTTTTTTTTTTGTATATATTTCCTTTCATTGGTATCTGATACGTCATTTTTTATTCTTGGCATGTGGCTAAATTTCGATCTAATAAGTTTTATGTGTAAAATTAAGCAATCTAAGATGCATGAAATACAATAAATTTATTTTTGTGTCTATAATATATATGTGTATATATTACGGCTTAAAAATTGTGTATGTAGCTTTTGGATTTATATAAATAGATAATTAGATATCAGATTTTGTGACGTCGAAATGACGATATCGAAATAATGTCAAAATGATGCTTGAGAGTGTGTAACATGAAACACTACAAACAATAATCTTCAAGGGGATTTTAGACCGTAAAAAAATTGTTGTTATTCCGCATGTGGGTAAAGCAGGGTCAGTGATGCAAAAAAATGATTCTTGTAAATGCTTCAACTAAAGTTTCCGAGTTACAAGAGGTAGGTACCATATTTTGTATATGTTATCTTTTGTATATATTTCCCTTCATTGGTATTTGAGTCATCATTTTTGTTTCTTGGCATGTGACTAAATTTCGATTTAAAAAATTTTAGGTGTAAAATTAAGAGATCTAAGATGCATGAAATACAATAAATTTATTTTTTGTTTATATAATATATATGTGTATATATTACAGCTTAAAAATTGTGTATGTGCACACTGCAAATTGAGGGGACAAACATGAGTGTTAGAAAACGCAAAACTAAAAGTTGGGATTCAAAATTTTGGACCACACCATTAGAATTACAGACCCCGAAAATCTCCCACTGGCTGAAATCTGTTGGAAAGCCGGAACGTGGAATGCACGTGCCGCCATACGAAAGGCGCGTGCGTGCGGGCAGTGGCCCATACTCGTGCAACCACATGTCAATAATGATACGTCACTATTGACATATGGCCCAATGGTATCATGCCGCGTGGATAACGGTGGTCATGCCACGTAGCGGTGACTTGCCACATGTGTGTCACGTGCAGGTGGCCTAATGAGGGGGTGACACATGGACGACTGTGGTTGTGCTATGTGTAGATAATGATGTGTCTTTGTAGACATATGGTCTAATAGGACCTTGCCATATGGATGACTGTGTCATGCCACGTGGTGCTGACGTGGCACCTGGGAGCCACTTGGACACCGGGTGGACCAACCAGAGACTGCCACATGTCATGATAGAGGTATCATGTGGCGACACATGTGTGGACACGTGGACCAATGGTTTTAGGCCACTTGGCATAATGTGGTGTTGACACGTGGCAGGAAGATGTAAGTCATGAGTGGTGGCGTGTCTGGCCTCCCTCCGTCGGCGCGTGATGGCATGTGCGGCATTTTTCGACCACCAAATCAGCTCTAGTTTTTTGCAAATTAATTTTTCTAATTTTTTGGTCATTTTTTCAATATTTTTTAATAATCAAAAAATAAATTTTTATTTATTATCAAAAATAAAATATTGAAAATTGTAGAAAATGTGTTTTCTGCTTGTGGATATTTTTTAAAAAATATTTTTAAAATTTTTATGAGGTTTTGTCTTTATTTATTGATTGGAATGCATTTCAATCATGTGTGTTTATACATAAGTGTATAAAATTTTCTGTAATACGTTACAAAAATGTTAATAAGGACGCCTATGCTTCTTAAAACTCCTTGTGGGATTGCTTTGAGAAATATAAAAGTGCTTTTAGTAAGCAACATAAGAATGCGAAGGAAGATATGAGTTGATGATATTGATGCAATAGTGCATCATATAGTGCTTATGTTGGAACAAATGCAAGTAGGGGGTGAGCAACGGTCAGTTTGGTTCAATAATCGAACCGATAAAAACGAAAATTAAAAATATATGATTTGAGCAAATCGAACCAAAATATTCGGTCGGTTCAGCTCGGTTAACCATATAACCGAAATTTTAAAATTATAATTAAAAAAATTGTGTCTAAAAATTATGTAAAATTACAAATTATATAACTAAAATAAAAACATCCAAATTGGAAAAAATAGAAGTCTAAATTAAAAATACAATTCCAAAATACATAGTACAACTCATAAAAATAAAAATACCATTTCAATTTTTAAATATAAAATAAATAAACTAATAATTTTAAGGGTAAATCGGTTGGCTCGATTTTTTCGATTTTTTCCCTTCAAAACCGAACTGAACCGAACTTGCTAAAATTTTAAAATCGAAACCGAACCGAAAAATCGAACTAAATTAAAAAAAATTGATTTGTTTGGTTCGATTTTTTTTTTGTTTTAACCAAAGTTTGCTCACCTTTAAATGCAAGAGTGCATTCGAATTGGTGGTTTAAGTATGGGAAGGGATGATAGAGTCTTAATCAAAGTGTTGAGTGACTCATTTTAACATCATCCAGAACTGAGGGAGTTATTGAAAATTATCTGGTACGTGAGAGATATAATTTATAGAAAATCTATCATCCACTTTTTTGGCTAGAGTTGCCAAAAGTGGAGTATTGAGGAACAATACTACATTTGTGATGAAATTGAGAAGTGGACGTAGTGTGCATCATCCATGCCTTCTTCAATGAACTTATAAGTTGCCTAATCAATTGATGAAGATGGTCAAAGAAATAGTCCCGGTGTTAAAAAAGATTTTATGGAAATCTAGACTTCTATAATAAGTTAACATAAGTGTCAATTTTAGTTGGTGTTCATTTTTTATTAAATGGGATTCATGTTTCCTATTGTTAATTAGACATGAGTGTCTTATTTTATGGATTATTGGATTTTTATTAGTTGAATAAATGTATGAGACATTTATTAAATTTTTGTTGGCTTTTAACTTTTTAATAAATGTGTTTGTTTATTTTTTAATTGCCTTGCAATATTTTATGAGTAAAATGATTGTATATTTATTAAGTAAAAGACTTAATGAACCAAAACCAATAAAGTTCCCCTCATAAGTTTAAAAACTTAAATATCCAATAATTTAGATTTATTATGCATGAAATTTTAACCTGTGAAGTTAGACATTAGGACTTAGAGGGTAATTGGATATTATAAGTAGCATTTTCGAATTTGAGCATAATATAAAATTTTATTAGGTTATTATTTCAGATGCATAGTAAATTGCATGTATTGCCTTATCTCCTTTAAAAATGTGCGATATTATTCCATTAGAGATCAGAGGATCCTAATGGCTACTGCTTCCAAGTCAATTATCGCTGAGCTTAACAAAAATATTAAAATAAATGGTGATAATTATGAAATCTGGAGTATGAAAATTCAATATGTGCTTGAAGAGCAAGAGTCTCTAAAACCCTTAAGTTCGATTATGGCTAAACCTAAGAATAGCATTAGAACCTAGCATAGGTAGGACCGAGATGCCTAGGGGGCATGAAAAAGAAAAATTTCACTGCTTATATCATCTTGCTAACTGCAATGGATGATGACATCACTAAGTAGTTCCGCAAGCATCAAAATGCAATAGATCTGTGGATTACTTTGCTAGAAAGGTGCAGATATGTGACTCTAACTAAGTTTCGATCATTAATGATCAAATTTGATACATGTTAGAAAATATCTGATCATTCGATGCGAAAACATCTAAGAGAGATGGAAAAAGATAAATAAGTTTAGTGAATATGGTCATAAGTTGACTGACGAGCAGCAGGTCCAAACTATCATCTATTCCTTACCTAAGAGTTGGGAGCATATGAAGATGCAACTAATTCACATTGACAGAATTAAGACATTTGAGGATATCGTTCGTCATTTGAAGCTTGAAAAGGATTGTCTGGTAGCAATTAAGGTCAATAGCAAAATGCATACGGTACAGTTCCGTTCTGGTGGAATGAGTTCAAAGTAAAATAAGAGGAAAAGAAGCTTCAAAAGTTGGGATAAGGAAAAGGCTCAAGAGCCTAAAAAGCAAAAGGTAAAGCAGAATCAATAGGTCCAAAGGCAAAAAAAAGGTAAACGTTTCAAGAGTGAAATATTTTAATTGCCAATAGAAATGATACTATGCAAGAAATTGTACAGTGCCTAAACAAATATAATATTCTGACTCAAGAGTGAGTGAAATATGTATATCCAATTCTGAATTTTATCATTTTGTGGGTGATAGATTCAGGAGCAAAGGACCTTATAACAAGGGATCGAGATGCCTTTGTTATAAAATCAGTTTCTATTTTTGCTTGCTTAAAACTTGGTTTCATTTACATTTTAAGAATGACGATACACGCTTATACTTGAATGATATTTATTATGGTTCTGGTTTTGTGTTAAACAATTTTATTGTTATGGATGTTGACCATAAATATTTGAATAAAACTAATTTTTTCCTTAGTTTCTTCTTCTTCACATAGTTATGAGAATAACGTGAAATTATTGCATGCTAGATTAAACCATATTGAGTACGACCGAATGAGCCAATTAGCCAAAGTAGGTTATTAGGTGATTTAAATTAGGTTGAATTGCTTACGTGTGAGCATTGCCTAAAAAGAAAATTAGTTAAAATATTGTTCGAAAAATGAACTAGAGCTGATTTTCCATTGCAGTTAGTTCATTATGACATTTATGGTCTAATGAATGCGAGAGCAAGGTATGAGGCCTACTATTTCATCACATTTATAGATGACCATACTGAGTATGGCCATGTCTATTTAATTTCTCACAAGACAAAAGCATATGAGCTGCTTCAAGACTTATATAAATTTAGTTGAGAATCAATTAGATAAAAAGATTAAAGTTGTAAGAACTGACCGAGGTCAGAAATATCTTTCAGATAAATTTAATGTTGTATGTGATGAAAAAAAGATTGAACATCAGTTGTCCATTCCCAGAACTCCACAACAAAATGGAGTTGCAGAAAGGAGAAATATGACTCTCTTTGATATGATTAGATCTATAATGGCAGAGGCAAATTTATCAATTTCTTATTGGGGAGATGTTTTATTGACTGCCACATATGTTCTAAATCGTGAGCTTTCCAAATCTGTCGCTTTCACACCTTATGAGTTATGGACTGGTCGATAACCTGACCTAAGCCATTTACGACTTTAGGATTGTGCTGGTTACATCTATGATATCTCAAGTAAATTTGGTAAATTGGAACCAAGAAGTAAAAAGAGTATATATGTGATATATTCTAAAGTATCAAAATGATACATTTTCATGGTGAGCAAGAGAATGGCACAATAACAGAACTTGAATTACGAGAAGTCATATTCTTAGAAAAAGAATTTTCAAAGTTTGGCAAAGTGAATCAAGATTTCACTTTTTATGAAACTTACGAAGAGGAACCATCAGGATCACTTCATCCGAGTGGGAAGGAGTTAGAGGAAGAAAGTCTAGACCTTCATCCTCCAAATAATTCGGATATTCATGACTCCGTTTTCAGTGGGAGCAAAAAATTATTTTATTCTTGACTCCAGTGGGAGCATAAAATATGCTCCCAGTAAGAGCATTCTGAATTATGATAAATATATGAGATATGTTTATCAAGATTCAGAACTACAAAAATCTAAAAGGATAAGTGTTCAACGCCAATGATTTCAAATCGAAGGCTTGAACGAAACCTTTTTTGTTATCCCACAAGATGATAAAGAGTCTAAAAATATTCAAGAGTCTCTTTCATGCCCATCTAAGAAAAAAATGAATTAAAACAATGGAAAAAAATGGCATCCATAAGATCAAATAATATTTGAAAACCGGTTGATCTACCGAAAAGACACAAACCAATTGGGAATAAATAGATTCTCAAAGTGATGCGAAAGTCTTATAGAAGTATTAAAAGATACAAGACTCGGCTAATTGTTAAGGTGTTCACACAATAGAAAAGGATTGACTATGAGGAGACTTTCTCACCTGTTGTAAAATTTATGTCTATAAGGTTAATTCTGGCCATAGTGGCGAGTTTGGACCTAAAGCTACATCAAATGGATGTGAAGACTGCTTTTTTCAATGGAGAATTGCTTAAAGAAATCTATATAGAACATCCTATAGGTTTCATAAAAAAAAAGGCAGTGAACATAAGGTTTGCCAATTGATGAGTTCAATTTATGTCCTTAAACGGTCTTCAAGACAATGGTATTTGATATTTCATAATACAATCATATCGAATGTGTTTAACATGATTGATGAAGACTATTGTATTTATGGTAAAAGATTTGAAAGTAAATTTTTCATTTTGACATTGTATGTAGACGACATATTTAAAAATAGAAATGACATAAGGCACGTAAATGAAATCAAAAATTGGTTATCGTCCAACTTTGAGATGAAAGATATGGGTCAAGTATACTACATTCTTGAAGTTAAGATTTCAAAAAATTATTCGAGAAGGTTGTTATCTTTTTCTCAAGAAGTATATATCAACAAAGTTCTTGAACGATTTAATATGCAAAGTTACAAACCCATAAATAATTCCATTGATAAGAATCAGTTTTTTAGTAAAGATGTGTGTCCTAAGATGCCAAAAGAAATGAAATGTATAAGTAACGTTCCACATGCCAGTGCCGTAGGTACTATTGTGTATGCAATGTTGTGTATAAGACATGATATATACTATGCAATGGGCATGGTAATTAGATATAACACCCATTCCCGGTCCAATAAGGGCCAGGTACCGAATGTTACCCAACTAGATTTTTCTTTGTATTTAAAATTGAATTCACGCTTTAATAACTTCCTTTAACTTTGTAAATTAAAATGCTCAAAATTCTGCAAAAAAATAGACAGAATTTCCCCTATACGGGTCCCTATCTCCCTAGTAACAATTGCAAATTTTATATTTCTATAAAGTATCCACACATCTCAACTTCATAACAAAGCCAATGCAATAACAAATTTTCCCGTCCACCTCAAATATTCAAATAGAAGGGCAAATTCACCAACAGTTGTGAATTTATCCTTTCAATTCATATATTGTCCAAAATAAAAAATATAACATCCATCTTCCATTATCCATGCATATATTTACAATAAACTTCAACATTTAAAATTCATCATTCAAGATGGATTACAATTCAAATTCTAAAATAGCTTTCCATAAGCTATTTGATAGTTCAAACTTCAAAGCTCCAAAAGAAAATGTCAAAAAGAAATATTCAGCCTAAGTATCTATCTTGAAGTAAAGGAACTCCTCAACTTGAACCTCACTGAAATTGGCTCAAGCTTCTATGTCCTTCCCTTTTTCCTTTTTTTTCACATTTTCCTCTTTTTCTACACTTACAAGAATCATTTCACATATATATCCAACAAAATTCAGAATTAAAGCCATCTGAACGAAAGTTTAATGACCTATAACGATCAATTTAGTTTACCCAATTTATTGACTTAAGAAAATCAACCTTAAATATGAAATCCCTAACTTCCTAAATCTGCTACCTTCTCAAATCTCCTAAAAATTTCAGATTAAACTCACCCTAAAGTCACCGTTTGAAGAGGAGGGAGCTGCGGCGTTCCGGCGGGCAGTGGCAACGGAAATGACGAACAGGGAGGGCTGAGATCGGGGCAGAACTGTAGGGAAAAAAAAGAAGAGCAGGTTGCTATCGTGGTGCGCACCGAAAGGGGAGAAGGAGGCCGACAACTCATGGTGGCTGGGGGAGCAGAGACGGAGATGGAGACGGAATGAGGGAGCAGATCAGGCGGCTGGAGCAGGGAGGGGCTGATCGGGGTTGGGCTGCCAAAATGGGAAAGAAAGGAAGAAAAGAAAAAGAAGAAGAGAAGGGAAGAGCCAAAACGACGTGGTTTTGGCTAGTTTAGGGCAAATTTTGTGTCAATTTCCCATATAGTCCCTCTTAAATTCATTTTAATCCCCAATCAATTTATTTCACATCTCTTTTACTTTTCTATACCTATTTAAATTAAATTTCTTATAAAATTCCAACCCATTACTTCATATAACATGTCCTATTTATTCTCTAAATAAATAATTTTTTTTTTATTTATATGCCCATTTATCATTTTACAATATTTGGGGCATTACATTAGATATCATTCTAACCTAGGAAAAGCACATTAAAAATCAGTTAAAAAAATACTTAGATACCTCAAAGGTACATCATATTATTCTCTCTATAATTAAGGCAAGGATTTGTAATTGGGAGGATAAACAGATACTGATTGGGCAAGAGATATGGATGAGAGGAAATCTACTTCATGTTTCATATTCTTACTTGGCAAGAGTGCTATATCATGGAGTAGTAAGAAATAAACCTGTGTAGCTCAATTAACAATGGAAGCTAAAGCTAAATCTATCACTTCCTCGGCTGCAATACAAGAGGCAGTTTGGCTAAAATATTTTATGGACCATTTAAAAGTAACTACCTCAGAGGAACCAGTGACCGTCTATAGTGACAGTGAATAGTTGATAGCTTATATAAAAAATTTAAAATTTGATAGTAGGACTAAGTATATCGACATTAAGTATTAATATACGAGAGCTATTGTTACACGAGCAGAAGTAAACTTACAGTACGTTTCTATGCATGATATGATTGTTGATCCTTTGACAAAACTTGTAAGGAGAGATATGTTTGAGAGCACATTAGATCTTAAGGTTTGCATAGAATTTAATTGGTACTGTTATTTTTTATATAATCCTTTAACGTTATTATTTATGAATAATAACCAAGTTCGTTGTTGGCAAAACATGAGTGTAAATGTTTAATGTGTGAATATTTACTGTTATTTGTATGAGATTGAGCATGTCAGACAGAGAAGTAGCCCACTCACAAGGTTGTTTGCCTTAGTTTTGTCAATAAGTTAGCAAAAGCTAAGATGAGGCAAATTTTGAACATATGAGAATGCCGGAGAGCCTATTCAAAATAAAAGTATTGTTTTACAGAAATTACAAATTCATTCTTGTTAAGGTGTAAGATAAAGACATACATAAAGTTATATGCTTTGGATTGAGATCCAAATAATGATTGAATGTAATCGTATGGTAAGTTAAACATAACTACCATGTTTTGTCTAATAAACAAGAAGTAGTCTTTAAGTAAACGAACTAAAGTTTGATACTTCAGTGCAGCAATCTTACGCTGCTGTATGATGTTATATATATATATTTTTAAATGTGAGACATGCGCTCCTTTAAGAAAAGCAAAGAATAACATAACATATGTTTTATACTGTATGCGCTTAAGCGACCAAATGGTGGGAATTTAATATTATTTATCTCAACTTTTATTGTGAGACCCTATTTAAATTTTAACTATTAGGACCCTTAACTTATCCCCGATGTATGATTCAGTATAGCTAACTTAGTTAGTCTCTAAGAGGTCATGGAATAATTTGGGTATGGCGGACCTAGCTAGAAAATCGAGCTGAATTATGATAGACGGCATATAATAAGAGGGAAAGATAGCGTTTTGATCACATTCAATTGGTTCGTGGTTCACCGGCATGCTTATTATAGTCTTTATTAGTAGAAACATAATAATGAACACGAATGTTGTTTTATGAGATCATTAGTTAAAACAGTGAATGTGAGAAAACCTTCTAAGGTTAGGCATACGTGAACAGAGAATTTTATTTTTCGAGATGCTATATATCATTAATATGTATAGCGCTAGTGCTCTCGATTTATGCTGGCCACACAGTTTATTGCCTGTATAACTGGAAATTATGATTGGAAATAGTTTCGTCATGTGCGAGTGGGAAATGATAAAATTTTGATGCACTCATGACTCTGAATATAGATAGAGTTCCATATTAAATATGATTTAATATTTTTATTTGATAAAAATTATCCAATTCCATCTTAAAAAAAGTTTGAGTTGTACTAGGAACTAATCTCTAGCTTTTAGGATTTTATAAATAGATAATTAGATATTAGATTTTGTAACGTCTAAATGAAGTCCAAATGACGCCAAAAATGACAACGCCGAAATAATGCCAAAATGACACTTAAGAGCGTGTAATATGAAACACTCCAAACAATAATCTTCAATGGACTTTTAAACCGTAAAAAAACTGTTATTATCCTGCACGTGGATAAAAACCGAACTTGTGATGAAAAAAGAAAATCCTTATAAATTTTTTCGCTAAAATTTTTGCGATACAAAAAGTAGATATCATATTTTTTTTATATATGTTACCTTATGTATATATTTCCATTCAAAATAAATATCAGATTTGTCAAACCAATAGTGGGTCTATGGGCATCAAAATTTGTTATTTCAAGGGACGTATATTTGTTTATAAATATAATTACATTTATTAAAGCATAATAATAATAATAATAATAATAATAGTAAAAGAAAATGGCTTGATAGTTATATGGATATTATGAGACCATGACAACAACTGATTTCCTCGCCTGCGCCACACAATTAACCAGCTGTCGGTCGTCCTCTTTTTGTTTTTCCATAATTTATATTTTTTTTTAAAAAAAATACAACTCATATTTTGATAATATTAGGTCTTGTAGACTTGTCCCATTCAATCTTTTCAAGGATAAAATTGATAATTCAATTTTTAAGGAAAAATAGGCAAAAGTGGGTAAATTATAGTGTATGCCTGTTTTCAACCAATGGTTAAAAAAATAAAAATAAAAAATAGAACAAACTTCACTACTCGTCTCGCATTTAGGAGAGTACTTGAGATGGACCGCACATTATTATACGCCAACAAAGTTAGGCTACAGTTGTTGATAGAGGTAAAAAAAATCGATAGACTTAATTAGCCGAAAAAAAATCTCAAAATTAAATCGATGCACTGATTAACCGATTGTAATAAACTGGTTAATAGTTAGTATTTTGAAAAAAACGATATTAATGAATTGGTTAATGGTTTTTGACTCATGTGACTGGTTAACCGAACCGAAACCAAATTTTTAGTTAATTTATTAATTTATTAATAATTTATAACAATTTATATAACAATTTATCCTAATTAAAGGTGATCATGTACTTTTTTTTTATTATACTAATTATTTTAAAGTTTTTAAGTTTTTTTAATTGGCTATTAGTAAGTATAACAATTTATCTAATTAAAATTGATTATGGACCGGTTAATATATTTACTTATTAAATATTAATTCTTAAAAACAAATTTGCTTATATCCACCAAATATTTTTATTTTAACAACAATAATGTTATATTATAGTGAAAAAATTTTAATTTTTAAGTATCTTGAAAATTTTAATTTTATTTATGAATATATTTATAATTATAGTGGTTAACCGAAAAATATTTGGTAACCGATCCGAAAATCCGAAACCGATGAACTGGTTAACCGATGGTAATGGACTGGTTAATGGACTGCAATTTCAAAAAACCGATATGAATGGATTGGAGCTCATGAACCGGTTAACCGAACATGCTCACTCCTATTGATAATCCAATTTAGGTTACAATTATTTAGGGGGATTTTCAATTAAAGGTTTTCCGAAGGTTATAAATTTATATAAATAATATTTACATTTTCTTTTCCTTGGCCACCACTTTCACCTGTCGAGGAATTTTATATTGTTAACGGACCCCCATTTTGTTGCTGATGTCGGAGATAATTCCATATTTACATGCTAATTCATAAATCACCATTAAAAATATATAGATATCAAGAATAAGATATAGACAACAAATATTCAAAAATAGAAATAAAAAATTCAAGTGTCACTTTTTAGATGATTTGAAACAATTATCAATTGACTTGACTACCTAATAAAACACCAATAACTACAAATAAAACTTACAATTCCCTAAATATTTGTTTGAAAATGCTACTAAATTTTACTATAGATTGTTTTTTCCATTATTTTAAAATAAACAAAAATTTACCACAATACTTTTTAAAATTAATTTGTCATCGAATTGAAATATTTTATCTTTAAAATATATGATACGTAACATTATTTAATTAGTTAATGCAAAAAATAATAATATATTTTTCTTTTTTAAAAAAAATTTAATAAAATATATATGGAAAGAAAAACTGGAGAAAAGAAGTTGTATGATATATTTGCATCAATCGACTTTCATCTTTGCCCCCATATGCCGGCTGTGTCCCTCACTTTCCCTTTATAAATCAAAATGCACCAAACTTACATACACTTCGCCTCTAAATTTTTTGGCACCCATTTCAGCCGGTGAAATTCTAGTAACGCGTGACATTGCAGCCACGTCAGTCTAAATGACTATTTTACCCCTATCCCTCTAACATTTCCTGTCACCAGGACATCCTTCCTAAACTTAAACCTTGCTCATATATCTTTAAACTAGATATCCCTATTGTTGCCTCCTTACATTTCTAATTGGGAACCTTAAGGCCTCGTAAACACAGGATGAAGAGCACCGTCAACTCTCAAGCTTCGAAAATGTCTTTATTGATGGAAGTATCGCAAATGGATTGGATCTAAGAATGGCATGCATGTTGGATCATAACAGGATCGAAATATAAATGAGTCATAAATAAATTGAATCCAATTAGATTAGGCCAATTGAGTTGAATTATCAACTATCAAACTTTATGATATTATTTTTTAACTTCTTAACTTTTCATTTAAAATAAAAAATTATACATATAAACTAATTATTTTTATATTTACATTATAAAAAGATTATAAAACCGCAAATAATATAATTAAATTGGTCATAAATTAATCGAATTATATAAATCACATTACGGATAGAGTTGAATAAGTTGAATCATAAACAAAATTTTAACAGATCAAGTTGAATTTAAATTGCATTTTTATGAACCGATTAGTCCGAATTTGCATATTAGATCAAAATTTGCCACCTCTAGATGGATGGGCTTGTAAATTGGGTAGATTTTAATTTATAAAGTGAATATAAGAGACATAATAAATAAAGGGTCTAAAATTAAAGGAGGATAGGGGCAAACTATCCTAATTCTACTCTATAAACTATGTAAATTACCGAAATTCTGCTTGCATGAATATGGTAAATTAAATTACATAGATTCTATCTTACATATCTATATCTTAAAACATTAAGTACAATTTCCAGGTGCCAACTTTCTCGGAGCCCGAAAAACATTGGTCCACTTATCAATAATACACTCTATCAATTAATGATGAACTGATAAACTTTTGAATTGACATTACCATATCATACGAGTAGCTGCCTTACTTTTAAGGATATATAACTTATTTTCTTATCTTATAGAGAATAAATATATTAACAAATTTTTTAAATTTGCTCAATTATACAAAATGTGGTACATAAATTATTTACTAGGTCCTACTAGGATGCCACTTTTTTGCAGCATTATAGAAAGCACCAAAAAAAAATGCCCAGAACTATAAATTGAAAGAAAACATAATTAGAAGAGTGATATTGCAATTTATCATCCATCACATTCACTACCCTACCAATTGCGGTTTGTCACGAAAGGCCATAGAATTTTTTATGCCAATAAATACAAGGATTTTACATTTTATAATTTCACTATCATCTCTAAATTTTAGACTTTATAATAAAAATATTTCAATTTGTGACAAAATGTGTTGACTCACTTGATATGCAATTACCATTTTAATGACAAAGTTTCTTGCCTATTATTTTTTTCTCTCTCCACTCAACTACTAAAATTAAAGATAAAAGAAAAACTAAATTACTTGTTAGATATATATGTATATATTGTGCTTCTGTTGAGTTCCTTTGAATTTGAGAGAAAAACACCAATTTATGTTCACAATCACATGTTAAAAATTTGAAAAAGAAAAACATCACATAGACAACAGTTGTCAATAGAAGGTACTTATGGTCCTGCTAGTGAGTAGCAGTAACAGGTTGTCTGAAAGCACCATATTGTTGATATGCAGAAGAGATAACCCTGTAGGCATCAAAGTATTCTCAAGGTGCTATGTACATCAGTACATGATAAGATTGCGAGATAACAATGTCTTTTGTCCCCTAAAGTATTCCAAATATTATTCTATAACCCCTTCCCGAATTATTTAGAATGAGCAAAATTTATCCTTCAAAATTAGATAATTTTTACCTTTTTAAGGTTTCGAAATAAATATATTTTACCCTTAGAGTAGATGATGTGTTTCAGTTTAGAGACACACGAAATTATATAATTGATTGCCATACAAGACAAAATCATCCCATTTTGAATAGTTTAGGGGGTAAAAATCAATAAAAAAGAGTTCTGGGACATTGAAAAAACAGAGAACCAGATTTTGTATCCACAAAAAATCTTGCCTGGCCCAACTATAGTATCGCAAGTGACTGCCATTTTGCATTTTGTTCCTAATAAACTTCCACATACAAAATAATAGCATGTATAGCATTAATTAAATGAAAAAAAAGCTCAACTTTGTCTGTAATCCAGCAGAAAGTTGCAAATACCCTTCTTTAGCTTCGAAATATGAAACCATACACAAACAAAAAATTACCTGATATGAGAATAAATTGTTCAGACTCCCACCATTGCTGCAGACTTGACAATGCATCCTGAGAGCTCATTGGGTCTGCAGAAATCAGTTTCTTCGTGTTGTACTTGAGCACAAAACGAAACAAGGTAGAGGAATTGGAGCAGGTTCAGTCTTTGTCCTCTAGAAAACCCCACTTCGCATCGAGAGTATTGTAACCAAAAATGGTGAATTCTACATATGCATCATTAATATATGTATATCACAGAAAATGGACTAAATGGATGATTCAAACGGTGGCAACAACCATCAATTTTTCTAATTGAAAATCACTTAATATTTGTCAGTCCTAATACCAAAAATGATACACTATACTTATGTCATCAATAGTGTACATGTATATTACGCTGTTACAGAAGATGGACTAATAAATAATACAAACTACGGCAAGATCCATCAAATTTTACAGAGCATATATTTTCTGTTGATATAACAGGCTATTATTCCAGTATTTTAGTAAGCCTATTTCAGAACTTTGTTCTTGATTCTCTCTTTTGTGTAAAGCTTCATGAGGTGTTACCTTATTTTCACCTTTGGTCATTTAAAAGTGGTTGGGATGCAGGAGCTGCAAAATTAAAACATATGACACAAGTGAGTTTGAATTTGAGTAATCACAGAAGAAAATACTTCACGAATAAAACTGCAACAGAAACGAGAGGGTGAAGGGGAGGAAGATCTGGAGAACTTAGATGCATATTGCTGATGATTGAATGAGAATTACGGCAGGGATGCAGAAGTAACTAAATTACACATCACCTTACTGGACAAGGACTCGCTTCTCCTAACATAAATTCATTAAGATTTTTGCCCGCTTCACCTTTGCTTTTCAATTATTTATTGAGTGATGCAAGTTTAATCTCTCTTAAGGCTAGATATGTACCTCCGCCTGAGAAATTAACCTGCTAAAGCTTATGGATCGTGCTAAAGGCATGCAGACAAACCAACTGTGTGCACTGTCTATGCTTAAGCAGAGTTCAACTAATGCTATGCTCATAATGAAATAATTTCTCTACAGAATGAATGTAGAACAAAGAAAGGAAAAATTTGACACATGACATAAAACCAGTCTATTCTACTTCAGGTACTGAAACACAATGCTAGTGTATGTTCAAATGATGGATGACATTGAAATGAATTTGAATCAACATTGGCGCTTTACCTAATTCTGTAAAACTTTCAAATATTATTTTTCACTTGAATCATCATATCAGTAATTTCTCAAGAGTACTTTATTTTATCATTTTCATAAGGAGGGTATAGTGCTAGCATGCGTTCAAATCCCACAAATCATCCAAACTGCCTGTATAAAGTCCGTGTTTGTCAATATAGTTCTTTTCATACCTTCATGACTTTGCCATCTGGCAGAAGAAGACCTCCATTTACTAGTTTTCTCAGTAATTTCAGCTATGACCTGACGGGATAAAAGAAGGCCCGCAACAAGAGCACAAACCATCAGCATCCCAAAAACTGCATCCCATCCCATTGTTGAAAGGAACCCAGTGAAAAGAGGTCCAAGAGCTGCTCCAATTGAACCAGTACCATCAATAATGGCAGTCACTGTCGCCAGTGCTCGAGAATCCCCTCTGAGTGAACTGTGTGTGCCAAGGTCCGCAGAAACTGCAGTTGTGATGAGTGCATATGGCCCATTTACAAACAAGCCAGCAATCATCATAAGTATAATGTTCATAGTCTTTGAGACGCTACCATACCACCGATATAAGAACAACGAAGGAATTGCAGCATATGTAAAACTGGCTGCTGTTATAGCCCGAGCTTTAAGTTTATCAGACAAATAACCTGCAAGAACTCCACCGAAAATGCCCCCAACATCGAATAGAGTAGATAGATTTCCAGCAGACTTCACAGACACATAATCACCACCAATTTCTGCATAAAGAAAGAGAAAATAAGAACTAATGCAGAAGAAAAAATTGCTTAGTGAAGAGGATACATAAACATTTGCAAAACATTTACAAACTAAATTACTGATGACTTGCAATTGTTAACGGCTGAGCATGTCAACAGATTTAGAAAATGAAATCTATACAGGGTAGAAAGCAAACCAAATTACTCCATGAAATATTAAAAAAAAAAAGAAAGAAAATTAAAGATTAAAAGAAATTGCAAAATACAGCCCCCCTAGTAAAATACAATAGAGACATTTGATTAAGTTATGATGAAAATGACAGCCTTTATAACATATCTGGTCACTGGTGGAAGGAATGTTCAAAACATGAATTTAACAAATTATATGTGCAAGGTGCTGACCGGATAAGCAAGGAAATACATATTTACCATTTCTCAAGTTTACAAAGGTGTGAATCTAAACTGGGACAGCCGGAAATAAATTTAGCATATACTTCCTAATCAGTTAATATTCCAGCCGAAGTCTGACATTTATTTATTAATGGTGAAGTTACAATTAAATAACACTTAATAGTGCTTCTCATGAGATTTTACATCTAATTGAAACATTAAGCGCTATTCATCATAACGCATTTCCAAAAGAATTGATAATCATCATAGATTTGACTAATAGTCAAGCTATTTATGCCAAACATCATTTTGCATTGGGATTTTGCCAAGGAAGCAAAATAATTGTTCAGCCTATGGTCAACAAACTGACTTCATATCCAAGAGCAACAAGCTTACAAATTTTGAGCCTTCTACACCTGCATACTTGTGGCAGCATTCAGTTCCTTTTATCCTATTACTCAAAAATTACAAATCAAATAAACATCACATCACATAACATCAATTAAAATCCAAAACTTCTTACTAAATAAGATGGCAAGAAAGAAGTTTTAAATGTTAATAGGCAAAAATTGAGAGGGTACAAAAACTAACCAGTCTGGCTAAGATAAAATGGTAGCCAGTATAGAAATGTATAAGCCACAAGCTTTGAGAAAAACAAGCACAAAGCAAATGGTATAACCCCTGGAATCAAACATGCTTCAAAAAGCCCTACACTTTTCTTAACTGCAGAACCAGTCCTGACAATATCATTATTTTTCACTTGCTCTGCATTTTGTTTTGGTATAATTTGCCTCTCTAAATCACTAGAGACTGTTTTTATCTTTGCTTCAGGGCCATTTGCACAAGGAAATCCTACATCTTCAGGATAAGCAGCCAAGAAAAAGAAAACTAATATCCCTCCCATCGCAATCAAAGCACCAGGAAGTATAAAAGACCAACCCCAACCATACTCCAACACACTAGCCGCAAGAAGAGACCCACTTATATTCCCAACTGAAGTATGTGCATTCCAAATTCCCATTATCAATCCTCTCTTCCTTTTCCCAAACCAATTACCAATTACAGCCACAACAGAAGGCCAACCCGTGGCCTGAAATAATCCAGCAAGCATTTGCATAGCCAAATAGAACCAAAAGACATGAACTTTCCAAAAGTATCCTATACCAAACAATCCCACAAAAATCCCACTACCAATCATACCAGTCGTCAAAAATAACCTCAAATCCAATGTGTCACCTAAATGCCCAGCGACATACATGCCCATTGAGTAACAAGCAAGAAAAGCAACATCGATTTCCCCCAATTTCGAGGTCCCGTCCGGTCCATTAAACGGATACCAACCCATTTCTCCATTACTACCGTTTTTCCTACCCAAGAATTCCTCTTTGATAAAGATGCTACCAATTGGCCAAGGGTGTTCACCCGAAGATTTACTGGGCTCAGGATCCAATACACTCTTGACTATGCTAGAGGGTTTTCGCGACGCATGGTAAGAAGCATATGCTATGAAAGTGATCAACAAAATTACGTATCTATATGTATTTAAACTCCAATCTCTACCTCTAATCCTTCTTAAAAGCAAAATCCCGGGTGGGGTTTTCCTGCTCAAATCTAAATTCAAATCCATACGTATCCAATTAACGAAATAAAAAATGAAGGAGAACCCAATTCTTCAAATAGGGAAACGCAAAATGCAGTTTGATTGTGAGAGAGGGAGAGATAGATGAGGTGAGAGAGACGACAAGGAGAGGAAGAGAGAGAATGGCGGGAGAGAGGTAGAGAGGGGATAGGCGGAGGGAGAATTGCAAATAAGGGAACGTGTACGTGTCGAGATGCTGGAATTTTTGGACTGCAATTTGCATGCTTAGGCGCCACGCAGTCCAGTGGCAGCATCAAAAGAGTAAGTAGGTTGTTTTCATTCTCACGGCGCACATTCGTCGTCTTTCGTCTTGGGCTGTCCCATCTTCAATCCAAAAACTCCCTTTGGCAAAAACCTCTCGGGCTTGGACCTGCTCTGTTCTACTTAAGTCAGCTTAGCCCAATGACAAAAATTCGCCTATATATATATATATATATATATATGTTTTAATTTTAAAGCTATTTTGTAAGTTCAATTAGAGATAAATTGCACTTCTTTTAAGTCTGTAAGACTATTGTATAGAAGTGATATAAAATTGTTGGATATTGTCACATTGCTGTTTCTTGTTGGCAAGCATGGGGGCTGATGTTTCAAGCACAAGATGATGATTTACGGCAATGGTTTTCTCGGTTGTTACTGTCCTCAACACGTGAACGGGTAGAGAATGTGATTGCTTTCTTTGGCAGATCTGGTTATGCAGGAATTCTCTCTTGGACAGTAGCTGATATTGGTCCTGCTCGGTGGAGGAAGCCTCCTAGTGGAAAATGGAAATGTAACATTGATGGGCCTCTTTTCCGTCATCTCTCTTTGGGTGGTTTTGGAGCTATAATTCGTAATGTTGGAGTTTTTTTGAAGGCTTTATCAGCTACATTTCCTGCTTGTACTGATCCCGCATTGGCTGAAGGCTTAGCGCACTTCGTTCTTCTCTTGCGTGGCTCTCTTCGAATCAACAAGGAACAGGTGCTTTGGAAATTGAGTATTAACAAGTCTTCTATGGGGTGCTGTCACGTAATCCTCTCTGGAAGCTGTCATGGAGGACTGTAAAAACTAGTTAAGACAATTATGTAATATCTAATTATAACTCTAAAAACTATTAAAAGAAATTAAATTCCACATCTCTCATAATTCTAATGGAATGCTTGATGGTTAACGGTAAAAGATTTCTACATATATACGCCCATAAATAATTATTCCTCACTGCAATTCTTTAAATTAAATATGATATTTAAGATCAATTGTGTTTTTTTTTTTTATAATATATGTTTGAAAGAGAAATATTCGAAATTCTGGCAATATTTAAGTCTCTTCATCTTATTATTCTCTCCACCAATTATAGTATAAATTTATGCATTTCTTATAATATCATACATATAAATATACAAAATCGATTATTTTATAGATATTCGAATTTTAAATTGGATAAACAAAAAAATAAGAATTCCAAGGGAGGCCTTTGTAGTAATTGATTAATTGGGGGCTTACTTATCATAACTTCCGGGTCTTATTGTTTTCGTTATTAGCCTACAGCCCAACCAAAAGAAATCTTTTGCTTCATACATTCTGACCTAATTGGTTGAGCCACTAAATTCTCTTGGGAGCCTATGAGAAAGCTGTTACAATTTCACCATCCTCTTGAGCTATTAATCTTGTACGCTTATTTCAAGTTTTGAGGACTTAATTATATTTACAGACATTAAAAGTATATTCTAATAATAATTGTGTTATCACTATCTAATTTATATTCTTAATTATATTTCATTTAAGATTATATCAGTATCTAATTTATATCATATTATATTAAAAAAATCATTTGTAAATGAATAAATATCAAAATTCATCATCCAAGCACATATAATAAAACCTAAATTATTTATTTTATTGATAAAGGAAAAATGAAAAACGATCGCATATCGACTGCCTCTATCAGACTTTCAACAAAATATTTTTCAAACATCATAAGTTAACACATATTGGTAAAGATAAAAATCCATTAAAACAAACCAAATTCATCCATGGATTCAAAGATTAAAGAGGGAAAAACAGGGCATCCAATAAATCAAGCAAAGAGAGAATAACAAAATCATCTGGGGAGCATTGCGATTGACGCCATTAGCCACGCTTTGGACGCCAAGAGAAGCATCTTTGGAGCCATGAATAAGGTTTTGAGCAGCATTCTTTGTGCTGTCAACAGCATTTTCCGCTGCATTCTTTGTGTTATTGATCGCATTTACCGTGTTCTCTACAGCATTCTGCGCAGCGTTTTTGGTGTTGTTGATGGTGGTTATTGTTCCGTCTATTACGCTTTTGGTCTGTTCAGCTGTTATTTGCGCTTCGTCTATGATTTGGCCAGCGGACTCTTCCCGATCCGACCGGACGGTGAGAGAGAAACAAAGAAGGCTGATAAAGAACAGGAGCTGCGAAACAGAAGCGAAGCGTTTCATTGTTTTTGTTTTCTTCTCGATCAGAAAGGATAAAAAGAGAAAATTTATAGAAGCTTAAAGAGTTGGTGTTACTTATCTTTCAGTGTAATAATAGACATTATAACTAGCTAAATAAATAGATAAATAATCTTTTCCAAAAACGAAGATATAAATTAATTACTTATTGTGCATGGATTTGAAGCGAAGATTGCTAGCATAGCACCTGCTGTTGGTGGGTTACTTATTCTTTATTTTTTTCTTGGTGGTAAAGTTTATAATAGAAGTAGGCATATAATTTTACTATACTTTTTTCTTTTTTGCAATCTTTAAATATAATTTTTTCTCCAAAAGAAATATATTTATGTATATGTATATGAAACGCTATTCATGCGAAGGGAACAGCTTAACAGATGAAGTTAACGTTCCATCTAAATGATTGAGTTCATATGCTCTTCTGCATGCATGGGAGTGTGTATTGTAATATTCTTGAAGGGAATAATAAGAAATGTTCTGCTTTTTTTATTATGATGTTCCTGTATTATGGATATAGTAATTTTATATAAGTTAGATTATACAACATAAATGTAAATAATTGTTTTTAATGGATTATGCACGCTCAATCCATTTATGGTCTACCAAATTTTAACATATTTATATTCCAAACCATTTATAACTCAATCCAAACTAATCACATCCAATTCATTTGTTACTTATAATTGAAATAAGTATTGAGATAATTATGATTAATTAGTTTTAACATAGTAGTTTATTTAGTCATTTTAAACTCTTAATTGAACTATAATTAGACTGTTATAATCCATTTAAAAGTAAGTATTTTCTTAAATTAGTCTAATTTTTCAATTTACATATTGTTCAGCTTTACGTCATTTTCTAATTTTTAGGTAAGAAATATTTTACATTTCCAATTTTCTTAATATTGATATATTTTGTGTTTATCAACCTATATTTAATTATTAAATGGTTAAAATTTTAATTATATATTAATAAATTATTTTTTATTTACAAAATTAAATTTATTATTTTATAATTGAATCGATTAACTGGTCTATGAGCCAAAAAATTGACCAGTCCATACTAATCTAACCATTAACTAGTCGGTTAATCGGTCCATCGGTTTCGATTTTTCGGACCAGTAAATCAATAATTTTTTGGTTAACTATTACAATTATAAGATGCATTCATAAAAAAATTAAAATGTTCAAAGTATTTAAAAATTAAAATTAGAAATCAAACATAATTAAACATAATATTCAAACTACAAACACAAACTAAAAATGTTCAAAGTAATTGAAAATTAAAATTACAAACCAAACATATAATGTTTAAACTAGTTCAACAAGGAAGTGAATATTATTACTGCAAGCATATTTAATTCAAAAAAGTAGAAGGAAATTAATCCATAATACAATTCTCCCAACTAGTGTAACAATAGCTAATAAATCGTGACCTTTTCCTTTTCAGCAGTGGCCTGTGCAGTGGTGCCTTGGCCAACACCGTTTGTGGTTACAATTCTTCCAGAATCTTGCAACCTTCGAAGGATGCCAGGCGACTAACTGGATACAAAGAAACATTACCACAATAAACCAGAAGAATAAAAAAGAATAATGCACTGGAGGTTGGCATGAAATGCATGTAAGAACTTTTGCTTCTCTTATGTCTATATATATACTTCGATTCCAACAGTGGCATTTCCTCATGTTCTTTGAAAAGAAAGGTTGAATGATTATATTAAAAAAAAAAATGCAACATTGCACCATCTAGAACAAAAATACTGAAAGAAAATCTTGAACAAGGTTATTTCCAGACAAAGCAACCGAACATGAGAATCATGATCCATATGATAGTTTCAGCAATAAAGCAATACAAGACATGATTATCATAAGGAGCAAGGTCAAAAAAAAAAGTGTATTTTTCTTACTTCCTAACCAATTAATTCTTATTTTTTGTTTCCTAATTTCTTTTCCTTTGTGTGGAAAATTTCTATTTCATTTTTTGATAATTATATAATTGGAGAAAAGAAAAGATGGAATTTGAATCTTAATCAATCGGGAGAGTAATTAGACTCTTAACAATTTAAACTACGTGTGATTTTCAGAAAATTCTTAAATTAATTCCCCTCACATTTTAGGTTATATACTTAATAAACACAATTCAACTTATCAATTTAAAAAAAAAAAACATATCATCTATAGAAGTTTGGAGTTTGAATTCCATAAAGCATGAATCAAAATTTTGTTTCTCCACCGCAGACACATCTACAACCACCTACTTATTCTGAAAACGATGATCATCAGATGTTCATAGTTTTGTGGAGAGTGAGTACTATAATTCTTATCAGTTTCTTGATGGTATGTTTGGGTTCAAGTAGCCATGAAGAAGAAAGTAATGATATCAAAACTCAAGAAATTAGAAAAGAAAATTAGGATCATTAAAGATCGTTGTTATTAAGGAATTGGTAAATGAAGAAATTTGCTGTAGGGGAAATAGAGGAAGGATAGATGAGTGTATTGGCGTTGCGGTCATATTTTTCATCGTCTCTGCATTCAACTATGGCTTCTTATGGATACGGATTAATTTCACCCATAGTCACTGAACTTATACTCAAATAACACTAATATAATAAAAAAATTTTTGTTCTCATAAAAATCATTAAACTTAAAACATATTTACAGAAAAATCACTTTAATCATTTTTCAACGATTTTTTTCGCCAAAAAATCCAACCGGCACGTACACTCAGCACCTCATGCATAAATAGCTTGACACGTGGTATATCTTGTGGAAAAAATGACATGTAAGTATGTCACACGGTAAACTAACTTGTCGAAATATTCATACAACATGGCACATGGCATGCTCATATATCATTTTCTCCATATGTGGTATGACACGCGTCAAGCCATGTGTGCACGGGAATACTAAGTGTACGCCGGCTAGACTTTTCGGCGAAATAATCGTCAGAAAACGATTTAAGTGATTTTTCTGTAAATATATTTTAAGTTCGATGATTTTTATGAGAACAAAATTTTTTTTATTATATTAGTGTTATTTGAATATAAGTTCAGTGACCATAGATGAAATTAACCCTATGGATACCCATTATCCACTTTGTCGTTCTTCTGTTCGGGATTTTTCATATTTATGATGATTTTCTTTTTAAAAATTAATGGTATGATATATATCATTTTATATTGTTCAAGAATAGTTAATTGGTAGTTCACTTTTGCAATAATTTTTAAACTACTATTTCTATTTAATTTTTAAAACTCTTATTATATTTTAATATAATTGTAATTGTATTTTTTTTTTATCAAAAAATAATTTATATTTTTTATTTTTATATTTTAAATAATTTTTTTTAAAGTGATTTTGAGTAAGTTAAAAGCTAAGCCCTCATTCCGGTTCTGTATTGCACCAAAAGTGGCCCTTATTCTCGTTCTGTATTGCAAAAAAGGAGCGGTATAAATAAATAATCCTGTAAAGAAAAGGCCTGTAAAAGAAAAGCATGACGACAAGTCGTTTAGTGAAGTTGACACCGAGTATTAAAAAAGGGGAGAAATCGACTAAACTATCATCCACCGTTCATTTCATCACCCACCGTTAATCACAAAAATGGCGGGAAAATTCAACCAAGTATTAAAAAAAGAGCCCCAAATCAAATTAGCAACCCTAAAAGTTTCCCACTTGCGGGGGCGCGCAAACACTACCCGCCTCTCTGTTTTCTTCTCTTTTCCTCCCTCAAAATCTAAAACCTCACTTACCTTTAAATCCTCTCAAAAATGGCCAGTGACAATATAGCTTCATTAGCCGACGTCTGTCGTATTTCTTCATCTCAAGAAGATTACTTAAGTCGCTGCCGATTCGCCGGCGTGGCTGATCATGAATCCTCTCCCGACAACGATTACGAAGATATCCCCGTGGCCTCCACCGGAATCATGATCGTTTCCCCTCCAGATTCCCTTGAGGAGCAGGAACCTGAGGTTACTATTCCTCGGGATACTGACGTTTTCCATACCCCACCAGAAGAGTCTGCTATGGGGAGCTCTCAGGAGCAGCAGCAGACGGTCGCCGTTGGCGGTGGAGAGGATAGGACGGTGGAGGGAGTTCGTAATGATGGGAATTTTGCTGCTGTTGATAGTAATTGTACGGATATTTTAACAGCAGTTGACTTGGGGAGGGATACGGATCTAGGGTTTTCTGCAGAGGTGGAGTTGACAGAGAGAATCGAAATCGATACAGGTTCGCAATCGTCCCCTGGTGTGAATCAAGGTCATGATAACGAGGTAATTGACTGTCAATCTATCAACGTTAAGGTTAGAGAGAGAGAATTAGACGCAGGTGATGGTTTATGCGAGTCTCCACTGAAAAAATCGAAAATTGTGGACAAAAATTTGGTTTTGCCCACTCCAGAACCTTGTGTAGGTTCTGAAGCTGAGAAAAACTTGAAAAGAGTAGTAAAATCTATTCAGAAATTGAAATCTCCATCTAAAAACTCAACAAATTTGAATGAAATTGGGGTATTGGAGACTTACAGAGATGCTTCTGGTGGTAAAACAGGGAATTTGGGGAAAACTGTTAAAATTTTGAGCTTTGAAGGAATTAGCCCACGGGACAGTTCAAAGTCACCTCAAAATCATCACACTGAAGAAGTTGATGGTGGGGATGGGATATTCCAGGGAACTAGCTCTGCAAAAAGAAAGCTACATTTTCGTTCTGAGGCTTTAGAATCTGATTTGGAAGACAACATTGCAGTTTCTGCGCTTAATGAAGATAAAGTAGAAAGGCTGAAATGCAGGGAAGCTAAGAACATTGATGATATAGATAAGTTCAGATATGTCGGTACTGCTGGTGCAAATTCTTCCGAAAAGCATAAAAATTTTACTTCTAATCCAAATTCGGGCGAAAGGCTGAAATACAGGGAAGCTAAGAGCATTGATGACATAGATAAGTTAACATATGCCGGTACTACTTGTGCAAGTGCTTCTGAAAAGCATAATTTTAGAGCGAAGCGTGTATTGCCAATGTCACTGTGGGCAAACAATGGCGAAGAAGCAGGTGAAGTGGTGCCCGATGAAGAGGCCAGACAGGTGACATTATTTGATGTTCTAAGAGAGCTTGCCCAGCAGTGTACCTATGATCCTCGCCTGGGAAATATGAGTGTTTTAGAGGCTGCAAAGCTGCTTGGCATGACTTTTCCTTAGATGTTGTTGGCAGGAAGAATGGGTTAGTAAGTGGGAGAAGATGAAGACACCAGAAGTTGGTTCAAGAGGAAACTGGTCGTCTTGGTTTGGAACCTTTGAGGGCATGAGATGGTCATTTCTTTATCTTTTGGTCTGCACTGGGACAGTTTTGAACATATTCAGTAAGAAGTGAGTATCAAAATCAGTACAGTTCTCACTTTTTTATGGCTAATTTGAATGTTAGGAGATGTTTGTTGAGCTTTTGGAGGTGGGTGTGGGGTGTTATTGAAGTGATGTAGTGTATATTATGCTGTAACTATTAACATGCCTTGTTTATATTTTTTTTCTATGGCAATCACTAATATATAATATTACATATATAATATTACACAAAAAGCTTGAGTCACTAGATGAAAAGACTAGTTTGTTTTGAAATTAGAGGTGGTGAAAAGGTTGTCCTCTTTCCCTTTGTTTCCCCCTAAAATCAAGGAAATCTAATTATGTATACTGTTCACATGTGCCTCAAAGGATGATAATCAAATTAATGTCGATAATTTATTGTAATTCCCTTAGTAGGTAATTCTAGATTTGCAAAAGCAAAAATCGTGACATCCCTTGGTTGGAATATTAGTAGTCTGGTTGCCCCACAGTGACGCATGAATTGGAGCTTCTGCAATATGGTAGGATGTGCCAATATTGACTTCTTGGGTGTTCTTTAATTTGCTTAATAATTAATGGCACCTCTGAATTTATATGAGCAGCATGTTTTGTTAAAATTGCCATGATTTTAATAAAGGGTGTGTTTCTTGCCTATCCATGTGTGTGTCGCTTTCAAAAAAACCTTGGACTTCTAGCCTTATTCAAGTTGTGGTGTGGCTGTCGCCTTCTGCGCAAGTGAGAATTGGGCCTGGTCCTTCGGGATCCCACATCACTTGTTGATTGTGGTATATGTGGATATAAAAATTAGTATGTTTTGTTAAAATTGTCGTGATTTTAATAAAGGGTGTATTTTTTCCCTATCCGTGTGTGTGTCACTTTAAAAAAAACAGATAAGGCCTCCATATTAAATTTAGGTTGTTGGTCATTTTCTACTTGTAATTGAGATGTATACTTAGCTTTGCTTCCAAAATATATTGTATGGACCCCACTAGGAGAAACCTCTAAGAAACATGGTTTCTGAGCCCTGATCCATTTCCAAGCATAAATTGAGGTGTCTCAAACATTATGAGATGGATATTTGATAATTGTTTAACCTGCCTGTCCCACACAGAAATTATCTGAATTAGATTGGATTTAGGTATCCACCATTCCCCAAAATCATGACTATTGAAATATATTATCCATGTGAACTAGTTTTGGCCACATTTGAATTCTACAACAATTTTTAATCAACCATGATATGATCTATATACTTGTCCCAAGATCAGCCTGTTGGATATTGAATATAGTCCTATTAATGTATTATTAGGACCGATTAATAGTGAACTTTCTCAAGCAGATGCCATCAACAGCCATAATAGCAATTTCAAACTTTGATCAAATATAAATCTTAACTAAGAAACCAGATGTAGAGATCAAAATTAGGTCATGAAAAAATCAATCTTCCATCTGTCTACCTTATTCAACAATCACAATTAAAACTCCCTTCGCATGATTCTCCCCTCCATATTCTAAAACATCCTATTCTCAGGCAACTACACTCCTTTATTATCCTTTATGGTCCACTACAATATGATCTTATAGATATGATGCAAATTTATATTCATCTTTTCGTCACTTGCAGATACCAAGGGTTCAACAAACTAACTAGTTAAAGAGTATCTTCGAAGTTACTTTGCAAAACAAAGGACTGTACCTGCATGCATGACTCTTGAAAACACTATCTCTTGTGCAATTTGAGCTATATATTACAATCTGTTGTCAACCTATACAAAAAAGCCCCATCCAAATTCGTCCCTTAGCATACCGAGTTTAAAAAGATCGGGGGGAAAAAAGCAACCATCAAACCTCATTCACAGATTGTACACTAATCGCAAGGTGTAGCAAAAGATGAATCTACATAGCCCTAGTGATATTAAGTACTTAGCATTGTTAGGGACGGACTAGTGGGTGTGATGAGCTACTGCTAGTGGTTGCCTGTTGCCCAAAATTTAAAGCTGGGTGAAGAAGCTCTGCCTGTGCAAATGAGCCATTGGATGGCACGTCCAACAGCAAATCCTGATCAGAGCTCTCATCAACACAATGTAAAGAATCCAACATAAGGGAGCCTCCATCAGAAGGCACGGCAAAGAGGCTTCTTGGACTAAAGCAAGAGCCATCATTGTCCATTTCTTTGTTCTCAAAGGCAGCCTTCACACTTATCCTTTTAGGACTCTTCATCACCTTTACTTCTGGTTAAAAAAAAAAAAAAAAAGAAAAGGAAAAACTTAAATTACTTCCATCTCATATTGTATATAAATGGTTGATATCAAAGCCATTTCATTTAATGTATCCATATGACAAGGTAGAGAAGAGAGAGAGAAGGAGATTGAAATCTAATTTGAAGAAAAATTATAATTGCCGCCAGAGGAAATATCAGGTTTATTATGTCCAAGGAAGTATGCTAATTGTAGGTAACATGCCTTATTATTTGAGTAACAAAATATGCTAGATTTATCTTGCGTACAAGTTTTATCATTTAGAACTTAAAACTATTATGATAAAAAATTATGGATACATATCTACTTCACAGTTCAGAAATATGTAGGAAATAAATGATTTAGCTCCCCTGCATGTATTAGTATGTCTCGTTCTCATTGGCAACAGAATTCCCTTGCCACTTTAAAGCACAATCTTTTTTTATTTAACCTTTGACTCAATGGCAGTACCAAAAATTAGCAGTTATTTGCCTCTAAAGAGAAATATAGAGCATCTTCGAGATTATACTCACCTGGAATTTTATGACCTGGGTAGTCACGTGATCTCTTGGCACTAACTGAATTACTAGATGTAACCATATTTGGTTCTCTTCCAACAAGTACCTTTCCAGTATTATTTTTTGACATCTGCAGCAAATGAGAGCCTATAAGTAGGAATATGTTTGAGGACTTGCTGTCCAAAGATTCAAATCATCCGTAGCATTCTTATATAAATATATATATCTTCTTTAGAAGGGAGATTCGAACCTTGAGTTGATGATAGTGCTCTACCCATTTGGGTTTTGAAAGACCGGACAGTGTCAGCCTTTTCAAAGTATTACAGTCTTCTGTTTTTGCTCCTGAGAAGGAGAGATCAAAAACCCCTTCCGCGAGCAGTTGTTGATAGTAAGATATGTTCTCCTTAAATTGAGGGCTATCAAACATGCTTTTGATACTGCAGATATAACAGGTAACTATTACTAATTCCCGATCATGGATCAAGATCAACTTCATAGATAACACACAGATAAACATAAACAAATAAGGTCCAGCTGCCGATAAGATCATTTGATTTTCAACAATATGCCTCTAATCTAAAATATACTTCGCAAGCTAAATGAGATGGAAATAAAATTCCTTTTAAACATTGCTTTGTTATGCAATTTGGTATAGTGTTAACGAGTATAACACTTACCTATCAAGATGTCTGGCAGTATCAACAGGAGACAAATACTTTAGTAACTGCTGTTGCTCTTCATTTGTCAAGCATCTTGTAAACTCCTCAAAATTAAGAATGTCCTATGATAAACAAAAAGAGTTTCATCATGCACGTTCAACAATTAAGACATTCACCTGCTGGGAACATATATTATAATGCAAGGCCTGCTATCCTTCTATAAATAGACAAAACAGATACCAGAGAAGAATGTCACAGATTATTCAGAAAATGTTGGAAAAACCATGGAACTGGATGAAAAAGAAAAATGTAAAACATTAGAATTGAAGAATAGTATAATGCATATAAGTTATTCAATATTTATGAGAATACATTTATAAAGCATATATGAGTATTGCGTTTATAAGGATTGGCTCTCCAAAACTTTCACATTGTAACTTACATTCAGATCTACTTTACTCAGTGGCGAATTATGATTTGCCAACACTTGTGCCCTTTCATGCTGAGTCATCTCCCTGAAATTCCGAACATCAGAACACATCAGACACAATATGAGTAGTATTCTTCTCTAATTACAGAGAACGATTTCCCAGACATACTTCTATGCCCTTTACCCTCAATCATTTGGCTTCTAGCTTTTTCTATGAATGCTCAAAATAATATTAGTCACTGATCCTGAAAATGAGATAAGAAAGAAATGCCTATGTTCTCTTTTGAGCCTTGCCAAAGGCTAATGCTCCTTGTTGAGCAAACCTAAATCCATATATATTCTCATTTAATCTTTCCGAGGTGCTTAGATTTGGGATTTCACATCAAAGTTAAACAATCAACGCACCAGGTTCTATACCTTTGATGCATGACTTACAAAGAAACAGAATTTGCAAAGAATGACTTCCCAATTTCTAAACAAATCCAACGAATGATTACCTCTTTATTTGCTCTTGCTGCATCACTTGTCCAGTAGGGTTCTTAGCTTTTTCAATCACAGGACTTGGTATATTAACATTTTTGTTTGCATTATGTACAGGAAGGGCCACAGAGTGTGAATAAGCCTCATTGGCAGCACATTGTTTGTTCTCAACAGACAGGGAGCTACCTTCAGATTCCTCATCTCGAGCTATTGAGCTTGGATGTCTAATGAGCACACTTCCATGTCCTATCTCAACAGAAACCATTGGTGTTTCACTCTCAAAAAGCAAATCCTCTTCAGAAGATCCAGAGAAACATGAAGACTGCTGTTCATGCCAGATAGTATATAAATCTCTTGTCAGCTTCTCAACTGGAGATTGCTTTGGACGATTGACACAGGTCCTTTTCTTGGAAGGTACCATTGTTTCCCACACATTTGATTGAGCTGGACCTGAAGAAAAAGCATCACTGAGCACAATGAGACTATAAAATTCACCTAAAGCTTACAATTGAGTAGCAGAACAACATAAACTCTTACAATGATAGGGAAGTAAAAGCATAAGGCAGTTTATTAATACACCATGAGAACATATACCACCCATCAAATAATGAACGTGGCACTTATCAGATTCTTGTATATCTAGATCTTTGATCTAAGTAAACTAAGTCTTTGAGCCAGATTTTAACTCCAGTTCTTACTCTTAAGCATTTTCTAGCTACCCTTTAAAGAGGCCTTAACAATATTATTGTATTTTAGGATAAAGAAAACTAACAATGCAGCAAAACAGAAGAGTAAAGAAGACGTGAGCTCTTTACAAGATCATGGACTTCGTTGTTTACAATTTACAATTTGTTGGTGCAATGGTAGTAGATTAATTGTCTTCTTTTCTCTCTTTCATGCAATTCAGCACCATTTTCCAGATAGCATTTTTCCATATGACCAAGCACAGTTTCAAAAGTTTCAATTGGCATTTAAGCATATTGACTGGAAAATGCAGATAATTACCATCCAATTCATGCTCAATTATCACACTTCTAAAATCATAGTCTCCCACTAAACCAGAAGAAAAAGAATGATAGTAATTTCAGTGAGAGCCCAACCTGTCAAATCACTGGCATCAGTACCACCAAATTGTGCACAGCTCTCAGAGTTGGATATGGCTGAACCAGAACTTGATCTATTACTAGCATCTTCATCAAAAACCTTTCGGTAACCGTGGTTGTAATCAGGGAAAATCCCTCCCACCAAGCTATTATCATGATTTGCCTTTCTTTTCAGTAGCTTCACATCTTTGTTCTTGTTTACAGATATGCTCTTCATTCTGGAAACCCTGTGATCTTCATAGTCATCTGGGTCCGCTCGGGCATGAAGAGGTGTATAGTTTGCTAAGGTTCCTTTTGTTCTCCATCTAGACCCACAAGCATTGCATAGCACTGGCTTCTCAGGAGGCCCATTGCGCCAAAGAGGGGTGCCTATAGAGAAATTTATTGTCAGCATACAACACAAACAATCTGCTGTCAGGCAAAATGAAATACCGATCATCTGAACTCTCATACACACACACACACACACACAAAGGGGGGAAAAAAAGAGTTTTCACTTAAGCATTTATTGCTGTTTTTTCTCTATTCAAGTAGAGTGCCATAACATAGTGCAGGAAAACATGCAACCTCTGCCTCTTTATTCAACCAGGGCTAGTGACCATGCATTCTGCTCAAGGAAACAACAAAAACTCTACCATACTGTTGACACTTACATGGAAGGAGCATCAAAGTAAAGAGTTCTTAATGTGGGGATGGAAACTAAAAGAGTTTGAGTAGAAGAGAATGGATGTCAGAATTTTCTCAGGAAATCCAAGAGGAAATTTGTCAACCACTTAAAACGTTCTATGGTTGTTCATTCAAGTTCAAGAAAAAAGTAACTTTTCATTCTTTAATCTATCATACGGCCAAATCTTTGGATTTATAGTCTTCAGTCTTCACTACATAAAATGAGCTAAATGACGATGTGTAAGTACATAAGTCTCTCAGCCACTAGATTGATCAATAGGTTATGCAGCAAATACTATCAAAATTGATTTTCTTAATTGATATACCAGGTGAAACCCACCAACTGGTAAATGATCAAGACTGAGGGCACCAGTAGAGCCAAAACAATATAAAGAAACCAGCATTGTTCTCTATCGTTTTCTTATAAACCCAGTAGCATTAAGTATGTCGAGCATCCTTTGAAAATTTACTTGATGTTGCCAAAATAGTACCAGTTCTTAGTTCTCTATCATCCAACATTGAGAAGGCACACTTGAATGTATAACCATTGGCACTGACTACATTCACAAGACATTTATTTACCTTGTGATCATCACTGGGAAAAGCATATAACTGAGTTCCTTAGAGTTAAGAAGGGGCAGTAAACTAAAATGAAATGATTCTACAAGTTGAGATTAATGACCAGCATACTTACAACTGCCCTACAAGGAACACCTTTTGACCAAACTCTATTGGACTCACAAATAGAGTTCTGTTAGTATTTCAAAGTTTAGAACTGATTCAAGAGTTTGACAATTGAATGAACTCTTCGAAGGAGCTTACTCGAATAGCTAACAGGCAATATTAGCAGCAACAAACCCCAATAGAATGTCAAAATTGAATTGGAGATTAATGCTTTTTTGCAACACAGATTTCCTGAAGAAATTAAATATAAATGAAGACGACTTTAAAGAGAAACAATTTCATGAAGAACTTGATTCAATGAATGAATTGGATACATGTTTCCATCAAATCATTGTTTCTTCACGGAAAGGACAAAGAGCAACTGCAGTTTGAATCGGTATTAAGGTCCACTAAAATCCTAAACAGAAAAATGTGTTCATAGTAATCAAATTTATAATATGCAATTGCCCAATATGCAGCAGACCCCAAACTGAATTAGCACTGGGGAAAATATGTTCAATATTTGTTATAAGGTCAATGAAGAAAACACTAACCAATAGATGAAGGTGTTATATGTATAATAACAAACACCATGAAAACCAAAATATGATATATTCAAGGAACCAAAAAGACAGGTAGTTGAAATTTCATGTACAAACAGAAAAGAGCACAAGAACACAAATTTATTATCCTGTCTGGGTAAAGTCTTCCTAGTTGCTTATAGTCTTTCTCCTCAATGAGGAAATCATAATTCCCTAGCATATAAAATCAATCAAAATACATTGGTTGAGAATCAGTAAGGTAATTCACGGACCAATTTTTTGTTTTTATGCATATTGAGAGGGGAAAAAACTGGAGAAACAAGAACTCACTTGTAACTCCACAGTGACAGCAAGGTCCTTGCTTGCCCATGTATCTCTTTTCCTTAAACTGAAGGAAATTGAAATTACAACAAATTTACAGAAAGAAAAGGAAAAAACAAATTAAAAAAAAAAAGTAAATTTATTAACAGAAAATCTGCAATTTTTTTTTTCAAAAATAAAAATTCTACAATTTTTTGTTTGTTATCTTGAAAGCTTATATGGCATATATATTGCTGGGCATACCAGGCTCTTTTGCAACAGACCCAGAAACAGAGTTTGCAAAATAGAGCAAAAGCCACCAAAACCCAGAAAAGCTATAGCTTACAGTTCAATAAAATTAGAGAAAAACAACCAAAAAAAAAAATGAAAATCAACAAGAAATGAAAATATCTTGATGGGTATTTTGAACTGGGAATTTGTACAATCCAATGGAGAAAAGGAAAGACTATTAAGAGGAATCTAATTAATGGGTCTTGAAATAGAGGAAGGTGAAATGTGAGAAAAGAGAGAGAGAATGAGAAAGGGAAAGAGGAAGAGAAAGAGAGGGTATATGTGTGTGTATATGACCTCTTGTTGTTGTATTGTATATGAAGTAAATGTTGGAGCTTTCCTTTGCTTTGCTTTATTTTGATTTTTTTTTTTATTGAAAGATTTGAATTCTTTTTTTTTCATATATATATTAAAAATTATAGGTTTTAATTTTTTTTTTTTCTTTTTACCTCCAATGGTTAGTAATGGTAGGGGAATATTATTTGCTCGTGTCCATTGTTGACTATAGACTTTTCTTCAAGAGTGTAAATTTTCAAAACCCCATAAAATATTTAATTTTTGAAAAAGGAAATATATAATGTGATTTTTAGAGGTTTTGAAAGAAAATTGACAAAGAGAAGAAAGAAAAAAACTTATGCTAGAGAACAATCCAAAAAAGGAGAAAGAAAAGAAGAGGGTTTTGTTTGTCTTCTTTTATTATTTTTAATTTCTTATGAATTAGTATGAGAAATTTTATGTTTTATTTTAATGATAGGTTGAAACGTTAAATAATCTTCTCAAATTTATTTCGATAATTAAATAAATTTTTCGTAATTCGATTAGGCCAATTTTATCCTTAAAAAATTAAAATTGAATTGAATAAATCTTTATTTAATGATTTATTTTGTTTTATTAACAAAACACACTTAATTATTGAAGTTGTGCCAAAATAAAATTGCTAACTAAAAAAATAAATTATGACATTGACATATTAATATGATAAAAATAAATAAAATATTTTATTTTAATTAAAATTTAATTGGTTTAATTTTAATTTTTTATAAAATTTATTTGATAATTTTAAATTTTTAAAAATTAAAATTCATCCAACTAAAATATGAAAAGTTTAATTGATTATTACCTCAATATCCTATTTTATTTTATTTAAGCTTTAATAATAATAGGTATGTGATAACATGATGTTGATAAATATTGAGTGGATATTTTATTTTTATTTTCTCATAAAAGTATAGGCCTTAAAGTTACCACCCAGCGTTATGATTCGTGCTCACAAACACATTTGTCACCGTCTGATTTGTGAATAATGTCAAACCGGGACCCACCATTTGTAGTTTTGCCTATAGGCTCAATGTTTTAATCAGGATCCAATGGTGGATCATGAAGCTTGTCACTTGCTGTAATTTCGTAACCAATAGAGTTTATCACTAATTAGGTAAAAAAGGCCAAAAAATGAATAATCCAATTCTTCATTTACTATTCAATTTTATTTACTAAATTATTTTTTTCTCTAAATTCAGACTCTCCTTTAGTAAAAAATAAAATAAAAAGGACAAAATAGTCATATTCACAGTGCTTAGTGGGTATCCATGAATTTGGCTCATATTTCCTGCCCTTGCCGTTGGTCCTTTTTACTTTTTAGTTTTAACTTTTTGAATACTTTTTGTTTGGAAAAATGCATCCTTGGTTTAACTTATAGTTTTTTTTATTAAATTTTTATTTAGTGATATTGAATCATTAAATTTTTATTTTAATTCATATTGGGTCTAAATAACTATTTAATAAAATAAAAATAAAAATAAAAATTTAGAAACTCAATGAATAATAAAATTATACTATTATTTTATCTAAATTTAATAATTATGGATTTAACATGAATAAAAATATAAATTTAAGTACCCAAAGTGACCAAATAAAAGTTCAATAACTAGATAGTTAAGAAATATAAAAATTCAAAGACCTAAGAATGCGTTATGCTTTTTTATTTGTACTGTAAAAATGAAATAATTGATTTTTTTTAATAATTATATTTTTGAAATGAAGAGTATTAAAAATAAATTTAAGTTAATTGAAAATATAGTCAAATTTTTAACCGTTTGAAATATAAATAATTATAATAATTGGAAAACATTTAATTTGGTTTTCATCGTAAGATTTGACCTAAAACTAACTCATTTACAATTCATAAGCCATTTTCCAATCCAACGGCTCACATTCATCAATCACTTGGAATTCATAGAAATGTTTGGTCAATAAAACCAAAGGTCATGACATAACATGACTTTATGCAGTTTTTTATTTATAGCTCCGTAGTTTATATATATATATATATTATATCGGCTATTAGCAACCGTTATCGGCTATAAATCAGAATAAACAACGAAAAATTACCAAAGGAAGTAACATGAATAGAAGAGTGAGAAGAAGGGTACTTAAGATCAAGGCTCCAAATTGGTCCACATAATGCACCAGCACAAATTTGCTGAAAATATTCCATAGTTTGTTTTATTTGGATAAAGTAATTAATTGGAAACTCAAAAAAAAAAAGAAAAGAAAAAAAAAATAGTCAGTCTCCTTGGTGGGTCCCAGAAAGAACTCATGAGTGCAGGTTCTTTGATTTACCAATTCTTCTTCTTTCCTTCCTTTCTTTTTTTATTTTTCTCAACAGCCTCCCCTCTGTTTGTTTAATTCTCTGCTTTAGGGTGACAAATCTCGTATGTGGATACTCACACCCTAAAACACCTCACTTTCAGTGTCATATACTAGCAAATTACAATTTATTATTCAAAATCTGGGTCCCAATGGCTTCTAATAATTTGGATTAGCTAATGCGGGTCCCAACAAAATATGAATCAGCTCAAGGACAAGTGTACAGCTACGATGATAAGTTGCATGATCCAATCCATGTGATACACCACAGAAGAGTCATTTTCTTTTCCTTTTCTTCTTCTTTTTCAATGCAATCTGCATATAGTTTAATAGAAAAAATAAAACAGAAGCCGTCTCTCGCAGGGCAGGAAAAATAATAATAATAATAATCTCTCCGGCACAACCAATGAAGACTTATTATTTTAATAAAAAGAATTTGATATTTGTCAGCGCAGAATGTCCAAAATGCCCTTCACCATTTTCATTTTTTTCTCCTTTAAATCACAACTAAATTAATATGACGATCGTTAGATTAAATAAGCGCATACGATCTAAATACGAACACACCATAAATATATACACTGAATTATTACCCCAAAATCACTCATCAACAACACCGTATGATGGCTGTTTACTAGTGCTTGCTTTAATGTTACAAATATTAATGTTAAGTACTGTGGGGTGATCTCATTTGGATTACACTATGCAATTAATATATATAATAAAAATGGAACACCACTATATGTGGTTTTTTTTTTTTCCCCAATCACCACTAAATGTGGTTTACACTGTGAATTTTCAATTTCTTTTAGTATTATTTTAATATGTTATCAAAAATAAACTATTATAAAAATATTATGAAAGTCCTCATTCAATAACATTCATATTTTTTTTAAAAAAAATGATATTTAATCGTCGAAACTATATAATATTTTCATTAATTATTCCTTCAACCATATATACTAAGTTAAAGATAGTAAAACTTATTTTTAAGGAATGAGATGTAATGGTACGAGTTGTTTATTCTTGATCAAAATACGAAGCATTTTTAAATATTTAAAAATAAATACTTTAACTCCATCCAGTAGCCTAGAGCTCTCAAAAAAAAACTAAAAAAATTTAAAAATTGAAAAACCAAACCATAAAAAAACCGAAAAATAAATTAATCAAAACCGGTGTCTAAGGTTAAGATTTTAATTTTTAAATTTTTAGACTTTGGTTAAGGTTTAGGTTTTAATTAATTGGTTAACGGGAATATATTTATATATTTTTAAATTTATATTTATAGGATATATTCATTTACATTTTTAGTCTTATATATAGTAGCATATCACAATGTTAACTATTCAAGCCATGAAAAATTTTTCAAAAATTGATAAAATTTTAATTTAATCACTCTAAATTCAAAAATTTCCAACTTAGTTTATTGTATAATTGGTTCGTTATATTATTCTCTTTCGGTTATTACGTATGTTACATAAGTTTTATTCAATATAATTTCATATATTTGGTTATTAATTCAAATTTAAAGTCACATATATGTTTAAATGTAGTAATTGAAGGACAAATGGTTATTATCCCTTCTCAACATTGATGACTAAAAATTATGTTAATTTTTGTGATTGAAACAATGAAATATTTTTGATAATTATGTTGAAGTTACGTTAGGATTATATTTTATTTGTGTGTGATTTTTATTACCTTGAAAGGTTATTTTATATTGCATTTTTATTTTAAAAATTAATTTCTTATTTTTATTAATGGTTAACCTAAAATTGATTAATCTAATTGATTTTAATGGCTATTCGGTTACTAGTTAGCCGATTTCAATGAGCTAATTTAAATTAAATTTTTTTGTAAAATCAGGTTTAATGAACTGGAATTAAAATTTTACTAATAAAAAGATTAATCGATCCATAAATATTTCTAAAGTCCAACACAAATTTAAATTAAACGGATTATTGTATTTTAAATACAGTATGAATTATATACGAAATATAGAATTAAACGTAAGTGTTTTTTCTCTTTGAAAATAAAAGTCAGTGCAAGTGTTGAACTGAAAGCAAGTGCAAGTCATTTTCCTTTTTGAAAATAAAAGTAAGTGTAAGTGTTGAATAAAGTAAATCCAGATTGAATCACTATATAGTATGCATATTTCGAATTCATCACTAAAAATACTCTTTTTTTTTTTTTAATGATTTGTGAAAATTTCAATCATATTGAAACTTTTTAAATAATTATAGTAACACATACGAGTATAAAATTAAACTCAATAGAAAAAAAAGCCTAGTAAACAGGTCAATTCATAAATGAATCGAAATTTTAAGGGACATATATAGATTAGATAAGACTGGCTCATAACTCAAAAAGGGTCAAGGTTTATGATATTATTTTTTATCTTTTTAAAATTCTTTCACTAAAAATAAAAAATTTTGCACGTATAAACTATACAAAATTATTTTTTATTTACGGTATATACAAAAGTTAAAATTTTTTAAAAAATAAAATGATCCAAACAGGTCATGATCCAAATGACGGGTCAGATTGGGTCATTTGGTGAGTCAAGAGGATCTATTATAAATGGGTTATTGATAGATCGGATTTGGATTAAAAAAATGTGGATTAAAATTTGACTGATCTAGAAAAAAGTGATAATTTAGAAATTCAATTTAAACTAAAAGAATAGCATTTTGTTGGATTACTCAAATTGAAATGCAATTTGTGCTAAAATAATTATTCGAAATTCAGAAAAAGGCTATATTATTTTAGGAGCTAAAAGATAGATATTGTGTAATATAGGGTATACCATCATCAAAATGGAATGAAATTGGATGATTTTTATAAATCATATATTAAAAAATAGTTAAATATTTGATTAATGCCTAGAATAATAGAATATTTTACTTTTTGGTCATTGGTTTTTGTTGATTGAAAGACCTTTGCGATCCATTTGATAGACATATGGGTTCCATTCAATGGTTGGGATTAATGGTGTGAAAAGTGATTGCTATTGATATTAATTTTAAATTAAATATGGACACAGTCAGAGGTGGAAAAGATAATAATAAGCAATTAAGCATAGCTGCTGCTGAGCCATCAATTGGTGCTGGTGGGGTGGGATGGGATCTCATACGTCTTGTTTTGAATTAAAATTAAATTGTCATTGCAAAATTAGCAAAAATATATTTTTTCAAAAAATAAAAAGTCTACAAAATAAGGTAAGCTACATATACTACACTCCAATTTCCGATCCACCACTTTTTCTTTTTTATTTTTTTTGTTAAATTAACACAAAAAATTTTCACACTCTCTTATTTTTATTTTTATAATTATAAAATTATGTATTATTTAATACTAACAAAAAAGATGTCATAGGAAAATAAGTGCACATGAGTGAGTTGGATTATGCCCTAATTTATAACAAATTATTTACATATATGCCTCTCAGTCACACTTTGAGTGGGATTATGCATATATCAATTTTTATTTATTTATTTTATTTTTCTCTTAGCCACTCCATCCCTATAAAAATAATGTATATATTATCAATAATAGAAGGTGAGAAAGAAGACACAAATAACCCTAATAATAATAATAATAATAATAATAATAATCACGCTAGACGGCTAGAGGCGTAGAAAAAAAATTTAGCTATAGAAGTTCTCCAAATTGAGATATTTTGGGGTCAAGAAATAAGAACATAAAAATTTTCTAGATTATAAATATTAAAGTAATAATTGATAAACTATATTACAATTTAAACTTTAAATTAATTGAAAAACAATTTCAAATTTAATAAAGCATGATAACTTTAATTTTACCCAAAATAAAATCAAATTAATAAAATAAAAGTTTTCTTAAATATTTAATCTAAATAATCACAAATAATATTATAATTAAATTAACAAGAGTATTTCTTTTAAATTTTTCATCTAAATAATCATAAAGTAATGAATAATCAAATTAATTGAATAAATATAAATTGCTCAAAAGAAAAAATAAAAATACAAAAACAAAATTACATATTATTCGTGTTAAATCGAAACCCAAACAAGCAAAACCGTATAATTCAAAATCCAAATTTTTTATATATTTGAACTGATCATACCCAAATAATCCAAATAATTCGGTCCGAATTACATTTTCAGTTCAATACTTTTGATTTTTTTTGGATTAATTAGGTTTTACTGACCCCTATTAAATTATACATTATCTGCTTAGAATCGTTGTTCAAATTCACCATATAAAATTAACACAGTTTTTGGTAGAATAATGAAATTGGAATGAAATGCCAAATAAATCCTTTAAGTTTATCTTAATTGTTAAATAATTCGCTAATGACATGATTGTGCCAATTTCAGTCTTGAAAAATCAAAATCAGATCAAATTGAGTTTAATTGAGTGGCCCATACAACTTAATTTACGACCCTCCATGAATGAGTTTGAGGCAGATTGAAAATACTAATATGGCTTAATTTTTATTTTTAAGGATTTATTTGCTCTAATCTTGATTTTTAAAAGGTGAAACTGATCTAATCAAATAATGAGAAGCTTTATTTGAGCTTTTTCTTTTTTAATAATTACATTATTGAAAGAATAACGAGATTTAAAAATTAATTATTAAAAAAATAAACAGACTCTCGATCGTTTGAACTGGATATAATTTATGCTGATTTGAGCCCCGACCTAATGAAATTATATAAAATTAAACCAATCCCATCTTCTAAAGAGGATTTGCATGTTTTAACTTTTAATAAAGTGAATGTGACAATAATATGTGTGGATCTAAAAAAACTTAATTCAAAGGCTGAAGAAGTACAATGATAAGGGAGTAGTAGGGAGATAGATGCCTATCCACCTCAACCTCATCCTCATCTCTCCCCAGGAAACCAAGAAAAACCCTTATTCCTTCCACTTTCTTGCATCATGGCTCATGCCACTAGACACCTACCCATCAACATTTGTCCTTACAAATCTTCTCCCTTTTTCTTTATATATTTTAAATTTGATTTTTTTTTTTCTGTTTGGTAAAAGAAGATATATATATTTTAAAATATAATTCCACTTGTAATTTGCATATTCTATATTTTTGTGGGACTGATAGCAGCAAAATTTTGTTTCTGAGTAGGAGCACTAACAAAAAATAATATAATTTTATTGAAAATTTAGTAGGTGATTTGGTAGCAATTGTATAATTTAGGAAAGTTACATTACTGTTCGTTATTTATAAGAGAAATTGGGGAGCAAAAGTGAGGGCAATAGCAATTCAATACATAGGGTTACGCATATGGTTAGGTGGGTTCAAAATCAAACAAAAATCCAACTTTTAAATTTTAAAGATAGAACGGGAACCAAATTTTACTACAAAACCGAATCGAACAGGTAGATTTATTTAGATTTGGTTCTATTCGGCTCAATTAGTTTAGACTATTGGATCTTTTATTTATTTAGCTTACATTTTTTAAATATTAATAAATAAATTTTTAAATATATGCATATACATAATCTAAAATAACATTTTTTTAGTCTGTGAAATGAAAATTGAACTGAAAATTTATTTTAGAAATTAGATTGATAATATCGTGAATAGATTAAATTAAATTGTACTAAAAAGATTGAATTACTCACAATTTGATTCATTTTTAGTTTGCCTTAAAATATGATCGATACAATTAAAGTCAGAGATCACAATTGATAGGACTGTTTCAAACTTATTTATAATCACTATTTCCTTAATATTCTATATAATAAAAAAATATCAGCCATTTATTAACTCTAATTTATTTGTTACATCAAGTAATTAACAAGTATTCCAAATCGATATACTATAAGAATTGAGTGCTCTTTATAATGGTTTATATAATTTTCACTTTATCAGCTAATTTTTAAGGTTGAGTTAAATATAGGTTCATTATATTCAACATGATATAGAAGCCTAAGCATTATGATGATAGGCCTAAGGCCACCCATTACAGATATTTAATACTACATATTTTAAATTTCACGAAGAGTTTATAAAATATTTTACATTAACTAATTATATTATAAGAATTAAATGTTCTTTAAAATGACTGAATAATTTTCGTCTTATAAGTTAATTTTTGGAATTAAATTAGATATCAGTCTATTTCTTCAACAGTTTAACTAATAAAAAATGTGGTTTTTTTTTTTATAATTACATATTTCGAGTGAAACGTGAAAATCGAACCCTGATTAATTGAGAAAGTTATTAAACTTTTAATTGTTTAAATTACATGCAGTTTTAAATAAAATATGTATTTAATAGTCTATGATCTTAAATTTAATATAATGAATTACAAGACTATAATATAATCCTTTTTCTCAAATAAACAAATATCTCTAAATATAGTTACGCAACACAATTTTACACAAAGTTGATTTGAAATAATTTTTTTTTAATGTAAATTAAATTTTTATTAATAATGTAAAAAAGTACACTTGTAAAGTATACATAAAATTTTAAAATGCATAAAATGTTCAAAACTAATGACATTATTAAAAAATATTTCTCAATTTTTTTAATGAAAACAATGGATACTAGTAACATGTCGATGATAATTTGGCTTTCAGCAGAAAATTCAGTTCATTTGTTATATATAGAAAAAAAAGCCAAATCATTTTCCATTAAGAATACAATTACTTTCATTCGGGAAAATATCAACCTCCAAATTGAGAAGCACAAATTTGCATAACAAAAATTTAAATTGCATTTAGTTTTAGTTAATGCAAACGAATCATATCTACAAAATGTTAAAATTGAGAAATTAAAGAAAAAGAAGAGAATTATGAGGAGAAAAATGATTGTCTTCATCACTTGAATGAGAACAACTAGGCTTATTTAAAATAGCCTTACAAAACAAACTGAACACGAAATAAGCAACCCAAGTCTAACAACTCTTAGAAACATGGAAAGACTAAAACAAACAAATAAAGACCCCTTAAAAATCGGGATTTATTGGACTAAACAGTAACAAATCAACTCAACATTTCCTCCCTTAAACTGAATGCCATAAGCATCAGTTTATATCATTTTATGAACAAACTCCTAATCATGCACGCAGCTTCAAGAAATCATCTAGCTTGAGTGGCTTTGCCATTATATCAGCTAATTGATCTTGTGTGTTGCAATAAATTAATTCCACAGTACCAGCTTTTGTGAGCTTTCGAAGGAAATGAAAATGCAAATCTATATGCTTACTTCGGCCATGCATGATTGGATTTTTCGAAAGTTTAATTGCAGAACCACTGTCACAATGAATAATAGTTGTCTTGCTTTGATTCAGACCCAGTTTTTCCAGCACCCTTTTCAATCATACTGTTTGGCAAGCACACGAAGCCGTAGCAATAAATTCAGCTTCAATGGTAGATAGACTTACTACTGGTTGTTTTTTTGATAGCTAAGATGTTGCTGCTGAACTCAATAAAAATACATAACCTGAAGTGCTTTTTCTATCTTCCAAATCTCCAGCATAATCACTATCTGTGTAAGCAACAAGTTTATTATTTCCTTCCTTCTTATAAAAGATTTCAAGTGTTCCCTTCAAATATCTCAGCACCCGTTTTGCCACTTGTAAATGAAGCTCCGTAGGATTCTTCATATATCTACTTATGAGACGAACTACGAACATCACATCTGGTCAAGTAGCAGTTAGATACATGAGACTACCCACCATATGTTTAAAGTGAGTCTTGTCTACCCTATCTCCATCTTTATCCCTCACGAGTTTACAACCTGGAACAATAGGATTATGAATTGAATTGCTTCAATCCATTCCAAACCTTCACAGCACCTCTGACGCATATATTTTTTTTTTTATTAATAAACACACTATTTGACTTCTGCAACACTTCAAGGCCAATAAAATGCTTCATTTTGCCAAAATCAGTCATGTTGAACTCATGCTTTATGGAATTTTTAAATTCAGAGACCATCAATTTATAATTTCCAGTAAAAATAAGATCATCAACATACAAACTGATAATCAAAACTTTACCCTCTTTTTCTGTCTTGATGAACAAAGTATGCTCGTGGTCACATTTTTCAAAAGCTTATTTCATGAAATAGGCTTCTATACTACTGTACCAAGCACGAGGTGTTTGCTTAAGCCCATAAAGTGCCTTTTTCTTTTTGTTTAATTTGTAAACCTTATATTCATGTCCCTTTTGCACATAACCACAAGGATGCTCCACAAAAATCTCTTCTTTTAACTCACCGTAGAGAAACGCAGACTTTATGTCCAGTTGGTATATAGCCCATCCTCTTTGAGTTGCAAGAGCCATCACCAAATGAATTGTTTCCATACCTGTCACAGGCGCAAATACTTTTATATAATCTACCCCATACTACTGATAATATCCCTTCACCACAAGCCTTGCCTTGCCTTGTACTTGTCTACTTCTACATTTTCATTAAATTTTGTTTTATAAACCCACTTCACTCTAACTTTCTTTCCGCCTTCAGGTAACTCCATTAATTCCCATGTGCCATTCCTGTTTATTGTTTCAATTTCCACATCCATGGCTTTCCTCCATTTCTCGTTTTTTACTGCATCTTCAAAGTGAATAGGATCAACAACTGCAAACATGGCCAATTGAGTTTCATAGTCTTCTTCAGAGAGTCATTCTCTTGTTTCATAGTCTCGTATCCAAACTAGTGGTCTCCTGTTCCTCCCTTCATTTAAGCTAGGAGAACTTTCGACCAAAGAATCAGAGAAAAAATTCTCCTCTTCTTCTTATTCTTCTACATTAGCATCAGGATCAGACTCACTTCTCTCTTCATTGTCATCAATTACAACTGCTTTCCCCTTTTGATCATCCCATTCCAAATTGCACCTGATTACGTTTTCATACTTCTTATCCTAATCCCAACTCCTGTCTTCTTCGAACACAACATCTTTGCTTATTATGATCCTTTGTGAAGTAGGATCATAAATTCGATAAGCCTTTGACTCCTCACTAACCCCCAGCAAAACACAACTCAAGCTTTTATCATCTAATTTGGTTCATTTACTGTCAGGAGCATAAACATGAGAGATACAACCAAAAACTCCGAAATATGCAACTGAAGGTTTGATTCCACTCCAAGCTTTTTCTGGAGTCTTATTTCTTATGGAAAATGTTAGACTTTGATTCAAGACATGCACCGTCCAATTGACTGCTTCAGGCCAGAAAGTTTTTGGAATCTTCTTTTCTAACAGCATACTATGTACCATATTCATAATGGTTCAATTTTTTCGTTTCGCGACTCCGTTTTGTTGAGGCGCGTATGCGGCTGTCAATTGTTTTTGTATGCCATTTACATCACAAAAGTTATTGAATTCTTGTGATGTAAATTCTCCTCCTTGATCTTTTCGCAAGCCTCTAATAGTGTTTGTCTCCTTTTCAACATGAACTTTAAATCTTTTGAAGGCATCAAAGGCTTCTGATTTTTTTGCCAAAAAGAAAGCCCATGTTTTTCTACTAAAAGGTGAGCAAATACCTTTTCTTACTGTTAGACATAGGCTTGATTGGTCCACAAATATCAACATGTACTAGCTAAAGAATTTGTGCAGCTCTCCAAGTGATCTTCTTTGGAAATGGATCTCTTTGTTGATTTCCTATCAAACAGTCTTTGCATAGCCTTGAAGGAGACTTAAGTTGAGGTAAATCATTCACCATTTTCTTTTTCTGAAGAGTCTTCAACCCCATAAAACTTAAATGTCCATATCTGTAATGCTAAAGCTGCACCGGATCCTCAGTGATTGTGTTGAAATAAGCAGATTTTAAAGGCTAAGATATAACATATAGCACGAACATTCTATTTGCAGACATCGTTGTATCCATGATAAAACCTCTTTCATTATGAAACACTTGACACCTTCCATGTTGAAACAGAATAGCAAGCCCTCTTTCTTGCAATTACCCAATGCTCAACAAGTTGTTCTTCAGCTCCGATACATAGAATACTCCAGTGATAATATGTACCATTTCATTCACCTGCAGCCTGACGTTACCTTTCCTATTATAGCCATGCATGAGTTGTTGTCTAGCTTCACTGAATCTCTGAAATTCTCATTCAGATCTGAGAAGTATTCTTTCTTCCCACACATATGATTGCTACATCCGGAGTCAAGGAACCACAAATCTTCAGTTCTGTCTTTGTTCATGTCCACGTATGCCATCAACAACATCTCTTTTTGAGTTTCTGCATAATTGGCCTCCTTCTCCTTACTTTGACATTCCCATTGAAAATGTCCAAGTTTGTGACAATTGTAACATTCCACTATGCTTTTGTCTAAATTTTGTCTGCCTTTTCCCCGTCCTCCTCCTCTAAAACTTCCACGGTCTCGACCCTTTCCTCCCGACTGATCTCCATGAGTGATCTTCCAAACATGTTCTTCTTCAACAGGAGTACTCATATGTTGTTCATGTACGAGCAAACTGCTTTGTAACTCATCAATGGTTAAGTTATCGATATCTTTAGACTTCTTAATGAAACTAACAACATAATTAAATTTGGGAGTCATAGATCTCAAAATCTTTTCAACAACAACAACATCACCTTTGTTCTCACCATTTGCTTTCATTTTATTGGTTATGGTAAGGGTCCGAGCAAAATATTCATTCACCGATTTTCCTGTCTTCATGTGGAGAATTTTAAATTCTTTCCGAAGTGCTTGTAACTGTGCATGCTTGACTTGAGCTGTTTCTTGATATTTTTGTTTCGTGGAATTCTATATGTTCCTTGTTGTATCCTTGTTAAGGATCGTCTCCAGGATTGAACGATCTAATGCTTGAAATAGATAGCCGTTCGCCTTCAAATCTTTCAGCTTTTGATCTTCAATGTTCTTTCATTGTGCATCTGTGAGAATACCACCTTCTGCTACTGCAGGAATTCCATTCTCTATTAAGCCCCAATATTTCTTTGAACGCAAGAAGTTTTCCATGAGCATGACCTAATGATCATAATGCCTATCAAATCGTGGGACTATTTGTTGCACAAATGAACCTTCTGTCGTCATACTTATGAAGACTGCTGCTTCAAACTTTAATCAGGCCCCGTGATAGAGCTCTGATACCAAATGTTAAAATTGAGAAATTAAAGAAAAAGAAGAGACAATTATGAGGAGAAAAATGATTATCTTCATCACTTAATTGAGAACAACTTGGCTTATTTAAAATAGCCTTACAAAATAAACTAAACACGAAATAATCAACCCAAGTCTAACAACTCCTATAAACATGGAAAGACTAAAACAAACAAATAAAGACCCCTTAAGAATTGGGATTTATTTGACTAAATAGTAACAAATCAACTCAGCACAAAAATACAAATAAAATATGAGTAAACACGAAAATTAAGTTCTTCGGAATACTTTCTAGAGTTAATCACCTGAAAACACCCGAACCGAAAACCAAATTATTAAGATTTGGACAAATCGAACCGATATAATATAATAACCGAGATCAAATCGAACCGATATTTTCGATCGGTTTGGTTCGGTTAACCGATAAAACCAAAATCATAAAATTAAAATAAAAAAATTCAAATTAAAAATGTACATATTTAATTTGAGTTAAAACCCTTTATATTGAATTAAAAAATACAAAAATAAAGTTTATTTTTGTAAAAAATGAAAAAAAATAACATATATTAATACAAGTTCGATCGGTTCGATTTTTTTTTCGGTTTTTGCCTTTCAAAATCGAACCGAAATAAGTTTATTTTTGAAATCGAAATCGAACCAAAAAATCGAACAAAATTAAAAAATTCGATTGTTTAATTCGACTTTTCGGTTTGAACCGAAATTTGCTCACCCCTATTCGAATTAGATAAATTTTGAGTATAATTTTTGCGGCAAATTTAAATGGATAGCAAATATTTAGGTCTACTGTTCACTTTCCTCCGGTCATTGCTTAGCGTGGAAACTGCAATTCCAATTTATAATTCAAATCGGAAAGCAACATGATTTCCGTATTTAATAATCGCAATACCAACTTTGTCAGTGTTACGTGGGCTATCAAATGAATATGGGTGTTTATACACACTATTTATTTGATCTGATAGTACGCATATATACACTGCGTGTACCGTATTCGTAATATTTTGTTTTTGAAAAAAAAAAGATATAATAAAATTATTGAATAATTACTAAGTCAACTGCAATCCTTTGATGTTGCTTTGTGTTCAATAATCAATAAATTGTGTAAGAACTTGTATAAAATTGAAATCTTCAAGCTTCTGAATTTTTTTCTAGGAACTACACATTTCCTACTTATTTTAATTATTCTATTTAATGTTTTTTTTAAGGATTCTTTTTAATGGTGTAGGAAATTGTTATTTGACCATCAGATTTTGATTTTCTGGAAAAAACTGTTAGGAATAAAAAAGGTCAAAAGTAATAATAAATATCAATTAAAAGAAAACTTTTAGTAAATAATAATAATAATAATTAATTATTATTATTATTACTATTATTTTCTTTTCTTTTCTTTTTTTTTTTTTTTGCATTTCATGGAACCTGGTCCCTATTTTTTTTTCTCTACCTTTAAAATTTTTTAAGGAGAAAAAATATCAGCATTGACCATGTCCATCATATAAGCAGACAGTGTATTATAAATTCTTCTTATTATTAAAAAGAAAAAAAAAATCTCTCCTTTCTCCATAATTCCCATTTTTTTTTATCCAAAATACTTATACATTGATTAATTATGTGGTTAAAATATCATACATACTTTTTATTCCATGCTTTTAACTGGAAATTATTTTATTCTTAAGTATATTTTATATTTTTTTTAAAAAAAAAAATCGCGAGACAATATTTATTCTCTAATTGTACACGCACATGTGTGGGTGTATATATATCAAATTTCCATTATTAAAGTGGAGAAAGAAAAAGAAAAAATTCCTAAAAAAAATGTAAAAGAAAAAGTGTTTAGCATTTATTATATAAAAGTAAAAATTAAAGAAATGAAATGCAGCAAAGTTTATTTTAGTGGATATATATATATGTTGGTTCAAATTAGAATATAAATAAATATTTAAAATATTAAAAAATAACTTACACATATGTTTAAATATCAAAATATATATAAGATGTTTATTTGGGTCGAAAATTCAATAATGTTAAAAAAAAATATAAGATAAATAATGTGAATTAGGAGTGTGAATCTGAATGATGCCAAATACCAAAAAGGTAGATATGAATGAAAGAAAAATAGAAAGAAAAATTGGTATTGTAATCTTTCTCATATTGGGACCGCAATATGCATGTTGTACAAATATTATAAGTCAAAAATAATAATATATTCTTTTACTAAATGCAAACAAAACCAAAACTTTATAATAAAAATTATTATTAAGATTAAACAGATAAGAGACAGCATTACTACTCTAACCACTCTTTAATCGTAAACGAGAGTGTGACTGATTCGGTATTGTCCAACCTTTGCCCCATTAAATAACAATGTAAAGAAAAGGACCATCTCGTAAAAGGAAATTGCAAGAGAAATTAGGAAAGGTGGGCTCTGATCAGGATTTGCAATTGTAAACACACATGTCTATGGAGCCAAAAGAACAAGTCAGGATTCTTGGAAAATAATACTAATAAAAAGAAGATAAAGATATCTCTAATGCATTAATATAATTACAATTAGTATATTCCTATGTTCATGCATTGATATAAGATTAAGCAGCTTTCCAATGAGCCTCACCCTTTATTGTATCAAAATAAATATAAAAATAATATTTAATTTAGTAGTAATAATTTAGTTATTAGAGATGTGAAGTATCTGGTTTGAATTCCAATCCAATCCAATCCAACTTCTTTTGTATGTATATATATATAAAGTTGAGGAAAGAAAGCAAGTTGTACATTTTCACGAGTTGGGTATGATGGAAAGGCACAAAAGTTACCAGTGAAATTAATTGGGTGACCTTTATTTAAGAGTATATGCAATAATTGATATTTTTATATAAAAGTTATATTTGAATATCAAAATTCCAATAGAAACGGCAAAAAAAAAAAATAATAATAATAATTAGATGCTGGTGGTATCCTTTTTGTTTTTTAAAAAATGTGCATAAATTATAAAAATATTATTATTCCTAATTATATAAGCTATGGTCTTATACCTAAAAATAATTTGTACAAAAAGTCACACTTATAGTTATATATCTGATTTTTTATATTTAAAGTCACACTTAAAGAAGATTATTTTATATAATTATTTTATTTATCTGCCAAGCAAGTAATATTTGTTTATAAAAAAAATAATACTTATTTATAGTAAAAATTATAATGGCTCAATTCACTAATGAAATATACGAATCAAATTTTAGATGAGAATTTTTTTTTTTATAAATTAAGTCACGTTTAGCTAACTAATTTTTTTTTTTAATAAAGTCCAAAGGACCACTGATTGACTTTTTATTTATTTTTTCTAAATGTATATTTAAATCAAATTAAATTATAAATTCGGAGATTACGTGTTATCTAAATGATTGAAGTATTTAAATCCTTTATAATAATCATGGTCAAATTCTATTAAAAAATAATAAAAAAATAATTATGAATTTAGACATAACAATTGGCCCAGCCCAATAGTTTGGCCCAGCCCAATGGCCCATGCTTGTTTAACAAAACTTTTCTCTCTCTTTAAGTTCTTAATTTTTTTTATCATGTTTCGTAGATTAAAGAAAAATATTGAAATTATTTATATAACAAGGGAAAAAGATTTTTTTTAAAAAAATGGAAAAATAATGTATGCAGCTTTTTTTTAATTCTATTTCGGCATTTTCAATGATAGTATTCTCTTAATTCCTAGTCAATTCTGTTTTTTCTTTTTCCTTTTTCACTAAATTAAAGTAATAATAATTTTTTTAAAAAAAAATTATAATATTTTCTTTTATATTTAATGAAAATAAAAAAGTGTAAAAAAATTAATAAAAAATTAATAAAAATAGAAAGATAAAATTAAAATACACATAAAAAATATTATTTTAATTTTATAAAATGAAATTTTATATGGAATACATTTTTTTAAAATAATATATGAAATAAAAAAAATATATTAAATAGCAAATGAAAATAAAGAAAATAAATGAAATTCATAATTAGATTCCTGTACGTTGTCCATTTTCAAGATAAAAAAGGTTCACTAGACTAAGTTTCCGATTGGAATGACACTCGCTGACTGTGAAGGTTGACGTCGAGCAACGCGCTTCCTTGCTCGTGTGATTAATCCATTTCAGTTACATTCCTTTTTGTTTTCTGAAAAAATAAATAAATAAATAACGAAAGATCTAACAACAACGATTATCAATCTATAAAGCATATCACTTCATAATTACACATATTTTGATAAAAAAAATTACAAAAAAATTAACCAATTAATTATATTGTTGAAAAAATAAATAAATTTATATTTTTTTATAAATTGATAAAAGGTAGGGGTGAACAAAAAAACCGATGGACTCGGTTAACCGAAAAAAAAATCCGAAACCGAACCGATGGACTGGTTAACCGATTTTAATGAACTGGTTAATGGTTAGTGTTTTGAAAAAACCGATATTAATGGACTGGTTAATGATTTTTGACTCATGTGACTAGTTAACCGAACCGAAACTGAATTTTTAGTTAATTTATTAATTTATTAATAATTTATAACAATTTATCCTAATTAAAGGTGATCATGTAATTTTTTTTATTATACTAATTATTTTAAAGTTTTTAAATTTTTTTAATTGGTTATTAGTAAGTATAACAATTTATCTAATTAAAAGTGATTCTGCACCGGTTAATATATTTACTTATTAAATATTAATTTTTAAAAACAAATTTGTTTATATCTACCAAATATTTTTATTTTAACAACAATAATGTTATATTATAGTGAAAAAATTTTAATTTTTAAGTATCTTGAACATTTTAACTTTATTTATGAATATATTTATAATTATAGTGGTTAACCGAAAAATATTGGGTAACCGGTCCGAAAATCCGAAACCGTTGGACTGGTTAACCGATGGTAATGGACTGGAATTCCAAAAAATCGATATTAATGGACTGGAGTTCATGGACCGGTTAACCGACCATGCTCACCCCTAATAAAAGGTGCATAAGATTTCAAGTTTAATTTCTTTTAATGATAATCTTATAATTAAGTATTATATTTCTCTTATAACAAAAAAAATGACAATCTTATAATTAAATATTATATTTCTCTTATGACAATTGAAAAAGTAACCGCTATTAAATTTATATAACAATATTAAAAGATGAAATATAAAGATAGATGTTTCTTTTTCTTTAATAAAAGATTTTATGTTTGAGTTTTGCCCCATTTATGGATATGTACAATGCAAAACTTTTTTAGTTATGCTAGTAAATTTCAAATATCAATAACTACACAATAATTTAAAATGCAAAATTTGAATAAAAAATAAAAGTAAATTTTTTATTTTTTTTATTTCGATCTGACGGTACATAAGTATACATATCATTATAGTGTACTCTATTTTTATTTTTTTATTTATAATAATAATAATAATTTGTAGTAGAAGAATAATTAATGTGAAATATAAGATATTTTTCACTATTAATTTAGAGTAATAGTTTTGTAGAATCATATTGAAATAAACAATATTCCGATTCAAGTTTTACCACGATTTATTTTTATGATAATGAATTTAATTAATGGAAGGAAAATAATAATAAATTCCAAATTAAAAACTTTTATTTGTACCTCCTCTATTTGTCCCATGTGCCTAATCCAAATAGTCCATGAACCTTTTGTCCACCCACCACCCACTCTTTTATGACCACAAGTAAATGCATTCATTACTCTCTTCCTAGATTCTCTACCCATTTTTCTTTTTAAATTTAATTTATCACTGAAATTGGTAATATTACATAAACAATTTTGAAATTAATTTCTCATATATCTATATTTTGCTAAAAGAAGGTAAATAATCACCAATTACATAAACTGTGGAACGGTTCGAATTCTATGAAAAAGGCACAATATATATATATATATATATGTTGATTAGGTGTCAGATTAACAAATAATTGCTGTTTAATGTTTGGACGGTTTGAGAATATTATAGTTGATAGAAACATGACTGGAATTTGGATAATAATGTTAATTTTGATGATAGCTTTTAGATATACCATATAATCAAAGGTAGTATTATATATGTAATAATTTTATTTTATTTAATGGTTATAGATGAAAACACGGACCACTATAGAATTGAATTGGTTGAAGGAGTGGATTTTATGTATCAAAACAATAATTGATGCAATTGCCTACCAATAAGACTTGAGAACCTTTTGACTAATTTTGTATTTTTATTTTAATTATTGTAGTTATAGAAATACTTGATAATATGAAAATTAAGAGTTTGGTCAAAAATTTATTGTGCAGTTTGAATATTGGTTTAAAATGAAAATGAAAATCAAACTATTCCATGATTGGCATAAGAGAAAGGGAAAGAAAAAAAAAATTGTTAGAAAGGAGATCAGATAGCATGCTTGCATATGGTGCAGATATATTTGAATTGTCTAATATCATGCGCGCTATTAATATACGTGTGTGCATTTAAATTGTTCGATGCGGTGCATGTTATCGGTCATACGATTTAAATACTTGTGCACCATATATGTATTAATTCAATTACTACTTGGAAAAGAAATATCTAAAGGAATAATTAAAAGAAAAAAAAGTAGAAAAGGCAATATAGTCAGCTCATCTAAAATATGGTCGGTTTGAAAGTGGATTTCAGAATTATAATTTATCCAATTTACATGATTCACTATATATATATATATATATATATATATATATATATATATATATATATATATATATATATATATATATATATGTGGGACCAATCTTCTCAGCTCCAATATACCCATGAAACAGCCCAATCCAAAACACTTAATCCATTGTTGCCTCTTTTTCTCTTTGTTGATGGTCCTAGTTATAGTCCAAATCGCATACCCAGTGCGTCAAAAATATACATTTCATTGTAAATTCTACATTAGGATATGGTGGATAAGGTTATAAAATCTAAGCTGACTTTAAGGCAAATTAAAGCTTAATGCCATTATTAAAATTTCATTTGGCAGAAAAATACATGTCATGCTCTTTGATAGAGAAAATTAATTTAAAGAATTTAAGATTTTATAATGTATTTGTGATTATATTCTTCACCATTTTATTGGACAAACTTCATACTCTCTTTCTATTTCCTATTTGTTATTAAACTAATTAATTTCACATCTTAAGAAATGGCAATATCCATATAGTTTTTATTTGCTAAAAATGTAAAATTATGAACTTTTAAGTCACCGTATCATTTTTAATTTTTTAAGAAAAAATTGAGAAAAAAATCTCAAACAACCCAAAGAATTTTTTTTTTTTAAAAGTTTATATTGTAAAAAGTATAAATATGAATCATTTACAAATTATATCTTCATAATTTAATAGAGACAATTTAATTATATAACCCATCATATATAATCCAAATAATCCAACATATTTGGACCTTAATTTTGCCCATACATGCATCAACAAAGTAAGTTTTTTTGAACAATGGTTATTGTTTCAAGTATAAGGAGTTTGGATACTCCCATGAGATTGCAAGTTCAATCATTATTTTATGTATGAAACTTACTTTATTAAAAGAGCCACTTTCAATTCTAAGTCTGATATTGTCCGACTTTAAATTAAGATTTGTACAATCTCCATTTCACGAGATAATTTTTGGAATTAAATTAGATTCGAATTCATTTTCTTTACAAATATGATATAACTTGTATAACTCTAATTTAAGTCAAGATTATAACAAAACAGTGTGCATTCACTACAAGATATTTTACTTTTTATGACGAATTTTTTAATGACGCATAAAATTTCGTCACAAATTATAACTTACGACGACGAATTTTTTAAAACGTCACCATACTATTTTTTATTGTAACGAAATTATTTTGTGTCATTTTATATTTTAATTATCGTCACTAAAAGATTAATTTTGTGACGAAAAAATATATTTCGTCATGATTTATTTAGGAGAGATAATTTCCCACCATTTTTTTTGGAGGAAAAAAATTTAATGACAAAATAATAACTTATTGCAACGTATAAAATCGTCACAAAATATTTATTTTTCATGACGAATTATTTTTGTCATAATTAAATAAATTAGTGATAATAAAATCATTTCGTCACAAATAACATATCGGTATAAAAAATATTATATTTATGATAAATAAATGTATTACAAAAAATGAATGTACTGTGACGAGATACAATTTCGTCACATTTGATATGGAGGAAAAATTTTCACCCTTTTTTTTTGGAAGAAAAAAATATAACGGAAAAATTTACTATTTACGACATATAAATTTGTCATCAAATACTTATTTTGTTTATGACATTAATTATTTTTGTCACAATTTAATGAATTAGCGACGATAAAATTATTTCGTCACAATAATGTTATTTATGATAAATAAATATGTTACAAAAAAGGAATATATTATGACGAAATATAATTTCATCACTAATACAATCAATTTATGATAATAATAATTTTCTGTCACAGTTGGTTGTAATGTTAATATATGAGAAAAAAATTATGTCATAAAAAATAATTGAATTTAATGCGAAATAGATTTTGGAATGTTTTTTGGATCAGCTCGACCGGCTAAAAAATTAAAAATTTTGAGGGGTCATAACTTTTGACTCAGGTTGAGTTACGGAAGTCATTACATGTTAAAATGAATCGGTCTGAAAATCGAAATTAATTGACTAATTAATGGTTATTATTTTGAAAAAAATCGATATTAATGGACTAATTATTTTTTGACTCATAGAGTGATTAATCGATTCATGGCCACCCTTAATAAAAGATAACATTATAAAAACTAAATTAGTTAATTAAATTAAAAGTCAATTAATAGAACAATTAATTAATTATTAATTTAATGAGAAAAAAATAAATATTTTTCTTAAATGATAGAAATTCCTCAGATCATCCAAATTTTCAGCCTTATATAGATAAATAACAATAATAAATAAATAAATAAAAGTAATACATTTGAACCATAGTTAACAACTAAAAAATTGAGAAAAATAACTTAAATATGTAATGGTTACCTGATTCATAAAATCCTATTATTAGAACTATTTAATTTTTTGGTTGAACCGATCAACTAAATCTTAAATAAAAAAATATGATTTAGGGGGTTTTTGGGTTGAGTTGGAAACTTTGGCATCGGTTTGTAAGATAATAAGTCTGTTAATCCCTAAACCATCTATTTTCTGCCTTCTCTCAATCACCCGATCGTTCTTCTCCCATTTCTCAATCGCACTATTCTCAGTCGACCTGTGCCATCGACGGAAGAAGAAGCAGAAGAGCCTCAACCTCGCTATACTTTACCCGATCTCACTCTCTCTCTCTGTCTCATTCTCGCTTTCTCTCTATATCGTCTCACTCTCTCTGTCCCAGTCTCGCGCTCTCTGTCTCCCTCTTTCTCTCTATCACGATCTCACTCTCCCTCACTCGGTTTCGTGATATCAAACAGGTGTGTGTTTTTGACTAAGATAGTAATATTTTCTTCCGTATCTAGCAGATTCTGCTTGTTCTAATTTGTTTGTGGGCAAGAGTTATTTACGATTTCTACTGTAGATGTTAAATGCTAAATGAATTAATTGTTGCGAGCAGATTCTAATGTGTATAGTATTGAAATCTTTGCATTAGGTTAACTGAAATAGCAGAACAAATGAATTTAAACGCTAATTAAATTAATTTCTACTCTAATGTTGCTTGCTTGTTCCTTTTTATTTTATGTGTTTCAGATTATGCAACTCCCTGTTGTAGCTGTGGTATGATTTTTGGCATGCAACTAGCATTATCCTAAAATTTTTGTTGTTTATTAGTTCTAACAATTCAAAACATATGTTACCAGTATGTGAGGCAGGTTTTTACAGTTTGTGATGATTTCCTTCAAAAAAGCAATTCTATTTGTCAATGCATTTGTGAATGCTAGATTTGGTCAGGTAAATATTGTCAAATTTGTATGCTGAAGTGCTTTAGTTTGTAGGTTATTTGATAGTTGTTGTTTGCATAAATCACAGGACAAATTAATGACAATTCCATCAGACTTTTCAAGTGGCGGTTCTTCAGGAAATTGGCTTTTTAAGAATAAAGAACATGGAAAGGTCAGTGTAGCTGTGAGTCCGGTATGCATTCCTTTAGTATTGCATGATTCTTTCATAATTTTCTGCAAAGTTCTTGTTTATGTGACTCATAACAGGGTATGATCATATTGTGGGATGTGGAATAGATATTAAATGAAGTCAAAGTTTAAAAGTGTTATAATTATTTTTCATAGAAAATGAATGGATTCCTTGCTCTAATGAAATTTGGTGATTCTTATGGAATTTGGATTGTGTGTAAGGGTTTGGCTTGTACGTGTTTTAAAGGGTGGCCTAGTGAGTCTTTTTCGTTGTCACTCAGGTAAAATTATACTTGAAAAGCAATTTATAGTAGGGATCTATTTTATGACTTGAAGTTGAACTACTTTGTGTGACCTATGCAACATGCAATAATTAATCAAAGCTCTTTGAAAATATTGTCTTTTCTTCTCTTATTTTTTCCTGCTCTCTCAAAATGATTAAACTGTATACTCTTCAGATTTTAGTCGTCAAGGTCTGATATTTTATTTCAAATTCATGTACTGTGCTGCTCAAGGATGTTGATCTATTTTGTATCTGTTGAAAGTATACTATACTCAAGGGATACTATGTCTCTAGTTCCCTCTGTCAATTTGTTAAGATTATTTCATGGCTTCATTCTCTGTGCTAATTTTCATCGACATTGTCATTCTTTTTATGGAAATTCTACTTTGCTTTGGAATCGGAAAGTACTTGGGCATCATTATGCCTAATCGACCTTTGGCCAGTTAAATGAGTTTGATTATGATTTTGACTATGCTAGGAGTTGCTAAATTTATTATAGGACTATGAGAAGATGGGAAAGAAGAATGCTTTACTTTCTGATTTAAATGGAATTTATTTTCCATTAATTATTTCCTCTTATTAGAATTTTTTTTTTTTGTAGGAACAAGATGCAAACTTTGAAGTTTGAACAGAGTTTATTTCTGGATTATGTGTTAGAATATTTTAATTTTTTGCATTAGGTAATATATTTTTATTTAATTAACATCTTGTTTACATAAATACTCTATTATTAGTTGATGGATAATTTCCTTTAGAAATTTAATTGATTGTATAACATTAAATTTAAAATATGTCATTTTTAGTGCAATGTATATATGACAAGTATATTTGTCATAATTTGTCGACTTATTAGTTCATAAATGACGATATAATATTCACAATTACGATATTAATATTGTCATAAAAAATATTTCTTAATGACAATAAAACATTGTCATTAAAACTATTTTTTTGTGACAATTATTTTTATTTGTTTTTATGTCACTAATTTGTAAAATAATATGACATTCATCATTAATATACATTAATTTAATGACGAAATTATTTTTTGTCACTTAAAAGTATTAGATTTAGTGACGAAATTAAGTATTTTATGACGAAAACTATATTTATTTATGACGATAATTACGTAACCAATGCTTAATGGTTTTAATTAGAAGCAGAGTTTCGTCATTAAAAATATTTAATTTCGTGACGAATTTTAAATTTGTCATAAAAAATTCCAATATTTAGTGACGATAAACAATATAATGTGACGAAATATAATTTTATTTATGACATAATTTTTGTCATGAAAAGTAAGAAGTAAAGGTGACGATAATCATTTTCGTCACAAAAAATATACTTACGGTGACAAAAAAGTAAATCGTCACGTAAACTTTAATGTTACGCGCCTACCGTTACGTTCTCTGTGACGATAAAAAATCGTCACTTTATCTTTTCAGCGACGAAAAATGAATTTTTCATGACAATTTTTTGCGTCATAAAAAGTCAAATTTCTTGTAGTGATTATAAATGCACAGGCAGGCATTATGCAGTCTTGGAGACTATTTTTTTCTTTTTACCCAAAATGCAACAAATTACCGTTTACCTGAACTCAAAAGACATTATTTGAAATGATTTATGCTAAGGACAGCATTAAGTTTAAGCCAAGAGACTAACTAATTTTGAAATTATCTAAAATCAACAAATTAATAGATAGGAGAATTAATAAAGATCAGGCAATTACTCCATCTCCCTGATTAGCATGCAATAGCCATATTCTAATCAGCTCAAGAATCTGTCCATGAAACTCAAATTCAAATTAAAATGCCAAGCCTAGAAAATACTTAATTAAGGCATATAGCAATGTATTAAAATTAAGAAATGTTCAAACCAAAACCACAACAAGTAAACTGTTTTCTTTCATAATTAAACAATCCAATTGGATTTTGTTAACGATAGTGAATGATGTAGGCATGTATATATACGTATACATATACATATAAAAATCTAAAGACTAATAAAATGTCATATACATATGTAGATAAAGTAAGCATTATATGACAGTTTATCACCCATGAATTGAACAGAAAATACTTGTAGACAGGAAGTGTGGGATAGGTGGTAATTGGTATCTGCCCAAACTACATGTAATGCTTGTGGTATTAGGGCAGATAAATGGAAAATTCTATTTCCAAATACCACAAGCATTACATAAAGTGTGGAAGATACATATCTTTTCATCCTAATTGAATATGAGTTTGGGTTCAGAGATTGGGTATTTATAATACCATCTCTTAGCTACCATTCACCCATACACTAAATGCATTTCTCCAAATTTGTCAACTGCACAACAATTGGATTTTGTCAAATTTATTTCCATTCTCGTGGAAATTATATAAAAAAACCTTCAAAAAATGCAATATACAAAATAAAATGAGATAAAAAATTATTCTCATATTTTTCTAAAACAAAGGATATTGACCAACCAAGAAATACCATAAATATAATTAGGAGTTACTCAAATTAAAAAAATCCAAATGTAGAAAGTGAGACCAATTGGAGCAACCACCTAATGCTTAAGGTAAGTCTTGGTTGGTCAATATCCTTTGTTTTAGGAAAATATCAATTACTATTATTTCTCCCATTGTTTTCATATTTTATTGAAATTATGTATGTATAAATTCAGATATTTTTTTGAAAAATGCTTTTGTATCTTTTGATTATCCATTTTCAAATAATTATGTTTTATTATATGGGACAAATATATTTGATTCTAAAGCTCTTTAATTTATTATAGATAGTGTAGTATGTAAATGGTATTAATATGCAAATAATAGCTTTGACTCGAGCTTTCGCGTACATTAACTATTTTCATACTCTATACGTCTAATGATAATCGACTAACTTATTTATTTTGCATACATTTATTATTAGTTATTCGCATACTATATATGTCTTGTTTTACTGACCAACTTATTTATTTTGTGCAAAATATTTATTAGTTATTCGCATACTATATACATCTTGTTATACTTGACCAACTTATTAATAAGATTATATTAACTAATTAATTAATTAATTAATTAAAAACAGATGCATATCCAAATTTCAAGGAGGAGCTAAACAAATTAAGAAAATCATACAGTTGTATAATTGACAAATTTGGAGAAATGAAATTACTAAATGGCCCAGTGGTAGTTGGAGGTGGGATTATAAATGTTCATTTGTGAAGCAAAGATTTACCCACAAAAGTTCACTCACAGGAGAAAATGAATTATATCTTCTAAACATAACGCTTGTGGTATGAGATGAGATTTTGTTAAGCTTTTCTATTCTAATACCATAAGCGTTACACGAAGTTTGGATATATAGAGATATCAAATTTCACACACCACAAGTAATTATCAACAAATTTCTTTTGTTTTCAAGAAACAAGAAATGTATCTTTCAAATGTTATGTAACGTTTTATGGTATATGGTGGAGAGTTTTTTATTTCCTCGCCTTATACCATAACAAGCGTTACATAAATTTTGAATAAGATATCAACTGTCTCCTACCAAGTACAATCATGCATACATCCATTTTTTTTTCATTACATATTATTAAATTTGATACATAATTAGCTACTTAAACTAGACAATTTCGATAATTATTGTTTCCTCAATTTTTTTCTCTTTAATTTATTTGAAAAATCGTTCAGTACTCTAAATTATTAATTTTAATTACATAATATGTTTTTAAAAATGCAGGAGTGAAATTTTTCAATAAAAAAAATGAGATGTGTATAATTTTATCACGTAAACCTAAAGAGACGTATCTCTTTTTCATTGATAGAAAATTATGCATCAGTATTGAAGAACCTAACGTGTAATTAAAATTAATAATTTAGAGTGCTGACTAATTCCTCAAAACAATGAGGGAGTAAATTGACCAAAGTTGTTAAGGTATTATGTATTTATAGACACTTTGGTGCATTTTGTTTCACTTGTATGCATTTATTTCTTTATATTTCTTATATTGCTTGCATATAAGGTTAATTAGCCTGATTGAGTTTTGAAGCTATAATTTTTAATTTACCGATATGGAACCAGAGTTTTAAGATGTTCTTATAGATATATTTTTCTAATGCAATTTACAACTTTATATTGCTGGCTTGTGCTCATTTCCAGGTTTGGGATAGGATCCCTTAATGTAATGTTTTGGGCTTTCCAAAATTAAAAATTTCCTGGAAATTCAAATTTCTATGGTATTTGAAAATTTTTCTTAACATCTATTTTGGAAAAGTTTTCTCATCATGTTAATAGAATAACAAATTATTTCTGTATTGATTCTTTAGTTTCAAGAACACTTATTTTGTCAAAACCGATATAGTAAATTATTTAGTAAATAATAAATTTGTTTGTCCCTGGGTAGAGATGTGACTTGAGCCAATCCCAATTCCGCAAATCTCATTTCGATTTTAACAGATCAAAATCGATGCCTCGGTATTCAGGTTCCTTGTTATCATCTAATAGTTAAAAATAGGAACATATTCCTTTTTAAGTATTGCCGGTTCCCGAAAACGTTGAAAAGAATACATTATATCTTCCCGAATAATAAGTTGGATTGAATAACAATTTGATCACCTGAGACCCAGCATCACAACGTAAAAGACATTGCATGACCATAATAGGTGAAGAACCAAGAGGTTCGGCGGCTCCCTCCAATTTGATAGATTGGGAATCGCTTGTTTCTCCGAAAAGTAGGGGTGTTCATGGACCGGTTAACCGGTTCATAAGCTCTAAAAAAAATCAGTTAATTAAATTCGTTTTTTTGAAAATACTAATAATTAACTAGTTTATTACTATCGGTTAATCAGTCCATCAGTTTCGGATTTTCGGATCGGTTAACCACTATAATTATAAACTATATTCATAAAAAAATTAAAATATTCAAGTTACTTAAAAATTAAAATTAGAAAACAAATATAATTCAATATAGTAATTAAATATAATGTTCAAACTACAATTATAAACTAAAAATGTTCAAAATATTTGAAAATTAAAATTACAAACCGAAAATATAATAATCCAACTAGTTAAACAAAAAAATTTCACACATATTATATTATATATATATATATATATATATGTATCATTTTAATTTTTTTTAACTTTATATATATAAAAAAAATTATATAAAACATATCGGTTAACAGAAAACCGAAACCAAAATACATGTGAAAAATTGTATAAAACCGATCGGTTAACCCAAACCGAAAATCGAAATATGTATAATTATATAAAATCAGTCGGTTAACCGAAACCAACGGTTTTTGAGAATTAAAAACCAAAACTGAAACCGAAATTCATAAAAACTATTAACCATTAATCATAAAAATCGGTACGGTTAATCTATTTTTCGGATCGATTTCGGCTCGATTTGTCGGTTAACCAAGTCCATCGGTTTTTTTGAACACCCCTACCGACAAGTATTACCGGTGCTTGCATTCTTAACAACCCAACGAATTCCCCTCCAACCATTGTTCTCATCAGCATCTCCCACCATTTATCCTACAACCAAAAATGGCATGAACTTATACAATATGATTGAAAGAAAATTGAAAAATTTACAATGTTTTTTTTAAATTTTTTTTATTTATAAACATTTCTGAAATAAACTTCAACATTGATGTATTCAAAATTCAAAATTTCTTATACATATATGATAAATATATTTGACTGTAAAACATCGAAGAATTAGACTATTTGTACTTATGTACATTTTATTCTCTTCATGAGTTCATGTATAATTAAACAAATAATAGTATACATTTTTAGAAAATTGATTTTTTTAAAATTTTTATAAAAAAATAAAAATCTTATTCACCTCTAAACAATGATCGAATGTCGAATTTGAATAAATTTTCGCAATCTAAACAACTAATAATAAAACTAAAAGGGATAGGTATAAAAAAAACCTTCAAAAAATGCGATATACAAAATAACATGAGATAAAAATTATTCTCATATTTTCCTAAAGCAAAGGATATTGACCAACCAAGAAATACCATAAATATAATTAGGTAGTTGCTCAAATTAAAAAAAAAAAAATTCCAAAAAATGAGACCAATTGGAGCAACTACCTAATGCTTAAGGTAAGTCTTGGTTGGTCAATATCCTTTATTTTAGGAAAATATCAATTAGTATTATCTCTCGCATTATTTTCATATTTTATTAAAATTATGTATGTATAAATTCAGATATTTTTTTGAAAAATATTTTTCTATCTTTTGATTATCCATTTTCAAATAATTATGTTTTATTATATCGGACAAACATATTTGATTCTAAAGCTTTTTAATTTGTTATAAATAGTGTAGTATGTAATTGGTAGTAATATGCGAATAATAGTTTCGACTCGAGCAGCTATGTTTATTTTGTGTACATTATTTATTAGCTATTTGCATGCTCTATACGTCTTATAATAATCGACTAACCTATTTATTTTGCATACATTTATTATTAGCAAATAATTGATGTAAACAATGTTCATAGAAACCTATTAATAAAATTTGATATAATGTTTGGACGGTTTGAGAATATTATAATTGATAGAAACATGACTGGAATTTGGATAATAAAGTTAATTTTGATGATAGCTTTTAGATATACCATATAATCATAGGTAGTATTATATATGTAATAATTTTATTTAATTTAATGGTTATAGATGAGAACACAGACCACTATAGAATTGGTTGAAAGAGTGGATTTTATTTTTATGTATCAAAACAATAATTGATGCAATAGCTACGAATAAGACTTGAGAACCTTTTGACTAATTTTGTATTTTTATTTTAATTATCGTAGTTATATATATATAGAAATATTTGATAATATGAAAATTAAGAGTTTGGTCAAAAATTTATTGTGCAGTTTTAATATTGGTTTAAAATGAAAATGAAAATAAAACTATTCCAAGATTTGTACAAGAGAAAGAGAAAGAAACAGTGATGTGATAACATGCTTGTGTACGTGGTGTGGATACATTTGAATTGTCTAATATCACACGCATCATCCGTATATGTGTGTGCATTTAAATTGTCTAATATTATGCATGTTATTGGTCGTACGATCCAAATACGTTGTACCATATGTGTATTAATTAAATTACTACTCCAAAAAGAGATATCTAAAGGAATTATAATAATAAAAAAATAGAAAAGGCAATATAATCTGCTTTTCTGAAATATGGTCGCTTTGAAAGTGGAGTTCAGAATTGAAATTTATCTAATTTACATGATTCACTATATATATATATATATATATATATATATATATATATATATATATATATATATATATATATATAGGACCAATCTTCTCAGCTCCAATCAAACTTTTGATCAATCTATCCTGAATTAAATCAATTATAATTTTTTTTATATACAATTACATTTTTGAAATATAATATAAATTAAATCTTAATTAATTGAAAAAGTTGTGAAACTCTTGTTTTATTTATTTATTTTTTTCAGTCTTAAGAAGCTATATTTTTTACATAAATTTGAAAAAGATAGATAGTATGGAGAATTAAGGCATTTTTTTTAATACGTCCTTATATTAAATGAGAACATATTACTAAAACAAAAGATATTAGCATATAATCATTCATTACTGTACACATTAAGAACAAATCAAGTTATATAGGAAATAACCAATATGTGAATATAAGTAGTCATCCAAAATAGGAATATTTTACAACACTTCCCCTTAGATGACTATATATTATGAACATGGCTCATTAAAAGCTTACTAAGAAAAATCCAGTAAGATAAAAATTTAGCTGATAAAAAATAGTACAATATTCATTGGTAGTTCCCCTCAAAAATTGAATAAATCACACTAAATCTTTCAATTGACGCATTCCAATATTGTGCACATACTTCTTGAAAATTAAACTTGGTAGGTCCTTTGTGAACAAACCTGCTGGATTATCGAACTTTGCAAACATCAATTTATCTTTCTTTCATAAGTTCATGAGGGTAGAAGAATTTTGGTGAGATATGTTTGATTCTATCTCTTTTGATATAACTACCTTTGAGTTATAAGATACATGCTGCATTATCCTCACATAATTTTGTTGGCTTGTTCTCCACCACTAATTCACTTGCTCTTTTAATGTATTGAGTCATGGATCTCAACCACACACATTCACGACTTACTTTATGAATGGCTAATATTTCTAAATGATTTAAGGAAGCAGCAGTGGTTGTTTGCTTCACAGATCGCTAAGAAATAACAGTGTCACCATATGTGAACACAAGCCCATTTGTGACCGAGCTTTATAATGATCTGATAAGTACCCGACATCTGCATACCCTGCCAATTCTGAATTTGCTATTTTGGTGAAAAACAAATCCATGTGAGAAGTGCCACGAAAATAATGTAGAATTTGTTTTACACCATTCCATTATCTTAAAGTTGGTGCATAACTAAATCTTACTAGCAAATCAACTGCAAAAACTATATCTGGTCGAGTGCTATTTGCACAATATAAAAATACACCTATTGCACTAAAATATGGTATTTCATGACCAATAATCGCTTCGTTATCTTTTTGTGGATAAAAAAGATCTTTCTTGACATAAAAAACGAACAACCATTGAAATGGTTAATGGATATGATTTATCCATATAAATTTGTTTTAAGATTTTCTCTATATAAGTTGCTTGATGCACAAGAATTCATTTTGGCAAATATTCAACTTGAAACCCTAAATAAAATTTTGTTTTTCTAAGATCTATCATTTCAAACTCCTTTGTTAAATATTCTGTAGTAATAGAGATCTCTTCTGGAGTCCTTACTATGTTTAAGTCATCAAAATAAAGTGCAACTATATCATGAATTTATCTTATTGATAAAAACATATGGACAAATATAATTATTCTCATACCCATTTTCACTAAAATATCTATTACGCTTCTGGCGAATTTTAAATTCATTGACAATATTATAAAATGTCTTGCATGAATAATGATTGTTTACCTTTTCATTTTAATAAGCCATGCTATCAATCTTAAGGGGTTATGGACATTCATAATCATGGAATTCGCAGTGCATACTTTCTCTTGAATATCCATTAATACGTATCGTGCCTCATTAAAATCCTACTAGAAAAAATCCTGTGGAATAAAAACTTAGTGAAGGAAAAAAGAGTACACAATATCTTTAATACACATCATAAGTTGCTTGGTTTTTAATAGGAAAACCTAATGGGAAAAAACCTTAGTTTAGGAAAAAAGAGTGCAACGTATATTTTTCTTTCTCTTATAACAATTTCAGTACATAACTTTAAACTTTTACATGTAGAGTTCTGATATGTCATATTATAAGATTCTTTGTCTAAAAATGAGGCACATATCTTCTGGATATGCCAGCCATATATCTTCTGGATATATTATGCATGAACTGAAAAATCACAACTAAAACTTATTTTGTAAAATTACATTTTGTACCTTCATAAGCATGTACAAAATTATCTCCACATCTTTCATTTCTTTAAGATGGAGAATTTATAAAACTTAACAATATGATCATACGTACAACCAGTACGTGACAAACGTACTTTCATATCATATAATTTATCCATTCTCAAATGATATTTTTAACCATTCTTATTTTTCTCTTAATTATCAACCAATTATGGTGGTAAAAATTAGTAATAGAATAGTAATAATTATCATTTCTTGAAAATACCACTTCTATAGCTATGATTTTATATTGCTTCATTCACTTTAGGAAATGAAATAAATGTAATAGAATAATTTTCGTGACACATATATAATATAATAATTGAATTCAAACATTTCTAAGGCAATACTTAAAAATAAATATAAATAATAGTTTTTTCAAATAAAATAATTATAAGAAAATTAGAATCTTTAAAACAATATGTAATTTTAAGTAATAATTTGACAATTACCTTATAATGCATGATTACATAATACATCAATAGCAATAGTATATGATCAAAAAATATGTCGTATCTAGTGATTTTATAACCATTGGGGTACTCAATGGTAGATAACAGGTAATCATTTTATCAAAAATTATACTTTCAATCAAATTGTGTTTGATTTTCAAGTCGATACAAAATTTTAGTTTTCAATATTTGTTAAAATATTTTAAACTCTTCAATAGTCTCAATAACAATTAAAATCATAAATAAATCATGATAATATGCAACATTATAATACTTCAAAATCATACACATAAAATTTAATACATATTTATATTAAACCAAAATTTTAAAAAATATCTGTATATGCTTCAGGCATGATAAATTTTTCAGGAATTTTTATGTGATATATAATTTCATTAATAAATAGGCAAATAGTATCAATTAGTTACATGCTAATATACTGACATATTAAAAAATACTTATTGCATCCATATCTATTATAAAAAAATATATCTTTTCATAATAAATGCCAATTCATTGCAATAAATGTCATAAAATAAATCATTGTTTATGACTACAGGTCCAAATATATCATGTGTACCCCATTGGCATCATATTTTTCAATATTTGAACTACAAGTCCAAAAATTCATTTTATAGAATTGAATACAATTAATATCTGTATTTTTCAATAGATTTAATTTCAAGATCCTCACTATGTTGAAAATATCAACATCAATAATTTTATGCAGAGATGTTGTCACAACTTTATTTTTTTCCGGTTTCTTTCAATGACATAACATATTGAGATCTCTTATTTAATTTCAAGTACTTGAACCACTTCTGGGGTTTTGAAATTATTTATGTCATATGTTTTTTCAGGAGTACCTGTCTTCATAATATGATCATTATTTGCTCCTTTCTATTCAAAGATTTTATTTTTATTTGGAACCGAATAATTTATCCTACAAGGCAAATTGTTCTGCTAAGACATTACTTTGAATTGGAGCATTTGCAACCGATATACATGTGATTCAATAAATCTTTACATAGTAACAAAAATATTAGCATCATAATTTGAACTTTAGGTTCATGGTATGAGGATCTAAGTTACACATAATGTATTTATTGTTATATTTTTTAGCTGCTTACTTCTCCTGATATTAGGAAAACTATTTAATTAAAATGCAATTTTTAACTAAAAATTGCAATAGACGAGTTTAATGATCTTTGTTGGCATAATGCATGTAAGTATTGCTTCAAGCAATAATATCCCTATATAAAAATAGGAGTACTATTGTTCTTTTAAAAATATATAGTAATTAATCAGAGGCATAAACATTTTGGTAAACTTTTGAAACGGACTTATAACAATCATTTACCCGCGACATACAATCACTAGTATTACCAAGAAAAATGTCTTGATTGCATCATCAAGAAGTTGTGCACTTAATTTGCATAATCTCACGTTACAGGTTGTGAGTTGATAATAAACACACATATTACCATTTTATCGATGCATCTATCAAAAATCATAAAATACTTGAGCGGTTAACATGGTGGATAGTGGGCCCACATATATTATCTTCATTCATTCCAGAATGAAGGGAATTTAGTGCATTTATTAGCTAGCAATACTTTAGTAATATTTCTTGAAAACAAGTAACTTATGAGAATTTCTTAAATTGAATTAAAGAAACTTTTAGTTCTCTAATATATATGAAGTCTCAATAATTTATACATTATAATTGACCCGGAATGGTCAAGCTGGTCATACCAAGTAATCAATTGTCATTCAATTAGTAAATTTTAGATTCACAATTTTTATTATATCAAATATTTACATTAATTGATAAACATCAAGTTTCTTAATATTAATATCAATCAGTCAACAAATTTCGAGTTACTAATATTTGTATTTATCAATAAATTTCAAGTTTATTGATATTAGTATCAATTAATTAGTAAATTTCAGGTTACTAATATTTGTATAACAGTTAGTAAATTTCAGGTTACTTATATTTCTATTTGTTAGTAAAATCAAATAATTTTCAAAAAAATATTTATAATTTTAATCTCAAAGTGATATTCATTTCAGTGAATATCTTTTAGAAATCAATAAATTTCTTTTAGAAATATTGAAAAATAATATATTTCATAGCAATTTGTTGCGGATAATGGCATTACAGCTCTTCAAGAGCGTTCAAGTAATTGTATTACGCATACAAAAAAATTATACAATTCATGATATCATAACTCAATGTATAATCAATTTTATTGATTCATGAAAATTAGAATAATTCAAAATTTACGTATTAAATTTACTTACCGTCTAATTCTTGAAAATTAAAATCTTGATTCTTTTTAGCTGGATTGTAGTAAAACACTAGCTTTCAATTATCAAAATTTATGATAGAAACTTAATTGTGCTAATCACATATTGTAAATAAATTAAAAGATAGAAGAATAAATAGAACAAGAAAATAAGGAGTAGAGAGAAATTGCTATTCTCTTGTTATTATTGTGTGTTTATAACCAGGCACAATGGTCATATATATGGGTACAAAGATTTGATTCATATAGGAAGATTTAACCTATATAGGAAACAAGTAAGTTTAGAAACAAATCAAGTTATATAGGAAATAACCAATATGGGAATATAGGTAGTCATCCAAAATAGGAATATTTCACAACAAATTAAAATCCATTTTATTAGAATTTCATTGGATTATTATAAGATAACCAACATATATAATCCATTATCAAATTTAAGAAATATTAATACGGATTATGAATTACATAATGAGCCAGACCAACCAATATCCCATGTAGCAGCCCAACCCAAAACACTTAATCCATCGTTGCCCCTTTATCTCGTTATTGATGGGCCTACTTATAGTCCAAATCGCATACCCGATGCCGTCAAAAATAAACATTTCATTGTAAATTCTACATTAGGATACGGTGAATAAGGTTATAAAATCTAAGCTGACTTTAAGCTTCACGGATTATTAAAATTTAATTTGGTAGAAAAATAAATGTCATGCAATAGAGAAAATTAATTTAAAGAATTTAAGATTTTATAATGTATTTGTGATTATATCCTTCACCATTTTATTGGACAGCGCCTGAAACTTTTTTCTCTATTTCTGTTTGCTATTTGTTATTAAACTAATTAATTTCACATCTTAAGAAATAATAAATAAGTATATAGTTTTTATTTGCTTAAAAATGTATAATTATGCACTTTTAGGACGCTGTATCATTTTTAATTTTTTAAGAAAAAATTGAGAAAAAAAGCAATTGAAGGAAAGTTTTTTTTTTAATAAAAAAAAAGAAATTTTATATTGTAAAAAGTATAAATATGAATCATTTATAAATTATATCTTCATAATTTAATATAGAAAATTTATATAATAATCCAATATGTCTTATAATCCAACTGAATTGTGTTGGATTATGTCCATTAAAGATTTTAGATGTGTTGAGTTGAAACTCAATTATAACCTACTTTGGACCTTAATTTTGCCAATACATGCAACAAAGTAAGTTTCTTTGATAATGGTTATTGTTTCAAGTATAATGAGTTCGATTCCAATCATTGTTTCATGCATGAAGCATAAGCCATTAAAAAAACCACTTTCAAATCTAAATCCGACATTATCGGACTTTAAATTAAGTACTTTTTTATGAATTCATATGTCCCTAATTTGGTATACTTGACCTCCTTTCACCTTACAAAAGAAATGTTTTTTTTTTTTTAAAAAAAAAGAAGAAAATTATTAGAAGATACAAAATTATTATACATTTAAGTCAAACCCTCTACCAATACTAAAAAAAAAAAAGAAAATTATTAGAAGATACCAAATTCACATAATAATTAGAAAACTCTCTACCAATACTAAACATTTATGAACTTCAGAGAAAACGCAACCACAATATAAATTTTCTTTCTTTATTTTTTTTCTTCTTTTAATTTTAGGTTCTATTAATTTAGGTTAATAATATTATTACGTATCTCATATCAGTTAATTACAAAAACTATAACACTCTTTTATAAGGTTTGGACAATCTCTATTTCACAAGATAATTTTTGGAATTAAGTTAGATTCGAATTCATTTTCTTTACAAATATGATATAACTTGTATAACTCTAATTTAAGTCAAGATTATAACAAAACAGTATGCATGATAAATGCACAGGCAGGCATTATGTAGTCTTGGAGGCTATTTTTTTCAATGTTTTCAGAAACGGATCGGACATCGACTCGGCTTGCCAACTGAGTCATGAGTTAACTGGTTGAACCGAATCGACTCGGAGTTTTTTATTTTTTTTAAATATAATTATTTATAAAAAAATTAAAAATATAATATATTAAAAATTCCCGATCCAATCCGATTTTTTCCGGTTCAATCCGAGTTTTTGTATATTCCGATTTTCATGTTAGCTCAAATCGGTTTTCTTACCGAGTCACGGTTGAACCGGTTTGACCGGCCGAGTCAACCCGATTTTTAAAACATTGATTTTTTTTTTTATTCTTTCTACCCAAAATGCAACAAATTACCGTTTCCCTCAACTTAAAAGACAGTATTTGAAATAATTTATGCTAAAAAATTACCTAAATTATATTACTGTAACTAAAAAAAATCAACAAATTAATAGATGGGAGAATTAATAAAGATCAGGCAATTACTCCATCTCCCTGATTAGCATGCAATAGCCATATTCTAATCAGCTCAAGAATCTGTCCATGAAACTCAAATTCAAATTAAAATGGCAAGCGTAGAAAATACTTAATTAAGGCATATAGCAATGTATTGAAATCAAGAAATGTTAAAACCAAAACCACAACAGGTAAACTGTTTTCTTTCATAATTAAACAATCCAATTGGATTTTGTTACCGATAGTGAATGATGTAGGCGTGTATGTATACATATACATATACATATAAAAATCTATAGACTAATAAAATGTCATATACATATGTTGATAAAGTAAGTATTATATGACAGTTTATCACCCATGAATTGAACAGAAAATACTTGTAGACAGGAAGTGTGGGATAGGTGGTAATTGGTATCTGCCCAAACTACATGTAATGCTTGTGGTATTAGGGCAGATAAATGGAAAAATCTATTTCCATATACCACAAGCATTACATAAAGTGTGGAAGATACATATCTTTTCATCCTAATTGAATATGAGTTTGGGTTCAGAGATTGGGTATTTATAATACCATCTCTTAGCTACCATTCACCCATACACTAAATGCATTTCTCCAAATTTGTCAACTACACAACAATTGGATTTTGTCAAATTTATTTCCATTCTCGTTGTTTCTTTTTTAAGAAATTTTTGGATATGAATATTGATGTTCACGGGATCATAGACTTGTGTGGATTTTCTATTATCTTCATGTTTATAACAATACCATTAAAATAATTGAGAAATGTTTTCCTTTAGTGTCAAAGAAATTTGTTTTGTCTGGCTAAATTGAAAAATGTTTTTCCATTGGTTTCAAGAAAATTTGCATCAAATTGATTAAACTTAATCAATATAAAGTTAAAAATAAATAAATAACTCATGTTTGAACTATATTTGTTTCATGAATAAATAATTACCTAGGGGTGTACACGGTTCGGTACAATTCGGAGATTTCCAAATCTCCGTATTGTATTGAAATTTCGGTTCCTAAAAATTTCGGTACAATTCGGTTCTTAAAAATTTCGGTACAATTCGGTACGGTTTTTTTAATTTTCGGTACAATTCAGTTCGGTTTTTCGGTTCTTTCGGTACAAAATAAAACAATACAGTACAATACGGTATTTCGGATAATTTTAATAATTTATTTTTTAAATATTTTAAAAATTATCATTTCTTTAAACTTAAATTTTAATTCACTCCAAAAACTCAAAATAAACATTTTCATCCCCCTAAAAATTTTCAAATTTTATTCTTAATAATATTGCTTTACAACTAAAATAATATTGACATTATTTTTAATAATCCTTGATGATGATTGGTGTGTTAATCATATATTAATTAAGTTTCTGATAATAAAAATTATATATATTACTATCTTCAATCATATATGAATTTATAAAAATAAATTGGTTTTGTTTGCAATGTATATAGAAAAACTTGAGTTGAGGTAGATTATTTATACATTTTATTATGTCAACAAAAAAGTGCAAAGTAAATATGAAATAAAATTTTAATAGTAATGCCAAAAGTTTTGACATATATTAATTCATATTATAGTAGTGGAAGGAAATTCTAGTTATTTTTTTTTTTTGGATATATAGAGACTTTAAACTATATATAAAATGTGTACTATGTTTATAATTTTGACATATATATTAAATATAGGTTTGACTAAATATAATATTTCATCCGTATTCAATTACTCATATAGATAATTAGATATTGTGCTAGATATAAATGGGTATTAGCTGAGTGATATTAAATATAAATCAAATTAATTAATAAGAAAATTACATACTCATATAATTAGTTATATATATAACCTTAACTAATTATATTTAGAGAATAGAAGATGGCTCTATGGATTATGATTATGTTTAGGGTTTATTCACATTTATTATCTTGACTCAATTATTATACTCAATCTCATTAAATTTGGCTTAACAGTTAAGAGATTGTTAATTGCTATTATAGTCAATAGTTATATTATAAGGGTGAATGTGAAATACAGCCATCTTTTTATAGGTTTTGTAGTTTAATAGAATATATAATTAATAATACGTATTGTACTTGAACAATTACTTTATGTCTTAATTTTCTTTTATCAAATTATTCATATATATAACAATTTTCATGAAAAATAAAATATTGTGATAATGAAAAACCAACATTTTTATAGTATTAATTACTAAGCTAATTAAATTATTCGTAAGATTATTATATTCTTATATATTTATATTAATTGGTAAAATTTCATTGATACAATAATTGTATATAATTATACTATTAAAATACATAATCAATTACTCATATAAATATTATGCCAAAAATAGATGAGTATTGGTTGAGTGATGCTAAAAATAAATTGAATTATTGATAAGGTGATTAATATTATATACCCATAAATTTACATCAATTGGTAAAATTTCATTTTTAATACATTCTTATTTATAAATAGATTTTTAATTTACATACTCATATAAAAATTGTGACGAAAATAGATAAGTATTAGTTGAGTGACACTAAAATTAAATAAAATTAATTGTATATTCATATAGATATAATAATTAAATTTATCAAATTAATAATTAAAATATCCATTTTAATTTATTAACTATTTATTATATTAATTTAGTGCATTAAAATATTTAATACAAATAATTATGAAACTAAATTTATATAATAAATATATAATATAAATTATAAATAATATTTATATATAAATTACTAGTATTATATAAAATAAGTAATAAATATCAGTTCTTTCGGTCCAATTCGGTTCCAAAACAGTTCGGTACTATTCAATACGGTTCTCGGTCCGGTTCCAGTACAATTCGGTTCGGTCCTAGTAAAAAATTCAACGGTACAATTCGGTTCGGTTCTAGTAAAAAAAGTCAACGGTACAGTTCGGTTCTGGATCTTTTTCTTCGGAATTTCGGTTCGGTACAAAAAAATTCAGATCCGTACACCCCTATAATTACCCTCAAACACGATCGAGTTTGAGTTAGTTACAAAATCGGATTGCCTAATTTGACGAATTTATAATTAATTTATAAGCGAGTTAAAAAAAAAAATAAGAAACAAAAAAAAAAGACAAGTATGATATGTAAATAATGAATGCACAATATTCGCTAAATAAGCATAGTTGCTCGAGTCGAGTCTAATAATTACACATATATTATACCTTATACAAATGAAGATACTTTCAAATTGCATGAACTTATACAATATGATTGAATGTGGCTAATTAAATTTAAGTAGAAAATTGAAAATTTTACAATGTTTTTTTTTTAATTTTTTTTTTATTTAAAACCATTATTCTGAAATAAACTTCAGCGTTGATGTATTCAAAATTTGTGATACATATGATAAATATATTTGACATCGAAGAATTAGACTATTTGTACTTATGTACATTTTATTCTCTTCATGTATAAATTATAATTAAACAAATAATACTATATATTTTCAGAAAATTGATATTTTTTTTTTTAATTTTTATAGAAAATAAAAATTTGATTCACCTTTAAACAAAACAGTGATTGAATGTCGAATTCGAATAAGTTTTCACAACATAAATAACTAATAATAGAATTAGAAGGGATAGTTATAAACAAAGGATATTGACCAACCAAGAAATACCATAAATATAATTAGGAGTTACTCAAATTAAAAAAATCCAAATGTAGAAAGTGAGACCAATTGGAGCAACCACCTAATGCTTAAGGTAAGTCTTGGTTGGTCAATATCCTTTGTTTTAGGAAAATATCAATTACTATTATTTCTCCCTTTGTTTTCATATTTTATTGAAATTATGTATGCATAAATTCAGATATTTTTTTGAAAAATGCTTTTGTGTCTTTTGATTATCCATTTTCCAATAACTATGTTTTATTATATTGGACAACTCTTTAATTTGTCATAAATTGTGTAGTATGTAATTGGTAGTAATATGCGAATAATAGTTTTGACTCGTGCTTTTACTTGCATTATTAGCTTTTACTTACATTATTTATTAACTATTTGCATACTCTATTTGTCTTATAATAATTGACTAACTTATTTATTCTGCATACATTTATTATTAGTTATTTGCATAATGTATATGCCTTGTTTTATTCCACCAACTTATTTATTTTGCGCAAAATATTTATTAGTTATTTGCATACTCTATACATCTTGTTATACTTGACCAACTTATTAATAAGATTATATTAATTAATTAATTAATTAAAAACAGATGCATATCCAAATTTCAAGGAGGAGGGAAACAAATTAAGAAAATCATACAGTTGTATAATTGACAAATTTGGAGAAATGAAATTACTAAATGGCCCTGTGGTAGTTGAGAGGTGGGATTATAAATGTTCATTTTGTGAAGCAAAGATTCACCCACAAAAGTTCACTCATATGAGATGAGATTTGTTAAGCTTTTCTATTCTTATACCACAAGCGTTACACAAAGTTTGGATATACAGAGATATCAAATTTCACACACCACAAGTAATTATCAACAAATTTCTTTTGTTTTCAATAAACAAGAAATGTATCTTTCAAATGTTATGTAACGCTTTATAGTATATGTTGGAGAGTTTTTTATTTCCCCGCCTTATACCATAACAAGCGTTACATAAACTTTGAATAAGATACCAACTGTCTCCTACCTAGCACAATCATGTATGCACCCATTTTGGTGCATTTTGTATCACTTGTATGCATTTATTTCTTTATATTTCTTATATTGCTTGCATATAAGGTTAATTAGCCTGACTGAGTTTTGAAGCTAATTTTGAATTTACTGATATGGAACCAGAGTTTTAAGTTATTCTTATAGATATATTTTTCTAACGCAATTTACAACTTTATATTGCTGGCTTGTGCTCATTTCCAGGTTTGGGATAGGATCCCTTAATGTAATGTTTTGGGCTTTCCAAAATTAAAAATTTCCTGGAAATTCAAATTTCTATGGTATTTGAAAATTTTTCTTAACATCTATTTTGGAAAAGTTTTCTCATCATGTTAATAGAATAACAAATTATTTCTGTATTGATTCTTTAGTTTCAAGAACACTTATTTTGTCAAAACCGATATAGTAAATTATTTAGTAAATAATAAATTTGTTTGTACCTGGGTAGAGATGTGACTTGAGCCAATCCCAATTCCGCAAATCTCATTTCGATTTTAACAGATCAAAATCGATGCCTCGGAATTCAGGTTGCTTGTTATCATCTAATAGTTAAAAATAGGAACATATTCCTTTTTAAGTATTGCCGGTTCCCGAAAACATTGAAAAGAATACATTATATCTTCCAGAATAATAAGTTGGATTGAATAACAATTTGATCACCTGAGGCCCAGCATCACAACGTAAAAGACATTGCATGACCATAACAGGTGAAGAACCAAGAGGTTCGGCGACTCCCCCCAATTTGATAGATTGGGAATCGCTTGTTACTCCGACAAGTAGGGGTGTTCATGGACCGGTTAATCGGTTCATAAGCTCTCAAAAAAATCAGTTCATTAAATTTGATTTTTTGAAAATACTAACCATTAACCAGTTCATTATTATCGGTTAACCAGTCTATCAGTTAACCACTATAATTATAAACTATATTCATAAAAAAATTAAAATATTCAAGTTACTTAAAAATTAAAATTAGAAAACAAATATAATTCAATATAGTAATTAAATATAATGTTAAAACTACAATTATAAACTAAAAATGTTCAAAATATTTGAAAATTAAAATTATAAACCGAAAATATAATAATCCAACTAGTTAAACAAAAAAATTTCACACATATTATATTATACATACATATACATATATATATATATATATATATATATATATATATATCATTTTAATTTTTTTTAACTTTATATATATAAAAAAAATTATATAAAACATATTGGTTAACCGAAAACAGAAACCAAAATACATGTAAAAAATTGTATAAAACCGATCGGTTAATCCAAACCAAAAACCGAAATATGTATAATTATATAAAATCGGTCGGTTAACCGAAACCGATGGTCTTTTAGAATAAAAAACCGAAACTGAATTGAAACCGAAATTCATAAAAACTATTAACCATTAACCATAAAAATCGGTTCAATTAATCTATTTTTCGGATCGGTTTCGGTTCGATTTGTCGGTTAACCAAGTCCATCGGTTTTTCTTAACACCCCTACCGACAAGTATTACCAGTGCTTGAATTCTTAACAACCCAACGAATTCCCCTCCAACCATTGTTCTCATCAGCATCTCCCACCATTTATCCTACAACCAAAAATTGCATGAACTTATACAATATGATTGAATGTGGCTAATTAAATTTAAGTAGAAAATTGAAAAATTTACAACGTTTTTTTTTTTTTATTTTTTTTTATAAACATTTCTGAAATATACTTCAGCATTGATGTATTCAAAATTTCCGATACATATATGATAAATATATTTGACTGTAAAACATCGAAGAATTAGACTATTTGTACTTATGTACATTTTATTCTCTTCATGAGTTCATGTATAATTAAACAAAATAATAGTATATATTTTCAGAAATTTGATTTTTTTAAAATTTTTTATAAAAAATAAAAATAGTTTTCGCATTCTAAACAACTAATAATAAAATTAGAAGGGATAGGTATAAAAAAACATTCAAAAAATGCGATATACAAAATAAAATGAGATAAAAATTATTCTCATATTTTCCTAAAGCAAAGGATATTGACCAACCAAGAAATACCATAAATATTATTAGGTAGTTGCTCAAACTAAAAAAAAAAAAAAATCCAAAAAGTGAGACCAATTGGAGCAACTACCTAATGCTTAAGGTAAGTCTTGGTTGGTCAATATCCTTTGTTTTAGGAAAATATCAATTAGTATTATCTCTCGCATTATTTTCATATTTTATTGAAATTATGTATGTATAAATTCAGATATTTTTTTGAAAAATGTTTTTCTATCTTTTGATTATCCATTTTCAAATAATTATGTTTTATTATATCGGACAAACATATTTGATTCTAAAGCTCTTTAATTTGTTATAAATAGTGTAGTATGTAATTGGTAGTAATATGCGAATAGTAGTTTCGACTCGAGCAGCTATGTTTATTTTGCATACATTATTTATTAGCTATTTGCATGCTCTATACGTCTTATAATAATCGACTAACCTATTTATTTTGCATACATTTATTATTAGCAAATAATTGCTGTAAACAATGTTCATAGAAACCTATTAATAAAATTTGATATAATGTTTGGACGGTTTGAGAATATTGTAGTTGATGGAAACATGACTGGAATTTGGATAATAAAGTTAATTTTGATGATAGCTTTTAGATATACCATATAATCAAAGGTAGTATTATATATGTAATAATTTTATTTAATTTAATGGTTATAGATGAGCACACAGACCACTATAGAATTGGTTGAAAGAGTGGATTTTATTTTTATGTAGCAAAACAATAATTGATGCATTAGCCTACGAATAAGACTTGAGAACCTTTTGACTAATTTTGTATTTTTATTTTAATTATCGTAGTTATAGAAATATTTGATAATATGAAAATTAAGAGTTTGGCCAAAAATTTATTGTGCAGTTTGAATATTGGTTTAAAATGAAAATGAAAATAAAACTATTCCAAGATTTGTACAAGAGAAAGAGAAAGAAACAGTGATGTGATAACATGCGTGTACGTGATGTGGATACATTTGAATTGTCTAATATCACATGCATCATCCTTATATGTGTGCGCATTTAAATTGTCTAATATTATGCATGTTATTGGTCGTACGATCCAAATACGTGTTTACTCTATGTGTATTAATTCAATTACTACTCCAAAAAGAGATATCTAAAGGAATAATAATAAAAAAAAAATCGAAAAGGCAATATAATCTGCTTTTCTGAAATATGGTCGGTTTGAAAGTGGAGTTCAGAATTGAAATTTATCTAATTTACATGATTCACTATATATATATATATATATATATATATATATGGGACCAATCTTCTCAGCTCCAATCAAACTTTTGATCAATCTATCCTGAATTAAACCAAATATAATTTTTTTTATCTACAATTACATTTTTGAAATATAATATAAATTAAATCTTAATTAATTGAAAAAGTTGTGAAACTCTTGTTTTATATTTTTTTTTTCAGTCTTAAGAAGATATATTTTTTACATAAATTTGAAAAAGATAGATAGTATGGAGAATTAAAGCATTTTTTTTAATACGTTCTTATATTAAATGAGAACATATTACTAAAACAAAAGATATTAGCATATAATCATTCATTACTGTACACATTAAGAACAAATCAAGTTATATAGGAAATAACCAATATGTGAATATAAGTAGTCATCCAAGATAGGAATATTTTACAACACTTCCCATTGGATGACTATATATTATGAACATGGCTCATTAAAAGGTTACTAAAAAAAATCCAGTAAGATAAAAATTTAGCTGATGAAAAATAGTACAATATTCATAGGTAGTTTCCCTCAAAAATTGAATAAATCACACTAAATCTTTCAATTGACGCATTCCAATATTGTGCACATACTTTTTGAAAATTAAACTTGGTAGATCCTTTGTGAACAAACCTGTTGGATTGTCACTTGAGCGAACTTTGCAAACGCCAATTTATCTTTCTTTCATAAGTTCATGAGTGTAGAAGAATTTTGGTGAGATATGTTTGGTTCTATTTCTTTTGATATAACTACTTTTTAGTTATAAGATACATGCTGCATTATCCTCACATAATTTTGTTGGCTGTTCTCCACCACTAATTCACTTGCTCCTTTAATGTATTGAGCCATGGATCTCAACCATACACATTCACGACTTGTTTTATGAATGGTTAATATTTCTAAATGATTTAAGGAAGCAACAGTGGTTGTTTGCTTCACAGATCGCTAAGAAATAGCAGTGTCACCATATGTGAACACAAGCCCGTTTGTGACCGAGTTTTATAATGATCTGATAAGTACCCGGCATCTGCATATCCTGCCAATTCTGAATTTGCTTTTTTGGGAAAAACAAATCCATGTGAGAAGTGCCACGAAGATAATGTAGAATTTGTTTTACACCATTCCATTGTCTTAAAGTTAGTGCATAACTAAATCTTGCTAGCAAATCAACTGCAAAAACTATATCTGGTCGAGTGCTATTTGCACGATATAAAAATATACCTATTGCACTAAAATACGGTACTTCAGGATCAATAATCTCTTCGTTATCTTTTTGCGGATGAAAAAGATCTTTCTTGACATTAAAAAAATGAACAACCATTGAAATGTTTAATGGATATGATTTATCCATATAAAATTATTTCAAGATTTTCTCTATATAAGTTGCTTGATGCACAGGAATTCATTTTGGTAAATATTCAACTTGAAACCGTAGACAAAATTTTGTTTTTCTAAGATCTATCATTTCAAACTCCTTTGTCAAATATTCTGCAGTAATAGAGATCTCTTTTAGAGTCCTTACTATGTTTAAGTCATCAAAATAAAGTGCAACTATATCATGAATTTATCTTATTGATAAAAATATATGGACAAATAGAATTATTCTCATATCCATTTTCACTAAAATATCTATTACGCTTCTGGAGGACTTTAAATTCATTGACAATATTGTAAAATGTCTTGCATGAATAATGATTGTTTGCCTTTTCATTTTAATAAGGCATGCTATCATTTTTAAGGGGTTATGGACATTCATAATCATGAAATTCGTAGTGCATACTAGGGGTGTGCAAATAGTCGGTTCGGTTCGGTTTTGGACCGAACAGAACAAACCGAAAACCAAAATTTAGTATTTTTTAGAACCGAACCGCGGACCGAACTTATTTGGACCGAAACCGAATAAACCGAAATAATTTCAGTCGGTTCGGTTCGGTCCAATCGGTTCTCACACAAATATAATATTTTTTTTATTATTTTTAACTTATATGAATTCATAAATTAAAATAACTTGTATTCAACAAAATAAAATCATTTAAAATAACTAAAAGGAAAAAAAACATAGATAAATTTTTCATATTATGTTTCTAATATATACTAAAAAAACATAAATTAAAAATAAATACAACATAAATTCTAATTAATAATACATTCAATGTCTTTTAATTAAAAAAAAATACATGTAAATAAATATAGCATAACTTCATATGCATAACACAACAACTCCAATCAAGCCCTCTTAAACCTGCATTGCATACAAAAAAATAATGATTAAATAGATTCAACTAAACAATCAAAACACAATATGTGATTACTAAATTCTAAGGGTATTCCATTCATATATAATCAAACTTTTAACAAGCACTGATCAAACCCATGCATACATATACATATTTATTTCAATTAATTGTGTCCCGTCATTCATATGCTATGAGGTTGGATGCTGCCATTTCCTTTTGTTTATTAATTAAATGATGTCATCTATTGGAAATTTCCATAATATATAATTCTTACTACAATTTGGCTATTTATTCTAGAAAAACACGAAATGTACACTTTGAAAATAGGTTACAGCTTCAAAATTACCCACAAATAATTAAGAAGATATAAATTTTTGTTTGTTTAAGTGTGTCTAAGCCCAAAAAAAAAAAATTTACTGTTCCAATCTAGCTATCCTTTCTTAATATTCTAACTAGGCTTGTCCATTTCCAGCTCAGTTTAAGAAATTATACTCTCAAATTCAAATAGCAGTAGCATATTACACATTTTGGGAAGTTAAATCCACGAAAAAAATAAAAATGGACATAACAGAAAAAAAACAGAGGAGAGCACACAAAATTAATGCATCAATCTAAGCTTCTCTTTGTTTACATAAAATAAAATCAAAAAATTTTCCTTGCCTTTTCCCTTAACTACATTTACCTAAAGTGCTAATAATTAGTTTAGCCAGCGTCAAGCAATCTAATTGCCAGTGAGAAAACTGTAGCCTCAAATAGTTAGATTCACAATCAAAGAAATCGAAATCATGGCAGCTGGAGTTGAAACCAAGAATAATTTCTGATTAAGTTGAAACCAAGAATACTTAAGTGCAAAGCAATTACTCAATATACATGAGGAATATAAGCACCATAACCTAAAGGCAGAGCAAATATATAAAGCAGGACCAGAGCATTAAATCAAAAATCATAAATTGGCTTCCTTAATCTACCAAGCAGTGATGCAGCCCCCTCCCAAATAGATTAAACCACCAAAAAATTAAATAATTAACAAGTTACTTACCATGGTTGCGAGAAGATCAGACTGATATGAAGATGGAGAAAGGCTCAGACTGATACGGAGATGGAGAATCGATCAAAGGAAAAGGAGAAGAAGATAAATCCACTGGGGGCTGGCGAAGGAAGAGGAGAAGAAGAGAAACCTACTAGGTGTTGGCGAAGGAAGAGAAGAAGAGGATAAATCGAGTGGCTGCGCAGGTAAGGAAGAAAAAGAAACAACTTTAGGTTTACATATATATATTTATATATTTATACACTAAGTGCAAAACGGTGTGTTTTATAAATTTCGGTCGGTTCGGTTCCTCCGGTTTTTCAATTTACAGAACCGAAGTACCCGAACTTTAATTTCGGTTTAGAACCGAAAACCGAACCAAACAGACCAAAATCTATTCGGTTCGGTTCGATTTTCTGTTCCGGTTCGGTTTTGCACACCCCTAGTGCATACTTTCTCTTGAATATCCATTAATACGTATCGTGCCTCATTAAAATCCTACTAGGAAAAATCCTGTGGAATAAAAACCTAGTGAAGGAAAAAAGAGTACACAATATCTTTAATACACATCATAAGTTGCTTGGTTTTTAATAGGAAAACCTAATGGGAAAAAACTTTAGTTAAGGAAAAAAGAGTGCAATGTATATTTTTCTTCCTCTTATAACAATATTAGTACACAACTTTAAACTTTTACATGTAGAGTTCTGATATGTTATATTATAAAATTCTTTGTCTAAAACTAAGGCACATATCTTCTGGATATGCCAGCTATATATCTTCTGGATATATTATGCATGAACTAAAAAATCACAACTAAAACTTATTTTGTAAAATTACATATTGTACCTTCATAAGCATGTACAAAATTATCTCCACATCTTTCATTTCTTTAATATGGAGAATTTATAAAACTTAACAATATGATCATACGTACAACCGGTACGTGACAAATGTACTTTCATATCATATAATTTATCCATTCTCAAATGATATTTTTAACCATTCTTATTTTTCTCTTAATTATCAACCACTTTTGGTGGTAAAAATTAATAATAGAATAGTAATAATTATCATTTCTTAGAAATACCACTTCTATAGCTATGATTTTATATTGCTTCATTCACTTTAGGAAATGAAATAAATGTAATATAATAATTTTCGTGACACATATACAATATAATAATTTAATCCAAACATATACAATATAATAATTTAATTCAAACATTTCTAAGGCAATACTTAAAAATAAATATAAATAATAGATTTTTCAAATAAAATAATTATAAGAAAATTAGAATCTTTAAAACAATATGTAATTTAAAGTAATAATTTGACAATTACCTTATAATGCATGATTACATAATACATCAGTAGCAATAATATATGATAAAAAAATATGTCGTATCTAGTGACTTTACAACCATTGGGGTACTCAATGGTAGATAACAGGTAATCATTTTATCAAAAATTATACTTTCAATCAAATAGTGTTCGATTTTCAAGTCGATACAAAATTTTAATTTTCAATATTTGTTAAAATATTTTAAACTCTTCAATAGTTTCAATAACAATTAAAATCATAAATAAATTATGATAATATGCAACATTATAATATTTCAAAATCATACACATAAAATTTAATACATATTTATATTAAACCAAATTTTTAAAAAATATCTGTATATATTTCAGGCATGATAAATCTTTCAGGAATTTTTATGTGATATATAATTTCATTAACAAATAGGCAAATAGTATCAATTAGTTACATGCTAATATAATGGCATATTAAAAAATACTTATTGCATCCATATCTATTATAAAAAAATATATCTCTTCATAATAAATGTCAATTCATTGCAATAAATGTCATAAACTAAATCATTGTTTATGACTTCATTGTACATTGCATGAATATCATGTGTACCCCATTGGCATCATATTTTTCAATATTTGAACTACAGGTCCAAAAATTCATTTTATAGAATTGAATACAATTAATATCTATATTTTTCAATAGATTTAATTTCAAGATCCTCACTATGTTGAAAATATCAACATCAATAATTTTATGTAGAGATGTTGTCACAACTTTATTTTTTCTGGTTCCTTTCAATGACATAATATATTGAGATCTTTTATTTAATTTTAAGTACTTGAATCACTTCCGGAGTTTTGAAATTATTTATGTCATATGTTTTTTCAGGAGTACCTGTTTTCATAATATGATCATATTGATTTATTTGCTCCTTTCTATTCAAAGATTTTATTTTTATTTGGAACCGAATAATTTACCCTACAAGGCAAATTGTTCTACTGAGACATTACTTTGAATTGAAGCATTTGCAACCGATACACATGTGATTCAATAAATCTTTACATAGTAACAAAAACATTAGCATCATAATTTGAACTTCAGGTTCATAGTATGAGGATCTAAGTTACACATAATGTATTTATTGTTATATTTTTTAGCTGCTTACTTCTCCTGACATTAGGAAAACTATTTAATTAAAATGCAATTTTTAACTAAAAATTACAATAGAGGAGTTTAATGATCTTTGTTGGTATAATGCATGTAAGTATTGCTTCAAGCAATAATATCCCTATATAAAAATAGGAGTACTATTGTTCTTTTAAAAATATATAATAATTAATCAGAGGCATAAACATTTTGCTAAACTTTTGAAACAGACTTATAACAATCATTTACCCGCGACATACGATCACTAGTATTACCAAGAAAAATGTCTTGATTGCATCATCTGGAAGTTGTGCACTTAATTTGCATAATCTCACGCTACAGGTTGTGAGTTGATAATAAACACACATATTACCATTTTATCGATGTATCTCTCAAAAATCATAAAACACTTGAGCGGTTAACATGGTAGATAGTGGGCCCACATATATTATCTTCATTCATTCCAGAATGAAGGGAATTTAGTGCATTTATTAGCTAACGATACTTTAGTAATATTTCTTGAAAACAAGTAACTTATGAGAATTTCTTAAATTGAATTAAAAAAACTTTTAGTTCTCTAATATATATGAAGTCTCAATAATTTATATATTATAACTGACCCGGAATGGTCAATCTGGTCATGCCAAGTAATCAATTGTCATTCAATTAGTAAACTTCAGATTCATAATTTTTATTATATCAAATATTTACATCAATTGATAAACATCAAGTTTCTTAATATTAATATCAATCAGTCAGCAAATTTTGAGTTACTAATATTTGTATTTATCAATAAATTTCAAGTTTATTGATATTAATATCAATTAATTAGTAAACTTCAGGTTACTAATATTTGTATAACAGTTAGTAAACTTCAGGTTACTTATATTTCTATTTGTTAGTAAAATCAAATAATTTTCAAAAATATTTATAATTTTAATCTCAAAATGATATTTATTTCAGTGAATATTTTTTAGAAATTAATAAATTTCTTTTAGAAATATTGAAAAATAATATATTTCATAACAATTTGTATGCGGGTAATGACATTACAACTCTTCAAGAGCGTTCAAGTAATTGTATTACGCATACAAAAAAATTATACAATTCATGATATTATAACTCAATGTATAATCAATTTTATTGATTCATGAAAATTAGAACAGTTCAAAATTTACGGATTAAATTTACTTACCGTCTAATTTTTGAAAATTAAAACCTTCACTACAAGAAATTTGTGAAATAGCAACGGAAAAATAGCAACGGAATTTTTTCCGTTGCTAAATAGCAACGGAAAATCATTTCCGTTGCTAAATAGCAACGGAAAAAAATTTCCGTTGCTATTTTCGGTCGTGTTTTTCTTATATAGCAACGGAAATTTTTTTCGATATTTTCGGTCGCTAAAAGTGGAGGGAAAGTTTGGCGCGAAAATTTAGCAACGGTTATTAGCAACGGAACGTCTTTACCGTTGCTAAATATGGCGCGAAGAAGGTGCGGGAAACTTGGAGCGAAAAATAGCAACGGAAATTTTTTTCCGTTGCTATTTTAGCAACGGAAAACTATTTCCGTTGCTATTTTAGCAACGGAAAATTCTTTCCGTTGCTAAATGCATTGGAGCGAAAAATAGCAACGGAAATTGTTTTCCGTTGCTATTTTAGCAACGGAAAATTCTTTCCGTTGCTAAATGCAGTAAATTAGCCACCGAAAATAATTCGGTTGGTAAAATTGAAACAATTAGCAACCGAAAATTTTTTCGGTTGCTATAATTTTATAATCAACAATAATTTGCGACGGATATTAAAAACCGTTGCTAAATGGGCATAAAATTAGCAACCGAAATCCATTTCGGTTGCTAAATCTTAGGGTTAATTCAGATTTTAGTATCCTGTTTTGATTAATTTCTTTTTCATCCTATCCCTTGCGCCGACCCCTCTCCTTCACATCTCCATCGCCGCCTCTGCTTCCCCTATCTCAGACGCCGCCCACCGCTGCTCCCCCACTGCCTCCCCCGATCTCAGACCGCTCCCCCGATCCCTTGAGCCGACTCCTCTCCCCCCCCGCCTTGCCCTCTTCTCCCCCGATCTCCCCCTCCCCCACCGCCTTGCCCTCTGCTCCCCCAATCTCGGACGACGCCGTTGCTCCACCGATCTCCGACGCCGCCGTTACCCCACAGTACAGAATCATCAGACCTGCCCACCGCTGCTCCCCCACTGCCTCGCCCCCCCCCCCCCCCACTGATTACGGGTAAGTATTTTTTACAGATATCAATGCATTCGTTTTTCAATTTTGAACTTTTCTCTTTAATAAAAATTTGATGTCTCTTGCGTTCTTTTTATTGTTTAAGATTTTTCATTTCACTGTTGTTTTTGATTTGATCTCCAGTGATTATCTCCAGTTCCGAAGAGGAATAAAGAAGAGCAAAGAGAATGGCTCTTCTCTTTTCTTTCTGCGATCAGATCTTAATATAGCAAATCTTTAGCAAAAAAGGGTATGTTCCACTTCCACTTCCAGTTCCCATTTTCAGTTTAACGAAATGAAAGCTATCTTCGGTTTAGTAATCTTTATTTTTTCTTTGCGAAGCACGACAACACTCTGGATTTTCTTGTGACTTAACTATTTCTTTGCTTCTGTTCGTGGGTCCTTTATTTATCTGCTGATTTGTGATTTCTTGTTCTTGAGTTGACTCTGTTCCTGGATTTTCTTGTGACTGATGTGGAATATTGCTTGTTTCTGTTATATATTGCTTAAGCTTGAACTAGTGTTAACTCAATTTATGCATGTGGCATGATATAAATCCTTCAATTGCCAACTTTCCCTCTTTAACTTTGCTCCTGTCTGTGACTTATCTTTTATGTGTATCTCATTTTTACTGTCCTACGGTTTCTTATAATTTAACATAGGCTTAATTAAAAAAAAAAAAATAATAAAACATGTTTTGTTAATCTGTTGCTTAAAGTTTTTGAAAGATCAATTTGACTTTAAATTATGAAATTTATTAACTAATAAGTATCTTTTACACCCTAATATGAGCTTGTAAAATTTGAGTTCTATGCATTATGTGCATAAAAATAGTACAATTGAAATTTTATCTACCTTGTATTTCTCTCTTTACATTATGCTTTAGCCATTGGAAAGAGATATAAAGTTAACAAAAATTCAATTATATCATTTGCACAATTAAAATGTATGCAAATCAATCAAATAACCACTTCAGATTTGGCCAGTTCAAATCAGTAGGATAGAATACAAAATATGAAAATTACCTTTAAATTAAATAAACTGATGCAGAAATGAAAAAGAAATATAGAATGTAATTGTTTGGTGCAATAAATTAGAAAACATGAAAATTAGACCACTAAGAGTGGGAATTTTGGAATGGCATGAGGATATTTAGGTGCATAATTGGAAGGCTATTTTCTTTTTAAAATTGATAAATTTTACTCTAAATCTTTTTGTCATTAATTTTGTGCTACTAGTTTGTTTAAAATAATGATAAAATGTTTTTTTTTCTTACAACAACCAATGAAAAATTGCCAGAAAGTTATTATTTTATAGGTAAAATCGTACTATTTTGATAAAGTTAATACAAAATTAATCTATTTCATACATTTAACAACAAAAATTGAAAAAAAAATAGTTAGGGCTTAAAATATGTCCACCTTGAAAAGTTTAAAAGAAAAAAAGAATAACTTTATCCCATTATAAATTTAATGGCTATATATTAAATTTGATCTAAATATATCTTTGTGAGATAGTTATTTTCTCTCAAAATTAATTTTTGAATTCAGCTAATATAATTTTTAAGAATAATTCTTCGAAATTGAATTATTTTTACAGTTTGATGAACATAGATCATAGATGTAATTAACCTCAAAGTTCAAACCTTTACTTTCTTTTTTTTTCATTTATTTTCCTTTGTCTGCTCATATGTAATAGACAAGACAATTTGTAGTGAAAGGTCAAATAAACATGTATCCAATGTGTGAAATTTAAGAAACTAGTCCAACTCTATTCTCTTGTTGATAATTTTGTCTCATGCATGGAAAATAAAAGTGCCATAATTGCATTGCACATTCATTTGATGCAGACATTTTGAAATTCAGGATAACAGAACATGTACCTACGATAAAGTCATCTCTAAAAACTTTTACATTTCTTTCTACATGCTTAAACAATTATTTTTTATACTAACATTGTTTGATGCATAAGTTTTTAGATGATGCATCCCGTCCTCCTACTATTATTATTTGATTTTAAAGTTTATTAATATATTAGCCCTTCAAAGGAGCAATCAAACTTATAATCAATACAACTTGATGCTACTAGAATATTAACATATCTGAATCTCTATCATAATTTTCTGAAAACATTTTAAGTGGTTATTATTATTATTATTATCATGGTTTTTTGATTTATATGTAAATTCATATTATAAATAATAACTTGAGTGTTTTTTGTTTTTGTTGCCTCTTGTTTTCCTAAACTGACTAGCTAGAATTTTAGTAGTGACTCTGCCTGAAAATTGCACCATTTTTGTGTTACATGTTGTTCAAGTTATTTTCAGAGATAAAATGCCATTGGAAAACATAATGATACTATTCGTATACATGTTTAGCTGTGCACACTGGAGGAACTTTGAGCCATCACGAGCATGCAGAAAATTTGGTAAGTATCTCAATTTTATTCATCAAATATATAATTTTTATGAATAATGATAGCTTTAATACACACGTCAGTTGATGTCATGCATTGTGTCTCAAGATTTTAATCACAATTTACAAGTAAAATAAGTATTGTATATTTTGTGGCTGTATGATGATTGGCGTTTTGGAAATATATGAATATAGGATGAATATATTGTTGTGCCTTTGCCGGGGCTGTGGAAATTTCTATTTGCAGGTTTGGATAGTAAAATTTACAAGCTGTTGTAATGTCGAAATTTATACCAAATGAATAGTAATCACGACAGTTATAGATCATTAATGTAAATGTTAAGAATGTGTAAAATGTGTAAAATGAATAAGTGCATAAAATGTTAAAGAGTTTTTGAAATAGTATATCCATATCCAACTTTTCATGTTAGTTGCCTGTTTTTATATACTTAATCTTTCAATACTCAAATTTTATCTTCTTAAAGTTCTACTTTGGTTCATTGCATGATTTTGAAAACATATTGTTGTCTGCATTGAATTTGGAACACTTTCATTTGTATAAGTATGCTTATTTTATACACGGATTAGATTTTTCATTTGAACTAGTTTGATCTATTTGTTCAAATACTGATTAATAAGTAGTTTAGTTTCAGCCATATGCTTACTTGGAATATTATGTCAACTTAGTTATGTAATGTTGTGGTTGTTAACAATAGGGATTAGATTTCAATAATTGTTTTTAACATGCTTAACCAACATGTTCCTTAAATTGCTTCTTATGCAGGCAAAGTCTTTGGGTAGGAAGCCTACATATCCTGAATTATTTATGCATACTCATACAAAGAAGCATGATGGGCAGACATTCGTCAATACCCGCTGCAGACAACTCAATGTATGTAAATTTTATACATCATTATTAATTATTTTAAAAAATTATAGCTAATTAATTGTAATTATTGTAATGGTAGGAGCAAATACAAAATACTCTCACTCAACAGCGGCAGAACTCTGAAAGTGTTGATGAGAGTCGTGTATTTCTCGAAGCAGTTGGTGGTAAGAATTCTCGTGGAAGGATTTTTGGTTTAGGGTCAATTGCAAATACTTGCCATTCAAAGTTATCTGCATCATCCATTCCTGCATGTAGTAAGCGGTGTGAGTCTTCTCAGAGAGTTGTAGTGTTAGAGACCACAGTCGCTATGTTGATGGATTCTTTAACTCGGTTAAAGAATCGGGTTGAAGATTTGGAAACACATCGTGATCCGCAGTCAGATCGGCGTCCTTCACCTCCACTTACGTAGCATTTGTAATATATCGTTATTTGTATAGAATTTATGTGACAGTTTTATCAGTTTTTACTTTACAGTGATGTTATATTGAATTTATTTTTGTGATGTTTTTCCGGATTTTTATTTTATAATATTATAATATATTTTCGGAATTTTAATTATTGTGTATTACAATTTGTATATGAGATTATATTATCTATAAGCATACATTATTAATATATACAGGATTTGAAATATATATTAATTTAAAAAATATTTTTTTTTCATTGTAAATAGCAACGGAATTATACTTTCCGTTGCTAATTTTAGCAACGGAATTAGTATTCCGTTGCTAGCGTATTATATTTATCTAATAATATAAATCTTGTACTATTGAAAATAGCAACGGAAAGTAAGTTCCGTTGCTAAAAATAGCAACGGAAATGTATTTCCGTTGGTAATAATTGATACGTGAATTATAATTAAATTCGAAAAATAGCAACGGAAAACTATTTCCGTTGCTAAAATTAGCAACGGAAATAGTTTTCCGTTGCTATTTAGCAACGGAAAACTATTTCCGTTGCTACGTAAATTACAATTATTTTAATAAAATTTGAAAAATAGCAACGGAAATTATTTCCCGTTGCTAAAATAGCAACGGAAATTTTTATCCGTTGCTAATTTTAGCAACGGAAATAAATTTCCGTTGCTATTTTTAGCAACGGAAAAATATTTCCGTTGCTATTTTTAGCAACGGATATATTTCCGTTGTTATTTTGGTTGCTAAATTAGCAACGGAATTCCATTCCGTTGCTAAATTTAGCGTCGGCCGAAATAGCAACGGATTTTTCCGTTGCTATTTTCCGTTGCTAATTTCTAATAGCAACGGAAAATCAGCAAATTCCGTTGCTATTTTCCGTTGCTATTTCGCAAATTTCTTGTAGTGCTTGATTCTTTTGAGCTGGATTGTAGTAAAACACTAGCTTTCAATTATCAAAATTTATGATAGAAACTTAATCGTGCTGATAACATATTGTAAATAAATTAAAAGATAGAAGAATAAATAGAACAAGAAAATAAGGAGTAGAGAGAAATTGCTATTCTCTTGTTATTATTGTGTGTTTATAACCAGGCACAATGGTCATATATATAGGTACAAAGATTTGATTCATATAGGAAGATTTATCCTATATAGGAAACAAGTAAGTTTAGGAACAAATCAAGTTATATAGGAAATAACCAATATGGGAATATAGGTAGTCATCCAAAAAATAGGAATATTTCACAACAAATTAAAATCCATTTTATTAGAATTTCATTGGATTATTATAAGATAACCAACATATATAATCCATTATCAAATTTAAGAAATATTAATACGGATTATGAATTACATAATGAGCCAGACCAACCAATATCCCATGTAGCAGCCCAACCCAAAACACTTAATCCATCGTTGCCCCTTTATCTCGTTATTGATGGGCCTACTTATAGTCCAAATCGCATACCCGATGCCGTCAAAAATAAACATTTCATTGTAAATTCTACATTAGGATACGGTGAATAAGGTTATAAAATCTAAGCTGACTTTAAGCTTCACGGATTATTAAAATTTAATTTGGTAGAAAAATAAATGTCATGCAATAGAGAAAATTAATTTAAAGAATTTAAGATTTTATAATGTATTTGTGATTATATCCTTCACCATTTTATTGGATAGCCCCTGAAACTTGCTTCTTTATTTCTGTTTGCTATTTGCTATTAAACTAATTAATTTCACATCTTAAGAAATATTAAATAAGTATATAGTTTTTATTTGCTTAAAAATGTATAATTATGCACTTTTAGGATGCTGTATCATTTTTAATTTTTTAAGAAAAAATTGAGAAAAAAAACAATTGAAGGAAAGTGTTTTTTTAATAAAAAAAAAGAAATTTTATATTGTAAAAAGTATAAATATGAATCATTTATAAATTATATCTTCATAATTTAATATAGAAAATTTATATAACCCATCATAATCCAATATAAAAGATATATGTCCATTAAAGATTTTAGTAGGCGTGAGCATGGTCGGTTAACTGGTCCATAAGCTACAGTCCATTAACTAGTCCATTAATATCGGTTTTTTGAAATTTCAGTCCATTAACCAGTTAATTACAATCGGTTAACCAGTCCATCGGTTTCGGATTTTCGGATCGGTTACCCAATATTTTTCTGTTAACCACTATAATTATAAATATATTCATAAATAAAATTAAAATGTTCAAGATACTTAAAAATTAATTTTTTTTCACTATAATATAATATTATTGTTGTTAAAATAAAAATATTTGGTGGATATAAGCAAATTTGTTTTTAAAAAATTAATATTTAATAAGTAAATATATTAACCGATCCATAATCACTTTTAATTAGATAAATTGTTATACTTACTAATAGCCAATTAAAAAAACTTAAAAACTTAAAAATAATTAGTATAATAAAAAAAGTATATGATCACCTTTAATTAGGATAAATTGTTATAAATTATTAAAAAATTAATAAATTAACTAAAAATTCGGTTTCGGTTTGGTTAACCAGTCACATGAGTCAAAAATCATTAACCAGTCCATTAATATTGGTTTTTTCAAAACACTAACCATTAACCAGTCCATTACAATCGGTTAACCAGTCAATCGGTTCGGTTTTGGATTTTTTTTTTTCGGTTAACTAAGTCCATCGGGTTTTTTGCTCACCCCTATATTTTAGATGAGTTGAGTTGAAACTCAATTATAACCTACTTTGGACCTTAATTTTGCCAATACATGCATCAACAAAGTAAGTTTTTTTGATAATGGTTATTGTTTCAAGTATAATGAGGTCGATTCCAATCATTGTTTCGTGCATGAATCATAAGCCATTAAAAAAACCACTTTCAAATCTAAATCCGATATTATCGGACTTTAAATTAAGTACTTTTTTATGAATTCATATGTCCCTAATTTGGTATACTTGACCTCCTTTCACCTTACAAAAGAAATGTCTTTTTTTTTTTAAAAAAAAGAAGAAAATTATTAGAAGATATAAAATTATTATACATTTAAGTCAAACCCTCTACCAATACTAAAAAAAAAAAAAGAAAATTATTAGAAGATACCAAATTCACATAATAATTAGAAAACTCTTTACCAATACTAAACATTTATGAACTTCAAAGAAAACGCAACCACAATATAAATTTTCTTTCTTTATTTTTTTCTTCTTTTAATTTTAGGTTCTATTAATTTAGGTTAATAATATTATTACGTATCTCATATCAGTTAATTACAAAAACTACAACACTCTTTTATAAGGTTTGGACAATCTCCATTTCACAAGATAATTTTTGGAATTAAGTTAGATTCGAATTCATTTTCTTTACAAATATGATATAACTTGTATAACTCTAATTTAAGTCAAGATTATAACAAAACAGTATGCATGATAAATGCACAGGCAGGCATTATGTAGGCTTGGTGACTATTTTTTTTTATTCTTTCTACCCAAAATGCAACAAATTACCGTTTCCCTGAACTTAAAAGACAGTATTTGAAATAATTTATGCTAAGGACAGCATTAAGTTTAAGCCAAGAGACTAACTAATTTTGAAATTATCTAAAATCAACAAATTAATAGATAGGAGAATAAAGATCAGGCAATTACTCCATCTCCCTGATTAGCATGCAATAGCCATATTCTAATCAGCTCAAGAATCTGTCCATGAAACTCAAATTCAAATTAAAATGCCAAGCCTAGAAAATACTTAATTAAGGCATATAGCAATGTATTAAAATTAAGAAATGTTCAAACCAAAACCACAACAAGTAAACTGTTTTCTTTCATAATTAAACAATCCAATTGGATTTTGTTAACGATAGTGAATGATGTAGGCATGTATATATACGTATACATATATATATAAAAATCTATAGACTAATAAACTGTCATATACATATGTAGATAAAGTAAGCATTATATGACAGTTTATCACCCATGAATTGAACAGAAAATACTTGTAGACAGGAAGTGTGGGATAGGTGGTAATTGGTATCTGCCCAAACTACATGTAATGCTTGTGGTATTAGGGCAGATAAATGGAAAATTCTATTTCCAAATACCACAAGCATTACATAAAGTGTGGAAGATACATATCTTTTCATCCTAATTGAATATGAGTTTGGGTTCAGAGATTGGGTATTTATAATACCATCTCTTAGCTACCATTCACCCATACACTAAATGCATTTCTCCAAATTTGTCAACTACACAACAATTGGATTTTGTCAAATTTATTTCCATTCTCGTTGTTTCTTTTTTAAGAAATTTTTGGATATGAATATTGATGTTCATGGGATCATAGACTTGTGTGGATTTTCTATTATCTTCATGTTTATAACAATACCATTAAAATAATTGAGAAATGTTTTCCTTTAGTGTCAAAGAAATTTGTTTTGTCTGGGTAAGTTGAAAATCGTTTTTCCTTTGGTTTCAAGAAAATTTGCATCAAATTGATTAAACTTAATCAATATAAAGTTAAAAATAAATAAATAACTCATGTTTGAACTATATTCATTCCATAAATAAATAATTACTCTCAAACACGATCGAGTTTGAGTTAGTTACAAAATCTGATTGCCTAATTTGAAAAATTTATAATTAATTAATAAACGAGTTAATAAAATATAAGAAAGAGAGAAAAAGACGCGTATAGGATGTAAATAAAGAATGCATAATATTCGCTACATGAACATAATTGCTCCAGTTGAGTCAAAGATACTTTAAAATTGCATGAACTTATACAATATGATACAAATGTGGCTAATTAAATTTAAATATAAAATTGAAAAATTTACAACTTTTTTTTTTTATTTAGAAACATTTCTAAAATAAACTTCAGTGTTGATGTATTCAAAATTTCCTATACATATGATAAATATATTTGACTGTAAAACATTGAAGAATTAGACTATTTGTACTTATATGTACATTTTATTCTCTTCATGAGTTTATGTATAATTAAACAAATAATAGTATATATTTTCAGAAAATTGATATATTTTTTTCATTTTTATAAAAAATAAAAATCTTATTCACCTTTAAACAATGATCGAATGTCGAATTCGAATAAGTTTTCGCAATCTAAACAGCTAATAATAGAATTAGAAGTGATAGGTATAAAAAAAACTTCAAAAAATGCAATATACAAAATAAAATGAGATAAAAATTATTCTCATATTTTCCTAAAGCAAAAGATATTGACCAACCAAGAAATACCATAAATATAATTAGGTAGTTGCTCAAATTAAAAAAAAAAAATCCAAATGTGGAAAGTGAGACCAATTGGAGCAACTACCTAATGCTTAAGGTAAGTCTTGGTTGGTCAATATCCTTTGTTTTAGGAAAATATCAATTAGTATTATCTCTCCCATTGTTTTCATATTTTATTGAAATTGTGTATGTATAAATTCAGATATTTTTTTGAAAAATGCTTTTGTATCTTTTGATTATCCATTTTCGAATAATTATGTTTTATTATATCGGACAAACATATTTGATTCTAAAGCTCTTTAATTTGTTATAAATAGTATAGTATGTAATTGGTAGTAATATGCAAATAATAGTTTCGACTTGAGCAGCTATGTTTATTTTGCGTACATTATTTATTAACTATTTGTATGCTTTATACGTATTAGCAAATAATTGCTGTAAACAATGTTCATAGAAACCTATTAATAAAATGTGATATGATGTTTGGAAGGTTTGAGAATATTATAGTTGGTGGAAACATGACTGAAATTTGGATAATAAAGTTAATTTTGATGATAGCTTTTAGATATACCATATAATCAAAGGTAGTATTATATATGTAATAATTTTATTTTATTTAATGGTTATAGATGAGCACACAGGACCACTATAGAATTGGTTGAAAGAGTGGATTTTATTTTTATGTATCAAAACAATAATTGATGCAATAGCCTACGAATAAGACTTGAAAACCTTTTGACTAATTTTGAATTTTTATTTTAATTATCGTAGTTATAGGAATATTTGATAATATGAAAATTAAGAGTTTGGTCAAAAATTTATTGTACAGTTTGAATATTAGTTTAAAATGAAAATGAAAATAAAACTATTCCAAAATTTGTATAAGAGAAAGAGAAAGAAACAGTGATGTGATAGCATGCGTGTACGTGGTGTGGATACATTTGAATTGTCTAATATCGCGTGCATCATCCGTATATGTGTGTGTATTTAAATTGTCCAATATTATGCATGTTATCGGTCGTATGATCTAGCTACGTGTGTTCCCTATGTATATTAATTCAATTACTACTCCAAAAAGAGATATCTAAAGGAATAATAATAAAAAAAAAATAGAAAAGGCAATATAATCTGCTCTTCTGAAATATAGTCGGTTTGAAAGTGGAGTTCAGAATTGAAATTTATCTAATCTAGATGATTCACTATATATATATATATATATATATATATATATATATATATATATATATATATATATATATATATGGGACAAATCTTCTCAGGTCCGATCAAACTTTTGATCGATCTATCCTGAATTAAACCAATTATAATTTTTTATATATATAATTACATTTTTGAAATATAATATAAATTAAATCTTAATTAATTGAAAAAGTTGTGAAACTTTTTTTTTTCAGTCTTAAGAAGATATATTTTTTACATAAATTTGAAAAAGATAGTTAGTATGGTGAATTAAAGCATTTTTTTTAATAAGTCCATATATTAAATGAGAGCATATTACTAAAATAAAAGATATTAGCATATAATCATTCATTACTATACACATTAAAAACAAATCAAGTTATATAAGAAATAACCAATATGGGAATATAGATAGTCATCTAAAATAGGAATATTTCACAACACTTTCCTTTGTATGACTATACACTATGAACATGACTCGTTAAAATCTTACTACGAAAAACCCAGTAAAATAAAAATTTAGCGAAGGAAAAAGAGTATAATATTCATAGATACTTTCTCTCAGAAATTGAATGAATCACACTAAATCTTTCAATTGGCGCATTCCAATATTGTGTACATACTTCTTGAAAATTAAACTTGGTAGGCCTTTATGAATAAATCTGCTGGATTGTCACTTGAGCGAACTTTGTAAATATCAATTTATCCTTTTTTTATAAGTTCATGAGTGTAGAAGAACTTTAGTGAGATATGTTTGGTTATATCTCATTTGATATAGTCACATTTGAGTTATGAGATACATGCTGCATTATACTCACATAATTTTGTTGGCTTGTTCTTCACCACTAATCCTCTTGCTCCTTTAATGTGTTGAGTCATGGATCTCAACCACACTCATTCACGACTTGCTTCAATATTTGAACTACAGGTCCAAAAATTCATATTATAGAATTGAATGCAGTTAACATCTGTATTTTTCAATAGATTTAATTTCAAGATCTTCAATATGTTGAAAATATCAACATCAATAATTTTATGCAGAGATGTTGTCACGACTTTATTTTTTCCAGTTCCTTTCAATGACATAACATATTGAGATCTTTTATTTAATTTCAAGTACTTGAACCACTTCCGGAGTTTTGAAATTATTTATGTCATATGTTTCTTCCGGAGTACCTGTCTTCATAATATATATGACCATATTAATTTATTTTCTTCTTTCTATTCAAATATTTTATTTTTATTTGGAACCGAATAATTTACCCTACAAGACAAATTATTTTACTGGGACATTACTTTGAATTGAAGTATTTGTAGCCGATACACATGTGATTCAAGAAATCATTATACAGTAGCAAAAATATTAGCATCATAATTTGAACTTTAGGTTCATGGTATGAGAATCTAAATTACACATAATGTATTTGTTGTTCCATTTTTGAGTTGCTTACTTTCCCTGATATTAGGAAAACTATTTAATTAAAATGCAATTTTTAACTAAAAATTGCAATAAAGGAGTTTAATGATCTTTATTGGCATAATGCATGTAAATATTGCTTCAAGCAATAATATCCCTATATAAAAATAGGAGTACTATTGTTCTTTTAAAAATTTCTAGCAATTAATCATAGGAATAAACATTTTGCTAGACTTTTGAGAAGGACTTATAACAATCATTTACCCGCGACATACGATCACTAGTATTATCAAAAAAAAATATCTTGATTGTATCATCTAGAAGTTGTGCACTTAATTTGAATAATCTCACAAACTACAGGTTGTGAGTTGATAATAAACACACATATTATCATTTTGTCGATGCATCTCTCAAAAATTATAAAACATTTGAGCGGTTAACATAGTGGATAGTGGGTCCACATATATTATCTTTATTCATTCCAGAATGAAGGAAATTTAGTCCATTTATTAGTTAGCAACACTTTAATAATGTTTCTTCACAACAAGTAGTTTATGAGAATTTCTTAAATTGAATTAAAGAAATTTCTGGTTCTCTAATATATATGAATTCTCAACAATTTATGTATTATAATTGATCCGGAATGGTCAAGCTGGTCATGCCAAATAATCAATTGTCATTCAATTAGTAAACTTCAGATTAATATTTTTATTATATCAAATATTTATATCAATTGATAAACATCAAGTTTTTTAATATTAATATTAATCAGTTGGCAAACTTTGTGTTTACTAATATTTGTATTTATCAATAAACTTCAAGTTTATTGATATTAATATCAATTAATTAGTAAACTTCAGGTTACTCATATTTGTATAACAATTAGTAAGCTTTAGGTTACTTATATTTTTATTTTTTGGTAAAATCAAATAATTTTCATGAATATTTATAATTTTAACCTCAAAGTAATATTCATTTCAGCGATTATATTTTAGAAATTAATAAATTTCTTTTAGAAATATTGAAAAATAATATATTTAATAACAATTTGTATGCGAATAATGGCATTACAGCTTTTTAGGAGCATTCAAATAATTGTATTACACATACAAAAAATTATACAATTAATGATATCATAACTCAATCTATAATCAATTTTATTTATTCATGAAAATTGGAACAATTCAAAATTTACAGATTAAATTTACTTACCATCTAATTATTAAAAATTAAAATCTTAATTTTTTTGAGGTGGGTTGTAGTAAACTACTAACTTTCAATTATCAAAATTTATGGTAGATACTTAATCGTACTGACAATTTATTGTAAATAAATTAAAAGATAAAAGAATAAATAGAACAAGAAAATAAAGAGTATAGAGAAATTGCTATTCTCTTTTTATTATTGTGTGCTTATAACTGGCCACAATGATTATATATATAGGTACAAAGATTTGATTCATATAACTAATTAAGTTATATAGGAAATAACCAATATGCCAATACAGGTAATCATCCAAAATAGGTATATTTCACGAGAAAATCCATTTTATTAGAATTTCATAATGATTATGAATTACATAATGGTCCAGACCAACCAATATACCCATGTAGTAGCCCAACCCAAAACACTTAATCCATTGTTGCCCCTTTTTGTCTTTATTGATGGGCCTAGTTATAGTCCAAATCGCATACCCGATTCCGTAAAAAATAGACATTTCATTATAAATTCAACAATAGGATATGGTGAATAAGGTTATAAAATCTAAGCTGACTTTAAGCTTCACGGATTTTTAAAATTTAATTTGGTAGAAAAATACATGTCATGCTCTTTGATTGAGAAATTTAATTTAAAGAATTTAAGATTTTATATAATGTATTTGTGATTATATCCTTCACCATTTTATTGGACAGCTCCCGAAACTTTCTATTTTTTTTCTGTTTGCTATTTGCTATCAAACCAATTAATTTCACATCCTAAGAAATGGTAAATATCCATGTAATTTTTATTTGCTTAAAAATGTATAATTATGCACTTTTAAGACACTGTAGAATTTTAATTTTTTAAGAAAAAATTGAGAAAAAAATGTTAAACAATTGAAGGAAAGTTTTTTTTTTTTTTATAAAAAAAAGGAAATTTTATATTGTAAAAGGTATAAATATGAATCATTTATAAATTATATCTTCATAATTTAATATAGAAAATTTATATAACCCATCATAATCCAATATAAAAGATATGTCTTATAACCAACTGAATTGTGTTGGATTATGTTCATTAAAGATTTTAGATGTGTTGAGTTGAAACTCAATTATAACCCACTTTGGACCTTAATTTTGCCAATACATGCATCAACAAAGTAAGTTTCTTTGATCGATGGTTATTGTTTCAAGTATAATGATTTCGGATTCCAATCATTGTTTCGTGCATGAAGCATAAGCCATTAAAAAAGTCACTTTCAAATCTAAATCCGACATTGTCGGACTTTAAATTAAGTACTTTTTTATGAATTCATATGTCTCTAATTTGGTACTTGACCTCCTTTCACCTTACAAAAGAAATGTCTTTTAGAAGATACAAAATTATTATACATTTAAGTCAAACCCAAATTCACGTAATAATCTAACATGTGCTTCAATTTTCTTCTAGCAAAACGAGAATGACTAAGAAAACTCTTTGCCAATACTAAATATTTATAAACTTCAAAGAAAACGCAACCACAATATAAAGTTTCTTTCTTTATTTTTTTTTTCTTTTAATTTTAGGTTCTATTAATTTAGGGTAATAATATTATTACGTATCTCATTCATATCAGTTAATTACAAAAACTACAATACTCTTTTATAGGGTTTGGACAATCTTCATTTCATTTTCTTTACAAATATGAAATAACTTGTATAAGGAGTTTGGATAGCCCAATGAGATTGCAAGTATAATCATTATTTTATGTATGAAACTTACTTTATTAAAAGAGCTACTTTCAATTCTAAGTCCAATATTGTCAGACTTTAAATTAAGGTTTGGACAATCTTCATTTCACAAGAAAATTTTTGAAATTAAGTTAGATTCGAATTCATTTTCTTTACAAATATGATATAACTTGTATAATTCTCATTTAAGTCAAGATTATAACAAAACAGTATGCATGATAAATGCACAGGCGGGCATTATGCAATCTTGGAGACTATTTTTTTCTTTCTACCCAAAATGCAACAAATTACCGTTTACCTGAACTCAAAAGAAAGTATTTGAAATGATTTATGCTAAGGACATCATTAAGTTTAAGCCGAGAGACTAACTAATTTTGAAATTATCTAAAATCAACAAATTAATAGATAGGAGAACTCCGGGTGCGGTCAACTTCTGCTATACTGTGGCAGAGGAGGAGAAAGATTGGTTAAGCAGAAGTTTGGTTGGTTGGCTCCATCAGGCGCAAAACATTATTAACATTCAAGACATTATGCTTGAACAAGGCTACTTCAACTGTGTTTGCAAACCAATGGGGGGTAATATGGTGCTCCTTAATTTTCCCTCACGAAAAGACAGAGATGGCATTCTTGAGGCGGGTCTGGATTGGTTAGGTGAGTGGTTCGAAATGGTTAAACCTTGGGAGCCAAAAGATTGTTGCAGGAAAAGGTTCACATGGGTCAGGTGTGATGGATTTCCTCTCTGTGCATGGAATCCTGCCTTCTTCTCCAAAATTGCGGCATTATTCGGGAACTTCACATGTTTGGATGATAACACGAGGAGGAAGAATAATCTAGATGTAGCTAGATTTCTAATTGCTACCTCCCATTCCACTGTGATTAATGAGGTCTTAAGGGTGAGAATTGAAGGCATTGTCTACCCTTTTAGAATCATGGAAGAGCCTTCCTCCTTCTGCCCATCTCTGTTCAAGAAATACCACGCTGCATCAGATAAGTCTCCCAATCGTAGGATCATCCGGCAATCGGAATCTGAGTCCGGTGAGGATTCCTTCTCTACGAAGAGCAATGTGTCTGCCTCCTTGGAGAGTAGAAAGTCCACCTCGAAACGGGAGAGTTTCCACTCTTTTGCGGCGCCCACTATCCGAGGTAATAATAGTGCTGCGGAAGTGATAGAAGGAGATCTGAACAGTCCCTCCTCTCTCAACCAAAATCGATGTGCCTCGGGTCATCTAGACTCTACTTCGAAGCTCCTGTCAAGGCAGTCTGGCCCAAGTACACCCATGGAGCCCAAAGATGTAGAGCCCAACTTGGATTTGCTGAATGGGCTGGATCTTGTTCCAATTGTGGACAACAATTCTACCTTGAATATCAATAACGGGCCCAACTTAAATGAAGTAGCAATCCAAATATCTACTAATCGAAAAAACAAGCCTGGGCTGGAAGGTAAGGGGAAAAAGATTAAAAGCAAAAGCATCAGGTCCTTCTTTGCTTTAGACCCAATTAAATCTTCCTACCAATCTCCCAACCTGGCCAAGAGTAGAAGAAAAAAGTCAAAGAAGTATATCGTGTCAGACACTGCTCCTACCCCTTCTAATCTGGAGGAATGTAGCGCTTCAGGCGACATTGCAGACTTATCAATCTCGGATGGGTGCATTAGGAACGTCAACAACAGATTTGATAAGGAGATGGTGGTGGATTTAATCTCGCCTTCAGAAGAGGCCTTGAAGGTGTTAGAGGTGGCTGACATGCTGGGAGTCATTGTCCCAGATAATAGGGAGGATCTTCTAAGTTCCTTAATTCGGGCGGAGGAGGAGGAGAGGTTAAACTGGGAAAGGCAACAGTAAACGTGCTGGGAGCAGAGGATTATCTATATATAGTCAGTATCTGATCTGGTTCTTTTCTTTATTATTATGATTTTTCTATCATGGAACGTTAGAGGGCTGAACTCAGGAGTTAAAAAGAGGTTGGTTTTCTCACATATCAAAAAAGAAAATATAGACATGGTACTACTTCAAGAAACTAAAATGCAGGGTGTTCTAACCAAAGATGTTACTCCTCTCTGGGGTAAGAAGGCTTTTGATTGGGTCTCCTTAGACGCAATTGGCAATAGCGGTGGTATGCTAATTACGTGGTCCTCTTTCTTTTTTCAAAAGTCCCAGGTGAACTCGGGGCAGGGTTGGATTGCTGTTAATGGGTTGTTGAAAGGCCTAAATATGCAGTGCTGTATAGTCTCAATATATGCACAAGTGAGTCAATTGGAGCAGGATGTATTGTGGGCTGAATTGGAACAGGTAATTGATAATGAGACACCTCTTCTTTTGGGAGGTGACTTCAATGCTGTTCTTAGCAGTGAGGACAGATGGAGGGGCAAGTTATTTGCAAAAGACAAGAACTTCCAAGACTTTGTACACAGAATGGGGCTTATTGATCTTCCCCTTCATGGGAGGAAATTCACTTGGAGTAACTCTAGCAGCTGCAGTAGAATTGACCGCTTCTTAATTAATAAAAAATGGCTTCTTCTTGTCAAAGAACCATCACAAACTTCTCTCCCCAGGAGTATTTCAGATCACTATCCCTTGCTATTAACTTGCTCTAGTATGAACTGGGGACCAAGACCGTTCAAATTCCTAGATGCATGGCTACAAGATTCTGAATTTTTGGAGAAAGTTCGAAGTTGGTGGTCTGATATCAGCTCTTCTCATTTGGATAATTCCCATCTAAAATTTAAGCTGCTCAAGAAGCGCATTGTAGACTGGAACAAATTGTCCTTTGGAGATGTCAATCTTGCTATCTCAAGGCTGATGAAGGAAATTGATGACTTAGATCGGGATCTTGAATGTGATGACCTGCATGAAACCATTAGGAAGTTTGTATTCTCTAAAAGATCTGCTCTGGCCAATCTATTATGGAGTAAACTGAAAGCTAGAGAGACTATGTGGAGGCAAAAATCCAGAATTAGATGGCTCAAGGAAGGAGACCGAAATACTAAGTTTTTTCACCTCTCAGCCACCATTAGGGGATGCCAAAATCGTATTGTGCGTTTGGAAAATGATGCTGGTCCAGTGACTAACCCCCAAGACATAAAAAATGAAGTCTTCTCTTTCTTCAAAGGCCTGTACAAAGAGAATTATACCATCAGACCTCAATTCCCAGCAAATTGCTTTAGGAAACTCTCAGATTTAGCAGCGGATTATCTAGAGCAACCAGTCTCTTAGGAGGAAGTTAAAGCCACAATATGGAGTTGTGATAGCTCAAAGGCGCCTGGACCTGATGGTTTCAACTTCTCCTTTATTAAGGCAGCCTGGGATACAATTGGAATGGATATCTTCGGTATGGTCAAAAAATTCTTTTCTGATGGATCCTTACCCCATGGAACCTCCTCTTCCTTCATTGCTCTAATTCCCAAAATTGAGGGAGCGGTGCATCTTAAAGATTTTCGACCAATCAGCTTGGTGGGCTCTCTATACAAAATTATAGCTAAATTACTGGCCAACAGACTCAAAAAGGTTCTGGAAAATGTGATCTCTGAGGAACAGTGTGCATTTATCAAAGGTAGGCAGATTCTTGATGGAGTTCTTGTGGCTAATGAAATCATCCACTCTTTGAAAAGCCTCAATAGAGGTGGTATCCTGTTCAAGGTTGACTTCCAGAAGGCCTTCGATTCTGTAAATTGGAATTATCTGGATACGGTAATGGAGCTTATGAACTTTGGTGCCAAATGGAGGTTCTGGATAAGAACTTGTATCAGCTCAGCAAGAGTATCGGTTCTAGTTAACGGATCACCTACCCCGGAATTTCAGCTCTATCGTGGGTTGAGGCAAGGAGACCCATTGTCACCATTTCTTTTCCTCATTGCTGCTGAAGGGCTGGCTATTCTTATAAAGAGGGCTGTTAAAGCTAATCTGGTCGCGGGAATTAATTTTCTTCCTAAAGGCTCGGATGTCTTAAATGTAACCCACATTCAATATGCGGATGATACACTGATTTTCCTAGATCCCGGTCTAGATAATATTCTACAAATGAAAAGAATTCTCAAAGTCTTTGCCTTCATCTCTGGCCTCTCTATTAATTTTCACAAAAGCTCCTTAATAGGGGTGAATGTGAACCTTGGATGGTTGTCTGATTATGCTAAGTTAGCAAGATGCAAAACTCAGCAGCTGCCTTGCTCCTATCTCGGGTTACCTCTTGGCGCCAACCCAAGGAAAAAAGACACCTGGAAGCCAGTTCTTAATAATTTTCACCGTAAATTGGCGGGTTGGAAAGGGCGTCACCTTTCCCTTGCGGGTCGGCTAGCCCTCATCAAAGCTACCATGATGAGCTTACCTAATTATTTCATGTCCCTTTTTAAGATGCCTGTTAGTGTGCTTAAATCCTTAAACTCCATCATTCGCAACTTTTTCTGGAATGGATGTCATAGCAGGAAAGCTCTTAACAGAGTCAAATGGGATGTAATTCAACTGCCAAAGGTTTATGGTGGGCTTGGGGTGGGTTCAATTGCTCACAGGAATCACAGTTTGTTATTCAAATGGTACTGGTATCTGAATCCGCAAAGCAAGGCAATTTGGCAGAATCTGGTGTTCAAGAAATATAAGATTCAAAGATGTCTTCTCCCACCTATCATCTCCAACTCTAAAGCCTCAATAATTTGGAAGGACATTGATCTGACCAGATCTGCCCCACCTTTCAACGATGCATTAGCAATTGATGTGGGGAATGGCTCTTCTTGTCTCTTCTGGTATGACAGGTGGATCATCGAAGCTCCGCTCAAAGTTAAGTTCGCTCGATTGTTTGAAATATCGTTGTCAAAAGAAGCTTCAGTCAAAGACTGTGGATATTGGTCTAGAGGTACCTGGTATTGGGAGCTCAAATGGAGACGCAACCTCTTGGTATGGGAGCTTGATCTACTTAATGAATTAATGACCACTCTACATGCTTACTCATTGTCTTTGGGTCAATCAGATAGGAAGGTCTGGATCCATGACTCCCATGGGAGATACACAGTGAGTTCAGCAAGTTTATTGTTATTTAAATTCTCTCATGATGCTGTCAATTTGAAACACTTCTCTAGGATCCTTTGGAAGAACTTGGCACCACCCAAAGTTGAACTTTTCTTTTGGATGAGCTTAATGGAGATCATCTGCACTAAGGCTTTTCTAATGCGTCGAGGAATTTTAAATCCCCAGGAATCTCTATGTCCCTTGTGCAGGAAATCGCTGGAGGACTCTAATCATCTACTTGTCACCTGTGATATCTCATCCAGGTTATGGTATAAGCTTTGTAACTGGTGGGGGCTGGCCTTCTGTATCCCTGGAAACTTCAAAGCCTTTGTTGAGCAATGGTGTGTCTTGGTCAGTGGCAGTATACAGCTCAAAGTTTGGAGTATTATCCTATTATCTGGGATTTGGACCATTTGGCTAGAAAGGAATGCAATAGTGTTCTCTGGGAAATCACTAAATCCAGATGCCCTTTTTCATCTCTGTCTGGCCCGGTCTTCCTTTTGGCTCAAAGCCCATGGTGATCTGAATGCTTTGTGGGAGCAAAATTTGCTTTTAGCAGCTGAGGGAATTAGAAGGCTTCGGCCTCTCTCTAGACCCAAACCCAGAATCTTCTGGCTGCCACCTGCTCTAGGGACTTTAAAATGGAATACTGATGGTGCATCTTTTGGCAACCCCGGACCATCTGGTGTAACACCCCCACCGTCGCCCCCGTTGGAAGGGCACCGGCGGGCGCGCTACCCGATGCTCACTTACATACATGCACGCATACACTAAGCGAAAACATACATTTATACATAACATACATATGAAATACAGCGGAAATTAAAACTTTAAAGAAACAAAAGCTGAACAAACATTAACTCACATACGTACATATAATCACTCAGCGGAAGCATAAGGCGAAAGATAAGACTGAGGAATAACTGAGAACCTCATTACAATAATATCCTTTACATAACCAAATGCATAAGAAAAAGGCTACAAAATTACAGAATCCGAAATACAGAAGCTGAACAAAATAACAAAATGCTTCTAACTCCTATGTGGCCGACCTTGCAGATGCACGACTCGAACCGAACCAAACCTGCCACCTGCACGGAAAAAGAGCCCGTGCTAAGCGATAAACGCTTAGTGGGGAGAACACACAAGCAATATGGACGGCCATTCACAATGGTCGTCAGAACAAATTACATACACAAATGGCATATACAAATAATCACAATAGATGGATAAATAAGCCTGAATAGGAAAGCCCGGCATTCGGAAGTTCATATACACATACGACTATCATGCCAAGGACTCATGCATTTAACGGAAAACCCATTCACATGCAATACAATTATCAGGCAATTACACACCCAATTATCATGCCGAGAACGCTAGTTAACTAAACATACTTCTATTATGCCTCGAAATGTAAATACATGCCCACACGCTGAAATCACTACAATAGGAAAACTAGAGAGAGGAGGCACGTAACATAACACAATATATATACATTCCAAGGTCAAGAGCACATTCGTTACATATCTTGATTCATATAATTCACTATAACCGCCAAAAGTACAAAATCACGTTTGTGCACATACTTACTAATCATAGCATTCAAAATAGACATAACTAATCGAACTCATGGCATTCAAAAGATCATGGTCACAGTTACACACATCTGAATTCCCGTATCTATATTCACAATCGTTAGCATACCATACATTCACAATATGTTATGCATATACCCATATGTGTAGATCATTATGTCCAATTCACATATTTAGGTCACACTTAACCCATTCAGAGATTCATAATCACATGCGGATACATAACTGATTCACGTGTCCAGTATCATGCTTAATCGAATATCACATTCTCTTGTTCATATTAGGCAAAACAAACAGAATACCTGCTGACTCAAAATAGTGGATAACGAGTATACAGAAAGTACTTTACGGGTACAAGCCGATTACGGAAAGTACCTTACGGGTACAAATCGAAAATCATTTCTATTTTCATTCACAAACATTTTTCGGAAGGACCTTAAACAAGATCCAAACACAATAAAGGGGTTCGCGAGGAACCAAACGGGGACCTGATCGGGGTCCAAACGATAACGGAAGCTGCAGCGGAAGACTCTTTTAGGCATGCCTAACTATCCACTAGACTGACTTTCGCAGGTCTTACATAATACAAATCACATAATTTATATCATTATGCATAATCAGCAATAGGTGAGACATATGAATAAGTTCATAAGGTCAAACATGCATCATACAGTTTACACTTTAAGCATAACATAACAATCTTAGAGAAAGATCATAAGTATAGATATGCATAATACATCCAATTATATTAACATACTTCATAAAATAGTCCAATTATAAACCAAAAGGTACCACAAGTTCGGAATTCAAACATTGGAATCACCACAGAAAACTCATTCGGCAGAACACATCTGTCGCGCTAGCGATGCCTGTCGTGCTCGCGACAGAGACCATAGTCTCTTCGCTGCGCGCGCGCGACGGACTTCGCGATCGCGGGAAGGAGAGAAGGGCCCGGCTCTGTCGCGCTCGCGACGTTATCGCGATCGCGACAGAGGGCAAGCATTGCTATCGCGAGGTCGCGACAAGTCGCGTGCTCGCGATAGCACAGGCCAACAATGTGCTCTGTCGCGATCGCGACAGTTGTCGCGCTCGCGACAGAGAACACACAAGCTATTGCTATCGCGGGCTCGCGACAACGTCGCGTGCTCGCGATGGCACAGCATCAGAATCACCGGTCTCTGTCGCGCTCGCGACAGTGTCGCGATCGCGACAGAGTCATGATTCCGGAAATCTACAGAATTCTGCAGAATCTTTCCTTCCTCATACTCACCTACACACACACGAAACATAACCAAAGGTCTCTTACCTCATCTCCAGCAAGCCACACATCATTGACAACATAAACACAACATCCGTATCAAGAATTTCGATAAACATGCCACTAACAATATCCATTTACACAATCTATAATATCAACACTAATCGCCATTCATCACAAACGCACCCATGTTATGCATTCATATATATACGGTACAACATGCCTAGTTTACTCATGAGATCGACACATATCCACACTCATCCATAAACCAACCTTCACGGAGTTATATCTATTATTAATCACTTGATAGATCACCAATTCTTAATCATACTCCTAAGTTTCTCCCAAAGACAACTACTTATACAGCCATTTAATTACCCTAAACATGCATAAAAAGCTGAGGGGAAGGTACGGGATTGATCCGAATCAATCGAGGGCTCAAAAATGAAGAAATAAAGGCTAAAATAGGTTTTTCTGTCGCGAGGTCGCGACCCTTGTTGCGATCGCGACAGACGCTCGATTCAGAACCCGCAGAAGACTGTTTAATGCCCCAGATTTGCATTGCCTAAACCAACCTCTAAAACTAATTTTTAGCCAAAACTTCCTTCTTAACAAATGTTCCCTAGGATGTTACCGTTCACATGCAACAAATTTCAGGTCAAAAGGACACCTATAACTCCAGATATGATCTCCACAACCCAAACTGTTCAAACAACCCGACACAACAGGGACACTACATTTGAAATCAATTTTTCAATGTCTTAGAGCGAGAATTAGTCCAAGGCTATTTATGAGACATTTAAAGGAATGGGAATCATGGTTCTAATGGATCAAGAATCACACGATTCAGAGCTCTATAACTACAGATATGACAAAAAAAATGCACAGAGGTCAAACAAAAACGGAACAGAATTGCCCAAAATCACCATCAAACATCAAATTCAAAAGATTTCTCAAACTCATGCATTTCAATGCCAACTCACATATAAATTCATCTCATTCAATAACATGGATTACTAACACATTTACTCAAATTAAATCATGCATAAACTCATATCAAAGCACTTCAATTTATTGGAAACAAACATAAATACATACTCAAACATAATGAAGAAATCAAAGCTCCCAAACCTCTTGTAGACCAAAAACCCAGCTGATCTTCACTCTTGAACCTTCTCCTTGCCTTTGTTCTTCTTCTTATCACTCAAAACTTGCACATACCAAAACTCACAAATTACCCATCCAAACTTTAAATTCTCAAAATCAAAAGCAACTAGAAGAAGAAGAAGATCCAAACACAATAATCCAAAATCTAACCACTTACCTTCTTAATCTTGCTCTTCAAACACTACCAAATCAGCTCCAACTCACACAACCAAGAGAGGAAACGCAAGAAATGGGAAAGGAGAGAAGAAGAGAAAGAACGGGAGAGAGAGGAGAGAAACCCACGTGAAAATCTGCCCTCCCTCTCATTCTTCTTTTCCTTTAATTCTTTTCCCATTAATTGCCCACCTACCAAGCCACTTGTCAACATCCTACAAACCCATGTGTCACCATCTTATCCAATCACTTCCTAAATACCATACACAACACACACACAACCATGTCTTGAATAAATATCTTTAAGGCACCATACATACAACCCACATTATAAAACCCCTTAATCCACTTATACCCTACTTCCATACACCACAAGCACACCATAAAATTCCTCCACTAATCTTATTTAATTATTTCTTTGCAATTTAGTCCTCAATAACCAAACTTTCTCACGCACAAATTACCGAAATACCCTTCCGATCCCGACTTCGCATGCCAATTCCGACTAGGGCCATTTTGGGTTGTTACAAATCTCTCCCCCTTAAGAAATTTCGTCCTCGAAATTTCCCCGCTAATCACTTACATAGGCAATTTCTTAACAAATCTTCAAATCGCTAACACTCATATCATACGATTCTCAAAACAAATACACTTCACACCAGAACCAACCACATAGAGTATCTCAATTCTAACACCTCGAATTCCTTCGATACACATATCGCTAATACCCAAGACACACATAGGATCTTAACTCTTTCACTAACATACAATTCCTTAACACCCTTCTCTTCTGGATTCTAACCTCGAGCACTTCACACTTCTTAATGCACTACACTCTTATCCATACACTTCTTCTTAACATCAATCAATCAAAGTATATCCTGTCAGCTTTTCTCAATGAAACACATACAATGATGCTTTTCATAAATGGATGAGGGATGCGGATGAAATGGCTATGTAATGATTTATGTATGCAAGTTGATGCGAAGATGTAACGTGAGTTATAATAATGCATTTTTTTCCCATCCCCATGCTTCTCTATACTTATGTTCACTTGATTCAAAGGGAATAGCTGACAGGTATACAAAGTCACACCTCAAATTCACCCTAGTCACATAGTCTTATATCACTCACTACAACTGATATCTCACTAATCCTTCATCCAAACACTATACAACTGCATCTGCAATAGGCCACAACATTAAACAGACTCGCATACAAAGACTCGACACTCAAACAATCACATAGACCAGAACCGACTAAACCGGTGCTCTGATACCACAACTTGTAATACCCCCACCGTCGCCCCCGTTGGAAGGGCACCGGCGGGCGCGCTACCCGACGCTCACTTACATACATGCACGCATACACTAAGCGGAAACATACATTTATACATAACATACATATGAAATACAGTGGAAATTAAAACTTTAAAGAAACAAAAGCTGAACAAACATTAACTCACATACGTACATATAATCACTCAGCGGAAGCATAAGGCGAAAGATAAGACTGAGGAATAACTGAGAACCTCATTACAATAATATCCTTTACATAACCAAATGCATAAGAAAAAGGCTACAAAATTACAGAATCCGAAATACAGAAGCTGAACAAAATAACAAAACGCTTCTAACTCCTATGTGGCCGACCTTGCAGATGCACGACTCGAACCGAACCAAACCTGCCACCTGCACGGGAAAAGAGCCCGTGCTAAGCGATAAACGCTTAGTGGGGAGAACACACAAGCAATATGGACGGCCATTCACAATGGTCGTCAGAACAAATTACATACACAAATGGCATATACAAATAATCACAATAGATGGATAAATAAGCCTGAATAGGAAAGCCCGGCATTCGGAAGTTCATATACACATACGACTATCATGCCAAGGACTCATGCATTTAACGGAAAACCCATTCACATGCAATACAATTATCAGGCAATTACACACCCAATTATCATGCCGAGAACGCTAGTTAACTAAACATACTTCTATTATGCCTCGAAATGTAAATACATGCCCACACGCTGAAATCACTACAATAGGAAAACTAGAGAGAGGAGGCACGTAACATAACACAATATATATACATTCCAAGGTCAAGAGCACATTCGTTACATATCTTGATTCATATAATTCACTATAACCGCCAAAAGTACAAAATCACGTTTGTGCACATACTTACTAATCATAGCATTCAAAATAGACATAACTAATCGAACTCATGGCATTCAAAAGATCATGGTCACAGTTACACACATCTGAATTCCCGTATCTATATTCACAATCGTTAGCATACCATACATTCACAATATGTTATGCATATACCCATATGTGTAGATCATTATGTCCAATTCACATGTTTAGGTCACACTTAACCCATTCAGAGATTCATAATCACATGCGGATACATAACTGATTCACGTGTCCAGTATCATGCTTAATCGAATATCACATTCTCTTGTTCATATTAGGCAAAACAAACAGAATACCTGCTGACTCAAAATAGTGGATAACGAGTATACAGAAAGTACTTTACGGGTACAAGCCGATTACGGAAAGTACCTTACGGGTACAAATCGAAAATCATTTCTATTTTCATTCACAAACATTTTTCGGAAGGACCTTAAACAAGATCCAAACACAATAAAGGGGTTCGCGAGGAACCAAACGGGGACCTGATCGGGGTCCAAACGATAACGGAAGCTGCAGCGGAAGACTCTTTTAGGCATGCCTAACTATCCACTAGACTGACTTTCGCAGGTCTTACATAATACAAATCACATAATTTATATCATTATGCATAATCAGCAATAGGTGAGACATATGAATAAGTTCATAAGGTCAAACATGCATCATACAGTTTACACTTTAAGCATAACATAACAATCTTAGAGAAAGATCATAAGTATAGATATGCATAATACATCCAATTATATTAACATACTTCATAAAATAGTCCAATTATAAACCAAAAGGTACCACAAGTTCGGAATTCAAACATTGGAATCACCACAGAAAACTCATTCGGCAGAACACATCTGTCGCGTAGCGATGCCTGTCGTGCTCGCGACAGAGACCATAGTCTCTTCGCTGCGCGCGCGCGACGGACTTCGCGATCGCGGGAAGGAGAGAAGGGCCCGGCTCTGTCGCGCTCGCGACGTTATCGCGATCGCGACAGAGGGCAAGCATTGCTATCGCGAGGTCGCGACAAGTCGCGTGCTCGCGATAGCACAGGCCAACAATGTGCTCTGTCGCGATCGCGACGGTTGTCGCGCTCGCGACAGAGAACACACAAGCTATTGCTATCGCGGGCTCGCGACAACGTCGCGTGCTCGCGATGGCACAGCATCAGAATCACCGGTCTCTGTCGCGCTCGCGACAGTGTCGCGATCGCGACAGAGTCATGATTCCGGAAATCTACAGAATTCTGCAGAATCTTTCCTTCCTCATACTCACCTACACACACACGAAACATAACCAAAGGTCTCTTACCTCATCTCCAGCAAGCCACACATCATTGACAACATAAACACAACATCCGTATCAAGAATTTCGATAAACATGCCACTAACAATATCCATTTACACAATCTATAATATCAACACTAATCGCCATTCATCACAAACGCACCCATGTTATGCATTCATATATATACGGTACAACATGCCTAGTTTACTCATGAGATCGACACATATCCACACTCATCCATAAACCAACCTTCACGGAGTTATATCTATTATTAATCACTTGATAGATCACCAATTCTTAATCATACTCCTAAGTTTCTCCCAAAGACAACTACTTATACAGCCATTTAATTACCCTAAACATGCATAAAAAGCTGAGGGGAAGGTACGGGATTGATCCGAATCAATTGAGGGCTCAAAAATGAAGAAATAAAGGCTAAAATAGGTTTTTCTGTCGCGAGGTCGCGACCCTTGTCGCGATCGCGACAGACGCTCGATTCAGAACCCGCAGAAGACTGTTTAACGCCCAAGATTTGCATTGCCTAAACTAACCTCTAAAACTCATTTTTAGCCAAAAATTCCTTCTTAACAAATGTTACCTAGGATGTTACCGTTCACATGAAACAAATTTCAGGTCAAAAGGACACCTATAACTCCAGATATGATCTCCACAACCCAAACTGTTCAAACAACCCGACACAACAGGGACACTACATTTGAAATCAATTTTTCAATGTCTTAGAGCGAGAATTAGTCCAAGGCTATTTCTGAGACATTTAAAGGAATGGGAATCATGGTTCTAATGGATCAAGAATCACACGATTCAGAGCTCTATAACTACAGATATGACAAAAACAATGCACAGAGGTCAAACAAAAACGGAACAGAATTGCCCAAAATCACCATCAAACATCAAATTCAAAAGATTTCTCAAACTCATGCATTTCAATGCCAACTCACATATAAATTCATCTCATTCAATAACATGGATTACTAACACATTTACTCAAATTAAATCATGCATAAACTCATATCAAAGCACTTCAATTTATTGGAAACAAACATAAATACATACTCAAACATAATGAAGAAATCAAAGCTCCCAAACCTCTTGTAGACCAAAAACCCAGCTGATCTTCACTCTTGAACCTTCTCCTTGCCTTTGTTCTTCTTCTTGTCACTCAAAACTTGCACATACCAAAACTCACAAATTACCCATCCAAACTTTAAATTCCCAAAATCAAAAGCAACTAGAAGAAGAAGAAGATCCAAACACAATAATCCAAAATCTAACCACTTACCTTCTTAATCTTGCTCTTCAAACACTACCAAATCAGCTCCAACTCACACAACCAAGAGAGGAAACGCAAGAAATGGGAAAGGAGAGAAGAAGAGAAAGAACGGGAGAGAGAGGAGAGAAACCCACGTGAAAATCTGCCCTCCCTCTCATTCTTCTTTTCCTTTAATTCTTTTCCCATTAATTGCCCACCTACCAAGCCACTTGTCAACATCCTACAAACCCATGTGTCACCATCTTATCCAATCACTTCCTAAATACCATACACAACACACACACAACCATGTCTTGAATAAATATCTTTAAGGCACCATACATACAACCCACATTATAAAACCCCTTAATCCACTTATACCCTACTTCCATACACCACAAGCACACCATAAAATTCCTCCACTAATCTTATTTAATTATTTCTTTGCAATTTAGTCCTCAATAACCAAACTTTCTCACGCACAAATTACCGAAATACCCTTCCGATCCCGACTTCGCATGCCAATTCCGACTAGGGCCATTTTGGGTTGTTACATCTGGTATTGGTGGAGTTTTAAGGAACTCTTATAGTCATATTATTTGCTTATTCTCCTGTAATGTCTGTGTGTCCAATGCGGTTGTAGCCGAAACTCTTGCGGTTCGAAAAGCTCTACAAGTCTCAATAGACTTCATTGTTAGCCATAACTATGAGGTATGCTTTGAACTCGATTCCTCATCTGTTGTTTCTTGGTTGCAATCCTCAAAAGATCACAGGCCATGGAAACTTGGTTATATCTTGAATGATATCAAAAATCTGATGGCTAAAATAAATAGGGTCTCCGTTGTGCACAAAAAAAGAGAGTTCAATCACTTTGCTGACACTCTAGCAAAGCAAGGTGTATCCAGATCGGAGGAGTTCTTGGCTTGGTTATAGCTAGCCTCTGGTAGCTGCTGGAGAAGATCCACCTGTCTTTAATGTAGGGAAGGTAATGTTAAACTATGTTTGTGGTTCATGTCCTTGTCACGTTTTAAGGCATCTGCTGCTCTTAGTTTTGTTCAGTCCATAAGCTGGTGTTGGTGATGCTACTTCACTGGGGGATCGTATAGCTTCCTGTTATTGCAGTTGGGTTATGTCAGTTGGTCCGGCATCTGCAGCTGTTTTCATCTAAAGTAGTTTTATTTCACTTGTTCAGTTTTTCTAGATTTGCCATATTTGTTATTGGCTGGGTGGTAGTTTTTTGTTGGCAGCCTAGCCTCTTTGTACACTCTTCTATTTTAATAGTAATCCTTCGGCTTATCAAAAAAAAAATAAAGATCAGGCAATTACTCCATCTCCCTGATTAGCATGCAATAGCCATATTCTAATCAGCTCAAGAATCTGTCCATGAAACTCAAATTCAAATTAAAATGCCAAGCCTAGAAAATACTTAATTAAGGCATATAGCAATGTATTAAAATTAAGAAATGTTAAAACCAAAACCACAACAAGTAAACTGTTTTCTTTCGTAATTAAACAATCCAATTGGATTTTGTTAACGATAGTGAATGATGTAGGCATGTATATATATGTATACATATATATATAAAAATCTATAGACTAATAAAATGTCATATACATATGTAGATAAAGTAAGTATTATATGACAGTTTATCACCCATGAATTGAACAGAAAATACTTGTAGACAGGAAGTGTGGGATAGGTGGTAATTGGTATCTGCCCAAACTACACGTAATGCTTGTGGTATTAGGGCAGATAAATGGAAAAATCTATTTCCATATACCACAAGCATTACATAAAGTGTGGAAGATACATATCTTTTCATCCTAATTGAATATGAGTTTGGGTTCAGAGATTGGGTATTTATAATACCATCTCTTAGCTACCATTCACCCATACACTAAATGCATTTCTCCAAATTTGTCAACTACACAACAATTGGATTTTGTCAAATTTATTTCCATTCTCGTTGTTTCTTTTTTAAGAAATTTTTGGATATGAATATTGATGTTCATGGGATCATAGGCTTGTGTGGATTTTCTATTATCTTCATGGTAATAACAATACCATTAAAATAATTGAGAAATGTTTTCCTTTAGTGTCAAAGAAATTTGTTTTGTCTGGCTAATTTAAAAAACGTTTTTCCATTGGTTTCAAGAAAATTTGCATCAAATTGATTAAACTTAATCAATATAAAGTTAAAAATAAATAAATAACTCATGTTTGAACTATATTTATTTTATGAATAAATAATTACTCTCAAACACGATCGAGTTTGAGTTAGTTACAAAATCGGATTGCCTAATTTGACGAATTTATAATTAATTTATAAGCGAGTTAAAAAAAATAAGAAACAAAAAAAAAGACACGTATGGTATGTAAATAATGAATACACAATATTCGCTAAATAAGCATAGTTGCTCGAGTCGAGTTTAATAATTACACATATATTATACCTTATACAAATGAAGATACTTTCAAATTGCATGAACTTATACAATATGATGAGCCCAATTAATAAATATATTTATTGTATAATTAATAAATATATTTACAAATTAATTTTAGTAACACGTAAAATTAATAAAAAAAATTATATTATAGAGCCCTAATTTTTGGAGATCTAGCTGCAGTGATTTTTGGATGTAAGCATAACACCATTGAGCACTGTTTTGCCAATAATTTGTTTGATAGAGTATTGTTTTTACTGCTATATCTTTACTCCAGACTGTACTGACATGCTACTTGAATTGATGGGCAGGGTTACCTGCTCCTCATTACATGTATGTGAGAAACATCAATCCTGATTTGCCACTATTTCTGTTCAACTACGGTGATAGAACACTTCATGGCATATTTGAGGCGGCTAGTCCTGGAAGACTCAATATCAATTCACAAGTTTGGACAGAAGATGGATCAGATTGTACTCCATACCCCGCACAGGTACTGTATAGGTTTTTTTTCTATCAATAGGAAATAAATAGAAAATTGAATGTTACTATTTGTTCAGGTTACATCTCCGGGCTTCAGGTTTATTGCAGTGTCATTGATATTCAATGTCCACGGAGGCAAAGATTTCTGGGGTACAGTGATTGTTCGTCTCTTCCTTCCAGCACCCATTCTATTGATCCCAAGTCACAATGATTGTTAATAAAATTTAAATATATTCATCATTTATTAAAAATAATAATCAAGTAGGGAACATAAATTCCTACCTTATATTGTCTTTTACCTAAATTTTGCTCTTTTTTTTCCTAAAAAGTAAGTATAAGATGCGAGTGTTTGTTTTTCAGAAAAAATTAGGGCTCTATAATTTATTTATTTTTTATTAATTTTACGTGTTACTAAAATTAATTTGTAAATATATTTATTAATTGGGCTCATCAATCAATAATTTTGTTAAAATAATTGAAAAATCATATTACGAGTTCGGTTGAATTTTATATATTTTTGGATAAATTTTACGAATTTTCTGAGTTTGAATCGAATTTTTATCATTATTTTATAAAATTTTATATCAAATTAAAAATTGTTAAATCGATTTAATTGCTAAAATAATTTGTATATATAATAATTTTTTATTAATTTTATTTGTCAATATATTTTTTAAAAAAATCAAATCAATTTATATTTAAAATAAAATTTTTATAATTGTGTTAATTTTTAAATTTAATATTTAATAAAAAAATATTTATTATTATTTATTAAAAAATAAAATAATACTTTTTTTAAAAAACAAAAAGCTGTAAGCTGCAGTCTGCAGCTAAAAAGCTGCAGTCTGCAGCTTAAAAAAGCAAGTAAAAGCAATTTCTTTTGCTTGCTCAACAAGCTGCCGGGCAGGGCAGCATTTGCTGCCCTGCCCAGCGGCTTCCATTTATAAAAAAAAAAAAATTGTTGTCAGAAACCGCAGCTGACGGCTGCGGTTTTTTACAACACCCTAATTCCGAAAATATTTTTGAATACACATCAAAATCAGAAATATTTTTCCAAAACACACTAAATATATCTTTGTCTCTTTATTCTGCATACATTTATTATTAGTTATTTGCATACTGTATATGTCTTGTTTTATTCGACCAACTTATTTATTTTGCGCAAAATATTTATTAGTTATTCACATACTCTATACATCTTGTTATACTTGACCAACTTATTAATAAGATTATATTAACTAATTAATTAATTAATTAAAAACATATGCATATCCAAATTTCAAGGAGGAGGGAAACAAATTAAGAAAATCATACAGTTGTATAATTGACAAATTTGGAGAAATGAAATTACTAAATGGCCCAGTTGTAGTTGAGAGGTGGGATTATAAATGTTCATTTTGTGAAGCAAAGATTCACCCACAAAAGTTCACTCATAGAAGAAAAGGAACTATATCTTCTAAACATTGTGTAACGCTTGTGGTATGAGATGAGATTTGTGTTGGCTCAAAGGGCTATTTTCTTAGGTTTTGATGCATTAACAAAACATTTGCACTTAACGAAATTGGGTTCCTTTCTTAGCTTTTATATTGCAGGCCCAAGTTACAAGATCTGATGCATAGTGTTCTATTGGAAATAGAGCAGTCGTGTTCGTATTCTACATTTGTCAGAACAGACCTGCAGCAATGAAGGTTTATTAGGAAATAAAATTTGTAAAATCATTTTTGAGGAATCCACACACTCACATTACGTTTATTACATTATTTTCTGCATGAAATATATTTTTAAATCACATGATTACCTAAAACAAAATTATCTCTTTCCTAAAAGATAAAAAAATCCACAATTAAAGCTTTTAAAAATGGAAAGAAAGTCTTTTGCTTTGAATCTGATTTTTCTTATTTAAAGAAGCATGAAATCAGAAGAAATCTCTCTCAATCAGATCTTCATTGACTAAAGAAACATAAAAACAAAAATCTCTTCAAACATAGAAACATTTTTAAATATTGTTCACACCTAACAGCTATGTTTTTCAACTATAAAAAGAAGTATTGTTGGTGTGTTCAAGTGTGAGAGTGAAAAACGTTTTTGTGTTCTAAATTGTGTTTATCTTGTAAGTTTTTCATTCCTCTATGTGCATTCATGATCACAGCTCCTCAAATATGATTATAGTTTCAATTGTAATCATGTTAGTGAGGCTATTCAAAATTGTGAGATAAATTTGTGTGGTTAGGTTGCTAGAACCTAGAAAAATAAACTAGCAAGTGTTTAAGTTCTTTTACTTGGAAAAAAGGGCTAAGTGTTTTGATCATTTTACTTTGCAAAAATGATTAAGTATTTTAAAGTTTTTACTTGGGAAGAAAAACTTGGGATAGCTATCTTGTAACAGGCTTTTGACTCTTGTCCGTAATTAGAGTCACATTAGAAAGAGAGAAACTCTTAAGACGAATTGTCTTAAGGAGAGGATGTAGGCAATGGCCGAACCTCTATAAATCATGGTGTTAAACTTCTCTATCCCTAAATCTCTTTTTATTTTGTGCTTTATAATTTATGCTGAAGTTAACTGTTTGTACCTGTTCTGTATTCCATAGAACAGAGGCAGAGAAATTGTTTGTGCTCTAGAAAAACGAGATTAACTTGATTTTTCTAAATTCATCTATCCCATGAAAGTTTGATTTCTTCTTATCAATAATTTCGTCCATATGTGTTGTTTTTAATAATGAAGAATAATAAAAAATTATATTAAGTAAATTTGCATAAAATGGATTTAGTATAATGACAAAAATTTGCATATCAATTGTTTGTGTTCTAACATATCCAGACCACGAAAAAATAATGAAATGATCTATTCACCCCCCTCTAGATCATATAATTGGGACTTACAATTTGTTAAGCTTTTCTATTCTAATACCACAAAAGCTTAACAAATCTCATCTCATACCACAAGCGTTACACGAAGTTTGGATATCAAATTTCACACACCACAAGTAATTATCAATAAATTTCTTTTGTTTTCAAGAAATAAGAAATGTAGCTTTCAAATGTTATGTAACGCTTTATGGTATATGGTGGAGAGTTTTTCATTTCTCTGCCTTATACCATAACAAGCGTTACATAAACCTTGAATAAGATACCAACTGTCTCCTACCAACTACAATCATGCATACACCCATTTCTTTTTCCATTACATATTATTAAATTTGATACATATTTAGCTACTTAAACTAGACAATTTCGATACTTATTGTTTCCTCAATTTTTTTGTCTTTAATTTATTTGAAAAATCGCTCAGTCCTCTAAATTATTAATTTTAATTACATAATATGTTTTTAAAAATGCTGGCGTGAAATTTTTCTATAAAAAAAATGGGATGTATATAATTTTATCACGTAAACCTAAAGGGACGTATCTCTTTTTCATTGATAGAAAATTCTGCATAAGTATTGAAGAACCTAACGTGTAATTAAAATTAATAATTTAGAGTGCTGACTAATTGCTCAAAACAATGAGGGAGTAAATTGACCAAAGTTGTTAAGGTATTACGTATTTATAGACACTTTGGTGCATTTTGTTTCACTTGTATGCATTTATTTCTTTATATTTCTTATATGGCTTGCATATAAGGTTAATTAGCCTGACTGAGTTTTGAAGCTAATTTTGAATTTACCGATATGGAACCAGAGTTTTAAGATATTCTTATAGATATATTTTTCTAATGCAATTTACAACTTTATATTGCTGGCTGTGCTCATTTCCAGGTTTGGGATAGGATCCCTTAATGTAATGTTTTGGGCTTTCCAAAATTAAAAATTTCCTGGAAATTCAAATTTCTATGGTATTTGAAAATTTTTCTTAACATCTATTTTGGAAAAGTTTTCTCATCATGTTAATAGAATAACAAATTATTTCTGTATTGATTCTTTAGTTTCAAGAACACTTATTTTGTCAAAACCGATATAGTAAATTATATATAGTAAATAATAAATTTGTTTGTACCTGGGTAGAGATGTGACTTGAGCCAACCCCAATTCCGCAAATCTCATTTCGATTTTAACAGATCAAAATCGATGCCTCGGTATTCAGGTTCCTTGTTATCATCTAATAGTTAAAAATAGGAACATATTCCTTTTTAAGTATTGCCGGTTCCCGAAAACATTGAAAAGAATACATTATATCTTCCCGAATAATAAGTTGGATTGAATAACAATTTGATCACCTGAGGCCCAACCTCACAACGTAAAAGACATTGCATGACCATAACAGGTGAAGAACCAAGAGGTTCGGCGACTCCCCACAATTTGATAGATTGGGAATCGCTTGTTACTCTGACAAGTAGGGGTATTCATGAACTGGTTAACCGGTTTATAAGCTCTAAAAAAATCAGTTCATTAAATTCGATTTTTTGAAAATACTAACTATTAACCAGTTCATTACTATCTGTTAACCAATCCATCAGTTTCAAATTTTTGGATCGGTTAACCACTATAATTATAAACTATATTCATAAAAAAATTAAAATATTCAAGTTACTTAAAAATTAAAATTAGAAAACAAATATAATTCAATAGAGTAATTAAATATAATGTTCAAACTACAATTATAAACTAAAAATGTTCAAAATATTTGAAAATTAAAATTACAAACCAAAAATATAATAATCCAACTAGTTAAACAAAAAAATTTCACACATATTATATTATACATACATATATATATATATCATTTTATTTTTTTTTAACTTTATATATATCAAAAAATTATATAAAACATATCGGTTAACCGAAAACAAAAACCAAAAATACATGTAAAAAATTGGTAGAAAGTGCAACACACTTTTTTAACTTTGACTGCCATGACACAGCTCCCCCCTACAAAAGTAATCAGGTAACCAGAAGTGGATTTTCTGGAATCCACATCACCAGCCATATCTGCATCTGTGTATCCAGCTAACACAGGTTTGTTATTTCCAAAACATAGACATATTTTGGAAGTTCCTCGAAGATACCTGAAAATCCATTTTACTGCAGCCCAATGTTCCTTTCCAGGATTTGAAAGGAATCTACTCACAACTCCAACTGCATGAGCGATATCTAGCTGTGTGCACACCATAACATATGATAAGTTGCAATTATATTAATATTTTAGATTAATTCTTGGCATAATTATGTGTTTTATTTATTTAATTTTAATAATAATTAATTAGTTTTTTTGTTTTTATTAATTTATAATGTTTTTATAATTTTTAATAAGTTTTGGGATGTTTTCAGGTGTTTTATTTTAATCCGGAGTTAAATTGGAGGTTTGGGGCTGATTTTAGAAGGAAATGTGAAAGAAGGTAAATTTTGCCTAAAGCACAGCCGTGCTTTTCAAAAGCACAGCTGTGCTTTCAAGGGAGTACGCACGTCAGCGAGATTCACCGAAGACACAGCTGTGCTGTTGCGAAGAGGCACGGCTGTGTCACGCAGGAGAAGCGCGCACGGACGAAGAGACTCGACGACACAGCTGTGCTTTCTCGCAAAGCACAGCTGTGTCCCGCAGCTGGAGACGCGCGGATGAGGAGCGATGACGCACGACTAACGCCTAGAAGCACAGCCGTGCTTTCGTGTAAAGCACAGCTGTGTCACGCTGTGAATCACGACGCCCTAGCCTAAAACACAGCTGTGCTTCTCAAAGCACAGCTGTGCTTTTATCCAGTATTAAAAGAAAAGAACGCCGCATTCCAGAGGGGGGGCTTAGTTTTAGTTTTTAGTTTTAGTTTTTGTTTTCCTTTATTTTTTTCCCTTTAGGCAGTAGACTTAGGTTTATTTTTCTTTAATTTCCAGCAACAATTTATTTTATTTTCATGTTTTAATTTTCCTTTTAAATTTTGTTTAACTTAGATTTAATTTTGAATTGCAATTTTCTTCTTAAATAATTTAGATCAATTTAGTTTAAATCTAGATTTTGGGGATTCAAGTGGATTCCAAGGTTGAAGAACAAGAACTTCAAGATCTATTTTCTCTCTCATCAAGGGTGTATCCTAAACTCTAATTTTCCATCTTTTATGTTTATATTCTTGATGTTAGAGTAGTTAATCATGCTTGGGAGTTCTTGAATCATATTTGTATTTTGGATATTTGGATTTAATAAATATTTTCATGTTTTCTTTTATTCCTCTTGTTATATATTGTTTTGCAATTATAATGATGATTGGAGCTAAATCCGAAAATTATTGTTTGTGCAAATGCTCTGTTCTTTTAATATTGACATTTATCTTTCCAGCTTAATCCAGGGATGGTAGGTTGGTTTGTGGGTGTTGATGTTATTAGATTAAGAATAGTGAGGAATAAATAGGTTTGAGATAACTTAATCCAGGGATGGTAGGTTGTCTTAGATCTAGGATTTGGTAACCCGCGCTTAAGCTAATTAATAGACTTAATCCAGGGATGGTAGGTTTGTTAATTAGAATAGCTTAATCCAGGGATATGGTAGGCTTGGGCTTAGTTGGGTTGTCCAGAATTTCATGTTATATTGTTTTACCAATTTTCAGTTACATCTATGAGGATAGAATTTCCTAAGCATTTAATTTCATCATTGAGTAATTTTTTGATGAACAATTTTATATTTAATTGTTAATTTATTTTCTTGCTTAGTTTAATATCTCCACCAACAAATTGGGGACATCTCAAATTCACTCATCTATAGATATTTAACTGGACAATCCTTGTTCCCTTGGGTACGATAACTCGGGGTCCTAACTATACCCCACTTTATTACTTGTCGATTCGGTACACTTGCCGAGGACCCGTCAAGTTTTTGGCGCCGTTGCCGGGGAACACGGTGTTGTTTGTTTTATATCTTTAGTTGAGTTAGTTTGAGGTTTTTATTTTTCTTTTTATTTTAATTTGGTGTTTATTTTTGCAGGAAAATTTTGAGACATTTTCAAAATTATGCAAGATAGTGATCAAGATTATGAGTTGTTCCTTTTGCGAGAACAAGTGAATGATATGATGAGGGAGATGCAAGAGTTACGACAAATGTATTCAACTTCACCAGTCACCTATTCACCGTCTTTTGAAGATCCTCACTCTTCATGTGTATCACAAGAGTCTCACTTTGCCCATATCGAACGTCTTTCAAACTACATTTATTGTAGAGAGAAGGAATATCAAGCAGAAAGGAGGGAGTTGCAGGCTACAATCAACTATCAAGAGAAGAGGATCAAGGCTCAAGGGGATCTAGTAAAGAGTCAAGCATTGGAGATCCAAAATTTGGAATCCAAGTTAGAAATTTTAATTGTCTCTTCGAGTGAACAAAAAGATGGTGGTGAATTGAGTCATGCACCTATAGAGATTAATGAGAATATTGAAATTCTTGAGGATGGGTTGCATGAAGAAGAAAAGGAGCCAATTATAGTTGAAGACAAATCTTGTGTTTGTTTAGAAACTAATTTCAATTTTTCTGTGCAGGATAGTGCACCAAAGGAGCAAGAATTGTACGATTCTCAATTGGAAACACTGAATTCAGTCCATTTGAAGGATTTATTTAGGCTTGAAGAGCCGGTAGAGTTCGTGTATAGTGAACCCAAGGTGGAGTCATACTTCATCGAAAACACGGAATTTCCCACCTTGGTAGCTTTCGATGATTTTCTCCTACTGATGGGGGAAAATGAAGAGCAAAAACCGGAAAGACCATTATTTGGTTCACAAGCTCGTCCACCCGAGAGTGAAATGAGTCGAGCTGGGACTCAATAAACCAGAACTTTTATTTTTCTTAACCCTGCCTATTTAATTTTCTGTCATTTTTCTGTGTTTATGTTTTAATTTTTAATTACTAGTTGTTTGTATTTTTATTTTTATTTTTCTTAAAAAAAATATATATATATATATATATATATACTAATAATAATAATAAAATAAAAATTATTATATATATTTTTATAAAATAATATTCCTCAAATTTTTAGTGTGTTAGAATGTTAATTTGTTATTTTTAATGTTTAATTTGTTGGATTTAATTTTTGTGTTATTTGGTTTTGATTTGTTTCATTGTTTTGGAAATTAATAGTTGAGAAGGAAGAAAATTTCAATTGAGGAGCAAGAAGCCAAGAAGTGCAAATTGGGACAAGGAGGGCAGTAGCATCAGGTATAGCGCGAAAACACAGCTGTGCTTTAATTTAAAACACGGCGATACTGAGCGTGCTGAAAAACACAGCTGTGCTTCAATCAAAAGCACAGCTGTGCTTTCAATTAAATTCACGCCGAAACGAAGCGCTGGGAGAAACACAACTATGCTTCTTTCAAAAGCACAGCTGTGCGTTTTCGCACAGCCCCCTTTAACGCACAGCCCCCTCTTTCTCTTTCTTTTTCTTTTCTCTTTTCGTTTACTCTGTTTCCCCCTATTCTTAAAAACTTAAAATTTTTCTCCATCTTCTCATTGATCTTCACTGACAATCCAAGCTAATCTCAGGTAATTTTAATTTTATGCGATTGTATAGAGCTTAAAAGGAATTCTTTTCATTTTCTTTCTTCAATTTTCCTATTTGCCGATTCTGATCTTTCCCAAATTTTTATGCAATAAATTCCAGATTTCTTTGGGTTAAAAGAATTAAGAGTCCTCTCTCTCTCTTTTCCGTTATTTATCTTCCAATTTCTTTAATTCAGTAGCTAAATTCAACATTTCCAGGTATTTAATTTCCTCACTCTTCGCATTTTTATTTTCTCATTTTAATTGACTGGGCTTGATTCTCAAATGAAAATTTTGTTGTGTTAGTTGTGAATTTTGATGTGTTTTGCTTCTTCGGGCCAACATGAACAGAAATGGGTAATTAGGATTGAAAAGATTGTGCTTGAAAATCTAGTTAGAATCATGCTCACCAACTGTTTGATGAAATGCCTGAATGAGAAATGCATGTACATTAATGGACTTATAACGTGATTAATTCAGCAATTTGTTAATTTATCCTGGCCAACTCTGTTAATATGATATGTTGAGATAATGTTCATATTTATATGGCATAAATTAGGTTGTGTAAACAGGCAATTAGGTCACTGTTGGCATGTCCACTGCTGATTTGGAACTTTCACTAACTGAACTTTATCTGACCATATTGTACACTGAGCAATTGCATTTTGAGCCTAATTTCATATATGTGTTTGTGTTTAAATTGCTATTATAGCAGTGTTGAGTTGATGGATGCCATTTGAATTGAATTTGAATTCAGTACTCATTGTGTTAGATGGGGATATATTGTGCATTTTGCCTTGAAATATAGCTGCTGGAAATGGGGAGTTTGGATTTCAAAATTCTGAATTGAATTGCTTTGAGATAATTGGGGCAATTATGCATTGTATGAATATGGAAAGAAAATTTTTGCAAGTTAAATTCTAATTGCTTGAGATTATGCTTGGTGATTGTATTGTGTGATATTGTTGTTGTTGCTTTTAGTTTTTTTTATTTAGATGCAATTGAATATTGTGCTTGATTGAATTGAGTCAAATGCATGTTTGCTAGTTCCCGACTTGATGGGATTAGGATGAGTTGTTTTGGATGCCAATTTTTCACATTCTTAATTACATGCAACTTTGAATTTTTCCTACATATTTTTGCTATGAATGATGCAGTGATTAAGTAGACTTTGCATTTTTCTCTGTTATTCTCCAATAATTGCATCTATTTTATTCTTGGCATTTGCACTTCAATGATTAATTACTTGTGCGTATTTTATTTTCCACCTTGTACTTTTCATTTTTTAATTTATTTAAATTCTAATTTGTGCAATTTTTCAATTTTCTCTATTTTGTGCATAGACTTTGTACTTCAATAGGTTATACATTTGCCTTATGCTTAATGTTTCAATTTTTGCATCATCATTAGCTAGAAAGTATATTTATTTTGCAAGTTTCTGTTGTGAAGTTTTGGTGAGTTTTGATATTATTCTTCCAATTTAGTTATAGATGTGGTATGCGCTTAATGAAACCAAGAATGTTGTGAACAAAGTTTATACTTTCTTTTTCAGGAACCATGGTTCGTAACAGAGAGGAGCAACCATCAGCGCCCATTCAGCCTCCTGATTGGTTGACTCCAGAGCAGCGCACCCTGTTCAATAAGCTGGCTGCAAAGATTATTATTTCGAGTAGGTTTATGAGCATGAAGACACTCATTGACCTGGGCATTCAAGAGAGGGTATTAGCTTTGCTGAGAAACATTGGATGGGAGGAGTTCTTTTCTCTGAATGGTCCGACTTATCCTGAGATAACATTGGAGTTCCTTAGTACGTTTCAGTACTCTCCTAGGTTATCTCTGGATGATCGGAATACCATTCAGTTTAGAGTGCGCAATATCCCTTATTTTCTATCGATTGCTGACCTGGCTAGATACTTGAGGTTGCCAGTGGATGGGGAGGTGCATGTTGTGGGTGACTCAGCTGTGCATTGGGCTATTATTGGGAAGCCCAATATGGATTTTCATGCGAGAAACACCAAGTCAACGAAGCTCCGCTCTCCAGTCTATCAGTACTTACACCGAGTGATGACTTCATCAGTGTTCATGCGACCAGGGTGTCCTAGCAATGTGAGCACACCAGACTTATTCTTTTTATATGCTATGGAGACCGGCACCAGAGTTAATGCCGTACCTTGGTTGTGTAAGCAACTGAAGAGAGCCACCGCTACTTCAGGGAAGAGGATCGGGATTGGTGGATTGATCACCTTAATCATAAGAGCCCTACATCTGCCTACTCCTGACATGGGACCAGCTTTAGGGTCATCATACTTGATTGATGAGGAGGTAGTGCTTAGATGTAGGATCGCTATAGAGGATCCTTCTTCCGAGAGTGGATATCGACTTAGGAGAGCGGAGGAGATGGAGGCACATGACTTGGGTGATGATGGAGAGGGCGATTCTGATGATGCCCACCCGCCAGCTGATCACGATACTGATGCTCCACCACCACCTCCGCCACAGAGAGCTACTTCCAGTAGGAGGGTGAGACGGAGGAGTGATATTCCCTTCTCCCCTCCAGATATGAGCCGCTATGCTCAGGGGCATGATGAGCCATCTTCTTCTACAGCCCCTCCACCCTCAGCTCCACATCTAGATGCTTCTTTGGTGCAGACTTTGATATCTGAGATTCAGTCTATGACCGCATCGATGACGCAGTTTCAGACTTCTTTTAGTGAGTTGAGGAGGGAGCAGACAGCTTTCCAGGAGAGGGTGTGGGAGAGATTGGATGAGCTGAGCAGAGGATTGGCGGAGGTCATGGCAGCTACCTCTCAGAGTGACCAGATGATCTCTGGCATGGACTTATCGGTACAGCGAGCTTGGGAGCGACTGGCTTCTGTTGAGACTCAGATGGAGCAGGTGCGCCGAGATATGGTACTGGGAGCTGAGCAGAGAGATGCATTTTTGGGATCCTTCCAGCACAGGATTATGACACAGTTGGACAGGTTGAGCGTTGAGATTCGTGGATTTTTCACTCCTGTTTCCACTGTGTTTCCTCCACATCTGAGACGACCACCACAGTAATATATTGTATATATATTTCAGGAAGTGATTCGTACACAACAGATTTTGTATATATTTATTTATTTATTTTAGTTAATGAAATTGATACAGTCAGGCAATGTGTGATTTTATTTACTTTATTATATTTTGGAATTGTGTGGCTGAGCCAATGCTGTGTGATAGGATAGATATTATTTGTGTTGGCTATGAATTTCACAGATTTCAGAGTATTTCATTTTGCACAGTGATTATTGGATTCTTGCACAGGTTTTGAATTTTCTTCATTTTGCACAGGTGGCATGCAAAAATTTTGTATGGTTGTTAATTTTGCACAGTAATTAATTTATGTTTGTCATTTTTGAGATGTTTGCAATTGATTTTAAATTGCAATGAGTTTTAGCACAGCATAGGGGAAATTTTTTTAAAAATATCTTTGTGTGCTTCACTTTCTTGCACTGAGGACAGTGCAACATTTTGAGTTTGGGGTGGAGTACCATTTCAATTCTTCAAATCAAAGCCAGTTCCGTTTTATTGTGTCTTTTTAGTTGTGTGTTGTTTTTGTTTATCTTGAGGGTAACTTTTTAAATTTTTAGTAGTTTTAATTAATTTTTGTTTTGTTTGTAGTGTGTTTGTGCCAAGTTTGTGTCTAAGTATTTCTATGGTTGTTTCTTTTTGATTTTCCTTCGATTTAAATTTTTATTTCATCCTAATAGTTCTCAATTGTGAATGATTTTGATCTCAGGTTTAGAAATTTGTGTTTCATTCAATATTAAGTTGAGTGAGAAATAGTTGTGTTTATATCTTTGTTTGTTAGACTGCATGCAAACCTTAAATATACTTTGCAATTTCTAAATTTTGAGCACTTTGGGCCTGTTTTTAAAAAATTGAGAAAAATCTAGTTACAATTAGGGGATTAGATGAAAACTCACTAAGAGCACTAGAACCTTTCTGATTACCCATCGAAGCGACCTCAGATGAGACACAACTTAGAAAATTGCAACCCTTCTTTGTATAGCTACTTTAAATGACTTTTCCTACCTTAATTTCATTGTCTCTTGTTAGCCCGTTGAGCCTATTATTTTAGTATGCTAAATGCGTGCTTGTTTTATTGTTACACATATTAAAACCACCTTTAGCCTTAAATAATTTTTGCCTCCCCTTTGAAGAGTGGCCACTCTAGTAAGGTTGGGTTTCTATTTTGGGTAAAAAAGAGTTTAGATTTTGTCAATTCTTGGTGTAAATTTCTGTTTGAGAATTGATTGGTGTGTGTAATAGGGCTGTGCATCGGTCGGGTTCGGGTCAACCCGAACCGAACCCGACCAACCCGAAAACCGAAAATACTCAATATTATAAACCGAACCGACCCTATAATTACTAGGGCCCCGAACCGCATAACCCGATAATTTTCGGGGCCCGAACCGACTAACCCGTAACCCAATCTCTCCATCTCCCTCTCCTCTCATCCTTTTCCCATTCCCAGATCTCACTCCCATTCCCAGATCTCACTCCTCTCATCCTTTTCCCATTCTCAGATCTCACTCCATGACTCCAATCTCCATCTTTCTATGATTTTGCAACAAAATAAAAAATAAATCTAACACAAAAATAAATCTCAGTCACAAATCCATCAAGGCATCAACAATTTCAACAACCCAAGCACAAATCTATCACATAAAATCAAAGATGATGAAATAAAAAAGAAATCGAAGATGAAGAAATAAAAAAAACACATAAAATAAAAAAAAACATAAATCCAGGATGAAAAAATCGATTGAGGATAAGAAGAAAACGACGACGAAGAAGAAGAAATCGAAGCTGGAAGAAGAAGAAGATGAGCACGAAGTAAAAGATTAGCACAGATCTAAGGGAAAAAAATGAAATTTGAAGAAGAAAACAAAGACTAAGGAGAACGAGAGAGAGAGAGAGAGGGAACAGGGCCGGATCGACAGCGGCGGAGGAGAAACGGATCGTCGGTGGGTGGGTGGTGTCTGGTGGGGGTTGAAGAGAGAGCGGCAGAAGGATAAGGTGGTGAGATCGTGAAGGGAGAGGGGGGTGGGTGGTGTCTGGTGAGGGGCTGAGAGTGAAGAGAGAGGGGCAGATGATCATGAATGGAGAGAGAGGCAGAGAGTGGGAGGGGGGAGGCAGAGAGTGGGAGGGGGCAATTGGGGAAAGGGCAAAAATAAAAAGGGTTTATATACCCTCTTCGGTCGGGTTCGGGTTTTGAAGGTTTTAACCCGACCCGAACTATTATGTTTTTAAAGAACCGACCCGACCCGCACAACCCTAACAACCCTACCCGAATTGCATTTTCGGTTCGGGTCCATCGGGTTCTTCGGGTCGGGTCGGTTCTTGCACACCCCTAGTGTGTAATGGAGAGCTGAGCCCATTTAAAGAAATGAGTTTGGGGTTGATAAAGAGGAATGTGATTTAAGTGGTTTATTGGTCTTTTAAAAATTAATGCTCAATTGTAGTTCTTATTGGGATTTATAGACGAATTAAGTACTTTATTTATTGTTAATGGCTAGTTGGTTTTTATGCTTCTGAAAAAATAAAAAATAAATAAATAAATAAATTAATTAATTAATTAAAAAAAAAAAATTGAAAAAGAAGAAGCATTGTAAGTTTTTCCTAGCTAATTGGGCAAAATGTGAGTTTGGGGTACAAAATTTAGTGAGACTTGAACTAGTGCCTTGTGAAAATCGGTGTTGAATATTATGTGGCATTTGTTATTGTAAGTTGAGTTTGATGATGCTAAGGTGTCTTTTAGACCAATTTTATTTTGATTATATGTGATTGAGTTGGGAATATTTATTAGTACAGTTGGGTGATTGTGGTTTTGTTTAGGTAGTGGCTATTTTTCTCTAATGACTCGATCTTTCTTTGTTAGCTAATTTACCTAAGCCTAACGTTACAACCAAAATGTAAGACCTCTTAATTCTTTGTTTTGTCTTGTTCTATTTAGTGGAGATGACCTTCTAGTAAGGTTTGGTACGTAAGAAGAGGCATATGGTGTTTCTTGAGCTTTGAGTGAAAAGCCATGAGTGCATTCATGCATTCGAGTTGATTCATTTTCCCAACATTGTACCTAGAAGTTTTGTTTTTAAATGATAAAAAATTCTGTTTTGGCCTTTTGCACACACACACAGAAATTGTTTAGTATGTTCTTGTGTTTATTTGTTATTTAGTGAGCATTGGTATTTGCAAACCTATTTTCTTGTCCCTTAATTGAGAATGACTCCTTATTTTCTTTTGTTGAGATTGAGATGATTGAGAATGTGGTTCATTCAGTTTACTCGAGGACGAGTAAAGGTTTGAGTTTGGGGGTAGTTGATAAGTTGCAATTATATTAATATTTTAGATTAATTCTTGGCATAATTATGTGTTTTATTTATTTAATTTTAATAATAATTAATTAGTTTTTGTGTTTTTATTAATTTATAATGTTTTTATAATTTTTAATAAGTTTTGGGATGTTTTCAGGTGTTTTATTTTAATCCGGAGTTAAATTGGAGGTTTGGGGCTGATTTTAGAAGGAAATGTGAAAGAAGGTAAATTTTGCCTAAAGCACAGCCGTGCTTTTCAAAAGCACAGCTGTGCTTTCAAGGGAGTGCGCACGTCAGCGAGATTCACCGAAGACACAGCTGTGCTGTTGCGAAGAGGCACGGCTGTGTCACGCAGGAGAAACGCGCACGGACGAAGAGACTCGACGACACAGCTGTGTTTTCTCGCAAAGCACAGCTGTGTCCCGCAGCTGGAGACGCGCGGATGAGGAGCGACGACGCATGACTAATGCCTAGAAGCACAGCCGTGCTTTCGTGTAAAGCACAGCTGTGTCACGCTGTGAATCACGACGCCCTAGCCTAAAACACAGCTGTGCTTCTCAAAGCACAGCTGTGCTTTTATCCAGTATTAAAAGAAAAGAACGCCGCATTCCAGAGGGGGGGCTTAGTTTTAGTTTTTAGTTTTAGTTTTTGTTTTCCTTTATTTTTTTCCCTTTAGGCAGTAGACTTAGGTTTATTTTTCTTTAATTTCCAGCAACAATTTATTTTATTTTCATGTTTTAATTTTCCTTTTAAATTTTGTTTAACTTAGATTTAATTTTGAATTGCAATTTTCTTCTTAAATAATTTAGATCAATTTAGTTTAAATCTAGATTTTGGGGATTCAAGTGGATTCCAAGGTTGAAGAACAAGAACTTCAAGATCTATTTTCTCTCTCATCAAGGGTGTATCCTAAACTCTAATTTTCCATCTTTTATGTTTATATTCTTGATGTTAGAGTAGTTAATCATGCTTGGGAGTTCTTGAATCATATTTGTATTTTGGATATTTGGATTTAATAAATATTTTCATGTTTTCTTTTATTCCTCTTGTTATATATTGTTTTGCAATTATAATGATGATTGGAGCTAAATCCGAAAATTATTGTTTGTGCAAATGCTCTGTTCTTTTAATATTGACATTTATCTTTCCAGCTTAATCCAGGGATGGTAGGTTGGTTTGTGGGTGTTGATGTTATTAGATTAAGAATAGTGAGGAATAAATAGGTTTGAGATAACTTAATCCAGGGATGGTAGGTTGTCTTAGATCTAGGATTTGGTAACCCGCGCTTAAGCTAATTAATAGACTTAATCCAGGGATGGTAGGTTTGTTAATTAGAATAGCTTAATCCAGGGATATGGTAGGCTTGGGCTTAGTTGGGTTGTCCAGAATTTCATGTTATATTGTTTTACCAATTTTCAGTTACATCTATGAGGATAGAATTTCCTAAGCATTTAATTTCATCATTGAGTAATTTTTTGATGAACAATTTTATATTTAATTGTTAATTTATTTTCTTGCTTAGTTTAATATCTCCACCAACAAATTGGGGACATCTAAAATTCACTCATCTATAGATATTTAACTGGACAATCCTTGTTCCCTTGGGTACGATAACTCGGGGTCCTAACTATACCCCACTTTATTACTTGTCGATTCGGTACACTTGCCGAGGACCCGTCAGCATATATCAAATTTTCAACTGCTGAAGCATATGAAACTTTATCCATCTCTTCCTTCTCTTTGTCTGTAGAAGGGCTTTGTTCAGAACTCAACTTAAAGTGAGTAGCAAGAGGACAACTAACTGCTTTAGTCTTGTCCATATTAAATCTCTGAAGTACTTTCTCAATGTACCTCTCCTGTGACAACCACAATTTCTTGGCGCCTCTATCTCTGATAATATTCATGCCAAGAATCTGTTTTGCTGGCCCCAAGTCTTTCATAGCAAAAGACTTACTCAACTGCTTCTTCAAATTGTTAATTCTGAAAATATTCTGGCCAGCAATCAACATATCATCCACATAGAGTAAAAGGATAATAAAATCATTATTAGAGAATTTTTGCACAAAAACACAATGATCTGAAGTGGTCTTTTTGTAGCCTTGCTCCCCCATAACATACTCGAACTTCTTATACCATTGTCTTGGTGACTGTTTTAAGCCGTAGAGGCTTTTCTTCAACTTGCAAACATAATTCTCTTTACCTCTTTCTTTGAACCCCTCTGGCTGCTCCATGTATATCTCTTCTTCCAAATCACCATGTAGGAAGGCAATTTTGACATCCATTTGTTCAACCTCCAGGTCAAGACTTGCTGCTAACCCCAGCACAGCTCGAATAGATGTCATTTTCACAATTGGTGAGAAAATCTCATCAAAGTCAACTCCTTTTCTTTGACTGAATCCCTTGACAACCAGTCTGGCTTTGTAACGTGGACTGGAACTGTGTTCTTCATGCTTAATCCTGAACACCCATCTATTTTTCAAGGCCCTTCTGCCTTTGGGCAACTTCACCAGTTCAAAAGTTTTGTTCTTATGCAAGGACTTCATCTCATCTTGCATGCCTCAATCCATTTCTGTTTGGATTCATCATCTATGGCATCTTGATAACTTTTAAGTTCTCCCCCTTCAGTAATAGTCACATACTGGTCACGAGGATATCTAGAAGATGGCCATTTTGTTCTTTCACTTCTCCTTTGTGGAGGTGTTGTTCCTCTTAGAACCGGAGAAGCCATAAGTGTTGGAGCTGGAAAATCATCTTGATCATTATCATGATCATCATCGTCTTCAGAACCAACTTCTATAGGAGCATCATCATCATCAGGTGGATAAACTTGGTCTTCATCTCCAACTTCTCTTGGCACCGGTGTTGGAGGAATTAATTTTAAATCTGATAAGTCGCCATTGGAATTAGGAACATCCGTCTTCATTTTGTTAATATCTTCAATGGTCTCATCTTCAACAAATACAGCATCACGACTCCTGACAAGTTTTTCTCAATAGCATCATAAAATCTATAGCCAAATTGATCTTGACCATAGCCAATAAAAATACACTGTCTTGTCTTAGCATCAAGTTTGGACCTCTCATCCTTGGGGATATGAACAAATGCTTTACAGCCAAATACCCGCAGATGATCATAGGAAACATCTTTTCCTGACTATACTCTTTCTGGAACATCCATCTTGAGAGGAGTACAAGGTGAACGATTCAACACATGTGCAACTGTGAGTATAGCTTCACCCCAAAATTTCTTTGGCAACTTCGCATGTGAGAGTACACATCTGACTCTCTCTATCAAAGTTCTGTTCATCCTCTCAACTAAGCCATTCAACTGCGATGTCTTTGGAGGTGTCATCTGATGCCGGATACCATGCTCTTTGCAATAAACATGAAATGGTCCAGTGTATTCTCCACCATTATCTGTTCGGATGCATTTTAACTTCTTCCCAGTCTGTCTCTCAACTGAGGCATGAAATTCTTTGAAGACATCTAGCACCTGATCTTTTGTCTTCAGAAGATATACCCACGTCTTCCTTGAATGATCATCAATGAAAGTCACAAAATACTGAGCACCACCAAGTGACTTTGGCATTGGCCCACATAAATCTGAGTGAATCAGATCTAACACATTCTTCATTCTGGAAGGAGGGGAACTTTTAAAAGCAACTCTATTTTGCTTTCCAAATAGATAATCAACACATTTGTCTAAGTGTACTTCATCCATACCGGGCAATACTTTCTTCTTGGCTAGGCTTTTCATTGCTTTTTCACCCATGTGGCCAAGTCTCCGATGCCACCGTTCAATTGCACTATCTTTCTCCATGGCAGCTACTGTGTCGGTGGAGAGCTTTGCTTCCATCACATATAGTGTTGTATGATTTTCACCTCTAGCCACTACTAAGGAGCCTTTTGTAAGCTTCCATTTGTCATAAATGGAGGAGCTGCAATATCCCTCATTTCCAAGTTTGCGTACAGAGATCAAATTCAGGCGCATGTCTGGAATATGCCTGACATCCTTGAGAATTAGTCTAGTACCATTCTTTGTTTTCAAGCAAACGTCTCCTCTACCAACAACCTTTGACAGGCCTTCATTTCCCATCTTAACAACACCAAACTCTCTAGGTGTGTATGATGAGAAGAATTCTCTACGGAATGTAGCATGAATGGTAGCACCACTATCAAGCACCCAACTGGATTCCTGAGATGCAATATTAATAACATCTTCATCATAAACGATATTGAATTCGTCTATGATATTAGTCTGCTCGTCATCACTGCGGTCATCTCTCTTCACAGCTCTGCTTCGGTTCTCTTGTTCCTTTTTGAACTTTCTACAGAACTTTTTAATGTGGCTCTTCTTTTTACAGTGATGGCATTCAACATTGGCATATTTGTTTGACTTCCCTCTGCTCTTGCCTCTAGGGTTTTGTTCCCTAGACTGTCTCCTTCCTCTTGATTCTGTAACTAGAACATCTGATTGTGATGAAAAAGATGAGGCTTGTGATCTCCTTCTCATTTCTTCATTCAGGATACTACTTTTTACATTCTCCATATTGACTACACCATTGGGTGCAGTGTTGGTGATGGAGATCTTTAAAGTCTCCCAAGACTGTGGCAGAGAGGCTAACACCAATAAAACAAATACTTCATCATCCAGCTTTACTCCCATTCTATTTAGCTGATCCTGGATCCCTTCCATCTCATTCAAGTGGTCTGCCAAGGAAGTTCCTTCTCTATATCTTACTTGTACCAACTTGGTCAAGTAAAATAATTTATTATTTCCCGTCTTTGAAGAGTACAACGTCTCCAGCTTACTCCATAGTGTTCTGGCATCTGTCTCATTACAGATATGATTGAACACATTATCTTCGACAAATTGTCGGATAAAACTGCACACTTGCTCATGGTCAAACTTCCACTCCTCATCGGTTTTACCTTCGGGTTTAGCTGCGGCAAACACCGGCAAATGCATCTTCATCACAACTAGAAGATCTTTCATCTTTTTACTCTAGATGTGATAGTTTGAGCCATTTAAGTATATCATTCTGCTATTTTTTGCCTCCATTTAGATCGAAATTCGATGGATTTCTTCGATAAAAAAAATTTCCTGACAGTAAACAGTACTGTATACGTGAATAGTACTGTATACGTGAATAATACCGTATATATGAACAGTACCATATATCTGAACAGTGCCGTATACGTAAACAGTATCAAAGGAAAAAAATTTACTGATGTGGAAGATCAGTCTGCGCTGCAACCACAGAGCATACTAAGAAATAACTTTGGCTCTGATACCAGTTGTTGGGTACAGCAGATAAATAAAAATAAATTAGCAGAGTAAAATATTGACACCAGCAATTTAACGTGGTTCACCCAAAACGTTTGGGTTACGTCCACGGGACAAATTCCAAAAATATTTCTTCCACTAATAAAATTAATGGGTACAAGAGAGAAAGGCAACACAATAATTTTGAGATAAAACCAAAATAGTGGCATATAAGTATTTCCCAAACTCACTATTTTGTCACTCCATTTTTAGAAAAATATCCCAAATATTTTTCTATTTCTTCTTTCTCGCTCTCTCAATCTTCTTTTTTTTTGTTTATTTGAAGATTGAATGAATTATAAACTGAAGAACTAATGCCTATTTGTAGGCAATTCTTAGCAGCTAATATTGAAAAATCCAAAAGCCGTGCTGCATTTTCCTTTTGGTTTTTTTTCAACACACACCAACTTTTTTTGACTTTTCAAATTCATCCATTTTTTTCCATTCTTTCAAATGAAGTGGGCCCCACCATGTGGAAGAAACCCGCATCCAACACTATCAACTAATAATAAAATTAGAATGGATAGGTATAAAAAAAACCTTCAAAAAATGCGATATACAAAATAAAATGAGATAAAAATTATTCTCATATTTTCCTAAAGCAAAGGATATTGACCAACCAAGAAATACCATAAATATAATTAGGTAGTTGCTCAAATTAAAAAAAAAAAATCAAAAAGTGAGACCAATTGGAGCAACCACCTAATGCTTAAGGTAAGTCTAGGTTGGTCAATATCCTTTGTTTTAGGAAAATATCAATTAGTATTATCTCTCACATTATTTTCATATTTTATTGAAATTATGTATGTATAAATTTAGATTTTTTTAAAAAAATGCTTTTATGTCTTTTAATTATCCATTTTCAAATAATTATGTTTTATTATATCAGACAAACATTTTTTTTTTAGTTACAGAAGAAGGACTAAGCCAAAACAAAACCAAAGAAACCCAAACCAAAACAGCTCGAATACGCCTAATCTTGCATGTACCCATCATGTCACGGTGAAGCAACTCTTTCATCTTTTCGTTCTGAATCATAATCTCATGAATGCCTAACCCATGCTCTAAAGCAATATTAGCCAAAAAATCAGCCACATATTTGATTCTAAAGCTCTTTAATTTGTTATAAATAGTGTAGTATGTAATTGGAAGTAATATGCGAATAATAGTTTCGACTCGAGCAGGTATGTTTATTTTGCGTACATTATTTATTAGCTATTTGCATGCTCTATACGTCTTATAATAATCGACTAACCTATTTATTTTGCATACATTTATTATTAGCAAATAATTGCTGTAAACAATGTTCATAGAAACCTATATATTAATAAAATTTGATATAATGTTTGGACGGTTTGAGAATATTATAGTTGATAGAAACATGACTGGAATTTGGATAATAAAGTTAATTTTGATGATAGCTTTTAGATATACCATATAATCAAAGGTAGTATTATATATGTAATAATTTTATTTTATTTTATGGTTATAGATGAGCACACAGACCACTATAGAATTGGTTGAAAGAGTGGATTTTATTTTTATGTATCAAAACAATAATTGATGCAATAGCCTACGAATAAGACTTGAGAACCTTTTGACTAATTTTGTATTTTTATTTTAATTATCGTAGTTATAGAAATATTTGATAATATGAAAATTAAGAGTTTGGTCAAAAATTTATTGTGCAGTTTTAATTTTGGTTTAAAATGAAAATGAAAATAAAACTATTCCAAGATTTGTACAAGAGAAAGAGAAAGAAACAATGATGTGATATCATGTGTGTACGTGGTGTGGATACATTTGAATTGTCTAATATCACATGCATCATCCGTATATGTGTGCGCATTTAAATTGTCTAATATTATGCATGTTATTGGTCGTACGATCCAGATACGTGTGTACCATATGTGTATTAATTCAATTACTACTCCAAAAAGAGATATCTATGTGAGTTCCAAATATATGATCTAGAGGGGGGTGAATAGATCATTTCATAATTTTTTCGTGATCTGAACATATTAGAACACAGACAATTGATATACAAAATACCATCATCATAATAAATCCATTTTATACAATTTACTTAAAATAATTTTTTAATTATCCTTTACCATTAAAAACAACACATATGGACGAAATTCTTAGTGAGAAAAAAATCAGACTTTAATTGGATAAATTAATTTAAAAAAATCAATTTCATTCCATTTTTCAGAACACATGTGATTTTCTGACTCTGTTCTATAGAACATAGAACAAATACAGAACAGTTAATTTCAGCATAAAAATTATAGAGCACAAAATAAAAAAAGAGTAAGGGATAGAGAATTTAACACCGCGATTTATAGAGGTTCGGCCCTCGCCTACATCCTCTCCTTAAGACAATCCGTCTTAAAAGTTTTTCTCTTTCTAATATGACTCTATTTATGGGCAAAAGTCAAAAACCTGTTACAAGTAGCTACCCCAAGTTTTTCTTCCCAAGTGAAAACTCTAAAAATACTTAATCATTTTTTCAAAGTAAAATGATCAAAACACTTAACCCTTTTTTCCAAGTAAAAGAACCTAAACATTTACTAATTTATTTTCCTAGGTTCTAGCAACCTAACCTCACCATTTTATCTCACAATTTTGATAAACCTCACTAACATGATTACAATATAAAAACTATAATCATATTGAGGAGATATGATCGTGAATGCACATGAATGAATGAAAAACTTATAAAATAAAATCCAATTAGAACAAAAACGTTTTTCACTCTCTTGAAGAATAATTTAACAAAAACCCATTTTATAGATCATGAAAATATAGCTGTTGGGTGTGGACATTTACTTCAAAATGTTTGAAGAGATTTTGGACAAAAAAATCTGATTTCATTATTTTCTTAGTCAAAGAAAATCATTTGAAGAGAATTAATGCATCATTTTCTAACGTGGAATCAATTTTGATAAATCGGAAATTTCCTTTCCTATAATTGTGAAAAATCAGTTTTGAAAAATATAATCCATTCTCTTTCCTTAAAAAAAAACCAATCTGAAAAGTATTCCAGATTTTATTTCTTCCTTTTACCAATAATCATATATATGAAAATTTTGATTTTTGGAAAGAAATAAATTTAAATAAGTTAAGATTTGATTTTGGAAAGATATTTGGATGCAGTAAATCATAAAATCCAATTTGAATAATATTCCAGAATTTTTCCTTTCCTTTTTCAAAAAGACATGTATATGAAAAATTAACTTTAGGAAAGAAATAAATTTGATTTGAATGAACATGTGATTTGTAAAATATTTTAGATGCAGAAAATAATGTAACTAACGTGCTGTGAGTGTGTGGATTCCTCAAGAATGATTTTACAAATTTTATTTCCTAATAAACCTTTAATGTTGTAAGTTTGCTCTGATAGTTGTAGAACACGAACACGTCTGTTCTATATTTAATAGAGCACTCTGCATCAAATCCTGAAACTTGGGCGTGCACAATATAAGTTAGAAAAAACCCAATTTGATTAAGTGTAAATGTTTTGTAATACATCAAAATCTGTGAATTAGCCTTTGAGCCAATATTCTCCCCTTTTTGATGATGACAAAACATTTATTTAGTTGAGCTAAAGCTCCCCCTAAATATATGCTCAAAAACAATTTAAACAAGAAGATAATCAAATAATGAAGTATAAATATTCAGATATCAATTTCATGCAATGAAGATCAACTATATATCACATATGTGTTTCTTCTCCTACACATAAGATATGCATTTCTTCTCCCCCTTTTTGTCATCAACAAAAAGTGTAAGAATAGATCACATATATAAATCACTTCCTGCATAAGGTAATTAGCATATCAACCCTGTATTAATAATCTTGCATTTTATTATTATCACATGTTCAGAGATTCAAGTTTACTGCCTATATCACCAATTTAGATCAATTTTATCAAGGAATCTCATTAATTTAAACTTTCAGTCCGTATTTCACTTTATCACAGCAATCTCATATCACATTATGTAGTTCTTAATTTTAAGCTCATTTTGCATTTATTAAGCACAAAGAATTAATTTTGCATAGTCACTTTCACAAGAACAATTAATCATCACATCAGCATAATCAAGATCAAGCATATCATGATCAAATAATCATCAAATCTGCATAATCAATCCATTATTTCCACTATTAACTAACCTGCATCATCAAACAATCACCCTGCATAAACAAATTTCATCCATTTATTTTGCATAAGCATAAATCAAACATCTTCAAGCATAGCAACAATCAAGCACACAAGATCACACAAAACCAAATGATCATCAATTCTGCATAATAATCAAAATATTTTGTTTCAAAAAAAATCAAGATCAGATAAGCATTCTAACTAAATATTCAAGATTAAGCATAATCGAAGAAGCAATTCATATTATTAATTATGCATAATATCAACCTGCACAAAAACAATTTTGTATAATCTCAATATCTTTTAGCTCAACATGCAAAAATCAAGTCTACTGCATAATTCAATTTGCTGCTCAATTAAACAGTTAAATTTGCACACTTCAAATCAGTTCTGCAGCATTTTATACAAATCAAGCACATTTGATTTCATAACATTATAATCATATATGCATATATTTATTTTTGCTGCATAATAACAAAATCTGCATAATATATATTCTGCATTAAAATCAATCATCATGCATAAATTAAAAACCTGCAGCATAATGTCAATTTTGTACTCCTACACAAAAATTCTGCATATATATCAATTTTTTCACACACAATTCTGCATAATGCCAATTCTGCACTCACAAAAATTCTGCATATACATCATAAAAATTCTGCACAAGTAATTTTTGCATACACTTAATTAAACTATCATCACAACTCTGCATAATCAAATAAATATTTCACAATTAAAATCAATCAAACATATAATATCATCATAACTTTGCACAAATCAATTTTGCATCAATTCCCAAAATTTATTTTTTCACCTGCATAATATTCAATTCAAAAAATTTTGCATGCACTTTCAGTCCAAATAATCAAAACACATTTTAAGAAACAAATGCTGCAACAAATTAAAATATCGGCTCCTTTTTTTTTTAAACATCAGCTGCAATATATCAGCACATGATCAAAGTAATAAATAACATATCACATGATCAAAATAAATCAGTAGCACAAAGATAATCATTCTTCTCTTTTTTTTTATTTGTTCACCACAAAAAGAGTTGATGATCTGTAAGCAAGAGATTAACCAAAACCAACCACTCAAAATGATCAAGACATATCACAAAAATAGCAAAATAATAAATCAAAAATATTATCAACACTTCAATACCATTTCAAAGTATCCAAAAATATTTATCATCTTAGTTCTAAAGAAGTCTTTTAACAGAGAAGAATAAATAGCAGAATCATAAAAATACCTTGCCATTGAATTCTTTCTAATCAATCTGCCACTGATGTTATTGTTACTTTTAGTTATGCCCAATCTACTGATTTTGGGATGAGAATTCATGAATTTCTTTTAGCATCAGCATTTATCTGGGTTGCTACAATTTTTTTTTTTTAGTCAGGCAACTGAGCAGTACAACCCAATATTTTGTTGCCCGGCTACCGACCAGACTCATCAAATGGTGGAATCTCAACCGCATAATCAAGAAACTGACAAATTACGCTTTTTCTTTACTGAAGAATTCAAAATTGAAACAAAGCTATGATTGGGCAAGAGAGAGGAGTTGAGAATTCTGCTCTTTTTAGGGCCAATATTGTTGGCTTAGCGATTTTCACTCTTGCGATTTTGAAAGAGAATAATGGAGGTTGTAAAGAATTGGTTTGGAGAAGAAGATAGTAAAAATATTATTTTAAACCTTATATACATAGAAAACCGAGATTAGAATAAAGAGAAATTTTTATTTTAAAAGTGAGAAGTTATTTGGAAAGAGAAAGATTAACCAAAACAAAAGATACTAACTCCCCCTTTTTTTAAAAAAAAAAAACGAAAGTATTCCCTTATATATAAAAGACAAAAGTTTATTCTTTTAGAAATTAAAAGTCAAAAATTTTAAAAATGTGAAATTGACCAATCTTCAAAAGCAAGCTTTTTCTTTTAAACCGGAAAACATATGCATCAATATATGATAAAATAAAATATAAACTCCTTTAAAAACAATGTCCATTAAAGTGAAAGTTCAAACAAAATAAAGAAGAAACTCCATAACTGACACTTTTAAAGAAATATAGAGCACGTAAGATGTCTGCAACTCAATTTAAAATGCGTACCATAAAACACAACACAGAAAAATAATTAGAGCATGCCAAAAATATTTAAACACAAGATAAATTAAATAGAGAATATGTTTACCTTTAAAAAGAATTTTCTAATATATCCATATGTACCTGATTCTCTTCTTATCTTGTAAAATTGCTCTTCTTTTAATAGTTTAGTGAAGATGTTAGCAAGTTGGGGGATACAAAGCATATTTCCTCTTTGAATAATATCCCTTATGAAATGGTGTCTGATCCCTATTTTGTCTTTGAGTGTATCAAAAAAAAGTTTTATCCTCATTTTGATTTATTTGTAGTCCCAAGAAGAAAATTAATTCTCCCATCATACTCATCTCAAATCTTTATTGAATTTTCAAATTCCTTGCACATAGAGATGTTAGTAGCTCCAAACACAATATCATTCATATAAATTTGCACAAGTATAATATAAGTTCTTTTATGCTTTATAACCAAGATTTTATCAATTTTACCCTTAAAAAATCATGTTCTATTAAGAAAATCATATCAAACTCTAATAACCTATTTTAAATCATATAAAGCTTTTATTAATTTAAAACATGATTTGGATATTCTAAATTTTCAAAACGTTGCCCTACATAAACTTTCCATTTAAATTTTCATTTAAAAATGCACTTTTAATATCCATTTGATAAAACTTAATTTTCATGCAATACACAATATATAAATAACTTCTAAACATGCAACATGTGCAAATGCTTTATCAAAATTAGCACCTTCTTCTTGATTGTAGTTTTGAGCCACATGGCTTGCTTTATTTCTTATCATATTTCATTATTCATTCAGCTTGTTTCTTGTTTCTTTCAAATTGATTTAATTCTTCTTGCATTGTAAGAATCCAGTTGTTTATCATCTTAAGCTTACTCTGAATTTCTTCATTTTTGTTATAGCAAAATATATGGAAATAACTGATGTTTGGCTTCCTTCTTTTCCACAGCTCATATGGAGCTTTTATTTAGAATAGCTCTAATTAAAACTCTATTTATAATATAGTTTGATGTGTTCACAACTTCAGCCCAAAAATATTTTGGCAGATTATTTTCATTTTAACATGATTCGTGCCATCTCCTGCAATATTTCATTTTTCCGTTCCTCTACTACATTCTCGATTATCACTTCAAATTTTGACGAATATGATATCCCTTCTCATTTTGTATCTTCTTCGCCAGCTTTTTGAACGTCTCAAACATCTCATGTTTATTACCTGATTTGATGTCTTCAACTTAGCAACCTTCTTCTGTTCTTATCACATAACTGGCTTATAATTTTTCAATCCGAAACATTCTTAACAGTTGGGTTGGTTCTAATGGTTCCAACTCCAATTATTTTGCTTTTACTTTTGTCACCAAAACTGACAATACCTCCATCTTTGATAGAGAGTTCAGCAAACTTCTTTTTATCCCAGCCACGTTTCTTGAGCAACCATTATCAAGATAACATTTGTTGTTCTTGTTGCTCTTTAGACAAACCTGCAAGATAATTCTTAGGTACCCACTTTATCTTGGGTCCTTGGTGTTAGTTTTTGCATCAAATATTTCATTTTTAGCTTTATGGTTCTTTTCTTTTTCATTTTCTTTCAAAAACAGTCCCTTGCAATGTGCTCATTTTTACCACAAAAAATGCAATAAATTTTTGGTAAAAATGCAAATGAATGATCAGTTATTCTGATATTTTTCTCTTGTTTAACTATTTTCATCTTTTATCACAGCCTTGAATAAATCTCTTAATACCAATATTTAAATCAGCAAATTTCATCTCATGCTTCACACAATCACATGATTTAATAGTAATCTTATTTTCCAGTTCATTCCAATCCTCAAGCAACTCTAGATATTTTTTACGTTCTTCTTGAGAATATTTTAATAATTCCTTTTTAGATTATCATGCGACTCTATCAAACTTTCGTGATCTTCATTTAATGCATGATGAGCAATCAAAACATCAAAATTCTTTTTCTTTATCTTATCATATTTTATATAGAGTTCCTCAAAAATTTTACTCATTTCTTTTATATTTGAATCAGATTCACTTACTTCACTTTTAGATTTCCCACGATTAAGATCAGTGCCGTGTTTTGCTTCCTCATCAGATTGGTATTGTCTGAGTTCTGATCTGATTCTGAATCTTCATTGGAATTATCAATATTGCTCCACGTTGCCACCATTGCTTTCTTCTTAAGCTTTTTGTCCTTCTTTTTCAGGAGATGATCTTCTGAGATCTTCCATGTTTCATTCCTTTTCTATAGAACCTCTGAAATTTTTCAGAGATAATAGCAAGTTTATCATGAGAAGAATTTTTACTAGAATCATCAGCTAGAGCAACTCCTTTTTGCTTCTTTTCTTTCTCCTGGCTTCATAGTTTTTTCAAGTCCATTCATTGAATTTGTAATATTGACAAACCTGTAGCTCATTTCAGAAATAGTTTCATTAGATTTCATTTTAAAAGATTCATAACACATTCAAACAAGAATCTTTGACTTCATTAGTTCCTTCATAGGCTGCTACTAATTTATTCCAAAGCTCCTTGGCAATATCACAAGCTGAAATTGTGTTAAACTCATTAGCATCCAAGCACAATACAGTAAACTCATAGCTATTGAATTTCTTTGGATATTTAAAATATCAGTTTCAAAATACTCATTTTGTCCCTTAAGAATTTCAGTGTCATTCTCAATTTTGGTTGGTGGTTTGAATTCGTTGGTCACCATCCTCCAGCTTTCCATGTCTTGCATTTGAATGAAGCGCCTCATTCTTGCTTTTCAAAACGAAAAGTTATGTCCGCAAAATTGAGGATGATGTGTTGATGATTGTTCTTCAGCAAAAGTTGTGTTCAGGCCATTTATTCCAGCCATCTTTGGATCTCTCTAGGTTGTTAGACCTGTAAATAAAGGGACCTGCTCTGATACCAAATGTGAATCCCAAATATATGATCTAGAGGGGAGTGAATAGATCATTTCATAAATTTTTCGTGATCTGAACATATTAGAATACAAACAATTGATATACAAAATACCATCATCATAATAAATCCATTTTATGCAATTTACTTAAAATAATTTTTTAATTTTCCTTTACCATTAAAAACAACACATATGGACGAAATTATTAGTGAGAAAAACTCAGACTTTAATTGGATAAATTAATTTAGAAAAATCAATTTCATCCCATTTTTCAGAACACATGTGATTTTCTGACTCTGTTCTACATAACACAGAACATATATAGAATAGTTAATTTCAGCATAAAAATTATAGAGCACAAAATAAAAAAAGAGTAAGGGATAGATAATTTAACACCGCGATTTATATAGGTTCGGCCCTCGCCTACATCCTCTCTTTAAGACAATCCGTTTTAAGAGTTTCTCTCTTTCTAATGTGACTCTATTTACTGGCAAGAGTCAAAAACCTGTTACAAGTAGCTACCCCAAGTTTTTCTTCCCAAGTGAAAACTCTAAAAATACTTAATCATTTTTTCAAAGTAAAATGATCAAAACACTTAGCCCTTTTTCCCAAGTAAAAGAACCTAAACACTTGCTAATTTATTTTCCTAGGTTCTAGCAACCTAACCTCACCATTTTATCTCACAATTTTGATAAACCTCACTAACATGATTACAATATAAAAACTATAATCATATTGAAGAGATGTGATCGTGAATGCACATGAAGGAAGAAAAACTTATAAGATAAAATCCAATTAGAACAAAAACATTTTTCACTCTCTTGAAGAACAAGTCAACAAAAACCCATTTTATAGATCATGAAAATATAGCTGTTGGGTGTGGACATTTACTTCAAAATGTTTGAAGAGATTTTGGACAAAGAAATCTGATTTCATTATTTTCTTAGTCAAAGAAAATCATTTGAAGAGAATTAATGCATCATTCTCTAACGTGGAATCAGTTTTGATAAATCAAAAATTTCCTTTCCTATAATTGTGAAAAATCAGTTTTGAAAAATATAATCCATTCTCTTTCCTTAAAAAAAACAATCTGAAAAGTATTCCAGATTTTATTTCTTCCTTTTACCAATAATCATGTATATGAAAATTTTGATTTTTGGAAAGAAATAAATTTAAATAAGTTAAGATTTGATTTTGGAAAGATATTTGGATGCAGTAAATCATAAAATCCAATTTGAATAATATTCCAGAATTTTTCCTTTCCTTTTTCGAAAAGACATGTATATGAAAAATTAACTTTAGGAAAGAAATAAATTTGATTTGAATGAAGATGTGATTTGTAAAATATTTTAGATGCAGAAAATAATGTAACTAACGTGCTGTGGGTGTGTGGATTCCTCAAGAATGATTTTACAAATTTTATTTCCTAATAAACCTTTAATGCTGTAAGTCTGTTCTGATAGTTGTAGAACACGAACACGTTTGTTCTATATTTAATAGAGCACTCTGCATCAGATCCTGAAACTTGAGCCTGCACAATATAAGTTAGAAAAAGCCCAATTTGATTAAGTGTAAATGTTTTGTAATACATCAAAATCTGTGAATTAGCCATTGAGCCAACAATCTAAAGGAATAATAATAATAAAAAAATAGAAAAGGCAATATAATATACTTTTCTGAAATATGGTCGGTTTGAAATTGGAGTTCAGAATTGAAATTTATCTAATTTACATGATTCACTATATATATATATATATATATATATATATATATATATATATATATATATATATATATATATATATATATATATATATATATGGGACCAATCTTCTCAGCTCCAATCAAACTTTTGATCAATCTATCCTGAATTAAACCAATTATAATTTTTTTTATATACAATTTCATTTTTGAAATATAATATCAATTAAATCTTAATTAATTGAAAAAGTTGTGAAACTCTTGTTTTATTTTTTTTTCAGTCTTAAGCAGATATATTTTTTGCATAAATTTGAAAAAGATATATAGTATGGAGAATTAAAGCATTTTTTTTTTAAATACGTCCTTATATTAAATGAGAACATATTACTAAAACAAAAGATATTAGCATATAATCATTCATTATTGTACACATTAAGAACAAATCAAGTTATATAGGAAATAACCAATATATGAATATAAGTAGTCATCCAAAATAGGAATATTTTACAACACTTCCCCTTGGATAACTATATATTATGAACATGGCTCATTAAAAGCTTACTAAGAAAAATCCAGTAAGATAAAAATTTAGTTGATGAAAAATAGTCTAATATTCATAGATAGTTCCCCTCAAAAATCGAATGAATCACACTAAATCTTTCAATTGGCGCATTCCAATATTGTGCACATACTTCTTAAAAATTAAACTTGGTAGGTCCTTTGTGAACAAACCTGCTGAATTGTCACTTGAGCGAACTTTACAAACATCAATTTATCTTTCTTTTATAAATTCATGAGTATAGAAAAACTTTGGTGAGATATGTTTGGTTCTATCTCTTTTGATATAACTACCTTTGAGTTATAAGATACATGCTGCATTATTCTCACATAATTTTGTTGGCTTATTCTCCACCACTAATTCACTTGCTCCTTTAATGTATTGAGTCATGGATCTCAACCACACACATTCACGACTTGCTTTATGAATGGCTAATATTTCTAAATGATTTAAGGAAGCAACAGTGATTATTTGCTTCACATATCGCTAAGAAATAGCAGTATCACCATATGTGAACACATGCCCATTTGTGACCGAGCTTTATAATGATCTGATAAGTACCTGGCATCTGCATACCCTGCCAATTCTGAATTTGCTCTTTTGGGAAAAATAAACTCATGTGAGAAGTACCACGAAGATAATGTAGAATTTTTTTTACACCATTCCATTGTCTTAAAATTGGTGCATAACTAAATCTTGCTGGCAAATCAACTGCAAAAACTATATCCGGTCGAGTGCTATTTGCACAATGTAAAAATACACCTATTGCACTAAAATATGATACTTCAGGACCAATAATCTCTTCGTTATCTTTTTGCGGATGAAAATGATCTTTCTTAACATCAAAAAAACGAACAACCATTGAAATGCTTAATGGATACGATTTATTCATATAAAATTGTTTCAAGATTTTCTCTATATAAGTTACTTGATGAACAAAAATTCATTTTGGCAAATATTCAACTTGAAACCCTAGACAAAATTTTGTTTTTCTAAGATCTATCATTTCAAACTCCTTTGTCAAATATTCTGCAGTAATAGAGATATCTTATGGAGTCCTTACTATGTTTAAGTCATCAAAATAAAGTGCAACTATATCATGAATTTATCTTATTGATAAAAACATATGGACAAATAGAATTATTCTCATATCCATTTTCCCTAAAATATCTATTACGCTTCTGGCGGACTTTAAATTAATTGACAATATTGTAAAGTGTCTTGTATGAACAATGATTGTTTACCTTTTCATTTTAATAAGCCATGCTATCAATCTTAAGGGGTTATGGACATTCATAATCATGGGATTCGCAGTTCATACTTTCTCTTGAATATCCATTAATATGTATCGTGCCTCATTAAAATCCTACTAGGAAAAATCCTGTGGAATAAAAACCTAGTGAAGGAAAAAAGAGTACACAATATCGTAATACACATCATAAGTTGCTTGGTTTTTAATAGGAAAACCTAATGGGAAAAAACCTTAGTTAATGAAAAAAGAGTGCAATGTATATTTTTCTTCCTCCTATAACAATATCAGTACACAACTTTAAACTTTTGCATGTAGAGTTCTGATATGTCATATTATAAGATTCTTTGTCTAAAAATAAGGCACATATCTTCTGGATATGCCAGCCATATATCTTTTGAATATATTATACATGAACTAAAAAATCACAACTAAAACTTATTTTGTAAAATTACATGTTGTACCTTCATAAGCATATACAAAATTATCTCCACGTCTTTCATTTCTTTAAGATGGAGAATTTATAAAACTTAACAATATGATCATACGTACAACCAGTACGTGACAAATGTACTTTCATATCATATAATTTATCCATTCTCAAATGATTTTTTTTAACCATTCTTATTTTTCTCTTAATTATCAACCACTTCTGATGGTAAAAATTAGTAATAGAATAGTAATAATTATCATCTATTGGAAATACCACTTCTATAGCTATGATTTTATATTGCTTCATTCACTTTAAGAAATGTAATAGAATAATTTTCGTGACACATATACAATATAATAATTTACTTCAAACATATATAATATAATAATTTAATTCAAACATTTCTAAGGCAATACTTAAAAATAAATATAAATAATAGAATTTTCAAATAAAATAATTATAAGAAAATTAGAATCTTTAAAACAATATGTAATTTTAAGTAACAATTTAACAATTACCTTATAATGCATGATTACATAATACATCAATAGCAATAGTATATGATCAAAAATATGTCGTATCTAGTTACTTTACAACCATTGGGGTACTCAATGGAAGATAACAGGTAATCATTTTATCAAAAATTATACTTTCAATCAAATAGTGTTCGATTTTCAAGTCGATACAAAATTTTAATTTTCAAAATTTGTTAAAATATTTTAAACTCTTCAATAGTTTCAATAACAATTAAAATCATAAATAAATCATGATAATGTGCAACATTATAATACTTCAAAATCATACGCATAAAATTTAATACATATTTATATTAAACCAAATTTTTAAGAAATATCTGTATATGCTTTAGGCATGATAAATCTTTCAGAAATTTTTATGTGATATATAATTTCATTAACAAATAGGCAAATAGTATCAATTAGTTACATGCTAATATACTGGCATATTAAAAAATACTTATTGCATCCATATCTATTATAAAAAAAATATATCTCTTCATAATAAATGCCAATTCATTGCAATAAATGTCATAAAAGAAATCATTGTTTATGACTTTATTGTACATTGCATGAACATCATGTGTACCCCATTGGCATCATATTTTTCAATATTTGAACTACATATCCAAAAATTCATTTTGTGGAATTGAATGTAATTAATTTATGTATTTTTCAATAGATTTAATTTCAAGATCCGCACTATGTTAAAAATATCAACATCAATGATTTTATGCAGAGATGTTGTCACAACTTTATTTTTTCCGGTTCATTTCAATGACATAACATATTGAAATCTCTTATTTAATTCAAGTACTTGAATCACTTCCGGGGTTTTGAAATTATTTATGTCATATGTTTTTTCAGGAGTACCTGTCTTCATAATATGACCATATTGATTTATTTGCTCCTTTCTATTCAAAGATTTTATTTTTATTTGGAACCGAATAATTTACCCTACCAGGCAAATTGTTCTACTGAGACATTACTTTGAATTGGAGTATTTGCAACCGATACACATGTGATTCAATAAATCTTTACATAGTAACAAAAACATTAGCATCATAATTTGAACTTCAGGTGCATGGTATGAGGATCTAAGTTACACATAATGTATTTATTGTTATATTTTTTAGCTACTTACTTCTCCTGATATTAGGAAAACTATGTAATTAAAATACAATTTTTAACTAAAAATTGCAATAGAGGAGTTTAATGATCTTTGTTGGCATAATGCATGTAAGTATTGCTTCAAGCAATAATATCCCTATATAAAAATAGGAGTACTATTGTTCTTTTAAGAATATATAGTAATTAATCTGAGACATAAACATTTTGCTAGATTTTTGAAACGGACTTATAACAATCATTTACCCGCGACATACGATCACTAGTATTATCAAGAAAAATGTTTTAATTGCATCATCTAGAAGTTGTGCACTTAATTTGCATAATCTCACGCTACAGGTTGTGAGTTAATAATAAACACACATATTACCATTTTATCGATGCATCTCTCAAAAATCATAAAACACTTGAGCGGTTAACATGGTGGATAGTGGGCCCACATATATTATCTTCATTAATTCCAAAATAAAGGGAATTTAGTCCATTTATTAGCTAGCGATATTTTAGTAATATTTCTTGAAAACAAGTAGTTTATGAGAATTTGTTAAATTTAATTAAAGAAACTTTTAGTTCTCTAATGTATATGAAGTCTCAATAATTTATGCATTATAATTGACCCAGAATGGTTAATCTGGTGATGCCAAGTAATCAATTGTGATTCAATTAGTAAACGTCAGATTCACAATTTTTATTATATCAAATATTTACATCAATTGATAAACATCAAGTTTCTTAATATTAATATCAATCAGTCAACAAATTTCGAGTTTACTAATATTTATATTTATCAATAAATTTCAAGTTTATTGATATTAGTATCAATTAATTAATAAACTTCAGGTTACTAATATTTGTATAACAGTTAGTAAACTTCAGGTTACTTATATTTTTATTTGTTAGTAAAATCAAATATTTTTTTAAAAATATTTATAATTTTAATCTCAAATTGATATTCATTTCAGTGAATATCTTTTAGAAATCAATAAATTTCTTTTAGAAATATTGAAAAATAATATATTTCATAACAATTTATATGCGGGTAATGGCATTACAGCTCTTCAAGAGCGTTCAAATAATTGTATTGCGCATACAAAAAATTATACAATTCATGATATCATAACTCAGTCTATAATCAATTTTATTGATTCATGAAAATTAGAAAAATTCAAAATTTACGGATTAAATTTACTTACCGTCTAATTCTTGAAAATTAAAATCTTGATTCTTTTGAGTTGGGTTGTAATAAACCACTAGATTTCAATTATCAAAATTTATGATAGAAACTTAATCGTGCTGATAACGTATTGTAAATAAATTAAAAAATAGAAGAATAAATAGAACAAGAAAATAATGAGTAGATAGAAATTGCTATTCTCTTCTTATTATTGTGTGTTTATAACCAGGCACAATGGTCATATATATAGGTACAAAGATTTGATCCATATAGGAAGATTTATCCTATATAGGAAACAAGTAAATTTAGGAACAAATCAAGTTATATAGGAAATAACCAATATAGGAATATAGGTAGTCATCCAAAATAGGAATATTTCACAACAAATTAAAATCCATTTTATTAGAATTTCATTGGATTATTATAAGATAACCAACATATATAATCCATTATCAAATTTAAAAAATATTAATACGGATTATGAATTACATAAGGGTCCAGACCAACCAATATACCCATGTAGCAGCCCAACCCAAAATTCTTAATCCATTGCTGCCCCTTTTTCTCTTAATTGATGGGCCTAGTTATAGTCCAAATCGCATACTCGATGCCGTCAAAAATAAACATTTCATTGTAAATTCTACAGTAGGATATGGTGAATAAGGTTATAAAATCTAAGCTGACTTTAAGCTTCACGGATTATTAAAATTTAATTTGGTAGAAAAATAAATGTCATGCAATAGAAAAAATTAATTTAAAGAATTTAAGATTTTATAATGTATTTGTGATTATATCTTTCACCGTTTTATTGGACAGCCCCTGAAACTTTCTTCTCTATTTCTGTTTGCTATTTTCTATTAAACTAATTAATTTCACATCTTAAGAAATAGTAAATAAGTACATAGTTTTTATTATCTTAAAAATGTATAATTATGCACTTTTAGGACGCTGTATCATTTTTAATTTTTTAAGAAAAAATTGAGAAAAAAAACAATTGAAGGAATTTTTTTTTTTTTAAAAAAAAAAGAAATTTTGTATTGTAAAAAATATAAATATGAATCATTTATAAATTATATCTTCATAATTTAATATAGAAAATTTATATGACCCATCATAATCCAATATAAAAGGTATGTCTTATAATCCAACTGAATTGTGTTGGATTATGTCCATTAAAGATTTTAGATGTGTTGAGTTGAAACTCAATTATAACCTACTTTGGAACTTAATTTTGCCAATACATGCAACAAAGTAAGTTCGATTCCAATCATTGTTTCGCGTATGAAGCATAAGCCATTAAAAAAACTACTTTCAAATCTAAATCCGACATTATCGGACTTTAAATTAAGTACTTTTTTATGAATTCATATGTCCCTAATTTGGTACTTGACCTCCTTTCACCTTACAGAAGATACAAAATTATTATACATTTAAGTCAAACCCTCTACCAATACTAAAAAAAAAAAAAAAAAGAAAATTATTAGAAGATACCAAATTCACGTAATAATTAGAAAACTCTTTACCAATACTAAACATTTATGAACTTCAAAGAAAACGCAACCACAATATAAAGTTTCTTTCTTTATTTTTTTCTTCTTTTAATTTTACGTTCTATTAATTTAGGTTAATAATATTATTACGTATCTTATATCAGTTAATTACAAAAACTACAACACTCTTTTATAGGGTTTGGACAATCTCCATTTTACAAGATAATTTTTGGAATTAAATTATATTCGAATTCATTTTCTTTACAAATATGATATAACTTGTATAACTCTAATTTAAGTCAAGATTATAACAAAACAGTATGCATGATAAATGCACAGGCAGGCATTATGTAGTCTTGGAGACTATTTTTTTTTTATTCTTTCTACCCAAAATGCAACAAATTGCCGTTTCCCTGAACTTAAAAGACAGTATTTGAAATGATTTATGCTAAGGAGAGCATTAAGTTTAAGCCAAGAGACTAACTAATTTTGAAATTATCTAAAATCAACAAATTAATAGATAGGAGAATTAATAAAGATCAGGCAATTACTCCATCTTCCTGATTAGCATGCAATGGCCATATTCTAATCAGCTCAAGAATCTGTCCATGAAACTCAAATTCAAATTAAAATGCCAAGCCTAGAAAATACTTAATTAAGGCATATAGCAATGTATTAAAATTAAGAAATGTTAAAACCAAAACCACAAGTAAACTGTTTTCTTTCATAATTAAACAATCCAATTGGATTTTGTTACCGATAGTGAATGATGTAGGCATGTATATATACATATACATATACATATACATATAAAAATCTATAGACTAATAAAATGTCATATACATATGTAGATAAAGTAAGTATTATATGACAGTTTATCACCCATGAATTGAACAGAAAATACTTGTAGACAGGAAGTGTGGGATAGGTGGTAATTGGTATCTGCCCAAACTACATGTAATGCTTGTGGTATTAGGGCAGATAAATGAAAAAATCTCTTTCCAAATACCACAAGCATTACATAAAGTGTGGAAGATACATATCTTTTCATCCTAATTGAATATGAGTTTGGGTTCAGAGATTGGGTATTTATAATACCATCTCTTAGCTACCATTCACCCATACACTAAATGCATTTCTCCAAATTTGTCAACTACACAACAATTGGATTTTGTCAAATTTATTTCCATTCTCGTTGTTTCTTTTTTAAGAAATTTTTGGATATGAATATTGATGTTCATGGGATCATAGGCTTGTGTGGATTTTCTATTATCTTCATGGTAATAACAATACAATTAAAATAATTGAGAAATGTTTTCCTTTAGTGTCAAAGAAATTTGTTTTGTCTGGCTAAATTGAAAAATGTTTTTCCATTGGTTTCAAGAAAATTTGCATCAAATTGATTAAACTTAATCAATATAAAGTTAAAAATAAATAAATAACTCATGTTTGAACTATATTTATTTTATGAATAAATAATTACTCTCAAACACGATCGAGTTTGAGTTAGTTACAAAATCGGATTGCCTAATTTGACGAATTTATAATTAATTTATAAGCGAGTTAAAAAAAATAAGAAACAAAAAAAAAGACACGTATGGTATGTAAATAATGAATACACAATATTCGCTAAATAAGCATAGTTGCTCGAGTCGAGTTTAATAATTACACATATATTATACCTTATACAAATGAAGATACTTTCAAATTGCATGAACTTATACAATATGATGAGCCCAATTAATAAATATATTTATTGTATAATTAATAAATATATTTACAAATTAATTTTAGTAACATGTAAAATTAATAAAAAAAATTATATTATAGAGCCCTAATTTTTGGAGATCTAGCTGCAGTGATTTTTGGATGTAAGCATAACACCATTGAGCAGTGTTTTGCCAATAATTTGTTTGATAGAGTATTGTTTTTACTGCTATATCTTTACTCCAGACTGTACTGACATGCTACTTGAATTGATGGGCAGGGTTACTTGCTCCTCATTACATGTATGTGAGAAACATCAATCCTGATTTGCCACTATTTCTGTTCAACTACGGTGATAGAACACTTCATGGCATATTTGAGGCGGCTAGTCCTGGAAGACTCAATATCAATTCACAAGTTTGGACAGAAGATGGATCAGATTGTACTCCATACCCCGCACAGGTACTGTATAGATTTTTTTTTCTATCAATAGGAAACAAATAGAAAATTGAATGTTACTATTTGTTCAGGTTACATCTCCGGGCTTCAGGTTTATTGCAGTGTCATTGATATTCAATGTCCACGGAGGCAAAGATTTCTGGGGTACAGTGATTGTTCGTCTCTTCCTTCCAGCACCCATTCTATTGATCCCAAGTCACAATGATTGTTAATAAAATTTAAATATATTCATCATTTATTAAAAATAATAATCAAGTAGGGAACAGAAATTCCTACCTTATGCCGTCTTTTACCGAAATTTTGCTCTTTTTTTCCTAAAAAGTAAGTATAAGATGCGAGTGTTTGTTTTTCGGAAAAAATTAGGGCTCTATAATTTATTTATTTATTATTAATTTTACGTGTTACTAAAATTAATTTGTAAATATATTTATTAATTGGGCTCATCAATCAATAATTTTGTTAAAATAATTGAAAAATCATATTACGAGTTCGGTTGAATTTTATATATTTTTGGATAAATTTTACGAATTTTCTTTGAGTTTGAATCGAATTTTTATCATTATTTTATAAAATTTTATATCAAATTAAAAATTGTTAAATCGATTTAATTGCTAAAATAATTTGTATATATAATAATTTTTTATTAATTTTATTTGTCAATATATTTTTTTAAAAAATCAAATCAATTTATATTTAAAATAAAATTTTTATAATTGTGTTAATTTTTAAATTTAATATTTAATAAAAAATTATTTATTATTATTTATTAAAAAATAAAATAATACTTTTTTTAAAAAACAAAAAGCTGTAGACTGCAGCTTAAAAAAGCAAGTAAAAGCAATTGCTTTTGCTTGCTCAACAAGCTGCCGGGCAGGGCAGCACTGCCCTGCCCAGCGGCTTCCATTTATAAAAAAAAAAAAAATTGTTGTCAGAAACCGCAGCTGACGGCTGCGGTTTTTGACGACACCCTAATTTCGAAAATATTTTTGAATACACATCAAAATCAGAAATATTTTTCCAAAACACACTAAATATATCTTTGTCTCTTTATTCTGCATACATTTATTATTAGTTATTTGCATACTGTATATGTCTTGTTTTATTCGACCAACTTATTTATTTTGCGCAAAATATTTATTAGTTATTCACATACTCTATACATCTTGTTATACTTGACCAACTTATTAATAAGATTATATTAACTAATTAATTAATTAATTAAAAACAGATGCATATCCAAATTTCAAGGAGGAGGGAAACAAATTAAGAAAATCATACAATTGTATAATTGACAAATTTGGAGAAATGAAATTACTAAATGGCCCAGTGGTAGTTGAGAGGTGGGATTATAAATGTTCATTTTGTGAAGCAAAGATTCACCCACAAAAGTTCACTCATAGAAGAAAAGGAACTATATCTTCTAAACATTGTGTAACGCTTGTGGTATGAGATGAGATTTGTGTTGGCTCAAAGGGCTATTTTCTTAGGTTTTGATGCATTAACAAAACATTTGCACTTAACGAAATTGGGTTCCTTTTTTAGCTTTTATATTGCAGGCCCAAGTTACAAGATCTGATGCATAGTGTTCTATTGGAAATAGAGCAGACGTGTTCGTATTCTACATTTGTCAGAACATACCTGCAGCAATGAAGGTTTATTAGGAAATAAAATTTGTAAAATCATTCTTGAGGAATCCACACACTCACAGCACGTTTATTACGTTTATTACATTATTTTCTGCATGAAATATATTTTTAAATCACATGATTACCTAAAACAAAATTATCTCTTTCCTAAAAGATAAAAAAATCCACAATTAAAGCTTTTGAAAATGGAAAGAAAGTCTTTTGCTTTGAATCTGGTTTTTCTTATTTAAAGAAGCATGAAATCAGAAGAAATCTCTCTCAATCAGATCTTCATTGACTAAAGAAACATAAAAACAAAAATCTCTTCAAACATAGAAACATTTTTAAATATTATTCACACCTAACAGCTATGTTTTTCAACTATAAAAAGAAGTGTTGTTGGTGTGTTCAAGTGTGTGAGTGAAAAACGTTTTTGTGTTCTAAATTGTGTTTATCTTGTAAGTTTTTCATTCCTCTATGTGCATTCATGATCACAGCTCCTCAAATATGATTATAGTTTCAATTGTAATCATGTTAGTGAGGCTATTCAAAATTGTGAGATAAATTTGTGTGGTTAGGTTGCTAGAACCTAGAAAAATAAACTAGCAAGTGTTTAAGTTCTTTTACTTGGGAAAAAGGGCTAAGTGTTTTGATCATTTTACTTTGCAAAAATGATTAAGTATTTTAAAGTTTTTACTTGGGAAGAAAAACTTGGGATAGCTATCTTGTAACAGGCTTTTGACTCTTGCCCGTAAATAGAGTCACATTAGAAAGATAGAAACTCTTAAGACGAATTGTCTTAAGGAGAGGATGTAGGCAATGGGCGAACCTCTATAAATCATGGTGTTAAACTTCTCTATCCCTAAATCTCTTTTTATTTTGTGCTTTATAATTTATGCTGAAGTTAACTGTTTGTACCTGTTCTGTATTCCATAGAACAGAGGCAGAGAAATTGTTTGTGCTCTAGAAAAACGAGATTAACTTGATTTTTCTAAATTCATCTATCCCATGAAAGTTTGATTTCTTCTTATCAATAATTTCGTCCATATGTGTTGTTTTTAATAATGAAGAATAATAAAAAATTATATTAAGTAAATTTGCATAAAATGGATTTAGTATAATGATAAAAATTTGCATATCAATAGTTTGTGTTCTAACATATCCAGACCACGAAAAAATAATGAAATGATCTATTCACCCCCCTCTAGATCATATAATTGGGACTTACAATTTGTTAAGCTTTTCTATTCTAATACCACAAAAGCTTAACAAATCTCATCTCATACCACAAGCGTTACACGAAGTTTGGATATCAAATTTCACACACCACAAGTAATTATCAATAAATTTCTTTTGTTTTCAAGAAATAAAAAATGTAGCTTTCAAATGTTATGTAACGCTTTCTGGTATATGGTGGAGAGTTTTTCATTTCTCCGCCTTATACCATAACAAGCGTTACATAAACCTTGAATAAGATACCAAGTGTCTCCTACCAACTACAATCATGCATACACCCATTTCTTTTTCCATTACATATTATTAAATTTGATACATATTTAGCTACTTAAACTAGACAATTTCGATACTTATTATTTCCTCAATTTTTTTGTCTTTAATTTATTTGAAAAATCGCTCAGTCCTCTAAATTATTAATTTTAATTACATAATATGTTTTTAAAAATGCTAGCGTGAAATTTTTCTATAAAAAAAAATGGGATGTATATAATTTTATCACGTAAACCTAAAGGGACGTATCTCTTTTTCATTGATAGAAAATTCTGCATCAGTATTGAAGAACCTAACGTGTAATTAAAATTAATAATTTAGAGTGCTGACTAATTGCTCAAAACAATGAGGGAGTAAATTGACCAAAGTTGTTAAGGTATTACGTATTTATAGACACTTTGGTGCATTTTGTTTCACTTGTATGCATTTATTTCTTTATATTTCTTATATTGCTTGCATATAAGGTTAATTAGCCTGACTGAGTTTTGAAGCTAATTTTGAATTTACCGATATGGAACCAGAGTTTTAAGATATTCTTATAGATATATTTTTCTAACTCAATTTACAACTTTATATTGCTGGCTTGTGCTCATTTCCAGGTTTGGGATAGGATCCCTTAATGTAATCTTTTGGGCTTTACAAAATTAAAAATTTCCTGGAAATTCAAATTTCTATGGTATTTGAAAATTTTTCTTAACATCTATTTTGGAAAAGTTTTCTCATCATGTTAATAGAATAACAAATTATTTCTGTATTGATTCTTTAGTTTCAAGAACACTTATTTTGTCACAACCGATATAGTAAATTATATATAGTAAATAATAAATTTGTTTGTACCTGGGTAGAGATGTGACTTGAGCCAACCCCAATTCCGCAAATCTCATTTCGATTTTAACAGATCAAAATCGATGCCTCGGTATTCAGGTTCCTTGTTATCATCTAATAGTTAAAAATAGGAACATATTACTTTTTAAGTATTGCCGGTTCCCGAAAACGTTGAAAAGAATACATTATATCTTCCCGAATAATAAGTTGGATTGAATAACAATTTGATCACCTGAGGCCCAACCTCACAACGTAAAAGACATTGCATGACCATAACAGGTGAAGAACCAAGAGGTTCGGCGACTCCCCACAATTTGATAGATTGGGAATCGCTTGTTACTCTGACAAGTAGGGGTATTCATGGACTGGTTAACCAGGTTTATAAGCTCTAAAAAAATCAGTTCATTAAATTTGATTTTTGAAAATACTAACCATTAACCAGTTTATTACTATCTGTTAACCAATCCATCAGTTTCGAATTTTTGGATCGGTTAACCACTATAATTATAAACTATATTCATAAAAAAATTAAAATATTCAAGTTACTTAAAAATTAAAATTAGAAAATAAATATAATTCAATAGAGTAATTAAATATAATGTTCAAACTACAATTATAAACTAAAAATGTTCAAAATATTTGAAAATTAAAATTACAAACCGAAAATATAATAATCCAACTAGTTAAACAAAAAAATTTCACACATATTATATTATACATATATATATATATATATATATATATATATATATATATATATATATATATCATTTTATTTTTTTTTAACTTTATATATATAAAAAAAATTATATAAAACATATCGGTTAACCGAAAACCGAAACCAAAAATACATGTAAAAAATTGTATAAAACCGATCGGTTAACGCAAACCGAAATATGTATAATTATATAAAATCGGTCGGTTAACCGAAGCCGACGGTTTTTTAGAATAAAAAACCGAAATTCATAAAAACTATTAAACATTAACCATAAAAATCGGTTCAGTTAATCTATTTTTCGGATTGGTTTTGGCTCGATTTGTTGGTTAACCAATTCCATCGGTTTTTTTTAACACCCCTATACCGACAAGTATTACCAGTGCTTGAATTCTTAACAACCCAAACATACGAATTCCCCTCCAACCGTTGTTCTTATCAGCATCTCCCACCATTTATCCTACAACCAAAAATTGCATGAACTTATACAATATGATTGAATGTGGCTAATTAAATATAAGTAGAAAATTGAAAAATTTACAACGTTTTTTTTTAATTTTTTTTATTTATAAACATTTCTGAAATAACTTCAGCGTTGATGTATTCAAAATTTCTGATACATATATGACAAATATATTTGACTGTAAAACATCGAAGAATTATACTATTTGTACTTATATATGTACATTTTATTCTCTTCATGAGTTCATGTATAATTAAACAAATAATAGTATATATTTTTAGAAAATTGATATTTCTTTTAATTTTTATAAAAAATAGAAATCTTATTCACCTCTAAACAATGATCGAATGTCGAATTTGAATAAGTTTTCGCAATCTATTTGTTAGGCACAGCGGATAAATAAAAATAAATTAGCAGAGTAAAATATTGACACCAGCAATTTAACGTGGTTCACCCAAAAAGTTTGGGTTACGTCCACGGGACAAACTCCGAAAATATTTCTTCCACTAATAAAATTAATGGGTACAAGAGAGAAAGGCAACACAATAATTTTGCGATAAACCCAAAATAGTGGCACACAAGTATTTTCCAAACTCACTATTTTGTCACTCCCTTTTTAGAAAAATATCCCAAATATTTTTCTATTTCTTCTTTCTCGCTCTCTCAATCTTCTTTTTTTTTTTTTTATTTGAAGATTGAATGAATTATAAACTGAAGAACTAATGCCTATTTATAGGCAATTCTTAGAAGCTAATATTGAAAAATCCAAAAGCCGTGCTGCATTTTCCTTTTGGTTTTTTTTCAACACACACCAACTTCTTTTGACTTTTCAAATTCATCCATTTTTTTTCCTTTCTTTCAAATGGAGTGGGCCCCACCATGTGGAGGAAACCCACATCCAACAATTCTCTCCCTTTCGACTACATGGTGGGGGGCTCTGCTAGTCCTGCAGCTAACCGACAATACTAAAAATTCTGTCTTGGTAGAGTTTTCGTTAACATATCTGACCCATTTTCTTCCGTATGGATCTTCTCAAGCTGTAGTAGCTTCTTCTCCATCACATCTCTTATCCAATGATATCTCACATCAATATGTTTTGATGTTGAATGGAATGAGGCATTCTTCCCAAGATGAATTGCACTCTGACTATCACAGAATAGCTGATATTTGTCTTGCTGCAAACCAAGTTCTTTCAAAAACTTCTTCATCCATAGCAACTCTTTACAAGCTTCCGTTGCTGCTATAAACTCTGCTTCAGTGGTAGAAAGTGCAACACACTTTTATAACTTTGACTGCCATGACACAGCTCCCCCCTACAAAAGTAATCAGGTAACCAGAAGTGGATTTTCTGGAATCCACATCACCAGCCATATCTGTATCTGTGTATCCAGCTAACACAGGTTTGTTATTTCCAAAACATAGACATATTTTGGAAGTTCCTCGAAGATACCTGAAAATCCATTTTACTGCAGCCCAATGTTCTTTTCTAGGATTTGAAAGGAATCTACTCACAACTCCAACTGCATGTTCGATATCTAGCTGTGTGCACACCATAGCATATATCAAACTTCCAACTGCTGAAGCATATGGAACTTTATCCATCTCTTCCTTCTCTTTGTCTGTAGAAGGGCTTTGTTCAGAACTCAACTTAAAGTGAGTAGCAAGAGGACAACTAACTGCTTTAGCCTTGTCCATATTAAATCTCTAAAGTACTTTCTCAATGTACCTCTCCTGTGACAACCACAATTTCTTGGCGCCTCTATCTCTGATAATATTCATGCCAAGAATCTGTTTTGCTGGCCCCAAGTCTTTCATAGCAAAAGACTTACTCAACTGCTTCTTCAAATTGTTAATTCTGAAAACATTCTGGCCAGCAATCAACATATCATCCACATAGAGTAAAAGGATAATGAAATCATTATTAGAGAATTTTTGCACAAAAACACAATGATCTGAAGTGGTCTTTTTGTAGCCTTGCTCCCCCATAACATACTCGAACTTCTTATACCATTGTCTTGGTGACTGTTTTAAGCCGTAGAGGCTTTTCTTCAACTTGCAAACATAATTCTCTTTACCTCTTTCTTTGAACCCCTCTGGCTGCTCCATGTATATCTCTTCTTCCAAATCACCATGTAGGAAGGCAGTTTTGACATCCATTTGTTCAATCTCCAGGTCAAGACATGCTGCTAACCCCAGCACAGTTCGAATAGATGTCATTTTCACAATTGGTGAGAAAATCTCATAAAAGTCAACTCCTTTTCTTTGACTGAATCCCTTGACAACCAGTCTGGCTTGGTAACGTGGACTGGAACTGTGTTCTTCATGCTTAATCCTGAACACCCATCTATTTTTCAAGGCCCTTCTGCCTTTGGGCAACTTCACCAGTTCAAAAGTTTTGTTCTTATGCAAGGACTTCATCTCATCTTGCATGGCCTCAATCCATTTCTGTTTGGATTCATCATCTATGGCTTCTTGATAACTTTTAAGTTCTCCCCCTTCAGTAATAGTCACATACTGGTCACGAGGATATCTAGAAGATGGCCATTTTGTTCTTTCACTTCTCCTTTGTGGAGGTGCTGTTCCTCTTAGAACCGGAGAAGCCATAGGTGTTGGAGCTGGAAAATCATCTTGATCATCATCATGATCATCATCGTCTTCAGAACCAACTTCTATAGGAGCATCATCATCGTCAGGTGGATAAACTTGGTCTTCATCTCCAACTTCTCTTGGCACCGGTGTTGGAGGAATTAATTTTAAATCTGATAAGTCGTCATTGGAATTAGGAACATCCTTCTTCATTTTGTTAATATCTTCAATGGTCTCATCTTCAACAAATACAGCATCACGACTCCTGACAAGTTTTTCTCAATAGCATCATAAAATCTATAGCCAAATTGATCTTGACCATAGCCAATAAAAATACATTGTCTTGTCTTAGCATCAAGTTTGGACCTCTCATCCTTGGGGATATGAACAAATGCTTTACAGCCAAATACCCGCAGATGATCATAGGAAACATCTTTTCCTGACCATACTCTTTCTGGAACATCCATCTTGAGAGGAGTACAAGGTGAACGATTCAACACATGTGCAACTGTGAGTATAGCTTCACCCCAAAATTTCTTTGGCAACTTCGCATGTGAGAGTACACATCTGACTCTCTCTATCAAAGTTCTGTTCATCCTCTCAACTAAGCCATTCAACTGCGGTGTCTTTGGAGGTGTCATCTGATGCCGGATACCATGTTCTTTGCAATAAACATGAAATGGTCCAGTGTATTCTCCACCATTATCTGTTCGGATGCATTTTAACTTCTTCTCAGTCTGTCTCTCAACTGAGGCATGAAATTCTTTGAAGACATCTAGCACCCGATCTTTTATCTTCAGAAGATATACCCACGTCTTCCGTGAATGATCATCAATGAAAGTCACAAAATACTGAGCACCACCAAGTGACTTTGGCATTGGCCCACATAAATCTGAGTGAATCAGATCTAACACATTATTCATTCTGGAAGGAGGGGAACTGTGACGCCCCAATACCCCTTGGGAGGATATCGGAGTCGCTACAACGCATGCACATACAGAACACTCATGCGAAAGCGAAGATAAAATCATACAATCACATGCAGCGGAATAATGGTCTTTAACATAACAAAAACATGCCAAAAAAAAAACAAACTCAAATATTCGTTTATATATTCAAAATGAAACTATTCTTTTACATTATAACATTTACTTTACATTTATATACTGTATACAAAATACACTTTGCTTTGCCATATACATGTCCTATACAAAAGTCGCTTTACTTTTACATATGCCAAGCTATTCCAAAAACTCTAGAACATGTATACAAAAAGACTTCAATATATACTCCTAGTGGCCATGACCTTGCAGATGTGCAACCCTCCGAACCTGTAAACCTACACGGGAAAACACCCGTGCTAAGCGATAACGCTTAGTGGGGATATCACATATAAAAGACTTCTAACGAAGTCACAAGCATAATCATCAAGCATATCATTAGACGATATGCTAATCATCTATAAGCATATAAGGATATAAGCATTTATCATACTTGTAACATACCAAACATATAGTCATTCTGCTATATAATATATCTACTAATCTCATGTAACCTATATCATGTTCATGTTCTTCTAACTCTAATTATCAGCTCATGTAACATATAATATCATGTCATTGCATATCATGTCCATTTATTTACATATAAGCATAAAAGCATACTTATAGCATATCTTGTACAAATAGTAACTTCTCATATACATGTAAGCTCATATAAACATTTTAGATATACGATAGCCTTATACTTCTCTAGCCATGTACTATAGCTCTTTAACATTTATACATCTCTTGTACATTTAGCATCAATTCATATACTTTTACATTTTACATTTAGCCCATTATCATAACATAAGTGGATACGGGTACATGTAGATACCAAGTAATGGTACCGAAACATCTAGAGACCATAGTCTCAAGCCATCTAGAGACCGTAGTCCCAAACATCTAGATACTTTAAGTATAAACATCTAGACATCCGTTGATGCCAAACATATAGACACCCGTCAGTGCCAACATCTAGCAGCTGCAAATCATCTAACCCTTTATAGGCATGCCTATCTATCCACTTGTATGAGCATCTAAGGCTTATAATCATTATCCCATATCAAAACATGTATGATCATTCATATACATTTACTTAAACCCATGCTAGTCATGTAATCTACTTTATATCTTACTATACATACATATATGTCATTCTAAACTCATTCACATGTAACTCTATATGCATATCACTGCATACATGGTTCACCATGCTCAAGATATTTTAAATATATGCTTGTTAATACGCATCATCATTCATGATTGATCATACTTAATTTACACATGGATATACGCATTCACATTTACACTTATTCACCTTCACATTCTTGTTGTACGCATTCATATTCAAGACTATACATATTGGCATTCGAAACTATAGCATCCGCATTTACATACTTAATTCATCACACTTAGAATGCTTATAGCTCATACATATTTACATATATATTAGTATACATAATTCATCATGCTTAAAATACTCATTTTATAATGATAAATATGTATTGGACAAGTCATGGGAACTCGTGGTGAAGTTCGGGTGCATTTCGGGAAGAAAAACACCCTAAAAAGACAAAACAAAGAGTGGTCACGGTGGCAATGAATTGGTTGTGACCGTGAGGTCCATAAATAGACATTATGCCTGCTAAAAACATATGTCACGGTGGCAATGAATTTCATTGTAACCGTGACATACCAAAATAAGCAAAACAAAAGCTAAACTTCAGGACTGCTTCACACCACAATTTTGTACAGCCCAGACCGAAGTCTTACACTCAATTTTAGGCAAAGGTTCCTTCATAACATTTCTTCCTCTATGTCTTATCTTTCAAATGAGACAATTTTCAGGTCAATTGTATTTGTAAAACATCAGATATGAATTAAAAAATATAAACTGTTCCAGTGAACCCTACAAGGTAGAGACATGTCCGTTTGTGCTATTTTTAGGGGTCTTAGAGACAGAATTAGCTCAAAGTCATTTCTGCCAAACTTATAGGTATCGAAGTCATGGTTAAAATGAAGCAACAAAAACTCAATTTGGAGTTCTGAAACTCCAGTTATGCCCAAAATACTATACGGAGGTTTAGTAAGCTATAAGCAGATTTTTCCCTAACACTAGGGTTCATACTTTTCATGCTTATTCACTTAGTATGCTCATGGATTTTGTTCAATACTCATCACATATCATGTGTACACTTCAAGTACACCTCTATCAATTAACACATAATAATGCATCAATTACACATCAAAGTCATCTATCCATCACATATACTCAAATAAAATTAACATAAGAACACATATATCCCAAACCTCAAAATGGGTTGCTGGACACTCTCAATCTCCAGCTACACCTTCTCCTTTCCCTTAGCTTTCCTCTTGTCCAAATCTTACACAAAATACAAACATAATCTCTCTCTTAGTCCATACTCAAGATTAAATCCAAATCCAAGTCAAAGGAAGGGAGTAGAAGAAAGGATACTTATATAAACATCAGCTTACTTACCTTTTTGGTTTAACTCTTCAAACCAATCCATATGCAATCAAATTTCAGATTCAATTGAGAAGAAAAAGAAACTCAAACTCAAGAGATGAAGGAATACAGAATTTTGAGGAAAGCAAAGAATGGGAAATGCTGTCAAATTCCACTACCAATTCAGCCTCATAATTAAACATAATTTGCATGCAAAAAGGAGTTGGCTGTCTCATGGGAAAATCCACACGTGGATTCCACTCTCTAACCACTCCAAAACTACACTTCAATCCATGGCAACTTCCATCTTAGTCCCTCTTATATATTCTGTCTTTTAATGGCAACTTTTCCTTTTTCAATTACACCCTTGGCCCATTAATTACTCACTTAATCCAATCTCATTAACACCCTAACATGCAATTGACACTATAATCCAACTAGGGTACAATTTGGGGTATTACAGGAACTTTTAAAAGCAACTCTGTTTTGCTTTCCAAATAGACAATCAACACATTTGTCTAAGTGTACTTCATCCATACCGGGCAATACTTTCTTCTTGGCTAGGCTTTTCATTGCTTTTTCACCCATGTGGCCAAGTCTCCGATGCCACCGTTCAATTGCACTATCTTTCTCCATGGCAGCTACTGTGTCGGTGGAGAGCTTTGCTTCCATCACATATAGTGTTGTATGATTTTCACCTCTAGCCACTACTAAGGAGCCTTTTGTAAGCTTCCATTTGTCATAAATGAAGGAGCTGCAATATCCCTCATTTCCAAGTTTGCGTACAGAGATCAAATTCAGGCGCATGTCTGGAATATGCCTGACATCCTTGAGAATTAGTCTAGTACCATTCTCTATTTTCAAGCAAACGTCTCCTCTGCCAACAACCTTTGACATGCCTTCATTTCCCATCTTAACAACACCAAACTCTCCAGGTGTGTATGATGAGAAGAATTCTCTACGGAATGTAGCATGAATGGTAGCACCACTATCAAGCACCCAACTGGATTCCTGAGATGCAATATTAATAACATCTTCATCATAAACGATATTGAATTCGTCTATGATATTAGTCTGCTCGTCATCACTGCGGTCATCGCTCTTCACAGCTCTGCTTCGGTTCTCTTGTTCCTTTTTGAACTTTCTACAGAACTTTTTAATGTGGCCCTTCTTTTTACAGTGATGGCATTCAACATTGGCATATTTGTTTGACTTCCCTCTGCTCTTGCCTCTAGGGTTTTGTTCCCTAGACTGTCTCCTTCCTCTAGATTCTGTAACTAGAACATCTGATTGTGATGAAGAAGATGAGGCTTGTGATCTCCTTCTCATTTCTTCATTCAGGATACTACTTTTTACAATCTCCATGTTGACTACACCATTGGGTGCAGTGTTGGTGATGGAGATCTTTAAAGTCTCCCAAGACTGTGGCAGAGAGGCTAACACCAATAAAACAAATACTTCATCATCCAGCTTTACTCCCATTCTATTTAGCTGATCCTAGATCCCTTCCATCTCATTCAAGTGGTCTGCCAAGGAAGTTCCTTCTCTATATCTTACTTGTACCAACTTGGTCAAGTAAAATAATTTATTATTTCCCGTCTTTGAAGAGTACAACGTCTCCAGCTTACTCCATAGTGTTCTGGCATCTGTCTCATTACAGATATGATTGAACACATTATCTTCGACAAATTGTCGGATAAAACTGCACACTTGCTCATGGTCAAACTTCCACTCCTCATCGATTTTACCTTCGGGTTTAGCTGCGGCAAACACCGGCAAATGCATCTTCGTCACAACTAGAAGATCTTTCATCTTTTTACTCTAGATGTGATAGTTTGAGCCATTTAAGTATATCATTCTGCTATTTTTTGCCTCCATTTAGATCATAATTCGATGGATTTCTTCGATAAAAAAAAATTTCCTGACAGTAAACAGTACTGTATACGTGAATAGTACCGTATACGTGAATAATACCGTATATATGAACAGTACCATATATCTGAACAGTGCCGTATACGTAAACAGTATCCAAGGAAAAAAAATTTCTGATGTGGAAGATCAGTCTATGCTGCAACCACAGAGCATACTAAGAAATAACCTTGGCTCTGATACCAGTTGTTGGGTACAGCAGATAAATAAAAATAAATTAGCAGAGTAAAATATTGACACCAGCAATTTAACGTGGTTCACCCAAAACGTTTGAGTTACGTCCACGGGACAAATTCCGAAAATATTTCTTCCACTAATAAAATTAATGAGTACAAGAGAGAAAGGCAACACAATAATTTTGAGATAAACCCAAAATAGTGGCACACAAGTATTTCCCAAACTCACTATTTTGTCACTCCATTTTTAGAAAAATATCCCAAATATTTTTCTATTTCTTCTTTCTCGCTCTCTCAATCTTCTTTTTTTTTTGTTTATTTGAAGATTGAATGAATTATAAACTGAAGAACTAATGCCTATTTGTAGGCAATTCTTAGCAGCTAATATTGAAAAATCCAAAAGCCGTGCTGCATTTTCCTTTTGGTTTTTTTTCAACACACACCAACTTTTTTTGACTTTTCAAATTCATCCATTTTTTTTCCATTCTTTCAAATGGAGTGGGCCCCACCATGTGGAGGAAACCCACATCCAACACTATCAACTAATAATAAAATTAGAATGGATAGGTATAAAAAAAACCTTCAAAAAATGCGATATACAAAATAAAATGAGATAAAAATTATTCTCATATTTTCCTAAAGCAAAGGATATTGACCAACCAAGAAATACCATAAATATAATTAGGTAGTTGCTCAAATTAAAAAAAAAATCAAAAAGTGAGACAAATTGGAGCAACCACCTAATGCTTAAGGTAAGTCTTGGTTGGTCAATATCCTTTGTTTTAGGAAAATATCAATTAGTATTATCTCTCACATTATTTTCATATTTTATTGAAATTATGTATGTATAAATTTAGATTTTTTTTAAAAAAATGCTTTTCTGTCTTTTGATTATCCATTTTCAAATAATTATGTTTTATTATATCGGACAAACATTTTTTTTTTAGTTACAGAAGAGGGACTAAGCCAAAACAAAACCAAAGAAATCCAAACCTAAACAGCTCGAATACGCCTAATCTTGCATGTACCCATCATGTCACGGTGAAGCAACTCTTTCATCTTTTCGTTCCGAATCATAATCTCATGAATGCCTAACCCATGCTCTAAAGCAATATTAGCCAAAAAATCAGCCACATATTTGATTCTAAAGCTCTTTAATTTGTTATAAATAGTGTAGTATGTAATTGGTAGTAATATGCAAATAATAGTTTCGACTCGAGCAGGTATGTTTATTTTGCGTACATTATTTATTAGCTATTTGCATGCTCTATACGTCTTATAATAATCGACTAACCTATTTATTTTGCATACATTTATTATTAGCAAATAATTGTTGTAAACAATGTTCATAGAAACCTATATATTAATAAAATTTGATATAATGTTTGGACGGTTTGAGAATATTATAGTTGATAGAAACATGACTGGAATTTGGATAATAAAGTTAATTTTGATGATAGCTTTTAGATATACCATATAATCAAAGGTAGTATTATATATGTAATAATTTTATTTATTTAATGGTTATAGATGAGCACACAGACCACTATAGAATTGGTTGAAAGAGTGGATTTTATTTTTATGTATCAAAACAATAATTGATGCAATAGCCTACGAATAAGACTTGAGAACCTTTTGACTAATTTTGTATTTTTATTTTAATTATTGTAGTTATAGAAATATTTGATAATATGAAAATTAAGAGTTTGGTCAAAAATTTATTGTGCAGTTTTAATTTTGGTTTAAAATGAAAATGAAAATAAAACTATTCCAAGATTTGTACAAGAGAAAGAGAAAGAAACAGTGATGTGATAACATGTGTGTACGTGGCGTGGATACATTTGAATTGTCTAATATCACATGCATCATCCGTATATGTGTGCGCATTTAAATTGTCTAATATTATGCATGTTATTGGTTGTACGATCCAGATACGTGTGTACCATATGTGTATTAATTCAATTACTACTCCAAAACGAGATATCTATGTGAGTTCCAAATATATGATCTAGAGGGGGGTGAATAGATCATTTCATAATTTTTTCGTGATCTGAACATATTAGAACACAGACAATTGATATACAAAATACCATTATCATAATAAATCCATTTTATGCAATTTACTTAAAATAATTTTTTAATTATCCTTTACCATTAAAAACAACACATATGGACGAAATTATTAGTGAGAAAAATCAGACTTTAATTGGAAAAATTAATTTAAAAAAATCAATTTCATTCCATTTTTCAGAACACATGTGATTTTCTGACTCTGTTCTATAGAACATAGAACAGATACAGAACAGTTAATTTCAGCATAAAAATTATAGAGCACAAAATAAAAAAAGAGTAAGGGATAGAGAATTTAACACCGCGATTTATAGAGGTTCGGCCCTCGCCTACATCCTCTCCTTAAGACAATCCGTCTTAAAAGTTTCTCTCTTTCTAATATGACTCTATTTATGGGCAAAAGTCAAAAACCTGTTACAAGTAGCTACCCCAAGTTTTTCTTCCCAAGTAAAAACTCTAAAAATACTTAATCATTTTTTCAAAGTAAAATGATCAAAACACTTAACCCTTTTTTCCAAGTAAAAGAACCTAAACATTTGCTAATTTATTTTCCTAGGTTCTAGCAACCTAACCTCACCATTTTATCTCACAATTTTGATAAACCTCACTAACATGATTACAATATAAAAACTATAATCATATTGAGGAGATGTGATCGTGAATGCACATGAATGAATGAAAAACTTATAAGATAAAATCCAATTAGAACAAAAACGTTTTTCACTCTCTTGAAGAACAACTTAACAAAAACCCATTTTATAGATCATGAAAATATAGCTGTTGGGTGTGGACATTTACTTCAAAATGTTTGAAGAGATTTTGGACAAAAAAATCTGATTTCATTATTTTCTTAGTCAAAGAAAATCATTTGAAGAGAATTAATGCATCATTCTCTAACGTGGAATCAATTTTGATAAATCGGAAATTTCCTTTCCTATAATTGTGAAAAATCAGTTTTGAAAAATATAATCCATTCTCTTTCCTTAAAAAAAAACCAATCTGAAAAGTATTCCAGATTTTATTTCTTCCTTTTACCAGTAATCATGTATATAAAAATTTTGATTTTTGGAAAGAAATAAATTTAAATAAGTTAAGATTTGATTTTGGAAAGATATTTGGATGCAGTAAATCATAAAATCCAATTTGAATAATATTCCAGAATTTTTCCTTTCCTTTTTCAAAAAGACATGTATATGAAAAATTAACTTTAGGAAAGAAATAAATTTGATTTGAATGAACATGTGATTTGTAAAATATTTTAGATGCAGAAAATAATGTAACTAACGTGCTGTGAGTGTGTGGATTCCTCAAGAATGATTTTACAAATTTTATTTCCTAATAAACCTTTAATGTTGTAAGTTTGCTCTGATAGTTGTAGAACACGAACACGTCTGTTATATATTTAAAAGAGCACTCTGCATCAAATCCTGAAACTTGGGCGTGCACAATATAAGTTAGAAAAAATCCAATTTGATTAAGTGTAAATGTTTTGTAATACATCAAAATCTGTGAATTAGCCTTTGAGCCAATATTCTCCCCTTTTTGATGATGACAAAACATTTATTTAGTTGAGCTAAAGCTCCCCCTAAATATATGCTCAAAAACAATTTAAACAAGAAGATAATCAAATAATGAAGTATAAATATTCAGATATCAATTTCATGCAATGAAGATCAACTATATATCACATATGTGTTTCTTCTCCTACACATAAGATATGCATTTCTTCTCCCCCTTTTTGTCATCAACAAAAAGTGTAAGAATAGATCACATATATAAATCACTTCCTGCATAAGGTAATTAGCATATCAGCCCTGTATTAATAATCTTGCATTTTATTATTATCACATGTTCAGAGATTCAAGTTTACTGCCTATATCACCAATTTAGATCAATTTTATCAAGGAATCTCATTAATTTAAACTTTCAGTCCGTATTTCACTTTATCACAGCAATCTCATATCACATTATGTAGTTCTTAATTTTAAGCTCATTTTGCATTTATTAAGCACAAAGAATTAATTTTGCATAGTCACTTTCACAAGAACAATTAATCATCACATCAGCATAATCAAGATCAAGCATATCAGGATCAAATAATCATCAAATCTGCATAATCAATCCATTATTTCCACTATTAACTAACCTGCATCATCAAACAATCACCCTGCATAAACAAATTTCATCCATTTATTTTGCATAAGCATAAATCAAACATCTTCAAGCATAGCAACAATCAAGCACACAAGATCACACAAAACCAAATGATCATCAATTCTGCATAATAATCAAAATATTTTGTTTCAAAAAAAATCAAGATCAGATAAGCATTCTAACTAAATATTCAAGATTAAGCATAATCGAAGAAGCAATTCATATTATTAATTATGCATAATATCAGCCTGCACAAAAACAATTTTGTATAATCTCAATATCTTTTAGCTCAACATGCAAAAATCAAGTCTACTGCATAATTCAATTTGCTGCTCAATTAAACAGTTAAATTTGCACACTTCAAATCAGTTCTGCAGCATTTTGTACAAATCAAGCACATTTGATTTCATAACATTATAATCATATATGCATATATTTATTTTTGCTGCATAATAACAAAATCTGCATAATATATATTCTACATTAAAATCAATCATCATGCATAAATTAAAAACCTGCAGCATAATGTCAATTTTATACTCCCACACAAAAATTCTGCATATATATCAATTTTTTCACACACAATTCTGCACTCACAAAAATTCTGCATATACATCATAAAAATTCTGCACAAGTAATTTTTGCATACACTTAATTAAACTATCATCACAACTCTGCATAATCAAATAAATATTTCACAATTAAAATCAATAAAACATATAATATCATCATAACTTTGCACAAATCAATTTTGCATCAATTCCCAAAATTTATTTTTTCACCTGCATAATATTCAATTCAAAAAATTTTGCATGCACTTTCAGTCCAAATAATCAAAACACATTTTAAGAAACAAATGCTGCAACAAATTAAAATATCGGCTCCTTTTTTTTTTAAACATCAGCTGCAATATATCAGCACATGATCAAAGTAATAAATAACATATCACATGATCAAAATAAATCAGTAGCACAAAGATAATCATTCTTCTCTTTTTTTTTATTTGTTCACCACAAAAAGAGTTGATGATCTGTAAGCAAGAGATTAACCAAAACCAACCACTCAAAATGATCAAGACATATCACAAAAATAGCAAAATAATAAATCAAAAATATTATCAACACTTCAATACCATTTCAAAGTATCCAAAAATATTTATCATCTTAGTTCTAAAGAAGTCTTTTAACAGAGAAGAATAAATAGCAGAATCATAAAAATACCTTGCCATTGAATTCTTTCTAATCAATCTGCCACTGATGTTATTGTTACTTTCAGTTATGCCCAATCTACTGATTTTGGGATGAGAATTCATGAATTTCTTTTAGCATCAGCATTTATCTGGGTTGCTACAATTTTTTTTTTTTAGTCAGGCAACTGAGCAGTACAACCCAATATTTTGTTGCCCGGCTACCGACCAGACTCATCAAATGGTGAAATCTCAACCGCATAATCAAGAAACTGACAAATTACGCTTTTTCTTTACTGAAGAATTCAAAATTGAAACAAAACTATGATTGGGCAAGAGAGAGGAGTTGAGAATTCTGCTCTTTTTAGGGCCAATATTGTTGGCTTAGCGATTTTCACTCTTGCGATTTTGAAAGAGAATAATGGAGGTTGTAAAGAATTGGTTTGGAGAAGAAGATAGTAAAAATATTATTTTAAACCTTATATACATAGAAAACCGAGATTAGAATAAAGAGAAATTTTTATTTTAAAAGTGAGAAGTTATTTGGAAAGAGAAAGATTAACCAAAACAAAAGATACTAACTCCCCCTTTTTTTAAAAAAAAAAAAAAGAAAGTATTCCCTTATATATAAAAGACAAAAGTTTATTCTTTTAGAAATTAAAAGTCAAAAATTTTAAAAATGTGAAATTGACCAATCTTCAAAAGCAAGCTTTTTCTTTTAAACCGGAAAACATATGCATCAATATATGATAAAATAAAAGATAAACTCCTTTAAAAACAATGTCCATTAAAGTGAAAGTTCAAACAAAATAAAGAAGAAACTCCATAACTGACACTTTTAAAGAAATATAGAGCACATAAGATGTATGCAACTCAATTTAAAATGCGTACCATAAAACACAACACAGAAAAATAATTAGAGCATGCCAAAAATATTTAAACACAAGATAAATTAAATAGAGAATATGTTTACCTTTAAAAAGAATTTTCTAATATATCCGTACGTACCTGATTCTCTTCTTATCTTGTAAAATTGCTCTTCTTTTAATAGTTTAGTGAAGATGTTAGCAAGTTGGGGGATACAAAGCATATTTCCTCTTTGAATAATATCCCTTATGAAATGGTGTCTGATCCCTATTTTGTCTTTGAGTGTATCAAAAAAAAGTTTTATCCTTATTTTGATTTATTTGTAGTCCCAAGAAGAAAATTAATTCTCCCATCATACTCATCTCAAATCTTTATTGAATTTTCAAATTCCTTGCACATAGAGATGTTAGTAGCTCCAAACACAATATCATTCATATAAATTTGCACAAGTATAATATAAGTTCTTTTATGCTTTATAACCAAGATTTTATCAATTTTACCCTTAAAAAATCATGTTCTATTAAGAAAATCATATCAAACTCTAATAACCTATTTTAAATCATATAAAGCTTTTATTAATTTAAAACATGATTTGGATATTCTGAATTTTCAAAACGTTGCCCTACATAAACTTTCCATTTAAATTTTCATTTAAAAATGCACTTTTAATATCCATTTGATAAAACTTAATTTTCATGCAATACACAATATATAAATAACTTCTAAACATGCAACATGTGCAAATGCTTTATCAAAATTAGCACCTTCTTCTTGATTGTAGTTTTGAGCCACATGGCTTGCTTTATCTCTTATCATATTTCATTATTCATTCAGCTTGTTTCTTGTTTCTTTCAAATTGACTTAATTCTTCTTGCATTGTAAGAATCCAGTTGTTTATCATCTTAAGCTTACTCTGAATTTCTTCATTTTTGTTACAGCAAAATGTATGGAAATAACTGATGTTTGGCTTCCTTCTTTTCCACAGCTCATATGGAGCTTTTATTTAGAATAGCTCTAATTAAAACTCTATTTATAATATAGTTTGATGTGTTCACAACTTCAGCCCAAAAATATTTTGGCAGATTATTTTCATTTTAACATGATTCGTGCCATCTCCTGCAATATTTCATTTTTCCGTTCCTCTACTACATTCTCGATTATCACTTCAAATTTTGACGAATATGATATCCCTTCTCATTTTGTATCTTCTTCGCCAGCTTTTTGAACGTCTCAAACATCTCATGTTTATTACCTGATTTGATGTCTTCAACTTAGCAACCTTCTTCTGTTCTTATCACATAACTGGCTTATACTTTTTCAATCCGAAACATTCTTAACAGTTGGGTTGGTTCTGATGGTTCCAACTCCAATTATTTTGCTTTTACTTTTGTCACCAAAACTGACAATACCTCCATCTTTGATAGAGAGTTCAGCAAACTTCTTTTTATCCCAGCCACATTTCTTGAGCAACCATTATCAAGATAACATTTGTTGTTCTTGTTGCTCTTTAGACAAACCTGCAAGATAATTCTTAGGTACCCACTTTATCTTGGGTCCTTGGGGTTAGTTTTTGCATCAAATATTTCATTTTTAGTTTTATGGTTCTTTTCTTTTTCATTTTCTTTCAAAAACAGTCCCTTGCAATGTGCTCATTTTTACCACAAAAAATGCAATAAATTTTTGGTAAAAATGCAAATGAATGATCAGTTATTCTGATATTTTTCTCTTGTTTAACTATTTTCATCTTTTATCACAGCCTTGAATAAATCTCTTAATACCAATATTTAAATCAGCAAATTTCATCTCATGCTTCACACAATCACATGATTTAATAGTAATCGTATTTTCCAATTCATTCCAATCCTCAAGCAACTCTAGATATTTTTTACGTTCTTCTTGAGAATATTTTAATAATTCCTTTTTAGATTATCATGTGACTCTATCAAACTTTCGTGATCTTCATTTAATGCATGATGAGCAATCAAAACATCAAAATTCTTTTTCTTTATCTTATCATATTTTATATAGAGTTCCTCAAAAATTTTACTCAGTTCTTTTAGATTTGAATCAGATTCACTTACTTCACTTTTAGATTTTCCACGATTAAGATCAGTGCCGTGTTTTGCTTCCTCATCAGATTGGTATTGTCTGAGTTCTGATCTGATTCTGAATCTTCAATGGAATTATCAATATTGCTTCACGTTGCCACCATTGCTTTCTTCTTAAGCTTTTTGTCCTTCTTTTTCAGGAGATGATCTTCTGAGATCTTCCATGTTTCATTCCTTTTCTATAGAACCTCTGAAATTTTTCAGAGATAATAGCAAGTTTATCATGAGAAGAATTTTTACTAGAATCATCAGCTAGAGCAACTCCTTTTTGCTTCTTTTCTTTCTCCTGGCTTCATAGTTTTTTCAAGTCCATTCATGGAATTTGTAATATTGACAAACCTGTAGCTCATTTCAGAAATAGTTTCATTCGATTTCATTTTAAAAGATTCATAACACATTCAAACAAGAATCTTTGACTTCATTAGTTCCTTCATAGGCTGCTACTAATTTATTCCAAATCTCCTTGGCAATATCACAAGCTGAAACTGTGTTAAACTCATTAGCATCCAAAGCACAATACAGTAAACTCATAGCTATTGAATTTCTTTGGATATTTAAAATATCAGTTTCAAAATACTCATTTTGTCCCTTAAGAATTTCAGTGTCATTCTCAATTTTGGTTGGTGGTTTGAATTCGTTGGTCACCATCCTCCAGCTTTCCATGTCTTGCATTTGAATGAAGCGCCTCATTCTTGCTTTTCAAAACGAAAAGTTATGTCCGCAAAATTGAGGATGATATGTTGATGATTGTTCTTCAGCAAAAGTTGTGTTCAGGCCATTTATTCCAGCCATCTTTGGATCTCTCTAGGTTGTTAGACCTGTAAATAAAGGGACCTGCTCTGATACCAAATGTGAATCCCAAATATATGATCTAGAGGGGAGTGAATAGATCATTTCATAATTTTTTCATGATCTGAACATATCAGAACACAAACAATTGATATACAAAATACCATCATCATAATAAATCCATTTTATGTAATTTACTTAAAATAATTTTTTAATTTTCCTTTACCATTAAAAACAACACATATGGACGAAATTATTAGTGAGAAAAACTCAAACTTTAATTGGATAAATTAATTTAGAAAAATCAATTTCATCCCATTTTTCAGAACACATGTGATTTTCTGACTCTGTTCTACATAACACAGAACATATACATAATAGTTAATTTCAGCATAAAAATTATAGAGCACAAAATAAAAAAAGAGTAAGGGATAGAGAATTTAACACCGCGATTTATAGAGGTTCGGCCCTCGCCTACATCCTCTCCTTAAGACAATCCGTTTTAAGAATTTCTCTCTTTCTAATGTGACTCTATTTACTGGCAAGAGTCAAAAACCTGTTACAAGTAGCTACCCCAAGTTTTTCTTTCCAAGTGAAAACTCTAAAAATACTTAATCATTTTTTCAAAGTAAAATTATCAAAACACTTAGCCCTTTTTCCCAAGTAAAAGAACCTAAACACTTGCTAATTTATTTTCCTAGGTTCTAGCAACCTAACCTCACCATTTTATCTCACAATTTTGATAAACCTCACTAACATGATTACAATATAAAAACTATAATCATATTGAGGAGATGTGATCGTGAATGCACATGAAGGAAGGAAGAAAAACTTATAAGATAAAATCCAATTAGAACAAAAACATTTTTCACTCTCTTGAAGAACAAGTCAACAAAAACCCATTTTATAGATCATGAAAATATAGCTGTTGGGTGTGGACATTTACTTCAAAATGTTTGAAGAGATTTTGGGCAAAGAAATCTGATTTCATTATTTTCTTAGTCAAAGAAAATCATTTGAAGAGAATTAATGCATCATTCTCTAACGTGGAATCAGTTTTGATAAATCAGAAATTTCCTTTCCTATAATTGTGAAAAATCAGTTTTGAAAAATATAATCCATTTTCTTTCCTTAAAAAAAACAATCTGAAAAGTATTCCAGATTTTATTTCTTCCTTTTACCAATAATCATGTATATGAAAATTTTGATTTTTGGAAAGAAATAAATTTAAATAAGTTAAGATTTGATTTTGGAAAGATATTTGGATGCAGTAAATCATAAAATCCAATTTGAATAATATTCCAGAATTTTTCCTTTCCTTTTTCGAAAAGACATGTATATGAAAAATTAACTTTAGGAAAGAAATAAATTTGATTTGAATGAAGATGTGATTTGTAAAATATTTTAGATGTAGAAAATAATGTAACTAACGTGCTGTGAGTGTGTGGATTCCTCAAGAATGATTTTACAAATTTTATTTCCTAATAAACCTTTAATGCTGTAAGTCTGCTCTGATAGTTGTAGAACACGAACACGTCTGTTCTATATTTAATAGAGCACTCTGCATCAGATCCTGAAACTTGAGCCTGCACAATATAAGTTAGAAAAAGCCCAATTTGATTAAGTGTAAATGTTTTGTAATACATCAAAATCTGTGAATTAGCCTTTGAGCCAACAATCTAAAGGAATAATAATAATAAAAAAATAGAAAAGGCAATATAATATACTTTTCTGAAATATGGTCGGTTTGAAATTGGAGTTCAGAATTGAAATTTATCTAATTTACATGATTCACTATATATATATATATATATATATATGGGACCAATCTTCTCAGCTCCAATCAAACTTTTGATCAATCTATCCTGAATTAAACCAATTATAATTTTTTTTTATATACAATTACATTTTTGAAATATAATATCAATTAAATCTTAATTAATTGAAAAAGTTGTAAAACTCTTGTTTTATTTTTTTTCAGTCTTAAGCAGATATATTTTTTGCATAAATTTGAAAAAGATATATAGTATGGAGAATTAAAGCATTTTTTTTTAAATACGTCCTTATATTAAATGAGAACATATTACTAAAACAAAAGATATTAGCATATAATCATTCATTACTGTACACATTAAGAACAAATCAAGTTATATAGGAAATAACCAATATGTGAATATAAGTAGTCATCCAAAATAGGAATATTTTACAACACTTCCCCTTGGATAACTATATATTATGAACATGGCTCATTAAAAGCTTACTAAGAAAAATCCAGTAAGATAAAAATTTAGTTGATGAAAAATAGTCTAATATTCATAGGTAGTTCCCCTCAAAAATCGAATGAATCACATTAAATCTTTCAATTGGCGCATTCCAATATTGTGCACATACTTCTTAAAAATTAAACTTGGTAGGTCCTTTGTGAACAAACCTGCTGGATTGTCACTTGAGCGAACTTTACAAACATCAATTTATCTTTCTTTTATAAATTCATGAGTATAGAAAAACTTTGGTGAGATATATTTGGTTCTATCTCTTTTGATATAACTACCTTTGAGTTATAAGATACATGCTGCATTATCCTCACATAATTTTGTTGGCTTATTCTCCACCACTAATTTACTTGCTCCTTTAATGTATTGAGTCATGGATCTCAACCACACACATTCACGACTTGCTTTATGAATGGCTAATATTTCTAAATGATTTAAGGAAGCAGCAGTGATTATTTGCTTCACATATCGATAAGAAATAGCAGTATCACCATATGTGAACACAAGCCCATTTGTGACCGAGCTTTATAATGATCTGATAAGTACCTGGCATCTGCATACCCTGCCAATTCTGAATTTGCTCTTCTGGGAAAAACAAACTCATGTGAGAAGTACCACGAAGATAATGTAGAATTTTTTTTACACCATTCCATTGTCTTAAAGTTGGTACATAACTAAATCTTGCTAGCAAATCAACTGCAAAAACTATATCTGGTCGAGTGCTATTTGCACGATGTAAAAATACACTTATTACACTAAAATATGATACTTCAGGACCAATAATCTCTTCGTTATCTTTTTGCGGATGAAAATGATCTTTCTTGACATCAAAAAAACGAACAACCATTGAAATGCTTAATGGATACGATTTATTCATATAAAATTGTTTCAAGATTTTCTCTATATAAGTTGCTTGATGAACAAAAATTCATTTTGGCAAATATTCAACTTGAAACCCTAGACAAAATATTGTTTTTCTAAGATCTATCATTTCAAACTCCTTTGTCAAATATTCTGCAGTAATAGAGATCTCTTATGGAGTCCTTACTATGTTTAAGTTATCAAAATAAAGTGCAACTATATCATGAATTTATCTTATTGATAAAAACATATGGACAAATAGAATTATTCTCATATCCATTTTCCCTAAAATATCTATTACGCTTCTGGCAGACTTTAAATTAATTGACAATATTGTAAAGTGTCTTGCATGAACAATGATTGTTTACCTTTTCATTTTAATAAGCCATGCTATCAATCTTAAGGGGTTATGGACATTCATAATCATGGGATTCGCAGTTCATACTTTCTCTTGAATATCCATTAATATGTATTGTGCCTCATTAAAATCCTACTAGGAAAAATCCTGTGGAATAAAAACCTAGTGAAGGAAAAAAGAGTACACAATATCTTAATACACATCATAAGTTGCTTGGTTTTTAATAGGAAAACCTAATGGGAAAAAACCTTAGTTAATGAAAAAAGAGTGCAATGTATATTTTTCTTCCTCCTATAACAATATCAGTACACAACTTTAAACTTTTGCATGTAGAGTTCTGATATGTCATATTATAAGATTCTTTGTCTAAAAATAAGGCACATATCTTCTGGATATGCCAGCCATATATCTTTTGGATATATTATACATGAACTGAAAAATCACAACTAAAACTTATTTTGTAAAATTACATGTTGTACCTTCATAAGCATATACAAAATTATCTCCACATCTTTCATTTCTTTAAGATGGAGAATTTATAAAACTTAACAATATGATCATACGTACAACCAGTACGTGACAAATGTACTTTCATATCATATAATTTATCCATTCTCAAATGATTTTTTTAACCATTCTTATTTTTCTCTTAATTATCAACCACTTCTGATGGTAAAAATTAGTAATAGAATAGTAATAATTATCATCTATTGGAAACACCACTTCTATAGTTATGATTTTATATTGCTTCATTCACTTTAAGAAATGAAATAAATGTAATAGAATAATTTTCGTGACACATATACAATATAATAATTTAATTCAAACATATATAATATAATAATTTAATTCAAACATTTCTAAGGCAATACTTAAAAATAAATATAAATAATAGAATTTTCAAATAAAATAATTATAAGAAAATTAGAATCTTTAAAACAATATGTAATTTTAAGTAACAATTTAACAATTACCTTATAATGCATGATTACATAATACATCAATAGCAATAGTATATGATCAAAAATATGCCGTATCTAGTTACTTTACAACCATTGGGGTACTCAATGGAAGATAACAGTTAATCATTTTATCAAAAATTATACTTTCAATCAAATAGTGTTCGATTTTCAAGTCGATACAAAATTTTAATTTTCAAAATTTGTTAAAATATTTTAAACTCTTCAATAGTTTCAATAACAATTAAAATCATAAATAAATCATGATAATGTGCAACATTATAATACTTCAAAATCATACGCATAAAATTTAATACATATTTATATTAAACCAAATTTTTAAGAAATATCTGTATATGCTTTAGGCATGATAAATCTTTCAGGAATTTTTATGTGATATATAATTTCATTAACAAATAGGCAAATAGTATCAATTAGTTACATGCTAATATACTGGCATATTAAAAAATACTTATTGCATCAATATCTATTATAAAAAAAAAACTATATCTCTTCATAATAAATGCCAATTCATTGCAATAAATGTCATAAAAGAAATCATTGTTTATGACTTTATTGTACATTGCATGAACATCATGTGTACCCCATTGGCATCATATTTTTCAATATTTGAACTACATATCCAAAAATTCATTTTGTGGAATTGAATGTAATTAATTTATGTATTTTTCAATAGATTTAATTTCAAGATCCGCACTATGTTAAAAATATCAACATCAATGATTTTATGCAGAGATGTTGTCACAATTTTATTTTTTCCGGTTCATTTCAATGACATAACATATTGAAATCTCTTATTTAATTCAAGTACTTGAATCACTTCCAGGGTTTTGAAATTATTTATGTCATATGTTTTTTCAGGAGTACCTGTTTTCATAATATGACCATATTGATTTATTTGCTCCTTTCTATTCAAAGATTTTATTTTTATTTGGAACCGAATAATTTACCCTACCAGGCAAATTGTTCTACTGAGACATTACTTTGAATTGGAGTATTTGCAACCGATACACATTTGATTCAATAAATCTTTACATAGTAACAAAAACATTAGCATCATAATTTGAACTTCAGGTTCATGGTATGAGGATCTAAGTTACACATAATGTATTTATTGTTATATTTTTTAGCTACTTACTTCTCCTGATATTAGGAAAACTATTTAATTAAAATACAATTTTTAACTAAAAATTGCAATAGAGGAGTTTAATGATCTTTGTTGGCATAATGCATGTAAGTATTGCTTCAAGCAATAATATCCCTATATAAAAATAGGAGTACTATTGTTCTTTTAAGAATATATAGTAATTAATCAGAGACATAAACATTTTGCTAGATTTTTGAAACGGACTTATAACAATCATTTACCCGCGACATACGATCACTAGTATTATCAAGAAAAATGTTTTAATTGCATCATCTAGAAGTTGTGCACTTAATTTGCATAATCTCACGCTACAGGTTGTGAGTTAATAATAAACACACATATTACCATTTTATCGATGCATCTCTCAAAAATCATAAAACACTTGAGCGGTTAACATGGTGGATAGTGGGCCCACATATATTATCTTCATTAATTCCAAAATGAAGGGAATTTAGTCCATTTATTAGCTAGCGATACTTTAGTAATATTTCTTGAAAACAAGTAGTTTATGAAATTGAATTAAAGAAACTTTTAGTTCTCTAATGTATATGAAGTCTCAATAATTTATACATTATAATTGACCCGGAATGGTTAATCTGGTGATGCCAAGTAATCAATTGTGATTCAATTAGTAAACGTCAGATTCACAATTTTTATTATATCAAATATTTACATCAATTGATAAACATCAAGTTTCTTAATATTAATATCAATCAGTCAACAAATTTCGAGTTTACTAATATTTATATTTATCAATAAATTTCAAGTTTATTGATATTAGTATTAATTAATTAATAAACTTCAGGTTACTAATATTTGTATAACAGTTAGTAAACTTCAGGTTACTTATATTTTTATTTGTTAGTAAAATCAAATATTTTTTTAAAAATATTTATAATTTTAATCTTAAAGTGATATTCATTTCAGTGAATATCTTTTAGAAATCAACAAATTTCTTTTAGAAATATTGAAAAATAATATATTTCATAACAATTTATATGCGGGTAATGGCATTACAGCTCTTCAAGAGCGTTCAAATAATTGTATTGCGCATACAAAAAATTATACAATTCATGATATCATAACTCAATCTATAATCAATTTTATTGATTCATGAAAATTAGAAAAATTCAAAATTTACGGATTAAATTTACTTACCGTCTAATTCTTGAAAATTAAAATCTTGATTCTTTTGAGTTGGGTTGTAATAAACCACTAGATTTCAATTATCAAAATTTATGATAGAAACTTAATCGTGCTGATAACGTATTGTAAATAAATTAAAAAATAGAAGAATAAATAGAACAAGAAAATAATGAGTAGATAGAAATTGCTATTCTCTTCTTATTATTGTGTGTTTATAACCAGGCACAATGGTCATATATATAGGTACAAAGATTTGATCCATATAGGAAGATTTATCCTATATAGGAAACAAGTAAATTTAGGAACAAATCAAGTTATATAGGAAATAACCAATATAGGAATATAGGTAGTCATCCAAAATAGGAATATTTCACAACAAATTAAAATCCATTTTATTAGAATTTCATTGGATTATTATAAGATAACCAACATATATAATCCATTATCAAATTTAAAAAATATTAATACGGATTATGAATTACATAAGGGTCCAGACCAACCAATATACCCATGTAGCAGCCCAACCCAAAATTCTTAATCCATTGCTGCCCCTTTTTCTCTTAATTGATGGGCCTAGTTATAGTCCAAATCGCATACCCGATGCCGTCAAAAATAAACATTTCATTGTAAATTCTACAGTAGGATATGGTGAATAAGGTTATAAAATCTAAGCTGACTTTAAGCTTCACGGATTATTAAAATTTAATTTGGTAGAAAAATAAATGTCATGCAATAGAAAAAATTAATTTAAAGAATTTAAGATTTTATAATGTATTTGTGATTATATCTTTCACCGTTTTATTGGACAGCCCCTGAAACTTTCTTCTCTATTTCTGTTTGCTATTTTCTATTAAACTAATTAATTTCACATCTTAAGAAATAGTAAATAAGTACATAGTTTTTATTTGCTTAAAAATGTATAATTATGCACTTTTAGGACGCTGTATCATTTTTAATTTTTTAAGAAAAAATTGAGAAAAAAAACAATTGAAGGAAATTTTTTTTTTTTAATAATAAAAAAAGAAATTTTGTATTGTAAAAAGTATAAATATGAATCATTTATAAATTATATCTTCATAATTTAATATAGAAAATTTATATAACCCATCATAATCCAATATAAAAGGTATGTCTTATAATCCTACTGAATTGTGTTGGATTATGTCCATTAAAGATTTTAGATGTGTTGAGTTGAAACTCAATTATAACCTACTTTGGAACTTAATTTTGCCAATACATGCAACAAAGTAAGTTTCTTTGATCAATGGTTATTGTTTCAACTTTCAAGTATAATGAGTTCGATTCCAATCATTGTTTCGCGTATGAAGCATAAGCCATTAAAAAAACTACTTTCAAATCTAAATCCGACATTATCGGACTTTAAATTAAGTACTTTTTTATGAATTCATATGTCCCTAATTTGGTACTTGACCTCCTTTCACCTTACAGAAGATACAAAATTATTATACATTTAAGTCAAACCCTCTACCAATACTAAAAAAAAAAAAAAAGAAAATTATTAGAAGATACCAAATTCACGTAATAATTAGAAAACTCTCTACCAATACTAAACATTTATGAACTTCAAAGAAAACGCAACCACAATATAAAGTTTCTTTCTTTATTTTTTTCTTCTTTTAATTTTATGTTCTATTAATTTAGGTTAATAATATTATTACGTATCTCATATCAGTTAATTACAAAAACTACAACACTCTTTTATAAGGTTTGGACAATCTCCATTTTACAAGATAATTTTTGGAATTAAATTAGATTCGAATCCATTTTCTTTACAAATATGATATAACTTGTATAACTCTAATTTAAGTCAAGATTATAACAAAACAGTATGCATGATAAATGCACAGGCAGGCATTATGTAGTCTTGGAGACTATTTTTTTTTATTCTTTCTACCCAAAATGCAACAAATTGCCGTTTCCCTGAACTTAAAAGACAGTATTTGAAATGATTTATGCTAAGGAGAGCATTAAGTTTAAGCCAAGAGACTAACTAATTTTGAAATTATCTAAAATCAACAAATTAATAGATAGGAGAATTAATAAAGATCAGGCAATTACTCCATCTTCCTGATTAGCATGCAATGGCCATATTCTAATCAGCTCAAGAATCTGTCCATGAAACTCAAATTCAAATTAAAATGCCAAGCCTAGAAAATACTTAATTAAGGCATATAGCAATGTATTAAAATTAAGAAATGTTAAAACCAAAACCACAAGTAAACTGTTTTCTTTCATAATTAAACAATCCAATTGGATTTTGTTACCGATAGTGAATGATGTAGGCATGTATATATACATATACATATACATATGCATATAAAAATCTATAGACTAATAAAATGTCATATACATATGTAGATAAAGTAAGTATTATATGACAGTTTATCACCCATGAATTGAACAGAAAATACTTGTAGACAGGAAGTGTGGGATAGGTGGTAATTGGTATCTGCCCAAACTACATGTAATGCTTGTGGTATTAGGGCAGATAAATGAAAAAATCTCTTTCCAAATACCACAAGCATTACATAAAGTGTGGAAGATACATATCTTTTCATCCTAATTGAATATGAGTTTGGGTTCAGAGATTGGGTATTTATAATACCATCTCTTAGCTACCATTCACCCATACACTAAATGCATTTCTCCAAATTTGTCAACTACACAACAATTGGATTTTGTCAAATTTATTTCCATTCTCGTTGTTTCTTTTTTAAGAAATTTTTGGATATGAATATTGATGTTCATGGGATCATAGGCTTGTGTGGATTTTCTATTATCTTCATGGTAATAACAATACAATTAAAATAATTGAGAAATGTTTTCCTTTAGTGTCAAAGAAATTTGTTTTGTCTGGCTAAATTGAAAAATGTTTTTCCATTGGTTTCAAGAAAATTTGCATCAAATTGATTTAGTTACAAAATCGGATTGCCTAATTTGACGTATTTATAATTAATTTATAAGCAAGTTAAAAAAAATAAAAAACAGAAAAAAAGACACGTATGGTATGTAAATAATGAATACACAATATTCGCTAAATAAGCATAGTTGCTCGAGAGTCTAATAATTACACATATATTATAACTTATACAAATGAAGATACTTTCAAATTGCATGAACTTATACAATATGATTGAATGTGGCTAATTAAATTTAAGTAGAAAATTGAAAATTTTACAATGTTTTTTTTTAAATTTTTTTTATTTAAAAACATTATTCTGAAATAAACTTCAGCGTTGATATATTCAAAATTTCTGATACATATGATGAATATATTTGACATCGAAGAATTAGACTATTTGTACTTATGTACATTTATTTCTCTTCATGTATAAATTATAATTAAACAAATAATAGTATATATTTTCAGAAAATTAATATTTTTTTAATTTTTATAGAAAATAAAAATCTGGTTCACCTTTAAACAGAACAGTGATTGAATGTCGAATTCGAATAAGTTTTCACAACCTAAATAACTAATAATAGAATTAGAAGGGATAGTTATAAAAAAACCTTCAAAAAATGCAATATACAAAATAAAATGAGATAAAAATTATTCTCATATAAAACAAAGGATATTGACCAACCAAGAAATACCATAAATATAATTAGGTAGTTACTCAAATTAAAAAAATCCAAATGTAGAAAGTGAGACCAATTGGAGCAACCACCTAATGCTTAAGGTAAGTCTTGGTTGGTCAATATCCTTTGTTTTAGGAAAATATCAATTACTATTATTTCTCCCATTGTTTTCATATTTTATTGAAATTATGTATGTATAAATTCAGATATTGTTTTGAAAAATGCTTTTGTATCTTTTGATTATCCATTTTCAAATAATTATGTTTTATTATATGGGACAAACATATTTGATTCTAAAGCTCTTTAATTTGTTATAAATAGTGTAGTATATGCAAATAAGCTTTCGCGTACATTAACTATTTGCATACTCTATACGTCTTACAATAATCGACTAACTTATTTATTTTGCATACATTTATTATTAGTTATTCGCATACTATATATGTCTTGTTTTACTCGACCAACTTATTTATTTTGCGCAAAATATTTATTAGTTATTCGCATACTATATACATCTTGTTATACTTGACCAACTTATTAATAAGATTATATTAACTAATTAATTAATTAAATAAAAACAGATGCATATCCAAATTTCAAGGAGGAGGGAAAGAAATTAAGAAAATCATACAGTTGTATAATTGACAAATTTGGAGAAATGAAATTACTAAATGGCCCAGTGGTAGTTGAGAGGTGGGATTATAAATGCTCATTTTGTGAAGCAAAGATTCACCCACAAAAGTTCACTCACAGGAGAAAAGGAATTATATCTTCTAAACATTGTGTAACGCTTGTGGTATGAGATGAGATTTGTTAAGCTTTTTTATTCTAATACCACAAGCGTTACACGAAGTTTGGATATATACAGATATTAAATTTCAAACACCACAAGTAATTATCAACAAATTTCTTTTGTTTTCAAGAAACAAGAAATCTATCTTTCAAATGTTATGTAACGCTTTATGGTATATAGTGGAGAGTTTTTTATTTCTCCACCTTATACCATAACTAGCGTTACATAAATTTTGAACAAGATACCAATTGTCTCCTTCCAAGCACAATCATGCATACACCCATTTTTTTTTTCATTACATATTATTAAATTTGATATATATTTAGCCATTTAAACTAGACAATTTCCTCAATTTTTTTCTCTTTAATTTTTTTGAAAAATCGCTCAGTACTTTAAATTATTAATTTTAATTACATAATATGTTTCTAAAAATGCTGGCATGAAATTTTTCTATCAATAACAATGGGATGAGTATAATTTTATCACGTAAACCTAAATTGACGTCTTTTCATTGATAGGAAATTCTGCGTCGGTATTGAGGAACCTAGCGTGTAATTAAAATTAATAATTTAGAGTGCTGACTAATTACTCAAAATGAGGGAGTAAATTGACCAAAGTTGTTAAGGGATTAAGTACTTATACACTTTGGTGCATTTTGTTTCACTTGTATGCATTTATTTCTTTATATTTCTTATATTGCTTGCATATAAGGTTAATTAGCATGATTGAGTTTTGAAGCTAATTTTGAACTTACCGATATGGAACCAGAGTTTTAAGATATTCTTATAGATATATTTTTCTAAGGCAATTTACAACTTTATATTGCTGGCTTATGCCCATTTCCAGGTTTGGGATAGGATCCCTAACTATTCTGTAATGTTTTGGGCTATCCAACATTAAATTATATATTATAGATGCAAGTGCAACAGTAGTATATTAATTAAAAGGTTTACTGTCATCTGTTTCTTCTTGTACTAACTAGTAGTATGAACTAAAAAATAAAAATCTTTGGAGATCGCTGTTAAATGAAGCTAAAGGCAGCATACAAATTTTAAATTGGGCGAGATTGATTTTAATTTGCAGATATCTGTATTTATTGAATTTTTAGCTTATTCTGTTAATACTTCCTTTCCATTAGTGCAAAATTAATATTGCTCCGTCATGTCAACTAACTTCAAGTAAATCATTTCATGGAAGTTGTAGGGAGAAGGTGGAGTAACAATACAAGGGCAGGGAAAGTCCTCCTCTGTGGACAGTGATTCCAATAAAAATTAAACGTTAAAATAATGATGAAGAATTTACATGCGGCTTTTAAATTTTACTAGGTAACAAAAGGTTATGAACCCGTGCATTGATTTTCAAAAAGCAAGTAATCGAATATTCGTTAAATGCTACTTTTTTTTTTATCACCTTTCAAGGATAAATTTGTTTGTACCTGCGTAGAGATGTGGCTTGAGCCACCCCAATTCTGCAGATCTCATTTTGATTTTAACAGTTCAAGCCTCAACATTCAAGTTCCTTGTTATCATCTAATAGTTAAAAATTGCAACATATTCCTCTTTAAGTATTTGCCGGTTCCCGAAAACGTTGAAAAGAATACATAATATCTTCCCGAATAATAAGTTGGATTGAATAACAATTTGATCACCTGAGACCCAGCATAACAACGTAAAAGACATTGCATGACCATAACAGGTGAAGAACCAAGAGGTTCGGCGACTCCCCCCAATTTGATAGATTGGGAATCGTTTGTTACTCCGACAAGTATTAACATCCCAAACATACGAATTCCCCTCCAACCATTGTTCTCATCAGCATCTCCCACCATTTATCCTACAACCATTAAATTAGATAGTACGCATGCAAAAACAAAAATCACGTGACTAGCAGCAATTTTAGCTGAGTTAGAAGATTTTAGGTAGTCATTTCACATCCAAAAATATACACAAAATAGAAAAACCTAAATTATAGTTCTCTGCATCTTATACAATCAAAAACAAGATATATTCTGCACAACCATAGCTACTAGAAGTGAGTTGGTTTAAAGCACAAAAAAAGAGAAGAGGACAACGACTAATCCTGTTTTATTATGGCGCATGAGTTGAAGAACCACTACGCGATTGATTTTCCAAGCTCAAGCTCAAGCTCAAGCTCAAGCTCAATCTCTTCTTTTCTTCTTCCTCTCATTCTTCTCAGCTGAGTTCTTCAACTGGACAACAGGTGCACAATTTATTAGTTATGCCTTGGGATATGAATGAGAAGCAATTAAAAACTGGAGACTTAAATTGAAACCCACCATGATAATCAGAATTCGCACAAAGACGGCTACAAAGTCGGTGAAAAGGTTAAGTGCGTGCTTCACATAGTCCAGATCCCCAAGGTGAGCTTTCTCAATAATATCCTGTGTATCAACTACCACATAGCCCACAAACACCAAAAGCCCAAAGTACAACTGTAGCAGTTTTCAATTTTAAGGTAAGATTATGTAGGCCAAAAAATAAAAACAACTACAATAAAAAATAACAAGAATAAGAATAAGAAAAAATCAACAACACCTCGAACTTAAAGATGGCAGCAGATCCTCCAAAGATAGAAGATGCAAACTGCAACCAGAGAAGTATAGACAGACCAGATGAAAGCAGGCCACCAAGGTAAAGGTACTCTCTACGCTTTGCCAACATAGCTGCTGCCGAAAAGCAACCGAAGGCCAATGAAGTTCCCACAAATGCTGTGATCAGAACACTGTCACAACGGTTGCACAAAAGTCAAAATTAGTACCGTCCAAGGCTGAAAGCCCTTCATTAAACAGAAAAATGAGATTTTTTTTTTAAAAAGAAAAATTAAGGTTGACAATTGGAAAAAATAAACATCAACAGGACACTTAAATTCAAGAATACTAATGTTAAATTATGCATTTACTTCTATAACGCTCAACTAACCACCGATTTCACAAAATAGAGCTATATACCAAAAACATATTTAACAATTTCAGTTCGGTTAACCCATAATACATCACTTTTCAATTTGCGTTGTCGACCCACTTCAATAGAAAATCTAAAATTATGCATTCACTTCTATAACGTTCAACTAACCACCGATTTCACAAAATAGTGCCATATACCAAAAACAGATTTAACAATTACAGTTTGGTTAACCCAAAACACACCACTTTTCAATTTGCGTTGTCGACCCACTCCAATAGGAAATCTAAAATATCGAAAGTATTGAGATAGTAACTTTATTCCACACCTCAACGACGAGTGATACTCGCATTGTCATTGTAAAAACAAATATCTTGTTATATTAACACATCATAAATGGCATATGCATACCTTGGATCTATTTGAATGGCCAAATTAATCAAAGGACCAACTGATGCCCCTTCAAAGACAGCGGCTGCCATCAAAAGAGCGACTCTCTTTTGCTGCGCAAGAGAAAGAAAAGAAAAATAGGTGAATATCAAAATGCTGCATCAGCATGGCAAAAAGCAAGCTAAAGTGAACCATTGAATGAACCGACTTGTCCCTACCTCTTCATAAGGAGGTACAGAGAGTATCCAAGCCATGCATCCCAGGGATGCGAAAGTTGTTAAAAGACCACCGATATTCCATAGGATATGCAGGTAAGCCCCAGTAGCTGATGCAACCAATGCACAACATAACGTCAAGTAAACCTGCCAAATTAAGAAGTTAAAGCCAATGAGACCTGCTATCAAAATTTATAGCATTGACTTTTATCCTAAACCTAACAAAACTTTGGTATAGAAACAAAATTATGGAAAAGCCACATCAAGATATGTGTCAAAACCAGTGAAAATTGAAAGATAATCATCCAGCAAGAAGCTGAAATCGTGGATAATGAAAACCAAGAAATACACATATAGGAGCAGATACAAAATTTTGCCTTGACCAAACGCAATCCACAACCAAGCGTCACCTCAAACCATAACTTCAGCTACACATCTACACGCAACTATAACTTCAGCTTCAAACCTACGCGCAACTGTACCTGCTGCAAATCAACCTTAATACAATAACAATTCCTCCTTCAAATCCAAAGAAAATTCCCCAAAGCTACGGCATAAAATTTCCTTCAAAATTGCCACAGCAACAATCGATAATCAAAACAGATGCAGGTAAATCGCATCTCACAAATTTCTTGAGACCAAGATCCAATCAGAGAGGAGATAAAAGCCAAGATATCCTTAATACATTCAAACACATTATTATCCATCTCTATACATAGAAAGACACATGATCTTTAACAATAATAAGAAAAAGAATTGAAACAATTTTGAGAAATAAATACCTGCTTCAGATGTGTCTGGACAACAGGAGAGATCTGGCGGAAGTTTTTGAGAGAATCGTAGGTCCAATGATTCCTCGAAGGCGACTGGGAATCGAAGAAGGAAGCGAAGGCATCCATAGCTTGAAAAGAATGAAATCACCAGAAAACGATGAATAAAGAAAAGAGGAAAGAGCAAATATCTATTCAGTACCAAACAGAAAGCGGTTAAAGAAAACTTTGGGGATGATTCTGATTTCTCTGGAGGTTTTAACGGAGGTGATTTATATTTATATATTATGTGGGTATTAAATTGGGCACTTGCTTGCTTCTTGGAAATTTCTAGGCATTTCCAATTTACGATCTTACCCATGCTTTTCTTAGTTTCAATTTTCAGGTTCCGCGGTGACGATTTTATCCCTATGAAGGCCCGACCCGGATTCATTACGTTGACCTAAGAATTTTCTGGATTTAAGGGGAGATTTTGCTGGGCTGGGCTCTATGCGAAGAGGTTGATCACAATTCACTGATACTTTAATGCTTAAAAGAAAATATATATTCGCAAATAGCGAAATATGATTCCATGAATAATGATTTCTTATGAAAACTATTCCAATAATTTTATTCTTATTTAATTTATTTATAAATATATATTTGACTAGAGTTGTTTATGAACACATTCAAACCACTAAATTAACCAAATCAAATTAAAATTTCAATTTAAAAGTGATATAGTTTGAATACATTCAATACTTTAATTTGGATAAAATTCTAATTCAGATAAAATTGAGTAATTCAATTTTAATGAGATTATCAAATCTTATCTCAGAAAAAATTCGAGTTATACTATATATAGATCTCTAGTTATTAAAATTTTTATAAATAGATAGTAGATTTTACATTTTGGTAATAAGAAAAAATATATATCACAAGACTACTCGTTCACATTTACACTCGTTTTTCCTCTTAATCTTTCAGGTATTTTTAAACTGTAAAATAGCTGCTGATATTCCACACATGAGTAAAAATCAAACTAGTATAAATGAAATTTCGCAATATTTTTTGCGATACAAGAAATAGATACAAATAATGTTACTTACACGTTTTGAATTTTTTTTTAATGAGAATTATAATATTGAAACAATTTGTGGTTTTACTCTTTAAAAATAGTGAAATCAAACCGAACATGATAGCCCAATTGCATAACAAATTGTATATTCATTGCTAATATAGTAATATGTAATGTAAGACAATTTTTATTTCAAACTTATTGGAACTTACTTTTTATTATAAAGTGCATAAACATATTCATAATGTCATTAATAATTACTGCAAATAATAATAATAATAATAATAATAATAATAATAATATTTAAATACAATAGTCGGATTTTTTTGAGTAGTTTTCCTTTTTAGTTTTTAAATTATGAGAGATTAGACAAGGTTGGCCACAATGAGCATAAAAGAAAATTCAAGAAAGAAAGAGAAAGGGCAAAATGGGTCATCCAGCAGGCTAATCCGGATCCGATAGACAGCTAAATAATCCGCAGTCATATTTTAAAAAATAAAGGGTGCGTACGGAATTAAAAAGACTATTCTGGAGAATTCGGGTCGATTTGACGAAGTATCGGGTGTTGTTTTATCTACTTGTTATTCTTTGGGTGGAATGACTGAGAACAGGTAAGGAAATTGACAAGCAAAGATCTAATTGAATTTAATTTAATACCATTGGGAAAAAAGAATTAATTTAATACATTTAAAAAACATCGCTTGGTCATTAAGAAAGATGGCTCGTGGAAATTAAAGAACCCAGAGCCAACAAGGGCAAATGCTACGTCAACACACCAATAGCATCACACCATTTGGCGGTCAACCCTAGTTGACTCATTTTATCTAATCTAATTTAGCAGGCAGGTACTACAGAACAGAATCAAACTAGTTACAGAAAACTGGTACACACGGCTCATAAACTATTTTTTTTTTCTTTTTCTTTTTTCAAGAAAAAGCAAAACTTAATGAAAAATAGAAATCCAAACCTTCTTAATAAATTACAATCTGTTTCTTCATTTTCATTTTGATAATTTTCAATTAGTGCAATTTTGTCTATTAGATTGATAAAAAGTTGCGAGAAAGAATAAGACTGAATGTCAATTTGCCACGAAAGCATTATGAGACAACTTGTAAGAATTAGACCAGAATAGAAAACAATTTGCACATTAATAGCTAAGTTTATGGCACTAAATGTAACTAAAAGGAAGAAATTGATAAAATTATCGACTTAAAAACAAAGTTGACTATAGTACCAATTTGCAAAAAAGATTACAATTACGTATTCCTATTCTTGAGAAGAAAGCAAATTTTTACAGTTTTACATCTCTATTTCTTCTTCCACAATTCAGGTACAGGGCCCTAGGAAATCTTTTGATGGACAAAAAGGACAGCCAAGAAGAGCAAAAGCTTTCATGAAAAGCCAATTTACATCATTAGAACTAGAGAATATAGATACACGCAAAGGGTATGACTTAACAGTTAAGAAAGAATCGTCAATTCATACGAATATGTATGCTGATCAGGAAGTCTTCACAGGTAATCCATTTCCAGAGGGAAGACTACTACCTGATTCCAAGCTGTGGCCTTGCCTGAGCAGCCTCTGCTTTCTTAGAACTTCGAGACACGGAGCAAAAAACTCATGCTTTAATGCATCCTCTGCGCTGATCCTTAGCCTTGGGTTCACTGTCAGGCACTTGTCAACAAGATCAATGAGCGAACTTGGTATTTGTTCCAGGAAATCGCGTCTCTTTGTGTTTATTTTGCACCATTGAGTTAGATTTATAGATGGCAAAAACTCTGTTTTATACAATTCCTGCAAAAAAATGGAGCTTTGAGATGCAGGGTCTATTTCTGGTAAACTTCTGATTACTATATAATAAAGATAACAATGAAAGACTAAATACCGATGGGAATGAGGATTCGCAATCGTGCAGCTTTGAAACTTCCCAAAGATCTTCACTGCCCCTTAGCTTTGCAATATCCTTTATGTTCCTGATAACAGTAACAATATGGTTGGTATTGTATAGTGTGGATAAAGTGTGCGTAAATGATTTTGGATTAGAAACGAGCAATCTCACTGTTCAGGATCACCGTAAAAGGGTGTTCTTCCAATTATTAGGTAGAGTAAGGTGACCCCAGCAGACCAAATATCAACCTTGGGTCCTTGATGTGGAGACCTGAACAACACCTGGATGAAGAACTCAACATGAATCTCCACTTATTACATTTTGGTAAAAAAAAAATCAAAAAGAGAAGTGCTTATATTATGTTCAGCAGTAGATTTTAATGTATTTGCATTTTCCACAGTAGAAATTATCTTGGCAGTCATAATTATGGTAACTAGTATCAAGACTCTTCTACTCATTCTCACCTCCGGAGCTCTGAAACCCTTGGTTCCAACGCATGGACCTTCTTTCTTGTGCATCCCATCTTCTAATGGAAAAAGTATGGTAAGTAGCCTTGAATAAAATAGTTCTCAGAAACCATTTCATCGAGATAAGTATATAAGAAACAGACCTTTGTACTTAATTAAGGAGGCACGAGGAATAGCGGTTCCAATAGAGTGGAGAGGCATTGGAGTAAGATAAATGCGTCTTTCATCCACGTTTCCATGAGGAGCAGCAATTCGCTTTCTCATAGAAGCCGGAACACTTGATGCTTCATAATTTGGACTCTGCATTGCTTCTTGCAACAAGCTGATGAGTTCCTTCCTGCCTTGGCATGGTAAAGGCTCTCTCGGCCTTTCAGCTGAAGGAGTCCTAGTACTTGTCAGATCTTTCACTGAGGTTATACCAGAGCCATCAGGTCCTTGACTTTTCATGATGTTCCAACGACTCAATTCATTTTGGGCCTTTGTTCTGTCCACTGCTTTCTTTCTTTGGTTCTTGACTTCTAAAGTTGCTTTCAAGCTTTTTGTCCATTCTGGATTGACTGCATCAATTGATTTAGCACCTGGAAACTTCCTGCTTTTGGTGGGAGGAACAGATTTGGCATTGGGAAGGCTAACATGATTGAAGCTTGCATCATTCTTTGCCTTTGATTTGTCTGAAAAAGTATAGGAAAGAGTCTCATCAAACCTATGATAAAACATTAGTCAAAACATAAGGCCTTCAGCCAGGGATTTGCTTAGGAGCATAAGCAGGCTATGGTTAATTAATAGGTAGCAAATTAAAATCTTTTGAACAGTATTGACAACAACACGTGCAAATTATCTTGGTGTAAAATCAAATAAATTATAGTTAGACACGAACAGGAACTCACTAGCTGTTCCATACTTTTGGCGGAGATCCTGTCAAAACACAACAAAGATTAGGATAAATAACATTCAGTGATAACTAAACGTGAAATGAGAGGATAAATGTTAAATAGACGAGAAGTGTTTTTCAGATAAATAGAAAACTAACCATGGCAAGGTTAAAATCGATGAGATAACCTTTGTTCACCTTGCGAGAGAAGAGAAAATTACCAGGTTTTATATCTCTGTGGACTACTTCCTGCCAACATGAGAAGGAAAGTCGAGATGCTTTATTTCTCTATATGGCATGCAAATTAGCTCATTATAAATGCAGCTGAACAGCTTACCTGTTTATGAAGACTAGCAAGGGCTCTGAACATGCAATATCCATACCAACGTAACTCAAAAATATCTATTTCTCTCTTCAACATCTAAAAGTTGAAGGAAGCCAGTGTCAACAATGAAAAAAATAAAAAAAAAAAAGTCACTATTTGGGGATCTGAAGATTACCTCTGGTCTGTCATGCTCAACATGCTCCAGAACAAAGCAGTCAGAACTGCTGCTCTTGATACAGCCTTCATATCTTATTACAAAGTTTTTACCCCTGAATAGTCAAATTAATATGCATGTTAAAAATAATCTTATTTCAGAAACAATGACAATTTCTTAAAGGTGACTTTAACTTCCCTAAACCTTACCCGAAGCGCTCTAGCATTCGTAGCTCATTGCTAACATGGTGTCTATGAGCATTTGCATGAGGGCCTGTGGAGCAAAAATATATATTGGATCATCATTGCATAATTGATTTCCTCATTGACAGGATCTTTTCATGTCATAATTGAAACTCCACTAACACTCAGTTAAGACAACAAAAGTGTTTTGATGTCTCATATCTTATGGTACAAGACTATGAAATGGAGGGATTCCAGTATTTACTTCAAGTAGAACATGATGCCCGATAAGAAATTACTCACCTACAGTTTACCTATATACTTAATTGCTGAAACCAGAGTTTCAGTGATTCTACACTAAACAATCTCTAACATTGACAAAGATGTGACACACTAACCAGTGATTAGAAGTAATTATGCTGACAAAACATATAAAGACATAAACTGGAAAACATTATAGCATAGAAAACAATATCACGGGTTTCACATACATTTAATGGCAACTGTTGTGCCATCACTTTTCCTCTGTGCCCTGTAAACAGTACCATAACCACCTGCAAATGTGAGTTAACTGTCAATGAATCTGCATAACATAAATTTCTAGGAGAAATGTATAAGAGATGCCATAACAAACGTCTTTAGTACCTGATCCTTCCTCCTCTTCTACAGTATAAGACTCAAAGTGTGGCAGGCCCTTGGTTTCCACTTGATCCTACAAAGGAACCACAAATGGATCACATTCAGTGGAAATAGTACAAAATTAGACTTTACTAGCCAAGTCAGAATTAGTGAGCAAGCACCACTTGCACAAGGTATAATCGAAGTGAACAGGTAACAATTGAACGGATATTAGCAAAGTGGAGCTTACTCTGGGAGAAACAGGACAAGGATCCTCCCTGCCTTCTTTAATTTGCATACTATCATTCTGCTTTGGCTTTTCAGCCAAACAGCTTTTCATGATATTTCTCTTAACCTGCCGGTTTTCCTTTGGAGTGCTTACTGCCTTAGTTCCTTCTAAAGATTGGTGCACAGCTTGCTGTCTTGGAATCATCGTATCTCCAAAAGTGAGCTTCATCTTGGCAGAGGTTTTCGGCAGCGGCTTCTGAGATAGAGAGATCTCAGTTGTTGGAGAGATAGCCTCGATCTTTGCATGATTAGTTACTTGCTCCTTACCTGAAGGTGCCAGCTCATTCATCCTTCTAGAGTCACTTTCTCTAGACATACCAAAAATAGTAAAATTAATTGCAGGTGAAAGGTTTTCTTCTTTCCCTTTCAAAGTACCAGAATCAATGAACGCTTCCTCTTTGCTGCATTTGATATCTATTGTTTGCATATAACAATCAGGTTGAGCAATACAAGCATCATTAGCACTTGCAGACAAGACTGGTAATATATTGGTTTCTTTAGTGTCTTCCTTGCAGGAAGTAGCATTATTATCAATTCTACTCTTAAGATCTTCGTGGTCTACTTTAGCTTCTTGACACACATGTTCATTTTCCAATGTTGTTCTCGAAAGAGCAAATTCTCCATCAAGCTCAGATGCCTTGATTCTTTTGTGCTGCTTCCATTCCACAATCGCACTTCTGTTTGATTCATCTTCAATTTCAAAGTTTTTCTTATTTAGCTGAATACACATGAAACTTGGCTCAGCATTTATGCTCTTGCCGATACCTAGAGTTGTATGAAACTGCTCCTGCATAGATAAACCCCCTTTCAACCGTTCTGAATATGATTTGCACTTATTGCACATTACTGGATCTACTTACTGCGCCTACCTCCCTAAAACCAGAGTCTCAAAGAAATTAAAAAGAAAATGCTTATGAACTCTTAATTTTTTTTTTTGTTTTTGCAATAGTCAAAAGTTCCTAACTTAAACTCCAAGCTCTACAAAGACAAAGTCAAAAAGGCCTCTTCTAAACCATCTCAAATTCTAAAATTGCCGTCCATGCATCCAATGCTTAATAAATTTAAAACACAAAATCTTCAAATTAGAAGAAGGAAAGCACAAATTAGTCAGTTGACGAGTTAAAGAATACCTGAGCTGAATTATTTCGAATTCTTTTCAAAGAAGGCGGGACTGATAGATGCTGCTTATCAACTACAGCAAAAATGCCGCAGTAAGAATCACTAGCCACAAAAAAAAAAACACTCAAAAACGAGAAATTAAAAACTAATTAAATACTTACATTCTCCAAAATCAGTTTGGATCCGCTTCCTTTTCCTGAAGTACACTCTAACAACGTCCTCGAACGGCATCCCTGGCCCAGGGACTGAGGTCCTGATCCGAGTCATAAACGCATCTATCAAATTTAAGTTGGAGACAAATTGCTGAAAAGAAAAGAAGCCCCGGGGAGAAACGGTTACTAAGTGGCCATTGCTGTGACTGGTAGTTAAGGTGATAGGTGAATTAGGGATGGAGCATAGAGAATGGATAAGATCTGGCGTTGCACGGAAGAGAGAGCAGCGTAATGCGAGCTCGAAAGGCGAAGCTGGATGGCCGAGTGAGAGGAGGAGCGATAGGAGATGCCATGCCTTTTGCAACTCGGATTCAGAATCCGATTCCGGCTCCGAGTTGGTGGTGATGGTAGAGATTGAGTCGACCAGGACGAGCTGAGTTTGCATTAGGACTGTCTATGTCTGAGAGAGAAAGAGAGAGAGAAAGGGGGGGTTAGGTCTTCTAGATGGAAATTTTGCAGAAATGGAGAGAGAGAGAGATGGGGAAGGGAGTGGCGCGGATTTTGCCTCTTTGAGGTTTTGAGTTTAGCACGTGGGAAACTCCCGCCAATTTTATTTCTGACACGAAACTTGAAATTAAATTATTGCTCACATGTATTTATTTACGTTAATAATGGATGGGTACAAAATTCTTGTATTGTTAATAGGGGTAATTAATTAGTCTGAATTTCTTTTTTGTTTTTAATTTTATCAACATTATTAGTCTGAATTTCTAGGCTCCCTTTAATCAATCCTTTGTTTTCTAGCTAGTTCATGATTTACTTATGATGACCGAGCGAATTTTCCGGGCAAGCTGGGAAGGATGTTCCGAGCTTCTTCTGAGTTACGTCCGGGCAATCACCTGAAAATAAGATTCCGGCGGGTTTCCGACAAGGGAGACTCCGACGGTCAAATCAGTAATTTTGGAAAATCAAGTATGATAAAGAGAGAGTTTCTGAAATCTGAGAAAAAAGAAGAAGATGTACCTTATGAGGTGTTGTGCTTCTTTTATAAGTCCATTACTCATGATGACCATTTGGGGCCCGGTTACTTTAATTGATGGGCAATGAGTGTGAATAACGGTTACCTTAACGGCTAGTTCACTGTATAACGGGTATGACAGCTGTTTTGTCGAACCGATCTATCTTTGGAGTTACCGAGCTCTACGATGGACCGGGCTCAGTATTTAGGCGACTATGAGAGCTTTTCGAGTTATATGACAGAGTACCTGCAGTCAGGTGAACCGAGTACCTTACCGAGTTAAATGCTTTGTTCTTGTATCATTGAACTAAAGCCGGGTACTATCCGGAGGCATATTCCGAGGCATAATCCGAGCCCTGAGTATCAACTTACAGTCGAAAATGATAATAATAAATTGAATAACAAAGGATCTGTGTTTTCCATGGTTTTGCTCTAGAGAAGGAACAGACGAGTTTTGCAATTTGCAACAAAAATTAATTTCTTTTATTGTCATACACTAATCAAAATGCAACAAAGATTAAGGAAAAAAACAAAGGATAGATAATAAGTAAATCATAACTTAAGACTCCGCTTGAAATAAATGAATTCCATAAAATTTTATGGAATTCATTTGTAATTCTCATTTCTCATGCTTGGAATGCAAAAAAAATAGGAATTGAATTCATAGAATTAAATTCCATGGAATTCATTATACTTTCACCAAATTCCATCAAAATAGGTGGAATTTGCAAATGAATTCCATATTTTTAAAAGCTAAAATTAAAAAGACTATAATACCTTTTTAATTATTTATTATAAAATTTTTTTTTATATAGTTAACGTAATCTGTTATTATTTCTATTCTATCACTGTTCTTCTCCTTCTTCTATTACTATTTTTCTGTCATCTAAAACCACCATCACTGAATTTTTACTTATCTCCATTGGATTTTTACTTATTAGTTTCATTCGGTATGTACGATTTGTTTTATTGGGAGTAATTGAAATTGAAAGAAAATATCAAAATTGAAAATAATTGAAATTGAAATAATACATCAAAATTGAGAGTAATTAAATTAATAATAAATTTTAAAATGATAATTAATGGTTGTTAATTTTTTTTATTGGAAGTAATTGAAAGAAGATATCAAAATTGGCATTAAGGATATTTTAGTAAATAATATAGAAATAAATTCATTTATTCATTTATTCCAAACATAAAAATAAGGAATTCATTTTCAATTATATATTTTAATAATTTTATTCCAAACGTAGAAATTCATTTACAAATGAATTTCATATGGAATTCATTTGTAAATGAATTCTACAAATTGAATTCATTTGTTTCAATCGGAGCCTAAATCTTTATGCTCTTCTGGGAAAGAATGGATAATTGTTGGTGTTTGAATTCCAATTGCAAGAAACGAACTTGTCCCATTTACAATCCTAGTCCAAACCCAGCCCATCCTTGAACATTTTGATTTAAGTGTGAGAGGAAAAATACAACAGAGACCTGTGCTCTTTGTTCCTACTAATAATAACTCAGTCCATTCATCAATTTTTGCAAATTGAACTAAACACCGTAAAAGGTTATTTTGAGTGGCCAAGCCCAAAACACAGAGAATAAGATGTCCAGAATCCAGATCAGGAAAAAGTTATCCCTGACTCGGACTCACCAATTGTTAAAATTGTGAAAACAAATTGACTGATATTGAACTTGTACTGTAACCAAATTTAATTGCCAAATCTCAAATTCAACATAGGATATGAGAAACGTAGATTGTATGAATATGTCCTCACAAAACAAGCCAGCAGCATCGCTACTCTGAAATTCATCTTCAAATAACTACCCTCTGTATGATAAGTTTGTAAGAAAAAGGAGATTCAATTTTGAAGCTGAATATTCAGCTACCGCAATATGTTGGCAGAAGCAGAGAAACAACATTTCAGAAAATGCAGCAAAAATAACCAGTTACTGGTTCACAGTAACAGTAACATATCAATGAAATCAAAATATTCCCCACTTTATAGTAACATATAAATGAAATAAAACTATATTTGGCAAACCAACAGTTGCAGCAATCAATGTACAAGAACGAGGAGATGAGTAGATGCCCCTTTTATCCAGCCGGAACTTGTACAGTAGCATGGACAAGCAAATTTGTCTCTCGAGTTCCTATGGTTCTGGATCATTCTGTAGCTGGTGTAGCAGGCGAAGATAATGAGAGGTTCAATAGGAAGCCAACCATGATTCCAATAAGTCCCACAACAAATGCAAACATCAGGGAGAAGCCTGGATCACTTTTCCGAAATCTTCGTCTCTTCATCATGTCCTATAGGAAGGGAGAGCAAGAGAAATTGTGCAAACAACTCAGATGCAGAGCTTCAAAATTTTGTAATAAATAGTACATAAAGTGCGAATATAAAGATTTTTATTAGGGAATTGTTGGTTGGACCCCCAAAAAACTTTTTTTCCCCCAATTCTGACAATTGAAAAATAGCAATCCGCCACATTGTGGTGAATTTTATTTATCTTCACTATTAAATTATTAGAGAAGTGTCAATATAAAATTCCAATAAGTAATTTTTCTAAAACCTAAAATTTGATTTTCATAAAGCTTCAACAAGTACAAGGTTTTATGAAAATCTCACTTCCATTAAACAGGAATTACATTACCTCAGACATTAAAAAAAGAAAAAAGTTGAAGTACATCGCTGCTGTAACAAATTCGACTTTAAAATGAGGAGACCACATCTCATGATTAAATAGAATTATTATTGTGAATCTTTGTCCTCATTAAAACAAAAGTCCTAGCTATTCACTCATTGAATGAGCCTTTTTCAATATCCTTATAATTTGGAAGCATTTAATAAAGCCGATGCCATTGGTTACTCTGTCACCATCATATTTTGTAAAACATTGACTTGTACACTTTTCAAATGTTCATACAAGTAATTTGAGCTAGTTGATAGTTGAAAATGGTGCACATATGTAATAAATAATCAAATTGTGAATAGACTTTCCAGAAGGGTTTTTTGAGACTAAAGCTCATTCCAAGGACACACACAGACGTGCGCTGCACACGTGCATATAGACATACATATGTGCGTGCATGTGTGTGTAAAGCAGGCCAAAATAGAGAGGGAACACTAACCAGATCACGTTGCAGTTGCTGTGTTTGTCTCAAAGCGGCATCCCTTTCCTCTTTCAGGCGCTGTATAGCCTGATTATACATGGAACTGAAACTTTTACTAGAATGCTAATAAGGCAATTCAGAAATTCTAAAATATGCTTGTGAAGTGACCTCGTGTTTGGATGGTGTGATGAATTAAATTCAGAAACAGCATCAAGTTGTGAACATTCTAGTATTCAGAACTTTCATAGATTATGACATGCATATAGAGATGAGCCCTTTTCATAGAATGAAACCATATATGCAATTGTACATATTAGAAAGAAGAGGGGGTTGGGGTAAAAAGAAGAAGAAGAAGTAGCAACAGCATCTTTGATACTATAATTAAACCAGCTCTGAACCAACAAAATTTTAGATAGGGAACTGCTGATGTATAAAGCAACTACAGTCCTTCAAATGAGAGGAAGAACACACAAGGGGCAGAGATTTCTTTGCAAGATATTACTTGCAAAATAGATCATCATATAAGCAGTTCTGAGCATCAATATACACAATTCTGTCTTTGTTTTGCTGGTATCCATCTAGATACAAACAAGAGATGGTTAATTTTTCATCTTCAGTTTTATTTTTTCATGCAATAGTTTCAAAACATCTAGGAAATGCATAAGAAACCCTTAACTCATCATTGACTTTTGATACCATAAGATGCAAATTGACAGTTTCCAAAAAACGGAGATACAGTTGGGCGCTTGTTTTTATTAATCATCCCTGATCAAATAAGTAATTAAGCAAGATATGAACTATATGCTTGAATTAAGCTAACATTTAAGTTGAGGTATATACAGCTGCAACAAACTCACAGCATTAGTTTCAGGACTATGAGAGGAATTCTTTAATGCCTCTTCTTCTGAGTTTCCTTGAGCTGATGCAGCAACATATACAACTCTAAGCTTACACTCCTCTACTGCCCTTCCACTAGCATCCTTATTAAACTAACCAAAAAAAAACATGTATTATTTTCATAAAAATAATGTCATTTCAAAACAATAGACAAATAGAGAATTTGTTTCTCCAAGTTGACATTCTTACAGTATCTGGTGGAAGCTCATCAACATCAGGATGCGGTGGTACTATTGTACTCTGCAAGAGAAACTTGTCTTTGCATTGCATATCAGAAGGATATTCATGTTGGGCTTGAAGTGTAACTGAAAATCCAGCAATTAAAAGTACAGTAACAAGATTAGATGATCTTAGCCAATAAAAGTATTATCAGCACAGAAATCAGTCTAGCATATGTTGCAAGAAAGTTATGCATAATAGACAAGCCAGCACATACATCTCTCACATATAGAAATCTACAGCTATTCACGGCCTCACCAGAGTAACATCTACAAAATAACAGTCACATCTTTGATGCCTCAATATCACGAATTGCTTTTGGGCATGTATCTTAAAACATCTTTTAATCATAAATAACTATAAGAAACACTAACTGAATGCTTAGAGAAATTCCAGTAAATTTTTTTGAAAAAGTAGGAAGTAGCACCTCTGATAATACATGAGTCCCAAGGCTGAATAATACCAGTGTTAGGCCGTACAAAGTACTTCTTCGGTGAAGTGGTTTTAACCTGGAAAAAAGGGGATGAATTACAAAATGGCTTAATTGCACATCCATTAAGAATTAGTTCGCGCGCGCGCATGTGTGTGTGTGTGTGTGTGTGTGTGAGAGAGAGAGAGAGAGAGAGAGAGGGAGAGAGAGAGATCAATAACAAAGAACGTACCTTAAAAGCAACATGGTGCTCTGTATTGTTCACAACTTTAAGATCACAATAGCTTTGCTTTTCCAGCTCAACTGTTTACATGAATATAAAACTTTTAAGCCCGAAAGAACTCAATATAAATAAGAAAGCTGTATAGTTGATATACATAGTTTTTGAATATATTCTTTTCAAAAGCATGAGCATATTTTAATACTACCATAAATTCATATTTAGTTTCATGGCAGGAGCATTTGCACAATTACTTTGTACTTTATAACAGTTGAGCTCATTAAATTCAGAACAAACACTCATCTTCTAGGGAATAAACAACATTATCTATAATATTTATTCTTTTTCACAACCCAGTTCCTTCAGTTTAGGGGATAAAGGTTGGGTTTATGTGATGGAGTATATTCCCCAAATAATAAGCTTGTGGATTGCCAAGAACATTTACCGGTCCACCCAGATATTTCGTTTCATTTGTATTTCAGTTCATTTGTCTGAATTGCACTTCAGTGAGTAACCTCTTCAAAATTCTAACTTCCCTCCATCACCTACTGACCATATCTAGTGTGTTGAGAGATCTTACTAGAATTGTCTGGCCACTCAAGAGTCTAACACATGGTTGAGGATCATTTTCAAAAACTTGATAAACGTACTATAGTCAAGCAAAAACAACAAAACCAATTTTACAATTATAAGAGAGCCCCAATCATTGAATCTGATTTAGCTCTTTGCCTTAAAGAAAGCCCTCACATGCAATCCATCAAAACATGGAGGAGAGAAGAGGATTTACAAAGGATTCACCATAAATGCAAAAAGTGGATTAATGATGTGAACAAAGATATTGAATCCAAAAGGATAACGTCGTCTAAAGTTCACAAAAATCTACGTTAGACCAATATATCCTAACTAATATAAAAACGAAATTTTGCATAATTCAACCTAATCCTTGCCCTTACAGTCCTAAGGCTATCATAAATAGCACAAAAATTAACAAATCTCCAACGCATAAGATGAAGAACAATAAACGCAAATGAGGAGAGAACTTACAAACGAACTTGAGTTCATCAGGATGAACGGAGATCAACTGAGTGCCAGCGCCGGCAGTCATATCGGACGCACCAAAGACAGATCAACCTCAATCTCAGACTCAAAAATTCTTCAGAACAGTCACAAAAATCAATCAATCAAAGGAACCTAACCAAACAAAGAAAGCAACAAAAGAAACCCTACAATCCACAGCCACAACAAGAAGAACACAGCAACCAAACCAACCAAAGCTCCCAAAACAAGGAAAGAGAGAGAAGAAGAATTTGTAAAAGTAAGAGAGAGAGAGAGAAAGGAAGGCAAATTTAGAGCACTAACATGTGGTTAAACGAATGCGAAGGGCTGAATTGATTTTGATCAGGAAAAAATAAAAATAAAAATAAGGCACCAAATGGCTCGAAAATCGAGGCGGCAATAACGGTGCAAGGCAAGCGGTCCTTGAGTGAAAATGGAGAGGAGAGAGTGGTAGTTCGGTAATTTTGTGCAACCGGAAAATGAGAATGGGGAGACTATGGGAGCTTTGTTGAATCGGAGAAGAGAAGGACAGAGATGACACGTGTGCCGTAAATAGAGAGATGACGCCCGCTTCAATTGTTAGTTTCAGATTTTGGAATTACCAGTCTGGAATGTGGGGCCTATATGAATATTACTATGTGGTATTTTTCTTTTTAATGCTATTTCTTTTTTTTTTTTTATAAATTGGAAACAAAATTTAGGTGATGAGCCATATTCAGATATGATAATGTTAGAAGTGGGGAAAAATACTTTTCTTTTAAGAATTAATGTCTTTTTTTACGTCAATAAATTCAAAATATTTTAGTTTTGCACTAACTTTTCTTATAATTAAAAAATCAATGTTTATTTTTTTAACATTGACGTATTTAATACAAGTAATAAAGGGTTGTTGATAACCACCCGTCAAGTTCCATTACTACTAATCACGTTTAAAATCGTAGACATTTGTTAATGAAAGACTTTATATTTTTAATTTTTAAGGTAAAATGGGAATCACGGATTCTTTTTTATTTTTTTTATACGAGGATTTCTAAATATTTTAAATACAGCATTATATATATATATATATATTTGTATGTATGCTTAATGCAAATCCAAATTAATTTAACTAGTCTCTTAAAATTACATTTAATTAGAGGCATTGATCTGTAGCTTATAAATCAACCAAGTGGTAACGTGGCAAAATGAGTTTCAGAAATCTTGATTTACGTTTCTTGCCCCAAAAGGTTGGAAGGTTTAATCCCCCTTATAGATTAGGAGACGGGAAAATTCATGTTCATAAGTGGTCCTATTAATTTTCGTGGAGTGCCAAATATTTTGATAACGTGTATGTAATCGCCTTTACTGTGTTGTTGCTGAGATAATAAAAGTCATTTCCTAAGATATATTAATAAAAAAAAGGGGGGAAAAAGAAAAAAGAAGGTAATTTCCTATGACCAAAAAAGTTGCTTAATTTTCAGAGATTCACACTTAAATCGACTTTGACCTTTCATTTCTTCTCATTATATCAAGTAAAATATATAAAACAAAAACATTTTCTATAATCACTTGTATATTTTTTAAATAAAAAAACTATGTGATAACTTTTGTTAATATTTAAAATTTGTAAATGTGGAAAATCAACTCTTAAAAGAGTTTTTGCCTTCACAGTAAACCAACCTTAACTTGAATGGAATAATACCAATAATAATATAAAAATAAATAAATAAAATATAAATAGGAGTTAAGTAGTTAAAACTTACAAGTACAAATACATGCAATCCAATGTTTACTTAGTATATAAAGAAATAGCATATATATAGTTTAATTACAAATTTTGAAAAGAATAAATCTTCCATAAATTAATTAAATATTAGCCATCAAAGTGATTATATATATTTTTTTAATTAATTACATCTTTAATGTCAGTCGAAATTACATATAATTCTCTAATTATTTTTTCAATTGATCACGATTCCACTATGCCACCCTAAATATGTAATTTTTTTTTTAAGAAAAAGAAAAGCCTATCACATATGACAACAACATAAAACATCTAAAGCCATACGTCTTATCATCGATATCAAAGGTAAGAATCGCATTCAACAGAAAATGCTCGACTTTATTCGTTCTGCTTAGCTATTTATTACTGTTTCATTTACAATTTCATTAAACATTCCTATCCTTAATCAAAAGAAATAATAAGAAGAGCGTGAAGTAGGCATTTTACATTATTAAAATTCTTAAAAGACTGGGTTTCACATCTTACCTAATCCTGTAAGCCTGGAAACATCAACTTAAATGATGCAACCAGCAAGTTTAAGATTGGTGGGACACGAACTAACTTTTAAATGGTTTAAAGACACGAAAGCAAAAACAAATAAATAAATGATAAAAGAAATTACTAAGAGAAGATTTAAATGGTTACTTAAACACAAGGACAATGTCAAAGACACGCCATACATACAATATGAAGATAGCAAATAATTTAATCGAGTCCCAAGAGACATTATGATTAAAATAAGATAGAAGATGGAGGCACTTTAATGCAACATTCAAGTTTAGGGCCCTCTTCAACACGAATTATACATAAATAGCTATTCACTTCGTCCCAGATCACAAATCAGCTAGAGGAATCTGCATGTAAAAGTCAACAACATTGCCGTGCCCCATTTCTATTTCCACCAACTTTAAATATCTGTCATTTTAATCTATATTTTCGTAGCCACAATATCATCTAATGATTTTGTTACTTGATAACCATTATCTCACATCGAAAAAAGGAATATACTTAGTTTAGGCAACAAGTGAGGATGCACATCAGAAGAATAGGAAAAGCACAAATGAGCAAATCAGAAATGGAAAGGAAAGAAAAATGAGCGGCGCCCAACTGTTCTGCAATTCATTATGTTGCATTACAGGTTGTATCGTTTTTACAGATTATAAATTATGTATATAGTGCTGTTTTTCAATGTGTGCAAAAAATGAACTAGTTTAACTTTTAGAGGTGGATCTAAATTGCTAGTAATTTGTGAAAAAAATTACTCTTCTTAATAGCTAAGAGAAAAAAAATGGATAGAAGTATCAATTGCCAAGCATCCTACCTAACTCCATGCTTCAACTAAAAACTCTACACAATCAACTAAGCCAAGCCAAGTCTTGAACACAAATGCCTCCGAACAAGCTTCTAACTCCTAATAGTTAAAGCCTAAGAAAATTTTAAATGGTAACCTATAACCTAAACTGCTGAGATTCTTGAAAGCCTCCCAAGTGCCTAGGGTTCGATTCCTGTCCCCCCCTCCTCCGCAGTCAATATTGCACCCAGATTCTCCCATACCATAAAGACTTGCAAACAATAAAACCGACGAGAAAGAATAATCAAACCAATGTAAGAATCATTCGCCTGCCCAGATGGGTAAAAGTACATTCGAAGATGGGATTATTTAAAGTAATAAAATGCTTGAAACCACAAATATTTGATGGCCAGAACTAACAAGTACGAAAACTAATACATTATATTGCATAAAACAAAAAAAGAAATAAGATGGTTACATGGAAATTTAGTTCTTACAACATTTCTGCAGTCAGGATGCTATTTTGGAGGGGAAAAGAACTGAAAACCAATTCTCTCCACGTTTTTCATTTAAATGTGGACAGCCTGGGAAGCTTTTCTCTCAGATAATACAACCTAGCCCTCCTAACCTTCCTGTGTTTGACCACTTTTATTTCCTTGATATTTGGTGAGTAGCTGCAATATAAAAAGAGAAAATGATGACGATGATACAAAAATTTAATCATTCTAACAAGGCAACAAACAAATTAAAAATTATTAGAAACAACAGTGCAGAGTCATGATATTCTCAGCATCAGAATGCAGGGCATATATCAAATTCTCAATTGCAAAATTTTACTCTAACTAACTACTGTTGATGCTTCAAGAGCATTGGATACTCTGCTGTTATGGATGCTCCTAAATACTAAAGTAGAAGGTCAAGAATGAGCATGAATCAATCATTAATTACTAGCCATATTATCATGTATATTAACAACATCTTCGTGAATAACATGACAAAAATCAGCTCATGATATTCCTCTATAATGAACAGCATCAGAAACTGATCTTCATTTTTCTGATCAAAAGTCTCTCATATGCACAGAGGACTAATATAAATATAGATTGCTTGCAAATGGACATAACAAAGGAGAGTGATTAGACTACTCACAGAGGGAATACAATCTCAACCCCTATGCCAGCAATGATTCTCCTCACTCTAATTGTAGTGTGAATACCAGCATTTTGCTTTGAAATTACGATTCCTTTATAGATGGACAGCCTACGCCTATTTTCTGGAACTTCCTGTAAGTGAACCACGTAAACAAATTTCAAAGATATTTTATATGAGAGAGACACATCATCAACAAAAAAACCAAAATATAAAAGTAGGAAATGCAATTACCAATTTAATCTCCAGTATATCTCCAGTCCTGATATCTGGAACTGGCCTTTCCTTCTCCGATGCCTCAATTGCTCTCTTATTCAATATCTACAAAAAGAATTTCCTTATAGAAAACCTAAAAAAAATATTACAATTTTTAAAATTGAAAAAAGAGATGAAGCAATTCCAGTACCCCCATTATATCTCCAAGTTTGATTATTGGCTTTCTTGGCTCTTTAGCTTTCTCTTCGGCCTTCACCTCATCATTTTCAGAAGCTGCTTCTTCTCCTTCGGCATCTACACTCTCTTCTGGCACCTCACCACCTGGAGATTCCTCCGGTTCTGCTCTCGGTACAAGCCTATGTCTAGCAAATGCGGATATTATTGCGTCGAGATTGGATGAATTTGACAAACCCCGAGAACCCGAAACCTGATAAAACCAATTGAGGGCGGAACCGCGATTGAGTGTTGCGGAAAACCCTAATTTCCTTGGAGGATGAGATGGAGCGAGGTTCCTCGGAATCGCAACTAGCGCCTGCAAATTCTAAATGTGAACAAAATATTAAGGAAATAAAGCATAAAAAATTATGTAAGCTGAAGCTGGAGATACCTGCGGGAGAATTTTGGAACCCATATTTTCGCAGTCGGAAACTGTATTTTGGAAGAAATGGAGAAAAATGGACAGGGTCAATAGATAGAAGCCATGTTAGCACTGGTTTTAGTGGCCAAGTATAGACTGCAGGCAAGGGAGAAATAAAACGCCTTATCCAATGTAAAAAAAACAAAGGCGATCACTCTCTGTAGATCCGCACGTGTGCTGAAACGCAGCCGTTTTCACGATAATTGATCCAATATTGGGCACCATAAAATGCTATCCCTGATAAAATTAGGTAAAATTGATTGGAAAATTCGAAAATAAAACGTTGCAATATATTAAAATAAGCTTTACGTAATCACATATGTACGTCAGCACTCCTCAAATTCAAGATGGTATTGTACTATAGATCAACTAAAATTTGGAAACTAAATCATGAAATCATCCACAAGGATTTCTCTTACTTAGTAAAATGAAACAACCCAACGTCCAATACAAACCAAAACCCAATAAACTGAAGGTTTGGCGCATAACAAGCTATCAATGTTCAATCGGACTAACGGTCTTATTAAATTTCATTAATACATCTATTTTTTATCAAATTGCTGCTATTTTATTATGACACGTGAACAACATATCTACTCTTAATACTCGAGTTACTTCACACATGAATTATAAATAGCTTAAAATACAGTGATACATTATATTAAATTTTTGAGACTTTTCCTATATTTTCTTTAAGTTTTATTAATTTAAATTTTAGAATTTTTACGTCCAATTCGACTGAATTTGTCTTATTGCAAAATACAATTCTCTTGCTTCCATTCGGCTACATTTAATTTCTAATCTTTTAGGAAATATTTGGAACTTAATTTAATTGAAATATATATATTTTTTAATGTACGAACTTAATTGTAGAGGATCTCTCAAATAGGAATACAAATCCTACCCAATTTAATTTAATAGATTATATGTATTTCCTGATAGGAAATAAATACGTATATAATTTTTGAAAATAATCTCCTTAATTATGTTAACAAATCTTTTGGAGGGAGGATACGAATATGATGAGATTATATATATATATATATATATATATATATATATATATATATATATATATATATATATATATATATATATATATATTGGAACTGTATGATAAGATTAGTTAAACAATATACGTATAGGCTTCTTTAGTGGAATTTGAGTTATACTAAAATACTACAACTACAATACCTGTAATTGTTATCTGATAGTTAAAATAAATATCTTATTGATGACTATTAGGATCTCTCCCGAGCAGGAATTATTAATTTTAAAAAACATTTTATAATCCTATTTAGTCATGAAACGTTTTAACACTTTAAAATAATAATAATAATAATAATAATAATAATAATAATAGAATTCTATTCAGATAGGGATTTGAAATCATCCTATAAATAAGAGATAATCTCATAACTCATGTTGCTGAGTTTATTTTCTTTGCAACCGAAATCTTTTAAATAATAGTGTATAATTTCAGAGTCTCTCAATTGATAGTTTGGAAAAATTAGAGGTACGCCTGTAAAATTCTATTTTAATTATATTACCATGTTTGATGAACTCCACTTGAATCCAACAGTTCAATTCCTGGATTTCAAAAATGCATTCAAATTCGTCTTCTAACAATTGTAAGTGAATATATTTTATATTTTCTTTCTTTTTTTTTTAAGAATATTTTGATTTTTTTTTCTCTTAATTTGCCTTTTATTTTATTTAATCTTTGACATTTTTATAGAATTTTTTTTTAAAAAAGTTCTATTATCAATTAAGAATTACTCTCTCAATTCCTAAACAGTAGTCATTTTTGCTATTTTCATAAATATCAAGAAATATTAATTAGACATAAATTTAAGATAAAATTGTTTATTTCAATGTACAAACTTAAATCTGATTGGTTAATTTGCATTGAAAAAGAAAATAGAATTAAAAAAATTAAATTAAATTGTATTGAAAATTTAAAAGTGACATATAAATGAAATTTGAATTTTTATCCAAAGTGATAAATATTAAGGAACGGATTCTGAAGAATTAGAAATTAAATAACATATTAATCTCATTCAAATAAATGAAAAAAGGCCGTCGGTTAGCGTCGTCTAGCCTCCCTTGGGGAAACGGCGCAACCGTATGGTACCAAAATCAATACGACACCGTGTGCAACTTGAAACGACAAATACAAATGAAAACTCTTTATCTCCTTGTCAGTTGCTCCATTTTTAGCCTTCATCCTTGCACGCACCTGCTCTTGATAGTCATTTCCCCATTATCGGCTCTGGATTTCGTAGAAAGAAAGGCGTCACTCTCTCACTGCTCTGTTAGTGATCACTTAAACTCTCTTTTGCGTCTTTTTTTTCGATTTTTTTTTTATTTTGATTTATATTTTTAATCTGATCGACGAGCTTTTCGAGTAACCAAGCAAGGCTGCGATTCTGTTTCTGTCATAAATTGTTGTTATTTATGATTGCATGTTACTGAGTATTCGATACCGAGGGGTTTAGATAATTGCTTTTGGCATTCAAATGCCTTAACATTTGGGAGATTTATGAGATTGGCATATTAGGTTTTTGATTCTTTTGGACCTAGGAAATCAATAGAGAGTGATTATGTGCTAAACCTCTGGTATGTTTCACTTTTTATACTATCTCTTTCTCCTCGATTGCGTTCGAAGGATAAATTGGCCTTCGGTTACACACAATGATTCTCATTCCATTGGAGATGGGGTTTGAATTACAAATTGCTAATTTCGATAGATAACTGTGCTTTTCAATTTCATGATGCGTAGGTTTTGTTTTGTCCCCTGTTTTATATTTTTGTATATATGTTGATGATGTGCATTGTCTATTCACATAATCCATGACTTTTTTATTTTCAAAATAAAAAATTTAAGATGCTAGATAGTTAAAATTTCATTTTATTTTAGGTTGTCACTGGGTGCTTCATTAATTGTTTGATGCATCCGAATGGGTTTTGCGGACAACACACTTCAAAAGGAGTCAAGGGTGCTAATATTGAGCAATTGTGATCACTCCGAGGGGAAATCAGGAAGATTACCAATGGAAATTGGTAATTGTGATTGTCATGGCCGATTGCTGAAGTATAAGCGGCGTAGAGTTTCAGCCGTTAGGGATTTTCCACTTGGGTGCAAAAGGCATGCCCCAATAATTTCCTTGGGACTGAATGAAGAAGCAGTTCAGGTCGGTATTCTTGAGAACTCAAGAGAGAGGGAGAGGAATAGTGATGCAATAAGAGATTTTCTTAGTCCTACTGGAAATGGGGTTGACTCCAAACCTCCAAAGGCACTGGAAAATTTGGGTACCACAATACCTGGGCAAACAAATCATATGGAATCTAAGGTAGAAAATGGGCTCTATTCAATTAATATAGAACCTGTGATGATGCCATTGCAAGGAGTTCCAAACACTTTGAGGAATGGTGGTGGGGATATTGAACCATTGAAGCCTTTAAGATGTAAAACAACTACTATGCCAAAGGATTTCCATGAGGATGTCACTGTCACTTCTATAAGTGAACGCGTCATCCCACCAAAATATCCTCCTCGGAGAAGAATTTCAGCTATCAGAGATTTCCCTCCATTTTGTGGTAGAAATGCTCCACTTCTTATTCGTGAGAACACAAATATGCTTGCTTGTATAGATGGAAAGAGTTCGGGTCAAGAGAAGGGTGGTATTCAAGAAGAGCTTCTGAAAGAGGCGGTGACGGAAAATGATGCTCCAAATGAAGACAATGCTCCGAAAAAAATGGGAGAAAATGTTCAAAATGGAGATCATCATGCTCACCAACCGGAGATGAAGGTTTCTACTTTGTGTGTACCCGATTTTCGCTCTGAATTTGAAGGAGAAACTAGTGAATATAGGAATCAAGATGAGTTTAGAGCTTCCTCTAAGAATGAGATGAAGGCGGCTGCACAAGATCTTTTGGAACAAAGCTTGAAATCTCCCAATGAAAGAATTCAAAATCAATGGGAGTTGAAGTCTCAGGCAGCCCTTCAATCGGGCAAGATGTGTGTTGAAATTTTGAGAGACAACGCTAGCATGGAGTTTTCACCCAACAGGGAGGTTGTGTTTGGTCTTAAAGCTCTAGGAAATGGCCTTCAGATGGAGGGAAAAAGGTTACATAGACCTATTCAGTTCAGCAGCACAAAAAGCAAACAGAAAAATGTTTTTATTTTGCAAGAACGTCCCAAAGCTTCTATTGAGACAAAGAAGAATGACGTAGAGAACTTAAGAATGAAGGAGAAGAAGATGAAGGAGAAGGATAAGAAGAAGAAGAATTCGTTTTCTAGTGGTAAGGCTCATCAATGTATGGAGATGATTCCATGGGTTTCGAAAGATAATCACGAGTGTAGTGGGGAATTATATAATTCTCAGTTGGTTAGGGGATCGTGTGATGTTGATGTTACCCTTCCTCCCTCCAATCCCTCTAGTTCAATGGGCAAAGGTCATGGTAGTGATGCTTTTGTCACCAGAAACAAAGTTAGGGAAACACTACGTTTGTTCCAGGTTGTCTATAGGAAGCTTGTTAAAGAAGATGAGGCGAAGTTGAAAAGAATTAAGAGGCCTGATATTGAAGCAGCTAATATTCTTAGAAATAAAGGAAAGTTTATCAACAAAGACAAAATTATTGGATCTGTTCCAGGTGTTGAAGTTGGTGATGAGTTTCAATACAGGGTGGAGCTTAATATCATTGGCCTTCATCGCCAAATTCAAGGGGGTATAGATTATAAGAAAGAATGTGGACGTATCCTTGCAACAAGTATTGTAGCATCTGGTGGCTATGATGATGATTTGGATGACTCAGATGTCTTGATATATACAGGTTCAGGAGGGAACGTGATGAAAGGAGATAAGGAACCCGAAGACCAAAAACTTGAGCGAGGAAATCTTTCTTTGAAGAATAGTATGAATGCAAATAATCCTGTTAGGGTCATTCGTGGTGACATGAGAGTTTCTGAATCATCTAGTGCAAAAACAAGGACATATGTCTATGATGGGCTGTATTTGGTGGAGAAGTATTGGCGAGAGCTAGGGCCACATGGTAAAGTAGTCTTTAAGTTTAGGTTGGTTCGAATTCCTGGTCAACCAGAGCTTGCTTGGAAGGTGGTCAAGAAGTGTAAAAAGTTTGAAGTGCGGGAGGGCCTTTGTGTGGATGATATATCGCAAGGGAAAGAGTTAATACCTATTTGTGCTGTGAACACCATAGATGATGAGAAGCCTCCACTATTTGAATACATCACTCATGTGATATATCCTGAGTGGTGCCGCCCTATTCCTCCTAAAGGTTGTGATTGTACTAAAGGTTGCTCTGAAACTAGTAAATGCTCTTGTGTGGCAAAGAATGGCGGAGAGATCCCATATAACCATAATGGGGCTATTGTTGAAGCAAAGCCCCTAGTCTACGAGTGTGGCCCCTTTTGCAAGTGTCCCCCCTCTTGCTACAATAGAGTTACCCAACATGGTATCAAGTTTGAGCTTGAAATTTTTAAAACTAAATTAAGAGGATGGGGTGTGAGATCTTTAAATTCAATCCCTTCAGGGAGTTTCATTTGTGAATATGTTGGTGAGCTTCTCGAGGAGAAGGAAGCGGAGGAGCGAATGGGTAACGATGAGTACTTATTTGATATAGGAAGTAGCTATAGTGACAATCCTCTGTGGGATGGAATTTCAAACATCATATCTGAAATGCATTCAAGTTTGTGTGGAGTTGTCGAGGAAAGTTGCTTCACAATTGATGCTGCAAAGTATGGCAATGTGGGTAGATTCATCAACCACAGTTGTTCACCTAATCTCTATGCGCAAAATATTCTCTATGATCATGAGGACAAGCGAGTTCCTCACATTATGTTGTTTGCTGCGGAGAATATTCCCCCCTTGCAAGAGCTAACTTACCATTACAATTATACTATAGATCAGGTTCGTGATTCTGATGGCACTATAAAGAAGAAGGGTTGCTATTGTGGTTCTTCAGAGTGCACTGGGAGGATGTATTGAGGCCATCAATTTTGGAGAAATGGCAGAGGGATACTTTCTCAAAGTAAGTTGCTTTGTGTGTTTACAAGAACTAGTATATATGCATGTAAACATCTATGATTGATTGTAGGCCTAACACATTGGAGCCCCTTGTATTTACTCATTTTTTCATTTTCCCCTTGTATTTACTCATTTTTTCATTTTTCTTTTTTCCCTTAGCTCTTGTACTTGTCTTTTCAAAACATGGAGCCCCTTATTTTCTAAAATCTGGTTTCACTATGGGTACATGGAGTATTTGTTTTATGTCAGCATGTACTGGAAGGGAAGTTCGAAGGGGCAAATTAAGAAAAAATTAGTGCAGGAGGATCAACAGAAAAGAAAGGGGCGAGTACAGGGGAACTATACTTGTATTAAGCATTGATTGTATATCTATATGTGTATATGCAGTATGGGCATGTGTATATTCAGCATTTTTTTCTTTGCCATAATTTGCCATATATGCATTGTGGGCATGTGTATCCCCTCTGCCATAATTTGCCACTTATCTCCTTGGCTCATTTTTGGTTCAAACTGACACTTGTGGTTTAGCAAGTCACTTGTACCGGCAATTTGAGGACATATTTAACCCCCCGTACTAATATGGAATTGACATGGAGTTTCAACATTTGACACACCACATCAGCATTGGGCGTTTAATGTATTATAAAATTGCAAGTATAAGTAGCTTCCCTAAAACAAAAAAGGCAAGTATATGTATTAGTTTAAACAAAAAATGAGTATAAGGGGATAAGTAGCAAGTTGTAGCAAGTATAGGCAGGTTACTTATAAATTAAGCTGTTTCTTTCTTCTATGACTCGATTGTTATGATAAAAATTTATGCTTGATGCAATCAAACTGTAAGGGGCTAAGTAGCAAATTATAGCAAATACATGGGGTTACTTATAATTAAGCCATTTCTTTATTCTATGACTCGTTGTTGTGCAATCGAACTGTAATAGGTTCTGCTCCTAGGTTTTGGCATTGCAACTTGTTGCTTATTAAATAAAAGGCTTAATACATGTGTTAACCCTTCATACTTGCCCAGGTTTTTCACTCAACTCCTTGCATTCTTTCTTTCTTTCTTTCTTTCTATATATATGTGTGTGTATTTTTTTTTCCTCTTAAATGAGCTCGTATACTTGCCTTTTTTTCCTCATTAGCCTCCTATAATCAGCTCCATAAAAACTCCTTGCTAGCGGTAGGGGGCTATCGAAAATTAACTCTGTAGAAAGTTAGTCAGGGAAAAAGACAGCCGGTATAAGGGGAGCTACACATGTAGGAAGTCTCAAGGAAAATGATGTTTGCTAAAAGATACACACATGCATCATATTATTTGTGGTTTTATTTCTTCTGGATATAAATATATGCTTCTGGATTTGGGCACAAACTTGTGGTTGGGTACTGAAAATGTTTTCCACCTGAACTCAAGAATGACCATCAACTACATCTTTGTATCCAGGAATTGGACTCTGTTACTTTCCATATTACTTGTAGGCTTTTCATATTTGAATTTTTAGCATGTATATTCTCACCTGATGAACATTTTAGGATAATAGATATTCTGAGTTGGCTATGTTAATAATACTGATAATGCAAGTCTCATCTTTATCATTTCTTAGCAGAGGATCACCTTTACTTGTTTATATTCTTTTCTCTGACTGACATTGGTATATAGCAAATAGTTTCTGGTCTGGGTTTTGAAGGTTTATGGACTAAAATTTTGCTCTGGGTTTAGCTGTTGAAACAATTGCTTTCTATGTTTTCTTGTTGCACGGGATTTTTATCAGGTTCTCTTCTCATATAGAATCTCTTTGTGCTTTGAGTAACCCAGCTTAGAATGTAATTTTTATTCTTATTTTTTTTTATTATGTCTCCTGTCAAATTTGCAGGTCTTTTTCCATCATCTACTAGCAAATAACATGTTCTTTGCGGTTATCACATGCTATTAGATATTTTATTTTTTAAAATTTTATGTATTACGAGCAATTAAAATTTTATGTATTATGAGCAAGACTTTGGACATCCTTAGAAACTTAGAGGATTTTTATTGATAATTATAAATTGCTGGCTTTGGAAGACATTTATGGGAACATTTGATTATCTGAGTCTAGAACCACCCAAGAATATGTGTTCTTTTCCATTATACTTTTTTTTGGTCTTGTATTATCTAATGTATTATCTTATTCATGCATCCCTTTAAGAATAATCCTTGTGGATTGCAGTTTTTTTTTTTTTGAAGTGCATTTAGTTTCTCCACATGAACAATGACTAAGCTGTTATTTGCATTCGTGCAGGGTTTTGACGTTTGGAGACTACTGACATCTTGCATTTACTAGTTTTCTGGTTATGTGGTTCGTTGCATTTCTGAGCCAAGTCTGGACGACAACCAGGTTTATGGTTTAAATGTGTCCGAGAAGATTACTGACAGGTGGGTAGTAAGCTAACCGTAGTCCTATCGAGAAACATCCTTTGTTTTTGAGCTACCCGATTCTATATCTGCCTTAAATTTGATGTTCACCTTAAAATGAGTAAAATAGTGGTCAAAGTCTTGAACTCCGTTAATTTTTTCTTATTTTTCATTTCTTGATGTTCTGCCATTATATAGGCATTTACAGAGATCCTATATTAATGGAATAAATTAAGGTATAATAATATCTTTCCTATAATGCGGAGATATATTTCCTTCCATATAAAAAGCTAACTTCACACCAACACTCTCCCTCAAGTTGGTGAGAAGATATCTTCTAAACCCAACTTGACTAGAGACTTGTTAAATTCATCAGCATAAATTGCATGAGTTAGAATGTCTGCAAGTTGTTCATTTGACCGAATGAAAGGGTTGTTTATCAGCTTTGCATTCAGCTTCTCCTTGATGAAGTGCCTGTCTACCTGGATGTGTTTGATTCAATCATGTTGAAGAAGGTTATTTGCTATCTCTCGAGCTGCCTGATTGTTGTAGTATAGGAGCATAGGTTGCTTCGATCCATACTCGATTTCAATAAGCAAGATTTTCAGCCATAAAAGTTCTCATATACCATGAACCTTGCCCTTGTATTCTGATTTTGCTGAAGCTCTTGCCACTACATTTTGTTTTTTGTTTTGCCGTGTCACAAGATTTCCAGCAACAAAGGTGAAATAGCCTGAGATGGACCTGCGATCAGAAATGTTCCCTGCCTAGTTCGCATCAGTAAACCCTTTTATCTTTAGATGGTTATGTCTTTTGAATGTCAGTCCTTTTCCTGAAGTCCCCTTTAAATAACGCAAAATCCTTATTACAACGTCCATATGCTCTTAGCTTGGAGAATGCATGAACTAAATATCTGGTTTTGTGTGCGACAAATAAATTAGCCTTCCTGCCAAATAAATTAGCCTTGCTGCTACATTTGTGTGCGACAAATAAATTAGCCTAAAATAGCTTGAGGTGGACCTGCTATTAGAAATGTTCCCTGCCTTGTCCGCATCAGTAAACCCTTTTATCTTTAGATGGTTATGTCTTTTGAACGTCAGTCCTTTTCCTGGAGTCCCCTTTAAATAACACAAAATCCTTATTACAGCGTCCATATGCTCTTAGCTTGGACAATGCATGACACTGACTCACAACACTAACAACATAAGCAATATCTGGTTGTGTGTGCGACAAATAAATTAGCCTTCCTACCAACCTTTGATATTTCTCTTTGTTTGTTGGCACCTAATCTAGATATATGGCAAGCTGATGATTTTGCACAATTGGAGTCTGTTGATTTGCATCCTAGCATGCCAGTCTTGGATAAAAGATCAAAAGTATATATTTTTGTTGTGACAAATATATACCTTTTTTATACTTGAGTCCTCCTAAATCTTTCATTTCAAATTCAAAAGACAAGCATTTTTGTAATCTTTTCATTTCCTCCACATCATCACCAGTCACAATCATATCTACATAAATAATAAGCAAAGTAATTTTGCCATTCCTTCGTTTGATGAATAGAGTGTGATCAGAGTTACCTTGACAATAACCAATTCGCTTCATACCCTCTATGAATCGATCAAACCAAGCCCTTGGCGATTGTTTTAGGCCATACAGTGCTTTGTGCAATTTCCAAACTTTGCCTTTAGATTGAAGGGTGTCGAAACCAAGTGGGATTTGCATATACACTTCTTACTCCAAATCACTATGAAGGAATGCGTTCTTAATATCAAATTGTTTCAACGACCAGTTGAAATTTGCTGCCTTGGACAACAATACTCGGATACTATTCATTTTTGCAATTGGAGCAAATGTTTCCTGATAGTCAATGCCATAGGATTGTGTGTATCCTTTTGAGACTAGCCTCACCTTATATCGATCAAGAGTCCTATTTGCGTTGTGTTTGAGTGTAAATCCACTTGCATCCCACTAGAGTTTTTCCTGGAGGAAGTGATACAATGCTCCGTGTTGCGTTCTGTTGCAAAGCATCCATCTCAACTTGCATTGCTTCTACCCATTTTGGATCTTTTAAAGCCTTTTTGACCTTTGTAGGTATTTTTATTTTTTCCATTTCAAGGACAAATTCTTGGTGTTGAAGAGAGTCTTTGTGTTTAGATATAATGCGAGATTGCATTTGCCATCTGGAAAATACGTATATGGTTGTTTCCCACGGTTTTTTCTGAAAGGCAAAGAGTAAGTGGAAATAAATAATGTTGGAGAGGAATCAGTTTCAGAAGTTCTTACTTTAAGGATATCCGATTGATCTTGAACATGTACTATAGGAGAGAGAGAGGTTGCTGTTTCATGCGGAGATGGTGAGACAACTTCATTTCCATCCAGAGAGAGATGTTGTTGCTTCATCATCATCAATAGAAACTGTTGCCATCCTTTCATTTTGGGTTTCAGCTGTTTCACCACTAGAAACTGTTATGATCTCAGATTTGTCAATGAACCGTGGATCAATCCAGTTGTATGCATCACTGTTTATCTCCCCCTTAGCATAGAATTTGGCTGGTCGGTATGGAAAAAATATTTAGTTTCATGTAGAGTAACATCCACGCTCACATACATACGGTGTGTTGACGGATGATAACACGGGTATCCTTTTCGATGAGGATGAAAACCAAGGAATATGTAACGCAATGCACAGGGATCTAACTTGCGCTGATCCTTTTGAAGATGGATATATGCAATACACTCAAATACCCGTGGTTTTAAATTTAGCGGTGAAGGAATCTGAACATGATGGGAGAAGACTTGTAAAGGAGTACGATATCGTGAAGGCAGAGATAAACTGCATAAGTGACAGCATCAGCCCAATAACTTTGAGGAACACTTACACCAATGAGAAGAGCTCTACTAGTTTCAAGAATGTTCCTATTCTTGTGCTTTGCCACCCCCTTCTGTTGTGGGGTGCGTGGGTAGGTCATTTCATGAATAACACCATTGTTTTGGAAGAAGGTTGAAAGTTCAGCACACACAACCAGATAATTTTGATTTTTAGAACAGATAGGATGCCAATGGGGTACTATCCTCCTTTGTTAGAATGGATAATTTTGATTGGAAGGGAATATTGGGTGTGAATCATGTTGAAAAATATTGGAACTATCTTCTTCACATCACTCTTTTGTTTCATAGTATATAACCAAGTCATACGGGTAAGGTCACCCACAAAAATAATAAACCATCGAATTCCAGAAGCAGTAGTGACAGGGTCAGGCCCTCAAACATCAGTGTGTATTAACTCAAAGGAGTTGTTATTTAATTAGAACTTAAAGGATAGGAAGTTCGATGGCTTTTAGCCAAAACACACACATTACATTTGAGAGAGAATTCTGAAATCCCACTAAAGAAAGCTGGAAACGATTTCTTCAAATAAGTAAAGGAGGCATGGCCAAGTCGCTTATGCCACAACCAAATGTTCTTTCTGTTGTTGTCACTATGACTTTGAATTTGATGAACGCGACCAACGACATTATTATCAATATAGTAAAGCCCTCTCCTCTTAGTGTCACGTCCAATGATCGCTCGAGTTTGGATATCCTGAAGCAAGCAAAAAGGATACATTAATACAACACAATTTAATTGTTCGGTAATTTGACTGATTAACAATAATTGATTTGACAGTGCTAGAATAAGTAAACAAATATAGAGTGAGATGGAAAGCGTAAGAGCAATAGATCCTTCTCCAATGACTTCAGTAGACTGTTCATTTGTTGTCGTGAGAAGGAGAATTCATGTGTTGAAAAAATGTTTTGTTGTATGTCATATGATCTGTAGCACCCGAATTAATGATCCAACTTATAACACCCCTTACCCGTACTTAGGAGTGAGATGCCGTATGAGTAAAGGTGCCACCACACAGATACAGAATATACATATATACATACATACCGAAATGCAGGGTAAATTAAAACTTTACAAAACCATTCATGAAATCAGCGGATCATGCATTAATATAATGGAAATCATTACATTACTGTTTGATCAACCCAACGATACAAAAGATAGTTACATATCCAAAATATACATATACAAATGCGGAAGCTAATACAAAACTGAGTACGGGAGTTCTATACAAAAAGAAGTATCGAGATACAAAAATAGGCCCTATTCTAAAGACCCAGCTATGTTGGCTTCGTTGGCTGCGACTCTCCCAAGCAAACTCCTTCCGCACCTGTACGGGTAAACACACCGTGCTAAGCGATAAACGCTTAGTGGGGAAACACATATATAGCATAAAGACAACCATTCACAACGGTCATCAAGGCACACACATACAGATGGCATAATCAGAATACGCATTACACAAGAGTAAGAACATATGAACATGTAAACATATATAGTCATACCTTCGATGAAGTACCACAGTCTTCATAACATCTCATTAATAAACATATTCGGATAATACAGTTTCATACTTAACAAAGCAATTCAAAAGACAAAGTGCCTGCTGACTCAAAGTAGTGGATAGCGAGTGAACAAACAGTACTTTACGGGTACGAGCCGATTACAAATAGTACCTTACGGGTACGAATCGAGAAACCAATTTTTTTATTTTAATTTCCACAAAACATTTTCAAAGGGGATCTTAAACAAGATCCGAACACAAAGGGGTTCGCGAGGAACCAAGCGGGGACCTGATCGGGGTCCAAACCAAACAAAGGGTTATAGCTAAGAGATTCTATTAGGCATGCCTAACTATCCACTAGGCTGACTCTTGCAGGCTATGCATAAACCATTCAATTCATTCAATAACATTCCAAATTACATATGTACCTATTTGCATACATAAAGACATATTCAAATCATGGATTCACATTCATATAATTTATAAGTTCACAGATATAGGGCTTATGGTCACCAAAGGAAACAGGAGTTCAAAACCACATGCACACGCCAAAGAAAACTCATTCAGCGTAACAAGACTGTCGCGCTCGCGACAGAGACCATAGTCTCTTCGCAGTGCGCGCGCGACGGCTTCGCGATCGCGGGGAGGGAACAGCCGGACTCTGTCGCGCTCGTGACAGAGACTAATATTTCGCCATCGCGGGCTCGCGATAAATAGCGTGCTCGCGACAGCACAGGCCAGCATTGCGCTCTGTCGCGATCGCGATGTCGTCGCGCTCGCGACAGTGAGCACATCAACTTTTGCTATCGCGAGCTTGCGACAGCACAGGTCAAGATCATCGGTCTCTGTCGCGCTCGTGACAGTGTCGCGATCGCGACAGAGTCGGGATCTGCAAAATCTGCAGATTTCTTCCTCTTCCAAAACACACCCACAACACACAATTCACACTCAAATGGTCTCTTACCTCAAGTCCAGCCACCTATTAACATCAATAATCGCAATATAACATTTATCAACAATTAATTTCACACCAAAACATCAATTCAAGCTCACCATACCAATAATTTCCAAGACCCACAAATTGCAGCAAAAACCACATCAATCCTCAAAATCACTACAATACTCCCATGCTCATGCAAAATTACTTTACCCAAACACAAACCCATAACATACATGCCTTATCAAGAACATATCACAACCCAATTTCGGAAATCATCAAGAACACATGCAGAAGCACATTTACATACAAAACAATAAATTTCCCAAACCTTGAAATCCTTTGCTCCTAATGCTTAGTTCCACTAGATCCTGCCTTCTCCTTGCCCTTAGGCTCACGCGGAGGCTCAACTAAGCATCAAAACGACATAACACACAAACACAAAACCCACACTTCAAACCCAAAACCAGAAAATAGAAAAAGAAGGGAAGATGAAGAACTAAATGAAGAAAAGAAGAACAAATGCAATGGATTTACCTCAAAAAAATGCTAAAGGATGATAAATCCCCACTAACTAAGCCTTGATTCCAAGCTAGGGTTCTTAGAGGAAGAGAAAAGGAAGAAGAAGAGAGTGAGGGAGAAGAAGAACGGGAATGAAGACAGCCACCGTCCCCTTCTCTTCTCTTTTCTTTTTCTTTTTCTTTTTCCTTAACCCTAGACAAGTGTCACTTCCCTATTGGTGTGATTTGATCACTCACACCCAAAAGACATGCATCATATACACACAAAACACTCCCAACTAATGCATGTCCTACAAAAGTGAAAATGTTCACACACAATATTAACCCACTAGTGCACATCCTACTATGGTATGAACAACCACATATAATGCAACTCCCATGAACACACACTACAATGGTATGAACACATACACATAAACACAACCCATAAACACACCCTACAACGGTGCACTCATGCACACACAAACCTGTCCAAACTAATTCACACTATAGTGCTACACATGCACACATGCGCACTAGAAAAACCCCAAATTATGCAATATTCCCAAAATGTCCTTATGATCATGCCAAAACACATACAAATACATACACACACATGGCTCGTTCTACTAGGGGCCAAACGGGGTGTGACACAACTTGTATCCTGTGGTGTTAAAGTAGATAAAGCAATCCCAATGTTACCTAGATATATAGAAGCATCATTTGAAGACGTGATTTACTAAAGAAAGTAATTCACCTGGGTCTGTATGATATTCCTTTGTTGATGTCGCAACAACTATGTTAGGAATATTGTCAGTAGCATTAGCTGCTTTTGCTTAGGTTGAACCTTTGTTGTTGCGTGATCTATTTTGCTTTCGTCTCTCCAAGAACCATTCAGGATAGCCATGAATTTCAACGCAAGTTTCTTTTGTTTGGTGGGTCACGTTACACTGGCTGTAGTGCAACTTATCTTTTTCGGCTTCCTCAATTGCTCGGCGATTGCGAGGATTTGAGGACTTGGAGACCATCGCCATGGATGAGCTTTCATCGGTATCTTTTTTCTTGAGCATAGTACTTTGATGTTTAGCATCTCGTTGAATACTATTGAAACATTAATCCTCAATTCCTAGAACTGGTTCTATTCTGAGAAGATCCCTTCTTATTGGATCAAACACCTAATCTAGCCCTGCAAGGAAGTCATACATTCGATCTTTCTGGATTTCGTCTTTTCTAGATTGAAGGTTCGTGGTACATACCATTTTGATAGGTTGTTGCTTGTCCATCTCTTGCCAAATGCGATTGAGTTTAGTGTAGTAGAGATTGATTGGTCGGCCATTTTGCTTTGTTTTAGTAGCTTTGCAACGAAGCTCATAATATTAAGATTCATCAGCTCCATCATGGAAAGTTTGGGCGACACTATCCCATATTTTCTTGTCTGATGGAAGATTAATGAACAGGCCAAGGAGATGTGGTTCCATGGTTTTTAATAGCCATTCTCGCACAATTGCATCCTCAGTGCTCCACTTTGAATACTAAAAACTTTCCTCATCTACTTTTGGGATCCGTCCATTCAAATAGCCAATTTTGTTTAGTCCTGCAGTATGGACTTTAATCATTTATGACCAAATCTTAAAGTTCGTATCATTCAATCTAAATCCAAATGGTAAGCTGTTGAGGTTAAGTGACTCAATTTGAGTTGGAGTTTGGTTCACAGTGATAATATAAGTTTTTTTTTCCATCCATGGTTGGTCCCTTGTTTGAAGACCAATTCTGAATGAAGGATTTTGTTAGCCTAAAGCAGCGGTTTAGGGTTTATGAACAAAGTTTGGGATGTGCTCTCACTACAAGAAATTCACTATTTCCTGATGGAATTTTACGAAGGAAAATTGGAAATTTTCGTCAAGAAAAGAATTTGTCGATGGTCAATTCTATCGGCATATAGGCCGTAGGTAAAATTGCATATGGAAAATTTTCCAACGGTAGTTATTATTCCGTCGGGAAATTTTCCAATTGAATAGCAAATTTCGTCTGTAAATTTACCGATGAAATAACAAATTCAGTCGAAAAATTCTCGGTGGAATAGCAAATTCCATCAAAAAATTCCTGATGGAATAATAAATTCTATTGAGAAATTTGCAAAATGTTTATCGACGGAATTTTCCGTCAGTAATTTGCTAATAAAAAAAGTTAAATAAAACATAATGTCTGGTTAGCACCCTACTTTATATGATGCATGATCCTTTCTGTAGATAGAGCTGGGCTATAATATCACTAGCAAATTTATGGAACTACTAGTTTCATGGAGCAGAAAACAACTTGCACAGCCTTTCATTGTAAGGTGGCCAAAACACTTTTCCATCAAAAGACAACAAGAAATGGAAATTCTTAATCCTGAAAATGACATCAACCACAGTACACCAAATTGCTGTACTGAAGGTATAATTATGTGGTCAACATCACCAAATGCTAATTGGATATGTAGCAAGTGGATGTATTATCTCAAGGACCTACATAGCTTGCCCATTCTTATTCTTAATAACTTTTTCACTTCTTTCCCAAGAAAGTGATGACTAAATAAGATGACTAAATAAAGTAATCATACCTCTCATAGCAAAGAAAAGCTTTGACACTTTCCTTGGAAGTGTTCTCCAAGGTATTGAAATTGATTTCTGCATCAAGCACATTGGCATACGAACATGCAATTTGTCAAAAGATAATTATAACAAATTCAAATCCTAAAAAAAGTGAAGGAAAAGGAATAACGAGCCAACAATTTCGATTAGCATATAGTTATCTAAATACAAATGCACTTTACATGAAAAAAATTGTATCATTATTGCAGTTTAAATAATGGAAACGAGATCCTAAAGAATTCGTATGCAACTAATTGCAATATGTAAAAGAGAATAAATAAAAAAATTTGCAAAATTTTGTTGACTTGTATGGCCACTAATCAAATAAACGTTAATCCAACAGTATATCTTTCAATAATTGTATTATTTGTTTGCTTTCCATCCATACAATGAATTTTTAACTAATAAGATGGGAACTCAATTAGCAGAGTGATGGATAAAAGCTTCATTGTAATAATCAGATTGAGATTTTTATTAAAATGAAGTAAACTTTGCATACCATCAGGTCGGTTAAAATAAGAGAACCATTGCTAATATAAGCCATAAAATAAGAGACAGAGAGTAGCACTCAACTACCCATAACAGAATGATTTTATGCTAATTTAGTGGAATAGTTTTGAATTGCCCATTTGAGATCAGAGTTTTAGAAATAAAAGAAAGGAAAAGATAAGCGTTAAAATAAGCAAAGGTGCAACAAGAAGGAATAGAAATATGTAGATTGCCATATACATAGAAAAGCTGAATAAGGTGAAACAAGAGTTGATCACCTTTGTGTATATATATTTCTGCAGGTCAACAAATATTTCACCACAAGAATCTCTACAATCAACTACGTAAAATGCTGCACGCTTTGTTAACTTTCTGCATTTCTCATTGATCAATTTCTAAGACAGTAATATACAATGCAAGAAATTTCAGAAAGCAACCATGAGCACTAAATATTGCTAGTAAGAATAAATTAGAAGTTAACCATAAGAGACAATATCATACTTTGGTTGCAAGGGAACAAAAACTAATCACTACCACATCGAACTTATTGAAGAAGTCTCCAGCAGAACTTGACAAATCGCCTATAATTTGAATATTTATGTATTTGCTTAATTGGTTGATATATTCTAAAGAAATAGCAAATAGGCAAATTTCCAAATATGAAATTAAAAAAATCAACAATCTTGAAACACTGCAGCTAAGACAATAGCTATAATTTTTTTTGTAAAAAAAGAAAAGACTAACATGCAGGTTACTATAGTCGACAGAGGCGAGCACTCCAATGCAGGGAAGGGGCGATGTGAGTAGAGCAGTGGGGAACGTGATTGGCGAGCTGGCAGCAGCGATGAGGGGGCAGGATCAACGACGGAATAGATCTAGGTGCTGCGAGAGGGAGACATACAGTCGCACGAGGAAGGAGGCGGCGCGAGGCGGGGGGTGACGCTGAGGAGTGGGGCGATCGGAGGGGGGGAGCGATGTAGGGGACTCCGATTGGGGGGGATGGGCCACGGCGGAGCAAATCTAGGAGAGAGAGAGAGAGAGAGGGAGGGAAAAAAAGGGTAGGGTTTTTTCATTAAATAGGGGATTTTTAGCAATGGAAAGACTACTCCGTCGTTAATTAGGGACGGAAAATGCTTTTCGTCGCTAATGTTTAGCGACAGAAGCATTATTTCCGTTGCTAATTTATGTGAAAATCTTTGCCTAGCCACATTTAGCGACGAACATTAAATTTTGTCGCTTATTTTCGTAGAAATTAGTGGAGGAAATTTCCCTCCTCTTTTAACTTTTCGTCGCTAATTTCCAACGAAATTTCCTTTCCGTCACTAATTCTGCATATTCTTGTAGTGTCTGATACCATCTTGAACTCAGTTAATTTTTTCTTATTTTTCTTGTAGTGTCGCTAATTTTGCATATTTTTCTTGAACTCCATTTTTCTTGTAGTGACGGATTTAAATTCCATAGCTAATTTTCGTAGCAATTAATGCCTCGATTTTTAGGTGCCATATTTATCGACAGTTTAATTTTTTTCGTTGCTAAAATCCGTTAGTAAAAAATGGAGGGTCCATTTTTAGCGACAAAAAAATTACTGTTGCTAATTCTGCATATTCTTGTAGTGCCTGATACCATCTTGAACTTAGTTAATTTTTTGTTATTTTTCATATCTTGATGTTCTGCCTTTATATAGGCATTTATAGAGATCCTATATTAATGGAATACATTAAGGTACAATAATATATTTCCTATAATACAAAGATATATTTCCTTCCATATAAAAAGCTAATTTCACGCCATCACAAAGGTGGTCACTAAAAAATTTCAACTCCTTGATATATATTTCTTGTGTAGATAATATATATTCCGAGATAACGTTTTAAGTAATTTGCACTCGCCACGGGTTGGTGTTTGTGGCTTACATAGTTCTTGAACTTTTAGTCTTATATCTACTATGTTCTTCGATTTCAATTTATCATTCAAAATTAATTCAATTTTATATTACCTGCTTACAAAGTCCTAGAAATCCTTGGGGCGTTGTATGGATAGAATTGTGCAAGATTGAACTGCACACAATTTAGTCTACTTGGTTTGGTTTTTGGTTTAAATACTCCCTTTTTGTTGTAAATAATTGAAAGATAAAAGAATATAGAACAACAAAATAAAGAGTAGAGAGAAATTGTTATTCTCTTCTTATTATTGTGTATTTATAAACAACCACAATGGTCATATACATAGGTATAAAAATTTGGTCCATACAGGAAGACTTTGTCTATATAGGAATTAAATACATTTAGGAACAATTAGTTTATAACGGAAACCAACTACTAATCAAGAATAAAAGTAGTCATCCATAATAGGAAAATTACATAACACTTTTTTCTTGGATAATTATATACTATGAACATGACTTGTTAAAATCATGCTTAGAAAAATCCAGTAGGATAAAAATTTAGTGAAAGAAAAAAAGTATAAAATTTATAGGTACTTTACCTAAAAAATATAATGAATCATATTGAATATTCTTCCAATTAACGCATTTTAATACTGTGTATATGATTCTTGAAAATTGAACTTTGTAGTGCATTTATGAAGAGATCAGTTAGCTTGTTGCTTGAGCAAATTTTGTAATTCAGCTTTTTTTGATGCTGCAATATTTTTGATTGTTCTTGAATAATAATCTACACATTCTTTTAATGTGTTGAGTCGTGACTCTCAATTACATGCGCTCTCAACTAATTTCATAAATAGCCAATATTGAATAGTTCGATAATTGCTTTTCTTATAGCCAAAATATTTAATATCATTATTAGAGATTCACACACATTATCATTATTTTTCATAAGCAACTCAATATGTAATATACTATGAACATGACTTGTTAAAATCATGCTTAGAAAAATCCAGTAGGATAAAAATTTAGTGAAAGAAAAAAAGTATAAAATTTATAGGTATTTTACCTAAAAAATATAATGAATCATATTGAATATTCTTCCAATTAACGCATTTTAATACTGTGTATATGATTCTTGAAAATTGAACTTTGTAGTGCATTTATGAAGAGATCAGTTAGCTTGTTGCTTGAGCAAATTTTGTAATTCAGCTTTTTTTGATGCTGCAATATTTTTGATTGTTCTTGAATAATAATCTACACATTCTTTTAATGTGTTGAGTCGTGACTCTCAATTACATGCGCTCTCAACTAATTTCATAAATAGCCAATATTGAATAGTTCGATAATTGCTTTTCTTATAGCCAAAATATTTAATATCATTATTAGAGATTCACACACATTATCATTATTTTTCATAAGCAACTCAATATGTAAATACATTATCAACAACAATTTTTCATCAATTTTCACATAATTTATATAGTTTATCACTATCAGAACCACTTCTTTTGAGTATTATTTTGCAAATTTTTCATTTTTTTTTCTTTCAAAAATGATATTTTTTCCACTAAAAGATTTGTCATGCTTCTGGCGAACCTTAGATTCATTTATAATATTGCAAAATGTATTGCATGGATAATGACTGTTTTTTCCCCTTTTGGCTAATCATACTTTGATAATTAGAGACTCACACTCATTATCATTATTTTTCATAAGTAATAGAATATGTAAATACATTATCAACAACAATTTTTCATCAATTTTCACATAATTTATATAGTTTATCACTACCAAAACCACTTCTTTTGCCTCTTCTAGAGTATTACTTTAAAAATTTTTCATTTCTTTTTCTTTCAAAAAATGATCTTTTCCACTAAAAATCTATTATGCTTCTGGCACACCTTAGATTCATTGATAATATTGCAAAACGTATTGCATGAATAATGACTGTTTACCTTTTCCTTTTGATAAGCCATGCTATTAATTTTAAGGGCTTATGAACATTCATAATCATAAAATTTATAGTGCATACTTTCTCATGAATGTCCATTATTAATACGTATTGTGCCTCATTAAAACTGTACTAGTAAAAATCTTATGGGATAAAAACCTAGTGAAGGAAAAAAAAAAGTACATAATATCTGTAATACACATTATAAGTTACTTTATTAAAAACCTTAATTGGAAAATTCAATGGAAAAAAAAAACCTAGTTAAGGAAAAAAAGTAAATGTATATTTTTCTTCCCCTTATCATAATATCAGTACATAACTTTAAACTTGTGCATGTAGAGTTTTAATGTCATATTATAAGATATTTTTTTCTAAAAATGAGACATATTTTCTAGATATTCCAAAATTACATGTTGTACCTTCACAAGCATGTACATGTTCATCTCCACATATTTCATTTCTTTAAGATGGACAATTTATAAAATTTAATAATATGATCATATGTACAATAAGTACGTGACAAATGTACTTTCATATCATATAATTTATCCATTCTCAAATGATTTTCTTAGCTATTTTTTATTTTTTCTCTTAATTATCAGCCACTTCTGGTGGTTAAAATTAGTAATACAATAGTAATAATTATTGTTTCTTGAAAATATAATTTCTATGGCTATAATTTTATATTGCTTCATTCAATTCAGGTAATGAAACAAATGTAATAAAATAATTTTCATGACAGGTATGCAACATAATTCTATAATAGTTATTACAAATGAATGCATTTAGTAATTTAATTCAAATATTTCTAAAGTAATACTTAAAAATAAATAAAAATAATAAAATTTTTCAAATAAAAATATATGATTTTACAGAGAACTGGAATTTTTAAAACAATATGTAATTTTAAGTAACAATTTGATAAATTACCTTATAAAGCATGATCACATAATACATTAATAGCAATAATATATTATCAAAAAATATGTTGTATCTAGTGACTTCACAATTATTGGGGTATTCAATAAATGATAATTTATAAACATGTAATTACTTTATAAAAAATTATACTTTCAATCAAATAGTGTTCTATTTTCAAGTCGGTACAAAATTTTGATTTTCAATATTTGTTGAAGTATTTTAAACTCTTCAAGAGTTTTAATACTTCAAAATAATATGCATAAAATTTTGATACATATTTGTGTTAAACAAAATTTTCAGTAATATTTATATGCTTCATGATAACAAAGTGAAAGTTTTCTGATTGTCCTTCGCTTGAGTTACCTGAAAAGAACCACAAAACCGTCGGGTGTTCCGACAGGGGAGACTCCGACGATCAAGTCAGTTTATTGGCCAAGTAAAAGCTTTCTTTCTTATGAAAAATCAGAGAGAACAATGTACCTTGTTGTTTCCTTTATATAGAGCTGTATGAAATAGGAGATAATCTCTTGAATAGGAGAAAATCACCTTCATCCCTTGATTGATGCTTGATTTCCCATTTAGGCAGATTTGCTGAGAGATTCTTGGTACTTTCCATCATTGGGAGGCCAAGATCTGCACCATTTCTGGCAAATATTCGTAAATTATTGCTTACCAGAAATGGTGACCGAGCTGTTATCGAAGGCCGGACTATCATCATGACCTATGTCCGGGCGAGCCCTGATACAAGGCCTCACAAGCTGAGAGTTCGGCCAGAACACGGAGCTCGTAGCAATCAGGCCGATCTTCCGAGTAGAGAGCTCGGATATCACATATGAGATTCAATAAATCTTTACACACTAACAAATACATTAACATCATAATTAAATAATCTTTTGAACTTCAAGTTCATGACATGAGAAACTAAATTACACATAATGTATTTATTGTTTTATTTTTCAGCTGCTTACTTACCTTGATATTAGAAAAACTATTTAATCGAAATGCAATTTTTAGAGGAATTTAATGATCTTTATTGGCATAATGCATGTAAGTATTGTTTAAAGTAATATTATATATCCCTATATAGAAATAGAAGTACTATTGTTCTCATAAAAATGTCTAGCAATTAATCAAAGGCATTTAATAAGACTTTCGAGTATGAATATGTACAACAGAATTATAACAATCATTTACCTGCGACATATGATCACTAGTATTATCAAGAAAAATGTCTTGATTGCATAATCTGAAAGTTGTGCACTTAATTTGAATAATCTCACAAACTACAGGTTGTGAGTTGATAATAAAAACACATGTTACTATTTTATCGATGCATCTTTCAAAAATTATAAAACATTTGAGCGGTTAATAGAGTGGATAATGGGCCCATATATATTATCTTTATCCATTCCAGAATGAATGGAATTCAGTCCTTTTATTAGCTAGCTATACTTTAGTAATATTTTTTAAGAACAAATAGCTTATGAGAATTTTTTAAATTGAATAAAAGAAACTTCTGGTTCTCTAATAAATATATATATGAATTCTAAATAATTTAGGCATTATAATTAATTCGAGATGGTCAACCCAGTCATGCTAATCAATTGTCGTTCAATTAGTAAATTTCAGGTTTACTATTTTTATTATATCAAATATATATATCAATTGACAAACATCAAGTTTCTTAATATTAATATTAATCAGTCAGTAAACTGCGAGTTTACTAATATTTGTATCTATCAATAAACTTTAAGTTTACTGATATTAGTATCAATTAATCAATAAATTTCGGATTTACTAATATCTGTATAATAGTTAGTAAATTTTAGCTTACTAATATTTCTATTTGTTAGTAAAATCAAATAATTTTTAAAAATATTTTCTGATACAAATGTTGTCATATACATATTTCAATATTATAATCTTAGTCTCCAAATGACATCTATATCAGCAAATATCTTTTAAAATATTAAGTTTATTTGAAACGTATTGGACAAATAATACTCGATATAATAAATTGTATTTGGATAATGACTTTGTAACTTTTCAGGAGCCTTCAAAATTATTTTATATTACCCATTAAAATAATAAAATGACAAAAATATAAATATAACAAATCAAAATATTACTTTGCATAAAATATATTCATCCTATATTATATATATGATCAAAATATAATGAAGCAATGATCAATTTGTAATTGTGCAAAACAAATCTTTAAAATCATGTTAATGTCCACGGCATAATCAACACCAATGGACAATGCCATTCTATTTTTTTTTCAATAATTTCATACTTGGGGTAGAGACTTGATCGTACTGATAACGTACTGTAAATAAATTGAAAGATAAAATAATATATGAAACAAAAAAATAAAGAGTAGAGAGAAACTGTTTGTTTGTTTATAAACAACCACAATGGTCATATATATAGGCACAAATATTTGGTCCATATAGGAACACTTTGTCTATATAGGAAGTAAATACATTTAGAAACAATTTACACTACAAGAAAAAATGCTTTTAGCGATGGTAATTAACGACGGAATTTTGCGATGGACATGTTTCGTTGCTATTCTGGCCATTGCTAAATTTAGCGATGGATATTTAGATTCCGTCGCTAAATTTATGGTTTTTTCTTTTTTTGTTTGTTTTAATTTATTTTATTTGTTTTAATTTATTTTTTAATTTTAAAATTATAAATTTCTCAATAATATAAAGTATGGAATATATGAATATTACAAATTATTAGCGATCGAATTTTTATCCTCTTGCTAATAATATTTTTAATAAATATTAATTTTTTATTAATAAAATAAACTGAATATATATATATATATATATATATATATATATATATATATATATATATATATATATATAAATGCAATAATATTAAAAAAATCATATTAACACAAAATACTTAATTAAAAAGCATTCATCATCATCCTAATAAATTATTATTTACAATAATAATAATAATAATAATAATAATAATAATAATAATAATAATAATAATAATAATAATAATAATATGAAAATCACATTTGCTAAAAAAATTCGACAGAATTTTCTCTATAAATTGGACATTCCTTTTTATAAAAATAACAAAAATCAACACAATCCAATTTAATTTTGAAATATCAATCTCTACATATAATTTGTCTATTCATTATTCAAATTGAATTACAACACATAAATAAACAATAAATGAAAAAAGTACAACAACAAATGAAAAATAAATAAACAATAAAATTGAAGAAAAAATAAATGCTAACAAATTACAAAACAAATAAAAATAAATAAATAAATAAATAAAAGAAATGAAAAAAATATACTTTACCTGTTGAAGCAAAGGGCACCGGCGAGGCTGGAGTCGGGAGCGGCAGAGGCTGGCGGTGGATCTTGCGCGTGAGGGAGCATAGGCAGATCTGCTTTGCGCGTGAGGGAGCATAGGCAAATCTACTTTGCGTGTGAGGGAGCAGAGGCAGATCTACCTTGCGCGCGAGCGAGGGGCGACAGGCAAGGTGGCGGCGACGGGGTAGAGCAGTAGGGAGTGCCGGCGGGGGGCAAGTCTACGAGACGGGGGCGACAAGCAAGATGGCTGCGAGTGGCGGCGGGCTGGAGAGGCTACTTGCACTGGTGAGCAATGGCGGGAGGCAAGGGCGGCGGGTTGGTTGCGAGCGCCGGCAAGAGGCCAGGGCGGCGACGAGCTGTGAGCGCAGGAGGTGAGGGCGACGGCGAGCGCGGGAGGGAGGGAGGAGAGAGAAAGAAATAAGAAAGAGGAGGAGAGAGGGAGGGAGGAGAGAGAAAAAAAAAGGCAGAAAGTCTTTATGTATAAAGTTTTTAGCGACGGATATTCTTTTCCATTGCTAAAAGTAAAATTTAAAAATATTTTTGATTTGTATTATTTTTAGCGACGGATGGTCATTTCCGTCGCTATTTAGCTACGGATATTAATTTCCATCGCAATTTTTTAGCGACGGAAACTAATCTCCGTCGTTAAAAAATATTAAAAAATAGTAGTTACTTTTTTTTAGTGATGAAAGTTTATTTTCGTCGCTAATTTTTAGCGACAGATATTATTTTCCGTAGCAAGTATTGGTGCAATTTTTTGGTGCCATATTTAGCGACGGCTTAATTTTTCCGTCGCTAAAAAATGGAGGAAATATTTGCTCCTTTTTAGCGACGGAAATTTTTTTTTCGTCTCTAATTAATTTCCGTCGCTATTTAGAGTCCGGTCGCTTGGTTATTTATATTGAAAACCAACTAATAATTAGGAATAAAAGTAATCATTTGTAATATGAATATTACATAACACTTTTTCTTTATGTTGATAGTATTAGCACTTGTTGAAAGTTAAAGAAATTAAGCAACTTAGAATTACCTCCCTAACGGTTCGGTTCTTTAACTTATTAAAGAAAATTGGACTTCAATCCTACTAGAGAAGGCCAAATTGTGCACAGTTATGTTTTACATAATCCTACCCACAAGAAGCCATAAGTAGAACAATTATAGAAAGGGAAAATGTACTAAAATACTCCTAAAGTTGTTTTCAGGATACTAAAATGCCCTTATAGTTAATTTTGAAACAAAAATGCCCCTAATATTAATAAAAAGGTACTAAAATACCCTGAATCAAACTTTCGTCAGTTTTAAGTTAACGGCGCTGACATGTAATTGACAAGTGGCGGACAGAGGCAAAGGACCAGCCTTTGAATGTGGGAGAGAACAAGATTGAGGAAACATAAATCTCAACTGTGAATAATTTGCATTCATGTGCTAATGAGAAGAAAATAATGACAAAAAAAAAAAAAAATTGAAGAAGATGGACTTTTGGGTTTAATTGTTCCGATTTTATTTTTAGTGGATTTTTTTTTTGCTGCATCCTCACGTCAACTGCAGTGTGTATTTCATTGCTCTATCATTATTAGCTTTGAAGTAGCCACATCAACATATTTGTATTTATAATTGGCCTTTTATACAAATTTAGGTATTTAAATGGGACAATAATACCTTGAGGGGGCGGCATGACAATCAATTACAAGTTGAAGGGTCATTTAGCATATTAAGAAAAAAAAAAAAGATCTTTATAGTGCCTACAACCCTATAGGTATTTCGGATTCAAAAATCAATAAGGGCAAAAATAGAAAAGGACATTTATGGTAGTCCAATTAGCATGCTTTTCTTTTGCAGTACTAATGGGCTGGGTTAGAATCTCTTATTTACTATTGAAAGAAAGAATGAATGCTCATAATGTAATTTTGTCCATAATATTTGACACAAAGATAATTTTATTTATAATGTTTTCATTGATGTAATATTATTTTATATTTTAAAATTGAGAGAAATTTGTTCATTTTGTATCAAAATGTGCCACGTGTTTTGTTATTTGAGTGTCACTGTCAAAAAGCTATTAAGAAAATGATAAAATTCTGACAATTTTAAAATATAAAGAGTAATATTGCAACGATTGAAATATTAGAAATAAAACTGTACTTTTTATTTAATATTAAGAGTAAATTTGAACATTTGGCCAAAAATGAAATAAGAGGTAGGGGTAGAATCGTTTGGAACTTTTACTTTAAGCTACGTTGGTGATAATTTAAAGCATACATGGATAGTTATACAAACATCAATTTTAAAATAAGACAGCACGTATTGTGTAATTTTTATTCGTATAATAACTAATAGTAGTACATGGAATCTTTATGATATTTGTGCTTATTGAGTCATAGTGCATAAAATGCGAATAATAAAATTAAAGGTAGACATCTATTCTAGAATAATAAGATTAATTGAGCTGAATCTGAGAATCATAAGCAACACCAGCTTTCCAATAAGCAGGGATAGCATTAGTTGCCTCAATCCATGAGACTCCACCACCTCCCCTCAATCTGAACCTCAACGATATGTATCCCTTTGGTGGATTCTCAAGGTCCCACACTGCTCCAAATGCCCTCCTCATGCTTACCCATTCCTTGCCATCTTCCTGTTCATCCACAACCCATTACTCTTATCATTTTTACTTTTAAACACTTTTTGCTGATAATTAAGAGATCTTAATAATAAGAATTGAAAACTCACCACCCAAATTTGAACGTCCAAGATATCATATTGGCCACCTTGGTACAATATAACAATAGCCAAGTAATGAGGGAAGTTGCTACGCTCATGAATCTTGAACATCAGATTGTAACCAGCGTAGCGGCAAGGGATTCTTCTGTATTCTACTTCTACGACGCCGTATGCAAACAATTCAGACACCATGTTTGGATTTGCCATTCTTGCATAGGCTTTTGTGCTTAGTATAAAGTCTGTTCTGTCTCCTTCTCCATAGTCTGTTATCACTACGTTCACTCCTTCATCTGTGCATTGTGCTCCTTTACATCTCACCTGAAATGTATAATTAATTACTTGGTGAATATTCATTTTCTACTTCAAATTATTAGATAATTAGTCACGTTGTTTCTTAAGTTGCTACATCTTAGTTTAATCTTCGAAGATAAGGCTATGATATTTGGAACTTTCTTACTTTAATCTGATTCATGCTTTTATTTCGAGACAATATAGTATATTTGGAAAAAAATCCAATACGATGATATCGATAAAAGATGAAAAAAAAAAATCTTATTATAATATATGTTAGTTGCCACGTTACACACACGCACATTAAATAAATAGAGTGTATGTTATAGACCTGATAGCAAGCACCACAACCAGCGCCATTCATAAACAAGCGACTGGAAGCACCAGCCACATTAGCATCATTCACTGTCCTTCCATATTCGTCAAACCCACAAGCTCCACCTAAATTAGCATCAAAATTACCATTATGACTGTAAAAATCACATTTTTATTCCTTGAAAAATGAACAAAACATAATATTAATTAAGAATAGACATACTTGGAGTCCCATAGCAATCGGGGCTGCCATAGTAAGTTGCTCTTGAGTCTGTAAAATCTTGAGAATAAGTTACTGTTGGGATTAGCAATATCAAATTAATAAGCCAAAAACCATGTCTAAACCCCATAGCTTAAAATTTGTTTATAGGCATAAAAGGCAGAAGATATGAAAATTCTGAGATGGCAATATAACATATCACAACCCCCTATTTATACCCAAATTCTGACCTTATTAAAAGGGAAGAGGTGGAAGGATTAGATTGGTGATGTGTCCATTCCATGTAGACTCCTATATTGACCCTATAAGACACCTTCCATGGCTTTAGTTGCAGGACTACTATTGCTCGAATCTACCCAATTTAATTATGTTTCTTTTTTTATATTATATATATATTATTTTATTAATAAGAAATTAAGAATTGAATTGAAAATAACATAGTCCCATGCCAAAATAGGAAAGGATGCTTCACTGAAATTCCTTGTTCAAAATTTATCCCTTTCATGTACTTTTAGTTTTGGTAGCAGAGGCCTTGGTCCCTTCCCCCTAAGTTTTTTACTTCAAAATTTTGTTTGCAAAAATACGCTTTGATCCATCAAAGAAATTTTTTTCTTATAATTTAGAATTTAGACCTTTCATGTATAATTTTTGCCCCATTTCATCCATTCATCCTGAATTCGGACCTGTTTGGTACATAAACTATTGCTTTTAAACCCATTTAAATTTTTTTTTTTCTCAGTATGGATAATTATTTGATAAGACACTTAAAAATTCTAATTTAGGTTGAAAGAACCTTAATTAATTTCTTCACTCTTACACACCATTGTAACTTCGAGTCTTTGAGCTTATCCTTCCTTATATATACATATATTTATCCTTCCTTATATTCTTCAAATAGTTAATTATGTTAATGCATACAACTAAATTTATATAATCCAATTTGATTATATTTTGCGGAAAAAGGGATGTAATGATTGGCTTAGAAATTGGTGGTAAAGGTGAAAGGTAAGTGGAGAATCCCAGCAGGCCATATCTACTTGAGATATGTATGAACGTTTATAGGTTATACATAATTATTGGTTGATTACTTATTAAGGTCAATTTTGAAAGCTGTGGGTTAAGTAACAACTGGATTAAAACCCACTAGCCCATTATTAGTCTGGCTGTCGCGCACTTGAAGTAGGCCTCTCAAACTATATAACAAAGATACCTAGCTATTAATATTATTCGTGTCAATTCTTCGGAAAGGACAGGAAAATTTGGGGTAGGAGCACTTCGCATAATCATTTCTTAGTTTTTCCTTAAACTAATAAAAGATGTAGTGGTTGATTAATGCAAAATAATATTTGAATCCATGTGTTAATATGTGCAAGAGAGGATGTACTATCAACTTTTAGGGAGAAATTGGGGTAGGTGACTCGTGTTCCTAGTCGCCCACTTGTCAATATTTCGCAGCCCATCCAGTTGCCATTCAGAGTATTCAGAGCTGCCATCACCACTTCAATTATTCATCCATACCTTATACACATTATTGTTTTTCATTTTTTGCTTTCTATTTATTTTTCATAATACATTTTGGGGTTGAAATTCGAATACCGATAAATTTTCAACTGTTTAAACTACAAATAATTCTTTTACACATTATTATTATTATTATTATTATTATCAACCAAGCCATCGAATTTTCTTCTCATCATTTAATTAATAATCCACATTTTGATCTTAGTTTCACAATGAAATGATACTTCTATTCAAATACTTGACTATAGCTCAGGATACGACTTGGGCTATGCAAATGATCTGCAATCCTTGCTCAACCCAGGACTATGCGTTTGATATGTTCGGTTTAGAGCTAACAAAACCAAAAATCGAACTTCATTTTTTTTTAACCAAAACTTCCATCTATTTTAGGAATTGAATTAAACTAAACTTTTTAAAAGAACTAAATCAAACTAATGAAATTATATTCTACCAGTTCAATTCAATAGGTTCATTTGATTTATACAATTCATATCCATGTAATTTTTATATGTTACAATATAAATATATAATACATAAATCCATAACAACATTATTTTTCAAAGTTCAATCAGTTTGCTTTTGTCAATTTTAGATTTTTGAGAATCGAACTAAATCAATTAAACCAAAATTTAAGATTTAAAAATCAATCGTATTGAACAGCACGAGCCAAATATACTAAAAGTTGCACGCTCCAGCCATGTACTTTGAAAGATGTGGAAGTAAAATATAAGCAAAGCAGACATTTGGCGTAGAAAAATTACGTATCATTGCAGTTCATCAATTCAATCAAATAAAAAAAATGAAGTGTGTACATTGAATTAAAAATGCATGAGTGCATGTACACGTACATTTATCTGCAACAGTTTATGTTACAATCAGGCTTACTATGTGTACATTAACCACAGACGCGGCAAATTCATTGCTAAAAGCTTAAAGGTTTTCATATCCACGACATTGGAGTTAATTTTTTCGGTGGCCACAGTTAATTTTTTCGGTGTTCACTCAACTTTATACTTGTAACGATTTGGTCACTAAATTTCAATTTGTAAAAAAAAAAATAACTCATTATTTTGTAACGAAAAAATCACAATGACTGAAAATTATGTTCACCGGCAATCGACGCGTGAACTGCACGATGAAACTCAATGCCACATCAAAAATTTTACCACGTCGGATTAGGATTTAATTTCTGTGGTGGTCACTCAACTTTGTACCTTATAACTATGTGGTTACTAAACTTCAATTTGTAACAAAAAATAATGCACACATTATTTTATAACAAAAAATCATAATGACCGAAAATTATTTTCAAAGGCAACTAGTGTGTAATCGAAAATTATATTCGCCACCGGATTTCTATACAATAGTAAGCAGATCAACGTTCTTTTCATAATTCCGATCTAATCAATGCGTCTGCATTATTGAAAATAATAATAAATTGTTTTATTTGACCTCGCTAAGCATATATGGATTGCTGGTCCCTGCTGATGCAGTTATAAAAAAGAAGAAAACACTAAAAGACCATAAAACTTATTTGGCCTCGCTGAGCAGATAGTGAGAGAGAGAGAGGCGAGAGAGGTGAAAAGAAATCGAGAGTAATAAAAACTTATTTTTTTTTTTACCATAATGCCACATCGGATCCAGTAAGATCCGATATAGCAAAATTTCTAACGCGATGTTGAAATTTTCCGTGCAGATCACGTACCGGTTGCTGACGAAAATAATTTTTTGTTATTATGATTTTTTCTTTACAAAATAATATATGGGTTATTTTTTCGTTATAAATTGAAATTTATTGACTAAATCGTTACAAGGCACAAAGTTGAAGGACCACCACAGAAATTACCCTAATCTGATATGGTATTTGGCTTCGCCGTACTGATCACGCGCCGATTGCCGGCGAACACAATTTTCGGTCATTATGATTTTTTCGTTACAAAATAATAGATGAGTTATTTTTTCGTTACAAATTAAAGTTTAGTGACCAAATCGTTACAAGCCACAAACTTGAGTGACCACCGAAGAAATTAACCCCACGATCTTGCCTTCCATTCAGTGGTACATCATGTTTCTGCTTCCTTTGAGCCAACATCAATTCAATCTGCTTTTTCTCCAGCCAAATGCAAATTGATGCATTTTAATGACATTTACAGAAACGGCGAGAAAATTTTAAGTACAGAAAAACAAAATTACAGTTGATGACATAGCAAAATAATCAGATTCATAATGATGAACACTTAAACATAATGAAGAGCAAATGGGGTTCCAAATTTGAGACAGTGATTGTCACTATCATTACTATTATGTGCTTGTGTAGATATGATATCACTTCCAATACAGTGCCCCAATCACAACACACAAATAATGGAAGAGATGCTTTGGATATTAGGGACCAGAGGTCTACGGTTGATATTAAAAACGAGCTGCTACTATGTATAATCCCCTCCCAACACTTGCAAACTTCAGATGAAAAAAAGGGGCAGAAGATGTTATGGCAGATGAAAATGATACTACCAGATGATGGATTACATCACCCACCTATAGATGTCAAATCAGACAATCTTAACAGTACATCTAAAAGAGAAAATGCAACGTAATGAAGTGTAGGGGCAATATAGCAACTCCGATGATGCAATTTTCCAGGTGTCCCTATGCTAAAATTTCATGAACAAAGATAAGAGAGTAATAATGTAAGGTGGCATGGCCATGACAAGAACAAGCAATTCCATTCAGTTGGAGAGCCTACTTCAGCTAAGACACCCAGAGTAGTGGAGTAGTTAAGAACACTAACTGGTGCTATGTGGGTCTTCGAAACATATACTGATTGAAAGAACAAGCAATTGGTTTTGTACAAACTTAATGTGTTTAATGGTAACAGGTTCTCCACAATAATCACTATATTATTAATCAAATCATAGTACTCTACATCTTGCTCCAAACTAGTGGTGATAACATCCAGAGCCCTGGCGCCCAAAATGTGTGAAAGTATCAACATTTCCCAAATGAACTGCACTGATGCTCAAGAAATTAACAGACTTATGTATTAGGAATTGAGCATTACCAAAACTGGATGCATTTTTAATGTAGCACAAAGGATCACAGACATCATAAAAGATTTAAGGAAAAAGCAGACATCATAATAACAGAATGACAAAATAAAAGATATGGTACACATTGTCAGGAGAAAGGAAGCATCAATTACCACCATGAGCGCCAATTACAAAAATTTAACGTTTAAAAGCAATTTCACATAATACTCCAATTCTGATAATGACTTTGAGTTGTACCTTATCTGCAACTCCAAGCAATCACTCTATGCTATTTCACTGCAATCATATTAGCTGTGCCTTCTTAAGGTCAGAAACAACACCATGGTCCTCAGTACTCCTTTCGTTGTATAGTACCTGCAGAAAATCAAGGAAAAGGCAATCAGCAATGCAGGAAAACTAGACTTATTGAAAGTTGAGTTAAGTACCTTGTCTATAATGCCATATTCAACTGCCTCAGCAGGGTTAAAATATTTTGGGCGACCAATGTCTGCTTCAATCTGCTCAGGGGATTTTCCAATATGCTTTGCCAAGAGATTAACCTTTATAAGATACAAAATGAAAAGTATATTAGGTGCTGCAATAGCATGATTTTATTTTGAGACCTACCAAACATTTTGAGTTTTAACGCAAATTGTCATTGAATTTCAAAAATAAAAGAGAGATTGACCTTTATAAGATATGAAATGAAGACTATATTAGGTACTTTTTATTTTGACCCTAACCAATATCTTCCAAATAAGATTTTAGAGTTAGTATCACCCGTGGTCACCGAACTATTGACCAAATTACGTAAAAATAATAAAATAATTTTTCTTTTCATAAAAATCGTTGAACTTAACACTTATATGTAGAAAATCACTTTGACCATTTTTTAACGAATAATTCGCCAAAAAATCTACTTAACATATCCAGTTAGCATGTCTTGCACACATACATGCAAAGTAATGCACACTCAGCATTATGTGTCACGTCATCAAACACTTGGACAAGAAAAATGGGATTGGATATCACGTTATCATGCCACGTGGCGAATGACATGGACAAAGTGCCATGTGACATGCTAAATTGGCAACAAGTGTAATGCCACGTGCGTAGGTTCCATTGACTGGGCATGCTAAGTAAATTTTCCGGTGAGCCTGTCATTATAAACTGGTCAAAATAATTTTTCTGTATATAAATATTAAGTTTAATGATTTTTACAAAATGAAAAATTCTGTCATTACTTTTGTGAAATTTGAACAATAGTTCAGTGATTATCAGTAAAATTAATCCAAGATTTTAATAATCCCAATGAAGTTCTTGAACTGAGGCAAGTATTGGTAAATTCTGGACATTAAAGGGAAAGGTAAGAATGGAAAATCTCTCCCCCCACATGCACACAGGACTTGCATGCTTGTAATTGATTTCTTATTATTATTTTGCTGAAGTTCTATCCATAGTTCATTGGGCCAAAAAGAAGGGTAAATTTGTCAACAATATATTGTTATAAAAGTAAAAATTTGTCACACAATATAGAGAGATGCAGTTGAAACATTAATTTCTGGTCTTATTCCTTTCTTCTGAAGTGTATTCCAGTCCTAGCCGTTTCTCACTCAGCCAGTAAACAATGAACATATGATGCATGATAAAACAACAATTATCATAACAGAATCTAAAAATGCTGTTCAATTGGTCAACAGATAATACCTATTGTATTGAGAAAAGATTCTGCTTGGCTTGGTAATGAAAAATTATGCTATATACTATCGTAAGAAACAAGAGTTAAGAGTCACTATTGCTGAGTTTGGGGGAGATCCCATCTCCACCTTTGCCCTGTTTCTCGTGGTCCTTTTGGCACCTTGTTAGGCCTCAGAGTAGGGCTCTGCCTCTTGGAGGCATCCAGGAATAATAGTAAAAGTGAAGTTAATACACTTGTGTCTATAGTTTGTATGGACTTGAGGAAATCGTGGTGTAATATATCTTATGTCAACATTTAGAATAGTTGGATAAATTATGACCGAACTCCTAATCAACATCTGCTTCATTCCTATTAGTCAGGCAAGTCCAGGATGTTGATGGATAGGTATAATGTAACCAGATTGAGTACTTATAATGAAAATGAAATACCAACGTCAGAAATTATGGCATGGTGGTGGATGGGTATAATGTTACCATATTGAAAACCATGTCCAAACCCCTAACCTATTAGTTAGCAAGTAAAGCATGTTGGAGGATGGATACAATGTAACCAGATTGAGTATCCTTTAATGAAAAAGAAACACCAAAGACATTGTGAATCTTACCAATTCTGTTTTCACATTGTTCACTTCTTTCCTTGCAAGGTCGACATCTGTTGCTTGGCCTTGAAATCTTCCTATTGGCTGTAGATTGGTAGATGAGAGAAAAAATATTTTTTTATTTCAATTTACAAATGTGTACTATTGACTATCGATTGGCCCCATCCAAGAAAAAACAGCAAGATATTGGAAGAATAGCTTTCATATCAGATATTAATGGTCAATGAGGAACCTGTTTTATCATGATAGTTGATGAAGGTAAAGCTGAACGATTTCCCTTTGAACCTGCAGCCAAAAGTAAGGCTGCCTCTCCCCAAGCATTACCAACACAGAGAGTAAATATAGGTGGCTTTACATACCTGCAACAAAATAAGTCAACCATATGCGACAGATATATATAGAATCTCCTCATACATGGGGTGCTTAACTTGTGTCTTTTGATTAAGATATCTACAACATTGAAGTGAACTATCCTACAAGTGTTCAGACAAAATTGCAAACTGTATGACATATTGATAAATGTGACTTATGAAAGACGTGAACCTTATCTCATGGACAAAATCTCTATGTTACCACGAGGGCTCAGAAGGATTATGAAACAAAAGGAGCTCTGATAAGAACGGTTGATGGTGGGGTTTTTGGCAAAGGATGAATGGCTCCATGGAACTTTGCAGAAAATATGCAATTAGAGAAGGATATAAAGCGTACCCCATAACATCATAGACTGCAAAAGCCTCTGTCTCATAACCCAGCTTCTCACCACCCTGAAAAAATCATAAAGTTCTGTTTAAATTGTAACCAACTGAATTTAAATCATAAATTGTATGAAGCATGCTCTAGCATTTCATGGACTTGGACATATAAATTATTATTAATGCAAGTATGTGTTTACTTATGTTTGAATCTCTGAATATACAACCTCTATTATCAGCACCTAATTAGTCCTACAAAGACACTGCAAAGTTAACCTACCATTTGCCAGGACCTAAATAGCTAGCATGTAGCATCAATACCAATAGGCAGTTAGAAGAGTATATACCGTCTCAAGGAGTTATAGGAAGGCAATTGGCATCTGGTGGAACTCAAGAATATAGTTGTACATTCATGGGAAGTTATTGAGACAAGACTATGCATTAAAGGGAAATAATATGAGAAGAAAGAAGCAAGGAGAATTAGAAGAACTGAACACAAGTTATAAACTTTCTATTAGCAGCTGCATTCACTTCAGTACGTATTTAGCAGATTCCTAATACAATCACCTCCATTTCTATCTCACAGCTTTTAAACTTGCTGATTTTTATATTAAAAGAGAAAGTTGTAATTTAGATTTTTTTTTTCTCTTTAAGAAAAAAAAAAGACAAGAAATAGGTGTCAAATATGCATCACATATAAAAGTGAGAACGACGATCTATATGAGAGATATTTATCAAACCTCAAGAATTCTAAGTGTCAATAAAAGCCACTTAAATTTCAGCCTTCATAATATTTGATTATTCATTCCAGAAAGAAGACTAATCAAAATTAAGCTCTTTCTGTATTTTTCATTTCATTCTTTTTCATAAAGATCCCATCCACTCATTATGCAAATCACTCTCTAAGGGGGAAAAAAAGCCTTAGTTTTTACATTGAAAGTACTGGTTCAAAATCAGAAAGACACAGAAGATGAGCTAACAGTAGTGAAATGTGATTATTGGCTAAGATGTATATCTGTAAACCAAGAAAGAAGAGGGGAGAAAAAATTACTAAAGCAGTTCAAAAGATTTTCATCAACCTAATTTCTATCAGCTTGCTTGGACTTTCAGGAAATATATTCACAACTTGGAGATCTAAGTTAAAATTAAGGCTGAGTTACATCCCAAGATCAACAAAAAGGGAAAAAAAAAATCTAGCTAGAATTCTTGCAACTGCAACAACTATGAACTATAAAACTCTTTTAGAGAAACAACATATGCTACCTAGAAAAATTTGCATTTTAGAGTAAGTATATACCCATTGGACAAATTAAAGTTATATAAAATGGAGAAACCTTAGTTGTTCCAGTGGAGTTTATATAGAGATAAATAGGTTTCTCTTCATCCTCATATTGAAGGTATAGAAACTCTGCAAGTATTAACTCTGTGACAGAAGGAACAAGAGACATGCCCAAGTAAACAATCCGATTCTTGAACAGGTAGGACGCTAAATCTGGAGGAGGCTGCTCCCATGCACTTCCCCTAGTATATGGAATAACCTGTCAAAAGAGAATGCCCAGTGAATACTCAAGCGTGTGCAGAATGTAAAATGTCAGACTCCATGAGAGAAATATCTTCAGTGGAAAATATAGAATTTGTTATGCCTCCCAAACATGCAATTTTTAACACAGTTCAGCAGAAGTATCAATCTTACAAGTGCATTTCTTTAGCGATCTACTCTGTGGATAGAATAAGATTTGAATTGCAAATTAACCAAAATAAAAATGTGAAACAAAAGAAATAATCTTCAGTCCTTCAGTAATGCAAATATTCCTTTAATAGGCAATATTAGCCAAAAAAAAAAATTTGCAGGAAGTTCCATTGAAATTCCAGTCCCCAAGAAATATTTTCTCAAGTCTAAGCTCTATGTATTGTTACAATTTTAAGTCTATCAATTACACTAGAAGGGTGTCAGTTAATGTTGACAATTTGTAATTATATGCTTTGAGGCCAAAGATAAGATTGATTGTATAGCAGAAAGGGAAACAGTTTCCAAGTCTTTGGATAGTGGGAAAAGAAAAACAACAGTACACACGTGAGGCAATTCAAACATCAAAGTCAGTTCTTTGAGGGGAAAAGGTAAACCTGGGACAGACCAGGCAACCTCAAAAAGAAAGAACAACTGAAAATTCTGCAAGAAAGCAAGAGTCAGTGGCATCAAATTGATATAAACTACTTAGATATATGGTAACGAGGATTATATTGCTCGAAGAAACTAGTTTCCCAAGACAATATCGTTTTTCAAGCATGGACCTTTTCCACAGTTTCGCAATTCCCTAATCATTACTGCATCTTCATGAATTGAATCAAACAGTAAAAACTTGAGGTTTAAAAATTGAAGGGAACTTGAAAAAAATTACATATTAGTGATAGCAGCACGATCATTATTACTTGGCTGACCTAACCTAAAGTACCTTTAAAACACCTGAACTTATATGCAACTTATTACAATATTTTTCCAGTCACCCAAAAAGTGATACAAATATTTGAAATTTCACTAATTCAATTAGAAGTTACAAACTATCATCACATTACTCTCATACGTATATATAGCAAACCAACCTTATCCACTTTATAAAGAAAATATGGCAAGACAGAAGTGCTTAATTAAGTCTTAGAACAAGCTAAACCTATAACAAGATTGCGGTACAAGTGATAACAGGAGAAAACAAGAACTTACCATAGTGACAACGCTCCTTTTGCCCTTTGAACTCGAAATTAACGCCGGATTAAGACATTGAGGTCGGAGCTTTATTCCGGAGAAATCCCCGATGACACAGCCGCCGCTGGCGAAGGGAGAGACAGAGCTTGTTGATAGAGGAGTTCTTGGATAAGAAGATGACGAAGAGAAAACTAGAGTTCTGTTGGAGATTGAGGTTCGTGAAGACACCAGCGGCGACGCTAACATACGAGTGTAGAGCGCGACGCTCGGCGCAATTGCGGTGGCGACCTCCATCGACAGTGTGACTGAAAGAATAGAAAAGAGAGCCAAGACCGAAACGAAGATGCAGAAACCAGGTGAAATTTCGTTGGTTTCTTTTCCATTAATGGATCTTCTTTCTTCACGGGAAGCCCAAAGATAAAAGCCCATATTCATTATCATCAAGCCCAAAAATGAAATAGAGCCAAAATCATCATAAACAATGAATAAAATTTAAAAATGAATTGAAAGTTTAAATCACAATATATAATTATATATGTTTTTCAAAATATATATATATATACACTAGCTTTTTATGCACATGCTTTGTACGAAAAATAATAGTAATTTACACTTTTTTTTTATTTATATCAAACTTAATGTACTCTGAAAATTTTTTAGAAACTCATGAAATTTATGGTGTATTCAGTAAAATTATATGTTTTTTATTTTTAATTTTTTAAAATCCAGAAGCTCTTTTTAATTTTTGTTATTTATTTTCCAAAAACTATTTTGTAAATTTAAAAACGGTATCACAATTTTTAATTATAATATTTCTAATATTCATTAATAGATATTATGCATATATATTATCTAATTATTAATATTGAATAATAAATATTTAATGAAATTTAAAATTTAAAATCTATTGTCATTAAAACAATTCATAATAACAAGAAAAATTAATGATTTTTTAAGACAAAATAACAAGTATAAATATCAATTATTATAATTCAATCACAATTTCTATGCTATTTCATCTCGAATATTGTTCATTTGACGAAATTGACTTGTATTGATATCAACAGTTTTCGTGGTTTTGAAATGTTGGCTTCACTATTTTATTGATCATCTCCAAGCACAATATTTTCATTTGTATATTTTACAAATAAAGAATCTATATTTCCGTACATTCTAATAAAATTATGAATCACACAATATGCAAGAGGTATATATTTTTGCCGGTTTATGTTATATGAAGGCATATCTCTAAGAATGGGAGAACGTGCCTTCAAAACTCCAAAATGTTTTATGACATTGTGTAACGAAAAATGTATATAATTAAATAATTCTTCTGGATTTTGTGGATTTGATCATTCTCTATAATCAGGTAAATGGTATCATTCTTTACTGTACGGACTAAAAAATTCAGGCATATTAACATACCCTGAATCAACCAGATAATATTTATCTCGTGTGAGCATAGAAAATTTATTTGCTGAATTAATATATCTTCTCCGATTAATAGTATCTTGACAAATATAATTAATATAGCTGTTTTCTCTTGCTCTCGTGGTAAGCCCTTTTCTCTTGCTCTCGTAGCAAGCCCTTTTTGTTTTCTCGTTTTTTGATTAGATTTGGCTTTAGATTGTTCTGTTCTTTGTATTTGTCATGGATCCGAGCATAACAACTGCAGAAATCATAGAGCAGTGCGAGAGATTCAATTTAGCAGACGCTTCAGAGGATGGTTTTGTGCTTGATGATGACGATTTTATTGATGATAAGAAAGATATCTCGTTATGCCTCATTGGTCGGGTGATTTCAAACAAATCCTTTAATGTCGCAGCCTTCAAAGCCACGATGGCAGAGGTCTGGCAACCTAGAAAAGGTATAGAAATTCTGGAGTTAACTCCGAAGATTTTTAGTTTTCAATTTTTTCATGAGATTGATATGAATAGGGTTTTGAATGATAGGCCTTGGTCTTTTGAACAAAAATTGCTTGTAATTGAAGAAAATGGAGGTCGGTTTTCAACCTGAAAACATAGATTTATATGAAGTGGATTTTTGGGTACAATGTTATAATTTACCTATTGGATTATGGACGGAACGCATTAGGCGTAATATAGGAAATCAATTGGGGTCTTTTATTAAAATTGATCCTAAGAGCTTAGATGGCAGCTGGAAATCCTTCATGCGACTTCGTGTTACATTAGATATTAGAAAACCATTACGTATTTCTTTGAAAGTAAAAAAGCAGGGAGGTGACTGGGTGTTAATATCCTTTAAATATGAGAGATTGCCAAGCTTTTGCTTCCTTTGTGGTATTATTGGCCATTATAAAAAGTTATGCGGTAAGAAGTTCGAAGTGGATATGAATAATTATGCTTTAGATATGGAGTTTTTCTCAGGGCTCCAATGAAGAAGACTATGTCCTATGCTGGCGAGAGGTGGTTCAGGGCTAATATGGCAGAGTTGAATTCTGAGAAGAATGAATCCGGTTTTCATGGCACCAAAGATGGTAAGTTTAATAGTAGCTATAATCAACAGGAGTCTGGATTGAATCAGGAGTCCAGAGTCCTCATTCCCAAAGGATCTTATGATTGTACTAATAAGGCCTTAATCTTAGCTAATTAGCCGAATTGTAGGGAATTGAATATCTCTGCTATTAATGAGCATGTGCATGGGAAGGAAAATATCATGGCCAGTAATTTGAATACACGTGGCAAAGAAAAGAAGGCTGCAGGGGCCCCTCAAGCTATTTGTATTTTGGAGGGAGATAACAAACGGCGTCGTTCAAGTCTAGCACTTTTAGACAGAACTCCATCTTCTTCTTCTTGTGAATCGCAGGATCAAGTATTTGGAGATGCTCAAATGTTAGAGGCAGGACCTGTTAATCAGGCCTGCCCTGCGCCATGATCGCCTTAGCTTGGAACTGTTGTGGTTTAGGCCGACCACAAGTAGTTCTTGAGCTAGTTGAAACGGCCTCTTCTCTTTATCCCTCCCTCATTTTTCTTATGGAAGTTCGTGTTGGTCAGTTGCAAATTGAGAATATTTGTCGTCGTATTAATTTTGCAGGCAAGTTTTTTGTTCATGGTGCAAATTCTGGTGGTGGTTTGGCGTTACTTTGAAAACAAGACCTCTTTGTCTCTTTACGGTCTTACTCTTTGTCTCACATTGATGTTCTCATTTCTTCTCTTTCTCATCCAGTTGTGCGTTTTACTGGTTTTTATGGTAATCCCAAACGGCATTTGAGGCATCTTTCATGGAATTTACTTCTTCAGCTGTCTGCCTTTAATGAGTGGCCTTGGACTGTTCTTGGTGATTTTAATGACTTACTTTCTAGTTCTGAGAAGATTGGGGGTAATCCTCATCCTATCTCGAATATTAATACTTTCAGAGATACCATTTAGTCTTGTGGGCTTTTTGATATGGGTTACTGTGGTTATCGTTTCACATGGGAGCGTTCAAGAGGAACTAGACACTGGATTCGTGAGAGGCTTGACAGAGGCTTGGCTACTGAAACTTGGTTTAATGCTTTTCCAGACTGCCAAATTAAACACATTGGTATGATTCACTTAGATCACATGGCCCTTCTGCTTTCAACTACTCCTGGTAATTACACTCATAACTCTCAGTTCCTCTTTGAAAATTCCTGGCTTCAAGATCAGACCTGCAACAATTTAATTGCTGAATGTTGGAATGGTTCAGGTTCTCTCTTTATTCTCCAACGTCTTAACTCTTGCTCTAAAGCATTGGAGGTTTGGGGCCGCTCTTTTCGTAGGAGATTTTTGGATGATATTATTGCTTGCAAATAGGAGTTAAATAGGATTCGGCCTAAGACGGATGCTAGATCCATTGCTTATTTCAAACAAGCTAAAGAAAAGCTAGCAAGGCTATTATATCAAAAGAACAGATACTGGCAGCAGAGGGAAAAGGTACAATGGCTTAAAGAAGGTGATATGAATACTAAATTCTTTCATACTTATGCCTCTATGAGGAAGAAAAAGAACACGATTCACCATGCTTTTGATGAAGCAGGTGCTAGATTGGATTGGAATTCTGGCTTGCAGGAGCATATAAAGCAGTACTTTGATACTATGTTTAAAGCCTCAAGGTGCAACAGTATGGAGTTCCTTAATTGTTTAAAGCCTTGTGTATCAGCTGAGCAAAATGAGGATCTTCTTAGACCTTTTGAAGCTGCCGAAGTTAAAGAGGCTCTTTTCTCCATGTATCCGGACAAAGCACCAGGTCCTGATGGTTCCAGTCCAGGCTTTTGTCAATCGCAGTGGGAGTTAATTGGGCCGAATGTAACAGCTTTTATTTTGGATATTCTTCATTCTGGTAACTTACCTGATGCTCTTAATGAAACAATTATTGTGCTTATTCCTGAAAAGAAGCAGCCTAAATACATTTATGAGTACAGACCAATTGCTCTTTGCAATGTGGTGTACAAAATTTTGTTTAAAATGGTTGCAAACCGTATGAAGTTTTTATTAGATGAAGTGATTTCAGAATACCAAAGTGCTTTTATTCTTGGAAGACTAATAACTGACAATGTCCTCCTGGCTTTTGAAGTAAGTCACTTCCTTCACCGCAAGACTCAAGGGACTAATGGCACCATAGCTTTGAAGTTGGACATGGCTAAAGCTTACGACAAAATGGAGTGGTCTTACTTGAAAGGAGTTCTGGAAAGGTTGGGTTTCCATAACAGATGGATTAATATCACAATGATGTGTATTTCTTCAGTTTCCTATCAAGTGTGTACTAGTGGACATTTGATGGGCACTATTTTTCCTAGTAGGGGTCTTAGACAATGGGATCCCCTCTCACCCTATTTGTTCATATTGGGTGCTCAGGGACTCTCAGCTGCTATGGCTAGTTTGGAACAGGCAGGTTTAATTCATGGGTGCAAGGTTGCAAGGCGAGCTCCAACCATTAGTCATTTATTATTTGCTGATGATTCATATTTTTTCTTTAGAGCAAACCTATGTGAAGCTGCGAAAGTTAAAGATTGTCTTGCTAAGTATGAACTTACTTCAGGTCAATCAGTTAACTTTCAAAAATCATCAGTTGAGTTTAGTAAAAATGTGGATCCATTCATGAGGCGTTTATTTTGTAATATTCTGGGTGTTCCGGTTGCTCATCAAGCTAAATCATATCTTGGCATGCCAATGTTTGTAGGACATAACAGAAATCAAGTGTTTGCATTTGTCAAAGACCGAATTTGGAAGCGCCTTAACAACTGGAGAAATAAGTTTCTCTCTTGGGGTGGCAGAGAGATCCTTATCAAAGCAGTTCTTCAGTCTATTCCTTCTTATATTATGAGTCTTTTTCTCATTCCGAAAGGAATTTGTGATTCCATTTATCGCATGTTTAATAGATTTTGGTGGCAAGGCAATAGGATTAACTCAGGTGGAATTAATTAGATTCGTTGGGATTTATTATGTTCTCCAAAGAAATTGGGTGGCCTGGGTTTTCGAAATATTCATGATTTCAATATTACTCTCTTGGGTAAACAATTTTGGAGAATTTTTACTAAATCTGACTCCTTGGTTGCTAGAGTCCTTAAAGCCAGGTATTTTCCTAGTAGCAATCTGGCTCAAGCTCAGTTGGGACGTCGACCTAACTACACATGGCGAAGCATTTTGGCAGCTAGAGAGCTAATTTTGCAGAATTATAAATGGCGGGTTGGCAATGGTGAAAAAATAAATATTTATGGTGATGCATGGTTGGTTGACTCTTTAAATCCCAAGATTAGTTCACATCCTGTGCCGGCTTTACTTAATTCTAAAGTGTCAACTCTTTTAATTGGAGACTCTTCTTGGAATTCTTCTCTTATTCAAGCGTATTTCAACAGCTTGGATATCAATAGAATTTTTCAGGTCCCTTTATCTGGCAATTATAATCAAGATGTGATCTATTGGCCTTTTGAACCAAATGGACAGTATAGTGTTAAAAGTGCTATCCGGCTGGTCCATGGTAATGCTCAACCTTTGGTAGATGTTAACTTTGCTTGGCAGTCTATGTGGAATTTGGCTATTCCTTTGAAGGTGCGTATCTTTTTGTGGCGTTGTATTACCGATACTCTTCCTACTAGATTTAACTTGTTTCAAAGGCATGTTGTGGATATTTCTGTTTGTCCTTTTTGTTCTGCTCTTATGGTGGAAATAACTCATCATGCACTGTTCTCTTACACTCACTCTCAATCCATTTGGATGGAAAGCTCTCTTGGTATTTGTTTTGATGTTCTTGCCTCAATTCCTTGCATTGTCAGTACCTGGTTATCTTCCTCAACCAGTGATGAGATTCATCAAGCTGTCTTTTTGTTGTGGATGATTTGGCATCAAAGGAATAAATTTATTTGGGAGCAACAGAGGATGAGTAATGGTGCGGTCCTTCGTATGGCTATTTGCTCACTTAATCAATGGGAAGTGGTGCATTAGAAAGATTTTAACTTCGATTCTTCTGCCTCTCCCCATTCTTTAGAGTTATGGTTTCCTCCACCGGTTGGGGTTATTAAATGCAATATTGATGCTGCAATTTTTGGGTCTGAAAATCGTGTTGGTTGTGGTTGGATTTATAGAGATTCTTCGAAGAACTTTGTGACTGCTTTTCATGGTTTGTTGTGCTATCCTCTTGAGCCTTTAATGCCGAAAGCTATGTCAGTTAAGGAAGCTCTGAAATGGTTGAAAGAAGAAGGTTTTGCTCGGGTGATTGTGGAAACTGATTGTGCTGTCCTCCATAAAACTTTGATCGCCCCTCTTCCTAATAATTCCCCTCTTGGGTTGATTGTTCAAGATTGCTTAAATCTAAGTTTTTCCTTTCAAAGTTGTTCTTTTACTTTCATTAGAAGATCTGGTAATGATCTTGCTCATATATTAGCTAGGACCTCTGTTGATTCTCCAGGAGTAAGATTTAATTCTCCTCCCCCTTGTATTCAGCAGCTGCTTTAATGAAATGGTCCATTTTTCTAAAAAAAAAAAAAGAAATACATTTTAAATTTTTTTTTTGAATCATTTGTTTTTCCTTCTCGACTAGTCAGGACAAATGTGAATTGCGTATCAAATGAGCAAGCAAACATGATATTCTGTGTAGGGACTGTCTTTTTTCTGCGGTATGAAATCTGTTTACTGACTAGAATTCATGCAAAAATGTGTGTACCATCTATAACTCCAATAAAATTATGTTATAAAAGTAACAATTAATATGTAATATTGACTGTAATTATATAAAAAAATTTAAAATTTTTTATTATCTTGAAAAATGGATAGTATTTTGAATTATTTTTGATCTCTGAATGTGTTTCATCAAACGACGGAGCAACAATCACATGTTTAACTATTGAACTAATAGCACGGGACATTCCGAAAATGTCTAGAAATCGTGTCTGTTGAATGTTGAAAACGATCTGCTACAACTTTCTGATGGCCATTTTCACAAATGATGAGAAGAAAAATTGCTACTTGTTATTGCACTGTTAAAAATTTGAAAATTTTCAATATTGTTCTCTCTTTTAATTCATCACATAAACTAATAAAAATATTCTTGTCCATTCGAAATAAATTATAGCATGCTATTGGATGACCATTAATTCATGACCTATAAATTTTAAAATTTTTTATGGTCTAGTTTTATCATTGCAAATAAAATTGTACTTATAGTTCATATAAATTATCAAAAATTGTTCGATTTCCTCATCAGAATCGGTAAAAAAAATCATCTATATCCATATACCTGCCAAAACAAAATAATTAATCCAAAAAATCATTAAAAATAATATCTATCTATAATAAAATAAAAGAAATATATTCCAACCAATTTCTAATAATAACAAAATTTTCTAGGTTAATTAAAAAAATCTAAACATCAAATAAAAAGTTTGTATAACGCAATAGATAATAAACCAAATAAATGCAAAAAGTAATAATGAGAAATTAAATTTGGATATTTAAAACCCAATCTTTTTTTTTCTTCGATCATGGCCAAAAACATCTCTCTCCAAAGTGAATTATCATGGATAAGTTTAACAGTTTTCCCAAAAAACAATCCATCTATTCTGTCAAGATTTTGCAATACTTTAAGACATTTAAAAATTGATTATTTATCTCGGCTCGATTGTGTTTCAAAATTATCCCCTGAATTATCAACTGATGTGAATGCTGTTCTTAAACTCATTTGTTTTCAAAAATTATATTTTTTTTTCTTTAAACTTTCTTCAATGCTAATCAATGCTTGAGCCATTGCATTTTGAAATAGTTCTCTTTTCTTTCTACTATTAAATTTTTCATTTCTTGCTTTTGTTAAGCTTTTCTTTTTATTTATATCTTCACCCCCTTCATTAGAAGTATCAAATTCTTTATTATTTTATTCATATTCACTAATAGAAGGGCTTTTAGTAAAACGATGAGAATGAGCTCCAGTAGCAATTGTATTACAATAAATAATGCACAGCTTCCCGTATTCCTTATAACCTTTCTTTCTAAATTTCCTTACCATCTTATTCACTTATTGGCAAAAAATATACATATATATATATTATTCTAAAAATGGATCATAATATTCATTATATACTGCTTATAATAATTGATAAATAATTTCATTAATATATAAATATACTTTGTAAAATTTTTGTCACACATCGTCACTTGCAACAAGTTGACCAGTTATTTAGTTGTATCCGATTCCTATCTATTTTAATAAATTATTGAAATGCTTTAATCGGTTTCTGAGACTATTACATTTATTCTTGAATTGAATTGGACTATACTCTCGATTTGTCTTCTTTTTCATAAAATCTTTAATTCGTGTCCATGCACTTTTAGTTAGAGTGATTGTTTTTCGATTTTTATTATTTACTTCCTCAACCATTAATGTTATAAAATGATGGAGCAATTTGTGGAGACCAAATTGCTCCATCATATTCAACCTCAACAGTGTTGCTATCATTTATATTCGTTCTTTGATCTAAGTTTTCCATCTAAATAAAACAAAACAAAACAAAACAAAAATATAAAAAATATAAAATTAAATAGTAAATAAATCATTTAATTCAAATTATAAAGCTATAATTGGATGGATTTTTTCTTTTCCACGACTGAACATATTTTCCTTTTGAAAAATTGTTACTAATTATATCCTAAGGTTCAGCTTAAATGACTTTAGCAATATTATACATCATTTCATAGCATTCTTTCATGACTAGATATATAAAATTGACTATTTCATGATTGTCAAATTATGCTAGCATACGTGACAAGTATTTCTAACATTACATCATCAGACATGTGTATACCCTAGACCATATATGCAATGTTTGCATGTGTTTAAATAATGAATATAAAAGCATTTTAAAAATGATGGACTTATATATATATATATATATATATATATATACACACACACACACATACACATATATATGTATATATATACATATATATGTATATATATATGTTAGAAGTGTGGCCGGATTAAAAGTCTATTTGGCCTATACTTCTATTTACATTTAAACCCATATTAAGTTAGGTTTAGGATTATCCTTTTATTTAATAGTATATTAATTCTTAACCATTAAATTAGTATTTGATGGACGTACTAGATCTAAAGTTAATAGGGTATATAAACTAGTCCTCTCTCCACCCTAATTAAGTTTAGCAAACAAAACAAAATACATAACGATCGTATTTTCGCTTTCCATCAAGCATTTGCTGCATAAAGAGGGTCAAGGGAGAGAAACTAGTTTACGACGTTCGTGATTGTCAAACTTCTCTTCATCATGTCGAATTCCGTTCAAGGTAAGTGATCTATTCACTTTTCTATGTGATTATTATTATATTCAAGATCCGAATGGGGCATGAATGTTTATGATGATGTCAGTATGAAATTAATGATCGAAATCTTACATGTGGTATCAGAGCCTGTGATTTTGAATAAATAATAATCCCTAGATTTATATTTTGATTATTATTTCTATTATGATGTTTATGAAATATTTATATATTGCTGCCGCCTAATGTTTGCTGCAGCCGCAATTAATTATTGATACAAGGTTGTGTACTTAGGGTTATGGACAGTAGCATGCATGTGCCATATATTGCCATAAAATATATATATATATATATATATATATATATATATATATATATATATATATATATTAATTGATGATGAGGTTGCCGCCGAATGAGTTTAGGGCAGTAGGGTTAAGATGATGATGAGATCCCGCCTTAATGAAATTTATGAAGTTTGGTTGTTGCCAAAGAAGTTTACTGCCGCCTAATGATATTGAAAGTGGTGGCCGAAAGAATTTATTTGATGAATGATGTTATTGTTTCCGTAATTGATGATGCTGCCGTAATAAAGAAGAATATTGCCACCTTGTGTGTTTAGGATAATAGCTAAGAGTTATTGTTTGGTTTGATATTGTATCAAATTATGATTGTATTATTTGGATCAAATTATAATTGTTTATTGTATGGAATTATTAATTATGGCAAATTATCTTTTGATCCATAAAGTTTAATAATATTGTATAAATTGATTTTAAAGTTTTGATTTTTATGTTTGGTCATATTAATGTTATTTTGACCTATAATCAAAACTTCAATCTTAATTTATTTCATGGGTATATTATTATTATTTTATGATAGTATGATCAAAATTAATTTATTTGTCACCAAGTGGCTAAATTAATTTTGAAAATGTGTGGTAATATATATTGAATGACATTAAGATTAAAATTAATTTGTTAGTCACCAAAGTGGCCAAATTAATTTGAATGTGTAGTCATATAATTTATGTATTTTATCATATGCTATTATAAATAATTTATTGGTTGATAGAAATTAAGGAATTTACCCAAAGGTAAATCAATGTTCTATAACTAATAAATATAAAGGAGAAAATTAATATACTATTGTCACATATATATAGTTATCCAAAGATGCTATATATATTTGGTAAAGTTTATTTAATTTTCTCATAAAGTTTAAATGGCATTCTAATGATAATAATGATATGTATTGTTGTGTTTACCCAAAGGAAACCTGCAATATATATTTAATGTATGTGCTTCCTGTATGAATCTGTTAATAAGTGAGCATTTTTATACTTGCAGCTATTAATCTTCACTCTCAAGCTTCTTCTGTTACCTTGTTCACTGGTGTGAATTTTTCTGAATGGAGCGAACAAGTCACTTTCCATTTAGGTGCTTTGGATCTTGACTTGGCGCTATTAGAGGATAAGCCTGCTGACATTAATGACACTAGTACAGAGGCTGAAAAGGCACACCATAAGGCATGGATAAGGTCTAATAGATTATGCTTGAATTTTATGCGAATGACAATTGCCAACAACATTAAGTCTACACTTCCTAGCACTGAAAATCAGAATGCCAAAGATTTTCTTAAGCTGGTGGAAGATAAGTTCCGTTCTGCTGATAAGGCACTTGCAGGGACACTTATGGCTGAACTCACGACCATGAAGTTTGATGGGTCAAAGAGTATGCAGCAACATGTCCTTGAAATGACTAATATTGCAGCAAGACTTAAGACACTAGGTATGACTGTGGAAGACTCCTTCTTAGTACAATTTATCATGAACTCACTTCCTACTGAATATGGACCGTTCCACATCAATTATAATGCATTAAAGGATAAGTGGAACATTGATGAATTGTCCAGTAAGCTTATTCAGGAGGAAGTGAGATTAAAGAAACAAGGAGTTCATTCTATTAACTTAGTGGGTCAAGGAGCTGGAAAAAGACTCAAACCAAAGGCCAAGAATTTCAAGAAAAAGGAACCTGCTAAAGTTTCACAGGTTGCTAATGATGAAAAGAAGGGACAAAAATTCGATAAATGTCACTTCTGCAAGAAGCAAGGACATTATCAGAAAGATTGCTTAAAACGTAAGGCTTGGTTCGAAAAGAAAGGTATACATTATGTTTCTGTATGCTTTGAATCAAACTTATCTGAAGTTCCTTCTAATACTTGGTGGTTTGATTCTGGTGCCACTACTCATGTTTCTAATATTATGCAGGGATTCCATTCAATCCAAACCATAAGCCCAACTAGCAACTTTTTATTTATGGGGAACCGAATGAAGGCCCCAATTGAAGGTGTAGGGACTTATCGATTGACATTAGATACAGGGCATCACTTGGATCTAATGAACACTCTCTATGTACCTTCGATTTCTAGAAATTTGATTTCTGTTTCTAGACTTGATGCTAGTGGATATACCTTTAAGGGTGGACATGGTTATTTCAATTTGTATAAGAATAATTCCTTTATCGGTTCTGGAATTCTTATGGATGGTTTATATAAATTGAAACTTGATGATGTTTTTTCTGAATCCCTATTTAATGTTAATCATAATATTGGAATAAAACGTAGTTTGGTGAATGAATATTCTGCTTATTTGTGGCATAAACGTTTGGGTCATATATCCAAAGAAAGATTAGAAAGATTAGTAAAGAATGAGATTTTACCAAATCTAGATTTTACTGATCTTGGCTTATGTGTGGAATGCATTAAAGGCAAGCAAACCAAACATAGCAAGAAAGGAGCCACAAGAAGCAGTCAGCTTCTTGAAATAATACACACTGATATTTGTGGACCTTTTGACACTCCGTCCTTTAATGGAGAAAAATACTTCATCACCTTTATAGATGATTTTTCACGGTATGGTTATATCTATTTGTTGCATGAAAAATCTCAAGCTGTAAATGCCCTTGAGGTGTTTGTAAAGGAGGTTGAAAGGCAACTAGATAGAAAAGTGAAAATTATAAGATCAGATAGAGGTGGTGAGTATTATGGAAAGTATGATGAATCTGGACAATGTCCTGGTCCGTTTGCCAAGTTCCTTGAAAGTCATGGCATATGTGCACAATATACTATGCCAGGCACACCGCAACAAAATGGTGTGGCAGAAAGGCGAAATAGAACATTAATGGATATGGTTAGGAGTATGATAAGTAATACCTCATTACCCAAAAGTTTGTGGATGTATGCATTAAGAACTGTTGTATATTTGTTAAATAGGGTTCCTAGTAAAGCAGTTCCTATAACTCCTTTTGAGTTATGGACTGGAAGGAAACCTAGTTTAAGACACCTGCATGTTTGGGGTTGTCCAGCAGAAGCAAGAATTTATAATCCACATGAAAGAAAATTGGATTCTCGAACAGTTAGTGGTTACTTTATTGGTTACCCAGAGAAATCCAAAGGGTACAGGTTTTACTTTCCAAACCACAGTTCTAGAATTGTTGAAACAGCTAATGCCAAATTTTTAGAGAACGGTGAGGTTAGTGGGAGTGCTGAAAATCAAGTTGTGGATATTAATGAAATAAGGGTTGATGTTCCATTGCCCATAAATGTTCTTAAATCCATAACCACAACAAATGTTGTCCCTGATTTGGAAGAACAAAATAATCAAGAACAACATTTGGATAACGAAGAAGTACCCCATGAAGAACCTAACTTACCACCAACTCATACAAATGAACCGGTTGGTATAGCCTTAAATAAACCTGTAAGGGTTAGAAGGTCAGCTATTCCGAATAATTATGTGGTTTATTTGCAAGAGTCAGATTTTGATTGTGGCATTGATAATGATCCTGTTTCATTTTCACAAGCCATAGGTAGTGATAAGTCTGAAAAGTGGATTGATGCTATGAAAGAAGAGTTAGAATCAATGGCTCAAAATAATGTCTGGGATCTTGTAGACTTGCCAGAAGGTTCTAAAAGGGTTGGCTGTAAATGGGTCTTTAAGACCAAACGCCACTCAAATGGCAATGTTGAAAGATATAAAGCTAGACTTGTTGCCAAAGGTTATACTCAGAAAGATGGCATTGATTATAAGGAGACTTTTTCACCCGTCTCAAAGAAAGATTCTTTGAGAATAATTTTGGCATTAGTAGCTCATTTTGATTTAGAGTTACATCAAATGGATGTGAAAACAGCCTTTCTGAATGGGGATCTTGAGGAGGAAGTTTATATGGATCAACCTGAAGGTTTTTCCATTGAAGGTAAAGAAAGTATGGTGTGTAAATTGAAGAAGTCAATATATGGACTTAAACAAGCTTCATGGCAATGGTATATTAAGTTCAATAATACCATTACTTCTTTCGGTTTTGAGGAAATCACTGTTGATCGGTGTATTTACCGAAAGATCAGTGGGAGTAAGTTTATATTTCTAGTTCTGTATGTTGATGACATTTTGCTTGCTGCTAATGACTTGGGTATATTGCATAAGACTAAAGAATTTCTTTCTAAGAGTTTTGAAATGAAAGATATGGGAGAGGCATCCTATGTGATTGGAATTTCAATATTCCGTAAGAGATCAGAAGGTTTATTAGGACTGTCTCAGAAAGCCTATATTGAGAAAATTCTTGAGAAATTTAACATGAGCAAATGCTCAGCAAGTGTAGTCCCTATTCAAAAGGGAGATAAATTTAGTCTTATTCAATGTCCAAAGAATGATGTAGAACGTAAGGAAATGGAAGCAATTCCATATGCTTCTGTTGTGGGCAGTTTGATGTACCTTCAAACCTGTACTAGACCCGACATCAGTTTTGCAGTAGGGATGCTGGGTAGATATCAAAGTAATCCTGGTATTGATCATTGGAAAGCTGCAAAGAAAGTGTTGAGATACCTTCAAGGAACAAAGGATTACATGCTCACTTATAAGAGGTCTGATCATTTAGATGTGATTGGATATTCAGATTCAGATTTTGCTGGGTGTGTTGATAGCAGAAAGTCAACGTTTGGCTATTTGTTCCTATTAGCTGAAGGAGCAATTTCATGGAAAAGTGCCAAACAGTCTATTATTGCTTCATCCACTATGGAAGCAGAATTTGTAGCTTGTTATGAGGCTACAATTCATGCATTATGGCTGCGGAACTTTATTTCAGGGCTTAGGATTGTCGACACCATAAGCAAGCCGCTGAAAATTTATTGTGATAATTCTGCAGCAGTTTTCTTCTCTAAAAATGACAAATATTCCAGAGGCGCAAAACACATGGAATTAAAGTATTTTGTTGTTAAAGAGGAGATTCAGAAACAAAGAGTGTGTATAGAACATATTAGGACGGATCTTATGATTGCAAATCCTCTAACTAAAGGTTTACAACCAAAGACATTTAAAGGACATGTGCTTAAGATGGGTCTTGGTTGTATTGATGATTGATAATAATGTTTAACACTCTTGAGCTCAATAATGACATGTTTCTGAATTTTATATTTCTTATTCATTGTGTTTATGTATACATGATTGTTTGAATGAGAAATATGTATGTATTTTCATAACAAGTATGTGGACTGTATGTTGTTTATATACAACTTATGAACCTAACATAATAAGTTCTTGATGTAGTGGTATATGGAAGGGAGTATGCGACTATACTGTGTATGACCGCCATAACCCGCATTATGAAATTTGTTATGTTGAGGTGTTTATGATGTTAACGGTTTATAAGATTTAATCTTTGCTAGCCTTATGTTATACTATTAAATATGATGATGGAACATCCGGCCAAGTGGGAGAATGTTAGAAGTGTGGCCGGATTAAAAGTCTATTTGGCCTATACTTCTATTTACATTTAAACCCATATTAAGTTAGGTTTAGGATTATCCTTTTATTTAATAGTATATTAATTCTTAACCATTAAATTAGTATTTGATGGACGTACTAGATCTAAAGTTAATAGGGTATATAAACTAGTCCTCTCTCCACCCTAATTAAGTTTAGCAAACAAAACAAAATACATAACGATCGTATTTTCGTTTTCCATCAAGCATTTGCTGCATAAAGAGGGTTAAGGGAGAGAAACTAGTTTACGACGTTCGTGATTGTCAAACTTCTCTTCATCATGTCGAATTCCGCTCAAGGTAAGTGATCTATTCACTTTTCTATGTGATTATTATTATATTCAAGATCCGAATGGGGCATGAATGTTTATGATGATGTCAGTATGAAATTAATGATCGAAATCTTACAATATACTAAGCTCTCCAGGCAGATATTGGCAAGATGAAGCTCCACAAGAAGATAACATCTTCCCATAATTGTTGTAGTTTATAATTGGCAAAGGAAGTTAAACGACATATCTTTTTGTGCCACCTAAAGACAAAATTGACTATTACGAAAGAGGTTCTTCTTCTTCTTTTTTTTTTTTTTTTTTAAATATCTAAATTTTAAATGTGAATAGGCCCCTTCAAAGTTCAAAATCGAATATTTGGTCATGGTTTTCTACAGATGTCCATGTTTGTTGGATTGCCAATCTTTCAATGAACCATCCTGAAAGACCTTGACTCTTCTAATAACTTCTAGCATGCCTCAATATGTAGCCTTGTTAGTTTTTCTTTACGTATTGGTCAATGGTCAGTGCCTCGTGCGCGATACAAAAGGAAAATGATTTGTACAAAACTTGTACAAATTGCATTATGTAATAATATGGACAAAACAAATATATAGTAAAAAATGCCTTTAATTTGACATTTTAAAATGATTTATTATTTATTTAAAGATAATTAGCTATTATGTAAATCTTATAAAAAAAATATAATTTCTTTAAAATCAATGTCAACTAAGAGTGACGTGCATCAACTTAATCAACTTTAAAAAATATATTTTGTAAAGCAAAACTAATACTACACTTTTATTCCATTGAATGAAATATTTACTTCCCTTCAAAGACGTGTATATTTTTTTTATTTGATTAAACCTTATTACTCTCTAATATAATGTTATGTGTCAATTCAATTTCTTTAAAATCTTCAAAATATTAGAAATATAAATGAATAGTGAGAATTTAAATTTCTAGACTTATGCATAATTTTTTGGTTCTCACCATGTGGTATCCTAAATGAACCCTAATTCATGGGGTTGTTTACCAATTGTAAAAGGTACCTTTAAGCCCGTACCACATTCAAACTAATTTTCGTTCGAGCTGAGAAGGTTTTTTACGGGAGACAAAACTCTGACTCCAGATTTTAAATGGCTACGTATACGAAAAATCAAATTCACGATTTCGCTCAAGTTAGGCGAGTTTTTTGCCAACTTACTTGCACCTTGAAATTTAGGCTTATACATAATTAACTATGCTGAAACGTATACTGAATAGAATGTATTTCTATCAATTTTATTTTTTAGAGCGTTTTCTATTTTTCATTTGTTTATCCAACTTATTATGATAAATCACTATAAATGAAATTTATTGAAAAATTTTAAAATTTGTGCAAAATATAATAAATAATAAATAACCTTCTTCTATTTTTTTGGGTACAAAATGGTGAGCAAGGCGCACGAGAACAAACTACTACTCCTATTCTTTCACGTAACGTAATTAAGATTACTTTTCTCATGGACTCGGTCAAATCAATTCAACAGAAAATTCTTCATAGAGTTTAGCCATTTAGCCTCGTATAAATTTGCAACCTTTGTCATCTTAGCTTCTCTATTCTCCCAGAATGGACCCATTAAAGAACGCCAGTGAAGCAGGAAATATTGATGGCCTATATGCAGTAATTAGAGAAAATCCACATATTTTATGCCTTATTGATGAGGTACCATTTGCGGAAACTCCATTACACACAGCTGCAGTTTCAGGACATATCCAATTTGCTTCAGAGATCATGAGGTTAAAGCCATCGTTTGCTAGAAAGTCAAACCAAGAGGGATTCACCCCAATCCATGTTGCTCTGCAAAAGAACCATTCCGAAATGGCGCTCTGGCTGATACAAAAAGACAGTGAGCTTGTTCATGCTAAAGGAAGAGAAGGAATTACTCCTTTACATTATGTAGTTGAGCAAGGTTATGTTGATTTGGTAGAAACGTTTTTGTCAGTTTGTCCCAAAGCAATTGAAGATGTCACCGTTCGGAACCAGACTGCCCTGCATATAGCTCTTATAAACAATAACTTAGAAAGTTTTCAGCTCCTTATTAATCAGCTTTCGAAGGAGCATGATGAAGAGGATAATGATTGGAAGAAAATGGTACTAAACTGCAAGGATTTGGAAGGGAACACTGTGTTGCATATAGCAACCATTAGAAACCAACCCCAGGTAATTAATCTCACCTCTTTCTATTTCATATTTTATTTCAGCTGTAATAACTAATTTAATTGTTTTTCCTTCCGTGTTTGTGGCTTGGGAACAGGCTTTACGACTATTGATAAGGTACAACAACGCAAATCCAGGAATGCTGGAAGCTGGGGCAGTCAACAAAAATGGCAGAACAGCATTGGATATGGCTTTAAGCTGCTCATATGACTCTACACATATACAAGACTTACTCAAGGAGATTTCTTCGAAAAGTGTAACTAAATCAAATCCAATTGCTCTGTCACCAGAACGGACTCAGAATCAGGATCTGGCAATACCAGTATCTCCTGAATCAGCAGGCCGAAACAATTTGACCCGACAAAGCATACTTGATTGGGCAAACTACTTCAGGTTCGAGTTTGGAAAGGACAAGAAAGAAGTAACCAGAAGTGATTTGTTAGTGGTGGCTGTACTAATGGCCACAGCTACTTACCAGGCTGGCTTGAGCCCTCCTGGTGGGCTTGGGGAGAGTAAATCTGAATCGTTGCTGGCTTCATCGAAGCCAGGGCTGTATGTTATGTTCATATTCTTTAACAGTATGGGATTTTTTATATCCCTGAACACAATCAGGGTGCTTATATATCAGTATCCTCTGTACTGGGAAACTTACATGGCAATGTTGGGGATGATTGTGACTTATGATATCTCATTCTTTGCAATTTCTCCGACCGGATATTTGGTGACGACATTTGAAATAATTTGCGCAGCCATGCCTCTTGTAGCCGCAATTGTACCCCCTCTGATGAGATTATGTTGCAAAAGACTTGGAAGAAAGTCGAAACATTAGGCTTAACTTCTGCATTTTGCTTCTAATGCAGCTTCTGTTCCTTGCTGAATTTTCTTAGTATTGATCTTTGTTGTACTTTAGCTTAGTTGGTATTAGGTAGATCAATGTATGGCTGCCTCTTTTTTTCTAGTTAAGTATTTTAAGTTGCAGAATTGGATTTGTCAATGTTGATGTAACTCATGTACAAGATATCAGCAACAATATAAATAGAAAGAAAAGAAGTTATGAAGTTTGGAGCTTCCTCATATTATATCATTTTCAATTTGATTTGCAGAATCATTACTTTTTCAGTTTACATTTGGTTTTTCACATTTGCATCAGCTAAGCCATATGCATTGGCCAGGTTAACAGGGTCATTAACTTTTCATTCTAATAACATTCCAGTCAGAAATTATCGATTTGTATCCAAAATATAATTAACTCAATTATTGTTTTATTATAATAAAGGTATAAATGGCTGCGAATTAACTGTCAGATGAATGGAACTTGATACATCATCATAGAAAGGAATATGATCTCTGTAATATTTCTGTACCTACAAGAATCAATTGAGATTTTAGAGATTGTAGATCATATAAATACAAAGTAATGTTTAGGTAAAAGAAAAGGAAGGGCTTCAAAGAAACCTCATCAATGGCGTTCATTGGTGCTTCACAAATCCACAAGGCATTCACTCTCATTGCTCCTTCACGAATCCGCCACTTTACATTTGACAGGATTTTTCTCCAAGCATTTCGCGTCCATGGCTTCCAAGATCTCTGGGAATATTTGCGTATTTGAGCAACCTTGCAGACTAAGTTTCAAGCGATTTTAACTTGAAAATGCTCGGAAGACTTTCAAGATTAGTGCAGTAATCTTTCCTAAGCACTTGCATATCTCTGCTAGTCACAATAATTCCACATACAACACCAAACCAATTACGGTTTCTAACTAGTTGTGCAACTGCTCTGAACTGTCCACATCGTAAAGAACAATTAAAACCTTTGTTGAAGTTGTGCTTTAGTTGCTGCAACTTGGTCCAAGCTGGAATTTTAGATTTTTTTTATAGGAAGAAAGATACAGCAAATTTCAGTGTTCTTTCTTGCTCTTATTACTGTCACTTTGATCATTTGATCATCTTAGTCTCTCATTCTTTTTAAAAATATCCAACAACCTTTTTTATTACTGTGTATTTCATTGTACCATTGAATAATGAAAGAAAGCGAAAACAATTAAATGAGCATGCCGGTTGATGTGGGCGGAGTTCCATTTGAAAGTTTTTCTTGAGTAAATATGGCTTTACAGAATTCTTATGTGAGATTAGCATGTTTTAACTTGTTAAATCACGTTTTGCTAGTTATGCAGAGCTGTCTAGCATTCTCATCGACTATTTCCTTAGTTCTTTGATTTCCTTCTTCAATGGTCTCTTGTGCATAACCGGCACGTTTTTGTGCCTTATTAGCTTCAGTTTCCCAGTCAATCCTCAAAATGAATGTTAGTAACAATGTCAAGGCAGCAGTTATTCCCACCAGGAATCCCAACAGCAACCCTCCGAGCCCGAGCGCTGCCTTAAACGCTAAAAGCACAGCTACCGGCAAGGCCAGAAGATAGAATCCACCAAGACAGGCATATGTACCCAGCCATGGCCTAGCTGTTCCCCTCACAATTCCTCCACAAACTGTTAGAGGAAAGTTTATCACTTCCAGCAAAGCCATTATCAACATCATCTTCTTCGCACCTCTTATAATGCCGTTGTCATGGCTAAACAGTGGCGCCCAAATGCCTCTTGCTCCTACCATCACCAAGGCACCAATGCAACCCGACACAAAACTCAGTGCCAGAGAAACATACCCTGAACGGTAAGCAGGCCCTGCTCGATTTGCCCCGAGCTCGTTAGACACACGGATTGAAGCACATGTTGCGAGCGAAATCATAACAGAGAAGAGCAAGTAGTCGAAATTTAGTACAATGGCTAAGACCCCCACGACCTGCCTTGCATTAGCCAACCTCCCCGTGAGCAAGACCAGGATCTCCCAGCACCACCATTCAAGGCAAGTGGTGAAGCAACACGGTCCAGAAAGCTTCAGCAACTGAATCCAGTCGGATACGCTTTGATCTAACCATCCTCCTTCCTTCCATTTCCCTCCCTTTCGATTTTCGGTCACCAGAACATACAAGGCTAGTAAGATCATAACTAGCAGATCAGTTATCCATATAGCCATGGATACCCCAACAAGACCCTTTGATTTAGCAAGAAAGATATTGATGGGAATATGTAAAGCAAGGCCTAAAGCAGAGCTGAACATTATAGGAAATGTTACACTTTGTGAGCTCAAGTAAGATTTGAGAGGGCAAAGAAAAGAAGTGATAGCTAAATCTGGTAAAAGATATAAAAGATAAGTTTTTGCTACAATTGAAATATCTTGTTGTTGACCAAAATGTATGAGAATTTTGTCGACATTAAGCCACAAGAAAGATACAGGCAGAGATATGAACAGCAATAAGAAAAGCATCATTAAAAGGGTCTTATGGAGTAGCCTAAAATTCTTAGCCCCATAAGCTTGACCGCAGATAGGTTCCATGGCACCACAGAGACCATTCAAGACAGAGAAGCCAGTAACATTAGCAAACGTGAACCCGAGGGCCCCACCGGCTAACCGGAGCTCTCCAAGGCTGCCAAGAAAAGCAGTAGTAATAGCAATCTTGACAAACCATGTCAAATTCATCGCTATTAAAGGAAGGACTATCCCTGCTTGTATTTTCAGCTCTGCAAGTAGCCATTTTGGTGTGAGCAATGAAGGCTGAGATGTTTTGGCAACTGGGTTGTCTTCAAAATTTGAAATTGTGGAAGACATTATGGCTGAGCAAAATAAGTTGATGGGTTAATACTCAAATTTATAAATTAAATTGTTTGCTGAAAGTTGGGATAAGGATGATTAAGGTTGAGTGCATGAATTTCGTGAGGGTGTTAGTTTCTAAAGAAAGCACGAAATTGTGGCTTTTCTTTTAATATTGGCCAGTTCAGAAAAGAGGAGTTTTTGGTGGATTCATATAGTGCATGGTGAGACAGACTGCAGAAGCCGTATTTATCTTGCTTATTACTTTTAATATATCTTAAAATATAACATTTCTTCTTTTTTAAAATATTTTTCAGTCAATAACTGTTGCTCAACGGATTCTCCTACTACTTTAACTGCCAAAATGGGTTCCTTTCTTACTAATTTTAGTTATTTATATATGTTATTCTTGATATGAGAATAAGACACTGGAATTATTCTCTCTTTTTTACAATATATATGGAAGTATGATTGCGGGTTCTAATTCAATAATGCAACAAATATAAATAAAAATACTGATAGAAATGAATATAAGTATATAATATATATTCACACAAAAACCAAAGTTAAATTAAAAAGTGAAATATAAAAAAAAAATTCTCATTAAATTTATTTTGTTAATTTTGAAGTACAATGAAAAAAAAAAGAATTATAGAATTTAAAAATAAAAACACATTTGTACACGTGAGATTCATGAGAATGAACCGACCAATTTTTCGAGTTTAGGAGAATATTGGCGCTGTGGGCATCAAACTATTATTTCTTGAAATTGCCACCGACAATTTACTGGATATGCTAATGTTCTTCGAGAGGTAATTATTCTCCTTATCTTTCCCGATAGATCCTAGAAGATTAGAAATTAAATGAGGTAAGATGGAAGGTGAACAAGCAATCCGATTGGATCCGTAAGACTGTATGAGCTGCAATAAGACACGCTCGGTCGAACCGGGTATAAGCACTTTAAAGTTAAGTTAATAAGATTTAGAAAAAGAATTTAAAAAGAGAGTTTTAAAGATTTAATTCCTATTGTTATTTGCTTTAGGCTATTTATAATGCGTGTGAGAAATCACTCGAGTATCAAAAATAGATCTTCTTAGATATCAGAGCAGGTGAACGGTGATGTGACATAAAATAGTTAGAAGGCATAGACTGCTAGCTTGTTAGTGGACTTTGATAGTGGGTATGCCCTGTTAGTTCGATGGGATAGCTCGCGCCACCAGCTCATTGAATGTCAGCTATTTGTTCTGTGTCTTGACTTGAGAGTGGATCAGGCCCAATAAATGATAGTATTATTGTCTTTGAAGGCAAATTTATTCAACGACACAAGTATATGTAAATAATTATTCACTTTTTGTTTTTAAAGTCATAAGTAATTATTCCTAAATGCACTGTGTAATTAATGTGATCATCATCAGAATGTTTAGTTCTAGAAAATTAAGATTAAAGGAGAGAACATGCAGAACTGAAAAATAACCTATAGAATTCTTGGTGGGTTTGGTATTTAACCAGAAAAATATAAACAAAATTATTATTTATCTTTTAAGTCTCAATCGTGATTTTAAAATGCTTTGGCCTCTTTATAGCACCAAAGGGTTAATGAAATTAAAGTTGATGAATATATAATGCATTGATGATTAATTATAATTATAAAGGTACAAGCAATAATTCTGTGGCCCTGTATGTGTAATATATTTTGGGGCTAAATTGGTTGAGCTTGTAGCCTTTTCCTTAATTTTCCAGCCAGAAGTAACAAGATGTTTTTTAAAATAGTATTTTTTAAAAAATTATTTAAAAAATTGGAGTGTTTTGAAAATTATTTAAAAAATTAGAATATTTTTTTTATCAATACTACAGTGAAATTTATCAGAAATGTAGGAATCGAGAGAGTAAAACTTGTTGCTATATGAAACTGTAGCAGTAATTTGAAATCGCAACAGCCTGCTGCGATTTCAATGTTAGGTTTGAAACATTGAAACCGCAGCAGGTTGTTGCGGTTTCAGATTTGACACTTATACTGAAACTGTAACAGTTTATTGTGGTTTTAGTATAAAAATTTTACTCCGTGCATCCCACAGTTTGAAACCGTAATTAGTTGTTAAGGTTTTAAAATCACTCCAAAATTCTAGATATTTTTACAAACACGCCAAATTTTTAAGTATTTTTAAAAAAACATTAATTATAAAAATGTTCCCTAGTAATAAGTGTTCTATATTTATGTACTTCCACAAAATTTCAAGATATACTGAATTTGTATATTTGTGTGTTTTCAATATTATTGATATCAACTTTATGTTGATGGAATTATCAGAGAAAATCTTATATATTAAAATTTTAAGGAAAATAATAAGTGATAACCGGACACTCAATTATGGAGTCCAGAGAACCGAGCTCATCGGAATATTCATCCTCTAAGTAGCTCGGTATTCGAATGCTGCTAAAAGAATTTCTACTATTTAGGATACTTTTAAAGTCCTGAGAAGATTCCAATTCCATTATAACGGAAATTATTTGAGATTTACCTTATTTGATCGTACAAATCAGGTTTTGATAAGAATACTGCCTGAATGAGGAATACTACTTAATTTGGGATAATGCTTGAATAGGGACTTGCATTCCTATTCGAACTCTGCTATATATTCCTATTTAGACTCTTTCTATCTAATTATATAAATAGGTAGGAATCCAGGTATGAGGATAATCCAACACTCTCTCTTAATTCCCCTAAAATATTTTTGCCGCTTTCTGACTTGATCGTCGAAGTCTCCGTTATTGAAAACCTACCGGATTTTGTGTTTTTCAGATGACTTGCTCTAGACGACAGCCCAAAAAATTCGAACTGTCATCATTTGATGCGGTGAGTGTCGAGCTTGAGATTTTTCCTTTGACGGTAGATCTTTTTCCTGACTTAAATACTACCCCCATCCCACTAGAAAATCAACCTGAGCAAATTTTGCCATTACCAACACAATAACTTTTTCCCCAAATACCAACCCATGCACAATCAACCGCCCTTATCCCAGCTATTCTTGGTTTTACTCCGTAAACTGCTCGAGCCTTTTTAGCAACCTTATCGGCCATGGTCGCTCAGGCACCTCCTTCAGCCATCATACCTGCTCCCCACCTTTACCCAGTACCCTGGCTCCAGGTTCAACCATAACTTTGACAGTTGAGCAGTTTAAGAGGCTTTTTGAGGAGCGAATGTAGAAGTACTAGAACTAGAATACCCTGTAATATCAAAGAAATTTCAGACTTGCAAAGGTAGATTCTGGCCACCCTTTCCCTAAAATTTGATTGCCAAATTTGCCCAAGTATAATGGCAACACTGAGCCCCGAGTTTATCTGGATCAGTTCCACCACACCATGCTGGTATACACCATTGAAGATGCCGTATTGTGTAAGATCTTTCCTCAAACTCTCACTGAGTCTGCCCAGATATGATTCTGTAAGTCGCCTGAGCACTCAGTTTACACCTTCAAGCAATTCAGCGATATGTTTATAGCAACCATCCGGCCCATAAAGGTTTCAGCCGATCTCAACCAAGTCCAATAAGAGAAAGATGAGCCTTTGAGAGCTTACGTATAAAGGTTCAATGTTGTGGCGATGGACATCTATAATTTGAATCTAGAAGTGGCCATTAATGCTTCGATCTGCAATATAAGGTGCCGAGACTTCAGTGATTCGCTGAGCAAAAAGCCAGCAAATAAATTTACCGAACTCATGTCACAGACACATAAGTATATTAGGATGGATGAAGCTCGTCGACTTCGATATAGCTCTCAGATAGAGACATAGAAAGAGACTCGAAACCAGCTAAGGAAAGAAACAATACAGGCCGGGATGATTCTAGAAACAGAGGGCCAGGTAACTCTAACTGAGCTTTTGTAGTTTCCACCCCGTGCTCAGGGGACTAACATGAAGATTGGTGGATGCCCTTAAAAGCAACTAGATCCCAGATTTTGGCATGGTTGAAGGAAAATGACCGAGTTAATTAGCCAAGACCCATAAGGGAAGAACACAACAAAGATTAAAGCTTGTACTGCTCTTTTCATAGGGATAATAGGCATGAGACAAATCACTGTAAGCAGCTAAAATGGGAGATTGAATTCTCAATACAGAAGGAAAAGCTCAGACAGTTTGTAAAAGATGAAGACAAGAATAACAGGGACCGAACTCCATCACCCCGGTGATAAGAGATGAATAAAGCAAGCTCTAGCAAGAAAGTTTTGACCGGGGTCATCCATGTTATTGTGGGAGGAAAACATTATGACATTTTTTATGATTCTAAGAAATAAAAAGTTAAAGAAGTGTTCTCTCTGGGATCCAATTCGTCTGTTTTCAGTTATGTGTAATTCTCATATGCTGATGGCACTCATGTTCACTAACCATACACTAATTCACTGGTGGTAGAAGCTCTCATCCAAGACTATTTAGTCCAATGAATTTTAGTAGATACAGGAGGTGCATTCAACCCGATAACTCTTCAAGCATCAAAAGGCATTAGGCATGTCCACTAACATCCTTAAGCCAGTGTCAGCTCTGCTTATAGAGATATCAGGACAGCTGATTCAAGTGGAAGGGTCTATTAACGTAGATCTTCAGCTCAGAGATAAAGTAGTTATCCGAATATACACAAGCTGTTTCATGGTGGTAGATATACCTCTTGCCTACAATGTTATCTTTGGGTGACCCCTGTTAACTGCAGTGGACGCATACATTTTTATGCATAAATTGTTGCTTAAGATCCCAGCTTTAGAAGGTATTGCAGTGCTTAGAGGTAATCAAAAGATATCTCGGGAAGCTTATGTTACAATGTTGAAGGAAGCGAACCAAGCACTACCTTTGGATACGCTGGATCTTCCAATTAAAAATCAGCTCGAAAAGCTGATCCCCTTGATTCATTGCAATAAGTTGAGCTCGCACAGGGCAAAAAAGTCAAGATCGCTTATAATAAAATGGGGTTTGAAAGAGATGCACTCGTGGCGATACTCACAAAATTTATGGATGTGTTCGTCTGGTAGCCTTTAGATAATAAGGGGATATCTCCTGAGGTAATATGCCACTCACTTAATATCAAACTTGATTACAAGCCTGTCAAGCAAAAGAAGCGGAATCATGTTCTCGAGTGGCAATTGGTCTAAAAAATGGGTTCATAAGGGAGGTCTTATACTCGGACTGGTTATCAAATGTAGTCTTAGTAGCGAAAGCTAATGAAAAGTAGAGAATGTGTGTTGACTTCACTAGTTTAAATAAAGCTTGCCCCAAAGACAGCTATCTATTGCCTAATATCGACCTTTTTGTTGACTCCATTGTTGGATTTGAGGAATGTACCTTTCTGAATGTCTCTACTAGTTATCATCATATTCCAATAAATCTAATCGATGAAGAAAATACCGCATTCATCACTCACCGAGCTACTTATTGCTTCGGGCTCAAGAATATAGGTGCTACTTATTAGAAGCTAATGAATAAGCTTTTTTCCCATCAGTTCAGAAGAAATATGGAGGTCTATGTGGATGACATGATAGTCAAGAGCAAGCATTGGGAGACTTGCCAACAGAACTCGCAGAAAATCTATCAACTCTAAGAAAGTTCTGTCTTGAGCTTAACCCAGAAAAGTGTGCTTTTGGGGTACAGTCAAGGAAGTTCCTAAGGTTCATGATCTCTATAAGAAGGGTAAAACCCAATGCAGCGAAAATCCAAACCATTTTAGAGATGGAGCCGCCAAAGTCAATCAGGAAAGTTCAGAAACTTGACGAAAAGATAACAACACTCAGCAGGTTTATCTCTTGTTCGGCTAAACGTTGTCTCTTATTTTACAAGGCTCTAAAAAATCTAAAAAATTTCGAGTGGACTCCGAAATGTTAGCAAGCCTTTGAAAAATTAAAGCAGTTCCTCAGCACACCACTATTGCTGAGTAGACCTCAAATGGGTGAAACATTGTATATGTATCTAGCGGTTTCATTTGGAGCCAATGGTTTAGTTTTGGTCAGGGAAGAAGCTAACTAGCAGTTTCCTATTTATTATACCAGTAAGGTGATGAGAGGTGCCGAACTAAAATATCCCATATTGGAGCAGTTAGCTCTAGCACTTGTAATATTGGCTATCAAGTTCGGCCTTATTTTTAATCCCACATAGTTATAGTTCAAACAAACACTAACTTGAGGAAAGTGCTCCAAAGACCATAAGCATCAGGGAGGCTTACTGAGTAGGCAACTCAGTTGGGAGAGTTCGATGTTTGATACGAGGCCCGTTCTGCCATGAAGGCCCAAATTTTAGCTGACTTTATAGCTAAGTTGAATGCCCCACCTTTAGAGCCAAAAACTCGATCTTGGAGTATGTTTGTTGATGGAGCATCCTCATCAGAAGGAGCTGGGGTTGGAGTGGTCCTTATCGGGCCAGACAAGATAAAGGTTAGAGGGATGGCCCACATAGCATTCCCTACCTCCAATAATATTGTGGAGTATGAGACTCTTTGTTTTGGACTGCAGCTTGCCATTGGTGTAAAACCATATTTCTTGGCTATTTTTTTTTAACTCTCAACTTTTTGTTAGCCAGTTGCTCGAAAAATTTGAAGCCAAAGAATATAATGATCTGTATAAAGAGCTAGTAGCCACCTTGCTGTCTCAACTGGAAAAGTCGGGTGCATGGTCAATTGAACAAATACCTCGGGCAGAGAATCAAGGGTACGCTTTAGCCAAGCAAGCTTCGCTTCAGAGCAATGTATGTGATGCAGACATGGTGTGGTCAATACTTTTGACACTAGCATATGAAACATAGATAGTTAAACACGCAGGAACTAATGGACAGCTAGCGATTGCCTATTTTGCCAATACCTTAACATAAGAGTTCTTCCTGATGATCAAGTCCAAGCTCAAAAGAATGTTCGGTAGTCCAGTTGTTATGCCATCTTGAATGACAAGTTATATTAGCGATCTTTTTCACATCTCTGGACACTCTGCTTGAGCATAGAAGAAGGCAACTATGTGCTTAGAGAAATACATAAAGGCATTTGTGCTGTGCACGAAGGCGCACAGGCCATAACTCGGAAAGCCCTATTGGAAGGTTATTACTAGCCCAGGATGGAGAAAGATGCCAAAGAGCTTATTTAAAAATGTGATAAGTGCCAACAGTTCGGTAACATAACACATCAAAAGTCGACCCACTGAGTGCCTATCTATAACCCTTGGCCGTTTGCTCAACAGGGTATTGATATTCTAGGCCCTTTTCCATTGGCTATAAGGCAGCAAAAGTTTTTGGTTGTTGCAGTTGGTCACTTTACCAAGTGGGTTAAAGCAAAGCCCTTAGCCACTATCACACTTGCAAATATAATCAAGTTTCTCCAGAAGTCTACTATCACCAGATTCGGGATCCCACACACCATCTTTACTGATAATGGCAAACAGTTCAATTGTTCATCCTTCAAGGATTATTGTGCGAAGTTAAAGATCCAGTTGTGCTTTACTTTGATGTACCATCCACAATCAGATGGCATGACTGAATTGACTAACCGAACTCTTTTGGTTGGGCTCAAGAAGAGGCTTAATAATGCAAATGGCCTTTGGGTGGATGAGTTGAATAATGTGTTATGGGCAGATCGAACTTTTCCCCAAGCTGCAACCGACGTTACTCCCTTTTTGCTCACATATGGAGTTTAGGCGGTCATTCCAAGCAAAATTGGCATCTCCAGTGTCCGAACTTCGAGTTATAATGCTGAAGAAAATGAGGCAAACTTATTATATCACTTGGATAGGTTGGAAGAATTAAAGGAGTTCATTCAAATTCAATATATAATTTATAAGCAATGCATGTCATCCTATCATGATCGGAAGTTGAAGCCGAGGTCTTTTTGGGTTAGACAGCTCGTCCTAAAAAAGGTTATTTTAACACAAAGGGCAGCAGGAGTTGGAAAACTAAACATAAACTAGGAAGGTCCATACTTAGTGCATGAAGTCAAAGGTAGAGCTTACAAATTGAAGGATCTCTCTAGGAAATTACTCCCTCATTCATGGAATATCTCCAATCTAAAGTTGTATTACCAATAGTTTATTGCTCAAGCTTGGCAGTTTAGCCATCAAGCAATTAGCTTCATTTCAAATCGCTCATTCGGCAGTATAGCCATTCAAGCATTATTTTGTTTAGCTTATTTATCGCTTAAGTTAAGCTATATTTCCATTCAAGTAGTTATACTACTAGAAATATAAATAAAGGAGGTCTATTTATTCAAAAAGATATTTTTTGTGCTCGATTCAGCTATATTGCCATTTGAGCATCTATCTTATTTATTTCATTCTTTCACTCAATGTAGCAGTTTCGCTATCTTGAGCATTTGTTTTTTATTAGTTCGATTAACTTATAGTTATACTAGAATTCGATAAATAATGAATATGTACTTGGTAAATTATCAGCTTTTTGCTACCCGAGCAACTATTCATTAATCGCACTATTAGCTCGATTACTTTCCTAAGTTATTTGATGTCAATTCAAATGGTAAGTTCGAACAACAGTAACAACAACACAACCAGTTCGGAGAAAGGCTAATTTTATTGATTTTAAAATAATTACAAGGCAGAACAAAAAGAGCAATACAGGATGAGTCCTATCTAGTCATCTGGATAAACATCATCCGGCCAGGACTAATCCATGTCTGGATAATGCTCTTTCACTGCTTGAGATAGCTTAGTGCTAAACACGAGGCACTTTTCAATAGCTAATTCCATTGTTTTTTCCTCCAGCTCGGCACATCGCTCCTCGAGTTTGGCTTTTTCTTTCTTTGCCTTTTCTAGTTCGGCCTGATTCCTTTTAAGTTCGGCTTCAACCTCAGCTTTTCTCCTCTTAGTAATTGTTGCTTTCTTTCAGCCTCAGTTGCCCTATTTTGAGCATTAAAAGCTTTTGTTTCAACTTCAAGAGCTTTTTTTTCTCAAATTCAGCCAATTTGCTCTTAGCTGTATTGCTCTGAATTGTTGTTCGATTGCAGTCTGCTCCTCTCTCTTTCAAGTGGTGATAAGTTTGCTCATCTTAGCAATAATAGCTCCTCCCAACAAAGACCTCTGTGAATAAGTATATGAAAATTCAAAGAATATTGGTCTTATACGATAAACAATAAGCCTACAAATTTACCTCCACTTGATGCCTCTTGATAACGATGCTCAGCTACTTGGCATTTAGCTTCATCAGTGGAGCCACCTCTCTCGGGACACAAGATGCCTAATGAATGAAAGTTGTAAATTCGTGGTTATTCTTGGACCAGGTGCTCCCTTGCTCCTTCCATAACTTTACTACTTTGTCAGCAAGAGCTTCTACGTCTTTCATTCCTGATGACTTAGGAGCAGATATGTCCACCTCTGCTCTATTTTCAAGGTGGAGGGTTTCGGAGGCAGTACCCTGCTTGGATTTCCCTACGACTGGGCTCTGAGCTCGAGCAGAAGAGTTATTTGTTAGCGTTGTAGGAATGAAGCTTGGGGTAGAAGAAGTTGAACTTGGAGTAGGTGCCACTGTACTCCCTCCAGGCGTATTTAAGGGTGTTTGCCTCCCTTCAGCCTTTTGTCTTTTAGCCCTCATCATTTCGGCCAAACTAGGTCGAAAAGTCCTATTCATAGCTGCAAAAAAGCAAACAATGAGAAAATATTAAAATTGAAGAAGAGAATTAAATAAATTTACCTTTTATCTTCAGGCGATATGGTTTTAGAGGAGGTATTCCATATTGTGGCTATTATATGATGTCCATTTTATTTTGAGCTAACTCCCTCCACCAAGTTAGTGTGTTCTCCTCTTCTTCTGAGAGGTACAGTGGGCTGTCATTCTTATTGACAAACCGACCACAGGAAGTTTGGAACTCAAACTCTCTCTGTCACTTTCTATTATGAAGAAGTGATTCTTTCAGTTCTTTAAGGACTCTAGGTTCCCTGAAAATACCTCGTAACTAGCTCGGGCTTAGATGTAGTTGTGATCTTCTGTGGCTATCCGAAGTTCCACCATATGGATAGCTTGAAATATTCGAATAGTCAGGTCGATTTCGTGCTCGGCTACCCATATTTGTAGTGCTGATATAGTTTGCCAGGTATTGAGATGAATCTGGTCGATAGTCAAGCCATAATGCTTTAAAAAATCAAGCTCGAATTGAGTGAGCGAAAAGCTTACACTGGCTTCGAAATCTACCTCATGCACCACTATGGTTTTTTTATCAAAAAATTTGGCATTAGCTTGAATGTTAGCACTGGGAGTAAAAATTTTGTAGTTATAAGGTATGCTCAGTTTTTCATGTAGTTCGACCATTTGGCTACTTTTTATGACCGAGCTGATACTCCCCACCCTGGTAAGTTTTCTTGATTCTTTTCTTCTTCCTTGCTTTGGCTGGCTGTTGCTTGGCAATCCAGGAGGATTCTCGTTAAGAAGCCTTACGTATACCCTAACCGTAACGCCTCAATACCCCCTAGGAGGATAAGGGAACGCTACTGACACTTCTACTTATAGTCATGAATATACATGCTAATATGAGGTGAGCTAACAAACAATATATATAACAAAAGTTATCATTTACTTTACTTTATCAAAATTTACATTTTCCACTTACATAACTTTACAAAATATTATTACATAATCCTATTATACAAAAATAGTACAAATTTTGTACATTAAAAAATATTTAATCTAAACAAAAGGCTAAAAGACTTCTCCTAGTGGCCAGCAAATGTCCACACCAAAAATTGAGCTTCCAAGCTAAGAGCCTATACGGGAGATAAACACCCGTGCCGAGTTATGGCTCAATGGGGATATAAACAAAACAAATGGTCTACTACAGGAAATCATGAATTAAACATATAATAACAAAACCTACTACAAATAAATAATAGGTCCAATATTCAATAATATATACTTTATATCATTAATATCACTAACATATAATTGATACAATGATACCTGAAATTGTTACTATATCATAGCAAATATCACATATTAACACAATACTATAATCAATCAATGAAGCAACAATCTTATTATAGCCTGAATCAATATACTAGTGGATAATGGGAACACTGGATCCACTCGGGTATCAATCACTAAATACTATGGAAAAACAGTATCAACACTAGAGATATGCAAATCTCAGATTCCAAACGACATCAACACTAGATACCAAATGGGTATCAATACTAGTAGTTGTGAATAATAACCCTTATAGGCATGCCTATCTATCCACGACTTGATTTATAGGCTATATAATTAATCCATTCATTCTCATGAACAATATAATATCACATATGACTTATCAAATAAGTCCACATTTCTTTATACATATTCACATGGATTAACACATGCATAATCATTCATAGGCCAAATATCTTAATTCACACGAACAGGGCAATTATCAAGTATTCATAACTTGTGACTCTGTCGTGTTCGTGAATGACCTCAAGGTACTCTTCTGTCACGCTCGCGACACAAGTCGCGTATGCAACAGAATATGCAAATGCTTCTATCGAGCTTGCGACAGAACACAATCTAGCAATTCTGTCCCATAGGGCGCGACAGAGCCTGAAATATAGGTTCAAAACTCCTAACTCACTAACCTCATTTCAAGCACTTTCCTATATTCACATACATGACTTAGAAAAACCAACAAAAACATCATTTTCAGCCCACATGACTCTCTAACCAAATAATCACTTACATGTTAACTTTCTAATGACACAAATTATAACTAAAACATAATCAACATGCAAACAATCAAAACATATTATAACTTCAAACTATCAACAAAGCTTCATCAACTCAACCATACTATCCCAAGTGCAATTTAACAATTAGAAGAGTTATTGAACTCTTCGAAACCCATAATTCACCCAATATAATCAATCATGCTTCATTTAAAGAATTAGAATCCCAAACCTTTAAATGCTAGATCCTTCAACTTAACAAATCAAGCAATTTTCTCTTTACCCTTTGACCTCTTACTTGATTCTCCAACTTACAATTAACAAAATCTTGAATGAGATACAGAACAAAGGAAAGAAAACAAGCAAGCTAACCCTTGAATAAAATCAACTAAAGAACAAAGGAAAAGAAGAACAAAGCAAGCTTACCTTCCAATTGGAGAGAGAGATGGCTGGCCAACTTCAAGAACAAAATGCCAAAGCGAACCTCCTCACAACCTTTATATATGCATGACACTCCTTAGGTGGCAAGATATAAACTTAACACATGGATTCCACTTACTCTTTAATTAAGACTAATTAATCTAACTTAACTTAATTAATCCTCACTTAACACTAATCATGCAAAATTACACTTTAGTCACTTAACTTATTTATTTCATGCAATTAGGTCCTTAATTCTCAATTACACTTTAGTCCAGAAATTATAAACCCTAAATCAAATTCACCTAATCACTCTAATCATGCATAATGCTACTATGGTGAATTTTGGGTCATTGCACTAACTCTCACTGGAACTCTCGGAGGAACTCATTGTAGAAAAAGAAAAAAAAGGGGTACAAACTTGATATTTCAAAAATGGGTTATGGAAGAAGTCCGAGATTGCAATGTTGGGAATCGCCTTGGAGACAAAACCTAGAACAAGCAATCTTGAAAGTGATAAAGATGAAGAAAATGCATAGAAAACAAAAATAGCAAGAAAATAGAGAGGAAAAAAAAGTAGGAGGCAGAAGGCATAGAGAAACAAAAGAAACAAAGAAAGCAAAAGGGAAAACGGAAGAGTGAAAATGAAAAAGGGACACATATATATAAGAAGAGGGAGCTAATGATTGCCAGACACGTGGCTCAGAGAGAGTAGCTATGTCAGTCATCATAATGCTCAACACGAAAATCGAATCTTAGCATTCATTACTGCAACTGCCCTGGCCGCCAAAATGCGACAAACGAGGTGCCATCACTTCATCCTTTTAATGTGCCAGACTCCTTAAAATTACTTTTTGAATTTGTGTTCCTGCCCAAATATTTGACATAAATATCATACACTAGAAGGGGGACTTATGATAACCGAACACTCAGTTATGGAGTCTGGAGAACCGAGCTCATCGGAATATTCATTCTCCAAGTAGCTCGGTATCCGAATGCTACTAAATTTTTTTTTTCACTATTTATGATACTTTTAAAGTCCTAAGAAGATTTCAATTCCATTATAACGGGAATTGTTTGGAATTTATCTTATCTAATTCTACAAATCAGAAATTGATAAGAATACCATCTAAATTAGGAAGACTACTTAATTTGGGATACTCTCTGAATAGAGACTTGCATTTCTATTTGAACTCTACTATATATTTTTATTCAGACTCTACTATTTAATTATATAAATAGGTAGGAATTCAGGTATGAGAATAATTCAACTCTAAAATATTTTCGTCACTTTCTAAATTAATTACTGGAATCTCCCTTATTGGAAACCCGCCAAATTTTATATTTTTCAAGTGACTTGCTTCGGATGATAGTTTGAAAAATTCGGATTGTCATCAATAAACAATTATAACAGTGATGAAATTAAATTTAGAATGATTTAAATTATTTTAATGTAATGGTAAATTTATAATTAATTATGCAAACTTTGCAAAAACTAAACTATAAAATAGATATATTTTACTTGCATAGTACATAATGATAAGATGCTTTTGCTTAGCCAACTCTCGGTATCAGTTAGTTTTTTTTTTTTAACAGATTTATAAAAGAAAAATACTTATTTTTAAATACTTTAAAATTAGAGATTGAACTCAAAAATTAAAGGAGAAATAAGTCATCTATTATGCAATCTCATTTCTTGAAATTTGGGTAGCAGCTTTTTTGATATGTCTATAATGGGACATAATGAATGTATTTTTTTTTCTTTGGTGAATTTACTGTCGTTTTCCATAAAAAAGGAAAACCAAAATGAAAGACAGAAGGAACGTAAATGTGAAGGCAAGCAGTACAGGACGCCACATTTGGGAAGTCCTTTAGCGCCTGCGCCTCAATATGTCCGAACACATTGACAACCATTCTACGAGTCCTTTCTTTTTTTCCTTTTTTTTTTTAGAAAAAATAAAATTAATAAGACAATTCCTAACAATTTTTTTCTCAATAAATCATGGCGATAAGTTACATCTAATAAAGTTAAACTGACAATATTTCTTGGAAAGTTGTTGTAATTATTTTTTATTTTAATAAAACTTTTCTTTTTTGAAAAAACAACATAAATTACTTGAAAACTTTAAAAAAGTGAATCTTTTTCAGTATCTATCAGACATAAAAATTGAAGTAAAGTAGTGAAAATTTAATGGGGTAAATGACACAAAAGAGAAGAAACAAATGAATGTACAGCAGTACAAATTGTATCGAAAGGAAGAAAGATAGTAGACACACTCATGGACACATCATTCATATCATTAATTCCTTTTCTTTATTTATTATGACCACCACTTTGCTTTCCACTTTGCTTCCCATTTTATAAAGCATATGTTATATAATTGCATATATGCCTTAATTTAGTGCTATTATTGTCCATTATTTTATATCTTCTATCATTAAATTTTGAAAATTAGCATATATAGTATAATATCATTTGAAATGTTAATTTTTATTTTATGATAATTATTTGTCCTATACATGAATAAAAATATCAACCGAAATTTTTTTTAAAAAAAAAAAAAAATCTATTTTGGAAATATAAGTGATATTGTGGAGAATTAGTGGGATAAGTAAAAACTGATGCAAAGTGTTGGATGGTCTTATATTCGAATTTTCGCTCCACCATTCCCTCTATCAAAAAATACATCCATGACATTCACAACGGTAAATTAGTTGACTAATTAGGGTTGATAAGTGGGCATCTTCCTTGGCATTTTTTTCGAAGGATGCGAATCAAGTTAGTTACTCGTATCAAATGAAATTCTATGAGGATTTATGCAACTTTTACTTCAAAAGATAATGCAAATAGGAATCATGGAAAGCAAATCTGATCTTGGAAACTAGCTAGAACATGGTGTTTAATTTAGTATTAGATTAATTCTAATAAGATTAGGGTGGTTTTAATACGATAATAATTTCCAGAAAGAATATAGTAATAATTAATCATGTTCAAATAAGAATTAAGAATATATCTAAGAGTGTAACTTTACCAGAAGCATAACCATAGATAACGGTCTGATCTTTTTTAAGTGAAAAATAGTATGTTATACTTTAAGGATTTGTATGCATTCGAAACTTATCATAACTAATAATAATTTTAATGGAGTGCTCTAATAATATGATAGTGGTGTGCATGAATTAACATCATATGGTTGGTATGGAGGTTAGGTGAAGGGGAAAAAAATTGTTGAGAAATGCAATCTTGATGTGTCACATTATGCGCCACAGTTGTTCAAAATAAATAATTTTCTTGAAAAAGGAAGAAGCAGTAGCTCTGTTGTTTTCTTATCTTCATTTCCAATTCAAAAGATAGAACCACTAACACTCAATTATAAGATTGGCTTTGCGATCTGTCCCAAAAGCAGGAGAATTCTGCTGCTTTATCATATGATATGGTAAAGTTTTATGAGAAAGACTTTAATTAGGTTTCTTTTTCCACCTGTTGAAATTAATAGGTTCTGAAAGGGCAACTTCATAGAATTACTTTTCAACATTTTCATTTGTTTTTGCTAACTTAATTCATTCTGGAATCTAAATATCATCACATTATCTTAATAATATCTTAGAAAATATCAATTGATCACTAGAAAAGCACTTCTTTTTTTTTGGGTACAGTGAAGTGAGCAAAGTTCACAAAACAAAAACTAACGCAATATATCATGACAAAGCAAGGGCTGTAAACTAAGAGGAGCATCAGTTAAAACATGTAAACCCGAAGGAAAGTTGGAGGCATGCATGATGGAAGAGAAAAACACCATAGCAATTGATTATATGATCTCATGGTCATGGATGCTTACGTCTGGTTTGATTCTGATGATAAGAATGAAATCAGATCACTTACGGAAGTATATAACAACTGGGTAATGGATTTTTAAGATTTTCTTAAGATTTCAATTCAAATATTGAGACAGGAACTTGAGATCATTTAGTGGCTTTTTGCTATTCATTACTTTAATCTTTGAACACAAAAATCGATCAAGAATCTAGTTTTGTTTTTTAATGAGAGCAAAGAATCTAAGATAAGAAATGAGTGTTTGTTCATATATTTTAATGATGATATCAATCATAATTTTAGTAGCTGATTATAGTAGTGGAACCTGAGGTGTACCTCTATGTTAATGCATAACAAATAAACTTACAATTTAATATCAAAATAGAAAAATCAGAGATTGAGATATTTGAGGAGAATTATTTTAAACAGACAAAACATAGTAGCAACGATAATAGATAAATTATCTTATTAATTTATCCTAAATAAATTATTTAGGTCCAAAACTTATTACGTCCTATCAATTTATCACTTTTTGTAAATTTTTTTTTTATAAAATTCTTATTTTATAAAATTCAAAACAAACTTTTTTCTTTTCATGCCTTCCAACTTTTAGCTTATTATGCTATTAATAAAACATTTAATAACTCTATTAATATTTCTCTCTCTCCCTTTTTTTTCCATTTCTCTTTACCATTTTTATCCTTTTAAAACACTAATAGTAATATTGAAAAAGTAAATATTTGAACTTAAGATGAGGTTATTTTAGTCTCTTTAATAGTATATATATATATATATATATATATATATATATATATATATATATATATATATATATATATATATATATATAATTAAGTATAATTAATTATTATTTTTATATTTTTTTTTTGAAAATAATTATTATTTTTATATTAGTAAAATGTGTAAGAAATGATAAATTGATGGGACGGAATTACAAGGAAGTAAGAGTTTATTTATTTTTAGGGTTTATTTATTTTTCTAATTAGTGGTTTCAAAAGATTATATGTGTAATTAACCCATGCATCTCATTTTCAAGTCCTTAATAAGCTTCCACTACAAAGCACCAATCATTGCAACCAATTTGATCAAACACTACCCATTAATGATCATTTCTTTCTTCAATCAATAATGATTAACTTTTGACAAGTTGCTTTAATTAATTGGTCTAAACGGTTGCGAAATGGCCTTGAATTTTGTAAATCAAATCTTTCTGATGAATAGCTTGTGGTTTAGGAAACAATTTAAAAAAAAAAAAAGATTATCAAACTTTGAATTTTGTGTTTTATAGGATTTTTTTTTAATTTTTTTATTATTGGTTAAGAAGTTAGACTGAGGCTAGTGGGCAAATGAAAATGGCAGCAGCCCGTTGGAAATTGAAGAACGAATTAGAAAAAAGGCAATTAGGGGACAAACTACCTGCTCAAGGGCCCAAGTTGTAGGACACTTTTGTAAAAGATTTGGACCAGTCCATGGACTTATAAATTCCCAAAACAGTGTCAGCCCAATGGAAAGTAATAACAAATGATAATGTCCTTATGGGTTGAGGCCTTTTATACAGAAACCCAGTGGATGAGGAGATGATCCACTCAATTTATCCAACAAATGACCACTGTGTTAGACACTTAGATTGAGCGCACAAAATTGCATAATGAAGAAAGAAGAACAAAGTGAGTTTTTTTTTTCCTTCTTCTTTTGCTTTCCCATTTTCTTGCATTAAACCATGCATTCTTAATTTAATATCTGAATACAAAATTCGCAAACTTTTTCAACAAATTTAGACGTTAGAATAATGAGCACATCCCCACTTTATAACAAACAATTCGAAGATTCGAAGCTGTTTTTCACGGAATTGCAAATCAATTTGAAGGATCTTGCTTTCTTGCACATGTTAGGGAAAGATCTCAAAATAATAATGGATTAATGGTTTTATGCCAGGAGCTTCTTTCTCAAACATTAGAGTTGGACGAAGGAAAGGTCAAGGCTAACACACCCAATATTGGATACGCTTGTTATGTTGGGCAAATGCTTAGTCGTAAAAGAGTTATAGTTGTTATTGATGATGCGAACAATTCAAAGCACTTGAACTCTTTAGTTTGGGACCGTAGTTGGTTGGGAGCAGGAAGTAGAATTATAGTGACGAGTAGAGATAAACATGTACTTGAACCATCTTGTGATGACATTTTTGAAGTTAAGAAATTAGATTACCATCAGGCTCGGGAACTTTTTAATCTACATGCCTTCAGTAAAACCAAACCTACGTACACAAACTCAATCGGCTCTATCTGAATTGTTCGTAAACTATGCTGATGGCATGTCTTTAGCTCTTAAAGTTTTAGCTTCTTATGGGAAAGCACATGGAAGAAATTAAAGAAAGAACCTCACCAAGATATTCAAAGCGTGCTAAGATTAAGTTATGATAGCCTTGGTGTCAATGAGAAGCTTATCTTTCTTTATCTTGCATGTCGCTTTAGGACGGAATTTAGCCATGATCACGAGGTGAAACAAATGCTACTTAATTGTTGTGGCTTGGCAATGGACATTGGATTCAGAATTCTCAAGGACAGATGTCTTATGACTGAATCAGAACTTGGTCTTACAGAAATGCATGATTTGGTAGCGGAAATGTGCAAGGGAATTGTTAGAGAAGAATCTAAAAATCAGCCAGGGGAAAGAAGCATATTATGGGATCATGAAGAGATCATTTGAAGTCCTCAGAAAAAATGCTGTAAGATCCAAATGTATTAAACTTTCACATTTCTTTTATGTACCCATTTAATTTGAAGTTTCACATTTGTTGGACTGCAATATTTACTTATATAAGCATAAATAATATCATTTTCAGCAAAACTGTCTTTTGCTAATTCATTTACTTGTGTCTTTTATTGTCAGGGAACTGAAGCAATTGAATCTATTTTCCTTGACATATAAAAACGATGATGAGATAGACTTGGACTTAAATCCAAATACTTTTGCACCAATGCCCAGTCTCAAAGTGCTCAAATTCGACACTCTTTTAGAATCTAGGGTGTGCCTTTCACAAAGGCTGGAGTCTCTTCCAAATGAACTGAGATATTTTCATTGGGATTATTATCCATCCAAAACTTTGCCAGCCAATTTCCACCCAGTGGACCTTGTTGAGCTAAAATTTTCCTTTAGTAAATTGGAACAGTTACCCATGGAGTTCTTCGAGGTACAATTCATATTGCGCATATTGTTCTATCTCTCTCTCTCTATATGCATTATCTGTTGATGTTGAAGACTTTTCTGTTTGCAACAGGATTTTAAGAAGTTGAAAAAGATTGATCTAAAGGGGGAGAGAAAGGCTTAGGAATTTTCTAAGTACCATTGGGATGAAACGTTTAGAAACAAAATCTCTCAGATTGCACCAAACTTCTGGTACTTTCAGAGGTTTCAAGGAACATAAAATTCCTAAATATAGAAGGGACTGCCGTAAAAGAAGTCCCATTCGCATCATTTGAGGGCTTTCTCAGATTGCGGGAATTGTCGATGTTTAATTGTCATAAGCTTAAGAGTCTCCCCGAAGACTTCCACAAGTTAAAATCTCTTCAAGAGCTTAACCTCAATGCTTGCTCAAATATAAAGAAATTCTCAGAAAACTTGGAGACCATGGACCATTTAACCTTCCTAGCACTAGGAAAAACAACATTGAAGAGCTACCCACATCAACTGGGTATATGAAATGGCTTACTTCTTTACATCTAAGTTGTTGTCCAAACCTTGTTTGTATTCCAGCTCTTCCGGCAGCTTTGAAAATTCCGTGTAGATAACTAATAAAATTTCGGACCAAAATGGTTAGAAAGGAGAGAAGGGAGTAATTAGTTAACTTTGAGTCCGACATTATGCATGACTATTTGAATTTGGTCTGCTAATATTTTGCGTCCTTAAAGATAACCGATAAGCCATTACTAAATGGTGAGGGAAGAGATTTGGACGATTTTTTCAGTTTTAGAGAGGCTAAACCATAGCAGCCATCCATCTAAACCGTTCTTTCAATGACACATAAGACGTGATGTGGATCCACAAGGAAACTTTTTGTTGGTAATTGATTGAAATTTGAAAGAGTAACGAGTGGTAGAAATAGAAAAGCAACCTAAAAATTATACACCCAATTATACTATTTTAAACAATGGGGTCCAATTATAAATCAGATAAAATGGTTGAGATTTTTTTTTTTTAATTATGCCTAGAATTTAAAAACAACCAACGAAGGATCTTTGTTTAAATTAAATTTTCTAAGTAGGAGAGCCCTGAAATTCCTAGACACATCACATAACTTTGTGACATAATTGCTGTCAATTCTATGCCATTGGATATTTTTGCAAATTAGACCTGTTCATGGGCTTGAATATCTGTCTAGCTTGATTCGTCAACTTACCAAAAATTACGAACTTGGATAACGAATTGCAAGTTTGATTTGGTCCTAACGGCCATAGACGGCCACTTTTTATGTGGGCGGGTATAAAGCTCATATTGATATAAGTCGGAGACAAGCCTAGCCTGTGAACCATAATATGTTTATATGTTATGCATATTGTATGTAAGTGTTTATTAATATAATTTAAAATATATATGTAAAAGTATATGCAAAAAAATAAAATTTAATTTTATAATCAATGTCAAATTAATTATAATTTATTAACATATTAAATATTTTTTATAGTATATTTTATAATTTTATATAATATGATATAATATATATTTTTTTATAAATTAAAATTAAATTTTCTTATTTAAATACAAATACCAAGGATTTTGGTTCTACTCAAATCTCCTGCAAGGAATCATATTGCTTCAGCAAAACTTCATACCTCAACCCACCGATATTCTCATCTGCGCACCCTTCCAAAAACTGGGACCACATGGCTTAAGGCCCTCTCGTTGCCATTCTAACAAGAACCCAATTTACTGTTTCTGAATCTAATTCCCCACAAATCCTCTACTCACCAAGATGCCACATGATATTGTGCCTTTCCTCGAAGTTTCTTATATCCTTTGGCCATACTCGAGACCCTGAAAATCCATTAATTCATACGCATAGTCCTTTCACTTCCTTGCCTCAGTCCATTGTAAACTCCAACTGGAAAAGCATATATTTGTGCAGGGATCCAAAGGATGTTCTTGTGTCCCATTGGCATTTCACTGCTAGGTTTAATGATGCAAAGGTAATTCCGTTCGAGGAGGCATATGAGAAATTTTGCGATGGAGTCTCAGTTTATGGGCCTTATTGGGATCCTGTTTTAGTATATTGGAAAGCAAGCTTGGAATTTCTTGAAAGAATATTATTTCTTAAATATGAAGACATGAAAAATGATACTTGTTTGTACCACTACAAAAAAAAAATAAAAATACAAATTAGCGACGAACATATTTCCGTCGCTAATTAGCGATTGTTTTCTTTTAGCGACGGAATAAAGAAACCGTCGCTAATTTTTGGCGGCAATTGGTGGCCCTTTTTTATGCGACTAAATTTAGCGACGGGATTTTTTAGTTGCTAATTAGCGATGGTTTTTCAAATGTTGTAATTTTACAGACGAAATTACGACGGATTACTCCGTCGCTAAAAAGTTTTCAAATTTGCGAAAAAATTTAGTGATAATTTAGCGACGGAATAGCGACAAATTATCTGCCGCTATTTTAAATTAAATTTTTTAAAAATTTAAAATATTGATTATTGATTTTACTAAATATTACATTAATAAAAATATACATACATGCTTATGGTTATTAATTATTTTTAACATTTTGCTTTAGAAATTAAATTATATTGGAATTCAGTTCTTTTACTAAACTCGATAAGATTAACATTTAATTTTGAAATTATATAATTAAAATAATTGTCAACAAAATCTAATATTTTTTTAGTACTTTTATTAATTAAGATAAATTTTTTAATTTTATTTTTTTAACTTGTAATTGTTTTATATTATGGATTTTATTTTTAATTTGTCTAAAATAACTTTTTTATTATTCGGTTTTTGAATTAATAATTTTGACTAAGTTAATATATGTATGTATATATATAGATAAAAAAAAATAATAACCCGATAGAAAAAATCTATTGAATGTTAACTTTAGACCTGAAAATAGTTAAGTGTCGGTTTTAATTAAACAATTAAATTGTAAATAAAATAAATAAATAAATACTTAACGAAAAAGAAGAACACAGAATTTAAAATAAAAGGAAAGGAAAAAAGAAGGAAATTTCTGAAGATAGAAAACGAGAGAGAGGGACTGCCCGCGGAGAGGAAAGGGCGACCCTCCCCAGCTCCGGCACTGGGGAAGCCAAGCCGGTCAGCCATCACCGGCGATAGACGGCTTCTACTTCGCGACCTATCCCTAGCGCCGACGACCCATTCGTCTGCTCCTGCTTTGCGAGAGGGAAGCCGAAGCTTCTCTCCCCTTTTTCGGTCAGCTCCACCGTCAGACGACGACACGAGCCAGATCACTGGGCTTCCGAAGGCGAGATGTTCATCCCTATACCCACCGATCGTCCCCCCTCGTCAGATCGGAGTTGTGGAACCGTGGCTTTTCGGCATATATCCCGATCAAACGGTGTGGCTATTAGGTGCGTGATGTCCGACGGGAGGTCCCTGACGTCTTGGGCTTCGAGTCGACAGTGGCGGTGTCTCCCCGGCGATGCTCCGATGATTGTTGACCGTTGACCGGCGGACAGATTTGACTGTCATTGAAAATGGTAAGTCCACTTTAGTTTCTGCTCTTATTTTATGTGGTTCGGCATGCATTTGAAGGTAATATTTTCTAGAAAGCCAATCATGCATGGCGTGTGTTTTTATTTGATATATTCTTACATGAATTGAATGATAATTTTTATGAAAATTTTTTGGGTCAGAAGCTTTTATTAATTTCCTCAACTATTGCATTTAAATAGGCCTTGACTATAACCTGGAAAAGAATGTTTTGAAATACAAAATAAATTAGGGGAGCAGTCATATACCGTGACTTGCTTTCTGAGACATTGAAGATTATAAGGGTTGAATTATGAATTTTATTTTCTAATGAAACTTTACAAGTTAATTACGTTAAATTTCTTACTATCATTGATGTTATGCTGCCCTATAAAAGATCAATTAACAAAATGTGGTCCTCATGAAAAACAACCTTTCAATTGAAAGCTCATTTAGTTTTCTCTCCATTCAACAAATTTGAATCAGAAGTATGATTCCAATAGAAGCTATTGAAGGGATCCATTTCAGAACAACAAGAAAAATTGTTGTTGTTATTATTCCTGAAGTGAAGATCCAAGGCTCATATGTTTGATAATATTGAGAGTGTCAACATGAGCTTGGTTCTTTTAAGCTTAAGAGTAATCAACTAATGCAAGTGGTAAAGATTTGGGATTTGGTTTACACAACTGGTTGACCATGTTTGGCTAATAAGATTATTGTCTATGTTTGTATAGACCACCAAGTCAGGTGCTTAGCAAGTCATGCTTAGAAAAATCAGCATTATCTTGTGCTATATGTTCTTAGGTCATCATGCAATTCTCGTAATAGATCCTAGAATTAAAATTGCCGGAAAAAGCATGAAAGATGGTGATCTTTATTATAAAAACTTGAATAATTCCAATGCAGATTAACTGTTGCAGTGATGGATTGAATCATGATGCAAAATTGGTGGATTAACTTTGTTCTTGTGAACAACACCTGCATATAAGCTACAAAGCTTCAATACTCCCATAACCTACTGAAATGATTATGAATATCACAGCTAGAGGTCCCATTATATTGTGATGTCAGTCAACATGATCAATTGATTAGATATTTTTCCTAGTTCCTCATTCCTCATCCAATTCTTCTGGTGACGTTTGAACACCTGTATCCTAAAAATATTTATCATTGATCTAATATTCTATGTCCTAGTAACAATAAATTTACTTGTTAAAAAGTTATTACAACATATAGTTTTCTTCTACTTGCCCAACAATATGTTCAGCTTTTCCAATGTTCATTGCTGTACCATTGTGTTTATGAAATATGCCTTTTGAAATGCTTTTGTGTTGTTTAGTGACCACCTGTGGATTAGCAAGAGATGCTCTGAACCTACTTCGTGAGAGGAAAGAATTGGATCATATTACTCTGATAATGGACTCTTGTTTTATGGAGAAGATCTGACTCTTGTTTTGAAATTTGCCAAACCACATAAAACAATGTGATTGAATGTGTGATATTTAAAAGTGTGAAAAGATCTTTTCTTTACAGGGGGTTAGGTAATATTATAAAGAAAATTCTGCTGAAACTTCGGTAAAATTTGATAGTACGTTTAGAGTAACTTATAATTTTAAGTAGGAAATTGTAATATTCTAATGTTACAGTTCTTAGAATAGATGGTAACATTTTTATCCGGCTTATACATTAAACCAGCTTATTATTGTTGTAGTTATTTTTATTATTGAAAAAAGTATCTTGTATTTGATGAATTGGTATTGGAATTGCTTTTTTTTTTTTTTTTTTTTTTATTTTAGGCCTCTATTCAAGATGAGACTCAAACTCTCATCACTCAAGGTGAGATGCAAAATCAGTCCAAGACCAATCAAGTTACGAAATCATAATGTATTATTAATCGAATTTTATGTTGCATTTGTTTTTAATGTATATATTTTTAATGTAATTTTGCTTAGTATTTATTAGGAACATATGAAAAATTTATGTATTTTATTTTTCTTTTAGTTATTTTAACTGGTTTTATTTTATTGAATATAAGTTTAATTTTCGGTCTATTCGGTTCGGTCAAAATCGAACCGATCATTTACACTCCTAATTGTACAATTTAATATACTTCTATAATATTATATTTTTTAAATTAATAGTATTATTAATAGTATTGCATAATTATTATTTATATAAATTAAATTTTGGATACAATAATAATAATAAAATTAAATTAAAAAATAAAAAAAAAATTAATATTTTTAGCAACGGAATAGCGACCGAATTTTTTGTCGCTAATAAACTTTTACTCTTTCCGGCGACCAATTTTAGGAGTTATTTAGCGATGGAATCTTTTATATTTAGCGACGGTTTTTTCCATCGCTATTTTTAGCAACTGTTATATGTTTTAGTCTCAAAATTTCTTGCGACGGAGCTATTTGCGATAGTTAGTCGTTTTGTCGCTAAAATCAATTAGCGACGAAAATGTCCATCGCTAATTTCCTGTTTTTTTGTAGTGACGTTAAGGAAAAATAACATGACACATGCATATATGGAGGTAACACAATCGAGTTATATGCTACCTAGCTTTTGTAATACAAATGCTTTGGCCGAAGTGTTTACAAGGATCTCTTCTGCTGTCACTGGTTCGACTGATATCTACTAGCGAAAAAATGGTAACTAAAGTACAATCTAAAAGCTTTTTGGAGTAAAAAACAAGTGAGTGAAAAAACCAACAGAATTTCGGTATAAAAACTTTTCTCCTCTCCCTTTTGATTTATCTTTTTCCTATTTAGAGAGAGCCTCCTGCTCTTAATAAGGAAGGTAACTTATGAAGGTAATCAATAGGGCAGTTGCAATATTTGTGAAGGCAGTTACACCATTAATAGGGAAGTTACACCCTTTTCAAATTCTTCTTAAATTGGAAAAAAATCACTTAATTAAAGGATCTGATATGGAGCTCTTTCCATATCTGTGTAATTCTCATACCGATATGGATTTGAGTTCATATCGGAAGTTATGTGCGTATCCAGATTGCATCAATATATAAAGAAAATGGCTGACTTTATGGGCTGCCATTTGTCCATGGACGAGCAGAAACAAGGAATGGTGACTGGAAAAATTATTTAACAGTTGAGATGGCAGAGAGGCTTGACCAAATCGTTAACCACAACTTTAATGGTTTTGGAATATATATATATATATATATATATATATATATATATATATATATATATATATATATATATATATATATGAATGAGAAAGTTCAGAACGTTGCAGTATGTTTGCATTTGCTAAAACAATGATGTTTGATGTTGTTATTTGATTCCAATTTTATAATGATTTACTGTATAATAATAAAATTTGATTGTTGATCATTTCTTTAGTGATCAATCTAAGCAAAACTTTTGCGATTCAATTTATGGTTCGTGGGCTAAGAGAGATGAGGCGATCGAGAGAAAGGAATAGAAAATTTTAGTTTTTATGTGGATACTAGGGTTTGCGAATGCCCAGATTAGCTTTGTCCTCAATTATTTCATCTCTTGAAAACTGTGGCAATTGGTAAATTCACATGTTTAAAATTTCCATAATAATTTTAAGGCTTAATACATCTCCAAATCCTCAAATTTGTCCAACAAATTCATCTAACCCCTGAACTTTGCGCGTAGCATCTTAGTCTCCTTTTTCCAAACTTGTAAATTCAATATACATTGGCTCCTTCTTTCAGTATGTGAAATTAGATTATATTGCATATGTAACTCACAAGCAATGACGTGAAAAGAAAAAAAAATCCAATGAAATAACGCGACCTGATTTTGCTTGTCATGTAAAAATATCCGGCCTCTTAAACTTATCTAAATAATTTACTTTATCTCATAAAATTTTCGTGAGCAACCATTTGAGCCCCAAACTTATAAAATCAAGATACATTAACTTATTTTTTCACTATCTGAAATAGATGTAAGTACATTTAAGACACGCATGATAACTCTGGAAAAAAAAAAAATCAAATCTGACAATTGCTTATCAAATTTTGTATTATCATGATTCTAGATCTTATCAACATCAATTATTATGATTTGATATTTTAGCAACATCATTTATTTGATTCGAATTTTGTTTAAATACAAGTAAAAATACTAATTAATGTTTATTTTAATCCATATAATAAATACAAGTGAAAGGAAAATCATACACATACAATTTATGTTGAGGTAACATTAAATAATGGTACTTACCTTTTGTAGCACAGAAACATCGCGGAAGCATTTACAAGGATCCCGTTTATTTTTGATCATTGGCCTGACTTTTATCCACATGCAGGATAACATCAGCTATTTCACAATATAAAATCCTCTGAAAGATTAAAACAAAAAACTGTGAGTGGTAACGAGCAGTCTTGCGACGTATACGTTTTCTCATTACCAAATACTGAGATCTTTCATCTATTTATAGAGATCCTAAAGGCTAGAAACTTATCTCTAGTATAACTCAGACTCCTTCTGAGATAAGATTTGGTAATGTTAATAAAAAAAAATCGGTTGATGCGGTTAACTGGTAAACCGATAAATCGGTCCGAAACTGAATTGATAAATTGGTTAACCGATTGAAATGCACTGATTAATGGTTAGTATTTTAAAAAAACCGATATTAATGGACTGATTAATGATTTTGGCTCATGTAACCGGTTAACTGAATCGATAACCGAATTTTTAGTTAATTTATTAATTATTCAATATGTCCATATTTAATATTTATTATTATTTCTTGATTTATCAAATTTTCAATAATGAAAATCATAATATATTCGAAAAGTTATATATATATTAACAAAAAGTTACATATGTATTGAACTTTTATTTCCACAAACACAAAGTTTTTTACTTTTCAAACATTTTAATATATATAATTAATTTCTAAATGTAATTAATTTAATAAATTTAACTCTTTCATTAAAATATTTTATATTTAAATTATTAAAATTTAATATGATAAATAATATTCAATTAAAATGTAGAATGTTAGTTTTAAATTTTAATATTTTTATAGGTAGTATTTAACACTTACAATTCTAATTAAATATATTTCGCTTTAAAAATAAAAAGTTTTCATTGCAAGTAATAATTAATATTTAATAAAATTAATAAATTACAATTTTTCCATTTATTACATTTATCTATCCTATACATGCATTGCATATTGACACAACATTTTTAGTTTATATTTATAATTTGAATATTATATTGAATTATGTTTGATTTTTAATTTCTATTTTTAAGTAACATGAATATTTTAATTTTTTTATGAAAGTATTTTATAATTTTAATGGTTAACCGAAATAATATTAGTTAATAGATTCGAAAATTCGAAATCGATGGATTGGTTAACCGATAGTAACGGACTGATTAATGGTTAGTGATTTTAAAAAACTAATAGTTAATGAACTGATTTTTTTGGGACCCATAAACCGATTAACCGGTTTATGACCACCCCTACTTTTTTTAATTGAATGTTTTGTTGGAGGTTTTACCTCCTACAGTTCAGCATTTTGCTATTGTCGACGCTGTTTTCTTCTTTCTTGAATGAAAGTTATTTTTACTAAAAAAAGAAAAGGGTGACGGAGAAATCCGTCCCCAAACTATGAGCAAAGAATAATAACTTTAGCGATGGATTTGTCCGTGGCTAAATATTGCACATTTCCCACCAAATTTAGCATGGACATATATATTTATAGCGTGTTATATTATATCGCTATATTTAATAATTTTGATTTGTCGCTATAATAATAATAATAATAATAATAATAATAATAATAATAATAACCATAATCTATTATTATTATTATTTTGGTAAATAGATGTGTTCTAGTCAAGAAAATTTTCACATCAGTGTTTAAAGAATTATTGTGAATGAAAATTAAAAGTTCATAAATCTAAATATTTTCTCAAAAAGTTTGAGGCAAAATAATCAATGTTTATAATTTCAGGAAACTGCTGACATATTAAACCTTAAACAAGATCTCTACTCCAACGCACTTGGAAGATTTATAACAAAAACTTGATGCATTTTATCAGACTACTTCTATTAGACTACAACCTGGCACCTTTCTTATATTTTTGTCTCCCATTCCCTTTCTTATCCTTGCCACATCATCCCATTTGTTGGTAGAGGCATACATGTTGGAAAGAACAACATGTACTCCGCCATGGTCTAGACTCATTTGGACAAAGCTCTCAACTGTTTCTTTGCCCAACTCAACATCATTATGAACTCTACATCCATTAAGCAATGCACCTAATACATATGCATCCGCTTCCATTGGCATATCTCTTATCACTTTCTTAGCCTCTTCTAACCTCCCACATTTTCCCAAGAGATCAACCAAACAACCATAGTGCTGGATTTGGGGCTTAAATCCATAAATCTTATTCATACTCTCAAATATCCTCAACCCTTCATCCACCAATCCCATTCGGCTGCAAGCATTTAGGACACTTACAAATGTAACTTCATTAGGTACAACTCCTTCATTCTCCATCCTTCGAAACAACTGAACTGCAGTTGCACTCTGACCATGATTTGCTAAAGCTGATATCAAACAAGTAAAAACATAAACATCTTTATTTGTCAATTCATCAAATATACGACATGCCATCTCTATACATCCACACTTGGCATACATGTCAATAAGCGCAGCACCCAGCACTTCATCCAGTTCCATTTTTTTCCTGTTGATATAACCATGTATCCGCCTTCCCTGATCCAGAGCCCCAAGAAAAGCACAAGCAGTGAGCGCACCCACAATGCTAGCATGATTTGGCGAAAACCCAGATGCGTTCAAGGTACTAAAAAACTCAAGCGCTTCTTTAAATAACCCAACTTGCACGTACCCAGATATCATGGCACTCCAAGAAACCACATTCTTCTCAGGCATTTGATCGAACAATACACGTGCAGATGCCACTTGCCCAGATTTCAAATACCCATTGATCAAAGCAGTCCATGTTATTACATCTCGATTAGAACTTACATCAAACAATTTACGAGCTGAGTTGATGCCGCCACAGGTTGTATAGCTGTGAACTAACCCATTTTGAACAAAGTCATATGATTCCCAACCTAATCTGATTGCTTGTCCGTGGAAAACAAAAGCCATCGACAAATCATTCAACTCATTACAAGCTTTCAAAAGGAAAGAGATGGTGTAATTATTGGGTAAAAAGCGGCTGCAAAGCATGTGCTTATACAGAGTAATAGCCTTTTGGGGTTCATTTTTGTCGGCAAAAGCTCTGATCATAGTGTTCCAAATGAAGGTGGATCGATATTGAAGACGAAGAAAGAGTTTGTACGAGTGAGAAAGATCGCCAAAATGGGAGATAGCGCAAAAGGAAATGATTTTGGCAGCGGCATAAGGATCCTTAAGGGTGCCTGAGACAGTGAGATGGGATTGAATTTGCATAATTTGCTGCAAGTTAAGGCATCGGTCCAACAGAAATACACTTTGCTTTGTTGCTTTAACATAATTGGAACCCAACATTCATACAAAGTGCCCAATAACTCAACTTCTAAATCTTTGTCTTTTCAATCTTTTTTAGCTGCCAGCGAAGAGCAGATTATAGGGAAATATTCAATCTTTGTCTCTCTGCCAGCAAAGAGCAGATAGGGAATAATATTCCGGCACCTGCGCGCACATTTAAACGATCAAATTGGATAGTCGTTCGAGATTAAATAGTATAGATAGACCATCAAATCAAATCAGATAGACGTTGGAATTATGGTTCTGATATCCTCTAGGCAAGATTATAGCGAATGCCTATCTGACATTCGTTGAAACTGTTTATAGTTCACTGCTGGGATTTTTGGGAGTAGCAAGTCAGCTTGTCTTTGGCATTGACCCTTTTGTATAGCAACTACTTAATATGTTTTCTCGCTGCAAATTCACGGGCAGAGCAACCTATAATTTCTTGTACAGGTGAATTTCTTTCTTTTTTTATTCTTCAAATTGCAAAATCTATATATCCAATATACATAATCTTTAGATACTGTCCTATAATCATACTGTCGAATAAGTTATTAGAGGAGTATTATCTAATATGCAACTTTTCAAATTTCTCTTAAAAAAAAAGAAAAAGAAAAAAAATAAAAATAAAATTGAGTTTATTTTGCAATAACAATGTTTTAAATGATGGATCAAATTATGAATTAGATACATAATGAGATTTTTTTTAATTATCCCTAAAATTAAAGAGTGGGGGGCGGCCCGGGCGGCGGGCAAAAGAAAGAAGGATCTTTGTTTAAAAGTTTTACGTAGGAACCCTGCAGGCTGCAATTAATGGGCACATCCCATAGCTTTATTGCTATCAATTAATTTATGTTCTCTTGTCTATTTGTCACCTAATTTGTTCCCATTTTTTTTAAATTAGAGGCCTATATCTTTTATCTTTTATATGCCACCGAATACCTATATTATTGAAAAAAAAAAAAATCAACTTGCAAACAATATTTTCAGAATCGGATTGGAAATTGACTCGGCTTTCTAACTGAGTAATGAGTCAATTGGTTGGATCAGGTTAATTCGGAGTTTTTATTTTTTATTTTTAAATATAATTATTTATAAAAAAAATTAAAAATATAGTATATAAAAAAGACATTCAAACAACCTATTAATTATCAAATATCAATATATTAATCATTTTTTATTTATTTTACTACTTTTTTAGCAATAATAATAAAAGATTAAACACTATAATTGGATTTCTTTGTTAAATACTTGGATTTATAAGGAAAATGTATTTTTAAATTTATAAATTTTTTTAATTTTAATTTCAATTTCAATTATAAAATTTATTTTTTTGACGTTACCTAAAGATATTATTTTTATAATTATTATGTTCATCTTCATTTTCTTCTTAATATTTTATTATATTTAAATTATGTAGTTATTAAATATCTAAAAATATAAAATAAAAATATAGTGAAAACAATTTCACATAATTTTTAACTTTATCAAGTCTAATATTAATATGAATTGATTTTATCATCAAATATAAATTTTTCATTAAACAATATCCAACAGCTATTAACTTAAATTATAAAAATATATTTTATAAAAATATAAAAATATAGTTTAGGGATTTCCGGTTCAATCCGATTTTTCCGGTTCAACCCGGTTTTTCCTATTCAAGTTGAGTTTTGCATATTTCGGTTTTTATATTGGATCAAACCGATTTTTTTATCGGTTTGCAGTTGAATCAGTTCGACCGGTCAAGTCAAACCGATTTTTAGAACATTGCTTGCAAATGCTCAAAAATATCAATTAAAATCCTGTAGGGCAATGCCTTCTAATAATTAAAATTACTTCTAACTACTTGTACGAAACTGCTGCATACACTATATTTATTAATTATTTTTATTTTTTCTATTTATGGCATTATATATATGCAAGCAAATTTAAATATATGATCGTATAACATATAAAATAGATACATATTATGCAAATATTAGAGAAGATCAAAGAAAAACTAATAAAAAATATATATATTTAGCACTTTTCATGAAATAATGGCTTTATAATCACATATTTTTTTTTGTTGTAATCACATATTTTATTTATTGAATTTCTGTGAACTGTCCTACTCCATTAATTAATAGAAGATTTCAATAAAAATAAAGACTATCTTTTTTCTTTTTTTCTTTCTTTTTCAAAATCATAAGCATTTGTTGCATATATATGTGTATACATCACTTCTGTCCCATTATAAGAGTTATTTTTAGAAAAGAAAAAAAAAAGAAAAATTGTGCCATTTAATTAAATTGTCACTTACAAAATTAATAAGGAATAATTAATTAGTTTTTTTTTATGGAAAATTAATGATGCTATTAGAAAAGAGAATATAAATTTTGGTATTAAAATCAATCATAGTAATATTTTATAACTTTAAAGATAATTCAATCATTGTTTTAATATGTTTTAAAATCAATCATTGTTTTAAACTAAAGATGTTTGGTGTTGTTATTTGAATTTAAAGTTTATAATTATCTACGGATAAGAATCTTTATGCCCCTTGTGGTTTAATGTTAAATGCTTAATTTTACATATTTTTACTTGATTTCACCTATTTTTATGCATTGATTTTTATCCAAATTGAGACTTTTCATTTGTTTTATGATTTTGATTATTATAGGGCCAAATTGGTAAAAAGTGAGCAAATTATAACTAATTGGAGTGAATTTGGAATAGCGATGAAAATTCAAAAAAGTTTGAAAGCAAAAAAGCGCGGAATCTAGAGTTTGCCTTGCCCAAGGCTAAGGGGCAAGGCAAAGCTTTTGTCTTGCCCAAGGGAGTCGCGATAGCAGAGTACCAACCTTATGTTTTTAAGTGCGAAATTACCCTAGCCGCCAATTACTCCATCTGATTTTTAGGGATATATAGGTTTTAATTTAGGAGATAAAAGAACGTGTTTTTAGGAAGTTTAGATTACATTAAATATTTTATTTTATTTTCCAAGTTTGGATAGGATTAAACTACCATTTCTAAATTTTCTAGGTTTTCTCTTTTAAAAGGAATAGAAGGGAGGATGTGAATAGTAACTTTGTCAGCCATTGCCATTGTTCTTTCATCTCTGTGACAAGAATTTGTTTCTAGTTTCAATTTTATTTTGTTTTTATTCTTGGCCATGAGTGGCTAAACAGTTTGATTCTAGTTAAAGGTTAATTCAAGGACAGGATTCAACCAATTACTGTGAGATTGTTCTTACTTATTTTTCTCATTAATTTTATGTGATGTTTATATTATTTACTGTGACTTAGAGAAACTATATTTCAATTGTTATTTGTTTTGTGTAATAAGAGCCCATTGTTCATTTAATTAAATAGCATATAGCTAATTGAAATTATCAAATCCGTAATTGTTTGATAAATTAATAACAAGTGGTAATTAGTATAGCAATATTGAGAAGGGTTGTTGTATTAAGTAAATACATGATTTGATTTAAATCAGTCTCCATAAAAAATTGGTTAACTTAGGTCAGGTCTTTCTAATTCATAAAACTGTTAATAAATTAAATTCTGTCACTGATAGAGGACTGTTTATTGGTCAGAAGTTAATTACAGTCTTACTTAATTAGCCTATTAATATGGAAAGATTGACCGGGAGCATGAAACCGACGACTATAACTGATCCATTGCATGATTTTAGAGTATCTTCTTGTCCATGATCAATAAATTGAATCCTGTGCCGCGAATATTTTTAACTGAAATTTTTTATCTTTTATTTAATTTTAATTTATTTTTTGCATTTTATTTATTATTATTTTAATTCAGTATTTTCTATTCTTTATTTACAAAACCCCCTTTTTATTTTTATTGTTTATTTCTGGTTACTTAAAAAATTAAAATTCGACCAATCCCTATGGATTCGACTCTGCTCATTGCTATTTACAAGTTAAATTTAGTTAAGAGTAAAAATTTTATTTTGTTGATTTTGACACCCATTATTTAATTAGAGATACGCTTGGGCACTGGTGTAAAGGTTTCATGGCAAATATTGGAGTATGTTCCATTGTAAAAGCGGAGATGTGGTAAATATGATTTTTGGAAGGTACAATCCAAACGCTAATTGTTTCAATGTCCTGCGCAATATTGAAGATAAGATCAAAGGTTTTATTTGTCCATCATTTCTCATGTCCATCGCAAGTCAAACTTCTTAGCGGACTTTCTTTCCAAATTGGCTTACTATTTTCCTCCTGAGGTGCATGTTTTGGAGACTTCTCCTGATAGTCTTAATTTGTTGATATATCATGATATTATTGGCACTGCTTATATCCGTTAGTTTTGTTTTCTTGTGAGCTTTGCTTGCCCTCTCTTTATCAAAAAAATAAAATAAAATTTGATTGTTGATAATTTCTTTTTTTGATCATTCTAAGTAAAATTTTTTCCATTTAATTATTATTTTCCTTACTTTTTATGCTTTATTGAATATCTTCTTTCAGAGTGCTATGCGGAATATTTTTCTTTTGAGAAATTAATTCTTCAAGTAACCCATAAATATTATTTTAGTCCTATAACACTTATAGTCCAATAATGTTTTATTCCGGATAGGAATGGACCAGTTTGGTCAATTATTTCATTGATATAGGTTTAATATTCATGTGAGAATTCTTATGATAGGTCTTCAATATACTTATTTGAACAAGCATCCACATACTAGCTTTTATCATCTTCATGATCACAGTTCTGCGAACAGTTGCTCGAACATTTCAAGACGCATAACATGTATGAGTCTATCCGTATTAATAATGTTCGATCTTGTTGATATTATGATTAGAGAGATATGTAGATATTAAAAAATTTGCATGCAATAGGCATCTTACATTATGAACTCTTTCATGATTGCCTTTGCATTGTATTTATAATACCGAGTTCATTTATTAATTTAAGATATAAAATCAAACTAGAGGAAATTTTTGATACGTAGGAATTGAAAAACTAATCGAAGCAGTTACAGAAGAAAAAGAAAATCCAATACCTCAAAAATTGTAATAGAGATTAAAAAGTGATTTAATTCGAAGTGATATGGATAAAATAAAGAATCAAAAACATTGAAGGATGTTTTAGAATGAACTTACACCTGAAACTGCTCCCTTAACATCTTGACACAAAACTCCATCTCTTTTTGTTTCAACAAATCCATTTTTGGATTGCTCATCCTACAATGATCAGCAAGCTATCAAGATAGGCACATAGTACAATGACCTAGAAAATATCACAGTCACGTTATTATAGCCTTAACTCTTATACAACAGAGGACATGTTTGGTTCTACGTATTAGACACAGGATAACATTATATAATACAGTTTAACATATTTGGTTATTTTAAAAAAAAATTAATACACGTATAATATAATATAGAATCAGGTGTTTTATCCCTAATAGACAGGAGATAATAATACACTAGTATCCCTTGGGTTTGTATAATATGATAAATACCGTATTATACTATGATCAACTGCAGCGCCTCTCTTACCTTTGATACTCCTCATCTTCGATGCCACTCTCACCCTCATCTCTGATCCTACCTCCAACAGATATTCTATTTCAATTTTTTTTAAGAAAAATAACAAAACCCTAAAAGCTCAAAATCTCTATTGCTCGATCCTTTTGTTCTTCCCTATCTCCCTCTGTTCTTCTCTCACCCAGCTACCATCACTGAAGTTTTCGTGGCTGGCCAATGATCATATCATCCTTCGGCGACCAGATTTCTTATTTTTCAGTATGTATAGTTTTTTCTTTTTTCATTTTCTATCTCTTATTTTCTGGTATTTGTGTCTCTGGTTCTTTTTCCTTTCTAGTCCTCATCTTCATTATTTTTCTAATGGGTATTGCTTGTTTTACATCATCCGAAGAAGCTGTATCCAAAGGATCTTTTGAAGATAATTTTAGCATTATGTGGTCAGAGAAGCATTTCAAAACTTCAGAAGATGGGCAGATCTGGTACCTGTCATTGGATAAAGAAACAGGTAGATATGTTCATAAACTATACTAGAACATGATTTTTTTCAATTCAAAATCGATCAAAGTTCTTAACTTTAGGCTGCGGGTTTCAAACAAAACAGAGATACATACTCTATTTGTCATAAACCATTCAAGAAAGTTTAAATTGGGGAATTTTTTGATTGCAGATGTGTACAGAGAATGGGGCAGGACCAACAAGGGATGAATTAGATTTTGAGTTCTTGGGGAATAGAATAGGGGAGCCTTATTTGATACAGCTAAAAATATGTTTAATTTGAATTTTAGAATTTCTAGAGTTCCCTTAAAATATCTTATTCTAGAATTATAATGTGACATTTAATAAGTTAGGTGGAAAATGGTTAGGTATTCAATAAGTTAGATGGAAAGTGATTAGGTATTAAATAAGTTAGATAGAAGGTGGTTAGGTATTTAAGTTAGATAGAAAGGTGTTAGGTATTTAATAATTTGTAATCCCAAACTCCCTATAAATACCCTTTGTACCAAGCATTTTATGCAAGCAAAATATTTGAGTGTTATATCCTTCTCTCTAATTCACTCTCTCTAAATTCTCTCTTCCACCTTCTAACAAAGTGGTATCAGAGCCAAGTTTATTTCTTAGTATGCTCTGTGGTTGCAGCATAGTCTGATCTTCCACATCAGAAAAGATTTTTCCTTGGGCTATTGTGAGTGTGTGAAAAAAAATAGAGTGAGTAAGTTGTGAAAAAAAGAGAGAGAGAGAGTGAAAAAAAAGTCCAATTTTAATATGATTTCATTCCAATACCCTCGTCTTACAAAAGATAACTATGAGAGTTGGTGTCTTCGAATGAAAGCCTTGCTAGGCTCACATGATACATGAGAGATACTAGAGAAAGGATATGAGAAGCCACACGATGAAGGAGTCATGTCTCAAAATGCAAGAAATGAATTGGTAAAAATAAGAAAGAAGGATCAACAAGCCCTCACCATCATCCACCAATGTTTGGATGATTCAATGTTTGCAAAGGTGGACGATGCAACTACCTCAAAAGAAGCTTGGGAGATTTTGCAGAAGTCTTTCCAAGGAGTAGAAAAGGTAAAGAAAGTAAGGCTTTAATCTCTAAGAACGAATTTTGAAGCAATGAAGATGAAGGAATCCGAATCAATTTCGGATTATTGCTCGAGAGTAAAGGCGATAACAAATCAAATGAAGAGATATGGCGACAAGGTGGAGGATGTTCGTGTGATGGAGAAGATCCTTCGAACTCTCGCTCCAAAATTTGATTATGTGGTGTGCTCTATTGAAGAATCAAAAAATTTGGAGGAGATAACTATTGAAAAACTAGAGGGATCCTTGCAAGCCCATGAAGATAAGATTAGTAGAAGACAAGGAGAAGTATTAGAGCAAGCTCTAAAAGCCAAAGCTTGTTTGAAGGAAGATAGAGGAGAAAGCCAACAAGGACGTGGACGAGGAAGAGGACGAGGCCATGGACGTGGCCAAAGTGGAAGAGGAAGAGGTAGCCAATACAATTTCAATAATGAGGCAAGAAATTTTCAATCAAGTAGAGGTCGTGGAAGTGCAAGAGGTAGAGGACGAGGCCATAATTTGAAGACAAATGAAAGGAGGTATGACAAATCCAACATTGACTGCTATAATTATCATAAGCTGGGCCATTATTCTTGGGAATGCTATAGTTCCTTGAATAATGGTGAGACAAGAGCTAATTTTATGGATGGCAAGGAAGAAGATGAAGATGAATCAACTTTATTGCTAGCACTCAAAGGGGGAGAGAAGGATGACAAGAGCTCGTGGTATTTAGACAATGGTGCAAGCAACCATATGTGTGGGCTAAAGGAAAAGTTCGTGGAACTCGATGAAAATGCATGGGGTAATGTGTCTTTTGCGGACTCATCAAAAATTCAAATTGAAGGCATAGGTACAATTATCATTTCTTCCAAAGATGGTAGCCATAAGCTTGTTAATGATGTGTACTATGTGCCCAAGTTAAAAAACAATATTTTAAGCTTGGGACAACTCTTGGAAAAGGGGTATGATATTCACATGAAAAATAATTATCTTTGGCTTCGAGATCAAAATGATACATTGATTGCCAAGGTCGCTATGTCGAGGAATAGAATGTTCACATTGAATCTCAAGACACTTGATGTAAAGTGTTTGAAGGCTATGATAAAGGAGGAAGCATGGCGTTGGCACATGAGATTTGGGCACTTGAACTTTGGCGCACTCAAAGATATGGGGGAGAAGAAGATGGTGAAAGGGATGCCTTTAATCAATCATCCCAATCAAATTTGTGACGCATGTCTTCTTGGCAAGCATGCAAGAAAGAGTTTTCCAAAGGAGGCCACATCAAGAGCAACCAAGCCACTCCAACTTGTTCACACCGATGTTTGTGGGCCAATTGATCCATCATCATTTAGTGGCAACAAATACTTCATCCTCTTTATTGATGATTTTAGTAGAAAGACATGGGTTTACTTCTTGAAGCAAAAGTCTGAAGCATTTGCTGCATTCAAGATCTTCAAAGCTCTTGTAGAAAGGGAGAGTGGCTACAAAATCAAGGCTCTAAGGTCCGATAGAGGAGGCGAGTTCACCTTAAAAGAGTTCAACGAATTTTGTGAGGCTCATGGTATTCGACGTCCTTTAACAGTCCTTAGATCACCACAACAAAATGGCATTGCGAAAAGGAAGAATAGAACAATTCTTAACATGGCACGAAGCATGTTGAAGGCTAAGAATATGCCTAAGGAGTTTTGGGCTGAAGCTGTCTCTTGTGCAGTGTACATATCTAATCGCTCACCAACATCAAGCATCAAGGATCGTACGCCACTAGAAGCATGGAGTGGACATAAGGCTAGTGTGAATCACTTGAAAGTGTTTGGGTGCATTGCTTACAAGCACATCTCGCAACAAGAGAGAAGCAAGCTTGATGATAGAAGTGTCAAACACGTCTTTATTGGCTATAATGCAAACTCAAAGGGCTACAAGTTGTATAACCCAAACACTGGCAAGGTTGTGGTGAGCCGCGATGTAGAGTTCGATGAAGATGGAGCATGGAATTGGGAAAGAAATGAAGAAAGCAACTATGACTTCATTCCATACTTTATCGAGGAAGAAGAGGAAGCCATGGCACCAACACAAGATGCAACTCCACCTCCTACACCCACTCCCAATGATCAAGGTGAAAGTTCAAATGAAGGGCCAAGAAGAATGAGAAGTCTTGATGATCTTTATAATGAAACCGAAGAAACAACTCTCGGTTTGCATTGCCTCTTAGCCGACGGTGAGCCATTAAGCTTTGAAGAAGCAACGAAAGAGAGAAGATGGAAACAAGCTATGGATGAAGAAATCAAATCGATTGAGAAGAATGATACTTGGGAATTAACAAATCTTCCTAAAGGTCATAAAGCTATTGGAGTCAAATGGGTTTACAAGGTAAAGAAGAATGCAAAAGGAGAAGTGGAAAGACACAAAGCAAGGCTTGTTGCAAAAGGTTACAAGCAAAGGCATGGCATTGACTACGAAGAGTTATTTGCCCCGGTTGCTCGCATGGAGACTATTCGATTACTTATCTCAATGGCGGCTCAAATGAAATGGAAAATCTATCAACTAGATGTGAAGTCGGCATTCCTAAATGGTGATCTTGAAGAAGAAGTGTACATTGAGCAACCACTTGGATATGTGGTCAAAGGACATGAGGACCAAGTCTTGAAATTGAAGAAGGCATTGTATGGATTAAAGCAAGCGCCAAGGGCATGGAATAGTCGCATTGACAAGTACTTTCAAGAGCATGGTTTCGATCGTTGCCTTAATGAATATGCTCTCTATGTGAAAGCTTATCATAATGGAGACATATTGCTAGTTTGCCTTTATGTGGACGATCTCATCTTCACCGGCAATAATCCAAGATTATTTGAAGAATTCAAGAAGGAGATGTCTCGTGAGTTCGAGATGACTGACATAGGGCTCATGTCATACTATTTGGGCCTAGAAGTGAAGCAAATGGAGGAAGGAATTTTTATTTCTCAAGAAAGATATGCGAAAGAAGTATTGAAAAAGTTCAAGATGCATGATTGCAACCCCGTGAACACGCCCATGGAGTGTGGAATGAAACTATCAAAGTTTGAAGAAGGCAAAAAAGAAGATCCCACTTTATTCAAAAGCCTTGTGGGAAGCTTGAGGTACTTGACATGCACAAGACCAGATATTCTTTATGCTGTTGGAGTGGTGAGCCGCTTTATGGAAGTTCCTACAACAACTCATATGAAGGCAACGAAAAGAATACTTCGGTACTTGAAAGGTACGTTGGAGTATGGATTATTTTATACTTCCTCCAATGACTTCAAGCTTATCGGATATTGTGATAGCGACTTTGCTGGAGATGTTGATGATAGAAAGAGTACTACCGGATTTACATTTTACATGGGTAATTGTGCAATTTCATGGAGTTCAAATAAACAACCACTTGTTACGCTTTCTACATGTGAATCCGAGTATGTAGCGGTAACCTCTTGTACTTGTCATGCGATTTGGCTAAGGCGACTATTAAACGAACTTCACTTGTTTTAAGATGAAGCAACGAAGATTTACATCGATAATAAGTCTGCCCAAGCTCTTGCTAAGAATCCGGTATACCATGATCGAAGCAAGCATATAGACACAAGATATCATTTCATTAGGGAGTGCATTGCAAGAAAATAAGTAGAGCTCAAGTACGTGAAGACACATGATCAAGTTGCGGACATTTTCACAAAAGCACTCAAGTTCGAAGACTTTCAAAGATTAAGATCAAGGCTCGGGATGAAGAAGAAAAACTCAAATTAAGGGAAAGTGTTAAAATATGTTTAATTTTAATTTTAGAATTTCTAGAGTTCCCTTAAAATATCTTGTTCTAGAATTATAATGTGACATTTAATAAGTTAGGTGGAAAATGGTTAGGTATTCAATAAGTTAGATGGAAAGTGATTAGGTATTAAATAAGTTAGATAGAAGGTGGTTAGGTATTTAAGTTAGATAGAAAGGTGTTAGGTATTTAATAATTTGTAATCCCAAACTCCCTATAAATACCCTTTGTACCAAGCATTTTATGCAAGCAAAATATTTGAGTGTTATATCCTTCTCTCTAATTCACTCTCTCTAAATTCTCTCTTCCACCTTCTAACAATAAATGTGTATAAGAATGGGATTGGTGGGCATGAAATGAGGCATATGCTTTGGTTTGATCCTACTGAGGATTTCTATTCATATTCCATCCTCTGGAACAACTATCAAATTGTGTAAGTTCTTCAATTGATACAATTCATATTGAAATTAAGAAGCATTTGAAGATATAAATGGTTATTCTACTATATACCCAATTCAGATCTTTCATTGAATTCTTCTTTTCACCAGTTTGATCCCAAGTTGTTATGATGTATCTTTGCTTTTAAAGCTTTGATCACTGAACACTTATTTTGCAATATCGAGCTTTTTGCTATTGACTGAATCAGTTAGAGTTATGTGAACGAGCTATTGGTGAAGTGAATTTTTGAATAATTATAATGATAAATGATAGGTTCTTTATTGAGTTCCAATAAGAGTGTACAACACTACAAGAAATTTACAGTTTCCTGACAAATATTTTTGACAATAGTCAGGATTTTCCATCGTGAACTGAAATTGCTGATGGTTAATTCTGTCGGTATTTAGGGCATAGGCAAAAATGACGGTGGAAAAATTTTCTGTCGAAAATTTTCTAGACGAAATTTAATTCCATCGAAAAATTGCCGACTTTTACAAATTTCCCGACGGATTAATAAATTTTGTCGGTAATTTGTTGATGGAATTTATTTTTTGTCGAAAAATTTCCCAAAGGGAAATTAAATTCCGTTGGTAAATTTCGACGAAAAATAAATTTCGTCGAAAAATTACTGACAGAATTATTATTCTGTCGGGAACTTTTTGATTTTTTTTTTATTTTTACCAATGGAAAATTCTGCCGGTAATTTTAAAAATGCTGATAAAAAAAAATTAAATAAAACATCAAAATAGCTTATATATCTCGAGAAATATTTAAGACTATAAGTTCATCAATGACTAACGAAAACTTTTTAATTTGAAAATTCAAACAATAAACAATAGACCAACATTTACTTCATAGTATACCTCCAAGAAAATAAGCACAAAAAATCATGAATGTTGGAACACATGGTTTTGCTCTCAAGTGTAGAGAGAATTCTTATTAGACTATATCAATCAATCCTAATTCCTACAGAATAACACATGAAAACAGATTAAGAACTAGGAGCTCATAAATCAAACCCATGAATATTTCAATCACAAGGACTTACAAGGCAGGACCCAAGATAATTTCTTTTAGTGAAATTCTCAAGGCAGGGAACAATCGAATGGAAAATTTCCAACCAAATAGAAAATTAAAGCAAGCTTACAAATAGCATGCATAAAAATGTATCCAAGAACAAGCATAGATAAGCACAATTCAAAAAAGCTAATAAAAAAAATTAAATAAAACATAATGTCTAGTTAGCACAATTTTGCTTAAATAATTAATAATTTAAAAACCCGTTCTCAAGTAATGAATGTAATCTTAACTAAGAAACAAGAATTCAACAGGAAATTCTTGTATAAATAAGCAAAACAAGCAGAAGTGGGGTAAAAATTAAAAAACTCACATATTCTTCATAAAAACACAAGGTAGCCCCAGGGCACTCGATATTGCATCCACAACACAGTGCAACAACACATCTCTTGCAACCAGAAAATGGAAAGAGACAAATCAAGTGCAAAACTTAAAAACAAATTCAAACAAAAAACCAAAATTGATACTCCGCTTATTTTTGTGATAACATTTTTCACTTTACCACCCTACAGATCTAAAACAGAATAGGATTTTGAAGCAAACCAGAAACCAAAACCAAATAAAAATACAGAATCAAGAACGTAAAAGAATAAATAAATATATTTATATTAATTAATATTTCACAAATTAATTATAAATTAAAAATGGCATCAATAATAATAATAATAATAATAATCTGCAAATAAAAAAATGTAGAAAATTGTTCATTGAATGGAAGAAAGTTCCAGGCGAGAGCAACGGACCAGCGGGCTGGAGTAGCAGCACCAGCAGGAGCAGAGCAGGAGACCGGAGCGGGGAGGGAAGGAGAAGGGCGAGCAGCGCGCGGGGAGGGAAGGAGAGGGGGAGGCCGGATCTGCACCGGGGGAGGGAAGGAGAGGGGAGAAAGTGCGTGGGGAGGGAAGGAGAGGCGGAGGACGGAGCAGTAGATCGGCACTAGGGGAGGTGGGAGGCCGGATCTGCGCCCGGGGGAGGGAAGGAAAGGAGAGAGCAGCGCGCAGGGAGGGAAGAAGAGGAAGGCTTTAGTTATGGGGCTGCTCAAAGTTGGAGTCACTGCCTGAAAATATGCATTCACTCCCCCCTTTCCTTGTGAAGTTGGAAATAGGCTACTGTCCAGAGCGTCGGTCATTTCCTGAAGGTGGTTTGCCTTTTAGTTTAGAATCACTTGACGTTCAATGTTGCAACAAACTTATCGCTGGCTGCGCAGATTGGGAACTACAGATGCTTCCTTCTCTTAAACATTGTAGTATTGGTATGCATGAAAATGTAGAATGCTTTCCAGTTGAGATGCTGCTACCTTCCACTCTCACCTCTCTTACAATCTTGAATTCTCAAAATTTGAGAATTCTTGACCATAAAGGGCTTCAAGGTCTCACCTCTCTCAAAAAATTAGAGATCAGTGATTGTGTTAATCTTTAATTCATACTAGAAGAGGGACTGCCATCCACACTCGCTTCTCTTAGCATTGGGGATCTTCAGAATATGAAACCTCTCGGCTACAATGGGTTCCAACAGCTGACATCTCTTCAAGAACTAAAGATTTGGAATTACTCTGAGCTCTAGTCCATGCCAACTTTACCCTCTTGCCTATCTTCCCTATCCATTTGGAGGTGTCCTTTGCTAAAATAAAAATGCGAAAGGGATACAAAGGAGAAGATTGGCCCAAGATTTCACATGTGCCCAATATAAAAATTGATGGTGATAAATGTATCGTATAGGGGCACCTTCCAAATTATGCACAAACAATTATGTTTCCTTTCTTTACATTTAATATTTTTAATTTGTTTTTCAAAGTTTGGATAGAATTAACCATATTCCTAACTTATCTAGGTTTTATTCTTATATAGCTAGGGAAAAATGTGAATAGTATCATCTCTTCTATTTTTCTTCATCCACATTTTTTCCAAGGCTGTAACAGGGAGTTTTATTTCTTAATTAAATTTTATTTTATTTATGACGTTAATTATGTGTGGCTAAATTCATTTATTCTGGTTAAAGGTTAATTCAAGGCCAAGGTTCATCATATACTGTAAGATTGTTCTAATCTATTTTTCTCTTTAATTATTGTGCAATATTCATATTATTTACTGCGATTTAGGAAAATTCCATCTCAATTGTTATTTATTTCTTGTGCAATAAGAGCTCGTTATGCATTTAATTAAATAGCATATAGCCAATTGAGATGATCAAATTCGTAATTGTTTAGTAAAATCAATAAAAAGTAGCAATTAGTATAGCAACACTGGGAAGGGTTGTTGTATTAAGTAAATGCATGATTTGGTTTAAATCAGTCTCGATAAGAAATTGGTTAACTTAGGTTGGGTCTTTCTAATTCGTAAAGCTGTTAATAAATTAAATTCTGTCGATAAGAGAGGATTGTTTATTAGTTAGTGGTTAATTACAGTCTTACTTGATTAGCCTATTAATATGAAAAGATTGGTCGGGAGCGCTAAGCTGACGGCTATAACCAATCCATTGCATGATTTTAAAGTTATTTGTTCATCTATGATCAGTGAGTTGAATCTTGAGCCCCGAATACCTTTAACTGGAATATCTTATCAATTGATTTCGTTTTAATTAATTTTATGCAATTTTATTTTATTATTTTAATTCAGTATTTTTAAATTTTTAGTTATTAAAATCTCCCATTTATTTTTCTTTATTCAAATTCTAGTTATTGCAAGTTAAATTGATACTAATTTATGTGGATTCGACCCTTTTTTGCCCTATTTACAATTTAATTGGTTAGAAAAAGTTAAGATTTATTTTTTTGGTGGCTCCGACACCCATCAAATTTTAGCGCCGTTGCCGGGGACTAGTTTAATTGATTTAATTTTGTTGATGACCAGGTCTGAAATTCTGGGAGAACTATTGTTTGATTCAGAAATTGAGAAAATAGCCCGGAGATTGAGGAAGGAAACTCGACAGAAAAAGGAACAAGCTGCTAGATCCTTTAGACTGCTGGAAGATGAAGTAGTGACTGATTTTGCTGAATTTCCAGCTGATATTGACGAAATAGAAATGGCGAGACAGACTTTAAGTGAGCTTAATGCACCCTTTTAAACCAGCAGCCCTTGTGCATAACTTACGCAGCTTTGGATACTGCTTTTAAACCAAAATCGGGGCTGATTCACTTACTACCCACTTTTCGCAGCTTAGAAAATGAAGATCCTCACAAGCATTTGAAAGAATTTCATGTGGTTTGTTCAGGTATAAGGGCCTTTCAATTTTTATTGGCTGATTCGGCAAAGGAATGGTTGTTGAATTTACCATCAGGAACAATCACAACATGAACTGATATGGTGAGAATGTTCTTAGATAAATTTTTTTCAGCCTCCCGAGCTGCCGTAATTTGAAGGAAAATAAGTGAATCAGACAAAAAGATGTGGAGTCACTTCACGATTATTGGAAAAGGTTTAAGAAATTATGTGCAAACTGTCCCCAACATGGCATTACTGATCAGTCCCTTATTCAGTATTTTTATGAACGTATGTTGAGCACAGAAAGGAGGATGATAGATGCAGTAAATGCGGGAAGCCTCAACAACAAAATCCCAGCACAAGCCTGTGAGTTAATACAAAATATGGCAGCCACTTTTCAACAGCTTGGAAGATATCAAGACCCCCCAAGAAGAGTACATGAGGTAAATTCTTCTTTCATTGAAGATAAACTTAATGCTCTAACTGTTCTGGTATAAAATATGGCTGTAGGTACATCTTCACCAGCTAGAGTGTGTGGAATTTATGCATATGTTGGACATTCAACTGATATGTGTCCCACTCTACAAGATGATTCACAAGAACAAGTGAATGCTTTAGGTGGATATGGTGGACAGCCCCCCAGGAAGTATGATCCGTATTCCAACACCTACAACCTAGGGTGGCGTGACCATCCAAACTTCAGCTATGACGCAAGGCAGCAAAATTCACCACAAATATTTCAACCGAGACCACCACAACAGCCTACCCAAACAACTCTTAAATCAGATTCGTCTCTTGATGAAATTGTTCACTCTTTGGTAACTAATATTTAACAACTTCAATAGGAAATGAAGGCTAGTATACAAAACTTGGAGAAACCCAAATGGCAACTTCAGTGAGCAGATTGGAATCCTAAGGGAGGCTGTCATCTCAAACAATTGATAACCCCAAGCAAAATGTGAGTGTAATTGTTTTGAGAAGTGGAAAAGAGCTGGAATAGCCCCTGACCAAGAAAGGTGAACAAAAAATGAAAAAGGGAGCTAAAAAAGAGGTAGAAATTGGGAAAAATGAACAGCCTAAGGATGAAAATTCAGATCAGCCCCCAGTTTTAGTTATTCAGCTCCCATTTCCTGAAAGATTGTCCAAATCTAAGAAGGAGAAGGAGGATAAAGATATTTTTGAGACTTTTCTCAAGGTGGAGGTAAATATTCCCTTACTTAACGCTATTAAACAAATACCTCTTTATGCAAAATTTCTCAAAGAATTATGTACTAACATGAAAAAATTGGTTGGGTATGAGAAAGAAGTCATGGGTGAAAATGTTTCAGCTATACTTCAGAGAAAAATGCCTCTAAAGTGCAAAGATGAAGGTATGTTTGCTATTTCCTAAAAAATTGGTAATTTTAGCATTAAAAGGGCAATGTGTGATTTGGGTGCATCAATCAATGTCATGCCTAAGTCCATTTATTCATCTTTAAATGCTAGACCTTTAGAGGAAATAGGAGTAGTAATTAAACTTGCTAATAGGTCAATTGTATATCCCAAAGGATTTTTAGAAGATGTTTTAGTGCAAGTTAATGGTTTAATTTTTTCAGCTGATTTTTATGTCATTGATATGAATGATGATGACAAATCTTTGGAATCATCTGATATTTTATTACGGAGACCTTTCTTTAAAATAGCTAGGACCAAAATAGATGTGCATGTAAGTACACTTACTATGGAATTTGATGGTGAAGTAGTGCAATTTAATGTTTATGATGCCATAAAATATCCATGCGATGTGTCTTCTGTTTGTGGTGTTGATATAATTGAGCCATTAACCCAAAAAGTATTTGAGTTAAGCAGGGATGATAAGTTGCATACGGCATTGAGTGAAAATGTCAGCAGCGATAGCCTTGGTACACTTAAAGAAGAGCCGAGTCTAGAGGAGGATTTGCAGGAAATAGTGCTGGAATTGTGAGCCTTGAAGCCAATGGTAAATGACCCCCCTCTTTTGGAAATGCCTAATACTGATTAAAATCTTTTACCATCTGTTTTGTGGGCACCTAAATTGGAATTGAATGTGCTACCAGGCCATTTGAAGTATGTATATTTGGAAAAGAAAAAGACACTTCTAGTAATTAGCTCTAGCAAATTGAATTCAAAAGAGGAAAAGTTGCTGATTCAAGCTTTAAAGGAACATAAAGAGGCAATAGGTTGGAACATTGCTGATATTAAGGGAATAAGCCCATCCACATGCATGCATAAGATCCACTAGAGGAAAACATCAAGCCTAGTAGAGAAGCTCAGAGGCGTTTGAATCGACCAATGATGGAAGTAGTAAAGAAAGAAATTCAAAAAATGCTAGATGCATGGGTCATCTACCCCATTTCAGACAGTAAATGGGTGAGCCCAGTCCAGGTTATATCGAAAAAGACAGGTGTCACAGTGATAAAGAATGAAAATGGTGAATTAGTACCCACCCGAGTTCAAAATGGGTGGAGGGTTTGTATTGATTATAGGAAGTTAAATGCTTCAACTAGAAAAGATCATTTTCCACTTCCTTTTATTGATCAAATGTTGGAAAGACTTGCTGGAAAATCTTACTATTGTTGTTTGGATGGTTATACAAGTTTTTACCAAATACCGGTTGCACCAAAAGATCAAGAGAATACCACCTTCACTTGCCCTTTTGGCACATTCGCGTATAGGAAAATGCCGTTTGGGCTTTGCAACGCTCCAGCAACTTTCCAAAGGTGTATGGTGAGCATATTTTCAGATTATGTGGAAAACATCATAGAGGTATTTATGGATGATTTTACAATTTATGGTAATTCTTTCCACGAATGTCTCTCAAACCTGATAAAAGTGTTAAAGCGGTGTTTGGAGTCTAACTTGGTTTTAAACTATGAAAAGTGTCACTTTATGGTAGATCAAGGGTTAATTTTGGGACACATTGTGTCTGCAAAAGGGCTTGAGGTGCATAAAGCAAAAATAGATATTCAAGCTTTACCTTACCTCGTGAGTGTGCGAGAAGTTCGTTCTTTCCTTGGTTATGTAGGTTTTTACAGGCGTTTTATCAAAGACTTCTCTAAAATCACTCAACCTTGTGTAAGTTACTGCAAAAAGGTGTGGCATTTGAGTTTGATCAAGCTTGCAGAGAAGCATTTGATGAGCTGAAAGAAAAACTGATTTCTGCACCAATAATCCAACCCCCAAATTAGAATTTTCAGTTTGAGATTATGTGCGACGCCAGTAACCATGCCGTGGGAGCTATCATCGGGCAATAAATTAATAAAAATCCACACGTGATTTAGTACATTTAATCCTTGGTATGCTGACTTAGTTAATTTTCTGGTTACAGGTGTTGTCCCAAATGATTTGTCAAGGTTTGAAAAAGATAAACTGAGGAGAGATGCAAAATATTATGAATGGGATGATCCATATTTGTGGAAGTATTATTCTGACCAAATAATTAGGTGATCCGTTCCAGAAAATGAAGTGCAGTCCATATTGTAATTTTGTCATTCAGAAGCCTGTGGAGGTAATTTTGGTCCAAAGAGAACGGGCCGCAGAGTATTGGAGTGTGGTTTGCTTTGGCTTAATTTATTTCGAGATGCTTATTTGTTCTGTAATTCTTGTGAAAGTTGTCAAAGGACAGGTAGTTTAGGACACAGGGATCAAATGCCACTCACATCTATACTATACTGTGAAATTTTTGATGTATGGGACATTGATTTTATGGGTCCATTTCCATCTTCCTTTAGCAATTCCTACATATTGCTTGTTGTAGATTATGTTTTTAAGTGGATTAAAACTAAGGCCACAAGAACTGAAGACGCTAAAACAGTTGTCAATTTTGTCAAAACTAAAATTTTTTTGCAGGTTTGGGACACCAAGAGTACTTATCAGTGATAGAGGAACTCATTTCTGCAATAAGATTATGGACACTCTGCTAAAAAAATATGGTGTACACCACCGTTTATCCACTGACTATCACGCACAAACCAGTGGCCAAGCTAAAATTTCCAACAGAGAAGTCAAGTCTATTTTGGAGAAAACAATTAATCCAACCAGGAAAGATTGGAGTTCTAAGCTAGATGATGCTCTATGGGCATACAAGACAGCATATAAAACACATATCGTTATGTCCCCATACCGATTGGTCTATGAAAAGCCATGCCACTTGCCTATGGAGTTAGAGCACAAAGTATTTTGGCCAATTAAGTGATATAATATGGCATTGGATGCAGCAGGGGATCATAGGAAATTAGAGTTGCAGGAACTGGAAGAATTGAGGAATGAGGCTTATGAGAGTTAAAAAATTTATAAGGAAAGAACCAAGCAATTTCATAACAAGATGATTTCTAAGAAGGAATTTCAAATTGGACAGAAAATCTTACTTTTCCATTCACGTTTGAAATTATTCCTAGGGAAATTAACGTCTAAGTGGATTGGACCTTTTGTAATCACTAATATTTTTGTTCATGGTGCTATAGAAATCAAAAGCCCGGAGAATGGAAAAAATTATAAAGTCAATGGACATTGTTTGAAACCATTCTATGAAGGATTCCAAGCCCAAAGGACAGAAAATATGCAATGCAGAGGAGAATTAAAAGGCAACAACGTCTTGCCAAAGATGTTAAAGAGAGGCGCTTTTGGGAGGCAACCCAATATTTATCCTTGCACAAGGCTAACATGTTTCTATTTAGATTTAAATTTTAATGTTTACTTTTATTTCACTGTCTTCTTCATCATCTCTTTCTTGTAGCTAGCCAATTTCATTCTTGAATTTATGGAGTAATGGTGGTAATTAACCAACAATTTTGAGGATGGTAGTGTTGAATAATTTTTCGGCAAATTGGATTTAATGGCTATAGCAATCTAATGTTATTTTTTTACTTGGATTGAGTAGTTAATGGTGGTTTCAATGGAAAATTAGTTGGTTCCTAACTTAATTTTATTTAATTGCAGGCTATTTTTGTTATATTTTGGGTTTAATAGGTTTACTAGGTTGTGTTCTAATGTGTGGGTCTTTATATGCAAATGGGTTTTAATTTCATTTCACTTGTGTTATTTTATTTTTACCCATTTACTCGTTGTTCAGACCCCCATTGTTTATGATAAATTTATTTACTAAATCTTAATCTACCTTCACAGATCACGAAGCCGCATACCATGATCCGACCACCACCCAAGCTCCGACACCGTTATGCCAACCACCAGCAGCCCGTCATTGTTGCATCAGCACGCTGTAGCACCTGCAGATCCGCATCCAGCCCGACGTCATTGCATCAGCCCCTTCCTCGCGCGTGCAGATCCGCGGTCAGACACTTCATTACACATAGTACAAGCCTCCTTTACACCCTATTGTCATCGAGCGTCCACCAATGCCAACGCGTCTCCAACAGACTGAAGACACCAGATCTAAAGCCTTCTTCTGCACCAATCCCGTCGCGCAGACCACCAACGCGCATCAATAGATCTGGTCTTTACAATGTCCTCCTCGCCCACCACTGGAGCCACCAGTTGCCGTTGCATTAGTCCTTGCACAAGCCATCATGGTTCGATTGAAGAGCCAGCCTCCGCCAAGGCCACGACGTGGCATATCCGCAACCACAAGCACGCGCGAAGATGAATCACCCCAACCAGATCATGAATCCACCAATGTGCAAACAAATCTGACTCAACCCACTATAAAATTAGCAGCTCAAAGGAGGAAGGGCCCGATTACCTATCAGTCTCGATAAATCAAAATCCCTGAATCTAGCAGTGACTAGGAAGAAGATCAGCCATCATCCACAGAGCAAGCAGAACAAGAATGTGATCAACCTTCATCACCAGCGCAACCTTCGCAATCCGAGCAAGCAAAACAAGAACATGAGGAAACAGAATCAGTTCGACCATAAAAATGAGCTAGGATGGCTGCAGGTAAAAGCCAATTTCCTCCATCAATGCATGACCTTAAAGGTAATTTAGCTTTTGATAAAGAAATTCATCAAACCAGATTTTATTTTCTTGAGCATAATGATATAGTACCTGTTAGATGTCTTGATGAACCAACTTTGCATGCTTTAAATTTACATGTGGAGGTCTTTGATTTAATTGATGAAATAGGGTGGAGGAAATTCCTTTTGTTAAATTTTTCTTTCTATGATGCATTAGTAAGAGAGTTTTATAGCACATTTGAGTTTGATCATCAGGGATAGTCTTTTAATTTGACCTCACCCTTTACAATCACTTATAGTCTGATGGGGCAATTTAAATATTTTCTTATCATTTCGTTCAATATTGAACTAGGATTCATTGATGAGGATTCTTCTAAGTCGCATGAATATCTAGACATGTTATGTGATTACCCTATAGATTTTGATGATATTGAGGTATTTAGATCATTGACTGGCTTACCTGAAATTGCATTCATCCCAAGAAAATCAAAAGCATACTTAAGTAGAAGTTCTGCATTGCGTCTCATTCATAGTTTTTTGGCATTTAATTATTTTGCTCGAAATGATGACACCATTGTTATAACTAAAGCGGAATTATTTTTCATGTGGTGCCTGCTAAATAACAAAAAGGTGAAATTAGGATGTTGGATTGCACTTAAGTTTGAGAAGCTCACCCTTAGACCAAAAAAGCTATTTTTAGGTTCTTTAATTACTTTGTTGGCTATAAATGCTGGTTTAGTGGACTTGCATACGACCAAAATGCATATATCTTGCGGCATGCCTCCCATGGATTTAATATTTTTGGACAAATCACGCTTGCTTCACTGCGGGAAGGGTGGCGCAATTTTATTTATGGATGCAGGTCGACTTGCCAGCTTTGAAGAAAGAGTTTTCAAGAAAGAAACGAGGAAAACACTGGCGCTTCCACCTCCCACACCCCTGCTGCCACATCCTTATCATTGCCTCTAGGTTCTGTGGAGTGCTTGGACAAGATGGAGGCCGCCTTGGTTCATCTGACCACTACTGTTCAGCAGATGCACGAGAATTTGAATGCTTACTTTCGACATGTGGGGTTGACACGGGCAAAATAAACTAAATCTAAGAGCAAGTGTGCTCTGTCGGTGCAAGTAGTAAATGACAGTGAGTCCAGATATCGTCCACAGGGAACAACCTAACAATTACTAGAATTCTCAAATACTTATGTTATTTAGACAGATAATATTTGAATATAAAACTAAATTAAACTATGCTAACAAATGACTAAATAATCTAACTCTAATTTAAAAAGAGAATTAATAATTATGATTCCATATTTTTATGCAAAAGAATGATAATTCGCATGAGATGGTGATTTTTTCCTAAATTAATTAAAATCCAATGATCATGGTATTTTAACCCTAATCTCAATTTAATTCTTCCAATTGATCAAGTAAAAGAACTAAAACTAGAAAGCATTAAGCTCAATGGAAAAACCTTGATAAAAATCAAAAACCTCAAGGACAAAAATAAGTTTGATCATTCATATTTTTAATCCAAGTTATATTTCATTTGATCCATCAATTAATCCAATTGGTCAAGTAAATTAATTGATTAAACTCATGTTGATTTGATCAATTTCAATAAGCATTAATCTCAATAAAAACATAATCTCAAACCATAAAATCAATCTCATGCATAAAACCCAAAATAAATTACATAATTTCAAAATTAAGATCCACCAAAGCCCCAACTATGGAATTAGTTCATAATAAAATTAGATCCCAAATCACAACTAAGATCCATCAAATTCATCATAACAAAAGAAAACAAAATAAGATAAAGAGAAAAGAAGAAAAACACGATGAAGATTAGGTCTGGCCACCAGCGAATTTTAGAATAGAGGAAGAGGAAGAACAGGATCTGGGTTGGCCACCAGCAGGTTGTTTCTCCAATTTCTCTGATCTCCTTCTTCTGTTGCCGTAATCTTTAGTTGTTTCTCATTGTGTTTCTCTAAAAAAAAAATAGGATAAGAAGTATCCCCCACTTGTGCAGCCGTCCCCCCTTTTAATCTCTTCTTAAGAGTCCTCCTTAAATTAGAAATCTATCAAAATAAAGAATTAAAAATACATCAGATTACAGACCAAAGTTGGGTCTTGCTTTGGTCTCAGCTTTGGTCAGTTACTTTCTCTCCACCAAAGCTGATGCTTGCTTTGGTTCCAACTTTTGTCCCTTGTTTGGTAAGCTTCTGCCCCTTCCGTTAATTTCTTTCTCAAGAATTGCTCTTGACCAAAGCTGGACCTTGCTTTGGTTGCAAGTTTGGTCCCAGCTTTGGTCAGCTGCTGTCCCATTAAGCACAAAGCAACTTAAAAATTGATCTAAGTCACCCAAATCTAACACAAAAATACATAATTAACACATGCATATAATCATTCAAAATAAATGCAAAAACATAAGAAAAACCTACATTAAATTAACTAAATAATATTAGACTTAAACAAAAACATCCTAAACATACTATAAAATGACATACTACTAGGGGTTCACACCACCCCACCTAGCACATCACTGACTGCATACCACGAACCCCTCTAGGGCAGTTTCTAATCACTCTCATTTATTTAATTTAGTTACTCTTTGGCCCACGTTGTTGTGTCATTCCACATTAGGGACAATGCGAGGAGAAAGTATGGGGGAGGGGTTTGATCTAGAAGTGTTGAGTTATGATTGTTGGTATTGATTTGTTAATATTACTGTTAATATTGTTTTGTTGGAATATCAATTGTTGGTATGGTGCTATGTGGTCATTTTTATGCCTGTTTGGTTGATGCTTGAGTAAGGAATTTTTGCTGAATTTTTGATATGAATTAATGTTGCTTTGCTGTTAATGATTTTAGCTAATTTTGAACAAATCTTTATTGCTGAAATTGTGTTTAATTGGCTGGATTTGTGCAAGGATTTTATGAATTTTGTTCCAAATTTAAGCGTCTGTGCAATTGTTTCACTTATCCCATGACTATTCTTTGCCCTTTAGCATATTGTTAAGCTTCATTTTCATTCCTAAGAAAAATCTTTAACCCAGAAGGGATTCTTTGACTATTTGGCTCTCACTCAGTTAAGATGTTAGGCAAGGTTGAATAGTTTCTATAATAACTTATTCTTTTTCATACAATTTATGGGAACTTTAATTTTCTTTTGAGTTGGAAACACCAAGGTTAGAATTAAATGATGAAATATAATATTTGCTTGCTTTTAAATTTAGAGTCATTGTGTTTTAGGGACTTGTTAAAACTGGTTTGGACAACATATTTTGTGTTGCATACTCATGGATTTAGGAAATTAGTCATCAGGATTCAAAAAAAATAATAAAAAAAAGAAATTGCAATAAATATTACTCCGCTATCCGCTAAAAAAACGCAGTTAAAAGTAGTGCTAGTAGCCCCTTGGAATTGTGTGATCTGAGTCACTGGGTGTATGCGGGTCAGAACCGGATACCCTCGCGTAAAAAGGATCGCTACATTCCTTGTAAGCCTTTTAATTCTTTTATGGGCTAAAAAATCGGGTGTATGCGGGTCAGAACCAAGTACCATTGTGTCCACTATAGTCTAAGAAAGTGAATAAAAATAAACAATGAAAAAAAAAGAGAGAGTAAAAATGAAATAAAATTTCCTGATTTATTCTTTCTTTTATTCAATGAAGTGTGCAATAGTGGTGTTTAATCTGGTTTGATAAGTTATGTTTGTACAGTGATTTAATTTTGAAGTGGAAAATAAATTGTTGCTTGATTAATGAACAAAATCTTGTTATTTCTGACTTGAAAAGGTAATTGAGAAATCCATGTTTTGAAATGAAATTGTAGTAAGTTGTTTTGAATATTTTCTCTAATTTGTCGTGCATCTTGATTTGGTCAAAGCTTGTGGAATTGGGATATGTTTTTTGGGTGAAAGACCTTTTGACAGGTTTGATTTGAAGTTTGATTCATGCTTGAGGACAAGCATGGGATAAGTGTGGGGGAATTTGATGAGTGGTTAAAACTGCATGCTAATCATTCACTTTTGCTCACTTTTATGCACTTAATTTTAGCTTATATTAGTACTTTTTATTTGTTTTGTGATTTTGGTCATTGTAGGGTCAAAGTGGTAAAAAGAAGTAAATTGGAGCTAAATGGAGTGAATTTGGAGCAGTCTTGAAAATTCAAAGAAGATTGGACGCAAGGAGCTGATTTTGGACTTAGTCTTGCCCAAGGCTAAGGGGCAAGGTTAAGCAGTTACCTTGCCCAAGGTTAACGGCCAAGACGCGCAGCAGAGTTTCAGATTATTGTTTTTAATTTAAAAGTTGATCTAGCCGCCAGCTGGATTTCAACAGACTTTTTAGGGATAATTAGGCTTTATTTTAGGAGATAAAAAATAATGTTTTAGTAGGAAAATATTACATTTAATATTTTTAATTTGTTTTTCAAAGTTTGGATAGGAATTAACCATATTCCTAGCTTATCTAGGTTTTATTCTTATATAGCTAGGGAAAAACGTGAATAATATCATCTCTTCTATTTTTCTTTATTTGCATTTTTCCCAAGGCTGTAACAGAAAGTTTTATTTCGTAATTAAATTTTATTTTGTTTTTGACTTTAATTATTTATGGCTAAATTCATTTATTCTAATTAAAGGTTAATTCAAGGGCAAGGATCTTCATATGCTATGAGATTGTTCTAATCTATTTTCTCTTTAATTACTGTGCAATGTTCATGTTATTTACATAGTTTAGGAAAACTTAATCTCAATTGTTATTTATTTCTTGTGCAATAAGAGCTCGTTGTGCATTTAATTAAATAGCATATAACCAATTGAAATTATCAAATCCATAATTGTTTGGTAAAATCAATAACAAGTGGCAATTAGTATAGCAATACTGGGAAGGGTTATTGTATTAAGTAAATACATGATTTGGTTTAAATCGGTCTCGATAAGAAATTGATTAACTTAGGTTGGGTCTTTCTAATTCGTAAAACTGTCAATAAATTAAATTCTGTCGATGAGAGAGAACTGTTTATTGGTTAGATGTTAATTATAGTCTTACTTGATTAGCCTATTAATATGGAAAGATTGGTCGAGAGCGCTAAGCCGATGGCTATAACTAATCCATTGCCTGATTTTAAAGTTATTTGTTCATATATGATCAGTAAGTTGAATCTTGAGCCGCGAATACTTTTAACTGGAATTTCTTGTCAATTGATTTCGTTTAATTAATTTTAATTAATTTTAGTTTATTATTTTAATTCAGTATTTTTAAATCTTTAATTATTAAAATCCTCCATTTCTTTTTCTTTATTCAAATTATGGCTATTAATTGCAAGTTAAATTGATACTAGTTTCTGAAGATTCGACCATTTCTTGCCCTATTTGCAATTTAATTGGTTAAGAAGAGTTAAGATTTATTTTTTTGGTGGCTTCGATACCCATCACAATTATGTAATTATTTCTGCGTGGAATTTAATTACCACATTGTGATTTTTCAGCATGCTTAATTTTGGGCTTGACGCCATTTGTTAGAAGAAGATCGTCCGAAATCTACTTTTTGTGACATAAATAGCATCATTAGCATGGATGTTGTATGCCCGTCAGTATCACTTCTTCATTTTTCAAGGAATCTTCCTAGGATCTTAATAAAAATTTCCTCCGTCCATTTGAGTAGTTAGGGTAGGTTTGTGAACAACAGGTACATGATTCTGAATATACCAATTTGAGTGGATATTGTTATGGCATTTGAGCTTGCATACAAGTATTTCTTAAGCCATTTTAGTAGCTGCTACGTTCATGAAAGCTAAAACGAATCTTTTGTGTTGATTCTCCTATTCCCTTAATTTGAAAGTAATTCTTGCGGATGTTTTGCTTTTGGCATAATAGAAATGTCTTAATTTTCCAGTAGCAGAACCTTCCATGCGCACAACGTTAATTCTCATAGGCAATCAATATTTTAGCAGGTCCTTATTTATGGCAATGTGCCTTGTGTCTACTTTAGTTTTTCATTTTGTATCCTAGAAAATATTAGTGTACCTATTAAAGCATCTGCATTATGCTCTTTCCTAACATAATTTATAGGTGCCAATGCTGACATGAGCTGCATTATTATTGTGGGAGAGCATCAAAACTGTTTTCCTGCTTCAGATGTGATTGCTTTATGTTAACATATCAGATATATAACTATACATTTTTTTCTTTTTTGCCGGCCCGTTCTTCATTTCTTTCAAGTACCTTGAATTCATTAATCAGAAAACGAGACCATCATCGATTAGGAGTTAATAATAATAGTAATAGTAATCAAGGCCTAAAATTTTACAGCTTATAGTAGTGCTGCCGTACTGGCAGCAACCTATCAAGCTATACTAAGCTCTCCAGGCGGATATTGGCAAGATGAAGCTCCACCAGAAAATAACATCTTCCCATAATTGTTGTAGTTTATAATTATCAAAGGATAAAAGGACTAGTCAAACGACATATCTTTCCGTGCCACCTAAAGACAAAATTGACTACTACGAAAGAGGGTTTTTTTTTTTTTTTTTTTTTTTTTTTTAATATCTAAATTTTAAATGTGAATAGGCCTCTTCAAAGTTTAAAATCGAATATTTGGTCATGGTTTCTACGGATGTCCATGTTTGTTGGATTGCTAATCTTTCAATGAACCATCCTGAAAGACCTTGACTCCTCTGATAACTTCTAGCATGCCTCAATATGTAGCCGTGTTAGTTTTTCTTTACGTATTGGTCAATGGTCAGTGCCTCGTGCGCGATACAAAAGGAAAATGATCTGTACAAAACTTGTACAAATTGCATTATGTAATAATCTAGGGTTATTTTCTTCGTTGGTCACTCAACTTTACGCTCGTAACGATTTAATCACTAAACTTTTATTTGTAATGAAAAAATAACTCATAAATTATTTTGTAACAAAAAATCATAATGACCAGAAATTATGTTCGCTGGCAACCGGCGCGTGATTTATACGACGAAACTCAATGCCACGTCAGAAATTTTGCCATGTTGAATTAGGGCTTAATTTTTGTGGTGGTTACTCAACTTTGTATCTTTTAACGATGTTGTCACTAATTTGTAACAAAAATATAATTCATATATTATTTTATAACGAAAAAATCATAATAACGGGAAATTGTGTTCACAGGCAATTGGCGCATGACCGGAAATTATATTCACTATCGGATTTCTATACAATAGTAAGCAGATCAACGTTCTCTTCATAATCCTGATCTAATTAATGCGTTTGTATTATTAAAATGATGCAGTTATGAAGAAGAAGAATACACTGGAGGACCATAAAACTTATTTGGCCTCATTGACCATTTAGCGAGAGAGAGAGAGAGGTGGAAAGAAATAAAGAGCAATAAAAATTTGTATTTCTTTTTTTTACCATAATGCCACGTCGGATCTAGTCAGATCCAATGTGGCAAAATTTCTGACGCGGCATTGGATTTTACCATTGCAGATCAAGCGCCGGTTGCTGGCAAAAATAATTTTCGGTCATTGTGATTTTCTTGTTATAAAATAATATATGGATTATTTGTTAGTATGTGATTTTATAGTATGTTTAGGATATTTTTGTTTAAGTTTAATGTTATTTTGTTGATTTAATGTAGGTTTTTCTTATTTTTTTCATTTATTTTGAATTATTATGTTTCTGTGTTAATTATGTGTTTTTGTGATAGATTTTGGTGACTTAGATCAATTTTTAAATTGAATTGTGCTTAAGGGGACAGAAACTGACCAAAGCTGGGACCAAAGTTACAACCAAAGCAAGGTCCGGCTTTGGTAGAGAGCAATTTTTGAGGAAAGAGTTAACCGGAAAGGCAGTGGCTTACCAAAGATGGGACAAAAGCTGGAACCAAAGTACGGTTCAGCTTTGGTAGTGAGAAAATAACTGACCAAAGCAAGATCCAACTTTTATCGCAGCTTTGGTCTGTAATCTGATGGGTTTTTAATTCTTATTTTGACAAACTTCTTTTTCTGAATAGACTTTTAAGAGGGACCACTGCACTTATAAAAGAAAACACATCTCTTAACCTAAAAAAAGAAGAGAAAAACGCATAGTGAAAAACATAACAACGTGAATTACAACAACAGAAGAAGAAAATCAAAGAAAGTGGAGAGACAATCTGCTGGTGGCTAACCCAGATCTTGTTCTTTCTCTTCCTCTGTTCTAGAATCTGCTAGTGGCCAGACCTGTTCTTCATCGTGTTCTTCTTATTTCTTTCCTCTATTTTATTTTTCTTTTGCTGTTATGATGAATTTGATGGATTTTAGTTTTGATTTGGGATTTAATATTATTATGAACTAATTTCATAGTTAGGGCTATGATGGATCTTTGTTTTGAGATTATGTAATTTATTTTGGGTTTTAAGCATGAGATTGATTTTATGGTTTGAGATTATATTTTTATTGATATTAATGCTTGTTCAAATTAATCAAATCAACATGATTTTAATCAATAAATTTACTTGACCAATTGAATTAATTGATGGATCAAATGAAATATAACCTGGATTGAAAATATGAATGATCAAACTTATTTTTGTCCTTGTGGTTTTTGATTTTTAATCAAGGTTTTTCCATTGAACTTAATGCTTTCTAATTTTAGTTCTTTTACTTGATCAATTGAAAGAATTAAATTGATTTTAGGGTTAAAATACCATGATCATTAGATTTTGATTAATTTAGGAAAAAATCACCATCTCATTGAATTATCATTCTTTTGTATAAAAATATGAAAAATTGCGTAGTTAAGAAATTAAGTGAAAGCAAAGTCCTAACATTCCTCATAATTGTTAATTATCTTTTAAAATTAGTGTTAGATTATTTAGTCATTTATTAGCATAATTTAACCTAGTTTCATATTTAATCATTGTCTGTCTAAATAACATAAGTATTTGAGAATTCTAGTAATTGTTAGGTTGTTCCCTGAGGATGATATCTGGACTTACTGTCATATACTACTTGCACGACAGAGTACACTTGCTTTTAAATTTAGTTTATTTAACCTGTGTCAAGTTTTTGGCGCCGTTGCCGGGGAACAATATTTCTTGCAATATTACAATTTAGAATTCTAGTTACTTTAGATTTTTTCATTCTGTTTATTATTTTTTATTTATTTATTTTATTTTATTTTTGTTATTTGAATTGAGTCTGTTTTTGTATGATCACTAGGACTAAGCATTCTGATTCTTTACTTTTTGATCCTGAAATTGAAAAGACTGCTCGCAGGATAAAGAAGAAAACTAAACTGTTATAGAAGCTTGGGCAATTGATTCAACTTCAACAACCATAGATTCTAAAGAATAGCAGCCTACCTTAGAGATTAAAGAGATGGCAAATCCATAAGATGATCCTACAAAGCCTGTAATTGACTACACTACTCCTTCTTTGAGCGGTGCTGACTCGTGCATTGTACGTCCACCAGTTGCAGGTAACAATTTTGAGATTAGACATGGAATGATTTAGCTCATTCAATCTGGAGTTTAGTTTGGTGGTCTAACAAGTGAGGATCCCAAAAGACACATAGCCAAGTTTTTAGCATTATACGACACTTTTAAATTTAATGGTATATCTGATGATGCTATTAGACTAAGGCTATTTCTCTTTTCACTATGAGACAAGGCAGCTGATTAGTTAGATTCTTTGGAACCTGGATCTATTACCACCTGGGAAACATTGGCAAAGAAGTTCCTTAGTAAATTCTTTCCCCCATCTAAGACCGCTAAGCTAAGGAATGAGATATCTTCATTTTTACAATCTGAGATGGAAAGCTTTGGAAAAGCTTGGGATAGATTTACTGAGTTGGTCCAAAAATGTCCACATCATAGTTTTGGTAAATGGGCTCTAGTCGAAACTTTTTATAATGGTTTAAATGAAACTAATCAATCACTTGTTAATGCAGTTGCAGGAGGGAGTTTACTAAAGAAACTTGGATGAAATGGCTATGAGCAGCAATTGCAAATGGTAGAAAGAAAGACAACGCAAAGCAACAGGGCTGTATGCAGTTGAAGACAATGTTACCCTTGCTGCACAAGTAGAAAATTTATCCAAGAAATTTGACAGCTTTATGAATTTCACCAGATTAGTGTCATGTAGATCTTAAGGAGGAAATCATCATGCTCATGAATGTCCGATAATTAATTCATTTACACTTAATGAATCTGCTAATTTTGTTGGTGTAACATCCCAAAAATGGCCTAGTTGAAATTGCATGTTTAATTGGATGTATAAAGGGGTAATTTGGTAATTGGTAAATGAATTGGGATTTATGTTAGGAATTATAAGAGTTTATTAAGGGTAAAATGGTATTTGTGTAAGTGACTAGAGGACAAAAGAGAAAGAAAGTCAAAAGAGGGAATTAGAGGTCCAATAGAATTGTGACATGTGGATAAGTGGGTGAGTGCATTAATGGGGATTTGAAAGGAAGAAGAGAGAGGGAGAGTAGGAATTGTTGCTTCCCGTGGAAGCCATCTGCTGTTTCCCTTTGTTGCACACTCTCACATTCTCTCTCTCACTTTCTCTACTTCTCCATTTCTGCTCTCAAACTTTGCATGTGGGTGTTCTTCAAGAGTTGAGCTAGGGTTTTGAGATTAAGAAGTGTTCCAAGAGGTAAGTGGCTGATGTTTTGTGGCTTGAATCTTCTCCTTCTTCTCCTTCTTATTCCGTTCGGATTTAATTTGGGATTATATGGTTTGTTCTTAGGTTTGATTGGGTTTTATTTTGGTTGGATTTTATGCAAGAATCTGAGAGGAGAAAGAGTAAAGGAAAGGGAAAAGTGGTATCTTGAAGAAGCTGGTTGAGCTCCATTTCAGGTCTGGGAGTGTTCTGTCCTTCTCATTTCGGATCATGTATTTGAGTTATGATGTTACTGTTATTTGTGTGTTTTGGTTCATGAAAAGGCATGAGTAATAGATATGTGTATATGATTTGAGATAGAAGAATTATAAGTCTTTACATGTCAATTTTTGAAGAGTATGAACATGAACATGAGATAGATTTTCTGGATTTTTGCAACCTCAATATATGTTGATTTGATTTGTGTAATTATTGTTTAATTTGAGTTGTTGTTGTTGTTATAAGCATGTTTTGGAGGCACTGGAGGTAAGATTTAAAATGATTTTACATGTTATATGATTATAGGTAAAATGGGTTTTGATTTTGTTAAGCTCTGAGTTTTGCGTTTTCTGCTGAGAATTGGAAAATACGATACTGTCGCAAGCGCGATGCTTGTTGCGATAGCGATAGAATCTCGTAGTTCATCCTCTTGCGCAGTACGCTGAGATGATCTTTTCGAGTCGTGTGGAGGCAGCACGACTCGGCAGTGGCGCCTAGCATCTTCACGAGTCGTGAAGATGGATAGCGATTCGTGAAGATGGTGGGAAGGACACGAGTCGTGTAGAATAGGCATGACTCGTGCCCTCTTCCCTTTGTGGGCAGACATGAGTCGTGCACAAGGATCACAACTCGTGCCCGCTCCCTCCTATGTGAGGCGACTTCATCACGAGTCGTGACAGCATGCGCGACTCGCGACTGGCCTCTATTCTTCGGCTACTGTCACGAACGCGACAGTGAGCCTTTTCTGCCCTATTTTGAAAATGAGTTTCAAGCTTCTTTTTACATGGGTGTTCACTAGATGGCACATGATTTGTCTTATATGGCCTATTAAATGATAAATTATATGTTCTTAATAAGATTTGTATATGATTTATATGTCTTCAAAATTGATCAATATATATGTATACATGAAATTCTATAGTTATACTCGATTTATTCTCTGTTATATGATAATAATACTAGAACATGATTGAGTTGTTATTTAAGCCTGATAGTCATAGTAGTGGATAGATAAGCGTTTATCCAGTGTTAGAGTGTGAGTGCAGCTGCTATATGTTACAAGTTATACGTTGACCCCGTTAAGGTCTATATGATTTAAGACTTCGGTCTCCGGTATACTTTCGAGTATACATGTTTATACATGATTCGAGACTGTTGTATCTATATTCTTGGATACTGTGTCCTATCAGTATCATTAGTACCCGTATCCACTAGTTAGTGAGTAATCAGGCTACTACATGAGGCTTTTACATGAGATTGATATATGAAGCCATTATATATGAAATGGATATATGTTACATGTATATGTATGTGCGATATGACAAGATGAAATGTAATACTTGTATTCGGACATGGATGGCTAATTGTTTGTATTGTGAAGATGCATATGAATATTGATTGCTTGGATATGAATGGTTACTTTCCTTTATACATGTGTGTGATGAATGTTTGTTATAAGCATGAATAGTATACATTTATATGTCTTGTTTCTTGTTAAGCTTATATACTATTATTGCAATTATATGTATATGCATGTTTTGTTCCTCCCAACTAAGCGTTATCGCTTAGCACAGGCTCTTTTCCCGTGTAGATGGCAGGTTCATTTTGGAGTCGGACATCTGCAGGTCGGCCACTAGAAGTCTATAGTTGGAGTCTATTTTGTCTTTCGTTGTATTTTGTATATGAAGTATGATTTTGGAAATGTAATTTTGTAAAGGATTGATTTTGTATATGTATATGTTTAATGTTTACAAATTCCTTTTTGTAAAACTATATGGTTATATATATGGATTTGTTATCTTTATGATTATACGTATTTGTTTTTAGCATGCTTGAGTATATGTATATGTATGTGTGCGAGTGGCGCTCCGGTATCCTTCCAATGGGGATAGCAGGGTGTTACAGTTGGTAATTGGAATAGGGCTCAAGGAAACCCGTACTCGAACACATATAACCTTGGTTGGCGAAATCATCCCAACTTTTCTTAGAGCAACCAGTAGAACACACAAAGGATGGAGCCCCCTTCAGTACAAATTCCCAATGCAAGGAACAATACACCAATACCTCGAGGATTTCAGCCTCAAGTGGAGATGAAACCAAATATGGAGGAGTTGTTAACTAAATTCATCTCTACCACAGAAATAAGATTGAATATGCAGGAGACAAGAGCGCAAAATCAAGAAGCTGCTATTAAGGGGTTGGAGACATAGATTAATAGGTTGGCTAATATCTTGACTGAGAGAGTGCAAGGTACATTGCCCAGTCAGCTTGAAGCTAATCCGAAGGAACAACTGCATGCTATCAGATTACGAAGTGGAAAAGAGCTAGTTGACCCACTCCCTAAGAGCGGACAGGCTGCACCTTCTAATGAAGAAAATGAGAAAGAAGAGAGGACGACACCGAGACTTTTTGCTGAACCTAATGTACAACCTACACAACCTATAATTCCATTTCCTGAAAGGTTAAAACAAAAACATTTGGAAAAGCAATTCTCAAAGTTTTTAGAAGTCTTCAAGAAATTGCATATTAATATACCATTTGCAGAAGCACTACACCAAATGCCAACATATGCAAAATTCTTGAAAGAAATACTTTCCAACAAAAGAAAACTTGATGATCTTGGGACTGTCCGCCTCACTGAAGAATGCTCTGCTATCTTACAAAGGAAATTGCCACCTAAGATGAAAGATCCAAGGAGTTTTACTATTCCTTATACTATTGCTAATTTTGATTTTGATAGAGCTTTATGTGATTTGGGTGCCAGTATTAATCTCATGCCTTTGTTTGGTTTCATGAAATTAGGATTGGGAGAGCCTAAACCCACTAATGCGATACTCCAATTAGCTGATAGATCCATTAAGCATCTATGTGGGATAGTGGAAGATGTTTTGGTCATGGTTAACAAATTTATTTTTCCTACAGATTTTGTTGTACTCGACATGGAGGAGGACATCCAAATACCAATTCTTCTAGGAAGACCGTTTTTGGCAACATGGTGTTCTATAATTGATGTTGCAGAAGGAAAATTAACTCTCAGGCTTCAAGATGAAGAAATTTCTTTTAATGTTTTTGATGCCCTTAAAAATCCTTCTGAATTTGATTCTTGTCATTTTATTGAAAGTAAAGATATCACTGATTTGTTAGTTGAATCGAGTTTTGATGATATGCAAGTGTCAAATTATTGTGATCAATATTTGGAAGTAGATGAGGAAGCTGATGAAAAGTGCTTTTGGATAAGAAGTCAGCCTTTTGAAGAATTGGGGCGACCATTGGAACCCACATCGAAGCCATCCATGGAAGAAGCCCCAGATTTAGATTTGAAACCCCTCCCTTCTCATCTTAAATATATTTTTCTTGAACCTCTTTCTAACTTACCGATAATGATTTCTTCAATTTTGACAGGTAATAAAGAAGATAAACTTCTGAAGGTTTTGAAAAATCACAAATAAGCAATTAGCTGGACAATAGTTGACTTAAAAGGGCTTAGCCCAACCATCTGCACTCACCAAATTTTCATGGAGGAAACATTCAAGCCGGTAGTACAGCCCTAGAGATGCCTCAATCCTAGCATGAAGGATTTAGTAAAGAAAGAGGTACTCAAGCTCCTCAACGCAGGTATTATCTATCCCATCTCTAATAGTACTTGGGTAAGCCCTGTGCAAGTAGTACCTAAAAAGGGGGAAACCACTGTTATATAAAATGAGAAAAATGAATTGATACCTATTAGAAAGGTTACTGGCTGGCACATGTGCATTGATTATAGGAGATTAAATGATGCCACTAGAAAAGATCACTTTCTCTTACCTTTTATTGACCAGATGTTAGAATGATTAGCTGGACATGCATATTATTGTCGTTTATATGGGTATTGTGGTTATATGCAAATTCCTGTATCTCTTGAAGATCAAGAAAAAACTACTTTTACATGCCCCTATGGGACATTTGCATCTAGACGCATGCCATTCGGCCTTTGTAATGCACCTGCTACTTTTCAGCGTTGTATGACTGATATATTTTCTGACATGTTAAAAGATTACATTGAAATTTTTATGGATGATTTTTCAGTATTTGGGTCTTCTTTTGATGCATGTTTGAAAAATTTAGAAAAAGTTCTTTGTAGGTGCAAGGATACTAACTTGGTTTTAAATTGGGAGAAGTGTCAATTTATGGCCAATGAATGCATAGTCCTCGGTCATAAAGTTTCTGAAAAAGGGATTGAGGTGGATCTAGCTAAGGTGGAGGTGATTGAAAAATTGCCTCCACTGAATTCTGTTAAATCCATTGGAAGCTTTTTAGGACATGCTGGGTTCTATAGGAGGTTTATAAAAGATTTCTCAAAGATAGCTAAGCCACTTATAGATTTGTTGATGAAGGATGCATATTTTAATTTTTCTGATGCATGTGAGAAAGCTTTTAATTTGTTAAAGGAAAGATTAATTAATGCTCCTATTATTGTTGCTCCTGATTGGACTTTACCTTTTATATTAATGTGTGATGCAAGTGATACAGCTGTAGGGGCAGTCCTTGAGCAAAAGAAGGACAAGCATTTTAAGACTATCTACTATGCTAGTAGAACCCTAAATAACGCACAGAAGAACTATACCACAACCAAAAAAGAGTTGTTAGCAGTAGTTTTTGCTTTTGATAAATTTCGCTCTTATCTGATTTTGTCCAAAGTTATTGTTTACATTGACCATTCAGCCCTTAGGTAATTATTTGCTAAACAGGATGCCAAGCCAAGGCTGATCAGGCGGGTGCTTCTTTTGCAAGAATTTCACCTTGAGATACATGATAAGAAGAGTTCTAAAAATTTGATTGCAGATCATTTATCACGTTTAGAGCTCGGATCGCAAGTCAAGGTTGAGGAAGGGGTGATAAGAGAAACCTTTCCTGATGAGATGTTATTCACAGTTTCTGAATTCCCATGGTATGTAGTTTATGTGAACTACTTAACAGGTAATATCTTACCATTTGATTTATCATATTAGCAAAGGAAAAAATTCCTTTCTAATTTTAAATATTACTTATGGAAAGATCCTTATTTGTTTAAAATATGGGATGATAGAATTATTAGGAGATGTATTCCACATTCAAAAATTCATGCCATTCTAGAGCACTGTCATTCTAAGGAAGTAGGTGGACATTTTGGCCCCAAGCGAACTACTGCTAAGGTTCTTCAGTCGGATTTTTATTGGCCTACCATTTTTAAAGATGCAGTCCAATTTGTTAAGTCCTGTGACCAATGCCAACGGAGTGGTAATATCTCCCGAAGGCATGATATGCCCTTAAATAATATACTTGTTTGTGAAATCTTTGTTGTTTGGGGTATGGACTTTATGAGACCTTCCCCTAAATCTTTTGGCAATCAATTTATTCTAATCGCAGTGGACTATGTGTCCAAGTGGGTGGAGGCAGTGGCACTACCCACTAATGATGCTCGGGTAGTAGTGAAATTCCTTAAAAAGAACATATTCACTAGATTTGGTACAGTTAGAGCCATTATTAGTGATGATGGAACACACTTCTATAATAAACAATTTGATACCCTTCTTTTTAAGTATGGAGTAACTCATAAAGTTTCCACCCCTTACCATCCCCAAACTAGTGGACAAGTTGAAATCTCCAATAGCGAATTAAAGGGAATCTTAGAGAAGACTGTAAGTGCATCAAGGAAAGATTGGTCATTAAAATTAGACGATGCATTATGGGCATATAGAATAACTTTTAAAACCCCAATTGGTATGTCTCCCTATCAGTTGTTATATGAAAATCTTGTCATTTACCTGTCGAGTTAGAACATAAAGCATATTGGGCCTTGAAATTCCTTAACTTTAATATGCAAGATGCAGGTGAACAAACGCTTCTACAACTTAATGAGATGGATGAATTATGTCTTGAAGCATATGAGAATGTAAAGTTGTATAAGGAGAGGATGAAGCTTTGGCATGATAGGCGCATCTTTCTCGTGAGTTTTAGGTTGGTGATAGAGTTTTAATCTATAACTCACGTCGAAAACTTTTTCTAGGGAAATTATGGTCTAGATGGTATGGTCCTTTTGATGTGGTTGTGGTGCTTCCATTCGGTATAATTGAAGTTCGCAAGGCAAATGGTGACACGTTCAAGGTCCGGCCGCATCAAATAGAAGTCCGATTGGAGAAGCTGTCATCCCAAACTAAAAAATGCATCTTCCCAAATGGCTTCCTTAAAGATAATGCTTGGAGCTCTAAGATAATTGACGATAAAGGCCACAACCAATCACCAACAACATGCCTGCTCAGAATGTTTTACTCCGACAAAATTGAAATCTCTCGAAAGACCATAAGAATATCAACGCATCCGTAAGAACAAAAGAGAAATCAAAAAAACAACAAAGTCATAATTTGACCATTGGGTTTAATAAACTTTAAACCATCAACGTAAAGTTCATTTCAGATCGGACACATTCCGATCAATAAAATATCACCTCGGTTGATAAACTCCCAAGAGCTGATCAATAACGCATATTGCCTCAGTCGATAAACTCTTGAGAGCAGAGCAATAATGCATATCGCCTCGATCGATAAGCTCCCAATAGCTGACCAATAAAACTATTGCTTCAGTCGATCAACTCCTGAAGCTTTGTATTCCGATCGAAACGATCATAAACATACAAGTTGTGGACTTCCAAGCATTTGTGAAATGAGTTTTAAACTAACCATTTGCATTACTTATCGGAAGAACTTTTACCTCAAAGAAGTCAATGGATTCATGAAAGACATAATCATCCAAAGAGGTGGATTAACCATTTGGAATACCAGAATGAAATAAAGGGAAGAGCCACATATTGTATTCCAACCAGAAATGGTCAAGAAACATACAATTATGATTGTTCGATTATACAAGCAGATTGGCTGCCTCTTTAAAGATTTCCTAATTCAATTTCAGAAAATCACTTTGAAGCTGAAAAAGCCTGCTCATATTGCTAATATTCTTAACAAGTTACGAAATGCTAACCATAAAGTTTATGGTATTAATTCCGAGTTGGGAATATGGTTGGCAACTTATACCTTTTCTCCTTGGGTTCCTAATAGGGTTGATGTCAATAGCTGCGCTTGCGTGAACAACTTATTCTTTCACAAGCGATTTTTCCTCATACGGATCTAAGCTCTCTCTGTATTCGATATCAAAGTGTCCGCTAGTTCTATTCTAACCTGACTTCCTTATCTATTTTAGCTATATCGACCACGTTTATCCGGTCGAGTTCATGTCTTAGGGAACCTCCGATTAAATTCGAGAAAGCTATTTAAACATGAAAAGCAAAAAGAAAAACTTATAATTTATTATAATGCGATAAATAAAGAAGAGTTGCCATAAGATTGGAGCACTTTGAAAGGCGCCCAGAAATGAAGAGTCGCCATAATAAGCATAGCTAATGTGTTTTTTCGAATTTCGACGCATTTGGAATACCAAAGGACCTAAGGCTCACGAGTTCAGGGCATTGATCTCCTAAGGCTCACAAATCCCAAGCCTGAATCGCCTAACACCCATTTCTTCTGATCCTTCAGCTCAATTGGAATGTTGCAGGCAACAAATTGAAAAGACGGGCTCCACAAAAATGTTGCCATTTTCAAAATTCTAAACACAAGTTACTTAAACCTCTCTTAACCTTTGATTTGTTGTGCTAATCGAAACATCGGGTAACAAGCGAATTTTAACATTTAAATCCTCTTGTGGATCTGATCAGACTCATTAGAAGGAGGACAATGCTGCCGTTAAGTATCTTTACAGGTGCCATTCATAAACCCATACAAGATCATTTATTTCAGGCACTCATGTTGATCATCATATCCGATCGATACAGTTTAAATAAATTTACGAAGGATAATTTGCTACCCTCGATCATGGATATCTGATCAAAGCACTTGAAATATTAATATCATGCATGTCAATCCCCAAGTTAAATAACAAAAATTATCATGCTTTTCAGTTAGGTTATTGGCTTGATTGAACTAAAAATAAATAAAATGAAGTAGAAGTTGGGAATTTTATTAAAATTTCCAAGATACAAATGGAATATAAAGGAAACTACCCTATTTAACACTTCGATGCCGATCAGGTTCAGTATTTCTAAAATAAGGCATCACGATGCTCCAGAAATATCCAACTTGCTCGCTTCTACGTCTCTTCAGAAAAAAGCAGCTTCCCGCCTGCAGGAATCTAGAATCTGCAATACTCGCCATGAGGGCCTAAAAGCATCCAGTGTACTGGCATTTGCATCCCCCTGCAAAGAGCAGCTCTCCACTCGCTAATGTCTGCAATCTGCTATCCTTCAGCTCTCCACCCAAAGTCGCCATCTTCCCAATTTTCCCTAGCGGCGAAAAATGGAAAGTAGAGAGGAAAAAGGGAGAAATGGCGAGGGAAATAAAAAAATTAGAGCAAAAAGGCCCTTGATTTAGGAGCAAAGAGCACCCTATTTTAGCTACCATGGCATATAACACCAAGAAGCACTCTAAACAGAGGCTCATACTATCCCCTACCAAGAGAAGATTTGCTTGGATCAAAGGGAAATATTTCATTCATTTTCCTAAAATGACGAGAAGTCAAAAAAGGAAAGAATCAAAAAATTTTAAGGTGTTTGAACAACCCCATAAAGGAAAGTCGCAGGCGAAAGAATAGAAACCCTAAAATACCTGCGAGAAAACTGCTTATATATAGGACGAAAACTTCCCCTATGAGAGGGAAAAAAATGAAAAGGCTCGAGCCACGCGGCAATTTGGAGAAGTTGAAAAGACAAAACGACGCTAATAAATAACCGCCGAATTAAGTACATCCAACAAAACGTTTATCACCTAGCACGACAAATTTTTTGAAAAATGAAGAGTCACCATTAATATTCATGGATGATGACATGTCGGGTAACCTAAAGCATCTGATCTCCAGACAATCGGATCTTTTTGAAGGGGGACAAATTATAACACCCATAATTATCATTTGGGCCCAGGACGAGGCCGAATTAGGCCTAAAACCACAAAGCCCAGATAAGTAACATAGGAAAAGGTTGACACGCTAACATCATGATCGGATTGATAGGGCCTGCTCCCTGTCAATTCACTGACATATGCCATCATCTTATCCTCCTGTCCACTTTCTATCACATCACCGCCAATTCGCTCTGGCAATAGGGCAACTCATTCAGCCACCTCTCAAAAGCCTTCATAAATACTGAGAAAAGGCAAGACTCAGGTATGAGCAATTATGAGACATTCTATCTCATTGGATTTTTCACTCTAATCTACCACTTAAATTTCGGAATGCTAACCTCATACATCTCAGGAGCTTAATTTTCATTGTTTTGTAGATTGGACCTCATTCATTTCAGATTGGCCTCATCGTGCTATATATCGACCTCGTCTCATTACAAGTTCCGACGTTCTGGACTTTATCAATGGTTAATTAAGTGGATTAATGTAATTAATCAAACCACAATTGTTCAGGTCAACAGTTGGGGCATTATTACGGTATGCTTGTGTATCAATGTGCGTCGTTATGGATACCGATATGCACACAGTAACAGACTCAACGGTGCAGTAAATTAAAAAATAAAATAAAATAAATGTAATTAAGAATTAAGAAAGCCGGTAAAAGGAAAAAAATTACAAAAAATTAAAATTATGTCATAGGAAATGAGCTCCGCAATTCCTACAGTTATTATAGAATATTATATTAGACTTGTTGTATTTGCAAATTATTCTATTTTTGGATTGTGTGATATCCCAGTTAATTGTTAATTGTTATTTGTCTAATTCAATATATATATATATATATATATAACCGTCCCACTCCCGCTCCTTGTATCGATAACTGTGCCACCCACCACTCACGTTTTCTTTTATTTTTTTTAATTTCATCATTTTAAAATTTAATATTAAATTTTTGTATTTTATATATTACTCACATTATATTCAATTTAAATGAAATTATGATTTATTAATTTCGGTTAATATCAGTTTTAAATAACCATGGGACTTATCAAAATATAAAATAATAAAAAAATATACAATCATTTTAAACATGCAAAATATTAGGGGTGAGTATGGTCGGTTAACCGGTTTATGAGCCCCAGTCCATTAACCAGTCCATTAATATCGGTTTTTTGAAATTTCAGTCCATTAACCAGTCCATTAATATCGGTTTTTTGAAATTTCAGTCCATTACTATCGGTTAACTAGTCCGTCGGTTTTGAATTTTCGGATCGGTTATCCAGTATTTTTCGGTTAACCACTATAATTATAAATATATTCATAAATAAAATTAAAATGTTCAAGATACTTAAAAATTAAATTTTTTTCACTATAATATAACATTATTGTTGTTAAAATAAAAATATTTGGTGGATATAAGTAAATTTGTTTTTAAAAATTAATATTTAATAAGTAAATATATTAACCGATCCATAATCACTTTTAATTAGATAAATTGTTATACTTACTAATAGACAATTAAAAAAAGTTAAAAACTTTAAAATAATTAGTATAATGAAAAAAATACATGATCACCTTTAATTAGGATAAATAGTTATATAAATTGTTATAAATTATTAAAAAAATTAATAAATTAACTAAAAATTCGATTTCGGTTCGGTTAACCAGTCACATGAGTCAAAAATCATTAACCAGTCCATTAATGTCGGTTTTTTCAAAACACTAATGTAGACACCGGGTCCCGAGCTCCGGCATAAAATGAAATTGGTGGTTTTTGATCCTTGATTATTCCCTCTGAAAAAAAATAAATAAAAAAAATATATAAAAAAAATAAATAAAATAATAAAAAAAAAACAAAAAAAAATATATAAATATGTGTGTGTGAAATTAGGTAATTAATTAGTTGATGTTGTTAGTTAATTAAGTGGTTCATATTATTGTGTTAACTAAAATGCATGTAAAATTAAAGTTGAAGAGTGTAATTAATTAGATAAAATAAATATATGTATGATAATTTAAATGGATTAATTAGTGTAATGTTTAATTAATAGAGAGTTTAATTAATATGTATGTTTAACTAATTAATGTATGTGTTATTTGAATTAAGTTAAATTAATTAAGAATAGAGAAAAGGAGGGAAATAATTGAGTGGGAAGTTACCATTATAACCCTTAGCCCTAATTTGAGGGTATAAAAAGAACAAGATAAGCAAAAACAAAGGAGCTCTCTCATTCGGCTGGAACAAAAGAAAAGAAAAGAAAGATACAGAGAGAGCTCTCTCATTCGGCTGGAACTAAAAAAAAAGAAAAGAAAAGAGAAAAGAAAGATACAGAGAGAGCAAGAGGAGCCGGCCAAAGAGAACAAAGAAATAGAAAAAGAAAAAGAAAGTGAGAGCAAAAGAGAGAGCAAGAGAGAACTGAGAGCAAGCAAGTGAGAAAAGAAAAATAGAAAGAAAAGAGAGAGTGAAAGAGTGAGTAAAGAGGAAATAAAACAAAGGAAAGAAGTGAGGAGCAGACCCAGGCCAAACAGGGACGCCGGAGAGAGAAGAGAAAGAAGAAAGAGGAGGGGAGGAAGCGTCGCCTCCACCGGCCAGATCCGGCCACCGATCGCCGCACGCGCCCCGCCGCCGTGGAGAGGAGGTCCGGACGATTCAGGCGACGCCCACCGTTCTTCCATCGGACTCCTGCAGACGGCGCGTGAGGGAGAAGAACCCGAGACAAAGGCAGCGGCTTCGTAGGCGATTTCCGGCTAATCGGCGCCGGCTTCCGGCGCGTGGACACCGCCGGTGAGACCCTGTGACGACGATCTACAGTGCGATGGTGGAGGTGACGGTCACCCCTCCTCCGGCGACACTCCGGCGACGGTAAGCCCTTCTTTTCCTTATTTTATATTATTATTATTATTATTATTATTATTATTATTATTATTATTATTATTATTATTATATAAATATATATATATATATATATATATTTTTTTTTATTTATTTTCCGTTTTTTTTATATTATTATTATTATATATTTATTCAATTTCTGTATTATTATTATTATATATTTTTTTAATTCCTGTTTTATTATTATTATTATTATTATTATTATTATTATTTCTACTTTATATTTTATATGTTGATCTATTAATGTGTTAATTCATTTAAATATGTCATTTAAACTTATTTATCACCTAATATGCATGCTTTATTTAATTTATTTATTATTATTTGCTTTAATTGATTTTCTTGTTTCGATTTCTAATATTAAGTTTATTTGTGTTTGTTGTCGGTGTTAAATACTTGTGTTCCCCTGTTTGAGCACCCGTGCGAATGAAGGAGGAGATCCAAGGAGTTGCTATTTTTCATTGTACTTGTTATTTTTCCTTCGTTTGTTTTATTGAGTTATTTGGCATGTAATAATTAATTAAACCATTTATTTTTTGTACGCTTAATCAAAAATCACACAAAAATATTTCTACAAATAAACCTGGGTTTTCTAATAAAATGGGATCAATGTCCTAGTTTTTCATCCAAAATAAATTGTCACTTTAAAATGATTTTCTTTAATTGTGCATGAGAGGACCAACGTCCTCAACATTAATAAATACCCCGTTTTATGTATGATTTATATTTTATTTACAATGGGGGTTGTATTCCGCCCCTAGTTTTATTGTAATTTATTTTTATCTTTATTTTTATATTTATTTATCGTTTTATATGTGATTGATATGCGCTTTAATAAACTGCATTAATTGTGTGAGATGAAAAATGAAATTTTATAATTTAAAAACTCATTTATAATTAACCAAGGCACTAATAAGTGTGAAGTTCCGAACACCATCTCTGGTTTAGACCGATAAGAGGTTAAACTTTCCCAATTTCTTGTAAATTGGGTGGCGACTCCAAAATACCTCAAAAGTGCCTAAAGGTGTTATGACGATGAATGGTCCTTTTCAATGTTCTATTGTGAAAGGAGGTGCCGAAAATATCTCATAACACCTAAGATCGGAAAAGACGCGAACCTATCCCTCGAATCCTAAAAGCGGATTCTCGAAAAAAGAATAGCCCGATTTATATATGTATTTTTATCATTTTTTTATGGTTTCATATTTGTTTTTAGATAATTGTAATTATATTTTATTTACTGCTTTTTTTATACGTGCTTGTAATGCGCTTTAATTTTATTGTATAATTTGCATGTGAGAGAGGAGATAAAATAATTGATCTTAAAAACCCATTCACATAATATTAACCAAAGGTATGAATAAGAGTGAGGTCCCGAACTCTCTCTGGTTTTGGCCCTCATAAGGTTAGAATTATTTTCCCGATGTTTTATCGGCATAAAATGAAATTGGTGGTTTTTGATCCTTGATTATTCCCTCCGAAAAAAAAATAAATAAAAAAATATATAAAAAAAATAAAATAATAAAAAAAACAAAAAAAATATATATATAAATATGTGTGTGTGAAATTAGGTAATTAATTAGTTGATGTTGTTAGTTAATTAAGTGGTTAATATTATTGTGTTAAATAAAATGCATGTAAAATTAAAGTTGAAGAGTGTAATTAATTAGATAAAATAAATATATGTATGATAATTTAAATGGATTAATTAGTGTAATGTTTAATTAATAGAGAGTTTAATTACTATGTATGTTTAATTAATTAATGTATGTGTTATTTGAATTAAGTTAAATTAATTAAGAATAGAGAAAAGGAGGGAAATAATTGAGTGGGAAGTTACCATTATAACCCTTAGCCCTAATTTGAGGGTATAAAAAGAACAAGATAAGCAAAAACAAAGGAGCTCTCTCATTCGGCTGGAACAAAAGAAAAGAAAAGAAAGATACAGAGAGAGCTCTCTCATTCGGCTGGAACAAAAAAAAGAAAAGAAAAGAGAAAAGAAAGATACAGAGAGAGCAAGAGGAGCCGGCCAAAGAGAACAAAGAAATAGAAAAAGAAAAAGAAAGTGAGAGCAAAAGAGAGAGCAAGAGAGAACTGAGAGCAAGCAAGTGAGAAAAGAAAAATAGAAAGAAAAGAGAGAGTGAAAGAGTGAGTAAAGAGGAAATAAAACAAAGGAAAGAAGTGAGGAGCAGACCCAGGCCAAACAGGGACGCCGGAGAGAGAAGAGAAAGAAGAAAGAGGAGGGGAGGAAGCGTCGCCTCCACCGGCCAGATCCGGCCACCGATCGCCGCACGCGCCCCGCCGCCGTGGAGAGGAGGTCTGGACGATTCAGGCGACGCCCACCGTTCTTCCATCGGACTCCGGCAGACGGCGCGTGAGGGAGAAGAACCCGAGACAAAGGCAGCGGCTTCGTAGGCGATTTCCGGCTAATCGGCGCCGGCTTCCGGCGCGTGGACACCGCCGGTGAGACCCTGTGACGACGATCTACAGTGCGATGGTGGAGGTGACAGTCACCCCTCCTCCGGCGACGGTAAGCCCTTCTTTTCCTTATTTTATATTATTATTATTATTATTATTATTATTATTATTATTATTATTATTATTATTATTATTATATAAATATGTATATATATATATATTTTTTATTTATTTTCCTTTTTTTATATTATTATTATTATTATTATTATTATTATTATTATTATATATTTATTCAATTTCTGTATTATTATTATTATTATATATTTTTTTAATTCCTGTTTTATTATTATTTTTTTTATTATTATTATTTCTACTTTATATTTTATATGTTGATCTATTAATGTGTTAATTCATTTAAATATGTCATTTAAACTTATTTATCACCTAATATGCATGCTTTATTTAATTTATTTATTATTATTTGCTTTAATTGATTTTCTTGTTTCGATTTCTAATATTAAGTTTATTTGTGTTTGTTGTCGGTGTTAAATACTTGTGTTCCCCTGTTTGAGCACCCGTGCGAATGAAGGAGGAGATCCAAGGAGTTGCTATTTTTCATTGTACTTGTTATTTTTCCTTCGTTTGTTTTATTGAGTTATTTGGCATGTAATAATTAATTAAACCATTTATTTTTTGTACGCTTAATCAAAAATCACACAAAAATATTTCTACAAATAAACCTGGGTTTTTTAATAAAATGGGATCAATGTCCTAGTTTTTCATCCAAAATAAATTGTCACTTTAAAATGATTTTCTTTAATTGTGCATGAGAGGACCAACGTCCTCAACATTAATAAATACCATGTTTTATGTATGATTTATATTTTATTTACAATGGGGGTTGTATTCCACCCCTAGTTTTATTGTAATTTATTTTTATCTTTATTTTTATATTTATTTATCGTTTTATATGTGATTGATATGCGCTTTAATAAACTGCATTAATTGTGTGAGATGAAAAATGAAATTTTATAATTTAAAAACTCATTTATAATTAACCAAGGCACTAATAAGTGTGAAGTTCCGAACACCATCTCTGGTTTAGACCGATAAGAGGTTAAACTTTCCCAATTTCTTGTAAATTGGGTGGCGACTCCAAAATACCTCAAAAGTGCCTAAAGGTGTTATGGCGATGAATGGTCCTTTTCAATGTTCTATTGTGAAAGGAGGTGCCGAAAATATCTCATAACACCTAAGATCGGAAAAGACGCGAACCTATCCCTCGAATCCTAAAAGCGGATTCCCGAAGAGGGCCTTGCTGGTTCCGGCGCGCGTCACAGTGGCGACTCCACTGGGGATTGTTTGTGACTTTGCTCTGAAAATGTCTTGGTTAAAATGTATAATTGGGTTTTTAAAACTAAAATTTCATCTCTCATCTAAATTTCATTGCATCCATGCTAGAGCCTTAGAATTATGCTAGTTTGGTCCCTCTATTAGCCCCGGTGCGTTCCTGAAGCACGACCTCATTTTCACTCAATTTGGGGAAGTGTTAAGGATAATCACCAGCCCAAGCCTCGTGCCATCAAATGGTATATCAATTGGTGACCCGACTGGTCTAGACCAGTTGGCAGGGATCACGCTTGGGTAGCCCTAAAGCAACACCACCTTGACCAAAGCTCATATAATGGCAATAGATACTTCCCCTAGGTTACATGTACCTTAATACAATGCTTGTTATATGGGCTCTTGTATATCAAACCAATTCAAACATATTAATCGGGAACTCATCAAAGGCTTTCATGCCCCGGTGGGCTCATTTTAGTCTGTTTGAAAGGTCCAAATATATAATGGCCAAAATTCATGCGCATGTGCTTTAAATTAAGAGTGTTATGCTGCCGGTTATTTCACCGCGCACCATACGCACCCATTGGGTTCCCCGTTGACCCATGGGTCAAGCCCACCTAGGAAGAGACTATTTGACCTCGTGTGCGGGAGTCAAAAGGTTGGAAGGATCTACTTGCTTGCGTGTGGTTGTAAATGCTGCATAACACACGACCATTCATTGTATATGTCATTCATGCATGTTTTTATGATAAAATTAAAAATGAAAAAATAAATAAAAAATAAAAAATAAAAAAATGCATTTCATTTTGTGTGTGTATATCCTTTTGTCTGCATATCATTTTACATATATTCTTTTCATGCATTGCATTGTATCGCTGTAATTTATTGATCTTTCACTCATCTAGGACCGCATGCATAATTCATGATCATGCATTACGCATGTCATCCATGCATCATCCTAATGATTTAAATTTTTCAGCCATCATAGATTCATCCAAGTGGATTAGGGGTCTTGACGGTCGGCTAGTAAGTACGGACTCGCCCTTTGGATTGCTAGAATTATTGCTTAATTGGGATTCTGAGTCACTCTCAACAACAAGTGAATCATCTTCGATGGCAGAAGAGACTGGAACTTTGACCACTCAAGACCTTGCTAAGAGGTTAGAAGATTTTGAGCGAAGAATGTTAGAAATGATGGGAGCTATGGCCGAAAGAATTACTCACCCTCCTGTTCCACAAGCACCTATTGCTCCACAGCCACCTGTTGCTCCACAAGCGCCGGTGGTCCCTCCTCGAGAGCAAGTCGAACCACTCGCTGGTGGGGAGGCTCCTCTCATTGGAGTTGCTGCCCATCAACCTGTTAATGAGCACAGAGCTGCCGTACCCATCGAGCTAAAGGGGGAAAGGATCCCGGATCCTAATGAGGATTTTGTGGTAAAAGAGGAAGATGAAGAGCCAGTGATCCAACCTGCTATGAGGGGGAGAGCACCCAGGTTAGAGGATGAGACTCTGAGGGGGATGAGACAGCAGATTGAAGAGACTTATGCCTTAATTACCCAAGAGATGGATAAAAGGTTCAAAGAACTCGAAAAGAGGCTGTTGGCCATGATTCAAGAGAGAATGGATGCCATGACACTAGTTCTTCAAGCTCAAGTTATGGCAACTACCCTAGGCCGAGTAGGGTCGGCCACTGTTGAGAGAACCTATACAGCGACAACTGCAGCGCCCCCTTTTACTCTTCAGAATAGAGGCAAGGAGCCATTTGATTCACCAGTTGGGCAAGGGAGCAGCCAGAGGCCTACTACAGTATTTGGTACTGTGCCTAAAGAGGGCGAGGATCTAGTAAGGGTGTGTGATCTGCAGAAGGAAAACTTGGATATCCGCAATGATAGCAAAGGTAAGGCAAAGAGGATGGAAGTGCTAAACACGAAAGGAGGCCAAAGACACTTTTCTAATTTGGGTTGACCTCTATCCTGGATATTGGAGAGACTAATAAAAGAAGGCAAGTTGCAACCCTTGCCACCCAGACCAGCTATGAGTCAAGGACAGCCAGGGCACATAAAGGACCTGTACTGCGCCTACCATCAACACACTGGGCACTCGACTGATTACTGCCAAACTTTGAGGAATAAGATCCAAGATCTTATTGACACCAAACAGATCACGGACCCCGAAAAGAGGGAGAAAAAGAAAGAGCCAGCCTACAATGCAGTCCCTCCACCAGATATGTGATCGGGTCTGATCCAGCAGAATGTCATATTTTGCAAGAGCTACATGGATATGAATAAGTCGCTGACACTCGTCGGAGAGAATGGGGAAGAAGATTATGTTTTTTTTATGCCTTATTTCTTTTCATTTCAAGAACTCTTTATGACAATTTGGTTATTGTAATTTGATGAACAATTTTTGCTTATTTGTGTGATGTTTCTAATGATTTCATTTCACATGGTCAATGATGCATTCATTTTGACACTAATTCAATTAATACGGCTCCATCTAGTCTCGGAACTTTGGGGAATCCAAAGAAAATCTTGATAGCATCTGATATAACTCTTGAGGAGAGGATAATTTTGAGAGATGAAAAAAAAAGGCCTCTGCCTGGATCTGGTGTGACATGCTGAAAATTGACAAGGACGTTCTTGAGATCAGTACTACTTCCACGTGCCAACATGACGACGAACCGAATTTTGAAAGCCATTTCTTTGCATCCACAACATCTAAGTTGCGTATGGCGCTACCAAATAAGATCAAACTCCGAAATCTACATCAAAAGTTGGACGAATAAAACTCAGGACCTCCACGAGAAATATATGACCCATCAGAACCAAACCATATGACCCCGTTCCTCCTGACCCCCTTTGAAATGTGCACCCTCAAAATCGATTATGATTGACCCTTGACCATCCAGAACCCTTATCGCCAAGTTTCTTGCTAAAACCCAATGCTTAACTAGATTGAACCACAACGGTCCCGGTGTTTAAGATGAAAAGTGCACGTATGTGTAACTTCATGACTTGAACGAAGTTTGCAAGGGAATGCTATTTGGGGGCGAGTTTTGTTCAAATCCCGTTTGGATTTGTCAACTTTGAGAATGCGGATGATGCTGCTAGAGCTGTTGATGCGCTTAATAGAAAGAAAATTAATGATAAGGAGTGGTTTATTGGGGAAGCCCAAGAGAAATCTAAAAGGGACCTAGAAGGCTAATTCACAAACCATCCATCCAACCCCGACCGTTGAAAGGCCATTCCAGGTTTTAAACCACAAAAATCGATAAAAGTATCCCAGATCATCCAAGCCCAACCTGTCACCCTATCCCAACCATTGAGAGGCCATCCCAGGGTTCGAACCGCCAAAGCTAATAAAAGCCAAACGTGAAACTTCATATTCAAGCCCCAAATAAGGAACCCATCACCTCAACCAGCCTGCACAAGGGCTAAGACCAAGACTTTGATACCAAGAGGAGCCACTCTCAGAAGCAGCAGTCCCCCCGGCTGACGAAGATGAAAACAAATTCAACCAATACTGACAAACTGAAGGAGGGTTCATGGCAGAGGCTAAATAAATAATAAAAAAAAAGAGAGAAAATATTCAATCAAGAAAACCCGCGAGGGCTGATTGATAACAGGAGTTTGATGCTCTCAAGATCTATCTCGAGATTAGATGAGGTCTCATATTTTTCGAGTTAATGCCAAATAGTGATCATGTGTTATAAAATCAGATTGAAATATATGCATTTATGCAAAGATGTATTGGCATAACCAAGGCGGTTCATCTTGCACACTCAAAGTTGTCTGAGTCTGATATAAAACCAGCACATTATTATCATCTACCCTCTACCATTCTCGCTACTCAGGCACTTCAGCCAACTCATCTTGCTACCTACTGTGAAGCCAATCCTACAGCACCTTCCCAATAAAGAACCAAGCTCATACAATCAATATCTGAGATACAAGCACATGCCAATCATACCCAAAAGACCTTTCGCAACAACTCCAACTTTTCTCGAGCAAAAAAAAAAAAATAAAAAGCCGTTAGAGATGAAAACCGTGACTGGCGCTCTAAGCAAAAGTTAGGCCAAAGGGCAGGGTGAAAACCTGGCAACAGGCAGTCTGCCCTACAAAAAATGAAATAAATAAAAGCTGCTGGATTGGGTTGGGTCCATTCCAGGAAAAAAAAATAAGGCACAGGGTTATGTGAAAATCCGGCAAGGACGTATCTCCCGCTAAGAAAAGCTAGTGTGAAAATCCACGAGGGACGCACTACCTTCAAGCAATGACTACAGGTATCGAAGGAGAACCTCATAAATACCACAGAGGCATGAAACTCAAAAGCAATTCCAGAGGGCATTGATCCCACCTCAAATCACGACCAAATCAGCTGTCACTTCCAAAATCCACTTAGACAAATTCTTATCCTGCATTCCTGCATACATATGCATCTCACGTGCATGCTCACCACTTTTTCCTACATATTTTGCCTTTTAAGTCTTGCAGAAAGAAAGAATCAAATGCCAACACCGACGAAAGGCAAGTGACAACATCAATCCAAACAAGCAATCAAAACAACGTTGATCCAGACGTCAGTTCAATCATCAAATCCAAGCGTCAATCAAAGCCTTCTCAAGAGGCAAATCACTAAAGTCCTCTGAAGAGGTAATTCTCAAATCATCCCAAGACCTCTCAGGGGGCAACTATCCGAAGACCTCTTAGGGGGCGATCAACCAATCAACCAAAGACCTCTCAGGGGGCAATTAACCCAAGATCTCTCAGGAGGCACCACTTCAAATCAACAGAAGGGTTAGCACGACGTCGGCACACGGCCTCGGCACTACCACTTCAAATCAGTAGAAGGGTTAGCACGACGTCGGCACACGGCCTCGGCACTACCACTTCAAATCAGCAGAAGGGTTAGCACGACGTCGGCACACGGCCTTGGTACTACCACTTCAAATCAGCAGAAGGGTTAACACGGCCTCGGCACTACCACTTCAAATCAGCAGAAGGGTTAGCACGATGTCGGCACACGGCCTCGGCACTACCACTTCAAATGAACAGAAGGGTTAGCACGACGTCGGCACACGGCCTCGGCACTACCACTTCAAATCAACAGAAGGATTAGCACGACGTCGGCACACGGCCTCGACACTACCACTTCAAATCAGCAGAAGGGTTAGCACGACGTCGGTACACGGCCTCGGCACTACCACTTCAAGTCAACAGAAGGGTTAGCACGACGTCAGCACACGACCTCGGCACTACCACTTCAGAACATCTCAAGCCCTCTGAGGAGGCAAAGCATCTTGAAGCCCTCTGAGGAGGCAAAATCTCAAAGTCCTCTGAGGAGGCAAAATTCTAAGTCCTCTGAGGAGGCAAAATCTCAAAATCTCAAAGTCCTCTGAGGAGGCAAAATTCCAAGTCCTCTGAGGAGGCAAAATCTCAAAGCCCTCTGAGGAGGCAAAATCCGAAAGCCCTCTGAGGAGGCAAAATCTGAAAGTCCTCTGAGGAGGCAAAATCTCAAAATCTCAAAATCTCAAAGCCCTCTGAGGAGGCAAAATCTGAAAGTCCTCTGAGGAGGCAAAATCTCAAAGTCCTCTGAGGAGGCAAAATTCTAAAGTCCTCTGAGGAGGCAAAATCTCAAAGTCCTCTGAGGAGGCAAAATCTCAAAGTCCTCTGAGGAGGCAAAATTCCAAGTCCTCTGAGGAGGCAAAATCTAAAAACCCTCTGAGGAGACAAAATCTCAAGCCCTCTGAGAAGGCAAAATCTCAAGTCCTCTGAGGAGGCATCTCTTTATCAAAACACCGAAGGGTTAGCACGATGGCGGCACTACCATTCTAAGGAGGGTTAGCACGACCACGGCACTACCACTTCAAAATCTCAAGCCCTCTGAGGAGGCAGACCCCCAAAGCCCTCTGAGGAGGCATCTCTATATCCAACTCCCGGTAAGAAGGCAAGGTTTCCGCCGCAGGTATGGAATCCTCTCTCTTCCTCTTTGAATTTTGGCTCACCTAGGTGTCTATGCACTAGCTTCTCCAAAATTGGGGGCAACTGTAGACACCGGGTCCCGAGCACCGGCATAAAATGAAATTGGTAGTTTTTGATCCTTGATTATTCCCTCCGAAAAAAAAATAAATAAAAAAAATATATAAAAAAAAATAAATAAAATAATAAAAAAAACAAAAAAAAATATAAATATGTGTGTGTGAAATTAGGTAATTAATTAGTTGATGTTGTTAGTTAATTAAGTGGTTAATATTATTGTGTTAAATAAAATGCATGTAAAATTAAAGTTGAAGAGTGTAATTAATTAGATAAAATAAATATATGTATGATAATTTAAATGGATTAATTAGTGTAATGTTTAATTAATAGAGAGTTTAATTAATATGTATGTTTAACTAATTAATGTATGTGTTATTTGAATTAAGTTAAATTAATTAAGAATAGAGAAAAAGAGGGAAATAATTGAGTGGGAAGTTACCATTATAACCCTTAGCCCTAATTTGAGGGTATAAAAAGAACAAGATAAGCAAAAACAAAGGAGCTCTCTCATTCGGCTGGAACAAAAGAAAAGAAAAGAAAGATACAGAGAGAGCTCTCTCATTCGGCTGGAACTAAAAAAAAAGAAAAGAAAAGAGAAAAGAAAGATACAGAGAGAGCAAGAGGAGCCGGCCAAAGAGAACAAAGAAATAGAAAAAGAAAAAGAAAGTGAGAGCAAAAGAGAGAGCAAGAGAGAACTGAGAGCAAGCAAGTGAGAAAAGAAAAATAGAAAGAAAAGAGAGAGTGAAAGAGTGAGTAAAGAGGAAATAAAACAAAGGAAAGAAGTGAGGAGCAGACCCAGGCCAAACAGGGACGCCGGAGAGAGAAGAGAAAGAAGAAAGAGGAGGGGAGGAAGCGTCGCCTCCACCGGCCAGATCCGGCCACCGATCGCCGCACGCGCCCCGCCGCCGTGGAGAGGAGGTCCGGACGATTCAGGCGACGCCCACCGTTCTTCCATCGGACTCCGGCAGACGGCGCGTGAGGGAGAAGAACCCGAGACAAAGGCAGCGGCTTCGTAGGCGATTTCCGGCTAATCGGCGCCGGCTTCCGGCGCGTGGACACCGCCGGTGAGACCCTGTGACGACGATCTACAGTGCGATGGTGGAGGTGACAGTCACCCCTCCTCCGGCGACGGTAAGCCCTTCTTTTCCTTATTTTAAATTATTATTATTATTATTATTATTATTATTATTATTATTATTATTATATAAATATGTATATATATATATATATATTATTTATTTTCCTTTTTTTTATATTATTATTATTATTATTATTATTATATATTTATTCAATTTCTGTATTATTATTATTATTATTATATATTTTTTTAATTCCTGTTTTATTATTATTATTATTATTATTATTATTATTTCTACTTTATATTTTATATGTTGATCTATTAATGTGTTAATTCATTTAAATATGTCATTTAAACTTATTTATCACCTAATATGCATGCTTTATTTAATTTATTTATTATTATTTGCTTTAATTGATTTTCTTGTTTCGATTTCTAATATTAAGTTTATTTGTGTTTGTTGTCGGTGTTAAATACTTGTGTTCCCCTGTTTGAGTACCCGTGCGAATGAAGGAGGAGATCCAAGGAGTTGCTATTTTTCATTGTACTTGTTATTTTTTCTTCGTTTGTTTTATTGAGTTATTTGGCATGTAATAATTAATTAAACCATTTATTTTTTTTACGCTTAATCAAAAATCACACAAAAATATTTCTACAAATAAACCTGGGTTTTCTAATAAAATGGGATCAATGTCCTAGTTTTTCATCCAAAATAAATTGTCACTTTAAAATGATTTTCTTTAATTGTGCATGAGAGGACCAACGTCCTCAACATTAATAAATATCCCGTTTTATGTATGATTTATATTTTATTTACAATGGGGGTTGTATTCCGCCTCTAATTTTATTGTAATTTATTTTTATCTTTATTTTTATATTTATTTATCGTTTTATATGTGATTGATATGCGCTTTAATAAACTGCATTAATTGTGTGAGATGAAAAATGAAATTTTATAATTTAAAAACTCATTTATAATTAACCAAGGCACTAATAAGTGTGAAGTTCCGAACACCATCTCTGGTTTAGACCGATAAGAGGTTAAACTTTCCCAATTTCTTGTAAATTGGGTGGCGACTCCAAAATACCTCAAAAGTGCCTAAAGGTGTTATGGCGATGAATGGTCCTTTTCAATGTTCTATTGTGAAAGGAGGTGCCGAAAATATCTCATAACACCTAAGATCGGAAAAGACGCGAACCTATCCCTCGAATCCTAAAAGCGGATTCCCGAAGAGGGCCTTGCTGGTTCCGGCGTGCGTCACAACTAACCATTAACCAGTCCATCAGTTCGGTTTCGGATTTTTTTTTTCGGTTAACCGAGTCCATCGGTTTTTTTGCTCACCCCTGGATAAATTAGTTTTTTTCAATTTTTTATATCTTGAGTCCCACGGTTAGGGGTGAGCAAACTTTGGTTAAAACCAAGTCAAACCGTACGGTTTTTTTAATTTGATTCGGTTTTTTGGTTCGATTTCGGTCTCAAAATTCCAACATGTTCGGTAATTCAATTCGGTTTGATTTTGAAAGGTAAAAACAGAAAAAAAAAACCGAACCAATAGATTTAATGTACAAAACGATGTCGTTTTGTAAAAGTGATTAAAACACACCGTTATATACGTACATTTATCAATTATTAATATATGTTATTTTTAGGTGATGGATTGTGATGATTTGAGATTTTGATGATTGGATTGAAGGTTGATGGAATGATCTTGAATGAAAATGAAGTTTATGGAGTAGTTTTTATTGTACTATGTATTTTGGAATTGTATGTTTAATTTGGACTTGTATTTTTTTCAATTTGGATGTTTTTATTTTAGTTTTATGATTTGTAATTTTGTACAATTTTTGGACACAATTTTTTTTAATTATAATTTTAAAATTTCGGTTATATGATTAACCGAACCGACGGAAAATTTCGATTCGATTTGAGTTTGGTTGTCATATAATTTTTGTTCGGTTCGATTTGCTCAAATCATAAAATTTCGGTATTTGGTTTTATCGGGTCGGTTATTGAATCGAACCGACCATTACTCACCCCTACACACGGTCATTATCACTTGACCACAAATGAGATTAATAGAGTACGTAATTTCAATTCAATTAGTTTCGTGTAAATTATATTTAATGTGAATGATTTAAAAAATATAAAAATTTAATACGTACTAACTTTCAAAAATACATGGATATAATATAGAAAATTAGTAAAATTTGTGAATTTTAGGATAAGTTCTTGCTATTTTATAACATTAAAGTAATTCAATTATTATTTTAATATGCATGTCGATTTCTCTTATCATGCAAAGGATAGAGTATTACTTTTGCAGTTTTCAAATTTCTTTCAAAAACTTGTATTGACATTAATAAAGTTGAGTATAATTAACATGATAATTGAACTAAGTGGAATGTTTAAATCAGGAAAAGGATTCATAATGGAAGATGAGTTTCACACTCAATGCATCAAAATGATAATAGTTTGATTATCTAGATTGTTGAGTAAGTTTAGCTTTAATTTGATTCGGTTTTTTGGTTCGGTTTCCGTCTCAAAATTCCAACATGTTCGGTAATTCAATTCGGTTCGATTTTGAAAGGTAAAAACAGAAAAAAAACCGAACCAATAGATTTAATGTACAAAACGATGTCGTTTTGTAAAAGTGATTAAAACACACCGTTATATACGTACATTTATCAATTATTAATATATGTTATTTTTAGGTGATGGATTGTGATGATTTGAGATTTTGATGATTGGATTGAAGGTTGATGGAATGATCTTGAATGAAAATGAAGTTTATGGAGTAGTTTTTGTTGTACTATGTATTTTGGAATTGTATGTTTAATTTGGACTTGTATTTTTTTCAATTTGGATGTTTTTATTTTAGTTTTATGATTTATAATTTTGTACAATTTTTGGACACAATTTTTTTTAATTATAATTTTAAAATTTCGGTTATATGATTAACCGAACCGACGGAAAATTTCGATTCGATTTGAGTTTGGTTGTCATATAATTTTTATTCGGTTCGATTTGCTCAAATCATAAAATTTCGGTATTTGGTTTTATCGGGTCGGTTATTGAATCGAACCGACCGTTACTCACCCCTACACACGGTCATTATCACTTGACCTCAAATGAGATTAATAGAGTACGTAATTTCAATTCAATTAGTTTCGTGTAAATTATATTTAATGTGAATGATTTAAAAAATATAAAAATTTAATACGTACTAACTTTCAAAAATACATGGATATAATATAGAAAATTAGTAAAATTTGTGAATTTTAGGATAAGTTCTTGCTATTTTATAACATTAAAGTAATTCAATTATTATTTTAATATGCATGTCGATTTCTCTTATCATGCAAAGGATAGAGTATTACTTTTGCAGTTTTCAAATTTCTTTCAAAAACTTGTATTGACATTAATAAAGTTGAGTATAATTAACATGATAATTGAACTAAGTGGAATGTTTAAATCAGGAAAAGGATTCATAATGGAAGATGAGTTTCACACTCAATGCATCAAAATGATAATAGTTTGATTATCTAGATTGTTGAGTAAGTTTAGCTTTAAAGTCAAATAACCAGATACTAACTTCAAGTAAGGAGATATATTGCATGAAGTGAGAAATCCATTGAAAGTTCCAGTGACGAATATTTCGTAGGTCAAGTTCGCTCTTTTGAATAAAAATGGAATGAATGTTTTTAAAAAAAATCCTATCTGATATATGAATTGTTGAGCAATTTATACAATTATACTTGAATGTCCATCATTAAAGCCAGATAATTAAGTCAGGATAATCGATTATCATTTACGAAAATTCAAAGGTTGTAACTGTTATGAAAGAGCAAAAGTTATAACGTTTAAGTATCAATTCGAACTCTGCATTTATATATAAGTGAAGCTATATCAATCAATCCGAACTGACTGTATTATTCGTTGTACCGACGATTATCACAAATAATTTTAATAAAGAAATTAAAAATGTAAAGAAGAAGAGAACTGATACTCAGATTTCAATTTACTTAAAGTTGAAAACTTAATATGCACACAACTCTACTGCTAAATATAAAGACCGATTATTTATATATATATTCTGCTATATATGTCAAAATTAACCCAAACCCAACAACTCATCCAAACCCACCCAAGAAAAATTGACCCAAACCCAACCCAACTAAAAAATTGACCCATTTAAACCCACCCAAAATCTACCCACATAAAATACAATCCATTTGGGTCATTCTTCCTTGACTCAATGGGTGTTTTTTTTTTTTTTCATTATTTCTTGAATATTAAAAATTTTTATCTTAATGAACAAGATTTTTTGATTTTACTGTCCCGCTGTATTATTATTGTGTAATGTGTATGCATATTTTGTTGGTTAGATTTGTAATGGCCAAGTTATCGGTTAGTCGTGAATAGTATTTTTTGATGGTAAATAGTGCACTGGGAACAAAAATTACACCCGGAGGTAAAAAATATTTTATTTGACCATCGGAAAATACTAGTCATAAGGAGCCCGACGGTAAAATTTGGAGAAAAATAAGGTCAAATAGATCTTCAAAAGTCAAAAAAAAAAAAAAGTCCGGCTCGTTTTAAAGGGTAGCCGGTTTAACCAAAGTTTGACTAGACCTCTAAAAATAGCAAATGACCTCTAAAAATTGTTTTAATGGTATATATAGATTTAGATTAATATTTAGAAACTTTTAACAGCAAAAAATTAATTTTTTGGTAACACTGAAAATTATCGAAACGGACTGATTTAAATATACCAGATCGAGAAATGGACTCTGTTTGAGCTGAAATTTTGCAGGGAGACTAATTTATATATTTTAAGAATTATAAAATTAATTTTGGGAGAAATTGAGTTTAGAAAGTAAGTGAAATAATTTAGGATTACATAATTGGCTTAAAAATGAAAAAATAGTCACTTGGTTTATGAATTATTGTGTTGTTGTGCCCCTGTGTGTGACTGTAGATTGTTTGAATTGCAGGAAGGGTATGTTATATATATAGCCATTATACTGCCAAAATTTTTACCAAATGAATAGTAAATTGGACATGTATAATTCAACCGATATCCCGATCCGTTTGGATCTCCACCGACCCATTTGAACCAACATTTTTATAATAATTTTTTTAGTATCCCGTTATTATATCGATAATTATTTTTCATTAAAAAAATATCAAATGGGTCGATCCAAACCCATCCAACCCATTTGGATATTGACCCATTTATGACCCATATATTTTTGACCCATTTATGACCCACCCATTTATGACCCAACCCAAACCCGCCCAACCCACCCATTTGCCACCTATATATTCTGCACAATCTTAGCCTAAAATCAGAGAATATTTTTTCATAATTTTAGCTCCATAATTCACGTTATTTTGATAGCGTGAACCGTTTGTTTCATGCAATTGCTTCTCTTCTGTTGAACTGTTTGTGTATCTGGCATTTCATTTAAATGTATTAAAAATAAATTGGCTTGATCAATGTTGTTCGGGTTTGGGCTCGAGAAATTCAGGTTGTTCGGATTCTTAGGGTTGGCTCGGAATTATTAGGGTGCTAATTTTCAGGTCACGGTTGTGCGCGACACCGAACAATGCACACCTCTATTAAAGTGTTGATTTCACCCGCAGTCACTTAACTTATCACTTATCGCGCAAAAATAACCGACTTTTTTTTTCTGACTTAATGTAACTGAACTTTTAACGTTTTTGCGAAAAAGTCATGTTGATCGGAATCCGGCAAGAACCCTCGCCGGATTGATGACATGGTATGCCATGTCAGAAACTATATGTCGTTTAACAATATTTCCAACAAATATTATATCTAAATCAATTTCACTCACGGTTATTAAATTTATCATTTATCGCGCAAAAGTAACCAACTTTTTTTTTCAACTTAAATATTACTGAAGTTCAAACATTTTTACAAAAAAGTCATGTATTTACTATTCGTCGCCACGTGTCAATGTCATGTCATCAATACGACAAGAATTCTCGCCGGATTCCGGTTTACATGACTTTTTTGCAAAAATGTTAGAAATTCAATGACATTTAAGTCAGAAAAAAAAGTCGGTTATTTTTGTGTGATAAGTGATAAGTTGAGTGATCATGAGTGAAATTGATTCTTCTACTAAAAGGTATCATCCACGGATTACACACGGATCGGGTTAATTTCACTGATAGTTATCGAACTTATACCAAAATTACGCAAAAATAACTAAATAATTTTTTATTTCAAAAAAATCATTAAACTTAAAACAATTATACACAAAAGTTATTATGAACGGATTCCGGTGTTGACGCTCACCGAAAAATCTAGCTGACAGCCCATGTGCACACGCGAACTTAAAACAATTTCACTGATGGTCATCGAATTTATACCAAAATTACACAAAAATAACTAAATAATTTTTTTCTTTCAAAAAAGTCATTGAACTTAAATGCATTATACACAAAAGTCATTATGAACAGATTCCGGCTAGATTTTCCTGTGAGAGTCAACGAAAGTCAACACCGGAATCCGTTCATAATGACTTTTGTGTATAATGGTTTTAAATTCAATGATTTTTTTGAAAAAAAAATTATTTAGTTACTTTTGCGTAATTTTGGTATAAGTTCGATATGACCATCAGTGAAATCAACCCCACACGGATCCAAATAGCACGTTTTTCAGCTAGTTTTGAATTCATTTTTAACAACTTGTTTTCTGTAGATGAAATGACCTGTAACTCTGCAATTCAATAACTCTCCTTTGAACAAATCCATATATCTTTACAGGCTGTAGCAATAATTTGTAAAAAGAACTATTATTTTCCAAAAAAAGTTGCATGCGTTAGAGATTTTTTCAAACAATAAATAACACGGAAATTACTAATTAAGGGAATATTGGCTCTAACTCTATTGAAATAAACCTTCTCACCATGGAACCTTCTTCACCATTCAACAACAGTTTGAATGTTCCAATATCCTCAGAAGAAAACCAAATCAAAGAAATAGAAAGCTTCATCTCAACCCTTCCTCAACAAAGTAGTTGGAAAGTTTCAACAAATTTATACAAATACCAAGGATTTTGGTACTACTCAAATTTCCTGAAAGGAATCATATTGCTTCAGCAAAACTTCATACCTCAACCCGCCGATATTCTCGTGAGCACCTATCCAAAATCTGGAACCACATGGCTTAAGGCCCTGTCCTTTGCCATTCTTACAAGAACCCAATATAATGATTCTAACTCTAATTCCTCCACAAATCCTCTACTCACCAAATTGCCACATGATATTGTGCCTTTCTTAGAAGGTTCTTATACCACTGGCCATACTCGAGACCCTGAAAATCCATTAATTCAGACGCATATTCCTTTCACTTCCTTGCCTCAATCCATTGTAAACTCCAACTGTAAAATCATTTATTTGTCAAGGGATCCAAAGGATGTTCTCGTATCGCAATGGAATTTCCTAAATAAAATCATTGATGCGGAAGTAATTCCATTCCAGGAGGCATACGAGAAATTTTGCAATGGAGTTTCAACTTATGGGACTTATTGGGATCATATTTTAGGATATTGGAAAGCAAGCTTGGAATTTCCTGAAAGAATATTATTTCTAAAATATGAAGACCTGAAGAACGATACTTGTTTCTATGTGAAGAAAATGGCTGACTTCATGGGCTGCCTTTTCTCCATGGATGAACAGAAACAAGGAATTGTCGAAAAGATTGTAGAGATGTGTAGTTTTGAGAAACTGAGCAACTTGGAGGTGAATAAGAGCAAACACATTAGCAGTAATGTGGTAATAAAAGTTGAAAATAATGCATTTTTCAGAAAAGGTAAAATTGGTGACTGGAAGAACTGCTTAACAGTTGAGATGGCAGAGAGACTTGACCAAATTACTCACCAGAAGTTAAACGGTTCTGGAATATATATGTGAGTTCTGATTGATATATATAGCAGTATGTCTGTATTTACTTTGTTTGAAGCCATAATTTCTATATAATATCTTAAACTAATGATGTTTGGTGTTGTTATTTGAATTTGAAGTTTATAATAATAAAATTTGGTTGTTGATAATTTCTTTACTGATCATTCTAAGTAAAATTTTTGCCATTTAATTATTGGTTTCCTTAATTTTTATGCTTTATTGAATAACTTCTTCTTATAAGCATTTACAGGCATAACACGATACTTTATTTGATTTAAAAATTATTTTACCTAATGGACAGATACATCTTTTAAAAATTTTTTAAATTTCATATTATTTGATTTACAAAATTTAAACTATTTTATATAACTTGGGAATGACATAACAAAAACCATGAATATATATTTATAATATAAATAATATATATTTTACGGTTATATTACAAAAATTTATATATATGTTACCGCCTGGATCCGTTTGTAAATCAGTTCCGATTTTGATTTTTAAAATGTGTAATTAGAATTTTTTTTTTTCCAATTTCGATTTCGGTTTGAAACTTTGAATTGTTGACAACAATTTTGTTCAAGATTTGACCGACTTAGTTCAGTTTGTAAGCGTGGACTCCGAATCTATCCACCTGCCCGTCTCAAGATAAAAGCTTGTAAATGACCTCTTTCTACAGTTTCACTTATCATTTTAACCGTTTAATTATTATCATTTTTTACTTGCAACCACCTTATATTAATTGTTGTTTTTATTAGTAATTTTATTTGTGATGCTTCTTCTTCTTATTATTATTATTAAAGAAAAAACAGATCTCTAAATGCGATGCAAGTTTCCTATACAGAAAACAGATCTCTTCCCCTCTATTAATAATGATCACCGGATCTTCACCAAAATAATAATAATAAGGGATAAGGGTTTATGTTTTTTGTCCTCAAATTTTTTGAAAGGTAGTGAAAATATCTCAAAAATTTTTTTAATCGGTTTTTATTCCTTGTCGTATATGCTTTGAATTTAGGTTTTTTTAGATTTGTCCTTTTATCCTTTGTCAAAAATTGCTGCCACCGAATTCGGTGGCACAGTAAATCACATGCCATCGAAATAATATTTCGGTGGCACAATGTGTCAACTTAGCCTATAAAAAGGCTTCATTTCTCATTTGTTAAGAGCATCGAAATATAAGAATTTGAGAGTTAAAAGAGTGTTTATGCTCTAATTAAAAAAGCATTTTGTGAGCGGGTGTAATTGGGTTTTGGGTTGAGAGTTTTCTCCATTTGTAATATTATTTTACGATAGTTAACTTATTGTTCCTCTCCTCCCGTGGACGTAGGCATATTGCCGAACCACGTAAATTTTGTGTGTTTTTATTTTTATTACTTTGGCTATTTCTTCATTGTTGCCATAAAATCACTGTCTAAATAGCCCGACGATCCTAACAAATTGGTATCAGAGCTTTGGTTCGACTATTTTTCACACTGCATTGGAAGTGCTGTCCGGAAAAGTAGCAAATTTTGGAGAAACAATTATAGTGCCGGGACGAGAAAAATATAAGGAATTTTTCGGTACGATCCGTTTCGAAAACGGGTGTAAAACGAGAAATTCGGTGAATAGTGGTACTGTTGAAAGTGCAAATTTTGCATTTGCTCAAATACGGTTGTATTCACAGTAGCCGGATACTGTTCAGAGCACTGTAGCTAGGGGTACTGTTCATACGGTACTATTTATACTGCACTGTTCACCTATGCGGTACTGTTCACATATACGGTACTATTCAAATATACGGTTACTATTCACGTAGAATAGTGAGAGCTATTTTTTTATCAAAAGAAGTTTGTAATTGAAGCAATGGCAACTACAAGATTTGATATTGAGAAATTTGATCGCAACATAAATTTCTCTTTGTGGAAGATTAAGATGCGCGCCATCTTAATTCAGAATGGGCTTGAAAAAGCTCTATTGGGGAAGAATAGAATGCCGGAGTCAATGACTGAAGAAAAGAAGGAGGAGATAATCAACAAGGCAGTTTCCACAATTCAGCTCTGTTTGTCTAATGAAGTTCTTCAGGAGGTCATCAATGAAGATACAGCAGCTGGCTTATGGGCGAAACTGGAATCCTTGTATATGTCCAAAACCCTGACTGACAAGCTGTACCACATGACGCGATTCTACACATTTCAAATGCAGGAAGGTACTTCTATTAAAACCTATCTAGAAGAATATACATCAATTTTAGTATGTTTAGAAAATGTGGGTGCTAAAGTTGATGATGAAAATGCTGCTTTGAAATTGTTGTGTTCATTACCACCGTCACATAAAAGTTTTAGGGACACAATGCTTTATGGAAAAGACAGTGTGTCTTTGGCAGAGGTTAAAACAGCTTTGCTCTCTAAAATTATAATTGACAGAGGAATTGTCGGTAGTAAAGATGATAATGTAGCAGAAGGCCTTGTTGCTAGAGGCAGGTCTAAAAATAAGAGTTATGGCAGTAGTAGGTCTAGGTCAAAATCTAGACATAAGAATTTGATATGTAACTATTGTCATAAAAAGGGGCACATTAAAGCTGATTGTTATAAGTTGAAAAATAAACAATCAACTGAAGAAAGAAGGGAAAAATCAGCCGAAGCTAGTATTGCCGAAGATGAGTCCACATCTGATATTCTTTTAGTTACTAACAGTGAAAGGTGCAGGTTCAAAGATGATTGGATTATGGATTCAGGTTGCTCTTATCACATATGTCCCAATAGGGACTGGTTCTCCACATATGAATCTTTTGCAGGTGGAGTTGTTTTGATGGGCAACGATGCAGCTTGCAAAGTTATTGGCAAGGGCACAATCCGAATCAAGATGCATGATGGCATGGTACGAACTTTGACAGACGTTCGCCATGCTCCTGACATGAAGAAAAATCTCATCTCTTTGGGCACTCTTGATGCTGGTGGATGCAAATACACAAGCGAAGGTGGAGTCCTGAAAGTTAGCAAAGGTGCTCTGGTGGTGATGAAGGCTAAACTGTTTGGAAGACTTTATCTCCTACAAGGAACCACAGTTACAGGAGCTGCTGCTGCAATTACTACTCAAATGTCTGAAACCGACGTCACCAAATTATGGCATATGAGGTTAGGCCATATGAGCGAGAAAGGCTTAACCCTGTTAAGCAAAAAGGGTCTTTTGTGTGGACAAAATACTAGCAAGCTTGATTTTTGCGAGCACTGTATTTTCGGAAAGCAAAAACGTGTCAGTTTCAGCACAGGTATCCACACAACCAAAGGTACTTTGGATTACATCCATTCTGATCTATGGGGGCCATCACAAGTTCCATCAAAAGGTGGTGCCAGATACATGCTTGTCTTCATCGACGACTTCTCGAGGAAGGTTTGGGTTTACTTTCTTAAACACAAGGATCAGGTGTTTTCCACATTCAAGCAATGGAAAACCATGATTGAGAAGCAGACAGGAAGGCAAATAAAGAGGCTGAGAACAGATAATGGCTTGGAGTTTTGTGCTGGTGAGTTCAATGACTTCTGTAAAAATGAAGGCATTGTGAGGCATCACACAGTTCGGATGACACCTCAACAAAATGGAGTTGCTGAACGGATGAACAGAACTCTTATAGAGAAAGCAAGGTGTATGCTTTCAAATAATGGATTACCAAAGAGTTTCTGGGCAGAAGCTGTTTCAACAGCTTGCTATTTAGTCAATCGCTCTCCATCAGTTCCAATTGGTTTCAAGACTCCAGAGGAAACTTGGTCTGACAAACCTGCAGATTATTCAAATTTGAGAATCTTTGGCTGCCCAGCGTATATGCACGTCAATGATGGCAAGTTAGCACCAAGGGCCAAGAAGTGCATTTTCTTAGGATATCCATCAGGGGTGAAAGGATATAAACTTTGGTGTCCCAAATCATCCAAAGTTATAATCAGCATAGATGTCACATTTGATGAAGGTTCCATGCTTCACTCAAAAAATGAAGTATTGGTACCATGCAGTTCTGATAAGCAGGTGGAGGCCAGTCAAAGACAGGAGATAGATGTTGAAGACTATCCTGCTCAGCAAGATTCTACTTCGCAGTCAGATTCACAACCATTCAACTCTCAGCAAGGTGATTCAGATCCTAACTCATTTGAACAGGAGCAGCCATACTCTATTGCCAAAGATAGAGAAAGGAGAGAAATAAAGAAGCCAACAAAATATAAAGATTATGCAGATTTGGTAGCTTTTGCTTTGTCAGCAGCTGAGGAGATCAACAATGTTAGAGAACCATCCACATATTCAAAAGCCATTTCAGGAGCCAACTCAGATAGATGGTTGATAGCTATGCAAGAAGAAATGGAGTCATTGCATAAGAATGACACTTGGGAGCTCGTTAGACCACCAAAAGGAAAGAAGATTATCGACTGCAAATGGGTTTTCAAGAAGAAGGAAGGCAACCCAGGCATTGAAGAAGCAAGATACAAAGCTCGCCTAGTTGCAAAGGGATTCAAGCAAGTTCAAGGTGTGGATTTCAATGATGTTTTCTCACCAGTTGTAAAACATTGTTCCATTCACATGTTGCTTGCTATGGTGGCTAAGTATGACTTAGAACTGGAGCAGTTAGATGTCAAAACTGCTTTTCTACATGGTGACCTTGAAGAGCAAATCTACTTGCAACAACCAGAAGGTTTCAGGGTTGAAGGCAAGGAGGACCATGTTTGTTTGTTGAAGAAATCCCTATACGGCCTTAAGCAGTCACCCAGGCAGTGGTATAAGAGGTTTGACTCCTTCATGACCAGTAATAATTTTTCAAGGAGTAATTATGATAATTGTGTTTACTTCAGAAGGTTAGTTGATGGATCATTCATATATTTATTGTTATATGTTGATGATATGTTGATTGCTGCAAAGAATACTTCTGAAGTTGAGAAGCTGAAAGTTTTATTGAGTAAAGAATTTGAGATGAAAGATCTTGGAGCAGCAAAGAAAATTCTCGGAATGGAGATTCAGAGGGACAGAAAAGCAGGAAAGTTGTTTCTCACTCAAAAGAAATATGTTGAGAAAGTGCTTGAGAGTTTTAGCATGAATGATGCAAAGCCTGTAAGTACTCCATTAGCAGCTCATTTCAAGATTTCAGCTGCACTATCACCACAAACAGATGAAGAGCAGAAATACATGGATCATGTTCCATACTCCAGTGTAGTAGGTAGTCTTATGTATGCCATGGTATGTACCCGACCTGATATTTCTCATGCAGTTAGTGTTGTAAGCAGATTCATGGCAAATCCTGGTAAAGTTCACTGGCAAGCAGTTAAATGGATTTTGAGATACTTAAAAGGCTCAGTTGACACCTGTTTGGAGTTCAGTAGTGGTGATAGTAGTTTGGTTGGTTATGTCGACTCAGACTATGCAGGAGATCTCGACAAAAGGAGATCATTGACAGGCTACGTATTTACTTTTAGAAATAGTGCTGTCAGTTGGAAATCTACATTGCAATCTACAGTTGCATTGTCTACGACAGAAGCTGAATATATGGCAGTGACTGAAGCTATCAAAGAGGCTATTTGGTTAAAGGGCTTATACAATGAGCTCAATTCAGATCATCAAGTGACAGTTGTCTTTTGTGATAGTCAAAGTGCTATACATCTAACCAAAGACCAGATGTTTCATGGAAAAACAAAGCACATTGACATCAGGTACCATTTCGTTCGAGATATTATCGCACAAGGAGATGTTATAGTTAAAAAGATTGGTACTGCAAACAATCCAGCTGACATGTTAACAAAGCCTCTTCCTACTACCAAGTTCAAACATTGCTTGGACTTGATTGGTGTATGTACGTAGCACTTAAAGTTATTTGGAGAAGGTGGAGCTAAGATTACTAAGATAAAATTCAAGTCAAGGTGGAGATTTGTCGTATATGCCTTGAATTTAGGCTTTTTTAGATTTGTCCTTTTATCCTTTGTCAAAAATTGCTGCCACCGAATTCGGTGGCACAGTAAATCACATGCCACCGAAACAATATTTCGGTGGCACAGTGTGTCAACTTAGCCTATAAAAAGGCTTAATTTCTCATTTGTTAAGAGCATCGAAATATAAGAATTTGAGAGTTAAGAGAGTGTTTATGCTCTAATTAAGAAAGCATTTTGTGAGCGGGTGTAATTGGGTTTTGGGTTGAGAGTTTTCTCCACTTGTAATATTATTTTACGATAGTGAACTTATTGCTCCTCTCCTCCCGTGGACGTAGGCATATTGCCGAACCACGTAAATTTTGTGTGTTTTTATTTTTATTACTTTGGCTATTTCTTCATTGTTGCCATAAAATCACTGTCTAAATAGCCCGACGATCCTAACATTCCTGAATTTAGTTTAATTGTTAAAAACGGTACAACGAAAAGTTCAGTTAGCAAATAGAGTTAACGGCAGGCAATTACGCATCAACATATTAGCATACACGTGGCAAATATATTTCCTAATTAAAAAAAAAAAGCTGACATGGCACTCTTTCTCTCTCTCTCTACAAATCCCCAAACCCCACTCTCTCCTCTTTGCAGCAAACCACTCTCTCCTCTTTGCAACAAAAATGTCTTGAATAGGTCGTCGGAATCCTCATGTTTTCTTCCCTTAATAAACACTCCCCTGTTCACTAACAGAGATCCTCTGTTTCTCTACTTCTTAGTTCATTTTCCAGTTCAAGAATAGATTTTGACTTCAAATTCTGAATTTTCTTCTTGATTCTGCATTTGGGTTGCTGCCATTCCTGTTCAATGTAAGTTCAAGATTGATTCTTTTTTACTTTTTTTTGAGGGGAAATTTGAGAAAAATAAATTAATGAATATTCCGCGTTGGATTCTATTTTCATATGATTTGCCTTTTCATGGAACTGTGAAAATAATAATTGAAAATGACTGCAAATGCAGCCACCCACCATAATTAACTGCAGAATTTTTGCTTTTTTCTGTTGACAAAAAAAGGAAGGAAAAAATTGAGAATAATGAGAAATAATTATTTTATTATTATTATTATTATTTTGCTCTGTTGAGCATTATGTGAAGAACTTGTTCCATTACAATTTCAAGATTATATATCATTATCATGTTTTGATTGTTCATCACGAATTCAGATTGAATTTGAACTTAATTATTTTTTTGGATCATTGGATCTTTTTTTTTATTGTTTTTTACTTTTTTTGACCCTTGAATAGGTTGTCAGAATCCTCATCGGGGGGTGGCAAATAAGATATTAGCGACCCGTAAGGGAGGATGGGTTTGCTGTAAAGAGAAAAGAGTGGGGTTTGGGGATTGGGAGAGAGAGAGAGTGAGAGAGCCACGTTAGGTTTTTTTTTTTTTTCTAACTAGAAATGATATTTGCCATGTATATGCTGACATGTTGACGCATTATTGGCTGCCGTTAATATTATTTGTCAGCTGAATTTTCCATTTAACTTGATGGTATTTTTCAATTATTAAACTGAGTTAAGGGATAAAAATCGATAAAGAGTTTGAGAGCATTTTCTCCTCTTTCAAAAAGTTCGAGAATAAAAAAACCTCTTATCCCTAATAATAATAATAATAATAATAATCTTCATTGCATATGGCAATTAGACCACCAAAAACCCCACTCTTGTAATAAGTGAAGCAACCAACCAATGGGGTTTTATTTTTATATTTGGTGTAAAATTTTTTTAAAAAAATAAAAATCTTATGCTACAGAAAACTTATTTAGGAAAATAGAGTGTCGAAAAATGGCAATTTATGTTACCGTTTTCTATCAGTGTGAAATCCACCCACAATAGCAAAATTTGAATGAAAAAAGGGCAACCCAAGTTGCCGTTTTCAATGTTTTGCGCCTTGATTTCTGTCTGTCGATATGGAACCTGGCATGACAGAAAACGGCAACCAAGGTTGCCTTTTTTGAATTTGTTTTTTAATAGAAGGCTCCAGGGTACAACAAAATTTTGCAGGCTTAGGTCAGATTTGCAGCCATAGGCGACGTGCACCAATATTAGAAGGAGCTTTGCCTTTTTTTTCAAATTTGCTTTTGTTACCATAATTTATCTTTATTTAATTATCGTGTATATATATATATATATATATATATATATATATATATAATGTGGATATTGATATGCACCATGCACATGCATGTGTTAAGCTCTCATTTTCAATAATTAAAGTCACAAATTAACACTAAGTGGTGTTCAAAAAAAGCGTTGGACTTGATTAACCGAGAAACTGAACAAAAAAATAGATTAACCGAATCGATTTTTATGTTTAACAGTTAGTATTTTACAAAAACCGATATTAATGAACTAATTTTTATTTTTAAGCTTATAAAATAGTTAACCGAACCGATATACGAATGCCCCTATAATTTATTTATTTTATTTCACTTTTTTTTTCTTTTTATTATAGCTTTTCATTTTGTTATTTTCATATTTAATTATTTATATTCCTTTAATTTAATTTATTTTAAAGTATTTCCATTTCATTTTAGTTTTTTTAAAGATATTTTAGTTAATTTATTAATTTTTCAATATAATCATATTTAGTATTTTTTATTATTTTTTTATATATCAATTTTTCATTAATTAAAATCAAAATATATTCGAAAAGTTATATGATATTAATATATTAACTAATTTTTTTTTAAAAAAACTAATTTTTTTAATATATGTGAAAATAATATGTATCAAATTAAAAATATAAATAAAGAAAATTAATTAGCTATTAGTATTGGATGGATTTATTTTAATAATCTTGTATTTTTTAAATATTTTTGCTACACTTTTTTCATTATTCTAATTATTTTGAAATTTTTAATTTTTTTAACTAGCGATTAGTAAGTGTGACCATCAATCTAATTAAAATAATCATGATTTGTTAATTTATTTACTTATTAAGTCTTAATTTTTAAAAATAAAGTTGTTTATATCCACTAAAAAATTTTATTTTAATAACAATAATATTATATTATAGTGAAAAAAATTTAATTTTTAAGTAACTTGAATATTTTAATTTTTTTATAAATGTATTTGATAGTTGTAATGGTTAATCGAAAAATATTGGTTAATCAGTCCGAAAATTAGAAACTGATGGATTGGTTAACCGATAATAACGGACTGGTTAACGGTTAGTATTTTTGAAAAATCGAATTTAATGGACTGATTTTTTTTAGACTCATGGACCGGTTAACCGGTCCATGAATACCCCTAATATATATATATATATATATACACATAAAGGAGCACTCCAGATTTGATTGTTGGTGCCTTAGTGGGTGTCTTTTTCTTTTTTCTTCTTTATCTTTTTTATGTTTTTTCTCCTCTAAACTTTTCTAAATAAATAAATTTAACCATTTTACTTTCTTTTTTTTTTCCCTATATACTCTTTAAAATAAAGAAAATTTTTACTCCTGTATTTTATAAAATAAAGTAATGTGCATATACTTTTCAAAAAAAAAAACATTTACTGATGAACTTAACAAACTAGAGCAATTTTATCCTTAAAATGATGACCGTGTGGCTTTTTTTGATTAATTACAGTAAAAAATTGTGTTTTCTCACTATTTGAGACACTTTAATATTACAAAATAACAAAAAAAAAATAGTATAATTTGTTCATTTCAAAAAAATTTAAGGGCAAAAAATTTTTATAGAGAGATAATGATAGCGAAATTCGAATTCAAATTTTTTTAATAAATTAAAATTAATATTTTCTGATATGTATATTTAAAAACTTTTAAATCTTTATTGTTTGGCTCTCAATATATTTCACTAGTGTATGGCAAACCTTTGTCAGTATGTAAGAATTCACTTATCTAAGTGGCTGCTTCAAAGATTGATATCAAATATTTATAGTAGATTAAAGTGAATTTCAGACAAGAGTCCGAATATTTTTATTAATAGATCAAAAGTTTATAAATTTAATCCATTACTAAAGTTTACTTTGATCCAATCGAAATTATATATATTCCCCTACAAAAGTATATTATCGGCTGCACTTTTTATTTCACTCCTAGATTATTTTGTTTTTTTAGTAAACTGAATAGAATTCTTTATTTAAAGTATTATTATTAGTTAATTCAAAGTTCTGAGTAGATATTAGATAATGGATAGGTATATTTCCATTCAAACGTGGACCTTAAATAGTATATTCACTATAAGTATTATTCACTAAAATTAGTGTTTAATTATCCTTTACTTTTGCCACGTGAGATGGTTTGCTTTCACTTGAAGGCATTATTGTTGCCTGCAAAATATAAGTTTATATTTTGTGATTTGGATCTTTAATTTCTTAGTTGGTTATTTATTTATTTTTCTAGACCTGGTTTATAAAAATATTGTCCAATGAAACTTTAAGATTAGAATAGAATTCAAAAGCCGAAAAATATTTGTAATTTGATGGCTAGTGATGACAGTCCAAATTTCCGAGTTGTCAATCGGAGCAAATTACCTGAAAAATACGAAATTTGACGGGGTTTTCAATAAGCGAGACTCCGATGGTCAAGTCAAAAAATTAACAAGAATAGAGAAAGTATTGTGATAATGAGAAAAATTCCAGCAAGAGTCAACATTACTTGATTCCTCCTTTTATAGAGTTTACCATCCATATTGGAATAGGAAACAAATTATAAAAAGGAGAGAATTCTTCTGAATTCCTGATTTGTGATTAATTTTTGATTTACAGGTATCTGATTAAGTAGCTCAAGATAACTTTCGTTATAATGAAATTAGAATCTTTTGAATATTCTAAAGATCTCCGTAAATAATGATAACTTTCCAAATATCATGCTGATTCTGAGCTATTGAGATAAACCGAGTGGTAGATGTGGAGAATATCCAATGAGCTCGGTTACACGACTCAGGGATAGAGTGTCCGGTTATCATAAGTCCCCCCTGGTATGTGACATTTATGTCAGATATTTGGGAGGTAATTCAAATTTAAAGAGGTAACTGCTAGGCAAGTGGTTCATTAAAGAGGTCATGATGACAGGACAAGATGGCGCCTCGTTTACACGTTTGATGGCTGGAGCAGTTATAAAAGGAGTATAATGCTTTGGACTTCATGCCAGGTGTTATGATGACTGACGCAACCACTCATTTACGGCCATGTGTTCATTTTCTAGTGGTTCATATTTCTTATATATATCTGTTCCTTTTTCCCTGTTTTCGCTCTTATTGGCATATTTATCTTATTTTCCTCCTCATTCCTTTCCATTTCATTCTCTGTTTCTGCTTGCTCTGAGGTTTCGTCTTCAACATTTAAGCATTTCGTGATTCTAGATACCTCTTCCATATCCTATTGTAGACACCGGGTCCTGAGGTAACCCAGATCAGAGTTATCCAATGATGATAAGACGCATTTCCACAGGCAAAAAGGTTAAAAGTGATGATTTTCTTTTCAAATTTGCATTTTAGAGTGAAAAGATAAAAAAATAATAAAAAATATTTTAAAAATTAGTTTTGAAAAATGGAGGCTTAAAATTATAGTATTTTTAGTAAATTTAAAATTTTTAAAAAAAATCGGATCGCGAGCATACCGCCTGTATACATAGACAAAAAAACACTTCAAATTTCGAGACTATGCTACAATCCAACATTCAACAACAAAGCAAACTCCTCACACAAGTAACATTCTCATCATCCTCTATGGTAATGAGATAAAATTCAGACATCCTAACCATTAATTACAGTGGTAAAAGTAATATTTTGTAATACTTACAAGTCTATCTGCATGTTCCCGATGCGACATCGATCCTCCAGTATGCAAGCATGAACTGAGTCCCTCAGGTCCTCCCCGCCTGTTACTAGAATTCTGCTCTGAAATGGAAATGGCTTTAGGGGGTCGTCCAATACTGTCTCCAATATGCCCATACATCTTCGGTCATGTAGCGAGGTCGGACACCACCATTTTTAACAAGCAGACTAAATCTCTGTTACGTGCCCGCGCACGAGTCTCCCACACAGAAGGCATGATATCGTCAAACTCCGAGTCCCAATAACATTTTTTCTTATGAGACAGACAGAACAAAAAACAAAATGTAAGCAAGTGTAAAATATAATTTGTTATGTAACAAACTTTATCATAAATGTTTTACCTTGAATTCTTTGAAATAAAATTCTTTGTTTCCTCTGACACATTCTTCCAGGCAAACCCATCGTATTCAATTATGTTTTTGAAAGAGGTTGTTATTATGCGTGAGCACTTTCCTGAAGGATTCAATCTAAGATACAACAATGTGAATAATGTCAGTACAAGTAATAACTGTCATTGAAATCATAATGAAGTGAAATATTAATTACTTACTCCTCAGCTGTGATATTGATGTATATTCTTCCATCATCTCCAATTGAGCCAGGCTTAGGCTCTTCCGCTTGTTCTGTTCCTGACCCCTAAGGTGGCATAGATTCAGGGTGTGCTATAGGAGTGGAATCAGTGGAAGGAATGGTAGATGGTGCAACAGTTGGAATGGGCGGTGATGCGGCAGCCTCAGTGCTGGCATTGAGCCCATGCAATGGGGATCCTCCATTACCAGTACTGTCATCACCATCATGCAACATGAGACGTGGAGGAATCGCTGTTCTCTTCTTTCGCTTAAACATTTTTCAACCTGCCATTATAAGGAAAATGCATATTGTCAGATAATAGAAAATAATTACATTGTAATAAGCATATTAAATTAATATCCAAGTCAGTGCAATATTAATTGGTCTCACATGATAAGCAAGTAGTTAAACAAATTATTCGCTATCATCACTAAGCTGTAAATTGTAATTCAAATCATCCTCATTTTCCAATGTATAAGAGGAAAATTCTGGCTCGTCATCAGATCCATCGCCAACCAAAGTTTCTTCATCATCCTCACTATCAATGTCAACAAATTCATTGTCCGCATAGTTCAATGGTTCGTTATCTTCAAAATTCAGAGAGTTGTTGATTTAATGAACTTCCGGTTCTTCCTCCTAAAATGCATCATTATTTTCAGAACGTTCACTTTGTCCGACGCCTTTCCTTTCATAAATGCCTCTTGGTTTGACTTTGCACGCTGCAAACCATTCTGATCTGTCTCGCTTTATGCTTGGATAGGAGACATAATATACCTGGCTCACTTGCATTGCCAACACAAATGGTTCAAAGTTCCTCAATCTTCTACGCTGGTTGACTTCAACTAAATTGTATCTGGTATGTATTTTTGTTCCCATGTTAATAGTTGGATCATACCATTCGCACTTGAATAATACACAACGTTTTATTGGCAACGCGGGATACTCGACTTCAATTATATCAACAATTTGCCCATAATAATCCATCAACTCTCCTTGAATGCAAACCCCATTGTTTACCGTTTCTTTGTTATGACCATGACTCTGTGTATGAAATTTATATCCATTCACGAAATACACCGGAAATGATTTAACATATCGGAAAGGTCCTTTTGCAAGATCAGTGATGTACTTGTTGTCAATTGCATTTGTTGATGCCTACATATTCCAATAAGCTAACATCATTTAAATCATATATTTCATATATTCATGTATGTATGGACATATATGATGAAAATCACAACTTACATATGTCTTGAACCAATCATGAAAGTGCTTTTCGACTTCCTTGTTCACCTCATTTTCATTTTTCTCAGGCATTAGCTCCCGTATCCATTCCTCAAATAATCTAAAATGCCAATATCAATTTATATATTACACTCTTGACATAGTAAAACAATATATCACAATTTATATATTAAGCTTACCTCACATAAGGATGAACTTCCTCGCAATTCAATAAAATATAACCATGGGTCGCTATTAATTCATCCTCTATTAGCATTTTTCTTATTGAACGGCCATGTAAACACCCAGGATATGTAAAAATGGATAAGTTTCCGTCCTGATTACTTGATGCCCCGCCATCATCATTACGTGGTACTTTTCGCTGTCTCGTGTGTATATGAGGCTCAAAATAATGCGAACAAAAAGTACTTGCTTTTTTTACCAAATAAGCATTACATATCGAACCTTCAACTCTAGCTTTATTTTTTACGTTTTTCTTCAAGTGAAACAAATACCTACATGATATATCTTAATGCCATTAATTAGTATACAAAGGTATAATATAATTGCAATTGAAGGTCATAGATAGTTACCGCTCAAATGGATACATCCAACGATATTGAACCGGACCAGCGAGTTTCGCCTCATGTGCTAAATGCACGGGGAGATGCTCCATATAGTCAAAAAAACTTGGAGGAAAAATTGCTTCAAGTTTGCACAGGATTATTGGAATTTCTATTTCCAATCTTGCTATATCTGCCGCATTTATCTCGCAGGACGTTAATGTTCTGAAGAACATACTTAGCTCTGTTATAGCTTCCCACACTTTTGTCGGTAATAACTCTCGAAATGCTATTGGGAGTAGCCTCTGCATAAAAACGTGACAATCATGACTTTTTATACCGAATAATTTGTACTTTCTCATGTCGACGCACCTTGCTAAATTGGAGATGTAACCATCCGGAAACTTTAGTCCTTTTAACGAATCACACAAGACTTCCTTTTGTTTTTTGTCCAAAGTGTAGCATGCTTTGGGATATTTTCCGGTTAAGATATCTTTATCTAACTCAGGCCTTCTACATAACAACTTTAAATCTGCTCGTGATTTTGAATTGTCCTTGGTTTTCCCTTCTATATTCATAATGGTGTTGAACACATTATCAAAAATTTTTTTTCAATGTGCATCACATCTAAATTATGCCGTAACAAATTAGTCTTCCAATACGGTAAATCCCAAAAAATGCTTCTTTTCCTCCAACCAAAGTTTTTGTTGATTCTTCCATTAACTTCATCAGCATCAACTTCTGTTACCTTAAGTAAACCCAACTCATCAATGTCTTGTAAAATTTGCTCACTACTTCTGATAACTGGAGGACTAGCAAGAACAACTCTATTCTTAAGAAATTTGTTTTTGTTCCGTCGGAACGGGTGATTAGGTGGAAGGAATTTCCTGTGGTTGTCAAACCAAGAAGTTTTGCACCCATGTTGAAGATAAAACGCATCTGAATCGTCGCCACAGTAAGGACATGCTAGTTTTCCAGCCGTGCTCCAACCCGACAACATAGCATAGGCAGGGAAGTCACTGACCGTCCACATTAATGCCACTTTCATCATGAAATTCTGTTTAAGTGATGCATCATATGTTTCAACACCGACATCCCAAAGCTGTTGCAACTCATAAATCAACGGCTCCAAATATACATCAATTCTGTGCTTCGAATTTCTAGGTCCTGGAATAATAACTGTCAAGAACATATATGCCTCATTCATACACATCCATGGAGGCAAATTATATGGAGTAATTATAATTGGCCATGATGAATATTGTTGCCCTGATTGACCAAAAGGTTGAAATCCGTCAGTGCTCAAACACAGCCGAATATTTCGAGATTCAACAACAAAATCAAGATGGGTGTTATTGAAATGTTTCCATGCAACTGCGTCGAATGGATGGCTCATTATTCCACCTGTACTTTCGTGCTCATCATGCCATCTTATGTGAGGTGCAGTAACTTCGGATGCATATAGTCTTTGAAGCCTGGAAGTCAATGGAAAAAAATACATATGTTTCCAAGGTACCAATTTCTGCTGATTACCACCACTTTTAGATTTGTACTTAGGTTGACTGCAAAATTTGCACTCTTTTAAATTGATGTCATCCCTCCAAAACAACATACATCCCAACCGATAACAGTCAATTTTCTCAACAGGCAAACCTAAACCATTGATCAGTTTCTTCACATTGTACAAATTATCAACCATTTTATGGTCAGGAGGCAATGATTCATTGTACCAAGCAAGAATTTGGTCAAAACTTCGATCCAAAATTTGGCCTTCGGATTTTATATTCAATATTCGAGCTACAGAAGATAACTGAGTCATGTTATTGCAGCCTAGCCATAACTCCTGATCTGCTGAATTTAGCAAATCATAAAATTTTGTTGCATTTTCGTTGGGTTCTTCCAGCATTGGTGTACTTTCCCTAAAACATGGCTAGCTGCATTGTAAACCATTTGAACGTATGGATTATCAGTCACCCCTACATCATCGGCTATAAATTCCCCCTCTCTTTCAAATTCACCCTCAGTTGTCCATATGTTACCCACATTTCCACTCGATGTACTACAGATTGATGTTTCTCCGTATCGTGTCCACTCAAAATAATTTTGCACAAATCCCTTTCGTAACAGGTGAAAATACACTTCATCGACTGACAGATAACTAAGGTGTTGGCACTTTTTGCATGGAAATCTTATTTTAGCCCCGTCCATATATGCAGGTTGAGAACTGGCATATTCAATAAACGACTGAACCCCTTCTACAAATTCAGGATTAATGTAACCATCTCTTGTTTTTCGTCTATACATCCAAGATCTATCTATGTTACTCATAATTAATTCCAAAACTGTTACATGAACAAGGAGACATCTCAAATAGAATTATAAAAATCTAATTCAAAAAAAAAACTTAATATATTAGACAATAATGCTAGCAACTCATAATATAACTACTTTTATATTAAATACATGATTAATTACGACAATTGCTAGTCAATTAAACAAAAGTTATACGGATTATTATGCTAAAAACAAAAAAAATACAAATTTATCATATTACAGTCAATAACCTAGATAATAATACTAATTAAAAAAAATAACTTTACAAGAATATTATACTCAATAACCTATATTATAATAGTGATAATAATAATAATTATAGTAATAATATTTTCTTAATTTAATCCAATTAAATTGAGTTTGGTTCACATAATAAAAATGAGTATAAATCAAATTATTATTTTAATTATATTTCAGAATCCACAATTTTAAGAAAGGGAAATGATGAAAGTTGTGGTGTTCTATTTTGCTATTTATAGAATTTTTTATTTCTTAATGACAAAATGTACGTTATCAGTATGTCAATCCAACGAAGAGCATAATTTTAACATTTTACATAACTAATAAAAATAATTTTAATTATATGTGAGCAAACTTTGGTATAGTTTTGATTTTAAAAGTTATAGTACATTCTATATGTAATTTCAATACACCAATTCAGTTCACATCTAACTCACCTTTTATTTACGTGGATTAAATTGGATTTGTGCAAGAAAAATAAACTCATAAAAAAGGACATATATATATATATATATATATATATATATATATATATATATATATATATATATATATATATATATATATATATATATATATATAATAAAAACAAATTTCTCAAACAAAATGCTAATCTTATTATTTTATATATAATAATACTAACAACATTAAATTTGTCATTTTATTAATTAACCATAATCCTACTAATATTAATAACACTAACAATCATCTATTTCAACAAATATTTAACATTCTAACAACAATTAACACTAATTAATTCATTGTATTTTTTAAAAATAACAATATATTTAATTAACATAACTAATTTAAATTAATTTTAACAACAATGAACACTAATTAAAAATTAATTTTTTCTTTGAACAATAGTTAATAATTCATAGTTAACAGTGTCTAATTAAGTTAAATAAATTAATAATAAAAATAATAATAACAATAATTAAAAAAAAGGGAATAGGGGCAGATCGGCGTACCTGACGCCGGAGGAGAGGAGAGGAGGAGGAGGCGGAGGAGGGAGGACGACGAGGCGGAGGAGGAGAGGAAGCCCACGCCGGAGCAGCGGCGGTCGACAGTGGCGGAGAAGAGAAGGCTCACGGAGGGAGGGAAGAAGAGGGAAGAATGGAGCGGGAAAAAAAGAGAGAAGGGAGGGAAGAGAAGAGGAGGAGGAGGATGGGAGGGGACCGGCGATCGGAGGGGAGGGGCGGTCGTCGGTGGCGAGAGGGCAGGGGAGCGGACACCGGAGGGTAGAGTGAGGGGAGAGGGAGGAGAGAGAGAGGATCGAGGGGGGAAGGGGTAAATCTGGATTTAATTCAGATTTCCCGACGGAATCAATTTCCGTCGCTACAAATAGCAACGAAAATTGCACTCCGTCGGTAATTAGAGGCGGAATAGTACTTCCATCGCGAAAAGTATTTTAGTTTCTAAATTTATTTTTTTTTCGCGACGGACTTAAATATCTGTCGCTAACTCTAGCGATGGTTTCTAACGACGTCGCCAATTATAGCGACGGAATAAAATTTCGTCGCTAAACATAAATTATATATCCGTCGCTAATTTCTGTCGCAATTTCTGGAGGGAAGGTTTGCCGCCCTTTTTCGCGACGAACTTTATTGTCCGTCGCTATTTTATCGACGGAATTAATTTTCCGTTGCTATTTAGCGACGGAATTAATTTTCGTCGCTAAATAGAGACGGAATACATATTCCGTCGCCATTTAGCGACGATTTCGAGTCCGTCGGTATTCATACTTTTTCTTGTAGTGAATTGTTTGTTCTCAAAATTCTTTTTTAACCTTTTATTTGTGTTCAATAAAATTTTTTTCCATTGATTTTCTTTTGAATCTCTTTTTGATGAAAAATTAATTTTGAGACAAATAAAACAATTATTTGTTATCAAAATCTAATTTTTTCATTTGATTTTCTAAAATAAGACTTTTAATCATTTTTTTCCTTGATACAAACAAAGTGATTGTTTATTCTTGAAATCATTTTTCTTTAATTTTAATCAATAAAAATCTTTTTTTTATCAAAATCATTTCTTTAGGCAAAGAAATTAATTCTTTGTCCTTAAAGAAATTTTGATCATTTTTTATCCTATTTCTTTCTTGGAATAAAATTATAACATTTTCATCATATTACACTCTAATATTGCAAATCATCAAACAAAGAAATCGATCATCATTTTACCTTCATCGGATCCGAAACTCTGAGAGTAAACATTTTGGGCTTATTCTTTATTTTTATTATTTTTGTTCATGTTTAATTTATTCATATATATTTTTATTAACTTCATTTATTTATTTATTTTATTTATTTCAGATTTGATTTATTTAACTTGTTTATATATGATTTTATTCTTATTCGTGTATATTATTATTATTATTTTTATTTTCATTTATTTATTCATTTATTCTATTGTTTTTATATTTGTTTTAATTTAATATGTTAATATATTATTTTGTTCATATAAATATTGATTTTCTTATCATTTCTAACAAGTAAATATTGTTTTCTTTTAATTCTTAACATGTAATTAATTTATTTCATTTTAACTCATCATTATTTCTAACATGTAATTAATAAATTCATTTTAATAGATATTTTTACCATGTAAATGTTTTATATTAATTGTAATTACATTAATTAATCATGTTGTTCATTTAATTGTTTTCATCATTCTTTAATTCATTTATTTTATTATTCTTTCCTTTATTATTTTATATATTCATTGATTTGATTATCTTCATCATTATTGTTGTCATGTTCATATTTTTACATATTAATTCATTAACATGTTATATTTTATTCCAATCACTTCATTTAATCCATTTGTCATTAATAACACATTTTTCTAGTTCACTTTAAATTGGTAACATTTTAATTCATTTATGATTTTGATATCATTTCATTTTATCTCATTTTATTTTATCTTATCATTTATTTTATATTTAATTGATTTTAATTGATTCAATTACTAACATTATTTTATTTGTGTTTTATTTTATTTCACATCTCATTTTTTGCTTGGGTATTTTTGCGAGCACACGGAGAGATCCAAGAGGCTCGTTCGGGTTACATATTTATTTTCTTTGTTTGTAATATTTATTTATTTTGGCTTTTCATTTATTTTGCCATGTAATTTTTTTGTAAAATTATTTATTTAGTCCCACTAGAAAGAAAGTCACTAAACATTTTTTCATTAATTAATTTGAAATTTTTTCTAAATAAAAATGGGACCAATGTCTCAATTTTCTCCATCCAAAATAAAACCATCACATCAAAATTGTTTTATAATAAATATGCATGCGAGAACCAATGTCCTCATCATTAACGAATATCCCGTTTTATGCATGTTTTGTATTTTATTTAGAATGGGGGTTGTATTCCGCCCCTAGTTTTGTTGTAATATTTTTACATATGCTTTATTTTATTTACTCTTTTATTTATCGCTTCCACTACGTGATTGACATGCGCTTTAATTAATTTCATTAAAATGAATGAGAAATGGGATGAAACTCTAAATTCAAAACTCGATTATAAACTTAACCAAGGTATGAATAAATGGGTAGTCCCGAATCTACTCTGGTCTTGAGCTCAATGAGGTTAGAGGTCTAGAACCTCCAAAATATCTCTTGTTCCCCTACAAAAGGCTTAATTTACATAATCCTAGGCTCCAGGAGGTAGAGGCTGAGACCTCCAAGATCTCTCTGGTTTGCCCAAGATGGATATGTAGGCACCATCTTAGACTCGCTGAGACTAGACGACCCTTCCCAATGTTCTATTGGGTGGCGATTCCAAGAAACCTCCTTGTAAGTTTTAATGAATCCCATCCCGATCGCCCTAAAAGCGGGCCCTCGGGAGGCCACGGGGTTCGGCGCGCGTCACAATGGCGACTCCACTGGGGATAAATTCGAGACTACACTTCGAAAGTACCTTGGTTAAAATTTACAATTGAGTTTTAATTTAAAAATTTTATCCTTTTTCAAAACTACATTACATCTCATTAGAGCCTTAGATCTACGCTAGTTTGGTCCCTCTTTCAGCCCCGGTGCGTTCCCGAAGCGCGACCCTATGTTCACTCAATGTAGGAAAGTATTAAGGATAATCACCAGCCCAAGCCTCGTACCATCATGGTATATTAAATGGTGACCCAATCGGTCGTTATGCTCATGATGAGTTAGAACCGTTAGCAGGGACCATGCTTAGGTAGCCCTAAAGCAATACCACCTTTGACCAAAGCTCATGTAATGGCAATAGATACTTCCCTTAGGTGGTATGAACCGTAATATCTTGCTTGCTATATGGATCATTTTGTATTGGACAAACCCAAATAATCTGTTTGGTCACCTAATCAAAGGCTTTTATGCCCCGATAGGCCCATGTCAACTTATTCGGGCTGTCTAAATACATGATGATCAAAACCCATGTGTATGCACATTAGCTAAGAGAGGTTATGCTGTCGGTTTTTTACCGTGCACCATGCGCGTCCATCGGGTCCCTTGTTAACTCATGTGTGGGGGCAATAAGGTTGGAAGGACCTACCTGCTTGCATGTATTTATGAATGATGCATTGCATATTCATATCAGTCATGCACAAATAATTTTTTGTATTTCTTCTACATGTATACATCCTTTTCTTTGCATAAAATGTACATATTGTCTTGTGTATAATTTTTCATGTGTCTCACATGTATCATTGTAATCTCTTTTAGCCATTGTATACCATTTTTGTTGCACAGCACGACCATGCATTGCGTATTATTCATGCATCATTCTAACTCTTTAACTTTTCAACCATCAAAGACCACTTTCCTAGCTAGTTAGGGGTTCTGACAGTCGCATCATCAGAGGGTTTTGATTGAGCAACCACAATCAAGTTAAGTGCAATCAATAGGCATTCAGAGAATCTCCAGAAATGGTCGATTTATCAAGGGAGGCAGATGCTACCAGGGCCTTGATAGCTAAAGAAGTGGGTCGAAGGTTCGAAGAATTCGAGAACCGGATGATGGCCATAATGGTCGCAATGGCTCAACTAGCTGCACCACAAAACCTGGCGCCTCCTCCCATGAGACATAATGAATAGGAGGAGGCCAGACAGGATCAGCCGGAGGATGTACGTCCACCACCAGTGGACCTAGGGGCTGCCACGTCAGGAGGGTAAAAGAGAGGAGTAGCCCATAGAATGGAAGAGGACCTATAAGGAGATGAATATGGAGAACCCCTGTCAGTTAGAAGGAAAGCACCCCAGACAGAAGATACCATCTGGAAGAAGATAGAAGAAAAGTTTGAGGCAATGGCTAAGTTGTTGACAAGGGGTCGAGGAATGAACCCCGAAGACAAAGAGCTGGATGGAGAAGATCTAATCCCCTTGAACTTTAAGATGCCTAATGTTTCGAAATTTGATGGCACATCGGACCCCACCGCACATATCAAGCAATACTCTTTGATAATGAAAGGTACCACACTAATAAGGAGGCAGAAGGTAGAATACTTCTGTTTAAGTTTGACAGGTCCTACAGTGGGCTGGTATCACAGACTGGATTGGAGAATAAAAGAAGACTGGGATCTATTGATGGAGGAGTTCCTCCAATAATATGACTGTAGTACAAGGATGGAGGTCACTCTGAAAGATCTAGAGTTACTACAACAAAAGCCGAACGAGTCATTCCATGAGTACTTGACCCGATGAAGGAACCGGATAATGGAGATGAAGAAGAGGCCGGACACTCCAGACCAGATCTGGTTGTTTATTAGGAATGCCAGCCCATACTTGAAAGATGGGCTAAAGATGAAGGGGCTGAAGGACTGAGAGTCCTTAAAAGATATAGCCATTGAAGCTGAGGTTGAGCATCTGGATAAAATGGCTAAATCTGCAAACCTGGCCTTAGGAAATAGCAGTGGCAATGGGGGAAATACCAAGGCAGCAGAGGTCTCAACCATCGGAATGACTCCTAAACACCTCACCATCTCAGGCAAGCCTCTATCTTGGCACTTCACTCGTCTCATCAATGAAGGGAAGTTGTAACCCTTGCCAGCTAGGCCTGCCCCAAGTCAGGGAAAATCGAGGCACAGAACAGACTGGTATTGTGTGTATCACCAGTACACAGGGCATCAGACAGACTATTTTTGCCCTCTGAGAGATCGCATTCAAGAATTGGTGCCTGGCCTAGATGAAGAAAGAAAGGATTAGAGTTGTTATAATGCTTTTCATTTTCCAAAGTGTATTCCTGAACTATGCACTTGTTTATCTTTTCTGCTTTAATAATATGGGCTTTGCTTATATATGCATTTTTATATTTTATTGCATCAAGCATAAATAATAATCATGATTAAGGCATTGGTTTAAAACACCGTTTCATTTAGTTTCAATAAATAGTAATCTTGGTTGCACCCAATTTAACTCCTGAGGTGAGACAAAATTTAAGAGAATGAAAAAAAAAGTCTAAAGAAGTCTTTGCCTGGACCCATGAAGACATGCCAGGAGATAATCGTAAAGTCATCAAACACACCATTCCAATATACCCCGATCATGGACCAGTCAAGTAGAAGCTCAGAAGACCAGGCCGGAGGGGGCAGAAAAGGTCAAAAGGAAGAATCCACAAGCAGAGATGAAGCTAAAATTTTTAGTCGGAGTTCAAAGCCGGACTTAGTTGGTCAATGCTGTCCCAAGTCAAGAAGAGAAAGGGTACGTGTATGTGTAAACTATCAGGATTAGGACAAAGCTTATCCTCGAAAAAAGAATAAGGAAAAAGAGGATAAAAAGGAAAAGAACAAAAAGCAAGCACAAAAAAAAGAAGGCCGTTAGAGATGAAAACCGTGACTGGTTCTCTAAACAAAAGTTAGGCCAAAGGGCAGGGTGAAAACCTGGGAACAAGCAGTCTGTCCTTCAAAAAAAAAATGAAGAAAAAACCGTTGGAGTGGGTTGGTTCCATTCCAGGCAAAAGTTAGGCATAGGGTTATGTGAAAATCCACAAAGGGATGCATTTCCCGCTAAGAAAAGCTAGTGTGAAAATCCACAAGTGATGCACTACCTTTAAAATAATGACTTTTAAAGCCTGGAGCAATAAGGCAGCTGTAGACACCGGGTCCTGAGTCGGTCTAGATCAGAGATTGCCCGATGACGAAAACGATGCCCATTTTTAAAAGAACGGATAGAGTTCGGGAATTTTGGCCCTTCACGCTCATGAGAAGCAAGGATTTTCATTCGCGTTTTTTTTTATTATATATATATATAATAAAATAAAATAAAATTTTGGGGGAGTTTTTAACTTAAAATTTGGATGTTTGCTCCACAGACGGCCAGCCCGTCGGTCACTCGAGGGGTGGTCTGCCCGTCGGTGACTCGAGCGATGGGCAGCCCATCGATGACTTTCGACGAGCGGGCAGCCCGTCGGTGGCTCGACGGATGGGCAGCCCATCGATGACTTTCGACGAGCGGGCAGCCCGTCGGTGGCTCGACGGATGGGCAGCCCATCGATGACTTTCGACGAGCGGGCAGCCCGTCGGTGGCTCGACGGGCAGGCAGCCCGTCGGTGGCTCGACGAGCGGGCAGCCCGTCGGTCGATCGTGTCTATAAATAGGAATTCATTTCATTTGAAAAGGGAGAGAAAAAAGATTTGGGATTGAAAAATCTTAGGGAAGAGAGCAAAAGATTTGGAATTGAAAAATCTTAGGAAAAAAAGAAAGAGCAAAAGATTTGGGATTGAAAAATCTTAGGAAAAAAAAAAAGAGCTATCTCTAAAAAAAAAGATCCGATTTTTCTTCTAAAAATTCCTTTTTTCATCTTTTCAAGAGCAAAATATTAAAAATTTGCGTTTTTGATATTTTGCCTTCTCGTGAAGCGTGTGGGACCGAAGCATTCGAACATCCGGCCTAAAGTCAGTCAAATCTGAGGGTAAACATTCTAGACTCGATCTCTTGATTTAATTTTGTTTTCAACATTTTTGCTGACATTTAAATTAGTAAACATGTAGATCTATATATTTGTTGTTGATTTATTTTAGATGTAGATCTAACCTTTAATATTGTTCTTAGATGTAGATCTAACTTTTAATGTTGTTATTTGTTCCCATTTTCTTTTAATTGTTCATCCTTATTATTATTATTATTATTATTATTATTATTATTATTATTATTATTATTATTATTATTATTATTATTTACCTATTTACTTATTTTTTGTTATTATCATCATTATATATATCGTTAGTATATTGTTATTAGTGTTATTTATTGTTACTATCATCGTTTATCGTTATTATTGTTATTATTATTATTTGTTGTTGTTGTTATGGTTATTATTATTACTTTATGTTTTAAATAGTTATTTATTAATTTGTTAATTTATTTTAATATGTCATTTAATGTATTTATCACATGATATGCATGTTTCATTTAATTTATGCATTGTTATAAATGTCTAATTGATTTTCTTGTTTCGATTACTAACATTAAGTTTATTTATGCTTGTTGTCGGTGTCAAATACTTGTATTCCCCTATTTGAGCACCCGTACGAATGAAGGAGGAGATTCAAGGAGTTGTTATTTTTATTGTACTTGTTATTTTTCCTTTATTTGTTTTATTGAGTTATTGGGCATGTAATAATTAATGGAACCATTTATTTTATGCACGCTTAATCAAAAATCAAACAAAAACACTTCTACAAATAAAATTGGGTTTTCTAATAAAATGGGACCAATGTCCTAGTTGTCCATCCAAAATAAATTATCACTTCAAAATGAATTTTTAATTATGCATGAGAGGACCAATGTCTTCAACATCAATAAATACCCCATTTTATGTATGATTTATATTTCATTTACAATGGGGGTTGTATTCCGCCCCTAGTTTTGTTGTAATTTATTTTTATCTTTATTTTTATCTTTATTTATCGTTTTATATGTGATTGATATGCGCTTTAATAAACTGCATTAATTGTGTGAGATGAAAAATAAAATTTTATAATTTAAAAACTCATTTATAATTAACCAATACACCAATAAGTGTGAAGTTCCGGACACCATCTCTGGTTTAGACCAACAGAGGTTTTTTCCAGTTTCTTGTAAACTTGGTGGCGACTCCAAATACCTCAAAAGTGCCTAAAGGTGTTATGGCGATGGATGGTCCTTTTCAATGTTCTATTGTGAAAGGAGGTGCCGAAAATATCTCATAACACCTAAGATCGGAAAAGACGCGAACCCATCCCTCGAATCCAAAAAGCGGATTCCCGAAGAGGGCCTTGCTGGTTCCGGCGCGCGTCACAGTGGCGACTCCACTGGGGACTGTTTGTGACTTTGCTCTGAAAATGTCTTGGTTAAAATGTATAATTGGGTTTTTTAAACTAAAATTTCATCTCTCATCTAAATTGCATTGCATCCATGCTAGAGCCTTAGAATATGCTAGTTTGGTCCCTCTATTAGCCTCGGTGCGTTCCTGAAGCACGATCCCATTTTCACTCAATTTGGGGAAGTGTTAGGGATAATCACCAGCCCAAGCCTCGTGCCATCAAATGGTATATCAAATGGTGACCCGATCGGTCGTTATGCTCGTGATGAGATAGACCCGTCGTGCAGGGACCATGCTTAGGTAGCCTTAAAGTAACATCACTCTGACCAAAGCTCATGTAATGGCAATAGATACTTCCCCTAGGTTACATGTACCATAATACTATGCTTGCTATGTGGGCCATCGTATATTAAGTAAGATCAATCAAATTAAATGGTTTTTATCAAAGGCTTTCATGCTCCGATGGGCCCATTTTAATTTAGTTGAATTATTTAAATATATAATGGCCAAAATTCATGCGCATGTGCTTTAAATTGAGAGTGTTATGCTGCCGGTTTTTCACCGCGCACCATACGCGCCCATTGGGTACCCTGTTGACCCATGGGCCAAGCCCACCTAGGAAGAGACTATTTGACCTCATGTGCGGGAGTAATAAGGTTGGAAGGATCTACTTGCTTGCATGTGTTTGTCTATGTTGCATAACACACGACCATTCATTGTATACGTCATTCATGCATGTTTTTATGATAAAATTAAAAATGAAAAAAAAATTATTAAAAAATAAAAAAATGCATTTCATTTTGTGTGTGTATATCTTTTTGTCTGCATATCATTTTACATATATTCTTTTCATGCATCGCATTATATCACTGTAATTTTTTGATCTTTCACTCATCCAGGACCACCTACATAATTCACAATCATGCATTGTATATATATCATTCATGCATCATTTTAACAATTTAAATTTTTCAGCCATCATAGATTCATTTAAGTGGATTAGAGGTCTTGACGGTCGGCTAGTGAGTACCGACTCGCCCTTTGGATCGCTAGAATTAGTGCTTAATTGGGATTCTGAGTCACTCTCAACAACAAGTGAATCATCCTCCATGGCAGATGAGACTGGAACTTTGACCACTCAAGACCTTGCTAAGAGGTTAGAAGATTTTGAACGAAGAATGTTAGAAATGATGGGAGCTATGGCCGAAAGAATTACTCACCCTCCTGTTCCACAAGCACCTATTGCTCCACAGCCGCCTGTTGCTCCACAAGCGCCGGTGGTCCCTCCTCGGGAGGAAGCCAAACCACCTACTGATGGAGAGGCTCCTCTCATTGGAGTTGCTGCCCATCAACCTGTCAACGAGCACAGAGCTGTCGCACCCATCGAGCTAAGAGGGGAAAGGATCCCCAATCCTAATGAGGATTTTGTGGTAAAGGAGGAAGATGAAGAGCCAATGGTCCAACAAGCTATGAGGGGCAGAGCACCTAGGTTAGAGGATGAGACTCTGAGGGGGATGAGACAGCAGATTGAAGCTATCACTCGCATGTTATCAGCTGGAAAAGGGATCAACCCTGAGGACAGAGATCTAGGGGATGAAGAGCTGCTACCCCAAAGGTTCAAGATGCCTAAGCTGCCGAAATTTGATGGTACTTCTGACCCATCTGCACACATCAAGCAGTACACCTTGGTAATGAAGGGTACCGGGTTGAGTAAAAAGCAAAAGGTGGAATATTTTTGCCTTAGTCTGGTAGGTCCGGCAGTAGACTGGTACCACGGGCTGGATAGGAGATCCAAAGAGGACTGGGACCTTCTGACTGATAAATTCATGAAGCAATACGACTGCAGCACTAAGATGGAGGTCACCCTAAAGGACCTTGAGCTTTTACAACAGAGGAGTGATGAGTCATTTCACGAATATCTCACCAGATGGAGGAACAGGGTCATGGAGATGAAGCGAAAGCCTGATACTGCTGACCAGATTAGGCTATTTATCAGGAACTCCTGCCCTTACCTAAAAGATTTGCTAAGTTTTAAGGGGCTCAAAGACTGGGAATCACTTAAGGATATTGCTGTAGAGGCCGAGGCTGCTTACCTAGCAAAGAAAGTAAGCCAAAACAACTTTGCTGGGAAGTACTATGGGAATCAATCAAGGTTCAAATCATGCAGTGCTGGGGGCAATAACAACAGCAATGGCAAGACAGCAGAAGTTTCAGCTACCGGAGTGGGACAAGGTCAAAGGCACTTTTCAAATTTGGGCCGTTCTTTATCCTGGGTATTAAAGAGACTAATAAAAGAAGGGAAGCTGCAGCCCCTGCCTCCTAAGCCAGCCAAAACCCAAGGACAACCGTGTCATAAAGATGATGAGTATTGTGATTTCCACCAGCACACGGGGCATATGACGAACCGTTGTGCGAGGCTAAGGCATGAAATTCAGGACTTAATTGACAACAAGCAGATCACTAACCCTGAACAGAGAGAAAGTAAGAAAAAGTTGGCCTGTAATGCCATGATTGGTCCCAGCCTACCTGAATGGTATGTACTGCAAGATTTATTTGGTAATGAATATGATGATATCACTCACCCTAAGGCAGATGGAGGAAAGATCTGCGTCGCAATGATAAATTGTTGGTCCACTGGCAAGATTGGGGAAGAAAATGAGGAAGAAAAGAAGGCGGGCCAGGCTTTAAAAACGGTTAATCCCTCGCGGCAGATTGAAGAGACCTGTGCTTTAATTGCCCAAGAGATGGATAAAAGGTTTGAAGAACTCGAAAAGAGGCTATTGGCCATGATTCAAAAGAGAATGGATACCATGGCTCTAGTTCTTCAAGCTCAAGTTATGGCGACTACCCTTAGCCAAGTCGGGCCAGCCACTGTCGAGGGAACCTATACAGCAGCGACTGTAGCGTCCCCTTTCACTCTTGAGATTAGAGACAAGGAACCATTTGATCCACCAGTTGGGCAAAGGAGCAGCCAGAAGCCTACTCCAAGATGCAGCACGGTGCCCAAGGAAGGTGGGGATCTAGTGAGGATGTGTAATCTGCAGAATAAAAGCCTGGATATCCGCAACGACAGTAAGGGTAAGGCAAAGAGGATGGAAATGCCAAACATGAAAGTGGGTCAAAGGCACTTTTTAGATTTGGGTCGACCTTTGTCCTGGATATTGGAGATATTAATGAAAGAAGGCATGCTGCAACCATTACCACCCAAGCTAGCTATGAGTCAAGGGCAACCAGGGCACCGAGAAGATCAGTACTGTGCCTACCATCAACACACCGGGCACTCGACTGATTATTGCCGAACTTTGAGAAATAAGATCCAAGATCTTATTGACATAAAACAGATCACGGATCCTGAGAAGAGGGAGAGTAAGAACAAGCCAGGCTATAATGCGATCCCTCCACCAAATATGTGATCGGATCTGATCCACCGGAATGGCATATCTTGCAGGAGCTACGTGGATATGAATAAGTCGCTGACACTTGTCGGGAGAGTGGGGAAGAAGACTATGTTTTTTTTATGCCTTATTTCTTTTCATCCCAAGAACTACTTATGACAATTTGGTTATTTTCAATAAATTGAACAATTTCTGCTTATTTGTATGATATTTCTATGATTTCATTCCTTATGATCACGATGCATCCATTCATTTTGACATTAACCCAATTAATACGACTCCATCTAGTCTCGGAACTTTGGAGAATCCAAACAAAATCTTGATAGCAACTGATATAACTCTTGAGGAGAGGATAATTTTTGAGAGATATAAAAAATTTGAAAGAGCCTTTGCTTGGACATGCAATGACGTGCTGATAATTGACAAGGACATTATTGGATCCACGCTGCTCCAATATATCGATGTGATGACAAGAGAAGTTTCAAAGGCCATTCCTTTTTCCCCTCAACATTCAAGGTGCATATAGTGCAGCAGAGCAAATCAAGCTCCAAGTGCTACATCGGGAACTAGACGAATGAAACCCTGAACCTTTCACAAGAAATATAACCAAGCCTTAAAATCCCTTTCACCCCAACCATTTGAGATGCGACCTCATAACCAATCAAGACCAACCTCTAATCATATGAGGCCAAAAACACCCATGTAACCGAACTCAGGAGGACAGTTCATTACCTCTCAAAAAAAAAAAAAAGAGCAAAGAACAAAACAAAAAAAAAGGGAGGAACTATAGTCCTGTCCTAAACCATAGTTTTATCCTACAACTCCATCCCAGCCATCAACGGTTACCTCAGGAATTAAAAACCAACAAATGGAAGATGCAGATTGAAGCCAAGAAACTCAATATCTCAGCCAGTCTGCACAAGGCCAAAGAACGAAACTTTGATGCTAAAAGAACCATCACCAGAAGGAGCAGCCTCCCCGGCTAACGAAGATGAAAGCAAATTCAATCTACACCGACGAACTGAAGGAGGGTCCATGGCAAAGGCTAAATAAAGAATAAAAAAAAAAGAGAGAGAGAGAAAATATTCGATCAAGAAAACCCGCGAGGGCTGATGGATAACAGGAGTTTGATGCTCTCAAGATCTATCCCGAGATTAGATGGTGTCTCATATTTTTTCGAGTTAATGCCAAATGGTGATCATGTGTTATGAAATCAGATTGAAATATATGCATTTACGCAAAGATGTATTGATGTAACCAGAGCAATTCATCTTGCATGCCCAAAGTCGTCTGGGTCCAGCATGAAACCAGCACACTATTACTGTCTACCCTCTGCCACTCTCGCCACTCAGACACTTCAGACAACTCATCTTGCTACCCACTGTGAAGCCAATCCTACAGCACCTTCTCGATAAAGAACCAAGCTCATACAACCAATATCTGAGACACAAGCACATGGCAATCATACCCAAAAGACCTTTCGCAACAACTCCAACTTTTCTCGCGCAAAAAAAAAAAAAAAAAAAGCCGTTAGAGATGAAAACCGTGACTGGCGCTCTAAGCAAAAGTTAGGCCAAAGGGCAGGGTGAAAACTTGGCAATAGGCTGTCTGCCCTACAAAAAATGAAATAAATAAAAGCTGCTGGATTGGGTTGGGACCATTCCAGGCAAAAAAAAAAAAAAATAAGGCACAGGGTTATGTGAAAATCCGGTAAGGATGCATCTCCCGCTAAGAAAAGCTAGTGTGAAAATCCACAAGGGACGCACTACCTTAAAATAATGACTACAGGTATCAGAAGAGAACCTCATAATCCCCAAAAGCATGTAATTCAAAAGCAACTATAGGGGGCATTGATCCTACCGAAGACTACGGTCAAACCGGCCGTCACCTCCAAATCCACATAGATGAATCCTCATCCTGCATTCCTGCATGACTCATACATATACATCTCACGTGCATGCTCATCACTTTTTCCTGCATATTTTGCTTTATAAGTCTTGCAGAAAGAAAGAATCAAGTGCCAATACCGACAAAAGGCAATTGACAACATCAATCCAAACAAGCAATCAAAACAACATCGATCAAGACATCAGTTCAATCATCAAATCCAAGCATCTTGAAGCCCTCTGAGGAGGCAAAATCCGAAAGTCCTCTGAGGAGGCAAAATCTCAAAGTCCTCTAAGGAGGCAAAATCTCAAAGCCCTATGAGGAGGCAAAATCCGAAAGTCCTCTGAGGAGGCAAAATCTCAAAGCCCTCTGAGGAGGCAAAATCCGAAAGTCCTCTGAGGAGGCAAAATCTCAAAGCCCTCTGAGGAGGCAAAATCCGAAAGTCCTCTGAGGAGGCAAAATCTCAAAGCCCTCTGAGGAGGCCAAATCCGAAATTCCTCTGAGGAGGCAAAATCTCAAAGTCCTCTGAGGAGGCAAAATCTCAAAGTCCTTTCAGGAGGCAAAATCTCAAAGCCCTCTGAGGAGGCAAAATCCGAAAGTCCTCTGAGGAGGCAAAATCTCAAAGTCCTCTGAGGAGGCAAAATCTCAAAGTCCTCCGAGGAGGCAAAATCTCAAAGCCCTCTGAGGAGGCAAAATCCGAAAGTCCTCTGAGGAGGCAAAATCTCAAAGTCCTCTGAGGAGGAAAAATTCCAAGTCCTCTGAGGAGGCAAATCTGGAAAACCTATGAGGAGGCAAAATCTCGAGCCCTCTGAGGAGGCAAAATCTCAAGCCCTCTGAGGAGGCAAAATCTCAAGTCCTCTTAGGAGGCATCTCTTTATCAAAATAGAAGGGTTAGCATGACGTCGGCACACGACCTCGGCACCACCACTTCAAAATCTCAAGCCCTCTGAGGAGGCAAATCCCAAAGCCCTCTGAGGAGGCATCTCTTTATCCGACTCTCGCTTCTCAGGGGATCATCAACCAAAGACCTCTTAGGGGGCAATCAGCCAAAGACCTCTCAGGGGGCAATCAACCAAAGACTCCTCAGTGAGCATTAACCAAAGACTTCTCAGGGAGCAGCAGCCAACCAACAGAAGACCTCTCAGGGGGCAATCGGCCAGCCAAAGACCTCTCAGGGGGCACCACCTCAGAAAGGACAACACACCTACAACTTGGCGACCACTTCGAATCAAAGAAGGGTTAGCATGATCACGACACTACCGCTTCTACAATCACAACAACAGCACTCAATTCAATAAGACATCTGCCTCAGGTACGTGTCTCTTCTTTTTTCTTTGAGTTTTGACTCACTTAGGCACCCAGGCACTAAGTTCCCCAAAACTGGGGGCAACTGTAGACACCGGGTCCTGAGTCGGTCTAGATCAGAGATTGCCCGATGACGAAAACGATGCCCATTTTTAAAAGAACGGATAGAGTTCGGGAATTTTGGCCCTTCACGCTCATGAGAAGCAAGGATTTTCATTCGCGTTTTTTTTATTATATATATATATAATAAAATAAAATAAAATTTTTGGGAGAGTTTTTAACTTAAAATTTGGATGTTTGCTCCACAGACGGCCAGCCCGTCGGTCACTCGAGGGGTGGTCTGCCCGTCGGTGACTCGAGCGATGGGCAGCCCATCGATGACTTTCGACGAGCTGGCAGCCCGTCGGTGGCTCGACGGATGGGCAGCCCATCGATGACTTTCGACGAGCGGGCAGCCCGTCGGTGGCTCGACGGGCAGGCAACCCGTCGGTGGCTCGACGGGTGGGCAGCCCGTCGGTGGCTCGACGAGCGGGCAGCCCGTCGGTCGATCGTGTCTATAAATAGGAATTCATTTCATTTGAAAAGGGAGAGAAAAAAGATTTGGGATTGAAAAATCTTAGGGAAGAGAGCAAAAGATTTGGAATTGAAAAATCTTAGGAAAAAAAGAAAGAGCAAAAGATTTGGGATTGAAAAATCTTAGGAAAAAAAAAGAGAGCTCTCTCTAAAAAAAAAGATCCGATTTTTCTTCTAAAAATTCCTTTTTTCATCTTTTCAAGAGCAAAATATTAAAAATTTGCGTTTTTGATATTTTGCCTTCTCGTGAAGCGTGTGGGACCGAAGCATTCGAACATCCGGCCTAAAGTCAGTCAAATCTGAGGGTAAACATTCTAGACTCGATCTCTTGATTTAATTTTGTTTTCAACATTTTTGCTGACATTTAAATTAGTAAACATGTAGATCTATATATTTGTTGTTGATTTATTTTAGATGTAGATCTAACCTTTAATATTGTTCTTAGATGTAGATCTAACTTTTAATGTTGTTATTTGTTCCCATTTTCTTTTAATTGTTCATCCTTATTATTATTATTATTATTATTATTATTATTATTATTATTATTATTATTATTATTATTATTATTATTATTATTATTTACCTATTTACTTATTTTTTGTTATTATCATCATTATATATATCGTTAGTATATTGTTATTAGTGTTATTTATTGTTACTATCATCGTTTATCGTTATTATTATCGTTATTATTGTTATTATTATTATTTGTTGTTGTTGTTATTGTTATTATTATTACTTTATGTTTTAAATAGTTATTTATTAATTTGTTAATTTATTTTAATATGTCATTTAATGTATTTATCACATGATATGCATGTTTCATTTAATTTATGCATTGTTATAAATGTCTAATTGATTTTCTTGTTTCGATTACTAACATTAAGTTTATTTATGCTTGTTGTCGGTGTCAAATACTTGTATTCCCCTATTTGAGCACCCGTGCGAATGAAGGAGGAGATTCAAGGAGTTGCTATTTTTATTGTACTTGTTATTTTTCCTTTATTTGTTTTATTGAGTTATTGGGCATGTAATAATTAATGGAACCATTTATTTTATGCACGCTTAATCAAAAATCAAACAAAAACACTTCTACAAATAAAATTGGGTTTTCTAATAAAATGGGACCAATGTCCTAGTTGTCCATCCAAAATAAATTATCACTTCAAAATGAATTTTTAATTATGCATGAGAGGACCAATGTCTTCAACATCAATAAATACCCCGTTTTATGTATGATTTATATTTCATTTACAATGGGGGTTGTATTCCGCCCCTAGTTTTATTGTAATTTATTTTTATCTTTATTTTTATATTTATTTATCGTTTTATATGTGATTGATATGCACTTTAATAAACTGCATTAATTGTGTGAGATGAAAAATAAAATTTTATAATTTAAAAACTCATTTATAATTAACCAAGACACCAATAAGTGTGAAGTTCCGGACACCATCTCTGGTTTAGACCAACAGAGGTTTTTCCCAGTTTCTTGTAAATTGGGTGGCGACTCCAAATACCTCAAAAGTGCCTAAAGGTGTTATGGCGATGGATGGTCCTTTTCAATGTTCTATTGTGAAAGGAGGTGCCGAAAATATCTCATAACACCTAAGATCGGAAAAGACGCGAACCCATCCCTCGAATCTAAAAAGCGGATTCCCGAAGAGGGCCTTGCTGGTTCCGGCACGCGTCACAGCAGCATTACTCGGAATGGCTTCCCTTTAGACAGGTGCCGCATAATGCAGGACTTGATTCAGAGTGCTGGGGGCAAAGTGCTCATTGACCGGGGGGCAAAGGTACATACGGGTCAGTTCTCCTTGAAAAGATTATGGGTCTGAGTCCATGAAGCCAAGACAACGCTTTTCTAGATCATTGGGGGCATCAGACAATGTGGGCAGCCGAGCGTCACCCTCAACGAATCCCTTAACCACCTGCGATATGGTCTATTCATTTTTGTATATCACATGCATGTCACGTGCATTTAGTCTTTTACACGTTTATATATGCACACACGATTCTTGTACATTAATCCTTTACATGTGTTTTCTGTATATAGGTTTGTATGTATATTTCGCACACATAGTTCTATACGCACACACAATCTTTTGTAGATGTTGTTGTGTACATGACTTAGAGGGAAGGGTCTGAATAGACCTCATGAGCAAGAATGATCCAAAGGACGGATTCAGCTCGACATGATCGGCCACTGTATCCGGCCTAAAATCAAGTAAATATGTACAGAGGTGAAATGCCCAAGAGAACAAGCCTATCCGGGCACACCATGCTAAAGGAAATCAGATGCGAAAGTGAGCCGAGGTACAGTTTTAGCTCTGCATCGGCACTCATCCACGCCTAACAATCATATCAAGATGAAGTCCTCACAAGAGAAGAATCTCAAGGACCTGCTCCCAAGAGGGAAAAGAATAAGCATTTCCATGCACACCATGCCAGGTGCGAACAGGTAAGTTTTTTCTGTCGTAAGAGGCACGCTCACACACATCACACAATAAGTGTACAAAATCCAAATTCAAATGTGCAAAATCTCAAGCAAAAATAAATTTCTCGAGCAACAACAACAACAAAGACCAACAAAGCAAAACAACAAAACAAAAAGAAGAAGATGTTTTCAAGGCCTTGAAAATCCAACATACTGTAAAAATTTGAATGCATCCAAAGTGTAAAAATTCCAAGAAAGAAAATCCCAAAACAAAAACAAAAACGGAAAAATCACCAAAGACATGGAAACCTATCCGCCTGCGAGCAAACAACCAAAACCTCAAATAATAATTTTCCTCTGAGGAGGCTCAAACGTAATTTTCTCTCTGGAGGCTCGACATCAAAGTCTCCCAGTGAGCATCAAAGTCTCTTTGGAGCATTATCTTTAAGACCTTTTCTTAAGATATTCTCAGTCTCTTTGTAGCATTATCTTTAAGACCTTTTTTGAGGCATTCTCAGTCTCTTTGGAGCATTATTTTTAAGACCTTTTTTTAAGGCATTCTCAGTCTTTTTGGAGCATTATCTTTAAGACCTTTTTAAGGCATTCTCGGTCTCTTTGGAGCATTATCTTTAAGACCTTTTTAAGACATTCTCGGTCTCTTTGGAGCATTATATTTAAGACCTTTTCTTAAGGCTTTCTCAGTCTCTTCGGAACATCAAGTTATTTTCAAAAATATTCCAAATCCCTTCAATCCTGAGATGATCCGAGAGGTGGGTTCAGCTTGACCTTATCAGCTAGCTTTTGTTTATTATACTAAAATGTTATGTGTTAATTTGATGGCAGTTGCAATTTTATGTAATATTAACTGTAAGTATTATTCACTAAAATTAGTGATTAATTATACCAAAATGCATGTGCATGGTGCATATCAATAACCATATTATTTATATATACGTTATAAATACGACAATTAAATAAGATAAATTATGGTAACAAAAGCAAATTTGAAAAAAAAGGCAAAGTTCCTTTTAATATTGGTGCACGTCATCTATGCTGCAAATCTAGCCTAAGCCTACAAAATTTTGCGGCACGTGCAACCTTTTATTAAAAAAAATTCAAAAAATAGTAACCTTAGTTGCTGTTTTCTATCAAGCCAGGTCCCACACCGGTAGATAGAAATCAAGGCACAAAACTAATGGAACTTGGATTACCGTTTTTCATTCAAATTTTGCATATTGTGGATGGGTCCCACACTGACAAAAAAAAACCTAGATTGCCGTTTTCTGACATCATATTTTCCTAAATAAGTTTTCTGTAGCACTAGATTTCTAATTTTTTTTTTAAATTTACACCAAATATAAAAAAAGCCCAACCAATGGTAGTTATTCTGAGTGGTAAACAGTTTGAATTAAATGTTATATACAATTATTACCTCATGCAATGGAGTGTACGCTATTAATAGGGCCAACTTTAATTATGAGTTCGACAATATCTAACTCTAGTTTAATTGGTTTTGTGATTCAAAAAAATCGGATCGAATACCGAAAATTCATGGACCAAAAAATAATAAGTGAAGCAACCGTGACCTCAAACTTGTAATAAATTGCACATAAAGACAAATTAAAGTACTCCCATAATGCATACAAAATATTACTCTTTCCTTTCTACAAAATTATCACTTGTTACACAAATCAACAATATTAAGGTAAGTATTAATTTTGTTAATTTTTATGTAAAATTATATTAAATAGACTAAAATGCACCCTTTTATTTAGATTATCTTAATAAAGTGCGTAAAAAATGTTAATTAAGGTATTAAATATTTTATTGACATTATATAAGAGTAAAACTGAAAATGATGCATTTAATGTTATCTTTAATTTATGTGAAAATTTGGTAGGTTTCCAAAAAATAACAAATTGGTAGGTGGAAAAAGTATATTATGCCATATGTATTCGATAATTGAAGGTCAAAATTGCCCTTTTCTTTTTGTCAAGTCTTCACTAATTTCTTGCCCGACTCTTAGCTATAAAGTTCATAAAGATTCTAATGAAGTGCCAACATGTTTATTGTGTTGTTATTAACTTAAACAAAAAATTATGATTATAAAATATAATTTTGGATATATAAATTAATATTTTATTATAAAAGTAAAATCCAAATTTTTTACCATGAAAATAAAAAATAAAAATGGAGAAGAAAATATGGTATCACAATGAAAAATATACATAAATTAATAATTTAAAATTTGATGAATTGAAATAACAATTAAATAATGAAACAGAATGCAATTGCCTAATAAGGTATACCACTAGCCTCGTGTTATTTTTTTTTTATTTTCTGAATCCAAAATGAAAAAAAAATGACCTGAAAAAAAGCTAGAGATGAAGGTGTTATCGAAAATAGGAAGACATTGAAGATTTGCCTCCTTATTTTATAATACGGTGTTCACTGTATTACACAAACTCAATGATAAATTCTATATTATTTTATATAGTGTATGTGGGATAATGGGGCTTATGGTGTGTTATATTATCCCCACATTAATTTCTTGAAAAAAGCTTCCAAACACCATACTTATATTAGTTTGTACTATATTATATTATCTCATGTGCAATACGGTGAACCAAACATGCCTATGGATTTAACTTGCATTCTCTATTACTTGCTAGCTAAGTATTTAATAAAATGATGAGCTATAGATTATGAGATATTTCTCTCCTTTCAAAACTTTCACTATGGAGAAAAATGCATTGACCAACCCCTCTTGCTTAACACAAAAATTTTCATATATATGATCTTAGCTTCTCTGCTATCTCTCCTGTTATTATTAGGATGGACCTAAAAGAGAGTGCTAGTAAAAAAAGGAAATATTAATGACTTATACGCAATGATTAAAAACGATTCATGCATTTTATCCAATATAGAGGAGATACCATTCGTAGATACTCTGTTGCACGCAGCTGCATATTTAGGACATGTTCCATGTGCTATGGAGATAATGAGATTAAATCCAACATTTTTCAGAAAGCCCAACCAAGATGGGTTCATCCCAATTTATGTTGCCCTTCAAAAAAAGTCTGGCTGATAGAAAAGGACAATGAGCTTGTTCGTGTTAAAGGAAGAGAAGGCATTACTCCTTTACTTTATGTAGATGAGTAAGGTTATCTTGATTTAGTAGAAAGTTTTTTGTCAATCTATTCCAAAGCAATTGAAGATGTCACCATTTAGAACTAGACTACCCTGCATATAGCCCTCATAGAAATTGAAGATGTCACCATTTATAACTAGACTACCCTGCATATAGCCCTCATAACAATAAGGTAGAATCTTTTCAAGTTCTTATTAGTCGACTTTGCAAGGAGAATCAGATAAAGGATAATTATTGGAAGAAAATGATATTAAACTACAAGGATTTGGACCAGGATTTATTTTCTAAGATGACAATTAAGCTTCCTGAGGCTTTGTCATTATTACGATATTACGATTGAATTTATTTTTAACGGGGTCAATTTGGCACCGTGTGTGGTTTGAATTTGGAAAAGGGTTGCCGCTTCATTTTAAGTGAATAGGGCATCCTTATGCTCGTACACGTGTCTTGTATTCTTGTTTCCATCATCCATGTGTTAAGGGATATGTGGTTTTGTAACTTATATGTGGTTTTGTAACTTCAAAAACATCATACATCATATCTAGGAAGGCAGAAATTTAAAAACTTGTAAACTTATATAGCATGATCTAGTCCAAAGAATTGAATTCCTAAACTAAAGTTCAGAACTTTACTGTAGGTGTTTATTGAACAGTTGTAAAACTTCGCACTAGGCAGTCGTAAACCACCAGTATCCTTACTTTAAGGCACCTTCAAAGTATCCATATAAGAAATAAGGTCTAAGAACCTTCTCAAGGAGAAGCAATGGCCAAAATTGGGTTAGAGACTGATAAACCCAATTCGCCTAGAAGAGAGAAAAAGACATAGAGAGAAAACTAGGGTTTTTAGTGAAGTAGAGTTCTAATCTTGCTTAACCCCTTGAATCAGACTTTGAGGTGTATTTATACACTTTATAGGTCAGATTAAAAGGTTCAGCATAATAGTTGTAACTCCTAATTAGGCTTGGACCATTCGAAGTGACACTCACTGGCCAAACAGGAACAAGTCTGTGTATAGAGCTTGAATAGACTAGGACTGTGCATTTGAATAGGCGTCAAACCCATTCAAACTTTAATTACAGCCTTATAACATATTAATGAAGCCTCATAACAATTATTAGTTGCATCCAATGCAAAATGGGCTCAAGAGAAAAGGTCTTCAATTTCAAGAATTTTTGCGCATATTAAGCCTTCTGGGCCTTTTCTGCGCATGAGACTTTTTCTCATCTTCTCAAATCCTATACTTTCTCTTACTAGCTTTATCAAATAAGTTTTCATGACATCCCATGCCATGCTTATACATTGTTTTTTTACCCCATATCTTTATTCTTATATGCGTGTGACCCTTTAAGTTTCCTGTGCATGTTGGTAGTACAAAATGTAACTAAAAGTCATAGTTGAATTGTGACTCTTATAATTTAAACTCTTTTAAACCATATTATCAATTCTCAATTGATATTCACTATACTTTATTGTACAAGTCATGAGAGATTTCTAATCAAGTATCATGATTACCCAAATGACAAGAATTTCAATGGTTTCCACTTTTACGTTTTCATATAAAAACATGTATCAATTCATTCATGAACCTATTGTATTCTTATAATTTTATCTTTATTTACAAAAATACCCTTGTGAATCTCATTCACCTTGCATTCCACCTTGGCTAAGGTTTTCTGAACAAAGATGTATAAAAATACTTGAGATAGAACTCCCCACTATAACTGGGGTGGTGAATCCTCTATTGTTCACTGAATTACCTCCAAGTAATTAATGCTATACCCAATCTCCGAGCTATATATACCCTTTCGAGGAGTAAAAGCAAAGGAGTCAAATCATAACACTTGCAACCTGAGATACTTTAGTGATCTCAAGTCCAAGTATACTTGCATAATTGATATGATGAGATACTTCACTAATATAATGTAAGTATCCATGTGAAGTTTCTCGCAATAGATCTCCAATGTACTTGTTTTTCTAACAAGCATCCATATATTAACTTTGATCATCTCAATGATCATAGATAATGAGAACTAATGCTTGAACTATTCAAGAAACATAACATATATCCGTCTATCTATATTAACAATGTCTTGTCTTGTTAATAGTATGACTAGGGTTTATTTAGGTATTGACATATTTGCATACAATAGGTATCTCATATCATGAATCCTTCATGATTACCTTTTACTATGTCTATATATCAAGGACTACATTCTAGAGTTTAAGTCATATCCATGCAAATGTTAATCTACAAAAGCACTAAAGAATGTAAAATGCCCTATTATTATTCAAATAGAATATTTTATACATGGATAAAAATCCTATTACACATGGACTCTATGGCATATCACTAACAGGTTCATGTCTCCTATATTAGTTTAACGAAATTTGGTTTGTTTTGCTCATTTGCTCTTTTTTATCTTGCTCTCTTCTTTGCTCTGCTCTTGCGAGAATTGCTTGATTGCTGCGAAGGTTGGTATGTGCCCTTGCTGCTGTTTTAGGTGTTTATTGCCCTTGCTCAGTGATTATTGTAGCATCCAAGTTTGTTCTTTTCGCATCTTCTTAAATTTGATAATGAGTTTGGCTGATAGTTCGAGTGGTGGTGGGGGTAGATAGGTGATAGGCTGCTCGATGATAGTATGCCCAGTAGCTCTAGGGTTGAACCGCAGATAAATAGGAGCATAGTGATTTTTGAAAAAGAAAAATGTGAGGAGACTACCGAGAGTTAGTAGTATTAGTTTGGCAAATAGGGATTGCCATCTAACTCCTTTGAAGAAGAGTTTGATATTGTAGATAGGTACTTAGTTGTTGTTACTAAATCCACAAGTGTACGATTTACCGATTATAGTACTTAAGATATCGTTCTCACGAACACTGTAGATTGTTTATTATTACTCACTGTTACTACTTGATTTTAATCTTATTTACAATGTTCAATAGCTTTGAGAATAATATTAAACTACTAGTGAATGCTAAATTAACTAAACCTAATTAATAATAATCAAAGAAGACAAATAGGATTAATGATGATGAATTGATAATCGATAGAACTTGAAGTTATTATTTTTGCTTATTAATGTAACCTTGTCATGCAAATCAAGTTGAACAAATATTCCAATTCATTCTCTTGACATGAATTAGAGTGCCTAAAACATGTATTTATAATTCTAACTCTTAACTCTCATTAATGAATTAATTAATTATACATGCATATTTCAAGATTAATTAACAACCTATAACAATCATCTAACATTCTGATTTCTCAAGAAATTCTTTAATGATGATATTTTGTTAGTTTTAAGTAGAAATCTATCTCTCAATTAAATTTTTACTTATTATGATCATCCATAAAAGACTAATAGAAAATTCTGTAAATAAAAATACTAAATTGATGTGAATAACAAAACGTAACATAAAAGATTCAAGTCATTAAAAACATCATTCAATATTAACAAAGAAGAAGTATAAGTTAGAAGTTTGAAGAAGGAGATCTCTCAACCTTTTTTCCTCCCTTGAATATGTTCTTCTACTTTGCTTTTGCCGCCTTCTCCAAATATCAAACTAAACTTAAGTATTTTTAATTAATAGAAATTGTTCTCTCTACTTACAGAAAAATTCTCCAGTTAAAATTAATTGTCTCTTATATTTGTTAACTGAATTCTATAAATATCTCTTCAATCCTTGTGTCCATTAAAGTTCCTCTCTAAAAGGGTTGTAAACCTTAGCAAAATTCTCAACTCTTCAAGTGACCTTTCAAAAATAACTGCTCCAACAGTCATTACTATCGCGCTCGTGACAGAACCTTGTTTTAAGCTCAAATTTCAGGCATCCTTCTCCTATTTTATCCCTTTTAATCCTACACAACAAAACACACAAAAAGCATAAAAGATGCCATGTTTCACAAGCAAACTAACTCCAAATTAAACATTTACTTGACATACTTAGACTTAAAACACCAATTTAACACATATAAATCAAACACATCAATTCCCCACACTTAAACTTTTGCTTATCTCCAAGCAAAACTTAAAATGCAAGGACACTAAACCGAAATAACACAAACAACCAAAACAAACAAACAAACATGCATGGAGCTTCTCATTCTTTTGAATCACACATAAAGGACAAATGAAAGAACCCTCCTCTTGCAATTATCAACCTTTGTCAACAAATTCCCAAGCAATATCATGGATCCATTAAGTTTAATATTCATGTACAACTAATCAGATAAACATAGAAATGCAACGTACAAAAATGTAAATTTCTCAAAACCTATATTTCTTACAACATGTATTCTAGCATGGCAAATGTCTCAAAGTGAAGAGTCACACACATATAAGATTGACCTCACACCACTCAAGCGTTTAGTGGTTAGTGTTTCACTCATATTTCCTCATACACCACTACATCCATAAGCTTGTGCTTAGTAAAAATCTCCACCACTAGTATAAAATAATACACAAAATCAAGAGGGTCTTATTAAAGGTTGTAATTTGGCTTAGGTGAAGGGTAAGATAATTTTGAGTAAGTAGCTCATTCATGTGGATAAATGAAGCAATTGCCCAAAACATATGAGACTTATAAACAAATACTAAGCATGATACAAAAGATGTCTAACTTAAAACTCAATTCCCTTTTTCAATATCCACTTCTTCCACTAGTACTTGTATTCTTATTTCAATTTTTTTTTTATATCACAACCAGTTCACCCCTTTTATCTTTTCATTTCATTTTTTTAAGCAAACTAGTTTAGTCTTATTTTTTTTTATTCTTTTTCTTTTTTTTTTCTTTTGTTTTTTTATTCTTATAAATAATTCTAGTGGACTTGTAATTTCAAGGGATCTAAACTAATGCCATGCTTAAAACTAAGAAACATTATCTCACATGTCAAAGCAATACTACATATCCCACATCAAAGTTCAAAAAGAAAGGTTTAATATCCAAAAAGTAAGTTAAGGCTAAAAAAAGGCTCATTAAACAATAAATGGTTCAAAGCTCAAAATGGGCTACCTAAAGTCAAAAAGGTTAGTTATTTAAGTAAGCTAAATTAGGTTATTCTAAATGCCCTTATCACTTTTCATGCATATCCCATACTAAATGTGGTCTTAAAATTTACTCAACACAAGTTCTAGAGTAAATAGCATAAGAGGAAATCTCTCATCAAGAAATATTACCATAATTCTAGCTCAAAAATCACCAAGGTAAAAGAAAAATGAACTCTATACCATTCAACACTTAACCAAACCAAAGAACATGCATAAAGAAACATAGCTTAAGAGAAATGCACATCAAAGTACTTTGCCTAATCATGCCCATTTACAGAAATACACTCATACCAAAACAAACGGACCCTTAATATTACTTAAGAATTTCATCAATTAGCCTCAAAATTCCAATATAAAGTTTTCCTCATATATGCCACTAACTATTCATCACAAGACAAGACTCCATAACAAACACAAAAAACACAACTAACATAATACTAACACAACAAACATAAATATAAACTCCTCCCCACACTTAAAGAACACAATGTCCTCATTGTGGAAGAATAATAATTATAAACAAATAAACACATAAACAAACAAACAAAAAACTAAAAAAAATAGAAACAGAAACATAAAAGAGTAAAAAGAGACTGCCCTTAAAATGATTCACTTGGAGAATCTGAAAGAAAAGGGCTGAATTTTACATTTTGCTTCTTGAAGAAAGATAGTAGTTTCCTACTCAAGCTTTTATGGAACTTGTACATTTCCTTCATTGTAACCTCCATGGAATCCACCTTGACTGCCATAGCTTGATTTGCCTCCTCTATTACATCCATCCGATTTAAAACTTGCTTCCAACCAGCAGCATGGCTACCCTCACCAGCTATAGAATCTGACTCCCCAACATCAGCATCTTCATCATCAGATTCTTCACTATCCTCAGTAGCTGCAGAAGTTGCAGGGCCCTTGCCTTTGTCACCTCCAGATTTCCTGGTGCGCTCATTAATAGAAAAAAATACTGGAGGTCAACCTCCTCTTTTCAACAGGTTAGAGTTTCTTAAAAATATAACATCAAACATATTAATTCTCTCATCCTCTTTAGGCACAAAATTAAACAATTGCCCCAAACACCCAAAAATAATCCCTATAACCACATGTCCCATTCCAATGGACTTAGTTTTAGCAATTGAAGCATTATACAATCCATCAAAAATAGTAGAAATAGAATAGGGATTTTCTTGCTAAGAACAAGAGACAATACAAGTCTTTAACTTGGACTTTGTTACTTTCAACTCTACCAAACAGAGCATGGCATAAATATTTATACAACAAAAATAATGCCTCATTTTTAATTAAACGGTTGGTAGAATTCTTAGTGTCAAAGTGAGAAATTCTAGTCAATTCGTTCCAAGTTTCGTGTGCTATTAATTGTTGAGGAATAAATTGTTTGCCATTTAATGAAAATCCAAACCAAGCGTGCATATCATCGAAACCAAAGACATACTTAATACCATTATGTCTATATTTCATGTTAGTTCTTTTGTTATCCACATAAGATAAAGTAACAAAAAATTCTAAAGCCCACTCCCAACGAACAGCCAAATTCAAGGTAACAAAATTTTCCCATTTCATGCATTTTACATATTTGTTAATATCATGTTCTAGTCCTAATGTCTGAAGCAATTCAAAATCAAAATTCCAACTTCCTACAATTGACTTCTTTGAAAAAGCTTCAAATTTTTTACCCTCATCATTAGATAAAATAGGAAAAGGACACTCATACCTATTTTACAGATAGATTGAATCATGGCTCTGTAAGGAAGACCCAGCAGTAGTTTTCCTCTTCTTGTCCCCCAATATCTTTTGGCACGGCATGGTGAATAGCTCAACAAAACAGAGTAAAATCACAGCAAAAACCAAGAAAAATCAAGGAAAATTAAGCAAAAATCAAAGAAAAATCAAGGAAGAAAAAGAAGAAGTTAGAGAGAAAACCAAAAGAAAAATGAGAGAGAAGTTGAAAACTGAGTGAAAATGGGGAATTAGAGCACAAAAAGTATTTATATGGGGTAGAAATTTAGGGTTCCAATGGTTAGAATTCCCCTTATTGATTCAAATCAATCCCGCACTTTATTGTGCTCGTGACAGAAACAAATTCAGCTCTATATCGTGCTCGTGAAGCTAGGCATGCTCACGATAGAAGCTTATTTAACCAACTTCCATGATCTGTAGCACTCGCGACAGCAATGAAAACTTCAATACAAAATTTTGTTTTTAAGAAGAAACTTAAAATTGGAACTTATATTTAATAGACCTACTTCTATTAACCTGTAGAACACAAATAACTTGTGTCAGTAGCACTAATACCAAAATACTAAAATGAAATCTAATTAACAACACACAAAAATAACTTATAAATGAAAGAAATACAAAATAAAAAGATTGTGAAAATATCCTTCAACCCAAATATAGAGAGATACATGATACCTCTCTTCCCTGAAAATTTTCATCTAGATAGACCTTACATCCTTGTCCATTAGCCTTAAACAATTCCCCTTTTTGCATTTTTAAGTTCTAAATAGTCATGGTTAAACACTTGATTGATCTAAAAGGTCCATTCCACCGACACCGTAATTTTCCATGAAACAACTTTAATTTAGAGTTGAATAAAAGGACTTTGTCTCCCACCTTAAAACTTTTATACTTAATATGAGCATCATGCCATTTCTTAGATCGTTCCTTATAAATTCTTGCATTTTCATATGAAATGAGGTGTAATTCATCAAGCTCATTTAATTGTAAACATATTTTCACACCAACCTCCTTAAGATCATAATTCAAGGTCCTAATGGCCCAATAAGCCCTATGCTCTAACTCGACATGTTTTACCATACACTAACCTACATGGTGACATCCCAATAGATATTTTAAATGCAGTGCGATATGCCCAAAATGCATCATCAAGCTTGTGCGTCCAATCTTTCCCTGAACTAAAAACTACTTTTTTAAGTATCCATTTAAGGTCTCTATTTGAAACGTGTACTTGACCACTAGTTTGTGGATGGTAGGGAGTAGCTACCTTATAATGCACACCATATTTATGTAATAAAGAAGTAAAACATCAGTTTATGAAATGCATACCTCTATCACTTATTATAGCTCGAGGCACTTCAAATCTTGAAAAGAGCTTCTTTAAAAACTTCACAATCACCTTTCAATAATTGGTTGGTGTTACTTTGGCTTCCACCCATTTTGATACATAATCCACCCCAACCAATATATAGCTTTGTCTAAAAGACGTAGGGAAAGGACCTATAAAGTCTATCCCCCACACATCAAATATTTCTACCTCTAAAATGTTATTTAAAAGCATCTCATCTCTTTTTCCCATATTACTAACTCTTTGACACCTATCACATTGGGCTACAAATATCCTAGCATCATGAAATAAAGTAGGCCAATAAAATCCACACTCAAGCACACGAGATGCAGTTTTTGTACTCCTATTATGACCTGAATATAAAGATGAATGACAATGCTTCAAAATATTTATATACTCTTCCTCACTTACACACCTATGTATAATTCCATCCCCACCTATTTTAAACAATTAAGGCTCATCCCAAATATAATTCTTAACATCAGAAAAGAATTTTTTCCTTTGCTACCATGTTAAACCATGAGGCACAATTCCTGCAAGAAGAAAATTAGCAAAATCTGCATACCATGGCACATTTACTTGCTTAATTAACATTAAAGCCTCATCCAGAAAAGATTCATTAATTTCATCACTATCCCCCAAAGGTCCTCCATTATTTTCTAATCTTGACAAATGGTCAGCTATTAAATTTTCAGAGCCTTTCTTATCCGTAATCTCAATGTCAAATTCTTGTAATAAAAGAACCCAACGTATAAGATGAGGTTTTGCATCCTTCTTAACAAATAAATACCTAAGGTCTGCATGATCCGTATAGATTATGACTTTAGATCCCAATAAATAAGATCTAAACTTATCACATGCAAAAACAACCATAACATTTCTTTTTCAGTTGTTGTATAATTCAATTGAGGTGTCGATAATGTATGGCTAGCATAATAAATGACATGCAAATACTTATCTTAGCTCTGACCTAACACACATCCCACTGCTAGGTCATTAGCATCACACATTATCTCAAAGGGTAAATTTCAACTAGGAGAAGTTATAATAAGTGCATTCATAAGAGCTTTCTTTAATTGCTCAAAAGCTTCCATACATGCAGGAGAAAAATCAAAAGGCACATCTTTAACCAATAAGTTAGTTAAAGGCTTAGCAATTAATGAAAAATCCTTAATAAATCTCCTATAAAATCCAGCATGACCCAAAAATGATCTTACACCCTTAATTGTAGTAGGTGGAGGCAACTTCTCTATTAGCTCGGTTTTAGCCCTATCGACCTCTATACCCCTACTTGAGATCTTGTGTCCTAAAACTATCTCTTTATCAACCATGAAATGGCAATTTTCCCAATTAAGTACCAAGTTGTATCCTCACTTCTAGCTAGAACTCTATCCAAGTTATTCAAACATAACTCAAAAGAATCGCCATAGACCGAAAAATCGTCCATGAACACCTCCATTATCTCTTCTATCATATCCCCAAAAATTTGAGTCATGCACCTTTAAAAAGTGGTTGGTGCATTACAAAGCCCAAAGGGCATCTGCCTATAGGCAAAAGTCCCATAGGGACAAGAAAACGTTGTCTTTTCTTGATCACTAGGGTATATTAAAATTTAAAAGTATCCCAAAAATCCATCTAGAAAGCAATAATGGGAATGGTCGACTATCCTTTCTAACATTTGATCTATGAATGGAAAAGGAAAGTGATCCTTCCTAGTAGCCAAATCAATTTCCTATAATCAATACAGACCCTCCAATCTGTGGTGGTTCTAGTAGGAATTAAATCTCCATTCTCATTTCTTACTACGGTCATACCCCTTTCTTTGGCACACATTGGATAGGACTCACCCAAGCACTATCTGAAATCAGATAGATAATGCCAGCATCTAAAAACTTAATGATTTTTTTTAACTACCTCTTTCATATTGGGGTTAAGCCTCCTTTGTCTATCCACTTTAGGTTGGTAATCATATTCCATATGAATTCGATGCATCATAACATTGGGACTAATTCACTTTAAGTCAGAAATTTGCCAACTTATACTTTTTATTCTCCTTCGTACAACCTCTATTGACAAACTTTCTTGCTTTCTAGTGAGTTTATTGGAAACAATGATAGGTAAAGTGCTATTGTTACCCAAAAACACATAACTCAAATGGCTTGGAAGCTCCTTCAACTCAACATTAGGTGGACTTATAATGGATGGTGGCAAAGGTGCCTCATTTTTATACAAAAGTTTTGGCCTTGGGCTATCTTGCTCCTTCTCCTTATGAACTTCTTCATCAAGATTGACCTCCTCTTGACTTGCATCATCCAAAACTTCCAACACACAAGCATTAATAACATCAATTTTCATGCACACATTTTCGTCCATAGGGTATTTGAGTGCTTTGTCCATGTGATATTCTACTCTATCCTCCCCCACTCTTAAAACCAATGTCCCTTCATACACCTAAACTAATGCCCTACCAGTTCGCATGAGTGGTCTTCCTAAAATCAATGGGTATTTAACATCATAGGCAAAATCCAAAATCACAAAATTAGTGGGCAAAATGAATTTATCTACTTTAACTAGCACATCCTCTACTATGCTATATGGTTTTTTAACTGATTGGTCAGCCAATTGCAAGACCATTGAAGTAGGTTTAACATCATCCAAACCCAACTTCTTAAAGATAGAAAATGGCATAAGATTGATACTAGCCCCTAAATCACACAAGCATCTAGGAAATTCCATATCCCCCAAAGTATAAGGAATAGTAAAACTTCGAGGATCTTTAAGCTTGGTAGGTACATTATTAGTGATTACTGAACTACAAGCTTAGTCAATTCAACAGTAGATAAATCTTCCCAACTCTTTTTCTTAGAAATTAAATCCTTTAAAAACTTAGCATAGTTAGGAATTTGAGTTATTACCTCAATAAAAGATAAATTAATGTACAAATGCTTCAATTTATCAAGAAAAGTATGAAATTGCTTATCATTATTTTACTTCTTGAGATGTTGCAGAAACAGTAGATGAGGTTGGAAAACTCTTGGAATCTTAGCCTTTGTTGCCACCTCTGTCGCGCCCGTGGATTATATTGCGCTCATAACAGAAGGCTCTTCTTCCTCTGTCGCACTCGCGGTAGGTGTCGCGCTCGCGACATTGGGCGGTTTCTCTACTGTCGTGCTCGCAATAGGTGTCACACCCGCGACAAAAGGCCCATCTTCCTTCTGAATTTCATTTTCCTGCAAAACTTCATCTTTTTTAGAAGAAATGAATTCATTGGTGCATGTTTTACCTTATCTCAATGTGATTGCCTTCACATGCTCTCTTGGGTTTTCTTTCGTATTAATCAAAAGATTTCCTTGTAATCTTAAAGGTAGTGCATTGGCAATTTCCCCAATTGAACCTCTAATTTATGGATAGATGATGCATGATTTTTGGTAATTTGGTCAAATTTTGTCTCTAGTCTCTTTTGGTTCTCTTCTTGTGAACTAAATTTCAAATTAATGCCCTCTAAGAACCTATCCATCTTGACCTCCAAATCTCCAAATCGGTCTTGAGGTTATTGGAACCCTATACCTCCTCTATTCTAATTGTTACCATTACCCCATGAGAAATTCGGATGGCTTCTCCAACCAGGGTTAAAAGTGTTTGAATATGGGTTGCCACGCCCTTGTCCTTGGATGAAACTTACTTGCTCCTCCGTACTTGCCATCTCTAACTACACACTTCACTAGCATGGCCTTGTTGACCATAAATTGTACATGCATTTGGTGGGTTATTTCCCATACTTAGGTTATTAATCTTATGATTCAAAGCTTCAACTTACGCCCGCAAAGCTACTACCGAATCAATTGAATGTAACCCTTTAACATTTGAAGAAGTAGATTCCCTTACTCTTTCTGTTGGCCACATACAATTATTTATTGACATTTCTTCCAGCAATTCGAATGTTGCATCTATTATCTTCCTCATAATAGAACCACCTGCTTGATGTATCTAGTTTTATGTGTGTTTATTGAATATTTTTAGCTTAATTTTAATGGTTTATAGTTAAGTTTTTGCGTGAAATATGGTACCTTTTATGTGTTTTGTGTGATTTTTGTGTGTAGTAGGTAAAGATGGAGAAAATGTGGAGAAGGGCAGCTTTGGGTCTAAAAGAAGAGGTACTATCGCAAGCGTGACTCTAGTCGAGAGTGCGATGTATGAAGCAAGTAAGAGAGAAGGAAGAGCAGAAGAAAAGAGCAAAACAAGGAGTGCCGCGTTCTGTCGCGGGCGCGAAGGGAGTTATGAGCACGATGGTGCAAGGAGAAAAGAAGGGAGTCAACGCAGCTGAAGAAAGTTAAGAAGGCAAAATTCGTGTTCTGTCGTGAGCACGATAGTACTAGCCGTTTGGCAATTTATTTTGAATAGTTGTTTTAAGATTCACATATTTTCACCAAGAGTTGTGTACTCTTATAAAGACACTTGAAGAGACATTGAGTTGTGTACTCTTACAAAAACACTTGAAGAGACATTAAGTTTGAGGACATATTTAAGAAGGAAATGGCTGAAAAATTGGAGTTGTTGAATTTTTTAGAGAATAACAGTTTAATTTCTCATATTGTAAAAAGTTAAGAATAGTTTTTTAGTTTTATCTTTTGAAGAAGAAGACACTAGGAGAAGAAGATTTCTTTTAAGAGTTTGGGAAAATGGTTGAGAGATTTCTTTCTACTTTCTCTTTATTTATTTCTTTCTTCTCTCTAATTAAATGAATGATATTTAGGAAACTTGAATGATGTTATTTATATTTCTATTTCCATTAATGTTAATAGTCTTTTAATGCAAAATTCTCTATTGGTATTATTGAATTATCATTATAAGTTAAAGTGTAGTCAAGAGATATACTTTGTCTTATAACTAATAGAAATTCATTATCAAACCATTGCTTGAGAAATCAGTATGTTAAGATAATTGCTATAAATTGGTAACTAATCTTAGAATATGTGTTTGGAATTAACTAGTTCATTAATGAGAATTAAGGATTAGCATTGTAATTGCATGTTGTAGGCAATCTAGCTCATGTCGAGAGAGTGGATTAGAACATTATTCCAATTTGGCTTGCTTATAAAATTATAATTATATTAAAAAGATGGAATCAAGTTTCATAATAATTATTTCTTCATAATCCAAATTGTCTTCTTTGAATACCAATAACTAGGTTGAATTAGTGTTTTAGGTTTAGTATTTCATTAAGTAGTCAAATTTCACAATTTGAATTTAAGAGTTGTAAACAAGATTAAAATCAAGTAGTAATAGTGAGTAATAATCAATATACATTCCTCATGGGAATGATATCTTAAATATTATAATCGATAAACCGTGTGCTTGCGGATTTAGCACCCAACAAGTTTTTGGTGCCATTGCCGGAGAATGTTATGATTGATATTATTACCATTATAAATCTTGATTTATGATTTTGGATTACAATATTTAATTTATTTTGTTTGTTTGTTTTTATTTTTACAAGATTGGATAGTTCGAGTATATGCCTAGAACAAGGAGTTCTCAAGAAGCACTTGAACAATTGAATCTGGAGTTAGAAAGATTTATGTTTAGTAATTGTAAATCTTATAAAAATAAAAATAAGAGACCAATTATGGCTGATGAATAAAATCCACCAAGATTGATGGACTTTGCTACGCTAGCGTTGAGCGGGGCTCAACAAGGAGTGGTAAGGCCAACAGTAAATGCAAATCAGTTTGAGATTAAACCCTCTATTTTATAAATGATTCAAAATAGTATACAATTCTATCGTTTGGCAAATGAGGATCTAAATGCTCATTTGGCAAGTTTCTTAGAAATTTGTGATACCTTTAAGATTAATGGAGTTTCAGCGAATGCAATCAAGCTTAGGTTATTTCCTTTCACATTAAAGGACAAGGAAAAAGCTTGGTTGAATTCACTTGCTAGAGGATCCATTACAACTTAGGACCAATTGGCTCAAGCATTTTTATTTAAATATTTTTCCTTAGCCAAAACTGCAAAGATTATTAAAGATATTACTAGTTTTGTGCAAAATGAGAATGAATCTTTATATGAAGCATGAGAAAGGTTTAAGAAATTGCAGAGAAGTTGTCCACACCAGAATCTACCAAGAGAGTTGCTCATGCAAACTTTCTACAATGGAGTCAATCCTACCACAAGAGGAACCATAGACGCTGCTGCAGGTGGTTCACTTATGAGTAAGAAAATAAATGCTGCATTTGATTTGCTAGAGGAGATATCAATAAATAATTGCATGTGGCCGACAGAAAGAGCTAAGGTATCCAATTCTTCCCCTTTAAAGGGTTTACATTCAATTGACTCAGTTATTGCTTTGCAAGCATAAGTTGCAGCTTTGACCCACGAGATAGACAACTTGAACATGGGAGGAACTTTATCAAATGTATGTACAATTTGTGGTCAATAAGGCCATGTAAGTGAAGGTTGTAATTGGGGTATGGCAAGTACAGAAGAGCAAGTGAGTTTCATATAAGGACAACGGTGTGGAAATCCCAATTCAAATACCTATAGCCCTAGATGGAGGAACCATCCAAATTTCACATGGGGGAATAATAATAATCAGAATAAAGGAGGTGTAGGATTTCAACCACCACAAGATCAATTTAGAGCATTGGAGGTTAAGATGGATAGATTCTTGGAGGGAATAAATTTGAAATTCAGCTCACAAGAGGAGAATCACAAGAGGCTAGAATCTAAGTTTGATCAAATAGCTAAGAATCAAGCTTTATCCATTCACAACCTTGAGATTCAATTGGGACAAATAGCCAATGCACTACCATCAAGAATACAAGGATGCCTTCCAAGTAATATGGAAGATAATCCTAGGGAGCACTTAAAGGCAATCACATTGAGATCAGGTAAAACCTACACCTATGAATTTGTTTCTTCTAACAAGGACGGAATGATGCAGGAAAATGAGATTAAGAAGGAAAATGGACCTTCTGTAGTGAGCGCAACACTTGTCATGAGCGCGATAGAGGGCAAACTAACAAACATCGCGAGCGCAATCCCATCTACGAGAACGTCAAAGGAGAAAGAGCCTTCCGTCGCGAGCGCAACACCAATTGCCGGCGCGACAGAGGGGGCAACTAAGGCAAATATTCCAAGATTTTTCCAACCTCGTCCACCATTTTCACAACGTCTCAAGCAGCAAAACAATGATAAGCAATTTCAAACCTTTCTTGATAAATTGAAGCATTTGCACATTAATTTAAATTTTATTAAGGCTATAACTCAAATTCCTAACTATGTTAAGTTTCTAAAGGATTTAATTTCTAAGAAAAAGAGTTGGAAAGATTTATCTACAGTCAAATTAACTGAAGCTTGTAGTTCAATAATCACAAATAATGTGCCTACCAAGCTTAAAGATAATGAGAGTTTCACTATTCCTTGTACTTTGGGAGATATTAAATTTCCTAAGTGTTTGTGTGATTTAGGGGCTAGTTTTAACTTTATGCCATTATCAATCTTTAAAAAGTTAAGATTAGAAGATGTTAAGTCTACTTCAATGGTCTTACAATTGGCTGATCAATCAATTAAAAAATCATATGGCATAGTAGAGAATGTGCTAGTTAAAGTAGATAAATTCAATTTGCCCGCTGATTTTGTGATTTTGGATTTTGCTTATGATGTTAGATGCCCATTGATTTTAAGAAGACCATTCTTGCGAACTGGTAAAGCATTAGTTGATGTATATGAAAGGTCATTAGTTTTAAGATTGGCGGAGGATAGAGTATAATATCACATGGACAAAGCACTCAAATACCTAATGGATGAAAATCTGTTAATGAAAATTGATGTTATTGATGCTTGTGTGCTGGAAGTTTTGGATGATGCAGGACAAGAGGAGATAAATCTTAATGAGGAACACTACAAAAAAAAAGGCAGAATAGCGACTGCACATTCAGTCGCTAATTTGCCAAATTCAGTCGCTATTTAGATATAGCGACGGGACGACGAAATGTCACAATTCAGGCCGTCGCAAGCAAAATAGCGACTAACTACCATAACAGTCACTAATATCATTAAATATTAGTCGCAAATAAGCAAATTAATTAGTCGCCTAGTTCGTCGGAAATAAGATAGCGACGGAAATATTAGTCTCAAATTAGTGTCGCTAATATATTTGAATTTAGCGACTAATAAAGTTGTCGCAATTTGGTGTCGCTATTTAGCTGTGACATCTTTAGCGACGGATAGTCTTAAAGAAAACAGTCACTAAAAATTAGCGACTAAACAATTTTTGTCGCTAACGGAAATTTAGAACGTTTAGCGACGGAATTTTTGTCGCAATTCCGTCGCTAAAATTCTAATTATTTATTTTTTTTTTGAAAATCATTTAACAATAAAACAAATTAATATAGACAAAATCGAAAAATATCCATTCGTATGAATAGAAATGTAAATATAATCAAATTTATAAACATATAATCGAAAACATATATATATATAGTTAATATTAATTAATTCATAGTGTATAAATAATTAAAAGTACTCGAAAATTATATAACTTTATCATAACACACATATTTTTATAATGTACTAAAAATATCATAAAAAACAAAGATATGTAAAGTCATCTGGAAGTACTGCCCCCCTACCAAAATGAGAATCATTATGCGGGTTTGGATTGTGTGCACCTGAAGGCCCAACATCATCACGCCCTGCGGGCGATGCAATAGTGGTATCGGGCTGAGTGGCTGGTGGCTGAGGGGCCAAGTGATGAAGCAACGAACGAATAGTTCGTGCTACAATCTCCTCAACATCTTCCTTGGTCAGGCATGCACCACCAGAATGACTTGCAGCGCTTGTACCAGCATCACGTGATGGGCTGGATGGATAAAAACCAGGAGGCGCATATGAGCCAAAACCATATATTGTTCTCCTTTTATTGCATCGTGTTGCCTCGATAAACAACTCCGACTCATCGACAGATGACTCATCTTGCGATCTCTCTAATCGGAGTTGTTCATACCGCTCCTATAAAATCACAACAATATTAAATAAACATTAATATGAAAACATTACATAATTCTCAACAATTTAGCATTTAAGTAACTTAAAACATGAGTAACTATTAAAGTAATTGCTACTTACATGCACCTCCCTATTACATTCCGCCACATAAGTCTTCCCATCATGATTTATGGTATGTGTGTGCAAATAAGCCTCAGGAATTGTAGGAGATCGACCCAACTCCTTCTCCTACATTATGTGCAGTATAAAGCAGTTATCGAAAAAAATAACTACGAGTTATGAAGATAAATATTTTCATGCATAATTAAAACATGCACTTGCATTATTTTACGTTATTATCCTATTTGACTTGAATATGTAAAGTGAATAATTTCCAAAAATTCAATAAAAATTTTGGCAGAACCTCCCCATATTATTGCCATCATCCTGTAAAGGAAAATTCATTTTATACTTCTAAAAATCACATAATTATTCCAATCTGCTGATCAAACTCCAAACACATTTTTCCCATCCTCCTTTATATATATATATATATATAAATGAATATACTATTAAGCAATATGCATGTCTCCTCAACAAGAAAAAGCAATAAAAATTTTGGCATAACCTCCTTATATTATTGCCATCCTCCTGTAAAGAAAAATCCATTTAACACTTCTATAAATCACAAATTGTTTCCAATCTCCTCAACATACTCCAACCCAATTTTCCCATCCTCCTCTACATAAATCAATCATTCAATAAATATATTATCAATCAATTCAAATTTCTATGTGTTTCAATAATTGATTGGTTGTATATATTACAAATTCAAAAGGCAAACCGTATAGAGTAAAATGAAATGAACATACCCATTAGCAAAAAGATGTAAATGATTCCAAGTCAATAACATAAAAATATAATTTAAATATGTTATAATTACAGTACTTACCGGTCACGAGACATGCTCACCAATAGATATGGTACCACCGGTATATGATCCAGGAGCCTTATCATCAGACCCTCCAAAACGATTGATATTTTTCTGATTAGCGATTTGAATGCAAGGAGGAAGATTAAAAATCTGATTCCACCGGTTCCATGCAGCCTCCGAAAAATTTTTAGGCTTTTCCTTGGCGATCTTTATGTGATACACATAATCTTTATATCTTTGAGCAGCCTTTGTGTCCCAACCCGCCCTGACAAGACCTTTGACACTAGCATCCCAGTGGCACCTTTTTTGCATTTGTATTTCAATTAGTTCATTAGTATTTATAATCATTATTAATTTAATATAAATTGAATCATAAAGTATGTAATAAAATGTCTATTAATTTCGAGTAAATATGTGCGTGTACCTTGAATTCCCCCCAGTAAAACTCCTTAATCTCTCTAGCAACCTCCTTCCAACTGACTCCATTAAGGTCTTTCTGCTGATGAAAGCTGCTAGTTATAATTCTAGAGCATTGAGAGGACGGTTCAGGCCTGAATATTATATAAAATAAAAGCAATGTATTAGATATATTTCCATAACTTATTTGTAATTTATATGGGTAAATACTCACAATCCCTTTTGATTTACTGTAACGTACAATCTACTAATGTTTTCGCTAGACAGTTCACATGTAGTAGATATAGAGCTGTTTGTCGTGTGCAGACTGGGGGTTGATGGTGTGGCGAAAATGTCGCAGGAGGTGATGGTTCACTCATGGATGTGGGGTCTCCTGGGATATCTGGCATATCTCCAAATGGTGGAGTTGCTGAATCCCCTTCACATCGTCCTCCCCGACGTCCTCTACTTGTAAGCCCTCTACCTCTACCACGACCCATACCTGCACAATGGTGAACTATACATAAATGTGTTTAACAAATATAACTAGTAATTTCATAAGTCTATGAGCATTCTTTGTGAATTCACTAAAAAATATGCATCAAATAAAATATAACAATTTATCACATGGGCATTATAAAAATTACAGTTAATCAATTAGTCACTATATGATGAATTTTGCAATTCCTCTTCGTCGTCCTCATTGCTATCGTAAAAGTTTTTCCATTATAAACATACTTTTCTATTTACTTATTACGTTGTTTATTCATATGAAAGTCAAATATAGATTTATTACATAAGCAACAACATAATATATATATATATATATAAACATAAATATGAAGTTTGTAGATTTGATTACATTTTAAACACCGGTACTCATTTTGCTACTGATTTATACAATATGTTGTCGTATTACAATGGAGTAATGCATAAATCGCTCTCCTATGTCTTAAGCATACATGTACATATACATATACATATACATGTACATATACATATACATATATATGTATATGTATATGCACATGTATGCTTAAGACATAGGAGAGCGATTTATGCATTATCGCTCTCCTATGTCTTAAGCATACATGTACATATACATATACATATATATACATATATATGTATATGTGTATATACATGTATGCTTAAGACATAGGAGAGCGATTTATGCATTACTCCATAGTAATACGATAACATATTGTGTAAATCAGTAGCAATATGAGTACCGGTGTTTAAAATGTAATAAAATCTACAAATTTCGTGTTTATGTTTATATATATTACATATACATATATATATATATATATATATATATATATATATATATGTATATGTACACATATGCATATGTATATGTACATATACATATGCATATGTGTACATATACATATACATATGCATATATGTACACATGTGTATATGTACATATACATATACATATGTGTACATATGCATATACACATATGTGTACATATGCATATACACATGTGTGTGTGTATATATATATATATATATATATGTATATGTATGTATATATGTATATGTATGTATGTGTACATGTACACATACATATGTGTATATATATGTACACACACACACACACACGCACACACACACACACACACACACACATATATATATATATATATCTACATATATATAAGATGACAAGTTAACATCACATAGCTGGTCAAGTTATTCAAAAAAAAAAAAACTTTCTAATTATTTAAGATTTTAATGATATGGGAGTTCTTGTTTCTAAATATTTGGCAGGACTCCATTGCAAATTTTCTAAATCTAGCCCCAAATACATTGTAATTAAGTGTTTTAAATTTGTTCCAATTAATTTCTAAGCTGGTTACACTATAAATAAACATATGATATGCTATAAAAGCAAATGGAAGAATAAGCACATAAAACCAGTTTCTGAAGTTATAGAGAAATTATTCTTTAAGGTATAAATCTTTATGTCGGATTTCGGAATAATTTTTCTTTCTTAGAGAGTAGATTTGCTTCTCAAAACTATTTCTTTTAACCATCTTGTTTTGATTTCTAGAATATTTGGCAATGGTCAGTTTTGATCGCGTGGAGAGATTAGAATAAATAGGGGTTTGGATGTTCCCTTTTGGCATGAGAATGCTAGTTTATTACCATTCTATGCTAAAAGAGGCCGGTCGTGATCTCGAGGTCTTTAATTCACTTAAAGAGAATCAAACAATCATTCGTCACTACAAGAAAATTAAGAAATAGCAACAGAAATTAAAATTTAATCCGTCTCTAATTTCGGTTAAGTTATATATATATAACAATGGAAAATTATTTGGTTATTTTCGGTCGCTAAAAGAGGAGGGAGGGTTTGGCGCGTAAAATTAGCAATGACTATTAGCAACGGATTAATCAAACCGTTGCTAAATGTTTTAAAAATAGCAACCGAATAAAAATTTGGTTGCTAATATTGAAAGAAATAGCAACCGAATATAAATTCGGTTGCTATTTTTAATAGCTAACATTTTTTTGCAATGAATTAATCAAACCGTTGCTAAATGTTTTAAAAATAGCAACCGAATAATAATTCAGTTGCTAATATTGAAAGAAATAGCAACCGAATACAAATTCGGTTGCTATTTTTTTTATAGTTAACACTATTTTGCAACGGAATTAATTAACCGTTGCTAAATATTCCGAAAATAGCAACCGAATAAAAATTCGGTTGCTAATATTGAAAGAAATAGCAATCGAACACAAATTCGATTGCTATTTTTTAATAGCTAACATTTTTTTGCAACGGATTAATCAAACCGTTGCTAAATGTCTTAAAAATAGCAACCGAATAAAAATTTGGTTGCTAATATTAAAAGAAATAGCCACATTTTATTCGGTTGCTAATATTAAAAGAAATAGCCACCGGATACAAATTCGGTTGATATTTTTAATATAACATTTTTTTGCAACGGAATAATCAAACCGTTGCTAAATATTTTAAAAATAACAACCGAATAGAAATTTAGTTGCTAATATTGAAACAAATAGCAACTGAATATCATTTTCCGTTGCTAAATGTTAAATGTTTGAGTTAAAAATACATACCGAATTATAATCGGTTGGTAACGTGGCAACGATAGCAACCGAAATTAATTCGGTTGCTAAAAGTTAGGGTTAATTCCCGTTTTTAATCTCGTGTTTTCATTTCTTCTTCAGCCTCCCTTGCGCCTTCAGCTCCTCGCATCTCCGGCGTGCCCACTCCCCCTCAGATCAGACGGACGACGGCCACCAATCTCCGATGCCACCGCTTCGTTGTGCCCCGTCTCCCTCTCCTGCTGTCAGTTTGCTGCCGTCGCCACTCGCCCCCTCTTCTCTTGCTCGCCGGCAACTCTGCCCTCTCTCTCACCGGTCAGTGTTCTCCATCTTTCTTTCTTAAGTTTTTATTTATTTCTTGATTTCAGTCTTAGGGTATAATAGGATGAAATTTGATAGTCTTCAACTCAATACAGGGTGCTATCACGAAGAGAATGACTGCAATCGAAGAGATGGCACGCATGGACGTGTAGTACCGACAAGACACCAATAAAATTTTCAAATTAATATATACCAAAATTAATGAATTAAAAATCAAAATACACATGCATACTCAAATCTCATCACTTAATACATCAAAATTTCATAATAATATGCACAATTATAGACGACACACATTTCTGTATTTTATTTATAAAATTTGTCAAAGCATATTGAAGATATTATTCATCTAACACAAGTAAACTCACTCATGTTATATCCTATACACTTTATTCTTTATGCAAGCATAATTATGTTTATATTCATTTCCCAAATTCACACATCATTATAGCATCCCAAATCTTTTGTTCACTAATATCCATTTAACTTGTATACCCATGATTATGACTCCACTTGCATAATCTTTCAAGCAAATATACACATAGCTACTTGCATGTATCTATACAAATATAGTCATCCTGCTGTTACACACCTTAATAATTAGCATTGTGAGCAAATCTCTTTCTAAATTATCAAGAGAGACTCAATATATGATTGACTTCTGTAATTTAACCCATGTCAAATGCTAGTCAAATTCTTCATATTCTTATTAAATTGTTTAGCTCAAGAAGAAGTCAATTCAAGCAACAATTTATCTAGTTGATTAATTAAAATCTTTTAATCATCCTCTAACTACTGTTACATTATTTTATATCTAAAATCCTTGAGTTTATCTAACTCGCACAACACCTGCTCCTTTAAAATTTCCCATTCAACTTGTCACTACAATGTATATCACAAATCTATACTAAAGTTTTTATGTTATTTAACAATTATATATATATATACACACACACACACACACACACACACACACACACACATGTACATCTAATTTAATCTTAATGATAATTTAACTACATAAATAATAACTTCAAACATCCACCCATTATTTAAAACATACACTAACCAAACTCTAACATAATTACATCACATAACTTCAACCTAATTTAATAAACTATCTTTAATTCAAACTTTATGGTAATTTTCCTTTCCCCCTCAAAGTTCATATCAATTAGCCATGCCTGATAAAATCTTAGTGGCAATGGAAAGAGCTATCTTAAGAACAATCTTATCGGTTGCAATTTGTACAACTTGAGCCATTAATAGATAGTGTATATAAAGATGGGACTGTCCTGAATCTCTATAAACATTACAGAATTTATTAAGATCCATTAAATTCAATCAATGGGGGGGACATCCAAACATTTGAGTGTGAAATCAAGCAAATCACCTTTGGAAACTAAATACAACTCTGCTGGTATAAATCATGTCTTGCATAAAATTGGCCAACAAAGCATTCATGGATTACTAACAAAACATTCAAATGAAAGACAGACATCCTCATGATAACACAGATTATCATCGTAGCTTTTGTGTATGCATAATAACATTGGATATTGAAGGAATGTAGGCTATTAACATGGTAAACTCTCTGCCAATATTTCTTAGACCAAACAAAGGCATGTTTTAAGCTATAAAATCAGTCACCGGCTGGATCATGCGGTGGTGGTTAGCTTTAAGATTTAGTTATCAACAAATTATTTATTAATTAATTACAACACAGCTAACCAATCAATAGACACACTATAATTGTAAAATCACACCCTAACAGATTTAATTTATCAAAAAAAAATCATTTGGATGGGTAAATTGGTTAGCAACTTACAAACTTTCTCTCATTTGATCCTATTCGACGGTCACCGGAACTCGCCGGAGCTCCACTGGAGACGACACCACTACCGGAATGAAGCTCATGGTGTCGCGACTCCATTTCCGGTGGTCACACGCCAGTACACCCCGCCGTTTAACCGGAATCACCATCGAAAGTTTCGGTCCACCCAAACGTCGATCTCCTCATCGCCGGCGAGTGAAGAGGCAAGAACAGCACCGAAAGACTCATGTCATCGCCAGGATTCGTTCGCCGCTTTGCGTGTCGCCATCAGTCGCCGGAGGTGGCCTGAGCAAGCCGAAGAAGGTTCGGCCTTCTCCCTCCAAATCGGGTCGGTCATCGCGAACATGAGATCCGATCGGTTGGGCTGTCCGGCGTTGCAAAGACCGACGGTCCGATCGCCATCGTGGTCATCGCCGGTAGTCCCTCCGCCGTGAGCTCTTCCTCTCTCTCTCTCTCTCTCTCTCTCTCTCTCGGTTCTGTTCTCCTCTCCCCGTCTCCCTCTGGTTCCCTCTATTCCTTTTTTTTTTATATTCTTATTTATTTATTTTTATGAAATTTCATACACTTAATTTATTTGAAAATTTTTTAGCGACGGAAACTTTCCGTCGCTAAATCTGTCGCAATTAATTGAATTACCTCTTAGCGACTGAATTAGCCGTCGCTATTTTAGCGACTAACTATTAGTCGCTAAATTAGTCGCAAAAATTTGCGACTGATTTTTTAGTCGCTAAATTAGTCGCAAAAAAAAGGCACGATAAATTGCCGCCAAATTTTAGCGACGGTTTCTTTTTTAGTCGCTAAACAGTCGCTAAATTAGTCATAAAAAATTAAAAATAGATTTTAGCGACTAAAACTTAAAACAGTCGCTAATCAGTCGCTAATTAGCGACGAAAAAAGTACAGTCGCTAATTTTAGTCGCTAATTCACAGTTTTTTTGTAGTGATACACATAAAGTAGAATCAGAAATGAATACAAATTATGGGTCCACATATTAGATTAAAATGCTATGGTCATTTATGCTAGTTGGATTTGATGATGTTTGTTTCATGTGCATATTCATGTTATTATTTGCTTTATCTGTCAGTAAAGTGCAGGTCGAGCCAATATATTTTATAAATTACTCTTTTCTATTTACTTTATATGCTGAAAATGGGGATAAAAGCTTTTGGCTTAACAAACATTGAGAGAATCTGTTTATATTTGAACAGGTCCTCAATTAATTGGATCAGTGTCTATCACTGCTGTGGAACTCATCGCTGCAAGCTTAACTGTATGCCTATAGAAGAATGCAAATATTTGTAACTATGATTAGTCCTTTTGTGTCCAAAGTCACATTTTTATTCTTTTAAACCAAAATTTAAACTAAAGGAATATTTATATATGTATATTTTAGGTACAATTGTAATTGACATTTATTTATTTATGAAATGCTAAGTTATATATTGTTCCGGTTATATTATTAATACGAAAATTTTCTTTAATTGCATTATGAATTTGGATTATATTTATGTATAATAAATAATTTGATTGAAATTAAAGAATTCCGTTGCTGAAATAGCAACCGAAAGAATTCCGTTGCTGAAATAGCAACGAAATTTAATAGCAACGGAAAATAAATTCGGTTGCTATTTATAATAAATAATTTGATTGAAATTTTACAATTTCTGATGTTAAAAATAGCAACGGGAAGAATTCCGTTGCTAAAATAGCAACGGAATTTAAATTCATAGCAACGGAAAATAAATTCGGTTGTTATATATAGCAACGGAAATTGAATTTAGCAACGGAAATTAAATTCGGTTGCTATATATAGCAACGGAAATATAATTCTATTGCTAAATTTAACAATGGAATTCTATTTTCGTTGCTAAAAATACCCACAGTCAAAATTGCAACTGAATTTTTCGTTGCTATTTTCGGTTGCTAATTTTGATTAGCAACGGAAATTCAACAAATTTGGTTGCTAATTTCCGTTGCTATTTGATATTTTTCTTGTAGTGCGTGTTTATGCCCTAAGTTTATATTATTTATCTCCATTTCCTTTTAATTTTTCCATTCTTAAACACCACCTAAGAATTTCATTATTGATCCCAAACTAGTGTGCATAGTCACGTTTTGGCAATGTTCAGACTACACGTTAGGCAATATACCTAGTAGGGCAGAGTAGTTTAATTAAGAGTCATGAAACCTATGCTAACTCATAAATAGAAATTATATTCAAACATTTAGGAGCCTATACATGTACATATACATTTTTAGCATGCAAATTCTTTCACTGTCTGTATTATAATCATCACCATAATCGAAATAGGAACATCACTAAAAAAAACCAGAAACAGTAATGGAAATACCAAAGCAAACAGCAAGAGCCAGAAATTGCATGTCATTCTTAATAGCAAATAGACTGAGAAATTGCATTTAGTTATGGTACAGATATTAGGAAATAGATTGAGAAATAGCAAATAGATTACATTTTAACTTCTGATTATCAGCATAAAAAACATTCTCAACTGGAACAAATAACAAATTGATTACATTTTAAGTTCTTAATAGCAAATAGATACACTAATTTCGGGTCTCATCACCCTACAAACAACAATAAATAACATCCAGAACAGAGGAGGAGAAGTGGAACATACCTGTCCTGTGCAAACACCTACATTGGATTTGCTTCTGCTGCCAACAATGAGCTCCCTTCTCCTTCCACCTCCTCGACTCCAATCTCGCCGGAAACCTCAACAAAATATATCAATTTTACTTTAGCCACATTTACACAGCAGCTCATCCATTCGTTAAAAAAACATACACTGAAAAGGAAGGGCCAGATACACTTGAAATACACTTACCTCTCGCCGAAATGAAGAAACCGGAGATGATGTCGCCGATTACGCCACCGGCGATCACGGCTGTTTACAGCGATTTGGGGGGATGGGCGATTTCTGGGTTCCCTTCGGTTTTTAATCAGAGAGGTAAAGTAATTTGGGGGTTTAGGTTTATTTCGTCCTGTGTTTTAATCGAAAAATAGCGACGGATTAGCGACTGAACACTTCAGTCGCTACATAAATGAATGACGTCATAAGCTATTGGTATAGCGACAAGAACCTTACGTCGCTAATTTAGTCGCTAACCAGTTTACGACTGACAGTTCTCTCGCTATTTCATCACAAAATAATTTTACACAATTAGCGACTACAACTCAGTCGCTAATTATTTGCGACTGAAATTGCTATCGCAAAATTAGTTGCTAAAAAAGGCGCCTACATTTGGCGCCCTTTTTAGCTACTGAATTTCATATGTAGTCGCTGTTTCGTCGCTAAAATGTCCTTTCGATCTGTTTCGCGACTAATTCACCATTTAGTCGCAAAATAGTTGCAAAATAACGACTAAATTTTGCAGTCGCTATTTAACTGTTTTTTTGTAGTGGAAGTCAATGAAGAGAAGGAGCAAGAGAGCTCAAGACTTGAACTTTTGAATAGAAGTGCAGAGCCACTTCCACCATCTATTGTAAATTTACATAATGTTGAGTTGAAAGAACTGCCAAGTCATTTAAGATATGCATTTCTTGGGGCTAATCATACATTGCCAATTATCATTTCTAGCAAGATTACTTTAATGCAAGAAAATTCACTTTTTCAAGTTGTTAGAAAGAGGATCAAAAGTATAGGATGGCAAATTTTTGATTTGAAGGGAATAAGTCCCAATGTTGTGATGCATAGGATTAATATGGAAGATGAGTGTCAACCAAAAGCTGATAGATAAAGGAGACTTAACCCTAATAAGAAGGAGGTAGTTAAAAAAGAAGTCATTAAGTTGTTAGATGCTGGGATTATCTATCTGATTTCAGATAATGCATGGGTGAGTCCTATACATTATGTACCAAAGAAAGGGGGTATGATTGTGGTTAGAAATGAGAATGGCGACTTGATTCCTACTAGAACCACTACTGGTTGGAGGGTTTGCATAGATTATAGGAAGTTGAATTCAGCTACTAGGAAGGATCACTTTCCTTTGCCATTCATAGATCAAATGTTAGAGAGGATAGCTGACCATTCTCATTATTGCTTCTTAGATGGATTTTCGGGTTACTTTCAAATTTTCATATACCCTAGTGACCAAGAGAAGACAACATTTACTTGTCCCTATGGGAATATTGCCTATAGAAGGATGCCCTTTGGGCTATATAATGCACCAGCCACTTTTCAAATGTGCATGACTTCAATTTTTGGGAATATGATAGAAGAGATAATGGAAGTATTCATGGATAATTTTTCAGTTTATGGTGATTCCTTTGAGTTGTGTTTGATTAGCTTGGATAAAGTCTTAGCTAGATGTGAGGAGACCAACTTGGTACTTAATTGGGAAAAGTGCCATTTTATGGTTGAAGAAGGGATAGTTCTAGGACACAAGATCCCAAGTAAGGGTATAAAAGTCGATAGAGCTAAAGCTGAGTTGATAGAGAAGTTGCCTCCACCTACTACACTTAAAGGTGTTAGATCATTTTTAGGTTGTGCAAAATTTTATAAGAGGTTCATTAAGAATTTTTCATTGATTGCTAAACCTTTAACTAACTTGTTGGTTAAATATGTGCCTTTTGATTTTTCTCATGCATGCATGGAAGCTTTTGAGCAATTAAAGAAAGCTCTTCTGAGTGCACCTTTTATAACTTCACCTAATTGGAATTTACCTTTTGAAATAATGTGTGATGCTAGTGACTTAGCAGTAGGATGTTTTCTAGGTCAGCGCCAAGATAAGCATTTGCATGTCATTTATTATGCTAACCATACATTATCGGCACCTCAATTAAATTACACAACAACTGAAAAAGAAATGTTGGCCGTTGTCTTTGCATGTGATAAATTTAGGTCTTATTTTTTGGGATCTAAGGTTATAATCTATATGATTATGCAGCCCTTAGATACTTGCTTGCTAAAAAGGATGCTAAGCCTCGCCTTATACGTTGGGTTCTCTTACTAATATAATTTGACATTGAGATTAGGGATAAGAAAGGTTCTAAAAATTTAGTAGCTGATCATTTGTCAAGACTAGAAAGTGATGAAGGACCTATAGGGGATAGCAATGAAATTAATGAATCTTTTTCTGATGAGGCTTTAATGTCCATTGAGAACTTGCATGTGCCATGGTATGCAGATTTTGCTAACTTTCTTGCTGCAGGAATTTTGCCTCATGGTTTAACATGGCAGCAAAGGAAAAAAATTCTTTTCTGATGTTAAGAATTACCTTTGGGAGGAGCCTTATTTGTTTAAGATAGGTGGAGATGGTGTGATTCGTAGGTGTATGAGTAGGAAAAGTATGTGAACATCTTGCAACATTGTCATTCATCTTTATATTCAGGTCATAATGGTAGTACAAAAAATGCATCTCATGTGCTTGAGTGTGGTTTTTATTGGCCTACTCTATTTCATGATGCTAGGAGTTTTGTAGCCCAATGTGATAGGTGTCAAAGGGTTGGTAATATAGGGAAAAGAGATGAGATGCATTTGAATAACATTTTAGAGGTAGAGATATTTGATGTGTGGGTGATAGACTTTATGGGTCCTTTTCCTACATCTTTTGGGCAGAATTATGTTAGGGTGGATTATGTATCAAAATGGGTAGAAGTTAAAGCAACACCAATGATTCAAAGGTGGTAGTAAAGTTCTTAAAGAAGCTCTTTTCAAGATTTGGAGTGACTCGAGCCATAATAAGTGATAGAGGTATGCATTTCATAAATCGATCTTTTGCTTCATTATTGCATAAATATGGTGTACATCATAGGGTAGCTACTCCTTACCATCCACAAACTAGTGGTCAAGTAAAGGTTTCAAATAGAGAGATTAAATGGATACTTGAAAAAATAGTTTCTAACTCTAGGAAAGATTGGGCACATAAATTAGATGATGTACTTTAGGCATATTATACTGCATTCAAAACACCTATTGGGATGTCACCATATAGGTTAGTGTATGGTAAAGCATGTCATTTGCCTGTTGAGTTAGAGCATAGAGCTTAATAGGCCATTAGGATTTTGAATTATGATCTTAAGGAGGCTGATGTGAAAAGATGTTTACAATTAAATGAGCTTGATGAATTATGCCTCATGTCATATGAAAATGCAATAATTTATAAGAAAAGATCTAAAAAATTGGCATGATGCTGACATTAGGTATAAGAGTTTTAACGTAGGAGACAAAGTTCTTTTATTCAACTCTAGATTAAAGTTATTTTCTGGAAAGTTAAGGTCTAGGTGGAGTGGACCTTTTGAGGTGAATCAAGTGTTTGACCATGGCTATTTAGAACTTAAAAATGCTAAAGGGGAAGTGTTTAAAGCTAATGGTCAATGTTGTAAGGTCTATTTAGATGGAAATTTTCAAGGTAGAGAGGTCTCATGTATCTCTCTACATTTGGGTTGAAGATTATTTACACAATCTTTTTATTTTGTATTTATTGCATTTTTAAGTTATTTTTGTGTGTTGTTAATTAGATTTCGTTTAGTATTTTGGATTATAATGTTACTAACATAGTTTATTTTTGTTCTACAGGATATATTTGTAAGTAGGTTTATTAATATAAGTTTTAATATAGGATTCTTCTTCAAAACTTGTTTTTATTGAAATTTTTGCCTCTGTTGCGAGCACGATAGATCGAGGAAGTTGGTTTGTATGCTACTGTGGCGAGCACGTTGGAAGGCAAAAAATTGGCTTCTGTCACAAGCGTGACTAACTTCGCGGACGCAATTGGTTGAGAGAATAGCTTCTATCTCGAACGCACTGGCTATCACGAGCGCGACAGATCGGGGGAGTTGTGAACATTTCCTTACTGTCGCAAGCACAACTGTCATCGCGAGTGCAACAGAGAGTGAATATTGTTTCTGTCGCGAGCGTGACTGAACTTGAGATTTCAAATTTTTAGGGGAATTTTGACCGTTGAAACCCTCACTTTTACCCCCTATAAATACTTTTTGTGCCCTAATTCATTATTTTCACTCTAATTTTAGTTTCTTTCTATTTCCCTCTCATTTTCTATCTAAGAAATTCTTCTTCTACCTTGGTTTTTCGTTTATTTCTGGGTTGTTCTTTCTTAGTGGGTGGAGTGTTTGCTATTTCTTGTGTGTTCACGATAGTTAGATTGAAGAGAGTTGGTGATAAGAGAAAAGTAAATAAAGCTTCTTCATCTGTACCTACTCAAGGTACCACAATCTGGTCTGAAGTTTTTGATTGCCCCTTTTCGATTAACTCAGAAGAAGAAGGTAAGAAATTCCTAGCTTTTTTAAAGAAATCAATTGTTGGTAGTTGGAACTTTGATTTTGAATTATTGAAAACATTGGGTTTAGAAGATGAAATTACTAAATATATGCAATGCATGAAATGGAATAAGTTTATTATGATGGATTTACCAGTGTGTCGGGATTGGGCATTAGAATTCTTTGTAACTTTATCTTATGTTGATGAAAAACGTACTAGCATGCAATTTAGGCACCAGGGTATGGAATGTGTGTTTGGGTTTGATGATACGCACAATTGGTTTGGTTTTCCTTTAAATGGTAAACAATTTGTTCCTCAATATTTTGTGGCACATGATACTTGGAAACGATTGACTGGTATTGCTTATTTTGATACTAAAAATTCCACTAATCATTTGATTAAGAATGAGGCCATCTTGTTGTTGCATAAATACTTGTGCCATGCTATGTTTGGTAGAATGGAAAGTAACAAAGTGCAACTGAAGGATTTGTTTGTTTTGTCCCTAGTTCAGAGTAAGAAAATTTTGTATTCTATATCTTTCATTTTTGATGGTTTATATAGTGTTTCTGTTGCTAAGACTAAAACCATTGGGATGGGGCATATGGTAACAGGAATTATCCTAGGTTGTTTGGGGCAATTGAATAATTTTGTGCCAGATGAGACTGAGAGAATTTTTAAGCTGGATGTTATCTATTTGAGAAATTCTAACTTGTTAAAAAGAGGAGGTTGGCCTCCATTTTTCTTTTCTATTGATGAACATAATAAGAAGTTTGAAGTTGACAAAGGCAAAGGCCCTGCTACTTCTACTGCTGCTGAGAATGATGAAGAGGCTACTACTAGGGAGTCAAATTTTGGCTATGGTGCTGGTGGAAGTTCAGCTGGTTGGCAGCAGGTTCTCACTCGCTTGGATGATATGGAGGCTGCCAATCAGAGTTTAACTGCAAAAATAGATGGAATGGAAGCCACCCTGAATGAGATATATAAGAGCCAGCAGAGTTTAAGTCGCAAATTGCTGTCATACTTTTGCAAGAAGAATGTGGAGTTCACTTTCACTACAAGAAAATCATCATTTATCGACAGAAATTTAGCGACAAAAAATTTACCGTCGCTAAATATATCCGTTGCTAATTGCCGACGAAAAATAATTCTATCGGCAATTAGCGACGGAATTGAATTTCCGTTGCTAATTAGCAACGGAAAAATCTAACCGTCGGTAAATTTGGTGCGTAAATGTCGCGGCAAACATTGCTACAAAAATTAGCGACGAAATTAGATTTTCATCGCTAATTAGCGACGAAAATTAAATTTCATCTGTAATTTTAGCAACGGATTTTTTTTGTAGCGAAATAAAATTAAATATATTAATTAAAATATTTTTAGCGACGAAAATCTAATTCCGTTGGGAATTAGCAACGGCATTAAATTTCGTCGCTAATTTTAGCGACGAAAATTCAATTCCATCGCTAATTAAAATTAAATATATTAATTGATATATTTTTAGCGACGAAAAACTAATTCCGTCAGGAATTAGCGACGAAAATAAATTTCGTCGCTAATTTTAGCGACGGAAATTGAATTTTCGTCACTAATTAAAATTAAATATATTAATTAAAATATTTTTAGCGACGGAACTAAACCTCCGTCGCTAAAAATATTAATTAAAATTTTTAATAATTTTTAGCGACGGAAATAAACTTTCGTCGCTAAAAGGATAATTGATATTTTTATTTTTTTAAAAATTTTATATAAAAAAAAATTTTTTGACTTTTTTTTCTTCCCTTCCTCCTTCCTTCCTCTTTATTTCTTTCTCTCTCTCTCACGAGCTCACCCAAGCCGCCCTCGCCGCCCCCTCCGCCACTCTCTCTCTCGCGCGCCCCTCTCTCTCTCGCTCGCCCAAGCAGTTGCCGCCGCCGCCCTCTCCCCAGCGGCCCTCTTCGCCGCCTTCCCCGCCCCCCTCTGCCTCCCTTGCTCACTAGATCTGCTCTGCCTCCCTTATGCGTGTCAGATTTGCTATACCACCCTCGTACAACAGATCTGCTCTGCCTCCCTCGCACACGCCAGTCGCCGCTCCTCCCTCGCCGTCAGTGCTTCAACCATCATTCTCCGTTAGTGCTTGTTCCAGCCCTTCGCACAGTTGGAAATATTGTAACTGGAGATGATATGCAAACTCAGGTATCAGCATTCCAGTAAAATGCATTTTGTAGTTTTATTTATCTGCATTATTTTCTTTTATACACAAATTATGCATTTTTGAATTGATGAAACATGTTTATTAGGATTCTTCATGTCCCTTAAGTGATATTGTCATGGATGATCCATCAGTCATAGAGACCATTTTGGGAATTAAAATTAGGATGAATGAATCTAAGAACCTTGAGTGAATGAATGAAATAGCTTCAATTGTGAATATTTCCCAATCCAAAAAATAGTTTATATGTGAAAGTTTAGAAATCCTAGTGGCCCTTGAATATTGCTTGCTTTACTTTGAGGGTGAAAGGAAACAGATGTAATATTGGGATGCTTTTTAATTTAGGACCCTGTTTCATTAAATTATTTGCCTATGCTCTTAGAAGAAGTTTAAAAACTTAGACAAAAGATGCAGCATTTTGGTAAATATTATAAGAACTTTGTAGGATATCATGCATGAAAATTTTGAATCATTAGACACGAATCCCTTTACAAATTATGAGGTTAGTTTCTAGAGCAATAAAGAATTTTAAGTTCACAGATGGTTATGTTGATAAGGTGTTCTTGTAGATATGATTGTATATATGATACAAAATGAATTTTTGTTTCCCTGCAGAAAGATTAGTTTCATTTTGAGATTGTTAAGATTTTTGAGAATTTAACTTTGTGATTGTACAGGATAGGTAGATTGGGTTTATTTTTCATGTAAACAACTTTCATTCTACATGATTTTAGTTTGTTATTTCTCATTTATTAATGCATATTTAGTATTTAATTTTGACTAGTATCTTTTAGTTAAATTTATACTAGACTATAATTAATTGCATTGGAATTGAGCATGTACTGGAATTAATTAGAATTGAGCATGTATTTTAGTTTAAATTTATATTTTCAGCTGCACTGGAATTATTTTATTTAATTATTTTATTTTCTTTTTAAATTACTGACGAAAAATTCCTTCAGCAAAAATAAAAAAATAAAAAATTTCAAAATTTCCCGATGGAATTTAATATTCCGTCTGGAAAATTGCCGACGGGACATATTTCCGTCGGCAATTTTGCCTACATTCACGATGCCAAAGAAATTGCATTCCGTCGGCAATTTAATTTTCCGATGAAAAATCCCGGCTTTCTGTCGGGAAATCTTTAATTTCTTGTAGTGTTTGTCTCCGCCTAGTTCTCCAAGTGGTACCTTTTAAGGGCAGTTCCTATTCTCCTTTATTTTTCTATTTCTTTTCATTTCTTGTTTGTGTATGTGTATTGTGTGTTTGTGATTTTTGTTCTTACACAATGAGGAAATTGTGTCCTCTAAGTGTGGGAAAGGTAGATGTTTATATGTATTTGTTTGTTTTTTTTATGTTATTGTCCTTTATGCATGTTGTTGTGTTGATTATGCATAATTGTTAGTATTAGGAGTTTATGTGGTGTTAGTATTGTGTTAGTTGTGTTTTTATGTGTTATGGAGCTTTTGTCTTATGATGAATACTTAATGGCATATATGAGGCAAACTTCATTTTGAAATTTGCTGTCTAGTTGATGAAATTCCTAGATAATATTAAGGGTCCTTTTGTGTTAATATGAGTGCACTTCTATAGATGGGTATGATTAGGTAACGTATTTTGGTGTGCGTTTCTCTTAAGCTATGTTTCTTTATGCATGTTCTTTGGTTTGGTTAAGTGTGGCATGGTGTAGAGTTACTTTAAATTTTACCTTGGTGAGTTTTGAGCCTTAATTATGAATTTATTTCTTGATGAGAGATTTTCTCTTATGCTATTTTACTCTAGAACTTGTGTTGAGTAATTTTTGAGACTAGATTTAGTATGGGATGTGCATGAAAAGTGATAAGGGCACTTAGATTGACAAATTTTAACTTGCTTAAATAATTAACCTTTTTGACTTTAGGTATTCCATTTTGAGCTTTTAACCGTTTATTGTTTAATGAGCCTATTTTTAGCCTTAACTTACTTTGTGTACGTTAAACTTTTCCTTTTGAACCTTAATGTGGGAAATGTATTATTGCCTTAACATGTAAGATAAAATTTTTCTTAGTTGTAAGCATGGTATTAATTTAGATCCCTTGAGGTTATGAGTCCACTAGAATTGCTTATTGAAAAAAAAAGAAAAAAAAAAAGAACTGAAAGAAAAAAAAGGGAAGAAAAAATATATAAGATTAAACTAGTTTGCTTGAAAGAAGAAATGAAAAGAGAAAAGGGTGAACTGGTTGTGGTAGCAAAGAGAATATAAAAAAATCTTGGAATAAGAATACAAGTACTAGTAAAAAGTAGATATGAAAGGGAATTTAAGTATGAAGATAGATAACTTTTGTATCATGCTATTTGTTTGCTTGTAAGTCTCATATGTTTTGGGCAACCACTATGTTTCCCTACATATATTAGCTACTTAAGCTAAAGTACCCTATCCTTTACCTAAACCAAGTTACAACCTTAAATAAGACCCTTTGATTTTGTGCACCATTCTAGATTAGTGGGGGAGATTTTTACTTGACACAAGCTTATGGTATGTAGTGGTGTATGAGGAAATATGAGTGAAACACTAGCTACTAAACACTTGAGTGGTGTGAGGTCAAACATAGGAGTGTGTGACTCTCCACTTCAGAATTTATGCTCTCGAGGCATTAAAGGGTGTCCACTTATCATCGTTCTGATCCCAAGACCGCGATGAAACCACAAAAGCTCAGTTCAAAACACCAGACCCCCGATTTCTTGACTCGTTTCTCCCATTGGCTCTCTCCTACCTAATTTGTACGAATATTTGCCCGTATCTTCATACAAAGAGCTCTGACGGAGGCGATGAACCCCATCCATCCTTATATACTTATGAACTCGGGACATAAGCTCGGTAAAATCATTGGGTGGCTTCTTGCTTAGCGAGTCACTAGAATCCTAGCACCATGTTGTGTATCAGGACATTGTTGGCCACATCTAAGTTCAGATTCTGAATGTCTATTGCCATAGTGTTGAATCTTTCCACATAGGCTCGTAATGTCTCCCCTTTATCCTACCAAACTAGGTTAAGGTCAACCGAAACTTTCGTAGCTCGAATAGTTGCTACAAACTTTATAATGAATATATCGCTGAACTGTTTAAAACTTACAATAGAGTGCTCAGGTAAATTCTGAAATCAAATATGAGCAAACTTAGTAAGTGTTTTGGGGAAGATCTTACACAGAGTGGCATCATCCGAAGTGTAGACGAGCATAGTGTGGTGAAAATAATCCAGGTGAGCCCGAGGATCTGTACTGCCATTATACTTGGGTAGGTTCAGTAATCTGATCTTTGGGAACAGGGTAGCCAAAATCTCTCTAGCTAACGGTAATCTGAAATTACTTTGGTACTGCAGAGTGTTCCAATTCTGATACTTCTACATTTGTTCCTCAAAAAGCCTCTCAAACTGATCTGAGGTGAGGGTTATAGTAGAACCCGTGGCCAAAATCAGAGGAAAAGTTGGCGGGACAGGAGTGGAGGCCTGTGGAGCTGGCAAAAAGAACTGTGTGGGAGCTGGAGGAAGTGGTGTTTGGGCATGTGCTTGGGGGGTATGTGCTTGGGGGGCCATTGAGTTTAGAGTAGACAAGAAGGCTTGAGCCATTTGTGGGGTAAGTCCAGGAATGGCTAGAATGGGGACAGCTTAGGGAGCTGGATTTTGTGCGTGGTAGAAGGATTGTGGAGCTGGTAATAGTGGGATTGGCTCATACGGAACCGGTGGAGGTTGTATTATTTGTCCAAATAATTGAACTGGTGGTGGTTGCATTAATAGGGGTTGAATTTGTGGAGGTTGATTGGCCGGAGAGGCAGCAGCAGCAGCTAAGTCAGGGAAGAGATCCATTGGAAAATCTGAAAAGGTTCCACACTCACCGCACCAAATGATGACTATCCAAATTTCATGAGCTGGCTGCTTGGAGAAGTCGCCTGAAACACAAAACTCCAATGGGTTTTCGATCAAGGATACTCCAACAGTTAAGTTAGGAAAATTGACGATAATGTGGGTATTGTAATTGGAAAAGAATTAAAAAGAAAAACATATCTAAATTTTTCCCTTTTAAAAAGTTAAGAATCAGCATTGGAGAAAGAGTCCCTTATCCGCATGGGACACGCATTCCTTATAGGGCAAGAGCTAGGAATCCCAATGGGAGCATAACTCAAAGACTATAAAGCTAGAGCTAGGAGTCCTAACTGGATCAAAACTCAAAGGCTCTGAGTAGGTAAGGATCTTTCCTGATCAGATAAGATTAATCTGTAATTGGATAAAATTAAATTACTGATTAGATAAGGTTGATCACAAAGAAAACGCGTTCGCAAGGGAGTGGAAGTCCTTAAAAGGATTCCGATAATCTTGATAATATAGGGAGATGAGTTCTTTCCGAGCTATTGGATAATACCGAGCTGTTATTGAGAAATTTCAGAGCAGTTCGGTTGTCCGATCTCAAGAGCACTGCATAACCGAACTCCTTGAATGGGTGTCCGGTTATCACACCCAAATGGATGGCGGACAACAATTGGGCTTCAATTGTGGGCTACTGAGCATAATATAGATTTGCCAGTCCAATTGTTACGGGCTACGCTTGTTATGGGTCTTAAGATTGCAACCGAGGACCACAGCTATATGCAAGCGCGAGCAGGTTATGTTTTCTCTGGCAACCCCGAATCGTTGAAGAGTTGAAAGAATAGGTTCTTCATTATCGAGAGTAAATATGAAGACTTGCCAATCAAGACGACATGGAGTCATATGGTTGAAAGATGTAATAGCCTACCTCTTCTCATCGAGGAGGAATAGGAAACTTTGGCTAGGTGGAAGGAGCTCGCCTCTGGAAAGACTGATATCAGTTAGCAGCTTAAGCCTTATGTTATTGGCGATGCACGAGGACCGAGCAAGAAATCGAAGAAAAGAAAAAATGCAGTTGTTATCTTGTTCTTATTGTGCAGTTGTTTTGCAGTAATGAAGAGAAAAAGCAAATCGAACTTCATTGAGAAAATGAAGCAAAAAAAGCTAAAAGCAAGTAGTGCTGATCAGGCCAGGCCGGCGGAGAAGAGCACGGCACCCACTGTGAACATGGGTAAAAGTGCTGAAACTGCTCCGACAATTGAGAATTTGAGACAGTGGCAACGCACGCACCGAAGGCCGTTACTCCCATTCCGAAAGCGCCAAAGAAGACTTTGGAAGAGCTGAAGGATGAAATAAAATAAATTGTAAAATACGTGTCTCTAAGACTAACAAAAGCAAAAGAGGATGTGACTTACTAGTTTTGCTTTGTAAATTGTGAAAAGTGACAAAATCTTGAATTTAAATTTTTTTTTTCTTCAATAATTTAATCATTATTTTTACCAAAAATTGTTCATTTGCTATATTATATTTTTTTATTATAAATACAGGACATATAACTTATCTACAAATATCAAAATGGAGATTCAAACTTATTGAAATTTTAATTGAGGTGATTTCATTTGCTCATATTTCATCAGTTGTATTGCTTCCCTTAATACTTACATAAATATTATACATTTATAATATTGTTCTTTAACAATATAGTAAATAATGCATTGAATGCGGGATACAATTTAAAACCTGGTTGATATTCTCACTATTCGAAACAACAAATCCATAAGTTATATTTTCAACTTTACAAATCCACTGAACCATTTGCCGTCTTACTATACACCATCAAATGTTTTTCCATAGAATGGTCACTTTACAACTAGGATATTGATTAAATGCTATGTGACAAACCGAACTGATAATAATTAATTAACTTGTATGGAAAATAATAGTGCTTATTTAATTTTTGAAGTACAGGAGTGATGAAACTTTATAAAAAAAAAAAGAAAAAGAAAAAATTAATGGCGATTGATGAAAGATGCCATATTTTGACGCATAGCCTTAGCTTTCTCACTCTCTGGATTGAACAAGTGGAACACATGTTTCTCTTGTCTAGTTTCAAAAATCTCGACATCTCTATTCCATGATCCACTCTTCTTCAAATTCTCATAATAAAACCATCCTCTATCTCTCAAGAAATCCTTCTCTGCAACAAATATAATCACTCTTTTGCAGCCTAATCCACCAAATTTTGGATCATTAACAGGATTAATCAAAGGATCATCACACCCACTTGATTTAGGACAAACAAAATGCCAAAACTGTTCAATACTCTTTGCTCTTGTCTGATCTGTAACCTCATTCCCGATTCTATCTTTTCCCCAAAAATAAGGATGTATTAAAACAATACCAACAACATTAATCTCTTCGATTCTCTCTTTCTTTTCACCGTATTTCATGCCAATATGGTGTGTTATATTAGCACCAGCACTATCTCCACCCAGAAACACTTTACTTAAATCAGCATGGTCGTTAATCCACTCTTCAGGTCCATTTCCACCAAAATGGGAACCTATCCATTTCAGGACAGACCAGGAATCGTCGTATGCGGCGGAGAGGTGGTTCTCCGGCGCACGGCGGTAGTCGACGGAGACGATGAGGATGTTGGCTTCCGAGGATAAATTGTTGCAGAAGGTGTGGTATATAGGAGAGAATGGAGTTTCGATTACAAAGCCGCCGCCGTGATGGTAGACAAGGAGAGGGAGTTTTTCGTTAGGGTTTATGTTTTTGGGGAGATAAAGCCTGGAAGATAGGTTATGTTCTTGTGAGTAGAGAACATCCTTGGATTGGACATTAATGGTGTCTGAATCTGAAGAAGATAAAGAAGGAGGGACAACTTCTGTGCCCTTAAGTCTTTCTACAGTGCCGTTTTTGTATACGCGGACATAAGGAGGTAATTCTTGGGCAATTTCAGGGTCCGTTGAAGCCAATGAAAGAGAAAAATGAAGTAAATTTGGTTTAGCTCAGTTGCGAATCGAGAAGAAGAAGTGAGTAGCGAAAAATACAACAAACTACTCAACTATTATTATATATAGCCAAAAGGCTGTTGATTATTATTATTATTATTATTATTATTATTATTATTATTATTATTATTATATTAGTCTATCCTGTGAAATCCAAAATCTACATATGAAATCGAATGGGGATATTGGATTTTTTAGAATCCTATTATATTCAAAACCCCCCAGATGGAGAAATCCTCATGTCACATTTTGATTAATCTAAAATTGCTATAAATTTATTTATTTTGTACAATGGATTAATATTTTATTTGGGCACGTTATTAAACATAAGCAATGTGGTACTGTATAAGTCCGGATCTCAACTCTTTTTCTCTCTTCTTTTACCCTTCCTTTCTATCTTTTTCCTCAATCACATGGGGTTGAAGAAGACCTTGAAAAGTACCTGTGATAGCCTTAAGAAAAGTCCCATCATGTTTCCTAATCACAATTCCAAAACCACACCGATGTTGGCTACTAAACAAAGCTGCATCTGTTGAACAAATCCAAAGTCCATGTTCAGTTAAAGTGATAAAGCCATTTCTGACCTTATCGGGAGGTACGCCGGGCACTGTACAATATTGTCCGCTTTGGGCCGGAGCCCTCACGGCTTTGTTTCTGGGGCTTTGCCCCAAAAGGTCTTGTACAGGTGAAGGGTGTCCATGGCCTTTATATGGCCTACTTCAACCACTTCAACAGCCGATGTGGGATTCATGATAGCATTGCTATCACTATTCCCCCTCCCGAGAGAGGGCTCGGCGCTGGCCGCTTACGGGACTGGCCGCTTGTCGGGACTGGCCGCTTTGGGCGCTGCCGATCGGGCGCTGCCGCTCGGGCGCTGGCCTCGGCTCTCAACGAAAGCACCAAATGATAAATCCAAAAATGTCTTTATCTGTAGGAGAGAGGTCGATCCGATCGGATGAGATAACCCTGCAATAAGAAGAGCCCGGTCGGACCAGGCGTGATCACTCCGAAGCTTAAGTTAGTAGCTTAGAGAGAGAATGTGCTTTAGAGAGATAATGGTGTGAATTCAATACCTGGTGCCATCGTTGGCTGGAGTATTTATATGAGATGGTTGAGGGGCACTTGAGTGCCTGGGGAGTGATTACTGGCTGTCAGAGTAGGTATCCGGCGACATGACAGGGAGCAGGTGGTAGGCATGGGCGCTGCCTTGTGTCAGGCGGCTGATGGGACGGGCGGTCACATCAGCCGATCGGGCATGTGTGCTGCCTAGGAGCTCGTGTCTGATACCTTTAGCTGATGGGCTTTGGGCCTTGCCAGTTTAAATGGGCCGACAGGATGGGCCTTAGAGCAAATGATATTTGCTGGGTTATCATAAACGTATTGGAACCAGCACAGGAGAACCTGAAGAAGACACAGCCGCAATTGACGGGTTCACCAAAATCCTAGCATTCTTTCACTGTAACTGAAAACGCAATGCATCCCTATAGATAGTGGAAGTCGGATAGGAAATCTGTCTCCAAATAACATCATTCCTAGATACCCAAATCTTCCAAGCTACAACACAAAATTCCTATAAAAGTTATTGTGTGCCATAACAAGTAAGCCTATTGAAACAATCCTTAAAAGAACCAAAAAATTAATCGCATTACAACCACCCCATAATTCATAAACAATTATATGATTAGTATTAATTTCACATCGATCTAATTTTTCTCTCTTCTAAAATGCAGGTTATAATTCTGTAATTTTAATTAACAGTGTAATTTTTTTCAATGTTTTAAGCAATTAATTGAGATAAAAAAAAATAAAGAAAATTGATCAAACTTTTAAAAAAAAATGAAGCTAGTGATACATAAATAAATGAATGACGTTTCAGAAAAATTGAAAGGATTTATTAAGGTATTTAAACTGATACATTTTGTACAAGTACATGTGTAATGGAATGTCCAAAAAGTACAGGTGTGCACAAATGGCAAAATGACTGTAGTTGTGTTTTTATAATTTCTTTTCTATTGTTTTTTGTCCACTTCATTTTGCCCATGTGCGCACATTAGCACTTGCAATCATGCTCTGTCATGTATATATGTAGATGTGAAATTTTTACAATTTTGTCTAAGTAGAGGTGTGTAATAGAATACTTAAAAAATATATGTTTGCAAATGGCAAAATGATCAAAGTACATGTGTATTTTTACGATTTTTCCATATTAAAATAATCACTATGCACTTAAGGAAAAGTTATCAACAGAAAAAGCTGTAAAGCCTCATGGCAGGATTTCTTTCAGGGAATGGAGGAAATATATTATAGGAACCATAAAGTGACATAGAGTGCTGGACCTAAACTAACCTTCTTGATTGCTGACTCTCCATAATTAACCTCCTTAGCACATGGAAGAGTAATTAATGATTTAGGAAACAGTACCTAATGGATGGCCAAGATGCTCCCTTGTCTTTAACCAAAGTCGGGCACGCGAAGCTGATAATAGTTTTATCACTATATTTCTTGTATGGAAGTCTAGGAAATTCCAAAATATTTTTTCAATACAATGTACTCTTAATGCTGATTAAGCATTTTCATGTGGAATTAGATGATGATTTCTAAATTTCTTATATTTTTTAGTGGATGTTTTGTTTGCTTAGTTTTCTTTCAAAGCACTAATTTCTTACATTTTTCAGTGCATGTTTTTATTATGGACTTTGGTTTGAAATATATGAGCTGCTACCAAAAATTGATAAAAACAATAAAAGAAGCTCCTAAGAACCAACTAATAATGTGATGCAACAGCTTAACAATAAATCTTAAACTGATCTCAACAATAACAGTATAGAGGACCTTAACAATAATTCAAAAGTATTTCTAGCTAATTACTTTCTCCATCTCAGGTTAGTTGTTGCTTTTTTATTTTCACGTATGTTAAGATAATCATTGATTTTTCTTGATTTAATAAAATTACTTTAAAAAGTTTATAATAATCTTTTTTATATTTAATAAAAATAGAGAAAATATATAAAAAACAAAAAAAGGAAAATTAATGAAGATATTAATATAGTATTGATTGTTAAAAATATGTTTAATTTGAATTTTAGAATTTCTAGAGTTCCCCTTAAAATGTCTTATTTTAGAATTATAATATGATATTTAATAAGTTAGGTGGAAAGTGGTTAGGTGAAAGTGATTAGGTATTCAATAAGTTAGATAGTATTCAATAAGTTAGATAAAAGGTGGTTAGGTATTTAAATTAGATAGAAATGTGTTAGGTATTTAATAATTTTTAATTCTAGTGTGATTCCAAAACTCCCTATAAATACTCCTTGTACCAAGTGTTTTATGCAAGCCAAAAATATTTGAGTGGTATATCCTTCTCTCTAATTCACTCTCTCTAAATTCTCTCTTCCACCTTCTAACAAAGTGGTATCAGAGCCAAGTTTCTTTCTTAGTATGCTCTGTGGTTGCAGTATAGTCTGATCTTCCACATCAGAAAAGAATTTTCCTTGGGCTATTGTGATTGTGTGAAAAAAAAATAGAGTGAGTAAGTTATGAAAAAAAAAAGAGAGAGTGTGAAAAAAAAATGTCCAATTTTGATATGATTTCATTCCAATACCCTCGTCTTACAAAAGATAACTATGAGAGTTGGTGTCTTCGAATCAAAGCCTTACTAGGCTCACATGATGCATGAGAGATAGTAGAGAAAGGATATGAGAAGCCACACGATGAAGCAGTCTTGTCTCAAAATGCAAGAAATGAATTGGTAAAGACAAGAAAGAAGGATCAACAAGCCCTCACTATCATCCACCAATGTTTGGATGATTCAATGTTTGCAAAGGTGGCCGATGCAACTACCTCAAAAGAAGCTTGGGAGATCTTGCAGAAGTCTTTCCAAGGAGTAGAAAAGGTAAAGAAAGTAAGGCTTCAATCTCTAAGAACGGATTTTGAAGCAATGAAGATGAAGGAATCCGAATCAATTTCGGATTACTGCTCGAGAGTAAAGGCGATAACAAATCAAATGAAGAGATATGGTGACAAGGTGGAGGATGTTCGTGTGATGGAGAAAATCCTTCGAACTCTCACTCCAAAATTCGATTATGTGGTGTTCTCTATTGAAGAATCAAAGAATTTGGAGGAGATGACTATTGAACAACTAGAGGGATCCTTGCAAGCCCATGAAGATAAGATTAGTAGAAGATAAGGAGAAGTATTAGAGCAAGTTCTAAAAGCTAAAGCTTGTTTGAAGGTAGATAGAGGAGAAAGCCAACAAGGACGTGGACGAGGAAGAGGACGAGGCCATGGACGTGGCCAAGGTGGAAGAGGAAGAGGTAGCCAATACAATTTCAATAATGAGGCAAGAAATTTTCAATCAAGTAGAGGTCGTGGAAGTGCAAGAGGTAGAGGGCGAGGCCATAATTTAAAGACAAATGAAAGGAGGTATGAAAAATCCAACATTGAGTGCTACAATTGTCATAAGTTGGGCCATTATTCTTGGGAAAGTTATAGTTCCTTGAATAATGGTGAGACAAGAGCTAATCTTATGGATGGCAAGGAAGAAGATGAAGATGAATCAACTTTATTTCTAGCACTCAAAGGGGGAGAGAAGGATGACAAGAGCTCGTGGTATTTAGACAACGGTGCAAGCAACCATATGTGTGGACTAAAGGAAAAGTTCATGAATCTCGATGAAAATGCACGGGGTAATGTGTCTTTTGCGGACTCATCAAAAATTCAAATTGAAGGCATAGGTACAATTATCATTTCTTCCAAAGATGGGAGCCATAAGCTTGTTAATGATGTCTACTATGTGCCTAAGTTAAAAAGCAATATTTTAAGCTTAGGACAACTCTTGGAAAAGGGGTATGATATTCACATGAAAAATAATTGTCTTTGACTTCGAGATCAAAATGATACATTGATTTCCAAGGTCGCTATGTCGAGGAATAGAATGTTCACATTGAATCTCAAGACACTTGATGTAAAGTGTTTGAAGGCTACGATAAAGGAGGAAGCATGGCGTTGGCACATGAGATTTGGGCACTTGAACTTTGGCGCACTCAAAGATATGGGGGAGAAGAAGATGGTGAAAGGGATGCCTTTAATCAATCATCCCAATCAAATTTGTGACGCATTTCTTCTTGGCAAGCATGCAAGAAAGAGTTTTCCAAAGGAGGCCACATCAAAAGCAACCAAGCCACTCCAACTTGTTCACACCGATGTTTGTGGGCCAATTGATCCATTATCATTTAGTGGCAACAAATACTTCATCCTCTTTATTGATGATTTTAGTAGAAAGACATGGGTTTACTTCTTGAAGCAAAAATTTGAAGCATTTGCTGCATTCAAGATCTTGAAGGCTCTTGTAGAAAGGGAGAGTGGCTATAAAATCAAGGCTCTAAGGTCCGATAGAGGAGGTGAGTTCACCTCAAAAGAGTTCAACGAATTTTGTGAGGCTCATGGGATTCGACGTCCTTTAACAGTCCCTAGATCACCATAACAAAATGGCCTTACGGAAAGGAAGAATAGAACAATTCTTAACATGGCACGAAGCATGTTGAAGGCTAAGAATATGCCTAAGGAGTTTTGGGCTGAAGCTGTCTCTTGTGCAGTGTACATATCTAATCGCTCATCAACATCAAGCATCAAGGATCGTACGCCACTAGAAGCATGGAGTGGACATAAGCCTAGCGTGAATCACTTGAAAGTGTTTGGGTGCATTGCTTACAAGCACATCCCGCAACAAGAGAGAAGCAAGCTTGATGATAGAAGTGTCAAACACGTCTTTATTGGCTATAATGCAAACTCAAAGGGCTTCAATTTGTACAACCCAAACAATGGCAAGGTTGTGGTGAGCCGCGATGTAGAGTTCGATGAAGAAGAGGAAGCCATAGCACCAACACAAGATGCAACTCCACCTCCTACACCCACTCCTAATGATCAAGGTGAAAGTTCAAATAAAGGGCCAAGAAGAATGAGAAGTCTTGATGATCTTTATAATGAGACCGAAGAAATAACTCTCGGTTTGCATTGCCTCTTAGCCGACGGCAAGCCATTAAGCTTTGAAGAAGCAACGAAAGAGAGAAGATGGAAACAAGCTATGGATGAGGAAATTAAGTCGATTGAGAAGAATGATACTTGGGAATTAACGAATCTTCCTAAAGGTCATAAAGCTATTGGAGTCAAATGGGTTTACAAGGTGAAGAAGAATGCAAAAGGAGAAGTGGAAAGACACAAAGCAAGGCTTGTTGCAAAAGGTTACAAGCAAAGGCATGCCATTGACTACGAAGAGGTGTTTGCCCCAGTTGCTCGCATGGAGACTATTCGATTACTTATCTCAATGGCGGCTCAAATGAAATGGAGAATCTATCAACTAGATGTGATGTCGGAATTCCTAAATGGTGATCTTGAAGAAGAAGTGTACATTGAGCAACCACTTGGATATGTGGTCAAAGGACATGAGGACCAAGTCTTGAAGTTGAAGAAGGCATTGTATGGATTAAAGCAAGCGCCAAGGGCATGGAATAGTCGCATTGACAAGTACTTTCAAGAGCATGGTTTCGATCGTTGCCTTAATGAATATGCTCTCTATGTGAAAGCTTGTCATAATGGAGACATATTGCTAGTTTGCCTTTATGTGGACGATCTCATCTTCACCGGCAACAATCCAAGATTATTTGAAGAATTCAAGAAGAAGATGTCTCATGAGTTCGAGATGACTGACATAGGGCTCATGTCCTACTATTTGGGCCTGAAGTGAAGCAAATGGAGGAAGGAATTTTTATTTCTCAAGAAAGATATGCGAAAAAAGTATTCAAAAAGTTTAAGATGCATGATTGCAACCCCGTAAACACACCCATGGAGTGTGGAATGAAACTTTCAAAGTTTGAAGAAGGCGAAAAGGAAGATCCCACTTTATTCAAAAGCCTTGTGGGAAGCTTGAGGTACTTGACATGCACAAGACCCGATATTCTTTATGCTGTTGGAGTAGTGAGCCGCTTTATGGAAGTTCCGACAATAACTCATATGAAGGTAGCAAAAAGAATACTTCGGTACTTAAAAGGTACGTTGAAGTATGGATTATTTTATACTTCCTCCAATGACTTCAAGCTTATCGGATATTGTGATAGTGACTTTGCTGGAGATGTTGATGATAGAAAGAGTACTACCGGATTTACATTTTACATGGGTAATTGTGCAATTTCATGGAGTTCAAAGAAACAACCACTTGTTACACTTTCCACATGTGAATCCGAGTATGTAGCGGCAACCACTTGTACTTGCCATGCGATTTGGCTAAGGCGACTATTAAAGGAACTTCACTTGTTTCAAGAAGAAGCAACGAAGATTTACATCGACAATAAGTCTGCTCAAGCACTTGCTAAGAATCCGGTGTACCATGATCGAAGCAAGCATATAGACACAAGATATTATTTCATTAGGGAGTGCATTGCAAGAAAAGAAGTAGAGCTCAAGTACGTGAAGACACATGATCAAGTTGCGGACATCTTCACAAAAGCACTCAAGTTCGAAGACTTTCAAAGATTAAGATCAAGACTCGGGATGAAGAAGAAAAATTCAAATTAAGGGAGAGTGTTAAAAATATGTTTAATTTGAATTTTAGAATTTCTAGAGTTCCCCTTAAAATATCTTATTTTAGAATTATAATGTGATATTTAATAAGTTAGGTGGAAAGTGGTTAGGTGAAAGTGATTAGGTATTCAATAAGTTAGATAGTATTCAATAAGTTAGATAGAAGGTGGTTAGGTATTTAATTTAGATAGAAAGGTGTTAGGTATTTAATAATTTTTAATTCTAGTGTGATCCCAAAACTCCCTATAAATACTCCTTGTACCAAGTGTTTTATGCAAGCCAAAAATATTTAAGTGTTATATCCTTCTCTCTAATTCACTCTTTCTAAATTCTCTCTTCCACCTTCTAACATTGATATCAATAAAAGAGTAAAATTGGAATATATGTAATAAATACTGTCTTAATTTTATAAAATGGTGTTTTAGGTGGAACAAATTTTTTTTAATATATATATATATATATATATATATATATATATATATATATATATATATATATATATATATATATATATATATATATATATGAGATATGCATGATTACTGAGAAAAAAAATGTCACAACTGATACATATACAGAAAAAGGGAAAAAAGAAAAGCAGCAAAATGGTACAATCATTAAAATAGGGTTCACTTTCTCCATTCTATAATTGATGTAATTGCATGGATCATAAATAGAAAAATCTGACATAGAGAGTTCGGTTCACGGTAGGCGAGACACAGAGAGAATCATTTTTTTTCTAGACCGAAACGATAAAGTTGGTGAAATTGGTTAATTTACTCCAAGCCTTGTAACTGGGTTAATTTCTTAAGTGGTCATTTAATTTTGTGATTTGTAACGATTTGGAAACTAAATTTTAATTTGTAACAAAAAAATAATTTATCTATTATTTTGTAACGAAAAAATCATAATAATCGAAAATTGTATTCGCCGACAACAGGCGCGTGATCGGTACGGCAAATCCCAATGACACGTCAAAAATTTTGTCACGTCATATTAGAGTTAATTTCTGTGGTGGCCACTAAACTTTGTGTCTTGTAACGATATAGTCACTAAGCTTCAACTTTGTGCCGTGTAAATTGTAACACCCCGAAAATCACCCTAGAAGAATTGAGTGTCATTAGTGTAATAGTGTGCATGATAATTAGGGTTTACAGAATTGGACCTAAGTGAAAAAGTGGAATGAGGGACTTAATTGAAGAAAAATAAAGTATTGTAGTGGCTGAATTGCACTTTGCATGATTAACTAGTAAATGAAGATTAATTAGTGTAATGGCTGTTAATGAAGTTAATCAAAAGTTAGTGGGATCAGCTGTATGTTAGTGGACTCCATGTGTTAGTGTGTGAGCCAGCCACCTTGTGTAGGGAGAGTGAGAACTTGACACCTCACACTTACATGCAAGCATGAGGTGGATTAGTGAGTAAACCTGTCTTTTGTTCCTTGATTCAGCCATTTAGATCCCTTGATCCGGCCCTCTCTCTCAAAAGTTTACTTTCCTTTTGTCTCTCTCTTTTAATTGTTCTTTGATCATGGAGTCCAAAGAATGGATAGTGATAGTTGAGAAGAAGGGTATTGACTAGAAAGGTATGTAGTATATAGTGTATCTCCTCCATCTTCTTCTAATTCTGATTTTGATGGTTAAAATACGGGTATAGCCTCATGAATTTGTATGTGTTATATATGCATTTGAGTTGAAAGGCCAAGTAGAGCTGGAAAGGGGAAAGAGAAAGTGATATAGAAGAGTAAAGGAAGGAGTGCTCCAAGAGGTTTGGGAACTAACTATTGTCATGTGTGTGTAAATTAGTTTATTATGTGTTAATTGATTGATGATATAGTTGAATATATGATTTATTTGTGTTGAAATTGATGATTGGATATTGATATGAGATGAGTATTGAACCATGGAATTAGCATGTGAATCAGCTCTAACTATTGATTGTGTTAATCTGTCTTTGAAGCCTATACTGATCCCGTGACTTGTTTATAGTGTAAGTTGAGTTTTACAATTCCAAAAGGGGTGAGACCAATTGGATTAGAATCATATGATCCGTGTCTTTAAATGTCCTAGAAATAGCTCTGTCGAGTTGAGGACTCTAAGGTCTTCAAAATTGACCATAACTGTAGATAAAATTCTGTAGGAGGGTTTCTGGAACCAGTTGTGTTGTTTTGACCATAACTCCTTCCTTATAAATCCAATCAACCTGCAAATTGTCCCATTTGAAAGATAAGACATATATGAAGAAATGTTAAGAAGAGACCCTTGCCTAAAATTGAGTGTAAGACATCCGTTTGCACTGTACAAAGTTGTGGTGTGAACCAGTGTCGAAAGTTAGCTTCTGTTTTGCTTAATTTTGTTTGTCACGGTCACAACCAATTCATTGTGACCGTGACCCCTCCCTGTTTTGTCTATTTAGGGCATTTTTCTTCCCGAAATGCACCCGAACTTCACCACGAGTTCCCATGACTTGTCCAATACATAATTATCATTATAAAATGAGTATTTTAAGCATGATGAACTATGTATGCTAATGCATATAAATATGTATGAGTTATGAGTCTTTTAAGCATGATGAATTATGTATGTTAATGTGTAAAATTATATGGGAGCAATGTATAATTTATGTATGGTGAACCATGAATGAGAATGCGTATCACCATGAGTGCGAATGCGAATAATCATGAATGCGAATATGATAAATCATGAATGCGAATGCTATAGTTTTGAATGCGAATATGTATACTATGTGTATAATGAATATGATTATGATTTGTGTTATAAATGAATGCCAATGTCAAGAAGGGAAATCGGGTATGTACTAATTGAATAAGTGGATGATGTATTTGGGTTGATTGCCAAACGTGAGAATGAGATTTGAAGTCTTAATGAGAAGGAAGAAATGGACTGAAAAACATAACCATGTTCACTAAAAAAAAAAAAGGTCAATTAGCGACGGAAATTTCCATCGCTAATTGGACATTTTTCGTCGCTATTAGCTTTTAACGACTCGGCGACTAACAGTCGCTATTAGCTCCGTCGCAAAAAAATTGCGACTAATCTGAAAAATAGTCGCTAAAAATAGCGACGAAAAATTCAGTCGCTAAAAATAAAATTTTGGTCGCTAAATAACTATAATATTAGTCGCATAAATATTTATTAGCGACGGAAAATTCATCGCTATTCCGTCGCTAAAAATATTATATTTTAATATAATTTTTTATTTTATATTACAATTTTTGATTTAATTTTTTATTATTATTATTACATCCAAAATTTAATTTAATTTATGTAAATAATAATTATACAATATTTTCAATATTACTATTAATTTAAAAAATATAATATCAAAAAAGTAAATTAAACTATATAATACTTAAAAAGCACTATAAAAAATACTAATTCAAACTAACAATATATAGAAGTTCACAATATATAGGATAAAGCACAGAAACAATTTCTAATGAGAAAAAACTTGGTTCTCAATTACTCAATAATGAACATGCCAAACTTCTTAAAAAAAGGAGCTAAAATGAACCATTTCATATTTTGGTTTGGTTCAAAAGTTATTTACGATAATCATATAATTATGATAACAAATCAAGTAATTACAATTAACTAATTGAGTAATTATACACACATATACAATGTAGATGTGGCTGTCTCCCTCGACAAAAATGAATGGAACATGGCAGAGGAGCTCTAGCTGCTTAATATGCCAGAATTTAATGACTATGACTTGCTAAGTTGGATTTAGAATTTAATATGCCAGAGTTACGCATTGCTAAACTTCCGCTACCCGCTTTGCTGTCTCTTCTTCTATAAGTTTTAGTTCTGCTTCCTGCTAACGCCTGAGAATAAATGAAATCAAGTTAATCCAGAAAATGGTCACTCATTGCAGAGTGAAAATTGCTGTCCTTTTCAACTTTCCTAAGATCCACACAAAATTAAAACTAAAACAACAAAAGAATTTCGAGCTCCCTTACTTTTTTTCAGAAAATCTCTCTCCAATTATATTAAAAGAAGAAAAGTAAACTGGATCAATTCTTGATCTAAGTTCTAAATCATAAATATGATTATTCATATTAATATTCTTTCATTTCTCCCACATGGGTTTGGTCCATTCTGTATTCATTTACCCATTTCTTTGCATCACTCTACAGCAAAGAAAGAGAAAGAGTTATGGTAATGTGTATTTGTAGTTCTAAAGCCATGCAACTTTCCACACGATCTAAGGGAAATATAAAAGCAAAGAAGAAATCAATGTAATGGACCATACATATAGATGCTACAATTAATTAATTAATTAATTAACTATAAAATATTGTAGAGAGAGGGTGTGTGTAGTGTTCATAGTTGGATAAATAAAGAATAAAGGGAAAAATAGATTCCTAAGTGTCGGCTCCATCTATCTACCATTTAGTTCTGTGCATACAAAAATACAAATGTTCATATTCTTCTTTAATGATGTCTAGCTTTTTCTTTTTTTTTTGGTCACCTAAGAGCTAGCCCAAAGAGGATAAAAAAAAATGAGGATAAATTTGTAATATGCTGATTTTATATGCTTTTGAGCATCAGAGTGAACTTGCATTCTACAAAACTCAACGGAGATTTGAAAGCCCATTTCTATTTCATTAGTTCTACATACACCTATTCATCTTCGGATTTGGATAGAATTTGTACCTTTAAACAGCAATTTTATTATAAAGTAAGACTTTGTGCAATTTTAGCTTGCTTCAATCTTGACAAACATAGATAACCAGATAGTTTAATAAGGTTATTTTTAAAAAATGCAAATGAAAACAAAGCACTGAATGCATACATAATAACGACATACCAAATACACAAGAGAAGAGGAAGGCTGATCCAATGCCAAGGGCGTCACCAACAGCTTTTGTCTCTTGTCTTTGCATCAGAAGGTAAGCCTAGATGGAAAACTATTTAGTGAAAAACAATGTATAAGCGTAAAATAATTTATAATACACTGATAGAATTGTGAATCCAGTTATTTTACAATTCTATTATCAATTATGCCATAAATTCATTAAAATATAACATTCTACCATTTTCAATACAGCATAATTCAATATTACACTTTAAAAAATTCAAATCACTTCTATAAATTCCAAATAAATTAAAAGGGACTAATTCTGCTATCATGAAGAGTGCAGAACAAAAATTATAGATTTTCAGAACAAAAATTATCTAATAATAGATTTTCAGAACAAAAATTATCTAATAACATATTTCTAAAACAAAAATTACATCATAACAGAATTCCAAAAACAGAAATTAGCTGATTATTTTTGTTCATCAGTTTGTTGCCTTCGGTCCACACTCAACAATGTACATTTCCTTGAGTTAAAGAAATAAAATCTAAAAGCCATAAAACTCAATAAACAGCACATAATAGAAAATGCAAACACTTAAAAAACAATGGAAACTTACTCAAAATCGGTACCTTGAGCTCCGATTGGGGGTGGTGGCTGCTGACGAGCGGTGAAGAGGAAAAGGAACACAGAAATTAGGCGGCTGCTGATGACAGGAGAGATGCTGATTGGGGAGACAGGTTTCAAAAGAAAGAGGGAGAAGCAAAGCGAAGACTAATTTGAAAGAAATAGGGAGAGGCAGATAAGGGGTGGCAGCTGTTAATCAGCAAAGACAAGTTTCAAAAGAAAAAGGGAGAGCCAGATCGGTGGATTTTGAAAGAAAGAAGGGGATCCAGATGAGGTGTGGCGGCTGATGAGGGAAGGCGAACTTCGACAGAAAAAGAAGAGGGGCATGGATGAGTGATTTAGGGTTTTGTGGTTTTATATATATATATATATATATATATATATATATATATATATATATATATATATATATTAAATCATTTAATTTTGGATGTTACAATTATTAAATTTTGATTTGAATTTTTTTACTTATGTAATTTCGATTTTAAATATTAATTTGTGTATTTTAATTTAATTATTTAGTCAAAATTATTAATTTAAAACCCAAAAAAAATTATCAATACATATTTTTTAATAAATTTCTTTATTAATATTAATTTTATTTCATCCATCCAATATTTTCATTAAATTTTTAAATAATTGAATAATAAAAAAATATTTTAGACAAATTAAAAATAAAAATAAAATTTATTTTAGATAAATTAAAATTTATGTGTAAAGAAAAATATTAAAAAAAAATTCATAACCATAAGTATATATGCATATTTTTATTAATATTATAATTAATTTTACCGACGAAATAGCGACAAATAATTCCGTCGCTAAATTATTTCGAAAATTTATTTTAAATATGAAAACTTTTTAGCGACAGAATTTTCCCTCGCTATTTAGTCGCTAATTTTAGCGACAAAATTTTCGTCGCTAAACCGTCGCAAAAAAAATCGCTAAAAATACCTCCAAATTTAGCGACTGATATTATCGTCGCTATTTTAGCGACTATTTTTTAGTAGCTAAATTAGTCGCAAAATTTAGCGACGACGCTATTAGTCGCTAAATTAGTCGCAAAAAAAGCGCCAAAAATTGCCGCCAAAAATTAGCGACGGTTTTTTTTTTCCGTCGCTATTTAGTCGCTAAAATTGAAAAAAATAGTTTTTCACGACTAATTTCATATTCCGTCGTAAATCAGTCGCTAATTAGCGACAGAAAAGTTTTCGTCGCTAATATGGGTTTTTTTTTTGTAGTGGTTATGGTGATTTTGCATGGGACACGGTGATAATGAAATTCACTGTGACCGTGAGGTGTGCTTGAGTTCAATTCTGCCTAGTGGATTTTGGTATGTCACGGTGACAATGAAATTCATTGTAACCGTGAGGTACCCAGGAAGGCATTCTGTTTTGCAAAGTGAGAATATGTCACAGTGACAATGAGATTCATTGTGACCGTGACATACCCTCAAGTTGCATTCTGCCGAGAGTTGGGAACATGTCACGGTGACAATGAAATTGATTGTGACAGTGACATGCCCCCAGTTTGCATTCTGTTTTAGACTTCAATATGTCACGATGACAATGAAATTCATTGTGACCGTGACCTACCCTGTTTTAGCAATATATATAACTCTAATGTGTTTGGCCTTTCAAATAGCAAGGCTTTGAGCTGAAATGAAGGACAATATGAGTAAGTATTGTATGTGTGTTAAATGATCTATAAATGCATACAAACATGGTGATTTCTGAATATGATCAGTTATGTGAATATTAAATGTGAAGATTGAATTTGAAAGCATACTGAATATGCAAGTGAAATGTTAACTATGTGCTAATGCAAATGTGTAAAGTGAAAAGTGAATTGAATAATTTGTTAATAACTTAAGCCTGCGAGTCAAGTAGTGGATAGTTAGGCATGCCTATAGGGTCAGGTGCTGCAGTCCCATGCGTTAAATGTGTCTGATTCCATGGGAATCACAATGCGAATAATCCTTGCTGGATTTTATTATATGTGGAATAATGTGAAGTACCAGAAGGTACTAATGTGATGTGAAGTACCATAAGGTACTAATGTGTAAAAGTAGTCTCGAAGAGATTACCGGTACCTGAGAGGTACCGATACAATACCCGTTATCCGCGTCATTGAGTTGCAGGCGAAGCATGTGATAATAACAATAATAATGATATTGTGACCATGAGCTGAGTATTATACTAGTGAGAATGTGAATGTGATATGTTATAATTGTCATGCGATACAGTTATACATGTATGACTCATTAGGAAGAATACATGTGTATGTGCATGAATAATTGTATAAATCAAGCTGTAAATTGCTGAAATAACATTAAGAGAATGCAAAACTATGATTAAGTGCATATCCATTGATTAAAGCAATAAAATAGGCTTATTGACATAAGAGTATATGAATAATCTGCACAAAAAGCATGCAAGTTGTTATGTACCTGAACCTGCTATAAATGTCATGTACTATATGGTTTGTGATTGTAATTGATGGAGATTTGTATTATATGAGTGTTGGTGATGATAATTGATATTGTAAAATGTAAGCTAATACATTATGAGTATAATATGTTGTATCTTGAATGCTATGTTCGGATCAAAAGTAAATAAAGGTATGCATTGTTTGGGTTTGTATTTGTAACATGCTGAAGGTGTTCTTACATTGGTGAGTGCTAATGGCTTTTGAAGTAAATATGTTTATATTTATTTGTATACTCATAGGTAATTATAGAGCTGTATATAAGTGTGTGATTCTCGTAATATTAAGACTTATAGAATCCAAACGAACAACTGCGTAAATATCACATTAAGCAAACAAATATTTGTGTGAGTATTTGGATGGTTACTTATGAGTAATTCCTGATGAGTGTACTATCGACGATGTTAACATGAAATATATGTATATGTGTATATTGCTTGGGTATGTGATTAATAGTAGTAATCACTATGAGTGTTTGTCCATCTTTTGTTGTTCCCCACTAAGCGTTATCGCTTAGCATGGATATTTTATCCATGTAGGTTTTGAAGTTGAGCTTTTGGAAGACAGTTCAGCGTCGCCAACGGCCAACACATTAGGAACCGCTGCAATAGTAGGCTATTTGTAATAGTATAAGATGTGTAAATATAATTGATATGTGCATAAGAACTGGAGTGTTTATAACAAAGATGTTGTATTTTGTAAGTCACAGCTGATGTAAGACTATGAATGTTATGAAATGTAATGTAAGGATTCTCGAAACGTAATCTAGTATTGCATGTTAAAGAAATTTTATTAATCGTGAACTTTGTTTGTAAAACTATTTGATGCGCATGTGTTTGTGTTGTAACACTCCATACACTACAAGAAATTTTACTTTTTGTGACAAATTTTTTAATGACGCATAAAATTTCGTCACTAATTATAACTTACAACGACGAATTTTTTAAAACGTCATTATATTATTTATTACTGTGACAAAATTATTTTACGTCATTTTATGTTTTAATTTTCGTCACTAATAGATTAATTTTGTGACAAAAAATACATTTCGTCATGATTTTTGTAGGAGAGATAATTTTCCACCTTTTTTTTTGGAGGGAAAAAATTTAATGACAAAATAATAGTTTATTGCAACGTATAAAATCGTCACAAAATATTTATTTTTCGTGACGAATTATTTTCGTCATAATTGAATTAATTAGTGATAATAAAATCATTTCGTCACAAATAACGTATCAATATAAAAAAAATTCGAATTAATTAATTTTTTTGAAAAATTTTAGTTTAAAAATAATTTTATTTATGACAAATAAATGTGTCATAAGAAATAAATATACTGTAACGACATACAATTTCGTCAACTTTGATATGTAGGAAAAATTTCCAACCATTTTCTTTTGGAGTGAAAAAATATAACGAAAAAATAACTATTTACGACATATAAATTCGTCATGAAATATTTATTTTTTATGACATAAATTGTTTTTGCCATAATTTAATGAATTAGTGACGGTAAATTATTTCGTCACAATAAAGTTAATTATGATAAATAAATATGTTACAAAAATAAATATATTATGACGAAATACAATTTCGTCATCAATACAATCAATTTATGACAATAATAATTTTTCGTAACAGTTAGTTGTATTGTTAATATATGACCAAGAAATTATGTCATAACAATAATTAAATTTGATGTGGAATGGATTTCGGAATATTTTTTTGGACCGGTTCGACCAGCTGAAAAATCAAAAACTTTGAGAGATTATAACTTTTGACTCAGATTGAGTTATGGGAGCCATTACATGTTAAAACGGAGTGATTTGTACGATCTACAGTTGTTACAGGGAGAAACCTGTAACCGCTTGTAGCAGACGTAAATTAAATCATCTTCTGCTGTTTCGGACCGTTTAAAGTTTTTTGTTCAGAATTTATCGTAATTTTCAATTTATTTTATTTTTAATTACTAAAATTACTTTGTCTTCTATATTTTGACAAAAATAACTAAATTATATAGGTATATGAATATATAGGTATTTTTACTTGTAATTGGAATAGAAAATATTAAGTAAAGAATAAAAAAAATAATAATAATAAATGCACAAATAATTATGACATATAATTTTAGTTATGGGTCTAGAATGAGTGGGGAATTATGAGAAGGAAAATGAAAAGAAGGGAGAGACGAAACGGGGGCAGATCGGGGAAGGCGAGACCGAAAAAGAGAGAGAGAGAGAGAGGGTGAGCGTGATGGCGGAGGCCGCGAAGTGAGGCGACGGTCGACGTTGCCGATCAGGCCGATCTCTCCCTCGTCGTGGCGTCGTTGATCCAGGAGAGCAGGAGGAGACCCGAAGCTTCCTCTGCGTTTTTCGGCGAGCTTCGACGGCAAGAGACCTAAAATCCCAGAATCCCCAATTTTCCCCAATCCCCTAGCACTGGTCCCGCCGCCCCTTGTCGCCGGCGGTGTATAAGGCAGCTAACAACTCCGGTTGCTTCTAATTGTGAGAGGTAAGTTAGATTCACGTAAAACTCGAATAAATTTAAGTGTTTAAAAGTTGTTCTGCTCCTGTATGAGTGTTTTCAATGTTAAAATTATCATCTTTGTTGAGGTTTTTGGCGAGATCAGACAGCGAAAGGAAGAGGAAGGTGAACGTACGATCTAGTTTTCTACCATTAGATGGTTTCCAGTGAAGCTAAACGGATAAAAAAGGTATGTTCCCGTAATCCACTGCAGATTTTGTTAAGTTCAAAGACTTTCTTGTGAATCTTTAAGGTTTATTCCTTTTATTTTGATAACTTCATAACTGGATCGTGTTTTTTTGTTGGCAATGAGGACGATTTCTGTGTTTGTACAGAGAATATCCTTTGTCTTTGTTATCTTTCCATGAACGAGAATATTAGAATATGATTTTGGTACAAGAAAACTTGATGTCTGTAGAATTATAGAGTAGATTTTCTTGATTCTTGATATTTATGCAGATCTGATTGTGCAGAAATTGTGTGTGTGCATAATTGATTTGTATAGATTTGTGAAAGTAATTATATTATAAAGGATATTTGATTTGTGCAATGTGCATGTTGATATTGTGCAAAATATGCAGAAAGTACTGTATATTTGATCTTGTGAAAAATAATATGCAAAAATAAATTCTTGATTCTCTGTTTTAATAGCACTACTAGCAACGTAATTGTCTTTCTGATTTTGTGTCTATTTCAATAGCACTACTATAACAACTTAACTGTCATTCTAATTTTCTGTCTATTTCAAGATATTCTTGCTGAAAAGTATTTAACCTGCAAAGTCTTGGATGTATGGATTTTTAGTGTTTGTTATTAGATGATGGAAAGTTTTGACTCTTATATTTAGTGGGGTTAATTAATCTATTAACTAGGATTATGAGTGAATTTCAATTAAATTTTTGTTTAAAGAAAAACGCAGACTTATGATTTATCTCAGAAATTTTGGTAATTAGCCTCAAGTCTTTTTTTTTTTAATGTAAACAGTGGGATGGCTCATTTTGATTGCAATGTATGAAAAGATGGAAAAGTTTTTTTTGTTTTGTACTGACTACTGATAATATATTTACTCTGCCGACAGTGAGGAAGCCACAATTAAACATAAAATGCTTATGTTTTATTGATTTGTACTTTAAGTTATTAGTGGTTACACCAATCCTGCTTTCTGTACATTACTGTTTAGGATTTATTATATTTGGGTATATGAAATGATGGATAATGTACTGCCATTTGTTAATTTGCCATTTGGTTTTTATTTTCTACATTTTGATTCTAGAAACAGATTTATGTGTAAGTTATCTATTTGACTATTTGGTTGTTTTTTTTTAATTCAAATTGAATTGGGAAATGCAGCGTGATTGTAGCTCCTAAAGTGAATGGAACAGTAAATATATTTTATGTCATGTAAATTTGTTAAATTTATTTATTTTGAGCATATTATTATTAATATTTATATTATTATTAATAATATATTAATATATTTATACTTATAATATATCAATATATTTATAATAATAATAATATTTGTTTTTCTTTTTTTAGGATACACAAGAATCAACTATATTTTTGAAGGTCTACACCAGTGTCAACTTTTCATTATCAGGTTTTTCTCCTTTTTTTTTTTTATCTTATAAATTTATAAGATTCCTTTATATGTTGTAATTATTGTCTTGAAAACTACTTAAATAGTGTGTGAGATTGGACTTAAATTGGAGGATGGGCAAACTTGTGTTGGAGTTTGAATTGAAACGGGGTGAATAAATATATGATTATTTGAAGTGTAAAAATTTTATTCTTTACAGGGGGATAGGCAATATTATAGAGGGAATTCTGTCGAAATTTCGGTAAAATTAAGTGACATTTGTATTTTGATTGAATGAATAGTAGAACTAAATAGCTATATATATATATATATATATATATATATATATATATATATAAGGCAGATGGGTATAGTGAAATGATTAAAAAAAATAATTACCCAAATTTTGCAACAATCTTAAGAGTAGTTTAAGACAATCAATTAATCATACAGTATCGTTGGAACCGTAGTGTGTGTATAGATTAACAGTGTTACATGATTGAGTTTTTTTTTTATCTAATACACGATTTTATTTTTTGTAGGAACAAGATGCAAATTTTGAAGTTTCAACAGATTTTATTTCTGGATTAGGATGTTCAATTGATAGCGATGTTTATGAATTTTCAGGTAACAAGTGTAACTTCTTTTTTATTTACGTCAATGTGATACTTGTGCATTTATTTTTAGCCGATAGTTTTGATGTATTAATATTATACCTTTGTATTTTGTATAATTGAATTGAGTACTGAAATTGGATGATATAAATATATTATAAGGTATGGTGTGTGAGATTGGATCTAAATTGGAGGATGGGCAAACTTGTGTTGGAGTTTGAATTGAAGTGGGGTGAATAAATATATGATTATTTGAAGTGTCAAGATTTTATTGATTACAGGGGGATATGCAATATTATAGGGGGAATCGTAGTGTGTATAAATGAAGGGTGTTACATGAAAATGTATTTTTTTATCTAATATAAGATTTTTTTTTTTTGCAGGAACATGATGCAAATTTTGAAGTTTCAACAGATTTTATTTCTTGATTAGGATGCAAATTTAATTTTTTGTATTAGACAGTATGTTTTTTTTTTAATTAACCTTTTATTTGAATAAATACATTATATTAGATTTTCTTTAAAAATTTAATTGATTGTATGACATTAAATTTAAAATGTGTCATTTTTACTACAATGAATATATGATAAGTATATTTATCATAATTTGTTGACTTATTAGTTCATAAATAACGATATAATATTTATAATTACGATATTAATATTGTAATAAAAAAATATAATTTAATGACAATAAAAAATTGTCACTAAAACTATTTTTTGTGACAATTATTTTTATCCCTATTTATGTCACTAAAATGTAACGTAATATGACGATTTATATTCATCGTTAATACACATTATTTTAATGACGAAATCATTTTTCGTCACTTAAAGTATTAGATTTAGTGACGAAATTAAATATTTTATGACGAAAATTATATTTATTTATGACGATAATTACGTAACCAATACTTAATGGTTTTAATCAGAAGCAGAGTTTCGTCATTAAAAATATTTAATTTCGTGACGAATTTTAAATTTGTCATAAAAATACCAATCTTTAGTGACGATAAACAATATAATGTGACGAAATATAATTTTATTTATGACATAATTTTTGTCATGAAAAGTAAGAACTAAAGATGACGATAATCATTTTCGTCACAAAAAATATACTTACGGTGACAAAAAAGTAAATCGTCACGTAAACTTTAATGTTACGCGCCTACCGTTACGTTCTCTGTGACGATAAAAAATCGTCACCTTATTTTTTCAGCGACGAAAAATGAATTTTTCATGACAATTTTTTGCGTCATAAAAAGTCAAATTTCTTGTAGTGATAGTCACCATAGTAAATCTCTACAGGTGATTAGGGGGTGTTACATAAATCATGCGCCAGTTACCGGCGAGCACAATTTCCGATCATTGTGATTTTTCGTTACAAAATAATAGATAAATTATTTTTTTGTCACAAATTAAAGTTTAGTAACCAAATCGTTACAAGCGAAAAGTTGAGTGACCACCAAAAAAATTAACCCCCTTTAACTTATTTGCAACAACTTTTAACATTTTTTCATTATACTATTCACAAATCACTATTGCTATAGTGAATAATGGCAAAACCAATCATGGAAAAGCTCCTCCTATCCCAAGAAAAACACGTGTAAATGACATTTTCCATCCTTATCTTCTTTTTGATACTTCATCCGTCTCGCTTTAAAATCACTTTAAATATTTTCGAAATTTAAAAAAGAAAAAACAATTTAGATGTATGCACCTAGTTATTATATATTTTATTAAATATTTTTTTTTATCACTCTTTATTTTTAATTAGAATTAAATTAATTACTTGAAAATTAAAAAAATAATATTTTTGTCGATGACTATAGTTTTTTTTATGAAATTAAGATATTCTAATCATATCTTTAATTTTCGTGAAAATAAAAAAAGTTAACGCTTAAATGAAATGGACAGATTATATATTAATATTAATTAATTATAAATTAATTTAGACAAAGAAAAAGAGAGTACTATTGCCCTTTTTAATGCAAATTTGATAAAAAGAAACCAGAAAAAAAGGTTCAATTACTATACTAATTAATGTGCAGAAAGGCACTTCTGGTTAGTAATTGATTGAAAGAGTGATGAAGGGTATAGTAACTAGAAATTGAAAAAGGACACAAATTTTGCAACCAATTTTAATGTGCTAAACGATGACGTATAATTATGAAAAACTAGATAAAATGTTGAGATTTTTTTTTAACTGTCCCTAAAATTGAAGAAGGACCTATTAATTAAAAAAAAAAAGAAGGATCTTTGTTTAAATTTTTTAAGTAGTAGTCTTGTGCAATTAATGGAGACATTACATAGCTTTCTCACATTATTGCTGTCCAATCCTATGCTATCGGATATTATTGCAAAGCCAAAAGAAGCAATGGACAATATCATCAATTAAAGTTGTGCATAATTGCGAGGCCAATTTTTCAGCAGATCAGATGGTGAAAATGGTGCATGCTCAGACCTATCAGCTCATTTTGCTGGATTAGCCCCCCACCAACATTAGACGTTTTGTTCTTCGTGATGTGGAAGGAATGTCTGTTCCTAGATTTATTTTTGTGTAACTTTTGCTGTTTTGTCCCTTCTTTCTTACATTAAAAAAAAATTAAAAAAAAAAAATATGAAAAAGTTATGTGTACTTGGCCTTCAAAAATGACAGAGGTTTCCTTTTATTTAATCAGATATTTTGAATTTATGTTTTGAAAATTTCGTGAACTTTAAATATCTAATTAAGGGTTAAAAAGAACCTCATGTACACCTCTTTGTTTTTTTTTTCTTTTGTTTTTTACAATTAGTAGGGTGTACCTTTTGCCTTTTATATGCTACCAATATTATTGCAAATGCTTTAAAAAAATAGCAACTAGCAAATGGTGCTAGAAAAATCAATTATTTTGTAGGGCAATACCTTCTAATAATTAAAATTACTTGTACGAAACAATGGCCTTATAATCACTTATTTTGTTTACTTTAATGTGCACTGCCCCGCTCCAATTAATTGAAGTTAAGGCTATCCCTTTTTTTTTTTCCCTTAAGGCTTTTATTGTTCAGAATCACAGGCAGGTGCTGCACATGCCTATAGATCACCAGTTTCAAAGACATTAAAGTGATAAGTTAGAGATTTTTCAAGCAATATATAACACGGCGATTGCTCAACGGAATATTGCCCCAAGTGTATTAGCCGAACGTTCTCACCATGGAAAGTGTAAATGTTGCACTATCATCAGAAGAAAACCAAATGAAAGAACTAGAGAAATTCATCTCAACCCTTCCTCAAGAAAGTAGCTGGAAAACTTCAGAAAATTTATTCAAATACCAAGGATGTTACGTTGGCTCTACCCAGATTACATAAAACGGATCATATTGTTTCATAAAAACTTCACACCTCAGCCTACCGACATTCTCCTGTGCACCATTCCAAAATCTGGAACCACATGGCTTAAGGCCCTGTCGTTTGCCATCGTGACAAGAACCCGATATACTGACAGTGACTCTAATTCCGCCACAAACCCTCTACTCACCAAGTTGTCACATGAAATTGTGCCTTTCCTGGATTTTTCTTATTTCGTTGGTTAGTCGAGATCCTGAAAATCCATTAATTTGTACCCATGTTCCTTTCACTTCCTTGCCAGAATCCGGGTTGATTTCACCCATGGTCACTCAACTTATCACTTATCGCGCAAAAGTAACCGATTTTTTTTCCTACTTAAATGTCACTGAACTTTTAACATTATTGCACAAAAGTCATATTGACCGGAATCCGCCGACGACTCTTGCCGGATTGATAAGTTCAACAAATGCTACATTTAAATTAATTTCACTCACGGTCACTAGATTTATCATTTATCTCGCAAAAGTAATTAATTTTTTTTTTCAACTTAAATGTTACTAAACTTTTAACATTTTTGCAAAAAAGTCATCAATCAGGCAAGGGTCGTCGCCGGATTCCGGTCAATATGACTTTTGTGCAATAATGTTAAAAGTTCAGTGACATTTAAGTAAGAAAAAAAAAAGTCGGTTACTTTTACGCGTGATAAGTTGAGTGTTGAAGTCAAATATTGCGGCTAGAAAAAAATGGTAGGCAGGTAGGAAAAGAAAGAAAAGAAAAAGAAAAAGGAAATCTACAAATCCCACATCGGGATTTTAGCAAAAGGATAGGGCTTTTGTTAACTATAAATATAGCCCCTTAGTTTTAGGTTTAATCATCCGTTGATTGCTTAGCTTGTCAATTAGTTAAGCATATTTCTTCTCTCTTGTATTATTTCACAGTTCAGTTTTAGTGAAATAATATTCTTAGTCCCGAGGACGTAGGCAATATTGGCCGAACCTCGTTAAATCTTTTATTCCTTATTATTTCTATTTTAGCTGCGGTTTTGCTCTAATCCGGTCCTCATTTTTACAACAAGTGGTATCAGAGCTGAGGTTTTGTCTTAGTATGCTCTGTGGTTGCAGCATAGACTGATCTTCCACATCAGAAAAGATATTTCCTTGGGTACTATTCACGTATACGATACTGTTCACGTATACGGATACTATTCACGTATACGGTCACTGTTCATCTATACAGTTACTATTCACGTATACGGTTACTATTTATGTGAAATAGTGAGAGCTGATTTTTGAGCAGAAAAGTTCGTGATAGAAGCAATGGCGGCAAAATATGAGATCGAGAAATTCAACGGGAGTAATTTCTCACTGTGGAAATTAATGATGAAGGCTATCTTGAGAAAAGATAATTGCCTAGCGGCTATAAGTCAAAGGCCGGCTGATTTCACAGATGATAATAAGTGGAACGAGATGGATGGAAATGCTATGGCAAATCTTCATCTGGCATTAGCAGATGGGGTGTTGTCAAGCATAGAAGAGAAGAAGACGGCAAAAGAGATCTGGGATCATCTCGCCAAATTGTATGAAGCCAAGTCACTCCACAACAAAATATTTTTGAAGAGAAAACTTTATACTCTTCGCATGTCAGAATCCACTTCAGTGACGGAGCACATAAACACTTTAAATACTCTATTTTCTCAACTCACATCTTTGAGTTATAAAATAGAGGCAAATGAACGTGCTGAACTTCTACTTCAAAGTCTGCCTGATTCGTATGATCAACTCGTCATTAACTTGACAACCAATGTCCAAACAGACAATCTAGTTTTCGATGATATTGCAACTGCAATTCTAGAGGAAGAAAATCGGCGCAAAAACAAGGAAAACAGATTGGCAAGTTCTCAACAAGCAGAGGCATTGACAGTGATGAGAGGGAGATCAACAGAACGTGGCTCAAGTGAAAGCCAAAGTCAAGGTAGATCGAAATCAAGGAGTAAGAAGATCTTGAAATGCTACCACTGTGGCAAAAGGGGTCACTTGAAGAAGGACTGTTGGAATTTGAACAAAAGAAATTCCGATTCGCAAGGAAATGTGGCTAGTACCTCAGATGATGGACATGCTCTATCATGTGAAGCAGCAACAACTTATGAAGGCAGGAAGAGATTTGCTGATGTCTGGATCTTGGATTCGGGAGCTACATTTCATATGACTGCTCGAAGAGAATGGTTCGATCATTATGAACCTATCTCAGGAGAACCAGTGTACAGCTACAATGATCATGCCTTAAAGATCGTTGGCATTGGATCCATCAAATTAAAGATGTATGATGGTACAGTTCACACTATTCAGGAAGTGTGACATGTGGAAGGGCTGAAAAAGAATTTATTGTCTCTCGGAAGATTGGATGATCTTGGATGCAAGTTCAGTGGTGAGAAAGGAACTATAAAAATATCAAAAGGAGCGCTTGTACTAATGAAGGGAGAAAAGATGGCTGCCAACTTATACATATTGAAGGGAGAGACTTTGCAAGAAGCAGAAGCATCAGTTGCTTCAAATAGTCCAAGTGAAAGCTCTGCAATGATGTGGCATCAGAAACTTGGGCATATTTCTGAACAAGGAATTAAAATACTTGTGAAGCAAAATCTACTTCCAGGACTCACTAAGGTGTCCTTACCTTTTTGTGAGTATTGTGTTACAAGTAAGCAGCACAGATTGAAGTTCAACACATCTAATTCTAGAAGCAAATCTATTCTAGAATTGGTTCACTCTGATGTGTGGCAAGCACCAATTTCATCCTTAGGAGGAGCAAGGTTCTTTGTGTCATTCATTGATGATTACTCCAGGAGATGTTGGGTGTATCCTATCAAGAGGAAGGCAGATGTGTTTCTAGTCTTCAAAATATTCAAAGCGCGGGTAGAACTTGAATCTGGAAAAAAGATCAAGTGTTTGAGGACTGATAATGGAAGAGAATATACAAGCAATGAGTTTGTAGATTTTTGCAATCAGGAAGGCATCAAGCGACAGTTCACTGTAGCATATACTCCTCAACAAAATGGGGTGGCAGAGCGGATGAACAGAACTCTGTTAGAAAGAATAAGAGCAATGTTGGGAGCTGCAGGCTTAGACAAAAGGTTTTGGGCAGAAGCAGTCAACACCGCTTGTTATGTGATAAATCGGGTTCCTTCAACTGCAATTGAGTTGAAAACACCGATGGAGATGTGGATTGGCAAAATAACTGATTATTCAAACCTCCATATATTTGGAAGTCCGGTGTACGTGATGTACAATTCTCAGGAAACTACAAAGCTAGATTCAAAATCTAGAAAATGTTTATTTCTAGGTTATACTGACGGAGTAAAGGGGTATCGCCTGTGGGATCCCACTGCCCATAAGGTTGTAGTCAGTAGAGATGTGATCTTTGTGGAAGATAAGATAAAAGAAGCAAATGATAGCACGGTGAATGGAAGTTCAGAGACGATGACTATACAAGCGGAAAAGGAATCCAAACAAGAAAATTCTTCTGATGATGAACCAGAGCACGAGGATCATGTACCAGAGGAGTCCCAACCAGTTGAATCTCAAGTACCCGAGATTCGTCGATCAAGCCGATTAACAAAACAACCAGGTTGGCACTCAGATTATATTATGGAGAGCAATGTTGCATATTGCCTTCTAACAGAGGATGGAGAGCCATCGACTTTTCAAGAAGCAATGAGTAGCTCAGATGCATCTCAGTGGATGGCAGCAATGCAAGAAGAAATTGAAGCTCTTCATAAAAATAAAACTTGGGAACTTGTTTCGCTACCACAAGGAAGAAAGTCCATTGGAAATAAATGGGTTTATAAGATCAAGCATAATAGTGATGATCAAGTGGAGCGGTATCGTGCTAGACTGGTGGTCAAAAGATATGCTTAGAAAGAAGGAATTGATTTCAATGAGATTTTTTCCCCGGTGGTCAGACTTACAACAATCAGAGTAATTCTGTCAATATCTGCTATATTTGACTTATATCTGGAGCACTTAGATGTCAAAACTGCTTTTCTCCATGGAGATCTTGAAGAAGAAATTTATATGCTCCAGCCAGAAGGTTTTGAAGAAAAAGGAAAGGAGAACTTGGTTTGCAGGTTGAACAAATCTCTGTACGGTCTAAAACAGGTGCCAAGGTGTTGGTACAAGAGATTTGATTCTTTCATTTTGAGCCTTGGATACAGCAGGCTAAATGCAGACCCTTGTGCATATTTCAAGAGGTTTGGTGAAAATGATGTCATTATCTTGCTGTTGTATGTAGACGATATGTTGGTAGCAGGCCCCAACAAAGATCACATCAAGGAGTTAAAGGCTCAGTTGGCTAGAGAATTTGATATGAAGGACTTAGGACCAGCAAACAAGATTCTAGGGATGCAAATTCACCGAGACAAAAATAATAGGAAGATTTGGCTTTCTCAAAAGAATTATTTGAAGAAAATCTTGCGATGTTTCAACATGCAAGATTGTAAGCCAATTTCTACCCCACTTCCTGTTAATTTTAAGTTATCCTCAAAGATGAGTCCTAGCAATGAAGAAGAGAGGACGGAGATGTCTCGAGTACCGTGTGCATCAGCAGTGGGGAGTTTAATGTTCGCTATGATTTGTACAAGACCGAAAATTGCACATGCAGTGGGAGCAGTTAGTCGATACATGGCGAATCCTGGTGGAGAGCATTGGAATACAATAAAAAGGGTCCTTAGATACATTAAAGGGACCGCAGATGTTGCATTGTGTTATGGAGGATCAGACTTTATTGTCAGAGGATATGTTGACTCTGATTATGCTGGAGATTTGGATAAAAGTAAATCCACTACAGGATATGTGTTTACACTTGCTGGAGGAGCTGTAAGCTGGGTTTCAAAACTGCAATCAGTTGTGGCTACGTTAACAACAGAAGCAGAATATATGGTAGCTGCACAGGCCAGTAAAGAAGTTGTATGGTTGAAATTGTTATTGGAGGAACTCGGGCATAAAAGAGAGAATGTTTCTCTATTTTGTGACAGTCAGAGTATTTTGCATCTTGCAAAGAATCCAGCATTTCATTCCAGGACAAAACACATTCGGGTTCAGTATCACTTCGTTCGTGAGAAAGTGGAAGAAGGAACCGTGGATATGCAGAAAATCCATACTACAGACAATATAACAGATTTTATGACGAAAGCAGTTAACACTGACAAGTTTATTTGGTGTCGATCTTCCAGCGGCCTGATAGATACACAAGCAACAGGATTTGAAAGAGAGAAAGAATGGTGTGAAGATATGATTGATACTCAATCAAATCTTCAAGTGGGAGATTGTTGAAGTCAAATATTACGGCTAGAAAAAAATGGTAGGCAGGTAGGAAAAGAAAGAAAAGAAAAAGAAAAAAGAAAAAGAAAAAGGAAATCTATAAATCCCACATCGGGATTTTAGCAAAAGGATAGGGCTTTTGTTAACTATAAATATAGCCCCTTAGTTTTAGGTTTAATCATCACTTGATTGCTTAGCTTGTCAATTAGTTAAGCATATTTCTTCTCTCTTGTATTATTTCACAGTTCAGTTTTAGTGAAATAATATTCTTAGTCCCGAGGACGTAGGCAATATTGGCTGAATCTCGTTAAATCTTTTGTTCCTTATTATTTCTATTTTAGCTGCGGTTTTGCTCTAATCCGGTCCTTATTTTTACAACATTGAGTGACCATAAGTGAAATTGACCCCCAGAATCCTTCCTGAACTCCAACTGTAAGATCATTTATTTGTTAAGGGATCCAAAGGATGTTCTAGTATCGCTATGGCAATTCACTAATAAGAATTTTCATGAGAAAGTAATTCCATTCCAGGAGGCATATGAGAAATTTTGCAATGGAGTCTCAATTTATGGGCCTTATTAGGATAACGTTTTAGGATATTGGAAAGCAAGCTTGGAATTTCCTAAAAAAGTATTATTTCTAAAATATGAAGACCTGAAGAAAGATCCTTGCTTCAACGTGAAGCAAATGGCTGACTTCATGGGCTACCCTTTCTCCGAGGAGGAAGAGAAACAAGGAACAATTGAAAAGGTTGTTGAGCTGTGTAGTTTTGAGAATTTGAGCAACTTGGAGGTGATTAAGTGCAAAGACAAAAGCAGTAGGGTCTTTGAAGGAGTTGATAATAGTGCTTTTTTCAGGAAAGGTAAACCTGGTGACTGGAAGAATCATATGACGGATGAGATGGCAGAGAGACTTGACAAAATCATTCAACAGCACCTTGAGGGTTCTGGATTATATATCTGAGTTCAGAATGATATATTGCCGTATGTTTTGTTTGAAGCCATAATTTTTATTTATATCTTATATATAATAATGATGTTTGGTGTTGTTATTTTAGTTCAGATTGATATACTGCAGCATGTTGCAGTTGCTTTTTTTGAAGCCATAATTTCTACATTTTTATCTTAAAATAAATATGTTTGATGTTGTTATTTGAATTCCAAATTTATAATAATAAAATTTTTTATTGTTGATCTTTTCTTTAGTGATTAATCTAAGCAAAACTTTGCGATTTAATTAATAGTTTTGTAACAAAACACAATGGAAAAATATTTTTCATATATTTCTCAAGCATTAAGGGATATATATATATATATATATATATAGTGCTAACATATATGAAAACTAAATCAATTAGCCTAATTAGGAATATATTATATAAGGTAAACTAATCAACTAAATATGAATATACAATACATTTTTTATTCCGTAATACTCAACTCAAGTTGTAGCATAGTTATTAATCATGTCCAACTTGTTAAACAGATATTCCACTCGATGTTCATTTAGTAATTTTATAAACAGATCACCTAATTATTTGCATATCTTCATGTATTCACTCGAGGTCCATTGAGTGATTTTATAAACAGATCATCTAATTGTTCTCTTATCCTCACATATTCAATTGAAATAACATTGTCTTGGATATTTTCATTTATAAAGTGACAATAAATTTTAATATATTTAGTCAGTTCATGATATACTGGATTAAAAACGATATACAAATCAACCTGATTATCACACTATAGTTTTACTCACTACAGGAAAATCGGAGAATAGAATCGGAAAATAGAGATGAAAATATACCGTCTCTATTTGGTCGGTCTATAAATTTAGAGAAGGAATATTTTCGTATCTAATTTTGTAGACGAAAATCAGGTTTCCGTCTCTAAAAATAGAGATAAAAATATAATTTATGTCTCTAAATTTAGAGATGGAAATTATATTTTCGTCTCTAAAATTAGAGATGAAAATATACTTTCCGTCTATATTTTTTGAAGGTTTTTTTTTTAAATACATAAAATAATATTAAAATTATAATTACCAAAATTTCTATAATGAAACAAGTATTTAAAAATCAATAAATAGATTTAATAAAAATATAATTAATATTAATATATATATAATTTAGTAATACTACAAATAAACATACGTGAACAAATTATAACTAAGTTGGATGTGAATGTGGACGATCAACCGACGGTACTTGTGTATCATTAGGTAATCTTCGGCTAATGAAATCCTCTAATCTATTAATACTGTTCATTAATATGTCGACCTTACTGCGAAGCTCAATAAGCTCATTAATAGTTGCCGCAAGTCTACTAGCCGTAGCCGTAAAGAATGAGAAGGCATGTGAATAGCAAGTATTCGCATAGGAGCCCAAACCGAAGGCTCGTCCACGGTGGTCCTTACTGCCAGCTATGTCATAAAATACCCAACCATGGTCCACATTATCGCCATCTACTTGCTGATTTTGAAGTCTCTCCAGTGCCCGCTCCTGTAATAAAAATTATTCGGATGTTATTTAGTACTAAAATAAAATTAAGAAATTATAACAAAATAAATAATAAATTGCGAAATTAATATACATGAATTTGTCTAACTCGGTCGCTGACGAACATCACACTGTCATGATTCCGCGCATGTGTATGCAAAAACAACTCATGAGGATTAGGCCTTCTGCCCAAATTAAACTCCTGTAAACAACTTATAAGTTAACAACATTTGGACAGAATTATCCTTAAATTTGTAACAAACCTAATGTATAAAAGCCAAAAAACACTTATATGTATTACTATTTTATTGCCAACCTAAATATATTTTATTTTTAAAATTAAAATGCTCAAAATTCTGTAAAAAATCGGACAAAATTTCCCTTGTAAGGGTCTCTATCCCCCTGTTAAATAATAGCAAATTTTATACTTCTATAAAATACCCACACATCTTAACTCCACAAAAAAACCAATGCAATTTCAAATTTTTCCATCTCCCTCAATTATTCAAATCGAAAGGCATATTCACTGTTGAATTTGCCCTTTTAATTCATACATTGTCCAAAATAATATTATAATATCCAATTCCATCATCCATGTATATATTTACCATAAATTTCAACATCCAAAAAAAATTTATATTTTTAGTATAAATTTTAATTATAACAACATATATGTAATACACACTTGCAAAAAAATTTAAACGTATTACAAATTTAAATAAGACTACATATAATAATAAATACATCACAAAGTTAATAATATTTTAACTATAATAACAATATATACAATACAAATATTTTAAAAAAAAAATTACATACACATATATCACACATATTTAAAATAATAATACATATAATTTTAACAAACATGCCATAAAAAATTATATCAACATAATAACAATAGAAGATATATACAACAAAATAATAAATATACACAAATTAAATCCCAAAATAAAACATTAACAATATGCCACAATTTCAAAAATAATATGTTAATATAATAAACATTTTAATACAATATAATTGATGGATGAAAATTGTAACAAATATAATTTAATTAGAGGTAATATTAAATAATGGTACCTACCTCTTGTTACGCAGAGATTCATTGCGAAAACGTCTACAAGGTTTCCGTTTGTTTTTGGTTACTGGCCTGACTTTTATCCATATGCGGGATAACAACAGTTATTCCACAATTTAAAAGCTCCTAAAAGATTAAAACAAAAACAAGCGTGAGTGGGAACGAGCAGCCTTGCGGCGTATACGTTTTCTCGTTACCAAATACTGAGATCTCCTCTCTATTATAGAGATCCTAAAAGCTAGAAACTTAACTCTAGTTTAATTCAAACTCTTTCTGAGATATGATTTGGTAATTTTAATCAGATTGAATTACTTAATCCTATTTGAATTGGACCTTTATCCAAATTAGAGTCATGGGCGTACCCAAACTCTATCATCTCCCACTCGCACATGATGGAACACATTCCAGTCTTAATCTTCAGTTATACTGGCAAATAGATTGTATGACCAGTATATCTCGAGAGCACTAGTGCTATACACCTGTTAGGGATATATAGCGTCTCGAAAGATAAGATCCTCTTTTCACGTATGCCTAACCCTAAATTGTCTTCTCACATTCATTGTTTTAACTCATGATCTCATAAAACAATTTTGGTGTTCACTATTATATCTCTACTCATAGAAACTATAATAGGCATGCCGGTGAACCACGAAACATTATGAAAGTTATTGAAAGGCAATCTTTCCCTCTTACTGTATGCCATCCATCATGATTCAACTCGCTTTTCTAGTTAAATCCTCCAGACCTAAATTTTTTTCGGACCTCTTGAAAACTAACTAAGCTAGCCGCATTGAACCATAATTCAGGGATAAGTTAAGGGTTCTAAGGGTTAAAATATAAATAGTAGGGAAAGTTGAGATCATTAATATTATTAAATTCCCATCCTTGTGGTCACATAAGCACACACGGTATAAAACATGTGTTATGGTGTTCTTTCCTTCCCTTAAAGGAGCGCATGTCTTACATTTCGATAATATGTATATTAAATACCATACATAAGCGTAAGATTGCGATGCACCGAAACACCCAACTTTATTCCGCTTACTTAAGGACTACTTTTGACTTTTTAGATAGAACATTGTAGTTACATATAACTGACCATCGGATTCCATACAATCCTTATTTTGGATCTCAATTCAAAGCATACAACTTTATATATGTCTTTATCTCGCACCTTAACAAGACTCATCTTATAATTTCTATAAGGCAGCACTTTTATTTTGAACAGGCTCTCGAGCATTCTCATATGTTCAAAAATCGCCTCATCTTAGTTTTTGCCAACTCATTGACAAAATTAAGGTAAACACCCTTGTGAGTGGGCTACTTCTCTGTCCGACATGCTCAATCTCATATCAATAATAGTAAATGTTTACGCATAAATATTTACACTCATGTATTGCCAACAATAAACTTTAGTTATTATTCGCAAATAATAACGCTAAGAGATTATATAAAATATAACAGTACTAATTAAATTTTATGCAAACCTCGAAATCTAATGTGTTTTTCAAAATACATCTCTCATTACAGGTTTACTTAATGGATCTGCATGCGTAGAAACATACTGTAAGTTCACTTCTCCTCGTGCAGTAATATTTCTCATGTATTAATACTTAATATCGATATGCTTAGCTCTACTATAAACTATCAACGACTGACTGTCACTATAAATTGTCACTGATACCTTTGAGGCAGTTACTCTTAAATGGCTCACAAACCATTTTAGCTAAACTGTCTCCTATATTGTAATTGAGGAAGTGACAAATTCAACTTTTACTATTGATAGGGCTACACAGACTTAATTATTATTACTCTACGAGATGGCACTCTTGCCAAAGAAGAATATGAAACCTGAAGTGAATTTTCTCTCATCCACATCTCCTACCCAATCAACGTTTTTGCATTCTCTCAATGCAAATCATTTACTTGATAATAGAGAGTATAGTATGCAATACCTTTAAGGTATATAAGTATCCTTTCAATTGCTTCCAATGTGTTTTTCCCGGGTTATATTGATATCTATTTGCCATGCCCATTGCATAGTATATATCATGTTTTGTATACAACACTGCATACATAAGACTACCCACGACACTGGCATATGGAATGTTCCTCATACATTCATTTCTTTTGGTTTTTTAGGACACACATCTTTGCTAAGAAACTGATTCTTGGCAATCGGGTAATCTATGAGTTTGTAGTTTTTGCATATTAAATCTCTTAAGGTCTTTGTTGATACATTTCTCTCAAGAAATAGACAACAATCTTCTCAAATAATCTCTTGAAATCTTAACTTCAAGAATGTAATATGCATGACCCATTTGTCTCAAAATTGGATGATAACCAATCTTTAATTTCATTTACGTACCATTTATCATTTTTAACTTTAAGTATGTCATGTACATACAATGCCAAAATGACAAATTCATTTTTGGAGCTTTTACTATAAACACAATGATCTTCATTAATCATATTGAACACATTTGACATGATTGTATGATGAAGTTTCAAGGACCATTGTGTTGAAGACTATTTGAAGCCAAAGATTAAACTCATCAATCAGCAAACCTTATATTTGCTGCCTTTTTCAATGAAACATATAGATTGTTCCATCCAATTCTCCACTGAGAAAAGCAGTCTTTCCATCCATTTGATGAAATTCTAAGTCCAAACTTGCCACTATGGCCAGAATTAACCTTATGTACGTAAATCTTACAATAGATGATAAAGTCTTCTCATAGTCAATCTCTTTCTGTTGTGTAAACTCCTTAACGACTAGTCGACTCTTGTATCTTTTGATACTTCTATCAGCCTTTCGCTTTACTTTGAGAATATATTTATTCTCAATTTGTGTCCTTCCAGTAGATCAATCAGTTCTTAAATATAATTTGATCTCATGGATTCCATTTCTTCTTCTATTGCTTTAATCCATTTTTTTCTTATATGGGCATAAAAAAACCTTTTGAATATTTTTATGCTCTTTCTTTGTCTTATGGGGTAACTAAAAAGGGCCTCGTTCAAGCCTTCGAATTTTAAATTATCGGCATGGAACACTTACCCTTTTAGATTTTTGCAGTTCTGAATCTTGATAAATATATCTCATATATTTATCGTGATTCACAATGCTCCCACTAGTACCATGTTCTATACTCCCACTAGAGTAGGATTACTATATTCTTTACTCTCGCTGGAATTAAGAATACTCCCACTAGAATCAGGTCTCGAACATCCAGATCGTTTGAAGGATGAGGATCTTAACCTTTTTTTTCTAACTCCCTCCCACTCGGATGGAGTGATCCTGATGGTTTCTCTTTCTGAGATTAATAGAAAGTGAAATCTCAATTCACTTCGCCCAACTTAGGAAATTTATTCTCTAAGAATATGATAACTCATGATCTGAATTCTATCACAGTGCCATTTTTTTACTAACCCACGAAAATGTATCCTTTTGATACTTCAGAATATCTCATATAGATACTCTTTTTGCCTCTTGATCTCAAATTTTACCAAATTGAGGTATCATGAATGTAAGCATTATAACCCAAAGGCTGTAAATGGCTTAAGTCAGCTTGTGACCAGTTCACAACTCATAAGTTGTGGTAATGACATATTTGGAGGGTATACAGTTCAGAACATATGTGGCAATTAATAAAGCATCTCTCTAATATGAGATAGGCAAATTTGCCTCTACCATCATAGATCTAACCATATATAGGAGAGTCTTATTTCTCCTTTCCTCAACACGGTTTTGTTGTGGATTTCTAGGAGTGAACAACTGATGTTCAATCCTTTTTCATCACATGAAGCTTTAAATTTATCTGTAAGATATTACCGATCTCTGTCAGTTCTTAAAACTTTGATCTTTTTATCTAATTGATTCTCAACTAAACTCAAAAAAGTCTTGAAGCAACACAATGCTTCTGACTTGTGAGAAATCAAATAGATTTGACTACACCTAGTACAGTCATATATAAATGTGATAAAATAGTAGGCCCCATGCCTTACCCTCTCATTCATTTGACCACATATGTCATAATGGACTAACTGCAATGGAATTTTGGCTCAAGTACTTTTTCCGAATGATTTTTTAACTAGTTTTTCCTTTTAGGAAATACTTTCGTGTAGACAATTTAAACTTATTTAAATCGCCTACTAAACCTTCTTTGACTAACAGAATCATTCGGTTTTATCCAATATGGTTTAATATAGCATGCCATAATTTCACATTATTCTCATAACAATGTGAAAAATAAGAAATTAAAGGAAAATAGTCATGGTCCACATCCATAACCAGAACCATAATAGAAATCATTCAAGCATAAGCATATACTACAAATTTCAATAAAGCAAGAATAAAACCTATATTTCATAACAAATGTATCTTGATCTCTTGTTACACGGTCCATTGGTTCTAAATCTATCACCCATAAAGGATGAAATTCAGAACTAGATACATAAATTTCACTCACTCTTGAGTCAAAATAGTGTATCTTTATAGGCACAATGTAGTCTCTTTGCATAGTATCCTTTTAGGCAATTGAAACATTTCACTCTTGAATTGTTTATCTCATTTTTGCCTTAGGACCTTTTGTAATTCTATTCCTTTTACTTTTTTAGGCTCTCGAGCCTTTTCCTTATCCCTACTTTTAAAGCTTTTCTTGTTGTTCTAATGAGAACTCATTCTATTAGAACAGGACTATGCCATATGCACTATGGTATTGACCTTAATTGCTACCATACGGTCCCTTTTTCAGCTCCATATGACAAGCAATATCCTCAAATGTTTTTATGTTGTCCATATGAGTTAGTTGCATCTTTATATACTCCCAACTCTTCGGTAAGGAACGGATAACAGTTTGGACCTACTGCTCATCAGTCAATTTATGACCAAACTCACTAAGCTCATTTATTCTTTTTCATCTCTCTTAGATGTTTCCGCATCGAATAATCAGACTTTTTCTGATATATACCAACTTTGATCGTCAATGATCGGAGCTTATTTAGAGTTACATCTCTGAACTTCTCCTGCAAATCGATCCACAGATCCATTGCATTTTGATATTTGCGGAATTTCTTAGTGATATCATCTTCTATCGCACTTAGGAAGATGATATAAGCAGTGAAATTTTGCTTTTTTTCATGCCACACAGGCATCTCGGTCCCTCCTATGCTGGGCTATAGTGCCATCCTCAGGTTCAGCCATAACCGAATTTTAGGATTCAATAGCCTCTTGCTCTTCAAGCACATACTGGATATTCATATTCCAGATTTCATAATTGTTAGCTTTTAGCTTCACATCTTTATTGAGCTTGATGACAATTGACTTGGAAGCAGCATCCATTAGGATCCTCTGATCTCAAATAGAACAATATTGCGCATATTTAAGGGAGATAAGGTAACACATGCAATTTACTATACATCTAAAATAATAACCTAGTAAAATTTTCTATTAGGCTCAAATTCGAAAAGGCTACTTATAGCATCCAATTACCCTCTAAGTCCTAATATCCAACTTTACAGGTTAAAATTTCATACATAATAAATCTGAATTATTGGATTATTAAGTTCTCAAATTTATGAGGGGATTTTATTCAGCATTTATTTAATAAACATACAATCATTTTACTTATAAAATATTGTAAGGCAATTAACAATTAAGATAAACACATTTATTATAAAGTTAAATGCCATCATAATAAATAAACACATTTATTTAACTAATAAATAAAATCCAATAATCCCAAAAATAAGACACTCATGTTAAATAACAATAGGAAACATAAATCCTATTTTAATAACAACAAACACCAACTCAAATTAACACTTATGTCAACTATTGTTGAAATCCAGATTTCATAAAATCTTTTTAGTTATTAGGATTATTTCTTTGACCGATTTTATCAATTCATCAAGTAACTCATAAGTCAATTGATGAAGCCATGGACAATACACGCTCCGTCCATTTCTCAATACCATTATAGATTTTTAGCGTTACTTCTCAACACTTGCCCTTTTTTGGTAACTCTGACAAAAATTTCATTTCTATACTCAGACCACCAGTACAAATGCACTCTTACATTTGTTCTCACACATTTACTTCATGATGCACTATTGCATCAATGTCATCAGCTCAAATCTTCTTTCGTATTCTCATGTTACTTATTGATTGCACTCTTGCATTTTTCAAAGCAACCTATGGGTAATTTAAGGAAGAACTAGTGTTCTTATTTAATATTTCTATAACATATTACAGAAAAATTTATACGCTCATATATAAATTCACATGATTGAAACACATTTCAATCAATAAGTAAGGACAGATTATCAAAAATTTTTTAAAATATTTTTAAAAAATAATCGAATGCAGAAAATACTTTTTCTACAATTTTTAATATTTTATTTTGAAATTAAATACATTTAAATATCAAAAAATACACAATTTATTTTCTGGTCATTAAAAAATTTTGACAAAATGACCAAAAAATCAGAAATAATTTGAAAAAATTATTTGACAAAAATCAGAGCTAAAAAGGTGATCGGAGGATGCCGTACGCTCCATCATGAGCAGATGAGGGGGAGGAAGATGCGCACACATGCCTTCACGCGCCACACATGCATCCTCCCACTTGGCCAGCAACGTGTCACAACCACAGTGTGCCACGTATCGATCTTCTACTGGTCCACCTGGTGCCCACGTGGCATGCCGGTACATGTCACTGCTACATGGCAAGACACGTGTCATCCACGTGGTAGTGTCTCATTGGTCCACGTGTTAATGATGCCACATCATCACTGACAAATAACATGACACGTGTTAAGTCCTCATTTGTCTACGTGTCTCGCCCTGATTGGGACACGTGTCACCCTGTTGACACGTGGCATGACCTCAGTCATCCACGTGTCAGACCTTGCCATATACCACTTGGCATGGCCTCTGCCATCCACGTGGTGCTCAACCATTGGGCCACATGTCAGCGTGATGCATCATTACTGACATGTGGCATCGCGCATGTGAGCCACCGCCCACACACCAAGCGTATGGTGGCACGTGTAGTGCACGCGCTAGCTTCCCGACCGATTCTGACGCTCCGGTTCTGGCCGGTGGGGGGTTTCCAGGGTCTGTGAATCCAATGGTGAGGTCAAAAATTAAAAATCCCGACTTTTAGTAAGCTGTTTTGAACACTTATGTTCGTCCCCTTGGGTTTCGGTGTACACATACACGAAATTGAGCCAAAATATACACGCATATATATTTTTTACACAAAAATTAAATTTTTATTATGTTCAATGCATCCCAAATCTAATAATTTTACACATAAAATTTTAGATCTATTTAGCCACATCCAATAATGCAAAAAATAACAGCTCTGATTCCAATGATGGATAAAAATTATAACAAATATAATTTAATTGGAGGTAACATTAAATAATGGTACCTACCTCTTGTACCGCAGAGACTCCTTGTGGAATCGTCTACAAGGTTCCCATTTGTTTTTGGTCACTGGCCTGGCTTTTATCCATATGCGGGATAACAGCAGCTATTCCACAATCTAAAAGCTCCTGAAAGATTAATACAAAAGTAAGCATAAGTGGGAACGAGCAGCCTTGTGGCGTATACATTTTCTCGTTACCAAATACTGAGATCTCCCATCTATTTATAGAGATCCTAAAAGCTAGAAAACTAACTCTAGTTTAACTTAGACTATTTCTGAGATATGATTTGGTAATTTTAATCAGATTGAATTACTTAATGATAAGTTACAATTATATTGATATTTTAGATTAATTCTTGGCATAATTATGTGTTTTATTTATTTAATTTTAATATTAATTAATTAGTTTTTGTCTTTTTATTAATTTATAATGTTTTTATAATTTTAATAAGTTTTGGGATGTTTTCAGGTGTTTTATATTAATCCGGAGCTAAATTGGATGTTTGTGTTTGATTTTAGAAGAAATTATGGAAAGAAGGCAGATTTTGCCTAAAGCACAGTCGTGCTTTTCAAAAGCACACTGTTCTTTCGAGGAGAGTGCGCACGCCAGCGAGATCAATCGATGACACAGCTGTGCTGTTGCGCAAGGCACAGCTGTGTCACGCAGGAGAGGCGCGCGTGGATGAGGACAGTGTCATGCATTTCTCGCCCAGCAGCACAGCTGTGCTTCAGCGAGAAATACAGCTATGCTGCATTTTTTTTCCACTAGCTATCGCACAACCCTAGCCAAAACACAGCTGTGCTTCTCAAAGCACAGCTATGCTTTTCTCCACTATTAAAATTAAAGCGCCGCCCAAGGGGGAGATTTTGAGTTTTTAGTATTTATTTTTATTTTTCTTGTTTTTTCTTTAGGTTAGACTTAGATTTATTTTCCCTTAAATTCCAGCAACATTTTATTTAATTTTCAGGTTTTAATTTTCATTTTAAAATTCTGTTTTAGATAAATTTAATTTTAAATTGCAATTTTGTTCTTAATTAATTTAGATTATTTTTAGTTTAAATTTATATTTTGGGGATTCAAGGAAATTCCAAGGTTGATGAACAAGACTTCAAGATCTATTTTCTCTCTCATAAGGGTGTATTCTAAACTTTGATTTTTCATATTTTATGTTTATATTCTTGATGTTAGAGTAGTTATTCTTGCTTAGGAGTTCTTGAATCATATTTGTATTTTGGATTTTTGGATTTAATGAATATTTTCATGATTTCTTTTATTTCTCTCATTATATTTTCTGCATTTATGATGATTATTGGATTTGATTATGATTTAGTACGGAATAATGATTAATTTCAAATCTAATTTTTGTTGTAATTTGTTTTTGCTCTGTTTTTATATCTCTGCATCTATCGGTTTAGCTTGCTCCGGAATGGGACGCTTGATTTATAGATGTTAGTTTTATAATTTTCAGATATGTGAGGAATAGATGGGTTTTGGGTTGTTTGGCTCCGGAATGGGAAAGCAAACCGAATCTAGGACTTTAGACCTGTGCTTAGGCTAGTTGTATGGCTTGCTCCGGAATGGGACGTTATGCAATTAGAGTAGCTTGCTCCGGAATGGGACGTTTGGGTTTAGTTGGGTTGTCCAGAATTTTATGTTTATGTTGTTTTACCAATTTTCAATTACATTTATGAGGATAGAATTTCCTAACCATTTAATTTCATCCTTGAGTAATTTCTTGATGAACACTTTTATTTTTAATTGTTAATTAATTTTCTTGCTTAGCTTAGTTTTCTCCACTAAACAAACCGGGGACATCTCATATTTACTCATCTATAGATATTTAACGTGATAATCCTTTTTCCCTTGGGTACGATAACTCGGGGTCCTAACCATACCCCACTTTATTACTTGTCGATTCGGTACACTTGCCGAACATCGATCACTTAATTCTATCTGAATTAGATTTTTATCCAAATTAGAGTCATGGGCGTACCTAAACTCTATCAATAATATATATACCCAAAATATTATATATATATATATATATATATATATATACACACACACACACACATAAATAACATATCAATTTAATAACAAAATTATACACATTCAATATACCACTAATATAAACATACAACAAAATTATAAATAATATAAACATAACAACAATTATAATTCAATATACCACTAATTTAACAAAAAAAATATACACATTCAAAAAATTATTACACACAATATACCACAAATTTAAAACAATTATAAATAATATAATAATTATAATAAAATATAAATAAAACTAAAGTAAAAAATTACACAAAAATAAAATACTACATTATAATAAAAAAAATCAAATTTAATAATTCACAAAATAAAAAAAATAACTCACCGTTTTGCAGTTCTCGCCGGAAGAGGAGCTGCGCTGGCGGTTGGAGGAAGCATGATGGCCGGAGGCAGCTACCAGCTGCAGGAGATGCGTGGGAGGGAGAAACGCTGCCTTCCTCAAGGGGGAGATGAATGGTAGAGCAGGTGGTGAAGCTTCTTCGAACGGCGGCGTTGACGCCGCGGTGGCCTGGGAAGTGGACGGCCATGGAGAACGGAGGGGGAGGGGGAAGGGGCATCAGATCTGGAAGAGGGGGAGAGGGGAAAGAGGATGGAGAGAGAAGGAGAAAGTGGTTTTTATATCCCGTGAATTAGAAACAGAAAGGTTATTCCGTCTCTAAATAGAGACGGAATATTAATTTCATCTCTAAATAGAGACGGAATACTATTTTTGTCTCTATTTAGAGATGGAACAAAAATTCATCTCTATTTAGAGACGAAAACTCTGTTCTGTCTCTAAATACCATCTCTAAATATGAGGAAAAATCAATCCTACCATTTTTAGCGAATGAATCCTTAATCCGTCACTAATATCATATTTTAAGACGGAAACTTAGAGACGGAATTTACGAAAATTTAGAGACAGAAGACACAAAAAGTGCTTTCTGTCTCTGGAAAAAATTTGTCTCTAAATTTTCGTCTCCATTTTCAATTTTTTTTTTTTGTGGTGACTGGTGATGAAGGTTTTAATCCAATCTCAACTAAAAAATAATGAATCCACAACTTTTTACTTCTCCAAAACCCTAAATTTCTTCTAACAAAAACATAATAATCAATATTTGACCTTCTATCACTTTTAAAATCTATCCAATTAGTTTTAACAAAACACTCAATACTAAAATATCCATGAAACCTAATTCAGATGAATCTTTCAAATAACGTAGGATCTTCTCTAAAGTTTCAAAATATTTGATTGTATGAATAGTTATAAACTGACTAACTATACTTACTGCAAATGCAATATCTATACGAGTCACGGTAAGATAGTTATGCTTTCCAACTAACTACATGTATCTCTTTGGAAAGGATCGGTATCATCTTTTGTAAATGACACATTAGAAACTATAGAAGTACTATATGACTTGCCTCCTAATTTTCCAATTTCTGCATTTAGTAACTATAACTTTGTTGTTTAATTAATGGTTTCACTGCCTTTTGTGCTTTATTAATTTTTTTTATCCACCTCTGTGAGCATTTACGAGCATGAAGCAATACTCTGTTAGCATAGAATACCTTATTTTGCTATAGTGAATAATAGCCAAACTGTTCGAATCACTCATAACTGCCACTATTATTTTCTAAGATCTCTAAAGCCTGAGAAAAGAGAGAATTTGGTATCTGTAACTTATTGAATAAGAAAAATAAATCTACATCTCTACTTATACAGAAGAAACAGGAGAAATTTGCCACAAACAGAAAAGTCCAGCTCAGCTGGAAATATTGCTGCCTTACCCTCCAGAACTAACAAGGCCCAACTTGGAATAATGCTTGTGAAACTGGGGAGTAGCCAATGCTTTTGTAAAAATATCTATAATCTGAGAAAAAGAAGCAAGTTGTGCTTTACTGATGAAGCCTTGTTTCAACTTTTCTCGCACTATATTTAACAATCAAATTCAAGATGTTTAGTACGCTCATAGAAAACAGGTTGGTTGCTATGTGTAGTGCCATTTTGTTGTCACAGTAAAGAGAAATGGGAAGCTTCAATGGAATGTAAAAGTCTTGAAGAACATAGGTGATCTACTATAATTAGTGGATGCCATACTATTCTATACTCTACTTCAGCAGAGGATTTGCATCCAATATTCTGCTTCTTTGATTTCCATGATATCAAGGTAGTTCCCAAATAGATACCATAACCAGTCAGTGACTTCCTTGTACCACAAGTACCCCAATCTGCATAACAATATGTTGTTAAAGAGAAATCATTCCCTACTGGAAAAAAAAAAAACTGAAAGATGGACAGCCCTTCAAATATTTGATAATCTGCAAAGCAGCTTGACGTTCCAGGCTGCTGCACATATTAACTCAAATTGTGGACTACAAAAGTAAGGTCAGGCCTAATATAACCAAAATATAACAATTGCCCAGCGATTCTCCTATATTGTTGAGAATAAAGAACATCTCCAGATTTTGCATGAAGATTATAGGAACATTAATTAGCAGCCTTACAAACTGTTAAACCTACCGCAACAATCATATCTAATGCATATTCCTTTGAGTCACATATGTACCATTCTCATATCTAGCTATCTCTAGGCCTTAAAAGTACTTTGAATGGTAAACTTTATGTCTAGATAATCTTCCTTCATCTGCTGTAACTCATCAAGAGATGTAACAGTCAAAAGCATATCGTCCACATAAACTAGAACTGCCAGATTAATGGAACCTTTAGTGTAAGTGAACAAACAAATATCATTTTTGGATTGCACAAATCAATATTTTTCAAGCTGAGAAATCAACTCTAAGTTCCATTGCCTTGATGCTTGTTTAAGGCCATATAAAGACCTCTTCAAAATACAAAATTCACATTTAGCTGCCTTGGTATACCCTTTAGGTGGAGCCATGAAGACCACTTCGTCCAGAAAACCATGTGAAAAATGAATTGTTGATTTCAAGTTGCAACAAACGGCCAGTTCTTTGCAAAAGTAATGGCAAGAGACCACCTTTGCAATTAGGGAAATACTCTCCTTATAATCCTCCTCTTCAATTTGATTGTAACCCTTAGCAACTAAGCATGCTTTATATCTATTAAGTTCTCCATTAGGCTTGAGCTTCATCTTATATAACCATTTTGACCCAATGGCTTTCTTGCCTTCAGGTAAGTGAGTGAGATTCCATGTCTGGTTTTTCTCAAGAGCCTCCAATTCAGCTTCCATGTCCTTAATCCAAGCTGGATCATTCCTAGCTTGATAATAAATCTATGGTTCCTTGAGTGAAGAATATTTGTCAAAAAAAAAAAACACATCAAGATCCACCACAAGAAAATTGCATTTTAGAGACGGAATTTCGTCTCTAAACCCAAATAGCGACATAATTAGAGACGTAAAAATACCGTCTCTATTTCGGCAGTTGCTAATTTTAGAGACCGAAAATTTTCATTTCTATTTTTAGCGACGAAAATTTATTTTCCATCTCTATTTTTTAGAAACGGAAACCTCTATTTTTAAAGACGGAAAAATAGTTTCCATCTCTAAAATTAGAGACAGGCACAGGCATTTATTTTTTATCTCTAAAAATAGAGACGGAAAGTAAATTTTCATCTCTAATTTTAAAGACAGACATTTATTTTCCTTTTTAGAGACGGAAAATAAATTTCTGTCCCTAAAAATAGAGTCGAAAATTTATTTTTCGTCTCTATTTTTAAAATTTTTTTAATATATATAATAATAAATAATATTAAAATTATAATTGCCAAAATTACTATAATGAAACAAGTATTAATTAAAAATAAGTTGATTTAATAACAATGTAATTATATATATATATATATATATATAAAATTTAGTAACACTACAAATAAATGTATGTAGTAGAACAAATTAAACACACTAACTAAGCTGAAGGTGAATGTGGACGATCAGCCGACGGTACTTGCGTATCATCAAGTAATTTTCGGCTAATGAAATCCTCTAACCTATTAATACATCGACAATGCTACGAAACTCAATGACATCATTAGTAGTTACCGCAAGAATATTAGCCATAGCAGTAGAGGATGATGAGGCATGCGAATAGCAAGTATTCATTTGTACCAAACCTCCTATTTAAGCATAAAAAAATACATTTTTATTTCTATTATCCACCATCAAAATTCATTTCAAACTCCTTACACAATTTTTTTTCATCGTCCTTTATTCAATCAAATGTTTGGCCTATTATCAAGAGTTGCATTTATTGCAATAAAAAAAAATCTTAATGCACTAATTAGTTGCATCTATTGCAATAAAGAGTTACATTTATAAAGTCATATATTTGAATACTTATAAGTCTATCAACATGCTCATGATGTGACAATATTCCTCCAGTGTATAAGGAAACACTAACTCACTCCAGTCCTCCCCTCCTATTAGTAGAATTCCAATCGACAATAGAAAGGGCCTCGGTTGATGACCAGTACTGCATCCAATTTGCTCAAATGTCTTCATTTATATACCGTGATCGTTCACCTTTGACATGTATCTTGTTAAGCATGTCTTTTAACGTATACGAGCTCATTTTTCCCATACAGCGTACACAATGTGATCAACAGAAGAATTATAATAAAAAGTTTTTTAAGGGATTAAAAAGAAAAACAAAAATGTTAAACATAATGTATATATTTGTAAACTACGTTTACAATTTAAATAGTATATGAATTAAGATACAATAATTAAAAATAAATAAAGAATTTTATTTACCTGAAACTCTTGAAAATAAAATATTTTTGTTTTCTGAGAGATATTCTTTCATAAAAAATCATTAAATTCAATTGTCTCCTTAAATATACCAGTCATCGAGTGGGATCAAAGACCAGATGGGATAAATCTAATAGACAAATAATGTCATAATGTATTCAATTTCAGCATTACATAGTAAATATAAAAATGAAAATAAATAACTCACTGTTGTCCTTCAATGACAATAAATATCCATCCATCCACACTAACCGATCCAAGCAAAGGACCTTCAACTGTTTCAGGCGATCTCTGAAATGGTATAAACGGAGTCTTTATAGTATGTGCCTCAGTCGATGAAGTACTAGCAGTAAATAATGGGCATGGATAACTCGGAGGTAAAGAATCTGTGTCCATATGGTAAAGTGTAGACGCAGGAGACGATGATCCCTCCCCTTGACTCACAGCTCCGGATACTAATGAACACACCCTTAGCCTTGGAGGTTGCATAGTAGTAGTCTTCCTCTTATTATTCATTTTTTTCTTAAAAATATTAATAAATATAATTAGACATCAGTTGATTATAAATAGCTAAAGTAATGAAATTAAGATGATATCTAGCTACATTTATATATGAAATGGACATAATTAGACATCAGTTGATTATTACATATTCATGATTATCTGCGACAATAATACAAATTTTTGTTATTTGTGAATTAAATCAAACATAAAGTATAAATTGTATTTAGATTATGGATTTTACTCACATGACCAAGGAATTATTTACTATCATCCCTTAGATCTAATTCATTACCACAATCATCTTCATTTTTTGAATAATTAGAATCAAATTCACTTTCCAATTTAGATGCAGACCTGGATTCCTTGTCGGATCCAATATTAACAAATTCATTGTCAACATTGATCAAAAGTTCATTATTTTCATATGGCAGGCTTTCATTTATTTCATGACCCTCCACTTTCTCTTCCTGAAAGGCTTCATTTTTAATTCGTTTATCTGATGGATAAAAGAAGTCGGGGCACAGGGGAGCTAAATGCGGAACTAGTTGGGGCGGTGACGAGTACATACAATAACAAATATAATATAATTTTAATATAAATTTTAAGTATAACAAGACATGTAATAACAACACTACATATAATAACAAATATACCATAAGATTAATAATATTTTAACTATAATAACAATATATACAATAAAAAAAATGTACACAAAAAAAATACATACACATATATAACACATAATTAAAACAATAATACACATAATTTTACCAAACATGCCATAAAATAAAAAAAAATTATATCAACATAATAACAATCATAATAGAAGATATACACCAAAATAATATATATACATAAACTTAATACCAAAATAAAACATTGACAATATGCCACAATTTCAAAAAATATATATATATATATAAATATAATAAACATTTTAATACAATTTAATATATATACACAAAACACTAAATATATATATATATAAATAACATACCAAATTAATAACAAATACACATACAATATTCAACAAAATTATAAATAATATAAACATAATAACAATTACAATTCAATATAGATACACAAAAAATAACTACATACACAAATAAAATACCACATTCAAATAATATTACACACAATATATCACAAATTTAAAACAATTATAAATAATCTAATAATTATAACAAAATATAAATAAAACAAAAATAAAAAAATATACACACAAATATAATACTAAATTAAAATAATAAAAACATTAAATATTACACAAAATACATAAAAAAAAAGAAGAAATACATACCGTGGTTGAAGATCTCGCCAGAAGAGGAGAGGAGCCGGCGGCGGGAGGCACCAGTACAGCCAGAGGAGGGGAGCAGATCCACTGTCGTGCGCGTGGGAGGCGGATAAACTTGAGATTCCTCGTGAAAGGGAGGATCCGCATGAGGGAGGAGACGCCGGAGCATAGAGGAACGCCATCGTTAACGTCGCTAGGGCCTGGGATTTGGACGGCGCCGGAGGACGGAGGAGGGGGTGAAGGGGGAGTAGATCGGGAAGAGGGGAGAGAGGAAAGAAGAGGGAGAGAGAAAGGAAATGGATTTTTATACCCTGTAATTTAGAGACAGAATGGAGTTTTTATCTCTAAATAGAGACAAAAATTCATTTCCGTCTCTATTTAAATTTTCATCTCTAAAAATAGCGATCATAATGAATTACCGTCTCTATTTAGAAAAGAAAATTCATTTTCGTCTCTAAATAGAGACAGAAATTAGTACCGTCTCTATTTAGAGATGAAAACTCCATTTCGTCTCTATTTTTAGAGCCGATAATGCATTACGGTCGCTATTTAGAGATGGTACCGTCTCTAAATACCATCTCTAAATATGGAGGAAAACCAATTCTGCCATTTTTAGCGACTGAATTCATATTTGATCGCTATATATAATTATTTGCGACCAAAGTTTAGAGACGAAAATAATTCCGTCTCTAAAATTTCGTCTCTATTTTCAATAATTCTTGTAGTGAGTCTGAAAGTTCTAATTTTTGGTATAGGGAAAACATGTGATATATTGGAAAAAAACATCTCTAGAAACATAATAGTTTTAGAGTCTAGATTATAAAGTTTAAAAGCCTTTTATCCTGGTGCATGTTTGATGCAACATTAACACATCCGCTAGCTATTGCATCAAACTTGTCTTTAGTAGGACCGATATCGGTTCCATAGCATAAGCAAGCAAAATTTTTATTATTGATCATTTTTTTAGTGATCAACCTATTGGCTTTTATGCTTATTAATTTTTGTTTATAACGGTCAATAAACCTATGCACTAGTTGTTAGGACTATCAAATATTACTTAACTCCACATTAGTATGATATTGTTCGTTTTGGGCCAAACCCGCATGGATTTATTTTTTGATTCCTCCCAAAATGCCTCATACTAATGGAGTTAAGTGAACACTTTATATTCAACATGTTTCTCCCTTAATTTTTCAATGTGGGACATGGATTGTACTCCAACAATCCACCCCTCAAACCAAGGAACACACAGTTTATGTCTCGACTCGAGCGATAATCCATTTGATTCGTCAAATCATCCTGCACTGCCATTATCAACTAACGGGACACGCCGCTTGACCATCACAATATCAGGAAAAATTTCGACGTAAGACACCAAACACGAATCTCCAATCGCGAGGTCATACCGGGAGCCTCCCACACAACGCAGTCCACTATTCTGGACCGTCTTCAAATCATGGCTCTGATATCACTTCTTAGGACTGCTAAACATTACTTAACTCCACATTAGTATGATATTGTCCGCTTTGGGCCAAACTCGAATTGATTTGTTTTTTGATTCCTCTCAAAAAATTCCATACTAATGGAGTTAGGTGAACACTTTATATTCAAGATGTTTCTCCCTTAATTTTTCAATGTGAGACTTGAATTTTACTCCAAAAATTGTAAAGTGAAAAGCTATATATAAAAAAAAAAATTATAACATAAAAATACCCTAACTTATAAATTTTAACTTAAAAAGTTATTTTGTCAAGAAACCGGCCAAAACTCGTCAAAATATACAGTTGACAAATTAACTTATCGGTTAACCCTCATTTCATATATGTGGACTGCATTTGTACCCCTAACATGTTCTTTTTCATCATTTTGGGCTTCATTGTTATCCAAACAGAAAACAATACTCTGTTAGCATAAACTACCTTACTTTGCTATAGTGAATAATAGCCAAACTGTTCAATCACTCATAACTGCCATTATCATTCTCAAGATATCTAAGCTTAAGAGCGATCGAAAGAGAATTTGGTAACTTGAATTCATTGATTAAGAAAAATGAATCTACATCTCAACTTATACAGAAGAAAGAAGCACGAGAAAAATGCTACAAACAGAAAAGTCCAGCGCAGCTGGAATATTGCTACCTTTGATCCCTCCAAAACTAACAAACTCTGACACCTACTGATAGTTACTAATTAACGGCCACAGTAACTAACAACAGCAGTGAACAAATTACATGAATAAATAATTTCTACACAAGCCATACACCAATCATGGAAAAGCTACTTAGGCCTTATCTCTAAATCTCCAAGAAAAAGGAGCGTGATGACCTTTTTCTTCCTCGTCTTCTTCTATTTGATACATATTAATTATTTGTAAATTATTTTAGACAAAGAAAAACAGATTATCGTTTTTTTTTTTTTTTTGCCATTTGATAAAAAGAAAAAAAAATGTTCAATGTAGTACCCTAATTAATGGGCAACCTTGTAGACTTTTGTCTTCCTTTTGTTAGCATATTAACCATGTGATGGCAACAATGTGAGATATGTTAAATGAAAATAGAACTGGCCTAAATCAAAATATTAAGGTTAGTAATATTGAGGTTCATAAATTGGTAATAATTTATGTGCAACTTTGTACTCTACATCTAAAAACTTTTATTAGTGAAATTTAAAAATTAAACTCATTAATATCAATTTTTATTTAAGTGGTTCAACATTTATTTTTTTAAGTTTAAAATTCAAAAATATCTATTTATCAATATTGAATGATTTAAGTGGTTTAGTAGCATTATTTTCTTTAAGTGAACTCTTAGGTTCGAGTTTTATACATGAAAAAAAAAAGATCAACACAATAAGAGCTTTGTGCTTGTAATGAGGTAATAGCTAGCTCGAACTGAATAATTTGAGGGGCCAGTAATATATCTTGACAATATATATCATTCAATCAGGGGTTTTTAATTATTTATTGATAATACAATCAAATATAGCCAGATGTTAAAGTTCTAATAACTCAAAGATGGAGAAAATTTGCAATATCTTTGATGTGGTGGATCCTCTACTTACTGTTGGGCACAACGGATAAATTAAATAAATTAACAGAGTAAAAATATTGACATCAGCAATTTAACGTAGTTCACCCTTTTATTTGGGTTACGTTCACGGGACAAACTCCGAAAATATTTTTTACACTAATAAAATTAATGGGTATAAGAGACAAAGGCAATACAATAATTTTGAGATAAATTCAAAATAGTAGCACACAAATATTTCTCAAATTCACTATTTTGTCACTCCCCTTTTAGAAAAATATCTCAAATATTTTTCTAAAATACTTCTTTCTCTTAATTTACAAAACTGAAGATAATTTAAATTGATCTGGGAAGGCTTATTTATAGGCCTCCCAGTTATCCTATTATTCGCATGGATAGCTATTCATAGCTATCCATACAGAAGCAAAATTAAATTAAAATTGCTGCCACCTAATTTGATCTTTGACTTTTCAACTCTTGCTAACCTCTTTTTTTTTCAATGATATGGGCCCCACATATTGGAGGAACCCACACATCTAACAATTCTCCCCCTCCGACTACATGGTGGGGGGTTCTGCTAATCCTGCAGCTAGCCCACAATACTCAAAATTCTGTTTTGGTAGAATTTTTATCAACATGTCCGATCCATTTTCCTCCGTATGGATCTTCTCAAACTGTAGTAGCTTCTTATCCATCACATCTCTTATACAGTGATATTGCACATCAATATATTTTGATCTCGAATGGAATGAGGCATTCTTTCCAAGATGATTAGCACTCTGACTATCACAGAATAGCTGATATTTGTCTTGCTGCACACCAAGTTCTTTCAAAAACTTCTTCATCCATAGCAACTCTTTACAAACTTTCATTATTACTATAAAATCTGCTTCAGTAGTAGAAAGTGCAATACACTTCTATAATTTTAACTGCCATGACACAGCTCCCCCTACAAAAGTAATCAGGTAACTAGAAGTGGATTTTCTAGAATTCACATCGCCAGCCATACCTACATCTGTGTATCCAGCTAACACAGGTTTGTCATTTCTAAAACATAGACATATTTTGGAAGTTTCTCGAACATACCTGAAAATCCATTTTACTGCAGTCTAATGTTTCTTTGCAGGATTTGAAAGGAATTTACTCACAACTACAACTGCATGAGCAATATCTAGTCGTGTACACATCATAGCATACGTCAAACTTTCAACTGCTGAAGCATATGGAACTTTATCCATCTCTTCCTTCTCTTTGTCTTTACAAGGGTTTTGTTTAGAACTCAGCTTAAAGTGATTAGTAAGAGGACAACTAACCGCTTTAGTTTTGTCCATATTAAATCTCTAAAATACTTTCTCAATGTACCTCTCCTGTGATAGCCATAATTTTTTGGCGCCTCTATCTCTGATAATATTCATGCCAAGAATCTGCTTTGCTAGCCCTAATTTTTTCATAGCAAAAGACTTACTCAACTGCTTTTTCAAATTATTAATTCTAAAAATATTTTGACCAACAATCAACATATCATCCACATAGAGCAAAAGGATAATGAAATCATCATCAGAGAATTTTTACACAAAAATACAATGGTCTGAAGTAGTCCTTTTATAGCCTTACTCCCCCATAACAGACTCAAACTTCTTATACCATTGTCTCGGTGCCTGTAGCCGTAGAGGCTTTTCTTCAACTTGCAGACATAATTCTCTTTTTCTCTTTCTTTGAACCCCTCTAGCTGCTCCATGTATATCTCTTCTTCCAAATCACCATGCAACACTACAAAAAAACTGACAATTATCGACTACCAAAATTTAGTCGCTATTTTGCGACTAATTTGCGACAAAGAATAGATTTAGTCGCGAAAACATAATTTTTCAATTGAAAAGGCAATTTAGCGACTAAATAGCGACGGCTAATAAAATTGGTCGCTAAATTTTGCCGCGAAAAAGTCGCGCCTTTTTTAGCGACTAAATTAGCGACAAAAATTTTAGTGGCTAAATTTTAGCGACTAAATTTTAGTCGCTAATAAATTGCGACTAAATAGCGACATAAATTTCTGTCGCAATTCAAAATAGTATATTTAATTAAATTTAGTGACGGTAATGTCTTAGTCGCTAACGTAGTCGCTATTTGAAAAAATTAATAAAATATACAGTTGTGTATATTATGTAAATATAACCCTAAAATCACACACCCTTTTTCCATCTTTTTCCCATTTGCCAAAAAATACATTTTCCCGTTTGGATGGTGCCCCTTGTGCACGGATAGCTACCTCGACTGCCCGTCGCGTCACCTCGCCTGCCGTCGCCAACCCTCCCAGCCGTCGTGCATCCTGTGCTACCTCAGATCTGCCTTGCGTCGCTGATGAGACGCTCTACCACCGAGCCTCCTGGTCTGCATCAGATATGCCTCGCATCGCTCCTCCCGTCGCCGACGAGCCTCGCGTCGCCTCCTCACAGCGTCGCATCACCTCCTTGCAGCACCTGCTCCTCGGATCTCGTGCTCGCCTTGCCTCCCCTGGCCTCCACGCCTCCCCTGCTGGCCTCGCCTCCTTACAGCGCCTCCTGATCTCGCCGGTGCTTCCTCTCACTTACTGTCGCCGTCTTCAAGACTGGTTTGTATTCTCCACCTTGCATTTGATTTTTATTTCAAATTCTTATGTGTAGCAAGTTTTTGTCTTGTTTTTGGTGTATTGGATACCAAATTTCATAGTTATCTAGACCCAAATCATCTTATATATATATATATTTTTTCCAGTTATTCACTTTTGTTGTTCCTTGGTGAACAACCCTTGTCAGATTGGTAAATTGAATGCCATTGAAGGATATTTGATTGCCTTGTAGATACTTAATAAAGCTAATTATAGTTCTAACTTGTAATTTTTATATCCTTTTTTCCCAGTAATCTTAGAATTTCTCTGTTGCCTCTGCCTACATGTTTTCTTGCTCCATGTTTTTCCTCTTTGTGGCAGTTACTTGACTATTGGATTTCCTATTTTTGGATTGTACATGAATTTGTATATCAGTAACCAAGTATTTAGGTCTTCTACATAATGTCTCATTTTGTAAATTCAGGCATTGTGATTTAGTTATGAGGTTCTTCAACTGCGTTCTAGTGTGGATACATTTGGAGTTTTTCGAAAAAATTGAACATTTTATTATGGGATTTTTTAAGTTCTACCAAGTAATTGTTTTGTTATTTTTTATTTTCAATATTGAAAGGGCTGATCTTAAAATTATAGTCCTGGATGAATGCTAATTAGAATTAGCTGTGAAATCTAAATCTCATAACAAAAGTTTCAAGAGATTTTGATTTTGCTACAGATATGTCATAGATAAAGCTACATATTAATAGTAGCCACTATATTAGCTATGTGGCTAGTACTCAAAATATAAAAATTAAAATTAATGCGACCAAAAAAATTTTATAGCTAAATCATTCAATTTACTATAATATGTAATCGTGGCTAAAAGATTATTTATTGTCATAATATTAAGAAATTAAAACAAAATCGTTGTAATTGGTACAACTGAAAAATTTTGTCACTTCAAATCTAATCGAATTTTATACAGCTACAAAATTTTATTTTTTGTAGCTATTATATTGATTTAGCTATAAAATAAACTTTTGCTTGTTGTAATGGATGACGAACAAAACACCATATTAGTCACAAATAATAACCATTACACTATTTAATAATTAAGTATACTACATACGTTACTTTACTCCGTTACTTTATTCCTAGGAATTCCTAGTTTACTTTATTCCTAGTAAACTATGATTTAAGTGATTATTACCTTCTGCCTGTGGCTATTACCCCAATCCACTGCGCGAAAATTTGCATTTTGTTGATGGCATGATGATAAATTGAATTGATTGTGAGTGCATATAAAAATATGAAAAATGTTTACCTGTGATTGCATTGGTTGGCCAAATCGGATTGCTTGTATCATTGCTCTGATTCTCGTATCCAATCCTACATTAGATTTCAACATCATACAAAATAGAAATGCTAGAGCTTAATGACAGCACTGGCAAGCAAGACTGTTGTTTTTGTAACCCATCAAGTTGAATTTTTACCAACTGCTGATTTAATACTGCTATGAGATTGCTTTTTGCAGTTTACATTTGTTCATTGCTTGTTCAATGGCAAGCCAATCTTTTGGGGGCTGTATGTCTTGCATTTGAATGAGGAGGTTGCTCCTTTTGTTAACTTTTTTCATTGCAAGTCGTAGCCATCAGTTATTCTGTTCTTGCATGCATTCATCAACTTTGCAGTTCAATTTTGATATTCCCTAGTGCGCCAAGCTGCTGCTTCTTCTCCTTGTTTTTTTTCTTTTTTTTTTTTAAACTTCAATGTGCTAAGCATTTATTTTGTTGATTCTCTTTCATGTGGAATTTCTTGTTCTTCTTCCACTACTAGTAATATAAATTATGTTATAATTAAGAACAATGGTTAAAGGTTTTAAGGTTTTAAGGTACATTTATATATCATAAAATTTTAACCTTCATCCACTACAAGAAAAATGATTTTTAACGACCAAAATTTAGCGAGGGGGTAAAAATTCGGTCGTAAAAATATACCAATAGCGAAAGAAAATAAATCCGGTCGTTACTTCTTAATTTTTATTACCATTTAACAAAGGTTTAAAATCCGGTCGTTGAAACACTATGAATCCGGTCGTTACTGTCCAGGAAAATTGGCGGGACTTCTGTTAGGCTTACCTCCAAAATAATTACTCATTATTTCGCAAAAATATAACACGAAACAGCCATACCCACGCAAAACTAAGATGAAAAAAATCAAAAAATAGCAAACCCAGAAGATGAAAAAACAGCAAAAAACGCAAATCCGTTTCTGATCTTCCAAACCTAACCTAAACCTAATAGAAATGGCAGTTGTAGTAGAAGCAATCGCTTCGTTTATGCCATAGCTGCTTCAATTTTCTTGGGTTTGCAAGATCCAGATTTAATATTTGCTGGTTTAATCGGTCTAGGGCGCCGTGCAATTGGTGATTACAGGTGAGAAATTGAAAAAACCCTTCTTTCTCTCCTCTCTTGATACCAGTTGAATATCTATTTATTTCTAATCTTCTCATCTTCCCGTCGAATAGGAAAATAGGGCATACCAACTCTGAGATGTTTTGAGGATTTTCATTTCTGTTAGGATAATCTATCACGTAAAATGGGTAAGTAATTTGGTTTTATTTTTTTTCTCATTTCTTCGGAAGCTATCCCCTGCTAAATTTTTTTGGGTATTTCTGATTTCTGATTTTTTGATTTCAAAATCGTATCTGCTACTTTTATGGGTTTGCATAAATGTCTATATCGATTGAATATTCTCTTTCATTCCTTTGTTTTTTCTCCATTAATTTCATTTTCTTGTCTCTGTTTAAGAAGCTATGGCTGCATATGGAGGCTGAGAGCAACGGAAGCTACAATGCGGTACTGTTTGTTTCCAGCTATTCTATATATGCTGAGTTCAGTTAAAGTTTCCTTTTTTCCTCATCTTTTCATTTAATTTCTATTGTTTGCCTTTTCCCTTATATGTGGGTATTTAACTTAATTTCTGTTGAAAGGAACTTCACAATCTTATGCCTGTGTTTTCTGGTTATGCTTAGGAATTTATGATCTATTCAATTCCCTTTATGGACTTGCTCTAACCACTTTGAAGCCCAGGTCTGAGTATAGGGCTAGTATTTATATCTTGGATAGAAAAGGAATAATGAAAAGATCCTATCATGAACTCTAAGTTTCTTATTCCGATGTCCTTTAGTAATGTGTAAATGATATCTGCATCTTTATGGCGTTCCAAATATATAATTTGTAAATATATGCCATGGCAAGTTATTGAATGATGAATTTAGCATATTAGGTGTATAAATTCATCTCTTCATATTTATTAAGGATATAAATTGTCACAATGAGATGGAAAGTGAATGCTATTGTATTTTTATTTACTATTTTAAATCAATACAAAGAAACTAATCCCCAAAGAAACTAATGAGCACTGTTGGGGGTCTTAACTGATAAATTCCCCAATAAAATTTTTTAAAAGCCCTGAAACTAATCGAAACGATTTAATTTGGGCTCAACACCAGCGGTTACGGGTTTAACCCTCTTTAACCACATGATAAATCCAAACCTGTATAAGAGCTGATAGCCTGCCTAATGCTATTGCAGCTTTTCCTAGTTGGTAAAAGCCCATATCAGTCAAAATTTTTATCATAACTTATAGACAAAGATTCTGCTTTCCTTGGTCTTTGCTCTATTATTCAAGTTAGACAAAATGTTCTGTTGCCAGGTCTTTCAGTTCCTTTCTCAGGCAGGTGCTTGCTTGCGTTGTTTACACATGTTTTGTGCTCTATTTGCATTTCAATTGTTTTGCTTCCATTAGTAGGTTGGTGTTGATGCCACTGCTAGTGGAAAGCTTGTCATGTCAGGTAAGCCCGTTAATGTGTTAGATTATTCTGCTCTTTGTGAACTTTCTATGATTTGAATTAAAAAAAAATGGTTTGGTATCCTTTTGACCCTGGCAGTGATTCTGAAATTCCTATCCGGGATATTTTACTTAGTATACTTGTTCCTTTTGACTGCAATTCTTAGTATCCTTCCAAGTTTTCCTAAAATATGTGAACCATTAACTTATTGGCATTTTTTTTCCTTAATAAGCCAAAAGATTGAATAAATAAGAGGAAATTACTCAGCATGATAATATTACACTTCATGATTTTAGTAGTTTCTCTGAATTGCTATAGATGCTTAATAATGGTAGTGCATAGAGGTAGCAAAATTAGGTTCTGCCCAGAAATTTGACCCAAACCTGTTATAGTTACTTAACAATGGATATAATAATACATATGAAATATCAAAGAAATATGTAACAACTGGCACATATCATAGAAATATAATATTTAAAAAATAAAACATAATTCATTTTGTTTTTGAATTATTACTTCCCACCAATTCTGATATTAAAATAAAGAGTGCAAATGGAAGGGTTTTTAAATACAATACTATTGTTTTATCTTGACAGAAAAAAAACTCTAATAGAGAAATGAGGCTTAAAGATAATCCTTAGCAGATAGAAGAACAGGCTACCGAATTTCATGGATCTTCATTCCGCTTTTGTTGCATAGATTCGGCTTAGATAAGTTCTTCTTTAATTGAGCACAATACTCTTGCTGCATCACTTATGTCAATCTGGTCCTTGGGTGATACAACAGAGCATGCTGCTCCAATTTCAAAGATTGAAATCAGCCATTCTTGCATCTTATTTCTCATCGTTTGAGAATGGGTTGCATTTGTGTTATTATCTTCATTATCCTTGCATATTATACATGGATCTGCAATTTGAAGTACTTGCTCGGCCACTGTGGCGTTGGAGGACTCAACGGAGCTATCTATCAAGTCACCACCTTAGCAGGTCCTTACTTTTCCCTGTTCCATTTTTATTTATTGGGAATTTTCTGCTGTGCAGCGTTTGGATTTGCTTTTGAACTTCTATAGATTTGACATTTCTGTGCTCAATTTATGTTTGGTTGTGTTTTATGCATTAATGATTTTGGAATTGTTCTTTTTATTAGTTGTGAAAGATGTCGATGTTCTGTTTAACAAAAATGCAGAATGTTTTTGTTAGTTATAAGAAGCTTGTTCCAGTCTTAGAAGACGATCATTAAACTTCCACCCTAATAATTTTTCCATCAGAATTAACCGATTTATAACTAGAATATAATCAACTATTATTTGATTGCAATAAAGATAAGTTCTCCATCAGAATTTTGCATATATCTCTCTCCCTATTTTTACAGATTATATGCTCAAAATAGAGAAAAATGCAAACACATGTGAAGAAACTAGAAACTTTGTTGACAAGGATGCAATATCCGGTCGTCTATACCTTTAACGAAGGGGCTTTTACCGACCGGATTTTCCGGTCGTTAAAGGTTTTTAACGACCGGATTTTAACTTTTAACGACCGGATTTCCCTTCGTTAAAAAGCATTTTTCTTGTAGTGATCAACTTAAGGAGTTGCATTTTTCTTGGAGTCAAAATGTGAATGTCAATGCATGATTTGATTTGCATGGGCTTTCTTTTCCCTAGAGAAGTTTATAATTATGTTCAATATCTTCAAGTTCTTAAGGAAGGGCAGATTATACAAGCTGGGAAATATGATGATCTTTTACAAGCAGGAACTGATTTCAAGACTTTGGTCTCAGCTCACCATGAAGCGATTGGTATGAAATTGTTTCTAAAAATTATTGGACACTTGCACAAAACTTGGTATGTGGAACTTATAATGGTGTAATAATGGACAATCGCATTAAGAGTACTAATTATTTGCTCTGTAACTTACATATATTATTGTTTTGCTTATTTTATTTTTATTTTTTTGATTTTAGACCTCTATTCAAGATTAGACTCAATATTAGTCCGGAACCAATAAAGCTACGAAATCATAGGCAACATCTAATGTAATTTATGTATATTTATTTTTAATGTAATTTTGATTAATATTTATTAGAAACATAATATGAAAATTGATGTATGTTATTTTTTTTATTTATTTTAAATGATTTTATTTTGTTTAATATAAGTTCGATTTTTGATTTATTCGGTTCTATTTAAAATCGAACCGAACTGACTATTTGTAGGCTTTTAATTGTACAATTTAATATATTTTTATAATATTATATTTTTAAATTAATTGTATTGTTAATAATATTGCATAATTATTATTTATATAAATTAAATTTTTGAAGTAATAATAATAATAATAATAATAAAATTAAATTGAAATTAACAATAAAAAATTTAATAATTTTTGTGACTGAATAGCGACGGAATTTTTTGTTGCTAATAATATTTATTTCTTATTCAACGACTAATTTAGAGATTATTTAGCGACAAAATTTTTTATTTTTAGCGACTAAATTTTCTGTCTCTAAATTTAGCGACTGTTTTTCAGTTTAGTCGCAAAAAATTTTGCGACGGCCGTATTTGCGACATTCCGTCGTCCCGTCGCTATATGCAATTAGCGACTAAAATCTCCAAATTAGCGACAGAATTTGCCGTCGCTAATTTCGCTTTTTTTTGTAGTGCAAGAAGGCAGTTTTGACATCCATTTGTTCAACCTTCAGGTTAAGACTTGCTGCTAATCCCAGCACAGTTCGAATGGATGTCATTTTTATAACCGGTGAGAAAATCTCATTAAAGTCAACTCCTTTTCTTTGACTGAATCCCTTGGTAACCAGTCTAGTTTTGTAATGTGGACTGGAATAGTATTTTTCTTGCTTTATCCTGAACACCCATTTGTTTTTCAAGGCCCTTCTGCCTTTGGGCAACTTCACCAGTTCAAAAGTTTTGTTCTCATGCAGGGACTTCATCTCATCTTGCATGGCATCAATCCATTTTTGCTTGGATTCATCATCTATGGCTTTTTGATAAATCTCAGGTTTTTCAAGTAATACTCACATACTGATCACGAGGATATCTAGAAGATGGCCATTTTGTTCTTTCACTTCTCTTTTGTGGAGGTGGTGTTCCTCTTCTCAGTGGAACCGGAGAAGCCATAGGTGTTGGTGCTGCAAAATCATCAAGATCATCATCATCATCATCGTCGTCGTCTTCAGAACCAACTTCTATAGGAGCATCATTATTGTCAGGTGGATAAACTTGGTCTTCATCTCTAACCTCTCTTGACACCGGAGTTGGAGGAATTAATTTCAAATCTGATAAGTCGCCATTGGAATCAAGAACATCCTTTTTTATTTTGTCAATATCTTTAATGATCTCATTTTCAAAAAATACAGTATCATGATTTATGACAAGTTTCTTCTTAATAGGATCATAAAATTTATAGTCAAATTGATCTTGACCATAGCCAACAAAAATACACTGTCTTGTCTTGGCATCAAGTTTGGACCTCTCAGCCTTGGGAATATGAACAAATACTTTACAGCCAAACACCCGCAAATGATCATAGGAAACATCTTTTCCTAACCAAACTCTTTCTCGCATTACTTTGAACCTCATATCAGTACCAGACACCGACGTCCTCCTCGTAATGATGTTGGAGAATGTGGGAAACATTAGTGAAAATTTAAAAATTTTCACTTACCCAGGCCGAACAAGCTCAGAACTTCATAGCAAAGTATTAACATCAGAGGAGTATAAGGCAACTCATACTTATATTCTACTAAATTGCGAGGAGGTTTCTCCATTATTGAGGTATATAATAATTATATATTTGATTCTATTGCGAGATATACTAGGATTTTTGAAAATGATTAATTTATTTTTAATTTTTTGGTAATGAAGTATATATTGCAAGAACTTACAAGAGAAGTATCCTGATCTTACACCAAGTCAAATTGATGAAAATATTGACAACTACCACTACAAGAAATTTGACTTTTTGTGACGAATTTTTTAATGACACATAAAATTTCGTCACAAATTGTAACTTACAACGACGAATTTTTTAAAATGTCACCATATTATTTATTATTGTGACGAAATTATTTTGCGTCATTTTTTGTTTTAATTTTCGTCATTAATAGAATAATTTTGTGACGAAAAATATATTTCGTCATGGTTACTTTAGGAGAGATAATTTCCCACCATTTTTTTTGGAGGGACAAAATTTAATGACAAAATAATAATTTATTGCAACGTATAAAATCGTCACAAGATATTTATTTTTCGTGACGATTTTTTTTTTGTCATAATTAAATAAATTAGTGATAATAAAATCATTTCATCACAAATAACATATTAATATAAAATAAAATTCTAATTAATTTTTTCAAAAAATTTTAGTTTAAAAAATAATTTTATTTGTGACAAATAAATGTGTCACAAAAAATAAATATACTGTGACGACGTACAATTTCGTCACCTTTGATATGGAGAAAAAAATATAACGAAAAAAATGACTATTTCTAACATATAAATTCCTCATGAAATACTTATTTTTTGTGATATAAATTATTTTTGTCACAATTTAATGAATTGGTGATGACAAAATTATTTTGTCACAATAATTTTATTTATGAAAAATAAATATGTTACAAAAAATAAATATATTATGAGAAAATACAATTTCGTCACTAATACAATTAATTCATGACAATAATAATATTTTATCACAATTGATTGTAATGTTAATATATGACAAATAAGTTATGTCATAAAAAGTAATTAAATTTATGATAAATAAATATATCACAAAAAATAAATATATTGTAACAAAAATATAAGTTAATTGTTAATATAGTCAGTTTGTGCGCACATAATATTTTGTCATAATCAATTGTATTAAAAATATGCTACAGTTAAATTATGTTATAAATAAATTATTTTGTGTTATAAATAAAAATGTCTCCAATAAATTTTTTAATGGCCAAAAATAGTTTGCCATCTATTTTTTCACAAAAATAACTAAATTATATATGATGGTTAATTAATTAATAATATAATAATAATTTAAAATAAAATAAATTATTTATTAAAATAAAATATTTTAATATAAATTAAAAAATTGTAGAAACCACAACACAACGTTTATGGGTCAATCACCTCGCTCTCTTTCTACCTCAGTCTCAAAGTTTTTTAATTTCCCTTTCTCTCTGTCAATCTATGGTGTCCATTCTCTCCATTGCCTCCATCCAGCCGATCTCGCCGCCTTGTCGCCTCTGTCTAGTGTGCATCGCCTCGGTCCTTCACCAGGTTGGTTTCACTTTCTCTCGCACTCTAAGGCAACCATTTTCCTATCAGATTCTCAGTCTCTATCGGTTTTTTTTCACACTATTTTTTGTTTTCTTGTTTGAAATCGTTTTGTATTTCATAGATTAGAAATTGTTAAAGTAAAAACTAATTGAGATTAAAAAGACCTAAATAGTGGAAGATGGGTCGGATTCAGTACTCTGAGAAGTATTTCGATGATACTTACGAGTACAGGTATTAATAATTGTAATTATCCCATTAGCTTTTCTCCTTCTTTGTTTTTGGAAAATAGTAATAATAAATAGATTTTATATTGATTGAATGATCGGTTTATTATTTTTTGATTTATTATTGCTTACAAGCAATATAGATTTATATTGCTGAAGAGCCCCAAATGTTTGCTATTGAATTCAATGATGGCTGCCCCTTGCATGTAAGCAATATCATCTTTATTTTCAACCTTTATATTATTATTTTTGTGAAAGTTTATCACATCTGGGGCATGAATGTAGGTTTATGCAAGCACTTCTCGTGATAGCTTACTTGCAGCAGTTCGTGATGTTTTGCAAACAGAAGCAGGTATATATGTTCTTTGTTGGATATTGATAGGTTTTATTACTTATAAAAGTTTGAAATGTGATGTTGAGTCATCATATTTCTCCATAATATTTATTTATTGTCCTATCAGTTTGTTCATTAGTGGTATATTTGCTGGGGATGGTTGGCATGTTGTTGACTAGCAGAGTCTTCTTATGCAGGGTCAGTGCCCAGTATCTATATTACTGAGGTTGACTATGCCTGGGCACCATATTGATCCACCTTGTGGCAGAGTTCATCTATTAATAGGACTGCAACGTCCTATTGCCGAGATTTTTCGATGTCAATACTGATCAAATGATGCGGCGGTTGGGAGCATGACTACCGAAAACCAGTCCCAGGTGCTCTAGGCTTCATTTCGGCAGTGGTGGTTTCATCTCTAGTGAAGTTCCAGATAGACTTCAGCGTCAGTACCGGCAAAAGGGACCTAGACGGCAGGATTGAGCTGAAATTTAGGGGACTCCAACTGGTATGTGTACTACCAAAATTATTTTTTCCATTTGGTTTTTAAATAAGTTAATGGAATTTAGTTAACTGTTAAATGTTATAACAGATGGAGCTGTTAGGGTTCAATTCCTCTAATATATTTGTGATTGGTATTGTTAATGAATGATAAGTTGATGGGTGGTTGATATTAAATAAAGTTTTGGTTGACTGTGAGGATGCTGCTGGTTGGGTAGAATTTCACAATTTGTCGGCCAAGTTGATTCATTTCTTCTTGCATGATTTATTTGCATTAAGTTTTGTTATGATGTTAATTTGTTTATTGGTTTCATGGATTAAATCGTACATTTAAATGGTAATATTGTCTAGTATTTAGGGGAACATGAATAGGGCCTGTTACCTAGTCTTTCGTAGTATTTAGCAGAATTGTTCAAAGTGCTTGTATGGAATTGAATTCTGCCTTCTTGTTGTGTTTTTCCTTGTTTGGCAGTGTTGCACTATTCTGGTCGTATATGAGTTCTTTTTTTTAGATATATGGTTTCTTTAAATGACATGGTGTTCGAATCATGTTAGTTGAGAAACAAAAAGGAGAACCAATTTATGCCTAGAATTGATAGATAAGAGAACTGTGACAATGTTGATGAAAAAGTAAAAAAATGTTGCACAAGTGACACAAGTATTTTAAAAAGAGCACTGTGTTTTCTTCTCAACATATGTTGAAAATTTTCTTATGATATTGTACATTTCTACTTATAACCATGTTCTATACCAAAATGCTCCCCTGTTATGTGCTTTTCTGTGCTGAAAATTTACAAGTTGATGTTCTTTTCTATTATATTAGGCAGTGAATTATGATGTATAAAAAAAGAACTAGAATATATATGTTATTTCTTTTCTGCTTTTGTTCCTCTTTATCTAATATAAGATTTTTTTTTGCAGGAACAGGATGCAAAATTTGAAGTTTCAACAGATTTTATTTCTTGATTAGGATGCAAATTTAATTTTTTGTATTAGACAGTATGTTTTTTTTAATTAATCTTTTATTTGAATAAATACATTATATTAGATTTTTTTTAGAAATTTAATTGATTGTATGACATTAAATTTAAAATGTGTCATTTTTAATACAATGCATATATGATAAGTATATTTGTCATAATTTGTCGACTTGTTAGTTCATAAATAACGATATAATGTTTACAATTACAATATTAATATTGTAATAAAAAAATTATAATTAAATGACAATAAAAAATTGTCACTAAAATTATTTTTTGTGACAATTATTTTTATCCTTATTTATGTCACTAAAATGTAACGTAATATGACGATTTATATTCATCGTTAATATACATTAATTTAATGACGAAGACATTTTTCGTCACTTAAAATATTAGATTTAGTGACGAAATTAAATATTTTATGACGAAAATTATATTTATTTGTGACGATAATTACGTAACCAATGCTTAATGGTTTTACCAAGAAGCAGAGTTTCGTCATTAAAAATATTTAATTTCGTGATGAATTTTAAATTTGTCATAAAAAATATCAATTTTTAGTGACGATAAACAATATAATGTGACAAAATATAATTTTATTTATGACATAATTTTTGTCATGAAAAGTAAGAATTAAAAATGACGATAATTATTTTCGTCACAAAAAATGATACTTACGGTGACAAAAAAGTAAATCGCCACGTGAACTTTTATGTTACGCGCCTACCGTTACGTTCTCTGTGACGATAAAAAATCGTCACCTTATTTTTTCAGCGACGAAAAATGAATTTTTCATGACAATTTTTTGCATCATAAAAGGTGTAATTTCTTGTAGTGTACTTTGCAGACTGGTTCGAATTATATGTAAGACAATTATAAATTTGCATTTATAACATATAAATAAAATTTAAGATGGTATTGATGATAACTTCGCTATATTTTATTTGAAGAGTAGGTCTGTTACAATGGAATTGAAATTGAATACCTATGTAGTTTGTCACAAAAACCATTACGGAGAGTGAAGTGCTACTCGATCTACTTTGTCAATGGATACAAATTTCACATGAAAAGTCATGGTTCTGGGAGACATTCAATGAACAGTGGAGTTTGTGTAAAAGGGTCCAACTTAGTTGATAATGTTGGTGATTACTATGGATGTATTGAAGAGATTGTAGAGATAGAGTACCTATCGTTACCAATAAAGCGAACTGTATTATTCAAGTGTCATTGGTTTGATCCCAGTTTAGACATTGGTTTTAAGATTCACAGCCAATATAGAATGGTTGATGTAAACCAGCATCGTCGATTCAATAAATATGAACCATTTATCTTAGCAATGTAAGCAACTCAAGTGTATTATGCAAGATATATTGCTTTGAGATTAGATAGAGCTAACTCGTTAGCTGTGTTTTCGGTTAAATCGAGGGACTACATTGTGACATCAGATGTAAGAGATGACACTGCTACTATATATTCTAATGCATTCAAGTTGATGAAGTTATTGTGCAAGAGATAACAACGGATGCTTGTAATGAAGATGATATAGACTTGCGTGACCTTACGGGAGTGTTAATTGAAATTGATAACACTGGTGAATTTGATCAAGAACTTGAAGTGAATGAAGAAGAAGAGGAATTTACAGATTATGATAGCAATGAGGAAGACAAAGAGAAATTTCAAAATTCAACATATAATGACTAATTGATTAATTGTAATTTTTAGAGGACGATGTGTTAACTTGTTAAACTTTTTTATTATACTTTTTATTTGGTTTAAATGTTGATGCACTTATGAAATTATAAGTTATATATGTTATATACATACATGTCTAGTTTACCATTTCGTAGGTATAGGTCGTGGTAGAGGATGAGGACTTTCAAGACGAGGACGTCGGGGAGGACAATCTGCAGGGGATTCAATAACTCCACCTTTTGTAAATATGCCAGATACCCTGGAGACCCTACATCCGGTAATGAACCATCGCCTCATGTGACATTTACACCATCTGCATCAACTCCTAGTCCACACAAATCTAACAACAGTACATCGACTACATGTGAAGTGTCCAGTGAAAATTTTAGTAGATTACAGTCAATTAAATGGGCTTATGAGTATTGACCTATATAAATTGTGAATAAGTTATACAAAACATGTTTAACCACATTACTTTTATATTATATACTTGGCAGGCTGGAACCTTCCTCCCAATGCTCTAGGACTATCACCAGCAGCTTCCATCAGCGGACAGACATTAATGGAGTTAATTGGAAGGAGGTTTCTAGAGAAATCAATGAGTTTTATTAGGGAGAATTCAAGGTATATCTATATATTTTATTGAAAATTAATGATAATTTCTCATTACAAATTTTAGTATTCAAATTATATTGAATTAATGTATGATTATAATTACTAATGAACCATTTGAAATATAAATGCAGAAAAGGTGCCACTGGGATGCTGAAGTAAATGGTTGTGTTAGGGCAGGTTGGGAAACAAAGGCTGCACAGAGTTATAAGGATTATGTGTATCACATAAAGATCGCCAAGAAAAAGCCTAAAGACTTCCCAAAATCTACATGGATTAGGTGGAATCAGCTTTTTAATATTCCTCCACGCATTCAACTTTCTACTCAGAGAAAGATCAATCGTTATGGAGGGTTTGAAGATAAGGCTCCTGGATCATACACCGGTGGTATCATTTCTATTAGTGAGCATATCTCATGACTGGTAAATACTTTAATTATAAGAGAATATAAATTATAATTTTATATTAGTGATTTTCATTTTCCATAATGTTTGCTAATTGATATGTTCATTTTAGTACTTTTGAAATGGATTACATAGAACTAATCAACTATTAAATTTGATAGATTGACGAATTGCTTGACAATATATTGATTGATATATGTAGAGGATTATCAAAATTGTGTTGGAGTTTGTTGAGGATATTGTAGTAGATTTTTGATTTTTAGAAGTGTAAAATGTATTTTTTTTATAGGAGGATGGCAATAATATTGGGAGGTTATGCAAAAATTTTCATTGATTTTTTGAAGATTTTTCACTTTATATATTACTTTTGAAACAATTTGCCTTTTGAATTTGTATTATATAGAACCAATCAACTATTAAATTTGATAGACATGCGAATTGCTTGACAATATATTGATTGATATATGTAAAGGAGGATGAAAAAATTGTGTTGGAGTTTATTGAAGAGATTGGAGTAGATTTGTGATTTTTAGAAGTGTAAAATGGATTTTTCTACACAGGAGGATGGTAATAATATGGGGAGGTTATGCCAAAATTTTTATTGATTTTTTAAAAAATTTTCACTTTATATATTACAATAAAATAGGATAAAAAAGGAAAATAATGCAAGTGCATGCTTTAATAATACAGGAAAAATTATCTTTTTAACTCATCTTAAATTTTTTCAATAACTACTTTATACTATACATGATATAGGAGAAGGAGTTGGGCCGGCCACCTACAATTTCCGAGGCCTATCTGCACACACATACCATAAATTATGATGGGAAAACTTATGTGGCGGATCGTAGCAGGGAGGTGCATGTAAGTAACATGTACTTTATTAGTTGATAATGTTTTTAGTTATTCAAATACTACATTATCGTAAAATTTGTGTTGTTCTTATATTTACGTTTATTAAATTTTTTTGTCATTTTATAGGAGAGGTATGAGCAACTCCGATGTGAGAGATCGCAAGATGAGTCATCCATCGATGAGTCGGAGTTATTTATTGAGGCTGCATAATGCAATAAAAGGAAAACAATATACGGATTTGGCTCATATGTGCCTCTTAGTATTTATCCATTCAGACCATCATGTGCTGTTGGTACAAGTACTGCCTCTCACTCTGGTGGTACATGCTTGACGAAGGAGGATGTCGAGGAGATTGTCACACAAACTATTCGTTCATTGCTTCTTCACTTGGCCCCTCAGCCTCCATCCACTCAGCCCAATACCACTACTGCATCACCCGCACCACATGATGATGTTGGCCCTTCCGGTGCACAAGGTCTTTACCCGCATGATGATTCTCATTTTGGTAGAGGCGGTCTTACCTCAAAATGACCTTACAAATCTTTTTTTGTATGATATTAGTATTAGTACAATTTATTATTTAGAAAGATATTATGTGAGACGATAATCTTATTTACTTTTCGATTACTTTTAATTAGATATACACTATGTACTAATATTAAAAATATATGTTTCAAATTATATGTTTATAAATTTGATTATAATTTACATTTACATTCATATAAATGTTTATTTTTCCGTAGTGTACATATTAATTTATTTTATTGTTTAATGATATGAAAATAAAAAAAAATAAATTCATAAATTTAGCGACGGATTTGCGACAAAATATTTCGTCGCTAAGAATTAAATTATATAAAACGATCAATTTGCGACATAAGATAAATTAGTCGCTAATTTTTAGCGGCTGATACATTTGGGCGACTGTCTATCGCAAATTTAAAAAATAAATTGCTACAAAATTAGTGACTACAATTTAAGTCGCTAATTGATAATAACACATTTGGCGACTGATTTTATTGGTTAAGTAGCGACGGGCATATGTATTATTTGCGACTAAAATTAGTCGCTAAAAATAGCGACTGTTTCTCGATTTAGTCGCTAATTCTCTTGCGATGGCTGTATTTGCGACAATGCGTCGTCTTGTCGCAATATGTAATTAGCGACTAAAATTTATAAAATGGCAACTAAAATTGCAATCACTAATTACCCTTTTTTTTGTAGTGACACTCAATGCATCAAAATTATAACAGTTTGATTATTTACATTGTTGAGTTAGTTTAGCTTTAAAGTCAAATATCCAGATACTAACTTCAAGTAAGGAAATATATTGCATGAAGTAAGAAATCCATTGAAAGTTCAAGTGAGAAATATTTCGATGGTCAAGTTCGCAAGTTCAAGTGAGAAATATTTCGATGGTCAAGTTCGCGTTTTTGAATAAAAATGGAATAAATGTTTTTTAAAAAATCCTATCTGAAATGTGAATTGTTGAGCTATTTATACAATTATACTTGAATGTCCATCATTAAAGCCAGATAATTAAGTCAGGATAATCGATTATCGTTAATTACCTAACAGTCGTTACGAAAATTCAAAGGTTGTAACTGTTATGAAAGTGCAAAAGTTATAACGTTCAAGTATCAATTTGAGCTCTGCGTTTATATATAAGTGAAGCTGTATCAATCAATCCGAACTGACTGTATTATTTGTTGTACCGAGGATTATCACAAATAATTTTAATAAAGAAATTAAAAATGTAAAGAAGAAGAGAAATGATACTCAGATTTCAATTTACTTGAAGTTGAGAACTTAATATGCACACAACTCTACTGCTAAATATAAATACCGATTATTTATATGTATTTTCTGCACAATCTTAGCCTAAAATCAGAGAATATTTTTCCATAATTTTAGCTCCATAATTCACGTTATTTTGATAGCTTGAACCGTTTGTTTCATGCAATTGCTTCTCTTCTGTTGAACTGTTTGTGTATCTGGCATTTCATTTAAATTTATTAAAAAAAAATTGAGTTGGTCAATGTTGTTCGGGTTTGGGCTCGAGAAATTCAGGTTGTTCGGATTCTTAGGGTTGGCTCGGAATTATTAGGGTGCTAATTTTCAGGTCTCGGTTGTGCGCGACACCGAACAATGCACACCTCTACTAAAAGGTGTCATCCACGGCTTACACACGGATCCAAATAGCACGTTTTTCAGCTAGTTTTGAATTCATTTTTAACAACTTGTTTTCTGTAGGTGAAATGACCTGTAACTCTGCAATTTAATTACTCTCCTTCGATCAAATCCATATTTTTTTTACGTCTCACCTGAGCACTTTCTGATTATCAAGAAAGCTCAGTGTGAGCTCAAAGAAGAAAGTGAAAATGAGAAAAATGATTCTCACGTATTGAATGATATGAACTATTTCCAAACTGAGATATTTATGATTCCTACGGACCCTGATATACCGCAGCTGACAGCTGCGGTATCAGGGCCACACCTTTAATTTTTTTTTTAAAGTTCTTTTTCTTTTTTTATTATTTTTTTTTTCAAATAAGGATTGTGCACATAGCTGCCCACCCATCCGCACCTGTTATTTTCTTATTTTACAGCCACTTGTTGTATGCCGTTTTGTTTGTTTGCTTTTTACCATTTTTATTTTTATTTTTTGATAAGCGGATGGATTTTATTTATGGAAGGAAAAAACTATCAAAAGCATAAGAACCATGGTTATTAAAACCGGACCGGCCGGTTCAACCAGTTGAACCGCGAACTGGTTGGTTCAATTGCAGAAAACCAGATTGGGAAAAAATCGGGAAGAACCGGATTGAACCGGCCAAATCGGGTTGAACCGGCCAAAAACCGGGTCTAATTTAAAATAACTAATAAAATAATTATTTTTTCATAAAAATAAAAAATAAATAATCTAATAAATTTTATTTAACAAATAATTGGTTTTTTTACTATTTAATCACATTTGAACTTAATGAAAATAATATAATGATTTAATAATTCAATAAAACACAATAGAATAAAAATTGAATAAATTATTAAAATTGGTAAACTCAAAGATAATTTTCTATCTTTTTTTTAATTTCACCTACAGTTATTGAATTATTTAATTTTTAAATTAAAACTCATAAAATAAAATATTTTAACAGAAAATAACTAATCAAGTAATAATTTAAAAAAAATAAAAGGTGAAAAAATATTATTAGTAGTATATTTGAGGCATATGTTAAATGTTTTGATTGATTTTTTTTTTGAGTAGTAGTATTTATAAAAATTATACTAATTAATAATATTTTAAAAAATATAAAAAAACCTGGTTGAATCGGTCGAACCACGAACCCTCAGCCTTGCCGGTTCTTTATCCGGTCCAGTTTTAATAACATTGATAAGAACAGAGCTGCTCCAGACAGACCCAAGAGCAGAGCACCAGACATTGTAATTTGCCTAAAGATAGGATTGCAACAGCATACAACTAAGGAAGACAGACAGAATTACCATCCTACAAAATAAGCCAAAAATAACAGTAGAATTCCATTTGTTCAGATATGAAGCCCAGGTTCAAGAAGTTCAGAGAATATAGGAGTTGTAGTTTCATGACAACAGCAGACCTCATTATAGTGAAACAGATCAAATTGGTAAGTCCTCTCACAGCCATATTCAGTCCCAAGCAGCAGCCCCTCAACCACCCCCAAAGAATAAAAAATGCCAAAACTGATAGCCCTCAACAACTTTATAGCTTAAGAAACTCCCCAAACTCAAATCAGCCATGCCACTAAATCGTCCAGTCTATAAGCACCCTGTTTAGCAAGCACTACAAGAAAATTGACTTTTAACGACCAAAATTTAACGAAATGATAAAAATCCGGTCGTTAAAATATATAAATAACGAAGGGAAATTAATCCGGTCGTTAATTCTTAAATTTTATTGTTATATAACAAGGGGATTAAATCCGGTCGTTAAAACAATAAAAATCCGGTCGTCAAAATATACAAATAATGGAGAAAAATTAATCCGGTCGTTAAAACTCAAATTTTATTATTATTTAATGATGAAATTATTTTCGGTCGTTAAAAGGCATAAAATCCGGTTGTAAAAATTTATCAGTAGCGAAGGGAAATAAAGTCGGTCGTTAATGTTTAAATTTTATTACCATTTAACGAAGGGTTTAAAATTTGGTCGTTGAAACATTATAAATCCGGGGACTTCTATAAAACTTACCTCCAAAATCATTGTTCATTATTTCATTAAAAATATAACACAAAACTGCCTATCCCACACCAAACTAAACTTTTGCTATTCCTAAACTTTTGCTATTCAAAACGTAACTCAAAAAATAGCAAACACGGCAGATGAAAAAATAGCAAAAAAATGCAAAACCCTTTTCAGTTTCCTATCTTCCAACCTAAACTTCGATCTAGGGTTTCATTTGATCTACGATTATAGGTAAGAAACTGAAAAAATTTATTTCTCTTCTCCCTTGATACCATTATCATTCTATTCATTTCTAATCTTCTCTTCTTCTCGTTAAATAGGAAAATAGGGCATACCAACTCTGAGATGTTTTGAGGAATTGCATTTCTACTAAGCTAATCGATCTGTTATAATAGGTGAGTTCAATAAATTGGGTATTTTTGATATTCTGATTTTTTGATTTCAAAACCGTATCTGCTATTATTCTGGGTTTTTCATAAATGTCTATTTCTTTTTCTTATTTATGTTTTTGTTGGAAAAAGATTTATTTGATTTTGGTGATATGTAATTCTTGTTCTTTTTTATTCCCATTTTGCTTTTGATTCCCGTTCTGTTTTTTATTCCCGTTCTGCTTTTTATTCCCCTTCTGCTTTTAATTCTCGTTCTTCTTTTGATGCTTGTTATGTTTTTGATTCCCGTTCTTCTTTTAATTATCAGTCTTCTTTCGATTCCCGTTCTTCTTTTGATTATCAGTCTTCTTTTGATTCTCGTTCTTCTTTTGATTCCAGTTCTAAATGCTTTTGATTGATTCCCATTCTACTTTTGACTGATTCTCGTTCTGCTGTTGAATGATTCTCAAATTTATGTTTTTCTGATTGTGTTCAGGTTATCAGTCTTCAAGTCTTCAAATTTGCAAGGTAAAATTGGGATTTCTTCTTAAATTTTATTCTTTGACTCAATGTAATTGTTAATTTCCTTCTTTTCTGCTCAATTGTCATATTCTGGAAGCATTAATTTTCATGATGTTTATGCTTTCTGTCTGTGGTTTATATGCTCAAAGTTAAGCTATTGCCATCGTTTTCTGGATGCTGATGCTTTCCTTCTGTGGTTTATATGCTCAAACATTCACTTTAGTTTAAGTTTAAGTTTAAGCTGTTGCCATTTTTCTCTGGGTGTTCATACTGTGTTCATGCTGTCTGTGATTGTTTAAGCCATTGCCATATTTGACTGGATGCCCAAACATTCTCAGTATGTTCATGCTTTATATCTGTCTGCATATTTTTCATCTGATATCTATTAAAGTCTTTCACTTTTAACTTGAAATCCTTTTCACTTTTGCTCTTTCATCTGATAGTGGATGGTTATCTGATTTAGTGGCTTATATCTTTGTCATTTTGTTGATCAATGTGGTCCAATTAATGGTATAATTTAGTATACAAATTTATTTATTATCAATAACAATCTTGAAATATGATAAATCCTCTAAGAATGTTATCTATACTAATTTCATTTTTAGGATGCATGCATTTTATTGATTTTATATAAACATCTATATATGTTGATATATGTACCTATAATAATTACAGTAGTGCTAGATTTTAATAGGCTTATATATGAGACAAAGTCAAAAGTCCCCTCCAAAACTGGGGAAAAAATAATTTATATGAAAAAATAATAAAATTATAATAATACCACTAAACTTCAAACTTAAAAATAAAAGTCTAAACGTTATTTTTGAGGCCCGAAATAGGCTGTTACGGAGGGCGGAGCTTTGTCAAAGTCGACCGGCTCGGAATGAGCTTTCCGAAAACATGTTATAATAACCAATCGGACACTTGTAGCAAAAGTTATAATAAAAAAATACGTATCGTAAAAACAAAAGATATTAATGATGATTGAGCCATTTACCTCGCTCCAAATATTGAAAACCCTTTATACTAAACACTTTATTACCATAACCGTATTTAAACAACAAATCTGTTGAGTTTAGTGTAAGATTATGGGGTAATTTTGGGCTAGTTTCTGCTATTTTATTGGTATACTGTAGGCAAGTGTGAGGGATTTGTTAGAGTAATAGAAAATTGGGTTTTGGTCTATGCTTGGGAATAAATCGTTGTTATATGAATGTATAGCTTTCGAGGAAGAGCTCAGTGTATGCTTTGCTTGAAGGAAATTATTGAGAAATATAATATTATATAACTCATGAGCAGGATCATATTCAGCTTTTTAATTGAATAATTAAAAATTAATTAGCTTGTTGGGTTAGTTATGTTGTGTGTTAAGCATTTTCTATATATGCTTATTATACCGCAAGTATACGGTGTACCGCAATAGTACTTAAGAATGTCGATTCCACGAGGAACGTTTTTACACACTATTACTAATTGATTTTAATCTTGTTTACAATGATTAATTAATTGTGGAGTTGATTTTAATCTAATCTAACATGTAAACTAAATATACCTAGTTAATGATAGTCAAAAGAAGATAAAATAAATCATGCAGAATTAAAGACAATGAACTTGATTCCATCATTTTAATTAACATCTTTCATCTTTTTATGTAAGCCAAGTTAGAATAAACTTTTAACCCATTCTCTCGACATGAATTAAAATGCCTAAAACATACAATTAAAATTCTAACTCACAATTTTCATTAATGAATTAGAGGTTTCTAATTATATATTTTAAGAATAGACACTAACCTATAGCAATTATCTCAATATACCAATTTCTCAAAATATACCTTGATAATGAAACTCTATTAGATGTCAGATAAAGCAAACTCTCGAATTACTTTAACTTATAAAGATTAAAAAAATATACTAATAGAGAATCTACATTGAAAGACTAATAAAAGTAGATGGAAATAGAAATAATAATAACATGTAAATTCATTGAAATGATAGTCATAGAAATATTGGAGAAGAATTAAAAATAAGAGAATAAAATAGACGCTTTTCAACCCTTTTCTCAATCTTTTGAAATAAATTTTCTTCTCCTTGATCTTCTTCTTCAAATCATAAGACTAAATAGAAATTTAACTAAGAAAATTCTGTCTTGCAAAATACAGAAAAATTACTTAACTAAAAATCATCATCCTAAAATTACAGTTAAACTACCTATTTATAGATAATAATTTAAAGATTGTGTCCCTTGAAGATGTCTCTTGGGAATGGTTGCAAAATTTGGTGAAATAAGATGACTTTTCATGTGACTTTTGGCCCAAAACTGTCCAACGGTCGTTTTTGTCGCGATCGCAACGGTGTCGCGATCACTACAGAACACGCTTGCCCATTTTCTTCTTCCTTTTTTTCAGTTTTCTCTTCCCTCTCTGGCCAGTCACGGGACGTTACCTCTCATCACGGCGTGACTCTTCGCGTGTGTGTGGCGTGACTGGCGCTCACGTCTCGCCTCGTCGTCTCCTTTCTCTTCTCTTCTTCTCTCTTTTCCTTTTCCTTTCCTGGCCTCTCTCACGCTTCACGAGTCGCCTCCTACGCTCACGTCGCGTGACGCTTCTCTCTCAGCTTCTTTTCTTCTTTTCTTTCTCTTTTTCTTTTTTCTCTTCTTTCTCTTCTCCAGTCACGTCTCGTTACCTACGGTCACGTTGCGTGACTCCTTGGATGAGACGTGACCTGCTCCTCTCTCGTGACTTGCTCGTTCTATTTACTCTTCTCTTCATTTCTTCACCTAAAAACACAGATAATCATCATAAAAACTCAACTGATATAAATAAACATAATCTAACACATCACATTAAATTTTACAAACAATTACATGATTAATTACATAAACTCACACAAAATAAATACTAAATTATACTTCAATTTAGCTCCTATCAAATTCCCCCACACTTAACCCTTGCTTGTCCTCAAGCAAGAGAAAAGACATGAACAAATTCAACAGCCAGTAACATAATTACAAAGCAATGGTCATTCAGCATATACACTAGAGTTGCAAAGATCAACTATCCCAAAAACTCACACATATCAGTAAATCAAAATTCAAAATATGCATTGAAAATTCAACAAGTTTTCTAATTTTACTACTTCCAACATAAAGAATATAAAGTCTCAAAAACTAAACATGAATCAAAGAGAGAAAATTGATCATAAAAGTTAAAAAATTAAGATTGCTAGTCACTTTTTAGGACAATTTGAGCTCACTTACCCTTAATCAAATCTCATGGCATTTTTAGACTCTTTTTCTCTTTTTTTTATATATATTTTTTTCTTTAACATGGGTATGACTTTTTATTGATTCCCATGTATAGCAAGAGAAGTTAATATGGGTGCGTTTTACGCTCCATCCCATATTTTTGAAATTTTGAATGTACATCTTGCTATTGTCTTTTTTTTTTTTTTTATATTTGGTGGGTGCATTTTATGCTCAATCCCACTTATCTTTATTTTTCTTTTCTTTTTGAGTCCTCATCCATTATTGAAAAGATAACAAGTAAGTATTATGGCTATAGTTTCCATAGGCAACCAGAAACTTAAAATTTTAAACAAAATGAACAAATTCTAACTTTAAGAATATGGTAGGTAAAGAGACTAAATAATCTATAATGTTGAAATAAGTAAAACCAAATAACTTGAAAAACTTAAAACACATCCCAAAAATTTTAGGAAAACTGATAAAAATGAGCATAAAAGATAATGAACTTAACAACCTATATCATATACCAAATAAACAATGCTTTATAATAAAGTTTACTAAAAAGCCTAATTGAAATATAAAAACACACAAACAAAAACAATCATGCAATTTACATACATAATACCTACACAAACTCACAAACACAGTCACAAATATCACAACACACAACACAGTCACTCCCCCACACTTAAAACCAACATTGTCCTCAATGTGAAGGAATGACACACAAAAACAAGTAAAAGAAACAAATAAAATGAATAAAAAGAAAACTCCCCTATCATGGTAAAGGTGGAGGCGATGGAACCACAAAACCCGCTTGTATCATAAAATTATCAAACTTGTACTCCAGCCTCCTTTGACGTCGCTCCATGGAAGATAGTTGCTCTTGCATATTAGATAACATTGAGGGGATGTTATGGCTAGATGAGCCAACCTCAGGAGCAGAAGCCACGGCAGCTGGAATATCGGGCATCTCTTCATCGTCACTTGCCTCCTCATCACCTCCTTCTTCTTGTGCCTCTTCTTGTGGTGCAGAAGGTTCAGCAATATCCCTCCAACACGATCGAACACGAGGTGGAATTTCCTGAAAATTATTACCAACAACTTCTCCACGAACTAACATATTCTTATTAAAATAATGGCAAGGAAAAACTCTATAGTAGGCATCAAGATCCACATTTAGATTGCTTGCAATACTAGAAATAACATGCCCATGTGTTAAAGGTGAATCATGCTTGTTTACACATTGCAATAATTGACTTACTATCCAAAAAGGCCAACATACGTCCTTACGTTTATGTACACACCACATCAAAAACAACTCATTATATGAAACTCTGTTAAATTCAGACCTATTAAAAACCAGAGAAGCTAAAACCCTATGCAAAATCCAATATCTCAAATCTTTAATAAACATAGATTTAGCATCCCTGGCCCTATAACGAGTTTGCAAATCAGTCAAAAAGGTCCAAAATTCATGTGGCTTAAAAGATTTAGGTGGCTCAGTTAAACCAGTTTGAGAAAATCTAAACATCCTATTCATCATAAAATAGGTTAAAGTATAAGGTTTTCCAGCCATCCTAAAATCTAACCAATTCTCACTATTATCATTTTTTTTCAATGTGGTGTAAAATTCTAAAACTAAATCAGGACGAACTTCTTCATGCATAGATGCAAATTTCAACAATCCACAGGCTCTTAACATGTCATTAACTACTTCTAACATGCCAATTTGATTAAGCAAAGAGTCAGGAAAATACTTAAATTGCATTAAAGGCCTACCGCGAAGAGTTAAATACCTACTGCCTTCATCTACCGAAAATATAAGAAATAACGCACCATAATGAGCAGCAATATTCACCTCTTCAACTTCCTGCTCTTCTTGTTCAATTCGAGAAACAGAGGGATTCTTTGTTCTCACCATATTTGATTGTGTTGGGTAAACAGAGAATGAAAACTATAGAGAAGTAAAGCTGAAAACAATAGAAGAAATTAACAAAACCAAATACACAAAAGGAAAACAGAAAAGATAAAAGAAAAAAAAGAATGTAAACAGAGAAAAAATTACATGAAAATGCCGAAATTAAATGCAATGAGGGAAGAAGAAATGAAAAGAAAAATGAAAATACATTAACAAACCTGAAAATAGAACGCAAATCCCGTAATCCCTAAGACTATTGAAGAAAAGAGAAGAAAGGAAATAGAAATGGAAAACTGGAATGTAAAAAGAGAAAAACAAACGTAGAACAGAGGATGGACACGCGAAAATTCTCGGTGGAAGAAGAAGAACAATTGAAGCGAGATGAAAGGAAGAAGAAAAGTGGCGAATGAAAGTCTGTAACTCGTGAACTGTGTGAGGGAAAGAAAACTAACAGTGAAATGAAGTAGAACAGGAAAGGTCACGACGTTAGGGTTTTAAAATTAGAGTTCCCGCTTTTAATTTTTCTTTTCCTGTGTTTTAAAGCTTAAACGGTTAAATTAAGTTAATGTAATTTAAATTAAATCGTCTAAATCAGAAAACAAAACAAAACAAAACCAAATAACAAACAAATAATAAGTAAAATAAGAAAATAAAATAAAATAAAATAAAAAAAATTAAAACATACCTGATGTAGCACCTCACGCGTCACGAGTCGTGAGGCAATGTCACGACTCGTGATGCGTCTTACTTACCTGGCGAAGTCATCTCCTCAGCCCGTCACGTCGCGTGAAGATGCATCACGAGACGCACGCCCTGCAATACTTCTATCGCGATTTCGCGATGCTTGCCGCGATCACTTCACGTCACGTCGCGTCACGTCGCGTGAAGTTTCATCACGTCTCGAGCCCTGCCAAAATCGCTTGCTGTTGCGATCGCGATACTTGCCTCGATCGCAATAGCAGCATCCAACCACTGAAATGTGCTTCATCGCCTTCTGTCACGATCGCGATACTTGCCGCGATCGCGACAGAAGACAACGTCTGCAAAAATATATTTTTTTTAATTTTTTATTTTATTTTGTTATTATTTTTAATATTTTTATATTTTTATATAATTGAACAACTCTAATCTTACTAAATTAATTTAAAAATTTAAAAACAATTATTTTTTCTATTTTTTATTCATTTATTTATTTAATAATTTTTTTTTATATATTTATTAAACAATTTTAATCTTACTAAATTAGCTATCATGTAAAAACAAATGTGCTATTATCATGAAAATCAATTATACCATAAATAAAACTTATATAAACAAATTTAAAATAAATTACAAAATCCAAATAAAAACAATATAACTAAGTAACCTAAACAGAAGTATTAGACATATCATGGCTTAATGTGCTCCCTAGGATTCTCCTCAGTATTACTTGGAAGGCATCCTAAATTTCTAGAAGGTAAAGAATTTGCAAGTTGGCCTATTTGAACCTCAAGATTATGAATAGTAGCAGCATGATTTTTAGCAATTTGGTCAAATTTTTCTTCAAGTTTCTTTTGACTGGCATCTTGAGAATGCATCTTACAATTAATTTCTTCAATAAACTTATCAATTTTAACCTCAAAGGCCCCAAACCTATCTTGTGGTTGTTGGTATCCTACACCTCTATTTTGGTTGTTAACATTATTATTCTCCCATGAAATGTTAGGATGGTTTCTCCAACCAGCATTATAGGTGTTAGAATAAGGATTTCCACGACCTTGGTTTTGAAGAAAATTAACTTGCTCCTCTTTATTAACCATGCCTAAATTGCAATTATCACTTTTATGTCATTGTTGACCACAAACATTGCATGCACTTAATGAATTACCACCCACACTTAGTCTATTAATTCTATGATTCAATGCTTCAATTTGGGCTTGTAATGCAACCATAGAATCTACTGAATGTACCCCCCTAGCATTAGAATTATTATACTCCCTTACTCTTTACAATTGTTCATTGCCATCTCTTCCAATAGCTCATATGCTGCATCAATTGTTTTTCTCATCAAAGAACCTCCAGCAGCAGCATCAATAGTTCCTCTTGTGGTAGGATTTACACCATTATAAAATGTTTGCATCAACAACTCTCTTAGCAAGTTATGGTGTGGACACATCCTTTGCAATTCCTTGAATCTTTCCCAAGCCTCATATAATGATTCATTTTCATTTTGAACAAATGTAGTAATATCCTTTATGATTTTTGCAGTCTTGGCCAATGGAAAATACTTTGATAAAAATGCTTGGGCCAATTGGTCCCAAGTAGTTATAGATCCCCTTGTTAGGGAATTCAACCAAGCTTTTGCTTTATCCTTCAAAGTGAATGGAAAAAGCCTAAGCTTAATTGCATCAGCCGAAACCCCATTTATCTTAAAGGTATCACATATTTCAAGGAAATTGGCCAAATGAGCATTTGGATCCTCATTTGCCAACCCATAGAATTGAATACTATTTTGAATCATTTGTAACAACGAAGGCTTAATCTCAAATTGATTTGCATTTACCGTTGGTCTTACCACTCCTTGTTGAGCCCCACTCAGAGCAGGTGTGGCAAAGTCCATCAATCTTGGTGGATTTTCGTCAGCCATGATAAATGATCTCCTATTTTTATTCTTCTTTTTATTTGACTTCCGGTTACTTGACAAGAATCTTTCAATTTCAGGATTCAAAGGCTCAAACTCTTCTAAAGAACTCCTTGTACTAGGCATGAACTTCCAAATCCTGTAAAATCAAAAACAAAACACAAAATTAATTTAAACACACAAACAAATTAAAATAAATAAAATATTGTAATCCAAAATCATAAATAAATTTTAACAATGGCAAACAACCGTTCTCCGGCAACGGCGCCAAAAACTTGTTAAGCATTTTCTATATATGCTTATTATACCGCAAGTATACGGTGTACCGCAATAGTACTTAAGAATGTCGATCCCACGAGGAATGTTTTTACACACTATTACTAATTGATTTTAATCTTGTTTACAATGATTAATTAATTGTGGAGTTGATTTTAATCTAATCTAACATGTAAACTAAATATACCTAGTTAATGATAGTCAAAAGAAGATAAAATAAATCATGCAGAATTAAAGACAATGAACTTGATTCCATCATTTTAATTAACATCTTTCATCTTTTTATGCAAGCCAGGTTAGAATAAACTTTTAACCCATTCTCTCGACATGAATTAAAATGCCTAAAACATACAATTAAAATTCTAACTCACAATTTTCATTAATGAATTAGAGGTTTCTAATTATATATTTTAAGAATAGACACTAACCTATAGCAATTATCTCAATATACCGATTTCTCAAAATATACCTTGATAATGAAACTCTATTAGATGTCAGATAAAGCAAACTCTCGAATTACTTTAACTTATAAAGATTAAAAAAATATACTAATAGAGAATCTACATTGAAAGACTAATAAAAGTAGATGGAAATAGAAATAATAATAACATGTAAATTCATTAAAATGATAGTCATAGAAATATTGGAGAAGAATTAAAAATAAGAGAATAAAATAGACGCCTTTCAACCCTTTTCTCAATCTCTTGAAATAAATTTTCTTCTCCTTGATCTTCTTCTTCAAATCATAAGACTAAATAGAAATTTAACTAAGAAAATTCTGTCTTGCAAAATACAGAAAAATTACTTAACTAAAAATCATCATCCTAAAATTACAGTTAAACTACCTATTTATAGGTAATAATTTAAAGATTGTGTCCCTTGAAGATGTCTCTTGGGAATGGTTGCAAAATTTGGTGAAATAAGATGACTTTTCATGTGACTTTTGGCCCAAAACTGTCCAACGGTCGTTTCTATCGCGATCGCAACGGTGTCGCGATCGCGACAGAACACGCTTGCCCATTTTCTTCTTCATTTCTTTCGGTTTTCTCTTCCCTCTCTGGCCAGTCACGGGACGTTACCTCTCATCACAGCGTGACTCTTCGCGTGTGTGTGGCGTGACTGGCGCTCACGTCTCGCCTCGTCGTCTCCTTTCTCTTCTCTTCTTCTCTCTTTTCCTTTTCCTTTCCTGGCCTCTCTCACGCGTCACGAGTCGCCTCCTATGCTCATGTCGCGTGACGCTTCTCTCTCAGCTTCTTTTCTTATTTTCTTTCTCTTTTTCTTTTTTCTCTTCTTTCTCTTCTCCAGTCATGTCTCGTTACCTACGGTCACGTAGCGTGACTCCTTGGATGAGACGTGACCTGCTCCTCTCTCGTGACTTGCTCGTTCTATTTACTCTTCTCTTCATTTCTTCACCTAAAAACACAGATAATCATCATAAAAACTCAACTGATACAAATAAACATAATCTAACACATCACATTAAATTTTACAAATAATTACATGATTAATTACATAATCTCACACAAAATAAATACTAAATTATTGTGTGAGATAACTAAATTGAAGAAAACAAGTGGAGTATTATGGACAGCCATATACAATCAAAATATAAAAAGCTAATTCCATAATCTGATGTGAGGGACTATAATTTTGGCTTGAGACTCAATAATAGAGCATTATAGATTGCTAAATGATCCTACTGGACTGCCTTTGGCTTGGTACTCTATTTTTTTTCTCAACAGACAGAACTTAGTATCATTGTAAAATTTAAATTTTTAAAGTTACTCGATTTTGAGCCAGATTTAATCTTGGACAGAGGGATATGGTGGCAAAGAATCCTTATAGCTAACCCCATATAGTATGGGATAAAAGCTTAATTTCTAGTAGAAAGTTTAGATGTGAATTTATCATCTCCTTTTTAATTGGTAATAAAAACAAGCTGGTGTTACACAGTGTTTCAACATTTGTGTGGGTAGATTTTATTACAAGAGGAGAAAAAAACCTCTATTGCATGAAGAAACTAGTGCAGGAATTTCAGAGCTGCTAAAGTTTGTCTAGTTGGTTAAATTAGGGCCTTGAGCCTTAAAGGGAATTTATTTTTATTTTCATTTTGTTGACTTGGCGGGCAAACCATCAACTATGTCTTTCTAAGTGATTCCCATCACCATGGTATAAGTTAACCTTTTTGATAAGTGTCAGACTCAGTCCTCTTGTGAGCTTTATAGCAGGATGAATTTTGATGCTGGACATGACCAACATTGCATAGTGTTCTTGATATTTGTTTCAATTTATTTATTTATTTATTTATTTTTACATATATTATGAGAAATTTTTAGGAAAGAGAGTGATGTTGAATAGAGAGATATATGTATAGAGAATGTATGTCATTTCATGAAGATTTTTCAAGGGATTTGGGTATAATAAATGATCGTAATATGTGCCCTTGGAAAGTACACTCATGGAGAGAAATTCCAGAACAAAATATAGAATACATGTGGCAAGCTGTAATTGTAAGCATTTATAGCATTATATTTTTTTAAATATTTGTTCTTGCTTTAATTATGGCAATTACTTTGTGTGTTCAAGTAATGCTGATTGTTCTTAATAATAATGAATCAAGGATAAATTTGAGAGTGATGACATACTTGAGCAACGTGAGCATGTCGTGAAACATATGAGAACCTTATGGAACAACTGGAGAGGAGAGAAGCATTTCAATAATGTGAAGTTTAGGTCACTTCACGAGGCTATGAAAAATATACCAAAAGGGGTGGAAAAGAATGATTGGGAATGGTTGGTTAAAGAGCACTTTTTTAGCAAAAAGTTTCAGGTATGACATAATATACTTTTCTTTTCATTTTCAGATTACAAATTTACATGTTATATTATTAATGTAGGCAACAAGTAAACGAAACTCCGTTAATAGGTCCAAGTTGAATATGCCTCATCGTACAGGCAGCAAGCCTTTTAGAGAGATTATATATCAACAGATGATTTACCCTTCTTAAACATTATTAGAGAATTTATTATTACTTTTGAAATTTCTCATTTATTAGCCTAATTCTGTTGTGCAATCTAAACTTTCTCTTTCCAATATAGAGGTAGCAGAAAAAATCTTTGGACCTCAACGGAAAGGTCATGTTGCGGGATTTGGTGGTGGCATAACTGCAAGGCATTTGAAAGGGACTGGTTCATAGAAAGAGGCATTGTTATCTAAGCTACACAAAACTGAAGAAGAAAATCAAGAATTGAAAAGAAGACTCGATGCCTTTAAGGGTAAATTGGCACGACTCGAAGCTATAATCTTGGCTCAGCAATCTAATGTCTATTCTGAATCACCATCTTTAAGTGAATTCCCAACAGAATGAAATATTTAACAGGTAAGTACGCAATTCACATTATGAAACATTTCATAATTTCTTATTTCATGATTGTAATTATGCTTTACAGTATTTTCTATATTTTATCTTTGTACATAATTTACAAGTATAGTTAGTGAACACTTAATATGAATTGTTGAGTATTTATGTGACCATAATATTGTTGAGAACAACTTTGTTATAGATTCAATGTAGAATTGCAATATTTATCAATAATCTTGGAAAAATAAGTTGCATTTGATATGGATGTTGTTTGTCATGTTTCGAAGATGCTATTTTCAATTGGTTGTAAATTGGTTAGTCCCATATACTTGTTTTATGGTATTGAAAATTTTAAATTGAACTGCTATGGCAATATGGATGTCACTACATAAATAAATATAATATTATTGTATCGAAAAGTTTGTATTAAATAATTATTTATAGTTGATAGTTGATGTATTATCATAGTATCCTTGTATTTTGTATAACTGATGTAAATATTGAGTGGATGATATTGTAAATTATTATATGAGTGTGAATGAACCTAAATTGGAGGATGGGCAATCTTGTGTTGGAGTATGAATTGGAGAAGGGTGAATAAAGATATGCTTATTTGAAGTGTAAAGACTTCCTGTTTACAGGAGGATAGACAATATTATAGAGGAAACTCTGCCGAAATTTCAATAGAATTGGGTGGCATGTTTGTGTTTTGAATAAATAAATAGTAAAGTTTAATAGTTGTAGGATAGTTGAAAAAAAAACTTTACTCGGATTTTATCAATAATCTTAAGAGAAGTTTTAAGATCGAGTTATTGTACAGTGTCGTTGGAACCGTTGTGTGTGTATGTATAGTTTAAGGGTGTTACAAATTTAGTATCTGTAATTGGATTCGAAGTCAAATTTTTTGCTCATACAGTTGTCTCCCCATTTTAATGTAAGTTGTATTATATTTTTTTCTTATTATAATGACATTATACTTATGATTATTTTTTACATTTTTTTTGCAGCCCTTTTCATTTTTTGGATATTTTGAAGTGAATATACAATTACACTTGTTGGATTTTGGATATTTTGAAGTGTATATATAATTACACTTGTTGGGAGATTTTGAATATTTAAGGTAAATTATATTCAATTATTTGGCCTTTTGACTTATTGCTTTTATGCATGAATTTTAATTATAAATTTATGTTTTAAATTCTACAGGTTTTCAAAACAGTGGACAATGAAGATATAAAGTTCATTATTCATTCTTTTAGAATTTTTATATTCTAAGGTCAATAGAAAATGATATAAACAGGGGCTGTTTTTATATTTTATAGTATATGATACAATTTCGAAATATCGATATATTTTGTATATGATATTTTGCAATCTATGACAAAACTATTTATTATAATTTTGGATTTATGTGTGTAAATGATGTGTATAGGTAATAGTCAAATAAAATATTTTATTTATTATGAAAATTATTAATTTCTGAATTTTCTTTGAATGATGAAAAATTCATGACTATCTTTAACTACCGAATATTTTTTCATTGATAGTGAATATAGCGAAAATAAAAACTTGTCGGTAAAAAGTATCCTTAACGACAAAAAACTTCTTCATTGAAAGCGAATAAAATGAGAAAAGGGAAAATACGATTAGTAAAACAGTATTTGTAACGACATGAAAGGTTGAAAAGTGAATATAATTATCGAAATAAAAATCTAGTCTCTTTAACGAACTAAAATCCCTTCGTTGAAAGTGAATATAATTAACGAATGAAAAATTCGGTCGCTAAAACGTATCTTTCACGAACAAAAATTCGGCTAGCGAAGGGAAAATCCGGTCGATAAAAGGCATTTTTAACGACCGAAAATCTTTTCGTTGAAAGTGAATACAATTAGCGAATGGAAAATCCGGTCTCTAAAAGGCATTTTTAACGATCGGAAATCCCTTCGTTAAAGTGAATATAATTAGCGAAGGGAAAATCCGGTCGCTAAAAGGCATTTTTAATGACCGAAAATCCTTTCGTTGGAAGTGAATACAATTAGCGAAGGGAAAATCCGGTAACTAAAAGGCATTTTTAACGACCGGAAATCGCTTCGTTAAAAGTGAATATAATTAGCGAAGGGCAAATCCGATCGCTAAAAATAACTTTTCAAAGACCAGAAAAGTTCCGGTCATTAAAGATATTAAAGACCGGATGCAATATCCGGTCATCTATACTTTTAACGAAGGGGTTTTTACCGACCGGATTTTCCGGTCGTTAAAGGTTTTTAACGACCGGATTTTAACTTTTAACGATCGGATTTCCCTTCGTTAAAGAGCATTTTTCTTGTAGTGAAGAGCATCAGCAAAGTGGTTGTACTCCCTACTTCTGTGAACAAATTAAACATCTTTGAGCCTAGAGGAGTTATTTATGATATCGTTAAATACATATCCCAACTTCCAAGGTCTGTCTACTGCATCAGCAGATAACCAAGACACCGCATTGAAAGAATCCAATTCAAAACACACCCCTAAATTCTGACTAATAAGAAAATCAGTTGAAATTTGAAAAGCTTTTTGGACTGCCATAACTTTAGCTGCAGAGGAATTATTCACCCCAATATTGCATGAGAATAAACATACTAGTATTCCAGAAGAGTTCCTAAGCACTCCTCCGATACCCGCAGGGCCTGGGTTCCCGAATGACGAACCGTCCATGTTCCATTTCACATACCCCTGGTTAGGAGGGAACAAAGAACTTACAGGCCTGGTTCAGCTGTTAAGATAAGATTCTGCCCTTTTAAACTATTCAATTCCTGGTGAGAGTTAATCCAAAAGGAGGCTCGAGCTAGACTCAGGTGAAACAAGGAGGTTGAACTTACCGGTTTACCATTGAAAATCACAGCATTTCTCTCCAGCCATATAGTCCAAATGCAAGATAATAAGACGATGCTTCAAAACTTTTATTGAAGGGGGCCTTTTGCAAAACAAGACCATTGAATCACCAGATCATTAAATCATTCTGGAATACAAAAATCATAACCCCACCATTTGATGATTTTATACCATAAAGCTGCTAAGACTGTGCAGGTGACAAGAAGATGATTGGTATCCTCTTCGATTTATTGCACATGGGGCATATAGCATCATTAGGCTGTAGAATACCCCTACTCACTAGAAAGCTTTTTGTGCTGATCCGATTTAGCAAGCATAACTAGAGGAAAAGTTCTACCTTGGGTAGCGCTAGCTTTTTCCAAAGAATGGACGATAAAGGCTTCAGATCAGCTAAGGGAGAGGTGGAATTAGACAGAAATAAACTTGCCAATTTTACAGAGAAAACCCCATTTGAATCATGCACCCATATTTTCCTATCCATTTGTCCCGTTGAAAGAGAGAAAGAGTTAATCAAAGATTCTAGCTCAACTAGCATCTCCCGTTCCCATACCATGAGGACCCTCCTCCATTTCAAATCCTAGTGCCAAGTACCCCTTGACCATTTGCCACATTCCTCCACCATAGCATCTCCCAGGAGTGAGATTTTGAACAGTCGAGGGAACTTAAATTTTAACGGTTCATCCACGATCCACCTATCATGCCAAAATAAATAGGCATCTCCCTTACCAACATCTACTGCTAAGCAATTCGAGAAAAGGGGGGAGGATCTGATCTTATCGATGTCTTTCCATACCATAGAGGCATTCTATGTAGCAATGGAAGATAGAACTAAGCAGTTTTTAATTCCATATTTATTGAAGATCAACTTCTGCTAGATAGCCTTGCTGTTTGGTTCTAACCTCTAGTACCATTTAAACAAAAGACAATGATTCTTATGAGAAATGGACCCGATCCCCAGACCTCCAAGGAACTTAGGCTGCTCAATGGTGCTCTATTTCACCCTGCAGAAAGATCTCTTGCTATCATTACCTCTCCAAAAGAAGTTCCTCATTATAGAAACTAGCGACTTGGTGATCCCAACTGGCATCTTAAATAATGACATATAGTAGATAGGGAGGCTCATTAAGGCTGCTTTAATTAGAGTGGCCAGAGATAAGTATTTTACCTTCCATCCGGCTAGCTTGCCTTGAAAATTCTACATCACCGGATTCCAAGTCTCTATTTTCCTCGAGTTTGCCCCTAGAGGTAGCCCAAGATACAAGCAAGGCAGATGTTGAATATTGCATATCACAAGATTTGCACATCTCTCTAACCATTCCTGCCCAATATTAATTCCGATTAAGGAGCTTTTATGGAAGTTTACTGTCAACCCTGAGATTGCTGCAAAGACCTTAAGAACTCTCTTCATCTGCTGGATACTCTCTATTTCTGGTTCTAAAAATATCACCGTATCATCCGCATATTGAATGTGAGTGATGGCTAATTCTAGCGAGGAGACTGGTAGCGGGTTTAAACCTTTCAAAAGTCTGACTTCTTTTGCCTTTTTTATAAGGACTGAAAGGCCTTCAGTAGCCATGATGAAGAGGAAAGGAGAGAGGGGGTCTCTCTGCCTAAATCCATGAGAAAGTTGAATTTCTGGGGTTGGGGAGCCATTGACAAGAACTGACACTTTTGCAGAGCCAATGCACTTCTGAATCCATGATCTCCATTTTGTTTCGAAATTCATGAGTTCCATTACTGAGCTAAGATAATCCCAGTTAACAGAGTCGAAGGCCTCGTGGAAATCCACTTTAAAGATGACACCACTTCGATTATAGCACTTCAAGGAGTGAATAATCTCATTTGCAACCAGAACACCATCAAGAATTTGTCTGCCCTTGATGAACGCACACTGCTCTTCAGAAATTATCTCGCCCACCACTTTCTTCAGTCTGTTTGCCAACAATTTTGCAATAATTTTGTACATAGTGCCTATCAAGCTAATTGGGCGAAAGTCTTTAAGCTTATCTACCCCCACCACTTTGGGAGTGAGAGTGATAAAAGAGGATGAGGCACCACTTGAGAGAATACCTTCATCATAAAACTTTACCACCATTTTAAAAATGTCAGACCCTATAATATCCCACGCCGCTTTGATGAAGGCAAAGTTGAAACCATCCGGTCCAGGAGCCTTAGAGCTATCACAGCTCCAAACTGTAGCTTTGACCTCTTCCAGAGAAAAAGGCAGCTCCAAGAAATTCGTCGATGATGGGGAGAGCTTCTTAAAGGTGTTTTGCGGAAAGGAGGGCCTGTCGATGGAGTTGCCACTATAAAGATTCTTATAAAACTCGTGGATTTCCTGCTTGATTCCCACCGGATCTATAATTGTGCCACTTTCTGTTTTTAATCTCCCTATTTTGTTGTGACAAGCTCTGACTGATGTAGCGAGGTGAAAGAATTTAGTATTTTGGTCCCCTTCATTTAATAATTTTATTTTAGATTTGTGCCTTCAAATGGATTCTCTAGCTTTTAATTTACCCCATAATTCACTATTGAAGGAATTTCTTTTGGAAATCATGAATCACCTAATTACCTCATGTAGATCTTCACTCTCTAAGTCACCATTCAGAGCTTCAATTTCTTCCTCAAGTTTTGAGATGGCCAAATCAACATTACCAAAGTGGGTTCTGTTCCATTTAACAATGGATTTTTTGAGCATTTTTAACTTAGCCTGTATATTTCTCCCTGTTGAACTCCTAATATTTGACCACCACTCGTTGGTTTTCTTCATGAATTCAGCATCTTGTAACCATGCATTTAAGAACTTGAAGGGTCTTGGCCCCCAATTGACTTTGGAGCAAGATAAAATAAGGGGGGAATGATCCGAAATGTTCTTAGGGAGTGCGGCCTGAGTCATATCTTTAATACCCAAAAGCCAGCTTTTGTTTACTAAGAAGCGGTCTATTCTACTCTGACTCACTGAATTCCCCAAAGTAAATTTCCTGCCAATTAGAGGGACATCAATTAGCCCAGAGCTGAAGAAAAATTCTTGAAATTTCTTATCTTTTCTATTTAACACGCCCCTCCATCGATCCGCAGGGCTAAGTACGGCATTGAAATCACCTCCTATGAGGATAGGAAAATCATCATCGAGAAGATTAGCCAATTGAGCCCACAATTCAGACTGTTTTTGCTCTTCGCAAGGTGCATAAACTACAATTATCCAACAAGTTAAATTGAATTCCACCATAAATCCTTTAACTGCTATCCAACTCCGACCCATGATATGTGACTGAGTTTCTGAAAGGACCCCGAACTCCATGTAATTAAAATGCCCCCACTACAGCTTACAGCATCTAAAGAAAGCCAGTCAGAGTTCTTTTTTCCCCAAAGTTTTCTAACAAAAATTGAATCAATCCCCTACATTTTTGTTTCTTGCAGCAACACCATATCCAGATTTTTTTGTCTAATACAAGAAGCCACTAGACCTCTTTTAATGTTTGAGTTTAGCCCCCTGATATTCCAAGACAATAAGATCATAAAAAATAAACAAATAAAAGAGACCCCTTAGTTGAACCTCAAGAGCCCAACTTGCACCTTCATTTCTCTACATTTGAGTTCTTCCAGTTCTCTCTTTCCATTTCCTCTATTCTGATCAACAACTCAAGGAGAGCTGCTTTGTTCTGAGGGGGTACAATACCTAACAAATCTGCCACCTCGAGGACTTTCAAGGCTTCTTCAGAAGGAGATAATTGATCTGCCACTGCTTCTTTAATAATTCTATCATTGACATTGATGATAGTGCTGAGCCCCCTAGGTCTTCTGAGTTTGTTTCATCTATAGAAGGAACAACATCTAACCTTTTTTGCCCTTTCTTTCCTTTTTTTTCCTCAGATCGGGAACTTGGCGAGAGGATTTTGAGATGTCAAGGGAATAGAAGGAACGAATTTTTTTCGCTTTTTTCTTCCTCAATTTCAGACTAGTCAGTAGTTTACTGTTGGAGCTTATTTGCACTGCCATCTCGTTCGGGTTGGGCTGATGGAATAGATCTTCTTTAATTGCCATTAGGTCCAACCCGTTGGCAGTGAGGTCCTCAAGTGCCAATGGGCTGGGCTGACCGTTATTGCTGGACCTGCACTCCACTAAGCTAAACGGGGTTGGAGCCCACTTCGAGGATCCATCAGTGGAGGGCAATATTGCTTGGCTCTGTTTCTTCAAAGTTGGATCCTCACTGCTATGCCACTGAGATCCCTCTTCTTGAGAACAGCCTCGTGACAAGTGCGCCTCCAAGGAGTTATTGTTCCCATTCAACGAGGAAGAGAAGGAATTTTTAGTAAAAAGAAACTCTTCACCTACCTCATTCTCTGGTTGCTGAAACCCCTCCATCTCAGCCCAGCACTGGTTTCTCGACTGCCATCACCTTGAACAAATCTGGACAAAAGGAGGAGGGCTCTACAATGACCCTAAATGGATAAATGATACCGTCAATTCTAGTTTTTAATACATCATTAATCAAAGTGGGGGAAGAAGTAGCTATCATGAATCTGGCTACATCAAGACACTTTTTCTTTCTTGTATTGTCATCTAAGCTAATGAAGTTGCCATATAAACATCCTATGGTCAAAAAGAACTCTTGATTCCATGCATGAAGTGGAAATCCTTCACATTTAACTCAAGTGTATCTTTTTTTGCACACATCATTTGGTTCCCATGGCTTGATCATTTCGAACCATTCACCAAGCCAGTCCAGTCTAGATTTGAGCATATGGTCTTTGTCCTCACACGTTGGGAATGTCAAGAGAACTAGATTACCCCCCCATTGGCCTGCACTCACAATTCATATATCCTTGAGCAATCATGGCTTCTTGAATACTGAAAACGTTTTGAGCATTGTGTAGCCATCCAACTAAGCTTCTACTCAGCCATTCCCTGTCCTCCGTTTTTACATTGTATTGAAAATTAACAGCACCCGCTTTCATATTCTTGTACGTGTCATGACGTTTCCCATCACTGCTAACCATTTCCTATTCCACGACTCTAGCATATGATCTTGTGTCTCTCATACTAGGAAGTTTTACCTCTTTTGGTCTATAAGTAGCCAAATCCTTCTCTCTGGTAAGTGATACTCCATATCTAGCTACATTTACTTTTAGTTTACTATTTCCCAAAAATGCACCATTTAATCTGTTAGCTATTGTGTTAATGTTCTTTGGCGTGCAGAGACTGACAAAGCCAAACTTGGTACCTTTTACACTCAATTTTTTCGGGATATAGACTCTCTCCACAGTTTCGAACCATGAGAACATTTTCCTCAGTCCACAGCCTGGCCAACCTAGAGGCAAGTTATCAACAAATAGCCTGTAGGTAGAGGATTCACTCTGTGGACGCTCAACCTTTGAGAAGGGAGCATCCCTGAATCCACCACTGTTCCACCTTTTGGGTTTTCGATCGAAAATCCGCGGTGGAGCATGGTCCATTTTTTTTTTACAAAAAAAAAAAGAAGAATTATTAACTTTTAGCCCGATAATAGCATCCAACCTAACTTGATGAATGACAATATGAATTATGAATTAAAGGATTTGTTTGTAGAGCTCTGTTTTATTTTCTTATTTAAATATTCAATTTTAGCTATTGAATAATTTCTCCAAGGAGAAAGAAAAAAAAAATCTTTACAGGCTGTAGCAATATTTTGTAAAAAGAACTATTATTTTCCAAAAATATTTGCATGCGTCAGAGATTTTTTCGAACAATAAATAACACGGAAATTGCTAATTAAGGGAATATTGGCTCTAACTCTATTGAAATAAACCTTCTCACCATGGAACCTTCTTCACCATTCAACAACAGTTTGAATGTTCCAATATCCTCAGAAGAAAACCAAATCAAAGAAATAGAAAACTTCATCTCAACCCTTCCTCAACAAAGTAGTTGGAAAGTTTCAACAAATTTACACAAATACCAAGGATTTTGGTACTACTCAAATTTCCTGAAAGGAATCATATTGCTTCAGCAAAACTTCATACCTCAACCCGCCGATATTCTCCTGAGCACCTATCCAAAATCTGGAACCACATGGCTTAAGGCCCTGTCCTTTGCCATTCTTACAAGAACCAAATATAATGATTCTAACTCCAATTCCTCCATAAATCCTCTATTCACCAAATTGCCACATGATATTGTGCCTTTCTTAGAAGGTTCTTATACCACTGGCCATACTCGAGACCCTGAAAATCCATTAATTCAGACGCATATTCCTTTCACTTCCTTGCCTCAATCCATTGTAAACTCCAACTGTAAAATCATTTATTTGTCAAGGGATCCAAAGGATGTTCTCGTATCGCTATGGAATTTCCTAAATAAAATCATTGATTGGAAGGTAATACCATTGCAGGAGGCATATGAGAAATTTTGCAATGGAGTCTCATTTTATGGGCCTCATTGGGATCATGTTTTAGGATATCGGAAAGCAAGCTTGGAATTTCCTGAAAGAATATTATTTATAAAATATGAAGATCTGAAGAATGATACTTGTTTCTATGTGAAGAAAATGGCTGACTTCATGGGCTGCCCTTTCTCCATGGATGAACAGAAACAAGGAATTGTCGAAAAGATTGTTGAGATGTGTAGTTTTGAGAAACTAAGCAACTTGGAGGTGAATAAGAGCAAACACATTAGCAGTAATGTGGATGAAAAAGTTGAAAATAATGCATTTTTCAGAGAGGGTAAAATTGGTGACTGGAAGAACTACTTAACAGTTGAGATGGCAGAGAGACTTGACCAAATTACTCACCAGCAGTTAAACGGTTCTGGAATATATATGTGAGTTCTGATTGATATATATAGCAGTATGTCTGTATTTACTTTGTTTGAAGCCATAATTTCTATGTAATATCTTAAAATAATGATGCTTGGTGTTGTTATTTGAATTTGAAGTTTATAATAATAAAATTTGGTTGTTGATAATTTCTTTACTGATCATTCTAAGTAAAATTTTTGCCATTTAATTATTAGTTTCCTTACTTGTTTTTGCTCTATTGAATAAATTCTCCTTCTTATAAGCATTTACAGGCATAACACGATACTTTATTTGATTTAAAAATTATTTTACCTAATGGATAGATACATCTTTTGAATTTTTTTTAAATTTCATATTATTAGATTTACAAAAATTAAACTATTTTTTATAACTTGGGAATGAAATAACAAAAACCATGAATATATACTTATAATATAAATAATATATATTTTACGGTTATATTACAAATTTTTTTATATATATTACCATAGGATCCGTTTGTAAATCAGTTCCAATTTTGATTTTTTTTTTGATAAGCGGATGGAATTTATTTAGAAGGAATGAACTACCAAAGGCACAAGAACAGAGCTGCTCCTGACAGACCCAGGAGCAGAGCACCAAACCTTGTAATTTGCCTAAAGACAGAATTGCAACAGCATACAACCAAAGAAGAAAGACAGAAACACCACCCTACAAAATAAGCCAAACTAGCAGTAGAAGTCCCTTGACATAATTAAAACTGAGTTTGTTTCTGACATAATCAAACCCGTTGCAGCAGCCCCTTAACCACCCCGAAAGAATCTAAAATATCAAAACTCATTTGAAAAATGATCGTCAGGAGCTAATCAACCAAGCTACAAAGTCTGAGTGATCTAAAAGACTCCTGGGAAGTGCAGATTGGGATAAGTCTTTAATTTTCAATAGCCATTCCTTATTATTTACTAGGAACCTGTCAATCCTGCTTCTACTTCTAGAATTACCCCAAGTGAATTTTTTTCCCAAGAGTGGAATGTCGATGAGTCCCGATCTAAATACAAATTCCTGGAACTTTTTATCTTTTCTACCCAGATTGCTCTTCCATCTGTTAGCCATGTTTAGCACTGCCTTAAAATCCCCACCTATAAGAACAGGGGAGTCTGTATCAAGTAAGTTCTCTAGATAATGCCATAATTCTTCTTGATTTGTGTCATTGGATGGCGCATAAACTGCAAGAATCCGACAGTCCATGCCAATATCCATTAACCTCCCATCCACCATTATACATCCTAACCCAAGCCGCACATATTTGCGCTGAAAGAAATTAGCACCCCAAGAAATTAGAATACCACCACTATTGCCTTCAGCATCAATAGAAACCCAATCCACATTTAAATTACCCCATAAGGCTCTAGTAGTTTTAAAGTCAATATCCCTCATTTTAGTTTCCTGCAACATAGCTATCCCAATTCTGTTTTTGGTAATACACTCCGCCACTACCCTTTACTTGATAGAAGAATTCAGTCCTATAATGTTCCAAGATAAAAAGTTCATAATAATAGCAAGATAACCAGACCCATGTCTTTGCATGTTTGGTATCCCATTGGGCCTATTGGCTTTCTTTCAGATTCGCCCACATCTTCCTTTCACTGTCTTCAGATTCAATTAAAGAAGCCAAGAATTTCTCTCTGTCACCTATTTGAACGATGCCCAGTAATTCTGCTACTTCTAGGGTCTTTAAAGCTTCTGTTGTGGGGGAGTTGGATTCCGGCTTATCTTCATTTATAATTCGGTTATTGATATTATGGATACATCCATCAGAGATGGAATCCTCTGCGGTTTGCGATGATCCAAGGCTAACCTCTGTCTGTACTACTTCAGGAATAGGGGCTCCCCTTCTCTTGGTTTTTCCCTTCCGACCTCTCTTTTTCTTGAGATTGGGAAATTGAAGCAAGGATCTGACATTATCAAGGGCATAGAAGGAGCGAATCTTCTTGGCTTTCCTATTTTTATTTTTGAACTCAGCTACAGCTTTACCATTTGTGGGGATTTGGACAAGGCTTTCGTTGTGATTGGGCAAATATTCTGTCTGATCACAGTACATTGAGCCATCATATGGAATCAGATCAAGGCCATTTAGTGTACCGTCTTCCATGGGCTCTAGGGGGAAATCTTGGGCAGGCCCAGTTGCCGACTCAACCACTTGGTCAACAGGTGAATTAAATTTATATTCCGGCGACTCCCTAATCTCAACGATCTTCTTAGATTTAAATCCCTCTTCCACGTCAGGCATAGGGGGACAAGGTTGCAGAGAATTAATTTGAAATGAATGCGCCGCCATAGAATCATGTGAAGACAGCGAATAAGATTTCTCGGAATTTGGGGTTAATATCTCTCCGCCCCCTGAGGTCACCGGTTGCCGGAGTTCTTGGTAGGTATGGTTCACGTCCGTATTGTTCCTGTTATCCTTACTAAAAAGTGCTGGGCAGTAATTAGATGGCTCTTCTTGGATTCTGAAGGGATAAATAACCCCATCTATCCTGGTTCTAAGAATTTCATTGATGGTATTTGTGGATGAAGTGGCAATCAGGATTCTAGCTACATCTAGGCAACTTTTCTTCCTGGTGTTTTCATCAATACAAATAAAGTTACCGTAAAGAGCTGCAATAGTTGAGAAAAAGGCTGAGTTCCATGCATGAAGAGGAAAGCCTTCACAACGAATCCAGACAAACCTCTTCTTACATATATCCTTCGGCTCCCATGGCTTAACGTGCTCAAACCACTCACTCAACCAGTCTATACCATTTTCCAGCATCATTTCTTTTTCTTCGCAAGATGGAAATGTGAGAAGAACCAGGTTACCTCCCATTGGTGTACATACACATGAAAGATATCCTTGCGCTAACATAGTCTCCTGTATGTTCACTATATTTTTTGCATCATATAACCAACCCACCAAGCTCCTATTCAGCCACTCCCGATCCTCCTTAGCTACCTCATACTGAAAATTTACCGCCCCTGCTCTCATGTTGACATACGTGTCTTTTCGAGTGCCATCTCTGCTGGACAACCCGAATTTTGTTACTTTAGCATAGGACCTGTCATCCCTGTAGTTGGGTCGTATAGCTTTCGGAGTCTTGGTTATTGCATCTGTCTTTTCCGTTCCACTCCTCATCAACTTCCCTATATCATCAAGTTTAAAGGCATTATTCCTAGTGTATTTTGCAATATTTACTTGGATTTGATTATTCCCTAACCAGGAACCATTCAACCTGTTAATAACCCTATCAATGTCGCGTACACCTGAAAGTGCTACGAAACCAAAAATGGATCCCCTTTTGCTCTGTTTCTTTGATACAAAGACTCTGGCCACCGTTCCATACCAAGAGAAAATCTTTCTTAATCCAAAGTTAGGCCATCCTTTTGGGAGATTGTCAACAAAAATATTATAAGTATCAGACTTATTTTTGAAAGGCTCAACACCTGATGGTGGTTCCCTTCCAGATCTGCCATAGTCCATCCTTTTGTGTTCACATGTATAATTAGAATAAATTTTTTTTTTCCGATTTCGGTTTGAAACTGTGAATTGTTGACAACAATTTTGTTCAAGATTTGACCGATTTAGTTCAGTTTGTAAGCGTGGACTCCGAATCTATCCACCTCGCCGTCTCAAGATAAAAGCATGTAAATGACATCTTTCTACAGTTTCACTTATCATTTTAACCGTTTAATTATTATTAGTTTTTACATGCAACCACCTTATGTTAATTTTTGTTTTTCTTTGTAATATTTCTTCTTCGTCTTTTTATTATTATTAAAGAAAAAATAGATCTCTAAATGCGATGCAATTTTCCTATACAGAAAATAGATCTTTTCCTCTCTATTAATAAAGGTCAATTTCACTCATGGTCACTCAACTTATCACTTATCGCGCAAAAATAACCGACTTTTTTTTTTTACTTAAATGTCACTGAACTTTTAACATTATTGCACAAAAGTCATATTGACCGGAATCCGGCGACGACTCTTGCCGGATTGATGACTTTTTTGCAAAAATATTAAAAGTTCAGTAACATTTAAGTTGAAAAAAAAAGTTAATTACTTTTACGAGATAAATGATAAGTCTAGTGACCGTTAGTGAAATTAATTTAAATGTAGTATTTGTTGAACATATCAATCCGGCAAGAGTCGTCGCCGGATTCCGGTCAACATGACTTTTGTGCAATAATGTTAAAAGTTCAGTGACATTTAAGTAAGAAAAAAAAAAGTCGGTTACTTTTGCGCGATAAGTGATAAGTTGAGTGATCATGGGTGAAATCAACTCCTATTAATAATGATCACCACATCTTTACCAAAATAATAATAATAATAATAAGGGATAAGGAATTTTTTTCCTTCAAGCTTTTTAAAAAGTAGTGAAAATATCCTCAAATTGTTTTGATCGGTTTTTACCATAATTGAAATTAATTGTTAAAAAAGTCATCACATTGAACAGAAAACTAATTATCAAACAGAGTTAATGGCAGGCAATCACACATCGACACCTTAGTATACATGTGACAAACATATTTTTTATTAAAAACAAAAGCTAACATGGCACTCTTAAAGCCTATTGTCACTCTCACGACAGTACACTAACTAACAGCAATTAGCATTCTATCGCGCTCGCAACCCATATCGCGCTCACGACAAAAGCTAATCTTGCCCAAAAAACTCAATATCACACACCCTACTCTTGACACACATTTTCATTACTCATGCAAGGGAAATGGGCCGAGAATATCAATACCCCAATGAGCAAATGGCCAAGGACTATGAATAAGAACATAGTAAGTATACTTCTGATGCATTATATTACAGAACTGTTGATATTTGTTGCACTTCTTAATGAGCTCCTTAGCATCTTTCTCCATATTAGGCCAATAAAGCTTTCCAAGCTATTTTCAGTACGCCCTCATGTGCTCCACAGATGCCTTCATGAATTTCTCTAAGAATATAATGACCCTCCTTCATGCTCAAACATAGTGTCCAAGGAGCAGAAAAAGATTGCATATACAGCTTGTCATCTAAAATGGCATAGCAACTAGACCACCGAACAACCTTTCGATCTTAAACCTGGTCTTTAGGAAGGACTCATGTGCTCAAATACTGGTAAATTGGTAATTGCTAGCTATTCATTAGTTCTTGCTATTGAACTTTATAAGTCTTGTAAGTTGGTACCGACAGAACTGACCAAATAATGTCTGACATGGATACTCTATTCTGAAGGCAAGTTTGCTTGGCTAGGGCATTTGCTCCCTCGTTCTTTGGATAAGGTATCTACTCGATCGACCATATGCACCCTGATTTCTTTAATTGAGAGAGAAGAGAAGTGACCAGCTTTTTGTATCGGACTAATGTCTGTTCTTTGGCATCAAACTTCCCGAGAAGCTGGCTAACAACTAGTTGTAAGTCAAAAAAGATAGCCAATGAATATGGTTTTACCTTAATGACGAGTTGTAATCCAAAACTAAGAGCTTTATACTTTGCGACGTTATTAGAGGCGGGAAATGTTATATGAGCCATTCTTCTGATTATTATCTTTCCTAGCCTAATAAGGATTGCTCCAACTCTAGCACCTTCAGACGAAGATGCTCCATCAATAAATAAATTCTAAGAACGAGTGTAATGACCCGAATTGTACCCTAAAAGGACTATAGTGTTAATTGGTAATAAGGGTATAAGGGTAATTGGATAAGTATAAGTTTATGAGTAAAAGAGGATGTAATTGAGAGAAATTAAAAGTAATTAGAAGAAGAAGTTGATTTGATGGACCTAAAGAGAGAATTTTTGTGGACTGATTGGGATATTTGTTTTGAGTGGGATACATGTCAAGAGAAGGATATATGGCAAGGGAAGAGAATGCCATCTGGTTTGTTGCATGCAATAAATAGGATTAATTGGGAAAATCTGTCCCATTTCCCTTGCATTTTGGTCTGGTTTTCCTCTCTCTCTCTCTCTTTTATTCTTCATTTCTGTAAATTTATCTTCTTGGTTCTTCTTCTCCGTTTGGTTTCTTGAAGCATTGGACAAGAGGAAAGACAAGGGCAAGGAAAAGGTCTGAACTAAAAAAGAAAAGTGGTTTAAGCTGCACTTTTAAGGTTTGGGATTATGTGTTAATCTTTGATTAAAAGCATGTATAGATAGTTTGGGAGTGGGTTGTATATTAACCTTGAAGAGATGCATGTATATTTGATGGGTTACTTGTGGGTCTTAATGAGAGTTTTATATTCTTCTAGTTGACAAATTGTGCTTGAGATAGTATTATAATTGATAAAGTCCTATTTAGATGCATTTTTGTAGGGTTGTACATGGTGTTCAGGAGAATGCTATTGGTTGTTCATGAAAGTACTTGTATATAATTATTTTGTTTGATGGCCAATTTGGCTGAACTTGGTGTTTGATTGTGATAATAAATGACTTATAGCCTTGTAGTGTTTGTGGTATGGTTTTGATTGATTTAGAAGTCATGCATTTGACTGTAGGTTGATATGTGAAAAGTTTGCGTTTGAGAGTTGTGTAGTTGGGAGCTTGAACACAAAATTTAGGTCTTATCACGAGTGCGACATAATGCTCATTTTGGCAAGGTTTGCCTTTTCGAGTCTTGTCGCGAGCACGAGCTCCATCGTGGGCATGATAAAAGCCATTTTGGCATTCTGTTGCGAGTGCGACATTGCCCGTGTGTGCGACAGTAGTGTATTTCTTGTTCTGTCGTAAGCACGATAAGGATTGTGAGTGTGACACTGCTTAGAGCTTTGAATGCAAAATTGTTTATTATTATATGTGTGTCTAAGTGGTTTTGTTTTACCTACGGATATATTGCGTCGGTAATCCGTCGGTAAGTATTAATAAAATAATTTATATGTAATATTAATAAAATATATAACTAAACAAATTGGGGGAAAGAAATCCCCTTGTGTCTGAGTTCGTAAACAACCCTTGTCTTCAAGCTTTCTCTTGAGCCGCTCCAACACCACCGGCCATTCACCACCGCACACCGCTACTCTAAAACCCATCGTCACACTCATAATCTCCCTTCATCACTCTCTAACATTGTTTTTCAAAGCTCCTACATTCTTGAAGTTTGATTGTGACCCGTGACCTACAGATTGGGGGTGAAGACAACTTCTTCCACTGTGAGAAGTGCGGTATGTATTTTTTATTTTGGCATTCCTATTCTATTTGTATGGAAATTTAGGATTACATTTTATGTAGGAATTTTCTTATAATTAGTGATATTGTATCGATTCTCTCTTTGTCTTCTTTTGCGAAGCTTGCACTGGATTTTGTGATTGCGATTGGGTAAGAGATTTTTGAGTGGGTTGGGACCTTGGAAAAGACCCTCCCTCTAAAAGAAACTCCAACTCAGAATGGATTTCATCGTTATTTATTTTGGCTATCCCAACGCTTGCTAGAACCTTTTGGAACTGAATTGCTGTTATGTTTATTTATTCATTGAGTTGATTTGGTGGAATAAGGGTAAGTGTTTAAGTGATGGTTATTTCCTTTACCTAGGTTGGGTAGAAATGTTTGAGGACGTTTTGAGTGGCTCTGTTTTTCTTGCTTTGAGTTGTGATTGGAATTATAAAGTTTAGCTTTATTTATTTCATGATTAGACTCCATCGATTGTCTATTTGGATTGTCAATTTTGAGCATACTGAATTAGCAAAAACTAATTCATGTTTTGATGTCCTTTACCAAAGCTTAAATAACTACTTCTAGAGCTTAAATATTTGTAAGTGTATCTGCTAAATGGCACACTGCATTTGATAGTGATATTAAGTAGAAATATATAACTTGGATTTAAGTAATCTTTGAATTGCTAATGGAATGCTGAGTAATCTTTCAATTGCTAATGGACTGCTTTTATTATTATGCACAAGTGAAGTAATGCTGAGTCATTTTGTAAATTACCTGCAGAAGATGCATAGCAGCAGCTGACAGCTAGATTTATACACTTATAAAGGTAACAAAGAGTCTTCTTTTTTTTTTTCTATTAGTAGCTTTTCCGTGATTCTATTTTGCTTGAACTTTGATTTTGTGGTGTGACTGTAGTGTTTCTATTTTCTGTAGTTATTTTTGTTATTAATGCATACTTTAGCACAACCTTTACCCCTTTTCAACAAGCCATGTACATATGTTTGAACATACATGTATATACATGACTTGCCAGTCAATCATTTTACATGCTATATGTAAATCAATGTATTCCCATGTAATTATACATTTAAATATAACAACATTTAAACATTAAAATTCGTAATCATAATCTCAATGTGTATTCCTTGTAAAGATACCAACATTTAAACATTAAATGTTCATATTCATAAGCTGAATATATATATATATATATTCAATTCATATCCATAAGCTCAATATATATATTCCTTGTATCTCTAGAGAACATAACAACATTTAACATTAAATATTAAAATTCTGCCTTTAGAATTTTGCACAGAGGCAAATTCCAAATCCCACTTATATGTCATTTTTGATCTGGAAAACGTAAGTTTTAGCAAAAATGTCCTTCTACAAACATGTTCCCCTATTTTCTAGTTTCTGTAACATAAAAAATCATTTCAATATCACCACCAGAACTCAAGATATTTACATTTTACTAAATACTGTTCCTATTGACAGTGCTGTCAACAGGTCTTGAATTAAGCTAAAATTTGCCAAACTTAAGGAAAGAATTAGGCTTTACTTTCTTCATGAAACTTATAGGTCTAGAAGTCTATTTTTCATAAAAATTAACCTCATAGAATTTTGTTCACTATACAAGGAGATATGTAGTAGTTTTTACAATCTGTTCCAGAACCCAATTCAACAACTCTATTAAATTTCCAAAAAAAAACATTAGGATAATTTATAGGCTTAATTATCTCCATGTCCCTTCTACAATTATTCAGACATATATATTATGTAATTTCAGAAATTGGAATGGCCTTAACAAACTAAGAAGAAGAAGATGATGAGAATTAAGTTTTAAAGCCATTACCTTGATGATCAACACTACTTTGCCCTTAATTAACCAACATGCAAGAGATGTTGTTCAATTAATCTTAGAGAGATTGAAAAATCAAGTAAAGAATGAAAAAAATTTCTCACTGCTCCCATAAGCAATGCCGTCCCTCTCTTACTCTATCCACTCTTAATTCTTTCTCTTTCTTTCAACTAAAATTCAGCTTTTATAATAGTAGGGAAAATTCCTTTGTTGGTCCTTCCAAATTGTTGCATGTTACATAAAATTATCTCCTAGTTTTGCATGTTACACATTGACCTCTCCCATTTTTTTAATTCTCTTAAATCAACCCCTCATTTTCTTACTTTATTTCATAATTAAGACTTTAATTTACATATTAACCAATCAACCCCTCAATTAATATTTCATGCTATTATTACACCATTGAATATTCTTAGACCAAAATAATTTCATGCGATTAAATGGAGTCATTTAATTAAAGTTAACTACCACTAACTAGAGAACTGTAACTATAGACATTTATATAGTATTTTAATATTTTATACAGCTCTCTTTATGATATGTACACACTAAGTAGTGATGTTGATAGTGTGAAATTATAAGCATATATATATATATATATATATATTAATTAAGATTGTTGTAACTCTTAGATAAATTCTGTCCATGTTTTTAGCAAATGTTATTTTACATTTCTTCTTCAAAATGCTTTGTGCTGCAACTTATAAAATTGATGTCATTTTTACACTTTGAATTATGTCAAACATACAAAGCATTTTCTACTTTGACAAGTGGCATTCATCATTTACTTTTTGAAGATTGCTCAATTAATTTATGTTGAATTATTAATGTAATTTTCAAATTTTTTTATACTATTCTAGGATAAATGGAGAATTTAGATCGTAATTGGATGTACGATAGGTTGGATGGTCGAGGAGGACTAAAGTTAAGTTTTATTCATGGCGTCAATACTTTCGTTGACTTTTCATATACCCAAAGGCAATTCATGAGCGGTGTAAACATAAAGTGCCCCTGTACAAAAAGCCGAAACAGTAATTATATTGATAAGGAAACTATTAAACTTCACCTTTTCAAAAATGGATTTATTCCTATTTATTATGTGTGGTGGTTTCAAGGGGAGAGAGATGGGAATTTGGCAACTACAGTTACCCATTGCAATTCTAATTTCAATTTTGGATTAGATAATACAATCCGACAAATGGTTTGGATGCTGCAAGGGGGAACTTAAACTCAGGTAATGAGTGGAATTCTCTAATGGATGAGGAGCCTAATTCTGAATCCTTAAGATTTTACGAGATGCTAGCAGCATCGGATGAACCATTGTATCCTGGATGTGCTCAGTCTTTATTATCAGTAATTTCAAGGTTGCTAGATATCAAAGCAGAGCATCGTTTGTCTCAAAGGTGCTATAACCAAATAGTGCAATTGTTGAAAGATATTTTACCAAGTAATAACATAATGATAGACAATTACTATCAATCTAAGAAAATGGTGCGTGATTTGGGCCTACCCATGCAAAAAATTGACTGTTGCAGGTCGGGTTGCATGCTATTTTGGGGTAATGATGAGCAGTTAACGGTGTGCAGTCGTTGTGGGAAGGAAAGGTACAATCATAAGAAGGAAAATGTGCCCTACAAACAAATGCATTATTTTCCATTGACACCAAGGTTACGTAGGTTATACAGCTCTCATGCTACAGCACATCACATGCGGTGGCATCATGAGCATAGCCAAGAAGATGGGGTTATGATTCATCCTTCTGACTCTAAGGCATGGAAGTGCTTTAATGAAGACCATCCAACATTTTTATCTGAGATAAGAAATGTAAGATTAGGGTTATGCACGGATGGGTTTCAGCCATTTGGACAGTCTGGTTCGAGGTACTCTTCATGGCCAGTTATTATAACTCCATACAATTTGCCCCCTTGGATGTGCATGAAGCAATCTTACATGTTCCTTACTGTAATTGTGCCTGGCCCAAATAATCCCAAGATGAGAATTAATGTCTATTTGCAACCCTTAATTAATGAATTGATTGAATTGTGGGAAACAGGTATTCAAGCATATGATATATCTATGAAGCAGAACTTTCGATTGCGTGCGGCTTTGCTTTGGACCATAAGTGACTTTCCAGCTTACTCAATGTTATCGGGGATGGAGTACCGCTAGTAATTTAGCATGCCCATATTGCATGGAGGAAGGACAAGCTTTTAGGCTACAAAATGGTGGAAAAACTTCTTGGTTTGACAACCACAGAATATTTCTTCCTAACAATCATCCTTTCAGAAGAGACAAGAAGAACTTTACAAAAAACCGGATGGAAAGAAGATATCCACCTCCTATAAAAATTGGTGAGGATGTGTTGAGGCATATTGATGAGTTGGGTTTGATGAAAGTAACTGTGTTAGGGGCACTAAAGCATAATAAGAAAATATGCAAAGAAACCGGCTGTGGTTGGAAGAAACGGAGCATATTTTGGGATCTTCCATATTGGAAATCAAATATAATTCGTCATTGCTTGGATGTTATGCACATTGAAAAAAATGTGTTTGACAATTTGTTCAATACAATTCTTAATGTTGATGGCAAAACTAAAGATAATGCAAAAGCACGAGCAGATGTCCAAATATACTGTGATCGGCCGAGTTTAGCTAAGGATTTAGAAACAGGAAAATATCCAAAAGCTTCATACACCTTAGATAAGCACCAAAAGCAGATCTTACTTGATTGGTTGAAAGATTTGAAGTTCCCAGATGGGTATGTTTCTAACTTGGGCCGATGTGTGGACACAACAAAGTATCGGCTATTTGGCATGAAAAGCCACGACTGTCATGTCTTTATACAACGATTGATGCCAATTGCATTTCATGAGCTACTACCACGTAATGTGTGGCAAGCAATTACAGAGTTGAGCTTATTCTTTAAGGATCTAACCTCAATGACCATCCGCGTACAAGAGATGGAGAGATTGGAGGCAGATATCCCTCTGATATTGTGCAAACTTGAACGGATATTTCCGCCAGGATTTTTTGACTCTATGGAACATTTGCCTGTGCATCTACCATATGAAGCGAAGTTAGCAGGACCAGTCCAATATCGGTGGATGTATCCTTTTGAGAGGTAAATTTACTATGCCTTAAAGGAATTTTAATTGCCATTCTTTAATAATATTAAGTTGGATTATAGTAGCAAAATCATATTACAATTATCAATTTCAGGGAACTTCGAACTTTGAAATGAATGATTGGCAATAAAGCAAGTGTTGAAGGTTCTATATCTGAAGCATACCTTATGGAGGAGTCAACACAATTCTTTTCTCATTATTTTGAGCCAAATGTCATAACTCGTAGTCGAAATGATGATGGCATTGATATAGAGCAAAACGAAGGAAATTTTTCTATATTCACCCATCCTGGTAGGGTAGCAGGAAGACAAACAGAAAGATTCTTATCATCAGAGGAGTATGAGGCGGCTCAAACATACATTTTGCTTAATTGTGATGAAGTTGAACAATTTGTTAGGTAACAATCTAAAATTCATCATTTGCTTATTCGCTTGATAGAAAATATAATTCGTTTACACTTTAACATGAGTTTAACATTGTTCAAATTTAGCTTGTATTTGCAACGACTCAATGATGAGTACCCCGATTTGACACAAGAAAAAATTGATGAGAATTTAGAATGATACTTTGCATCATGGTTCAAGCAATATGTGAGTATCCAAATTTTTCATATGCTTTCTTTGTTAAGCTTTTTTTTATATCTACTTTACAAACTAATTTGACTTAGTCCTTCAAATCTTTAACTAGGCCCAAGCAAACATTATTCCTAACATCTTCCTACGTTGCCTTGCACTTGGACCGTTGAGAAGAGTGACATCTCATTCAATGTATTTTGTCAACGAATACAAATTTCACACCATATCTCATGCATAGGCACGAAAATCAGTTAATAGTGGTGTTTGTATAACGGGATCAACCTTCGGTGACTATTATGGATAGATTGAGGAGATTCTTGAATTAGAATACCCTGAGTTACCCATCAAGCGCACAGTGTTGTTCAAGTGCCATTGGTTTGACCCAACTCCTACACTTGCATTAGGGAACATCAACAATATAAATTGGTGGAAGTCAACCAACGACGTAAATTCAACAAATACGAACCATTTGTGCTAGCAATGCAAGCAACACAGGTATATTATGACCGTTACCCAAGCATGAGAAGGGATATGGATGATTGGCTCGCAGTGTTAAAGATTAAGCCAAGGGATGTGGTAGAGACAAATATTGAACTGACTACCAACAATGAGCCAGAAGATGCATTCCAAGAAGAAGAAGTGGAGCTCCATGCGATTGATACAAATGTCATGGCTGATGAGCATATTACTTTACATGATCATTATGGTGGGGTTATGGAAATTGATGAAAACACTGGATCTTTGCAGGAAGAGCAAGAGTTTAGTGAGGAAATTGAGGCTGAATTCGAGGACTACAAAACTACAGAAGATGATGAATTTGAAGAAGACAATGAGAGTGATTAGGGCATATGATGTAGCATCTTTTGAAGTGTTTATTGTTTTCCATTTAGTGTTAATAGATGTTCTCTTATATTATGTAGCATTTTGTGGCATGGGTTTCCTTTTTTCTTTTTGGTGCTCATTTTGTGGGATGATTATTTTTATATTGTTGCAAGTCTATTTTATATGTAATATTGTATTACATATGCCTTTTTTCTTAATTGCTAAACATGCTTGTTACGGGTCTGTTTGCTACTCATTTTGTGACATATGTTCTGTTATATTTTTATTTGACATTGTTACTTGCATAGAATGGCTGGTAGAGGCAGAAGTCGTGCTAGTGCTGGTCATGGTAGAGGCAGATCCATATTGACCAGAGGAGGTCCAGGAGATACTTGTCCACCAATGCCTACTGTACCTAGTTCTTCAATGGCCATACAAAGGGGTAATGAAGTAGGTACAGTTCCTACTTGTGCACCAACGCCTATTAGACCTGTAGCTTCAACAAGCTTGCAAAGAGATGAGCAAGAATCAAATGATGTAGCCCCTGACTATTCAGGTTCAAATGCCCAAAATGATCAACCTAACAACACAATGTCTGATGGGGAACAACATGAAGTAGTTATTGGTGGAAATACTGTTTACGTTCATGGAAAAATATGAGTTCTTAAAAATTATAAAATAAATTATTATGATTTTAAATTAATGCTTGTGATACAACATGAATTGTTACATGTGATTACTTGTAGGTTGGAACCTTCAAGGAAATGTTTCGAGAAGCTAACTGAAATTTTCAGGCTTGAACTTGATCCCATTGGGATCAATTGGAAGTCAGTGAGCCAAAGATTGAAGGATTTTTATTGGGGAGAGTTCAAGGTAACTCAAATCTAATTCAAACACCAAAAATAAAAGGAAAAGCACATAGCCTAATTTATATATGGCATGTAGTATGTTAATACTCAAAAACTTAGTGAACCTAGTGAATGATGTATGTGATGAGTATGAAATTTTGAAGTGCTATGTTTGTGAAAGGAGTATTGGGGGTGGAGAAAATTTATTGGGAGTGTGAATTTGAACAATTGCAGGTTTGGGTATCATGATTTTTAAACCGTCATGCTGCTGAAATTTTTACCAATTGAATAACAAGTTAACGATACCTAATAAAACTTAAACATAAAACTTAAACATAAATGAGACAATACCATGACTTATAATAATAATATCTTAAACACTGTGTAACTTTGTAAATGTGATTAAATTGTGGCTACAGAAAACATTTACATGGAATCCTACCATTGAAAATGACGTTAAGAAAGCTTGGGAATTGAAGGCAAAAAGGAGGTACAGTGATTTCGTATCTGATATAAAGACAGGTAAGAGGCAGAAGAAATTTATTCCAGATGCTGTTTGGGAGAGTTGGCAGTTACTGTGGCAGGATCCTAACACACAGAAGAGATGCGATCAAAATGCTGCAAATCGTAAATGTATGGCTGAAAGTGGGCACATACTGGGGGTTCTATATCAGTCAATGAGCATCGCTTAAATTTGGTAAAATCCATTCATACTACATAGCTTATAAATTTTTAATAGATTTGATTTAAATAAGTATATTGCATTCATATCCTTCAACAATTTTTCTTTGTTGTTTCAAATAATGTGTAGACTAAAAAATTAGGCCGAGAACCTACACCAACAGAGATGCATTTGCATATGCATACACACAAGAATGATGGAGTTTCCTTTTTGGGCACTAAAGCCAAAGTTGTGCATGTAAGTCATTATGGAACTGTTTTAGCCTTTTTTAATTATGTTTTAGTTTTAATTTGATTCTTGAAGAGAGTTTATGCTATAATGCCTCTGTATATGAAAATGAAGGAAAAAAGCAATTTTATTAAACAATGCCTAGTTAATTATTCTGTTAAATGAAAAATGAAAAGAGGTAAGCATAAACACGAATCCACAAAAATAGTGCAAATTGTACATATATAATTGTGTGTGGGATGAGTAGACATAGAAATTAGTCTATTATGGGATCGTACAAAGATATACCAAAGTTGAGTTTCATATTTAGGTTTTCATTGTAGAATACTAAAACATGGCACAAGCAAACATGGGATGTCATTTTTTTTTGGATATTAGTTAGATATATATTGAAGACAATAATTTCTACTTTTTTATTGATCTAACCATTATTAGATGCAAGTAAAGATAAATTATTAAACACATTTCATTTTAGAATGATAGAAAACTTTACTTGTGATCATTTTGCTTTGTAAAACTCAATTCTCAAGGGATGATGATGACTGTCTCATGATTTGTTATTTAATATTGATTTGATTGCAGGATAAGGTTGTTGAGTTGAGAGAACAACATTTGTCTCAAGGAAATTCAGTTGACGAGGCTCAAATTTATTATGAGGCTATTGGAGGATCGAAGAAGAGTAGGATTTATGGTCTCGGGTCTGCAGGAATGCATTACTTTGGTCCTAATTTTCGTGACTCACATGGGTCAAGTGCACAGTCAGGTTCACCGTTGCATGCACAACATACAACAGCGAAAAACATACAAAATATTGTGCAAGAGGCAGTAAATGCATATATGCCTAGCTTGATGGATGTTCTCATGGACAAATTGACAGAAAAATTGACTGACAAATTACTACCGGTTTTAACAAATAAAGTACGAGAAGAATTATCAAATGGGGATCAGCAACCTACCTCAGACCCTTCTGCTATTATGGATAGCCATGGTACATCCTAGCTGGTGCTTCTGAATTTATATAGGCTGTTTTAGATTATTTTTTTGTATAGTACTGCAAAACTTTCTGCACAATGCCGATATTGGTATTATTTGCATGCAGTTAGACTATTTTAGATGTTTTTTGTACAGCACTGCAAAATTTCATGTACAATACCGATATTGGTATTGCTTGCATTGTAGTTACAAATATATAATTTTTTGTATAACTGTAAAATATTGTGCACTATACAAATATATTTGCGCAATAGTTATGATGTCTATTATTTTTGTTACATATTAAAATTATCAATTAATATATATTTTTAATTTAAATTTTAGACTTTTTTTATTGAATTTATTGTGTTTAATTTGGGATTTGCAAATAGGAAATATATTATTTTTGCAAGGAATTATGAAAATAATTATTCAAAACAATTAACATTACCGACAACTTACCGACGGAAAAATCCGTCACTATCATTTTAATTGTATTAATATTTTTACTATATGGTATTTGCCTACAACTTTACCGACGGAACAAATCTGTCGCTATTTATATTAAAATTAATTAATAATTTATTAATTAAATTTACCGACAAAATTTTATTAACTTTACCGATAGAATAATCCGTCGGTAAACAGTCAACGCGACCAAAAAGGCGACGGTTTTTTATATAAAATTACCGACGGAATTTTATTAACATTTTTGTCAGTAATATCTGTCGGTAAAATTACCGACCGAATTTTTCGTCGGTAAATTGGTACCTACGCACGTTTTAGGGACGGATTTATTCCGTCGGTAAGGTCATTTTCCGTCGGTAAAATACTAAAATCCGTCGGTAAAAGCCGTCGGTAAAATGCATTTTTTTGTAATGATGTGTAATGTAGTGATATGTTATCATTTAGCATATACAATAAAGGTTAAAACTAGAGAATTTGTTCATGTTGAGATATGAATGTATATGATAAAGGCATGTAGTATGTAAAATGTGCATGTATATGATTATATGAGGGAACAATAATTAGATGTTAATTAACGTATATGATTATTTTTAGAGCTGGAAGATTATATGCATGTATGGTTATATGCTACTATATGTTATTATATGATAAGCACAATTATTGATATGAAATGTTGTGTTAAGTTTGTGACTTCGATAGAAGTTCTTTGTTTCTGTATATCCCCACTAAGTATTATCGCTTAGCACCGGTATTTTCCTATGTAGGTTTGCAGGATCAGTTCAATTGTGAGGTTCGTTCATCTACTGGCCACAGGAGTGTGTGTGAAGTGGAGCTTTATATATGTATAAGTTCTTTTTGTAATGCTAAGTATGGTATATGTAAAGAGTATTTTGGGTAGTGTAATGCATATGATAGTAAGAGGCATATGATCATGTAATATAAGAATGATGTCATTTTGTAACATGTATATCTAAAGTTTATTAATGCAAGCATGTTTGTTTAGTGATATTTTCTTTCCACTTATGAGTTTTCTTTTCTGTTATAGCAGTACAATCTTATTGTATGCATATTTGTGTGAGTAGAAATTTCGATATCCTTCTAGGGGGGTTTTCAGGCATTACAACAAGTAACCGGTTCTAGTGGTGGGGTGCCCAATTCGGCTACAAAGTCAGCCATAACTTGAGCTTTTATCAAAGGGCGAGCCTCATACTGAACATCGAATATACCCAAATGAGTTGCCCATTCTATAATCCCTTCAGATGCTTTTGGCCTCTAGAGCACTTTTTTGAGATTAGAGTTCATCCTCACCACCACAGTATGTGCCTGAAAATAGGGCCGAAGTTTAATAGCTGATGTAACTAGTGCAAAGGCTAGTTGCTCCAATATGGGGTATTTTAGCTCGGCATCTTTCATCACCTTGCTGGTATAATAAATTGGGAATTGCTAGCTGGCTTCTTCTCTGACCAAAATCAAACCAATACCTTCAGATGAAACCACCAGATATATGTATAAAGTTTCGACCAACTGAGGTCTACTTAGCAATGGCAATGTGCTAAGGAACCGCTTCAATTCGTCAAATACTTTTTGATAATCTGGGGTCCACTCAAAATTCTTCACCTTTTTGAGAGCACTATAAAATGGGAGATAATGTTTAGCAGAACAAGAGATAAATCTATCAAGGGCTGTTACCTTTCCATTGAGTTTCTGCGCCTCCCTGATTGATTTCGATGGTTCCATCTCTAAAATGGCTTGGATCTTCGCTGGACTAGCCTATATACCCCTTTTTGAGATCATTTTTTAGCACACTTCTTTAGGTCAAGCTTGAGACCAAACTTTCTAAGAGTTATGAAAGTCTCTACAAGTTCGGTTGGTAAATCTTCATATGCCTTGCTTTTGATTATCATGTCATCCACATAGACCTTCATGTTTCTTCCAAGCTGGTTGGTAAATAACCTATTCATTAGCCTCTGATAAGTGAAACTAACATTTTTGAGCCCAAACAGCATGACTTGGTAATAGTATGTTGCTTGGTGCATGATGAATGAAGTTTTCTCTTCGTCAGTCGGATCCAGGGGTATCTGGTGATAACTAGCAGAAGCATCTATAAAGGCATATTCTTCAAATCCGATGGTGGAATCAAATACGAGGTCTATGTTGGGTAGCAGGTAGCTATCCTACAAGCAACACATCCTCCACTTTTTGTTAGATTTCTTCACCAAAACCATGTTCAACAACGAATTCCGGTATAAAACCTCTCGTATGAATCCATTTTTTAGCAATGTATCTGTCTCTTTTACCATTGCCAACTGTTATTTGGGAGCATGATTCCATTTTTTCTATTTAACGGGCTTGCAATCAAGTCAAATATTAAGTGAATGGCACATTTCCTTGAGAGATATGCCTTTAATATCCAAGGGCTGCCAAGCGAACACATCCATAAATTCTGCAAGTACTGTTGAGTGCCTCTTTTCCAGTTCCCATCTTACTGGAAACAACTTTGACAACTTTCCCTGGTGCGAGCTCAACTTCTTACAATGAATCCAATGGCTCAGCTTTTTGAGCTGTATCTGTTGGAATATCCAGTGCATCCAATGGCAATGCTTAATCTGCTTCTTTTAATATTGTAATATATGTTTCCCCATGCTACTTTTTAGTTTCCTCGAAGTACTGTAACACCTCTTAAATAGGAATCTTCAGCAATAACTTGCACATGGAAATGTATGCATCCACCCTTACCAAGAAAGGTCTCCCAAAGATTACATTGTAGGCGAGGGGTATATCTACTACAATGAAGTAACTTTTACAATTACAAAAACTTCATCATCTCTAAACTGAAGATCTAATTGTAGACACCAAGTTCTGAGGCGGTCCAAGATTAGAATTACCCTATGATGAAAGCAATACTTGCCAGTGAAGGTGTTGAAAATGCGCTTCCCTTGTCGAAAATTCCTCCCTGTTCCTCTAAACATTTCAATGCGGAATTTCATTTTTTTTACTCTCATTTTATTTCTATTTCTATTTTTATTTTTATTTTCATTTTCTTTTTTTATTATTTATTTTATTTTTCTTTTTTATTTTTTTTTCGTGGGCTGCGCCCATCGCGAAGGGATAGGCGTGCAGCAGGGCCTGCTGCGTGCGGCCCTGCGCGAAGCAAAACCCCGCTATGCGCGCCCCCCAAGCGCGCAGCGCTCGCAGCAGGGGTGCGTCTCGCCTGGCTGGCGCACGCACCCCCTGTGCGCGCTGTTCCTTCTTCACGCGGGGCAATTTTGCACCGTGCTGTCCCTTTCTCTGCATTTTTCTGATTTTTCTTCTTTTTTTCCAGTCTGTTTTTGCCCGTTTTTTCATCATCTCATGTATTTTTTTGGTAAACAAAAATGAAAGCACTTTGTCCTCTTCCCATTTTTGGCCAAGACAGAAATTAAAGGGGTTTTTGGGGCTCATTTCCTAGGGGGAGGCATTTGATTAAAAAGAAAAAAAAAACTTGGTTTTCTCTAAACCAAGAACAGCAGCCAACGTTTTCTTTAGAGCAAAAATCAAAGTTTTAATTTTTCTTTTTCACTTTCTCTTCAAGAGCAATTCATTTCTTGGGTGATTTGAGCTTGGAAAATTAATTTCCTTTGCTCAATCATCCACCAAAAATATTTTTTATCAAAATATTCCCTTGTGTTAATTTATTTTAAAGTTTCAATTTTTACATTTTCTTCAATTTTTCACCGCAAACTCGACAAGAAAAACAAATCGAGACACCGTTTCTCCGATCTATAAATTCTGAGGGTAAACATTTTTGGTCCCATTCTCACTTATTTTGTTCATTATTTGTTATTTTTAATATATTTATTTTTGCTATTATTACCATGTCTATTATTTATTTTTAGCATTTTAATGTGTTAATATCACTGTTAATATATTTTTTGCTTGCTTTACTTTGATCTTTTTTATGACTCTCCTGTTATTATCATTACTACTACTATTATTATTAGCATTATCACTATCATTATATTTATTATTGTTATCATGCTCATTTACGTTATACTCATTATTGTGTATTATCTTTGCATATTATTATTATTATTATTATTATTATTATTATTATTATTATTATTATTATTATTATTATTATTATTATTATTATTATATTATTACTACTATTATTTTGTTGTGTTGCATCATCATTATTATCGTTATTATCATTATTTATTATTGTGCCCAATATTCATTTTATCTTCATTTGATTAATTTTTTAGAATTGTTACTAACATCTTTAATATTATTTTCCTGTCTGAGATTTAAATTTGAATCAGGTTATGTTAGTGTCCCCGTGACTCCCCAGATGGGTCGCGACATGCGGACCAACACTTCGATTTTGTGAGACCTTTTCAACCCTCTTTCTATATGTTTTATATTTATTTGCAAATATTTATTTATGCACGCGTGGGATAAAAAATCACAAAAGTATTTCTATAATTAAATTGAAATTTTTACTAATAAAATTGGGACCAATGTCCCTTATTTTAGCCCAACAGTAAAAATATCACAATTAAAACGAAGAGTCAATTTTCTCAAAAAATGGGATCACTCATCCCCGTTTTCATCAAACAACCAAAACAACTCTTCGAACCCTCTTTAAATAAACGCGAAGGAGCCAATGTTCCTAAACTTCGAACAAATGCGAAGGAACCAATATTCCTAAAATTAACGAATGCCCCGATTTATGTATGTCTTTCTTTACGTTTGTTGTGTTTGATAATTTCTTAATTCATTTTTTTTGGGGCCCTTGTAATTAATTTTGGGGAAATTCTATTTAATCTCCTTTCATTGGGGTTGTATTCCGCCCCTATTTCCCTTGTAATTGCGTGCTTGTGTGTCTATCGCTTTATTTATCGCTTTTCTTTTACCGCTTTTGAATGCTTGAGATGCGCCTTTAAATTTAAATGCATTAATCGTGTGAGATAAGAAATATAATTTTAAGAGGTTAAAAATCCATTTATAATTAATCAAAGCATAAATAAGAGTGAAATTCCGAACACCAATTTCTGGTCTACCCATTGGCAGGGACCATGCTTGGGTAGCTCAAAAAAATCGCCAACGACCAAAGCCCATGTAATGACAAATAGAAACTTTCACTAGGTGGTATGCTCCTTAATACTATGCTTGTGATGTGGACCGTCACGTATTAAACAAAATCAAGCAAATTAAGTGGTCCTTTATCAAAGGCTTTCATGCCCCGGTAAGCCCACCTTAACTTGATTGAATTGCTCAAATACGTAATGGCCAAAACTCATACGAATGCACATTAGATTAAGAGTGTTATGCTGCCGATTTTTTTCACCGTGCGCATCGCGCGTTCATTAGGTCCCCCGTTGAGCCATGAACCAATCTCACCTAAGAAAGAGACTATTTGACCTCGTGCGCGGGAAAAATAAGGTCGGAAGGATCTACTTGCTCGTATGTGGTTGCGAAATGCTGCATAACTCACGATCATGCATTGTAACTGTCATCCATGCATCATTCTAACAATCTTGATCTTTCAGTTATCATAGATTCATTCAGGTGGACTAGAGGTTCTAATGGCCGACTAGTGAGGATAGACTCGGCCTTCGGATTGCTAGAGCTAGTGCCTGTTTGGGATTCTGAGTCACTCTAGACAACCAGCGAATCATCCTCAATGGCAAAAGAGACCGAAGCTCCAACCACTCAAGACCTTGCTAAGAGACTAGAGGATTTTGAGCTAAGGGTGTTAGAAATGATGGGGGCAATGGCTGAAAGGATCGCTCCTCCTCCTGCCGCATAACCACCAGCTGCCCCACAACCACCGGTAATCCCTCTTCGGGGGCAAGTTGAGCTTCCCATCAGCAAAGGGGCCCCGATTATGGGTAATGCTGCTCACCAACTTATCGATGAGCCCAAAGTTGCTGCTCTGCCAGCTGAGGCGAGAAGGGCAAGGGTCCTTGATCCCAACAAGGATTTTCTGATAGAAGAAAAGGTTGAGGAGATAGCAGCCCATCAAGCCGTGAGGGGTAGAGCACCTAGGGTAGAAGACGAGGCCATGAGGGGAATGAGGCAACAGATTGAGGCTATCACCCGCATGTTGACAGCTGGTAAGGGAATCAACCCCAAGGAAAGAGATTTGGGGGATGAGGAGCTGCTGCCCCAAAGGTTTAGGATGCCAGAGCTGCCAAAATTTAACGGAACATCGGACCCGTCTGTACATATCAAGCAATACACCCTGGTGATGAAGGGCACATGGCTGACTAAGAGGCAAAAGGTGGATTGTTTTTGCCTCAGTCTGGCTGGTCCGGCAATAAACTGGTATCATGGGCTAGATAAGAGATCCAAAGAGGACTGGGACCTTTTGACTGATGAATTTATGAAGCAGTATGACTGCAACACTAGAATGGAGGTCACCCTGAAGGACCTCGAGCTTCTACAGCAGAAAAATGATGAGTTATTCCACGAATACCTCACTAGGTGGAGGAACAGGGTTATGGAAATAAAGCGAAAGCCCGACACTGCCGATCAAATCAGACTATTCATCAGGAACTCCTGCCCTTACTTGAGGGACTTGCTCAGCTTCAAAGGACTCAGGGATTGGGAATCGCTCAAGGACATTGCTGTAGAGGCCGAGGCGGCTTAGCTAGCAAAGAGAGCCAGCTAAAATAACTTTATTGGGAGAAACTTTGGGAACCAGTCAGGCTACAGGTCAGGAGGGGCTAGAAGCAGCAATAACAGAAATGGCAAAATAGTTGAAGTTTCAACCACTGGAGCAGAACAGGGCCAGCGGTACTTTTCCAATTTGGGTCGAGCTCTATCCTGGGTATTGGAGAGACTAATAAAGGAAGGCAAATTGCAACCATTGCCACCCAGACCAGCCTTAAGCCAGGGACAGCCGGGGCATAAAAGTTATCAATACTGCTCCTACCACCAACACACTGGGCATCTAACAGACTATTACCGAATCTTGAGGGGCAAGATCTAGGACCTCATTGACTCCAAAGAAATTAGCGATCCTGAGAAGAGGAAGAAGAAGGAGAAGACAAACTACAATGCAGTTCCCCTGCCATGAGTTTTATCAAGCCTAACTCACCCGAGCGGCATGTTTCGCCAGAGCTACAAGAAGAAGACTATGTTTTTATGTTTTATTTCTTTTTATTTCCAGAACTCTTTATGACAATTTGGTTATTTTAATATGATGGATAATTTTTGCTTATTTGTATGATATTCTTAATGATTTCATTTCTTATGATCACGATGCATTCTTTCATTCTTGACATTAACCCATTTAATACGACTCCATTTAATCTCGAAACTTTGGAGAGTCTAAACAAAATCTTGATATCATCTGATATAACTCTTGAAGAGAGGATAATTTTGAGAGATAAATAAAAATGAAGAAAAAAAAAGCCTTTGCCTGGACCTGGGACGACATGCTGAAAATTGACAAGGACATTCTTGAGACCATGCTACTTTCACGTGCCAACATGGCGACGAACCGAATTTTGAAAGCCATTTCTTTGCATCCACAACATCTGAGCTACATATGGTGCTGCTGAATAAAATCAAACTTAGAAAGCTACATCAGGAGTTTGGCGAATGAAACTCAAGACCTTCACGAGGAAAACATAACTCATCAGAACCGAACAATGTGAACCCTTTCCTCCCAGCTATTTGAAATGTGCACCCCAAAACCAATTATGATCGACTCTTAACCATCTAGCACCCTAATAGCCAAAATTCTTACTAAAGCTCAATGCCCGACTAGATTGAGCAACAATGGTCCCAATGGTTAAGAAGAAAAGTGCGCGCATATGTAAACTTCAGGATTTGAGCAAAACTTATTAAGAGCAAGAAAATTGGGGATCAAAAAAAATAAATAAAAGAAAAATAAAAAAATAAAAAAATAAAAAAAAAAGAAAGAAGAAGAAGAAAAGAGAGAATTGATCAGGGGGCAAGGGAATGCTATTTGGGGGCAAGTTTTGTTCAAATCCCGCTGACCTACACAAATCACCAATATTAAAGTAAGTATTAATTTTGTTAATTTTTATGTAAAATTATATTAAATCGACTAAAATGCACCCTTTTATTTTAGACTATCATAATAAAGTGCATAAAAAAATTAGTTAAGGTATTAAATATTTTATTGACATTATATGAGGTTAAAACTAATGATACATTTAATGTTATCTTTAATTTACGAGAAAATTTGGTAGGTTTCCAAAAAATAACAATTTGGTAGGTGGAAAAAGTATATTATGCCATATGTATTCTATAATTGAAGGTCAAAATTGCCCTTTTCTTTTTGTCAAGTCTTCACTAATTTCTTGCCCGACTCTTAGCTATAAAGTTCATAGAGATTCTAATGAAGTACCCACACTTTTATTGTGTTGTTATTAATTTATACAAAAAATTATGATTATAAAATATAATTTTTGATATATACATTAATATTTTATTAATATATACATTAATATTTTATTAAAAAAGTAAAATCTAAATTTTTTACCATGAAAATAAAAAAAATAAAAATAGAGAAGAAAATATGGTATCACAATGAAAAATAAATATAAATTAATAATTTAAAATTTGATGAACTAAAATAACAATTAAATAATGAAACATAATGCAATTGCCTAATAAGGTACACCACTGGCCTTGTGTTTTTTTTTTAAAATTTTCTGAATCCAAAATGAAAAAAAAAATGACTTGAAGAAATGCTAGAGATGAAGGTGTTATCGAAAATAGGAGGTCATTGAAGATTTGCCCCCTTATTTTATAATACGGTGTTCACTATATTACACAAACTCAATGATAAATTCTATATTTTTTTATATAGTGTATGTGGGATAATGGGGCTTATGGTGTGTTATATTATCCCCACATTAATTTCTTGAAAAAAGCTTCCAAACACCATACTTATATTAGTCTATACTATATTATATTATCTCATGTGTAATACGGTGAACCAAACATGACTATGGATTTAACTTACATTCTCTATTACTTGCTAGCTAAGTATTTAATAAAATGATGAGCTATAGATTATGAGATATTTCTCTCCTTTCAAAACTTTTACTATAGAGAAAAATGCATTGACCAACCCCTCTCGCTTAACACAAAAATTTTTCATATATATGATCTTAGCTTCTCTGTTGTCTCTCCTGTTATTATTAGGATGGAGCTAATAGAGAGTGCTGTAAAGAAGGAAATATTAATGATTTATATGCAGTGATTAAAAAAGATCCATGCATTTTATCCAATATAGATGAGATACCATTTGTAGAAACTCTGTTGCACGCAGCTGCACATTTAAGACATGTTCCATATGCTATGGAGATAATGACATTAAGTCCATAATTTACTAGAAAGGCCAACCAAGATGGGTTCATCCTAATTTATGTTGCCCTTCAGAAAAATTCTGGCGGATAGAAAATGACAATGAGCTTGTTTGTGTTAAAGGAAGAGAATGCATTACTCATTTACTTTATGTAGATGAGTAAGGTTATGTTGATTTGGTAGAAAGTTTTTTGTCAATATATTCCAAAGTAATTGAAGATGTTACCATCTAGAACCAAACTTCCCTGCATATAACCCTCAAAAACAATAGGGTAGAATCTTTTCAAGTTCTTATTAGTCAACTTTGCAAGGAGAATCATATAAAGGATAATTATTGGAAGAAAATGATATTAAACTACATGGATTTGGACCAGGGTAATTAAGTTAGGGTAATCAATTATCATTAATTACTTAACAACTGTTATGGAAGTGCAAAGGTTGTAATGTTCTAGTACCAATCTAGACTCTGCATTCATCAAATAAGTGAAGCTATGTTAATTACTCTGAGCTAACTGTATTATTCATGGTACTGAACTATTATCTAGAGTCCGGTTATCATAAGTCCCCCCAAGAATGCAACATTTATGTTAGCATGGGATTTTAGTTTTTAAGATGACATTTAAGCTTCCCGAGATGTTATCATTATTGCGATTGAATTTATTTTTGGCGGGTCAGTTTGGCACCGAGTATGGTTTGAATTTGGAAAAGGGTTGCCGCTTTGTTTTAAGTGAATAGGGCATCCTTATTGTGACGCGCGCTGAACCCAGCAAGGCCCTCATCTTTAGGATTCAAGGGATTGGTTTGCGTCTTTTGATCTTAGGCATTATAAGTCATCTTGGATGCCTCTTTTCCAATAGAACATTGGAAATGAGGATCTAAACCCACAACGCCTTTAGCACCTTTTGAGCTATTTTGGAGTCGCCTCCCAGTTTACAAGAAACTGGAAAAAACCTCTGTTGGTCTAAACCAGAGATGGTGTTCGGAACTTCACATTTATTTGTGCCTTGGTTAATTATAAATGAGTTTTTAAATTATAAAATTTTATTCCTCATCTCACTCGATTAATGCAGTTTATTAAAGCGCATATCAATCACATATAAAATGGTAAATAAAAATAAAAATAAAGATAAAAATAAATTACAATAAAAATAGGGGCGGAATACAACCCCTATTGTAAATAAGACATAAATCATACATAAAACGGAGTATTCATTAAGGATAAGGACATTGTTCCTCCCATGCATTATTACAGAAAACCATTTTGAGGTGGCAATTTGTTTTGGATGAAAAAACTTAGGACATTGGTCCCATTTTATTAGAAAATCTGATTTTATTTGTAGAAATATTTTTGTGTGGTTTTTGATTAAGCGTGCATAAAATAAATGGCTTTATTAATTATTACATGCCAAATAACTCAATAAAACAAATAAAGGAAAAATAACAAATACAATAAAAAATAACAACTCCTGGAGTCTCCTCCTTCATTCGCACGGGTGCTCAAACAAGAGAATACAAGGATTTGACAGCAACAACAAACACAAATAAACTTAATGTTAGTGATCAAGACGAAAAATCAATTAAACATTTATAACGATGAATAAATTAAGCAAAATATGCATATTAAGTGATAAATAAATTAAATGACATATTAAAATAAATTAACACATTATAAGATCAATATATAAAATATAAAGCAATAATAATAATAATAATAATAATAATAATAATAATAACAACAACAATAATAATATATAATAACAATGAACAATAATGATGAACAATAATAATAATAATAATAATAATAATAACAATAACAATAACAACAACAACAACAATAATAATAATAATAATAATAATGATAATAATAATAACAACAACAACAACAACAATAATATATAATAACAATGAAATTAATGATGAACAATAATAATAATAATAATAATAATAATAATAATAATAATAATAATGATGATGATGATGATGATGATGATGATGATGATGATGATGATGATGATCATAATAATAATAATAATAATAATAATAATAACAATAAAGGTGAACAATTAGATGAAAACGGGAACAACTAACAAAATCAAAAGTTGGATTTACATCTAAAATAACAATATTAAGACTTAGATCTACATCTAAAATGGCATAAAAAAAAAATAAATCAACAACAAATATGTAGATCTACAAGTTTTCTAATTTAAATGTTTACAAAAATGATAAAAACAAAAATTAAGTCAAGAGATTGAGTCTAAAATGTTTACCCTCAGATTTCGGATTCGATGGAAAAATATGACAGATTTTTCTTTTTTTGATTTGCAAAATATGGTTTTAAAACGATAAAATTTGAGATTTTAATTTAAAAGAAGAAATTTGCTGGAAGAATAATTGAAGAAAAATTAAATTGATACCCAAGAAAATGAAGAATTGAATTTCGTTGGCCTCAAAAAATCCCAGCTTGAAATTAATGTTTTTGGCTTTTAAATCTGATTTTCGTTGAAGAAAAGAGGTAAAAAAATGGATGTAGAAAATTTTGTGAAGAGCAGATGAAGAAATGCAGAGAAAACTAAAAAAACCTTCAAAATTGCCAACCCCTTACTCTGCCCCTTCCCTTTCTTTTATTAGGAAATAAAAATAATTTTTTCTTAATTTAGGTGGAAAAAGTCTTCAAAATCCCAGATTTTGCTGAAAAAAAAAGTCCAAAAATTTGAAAAAAAATGGATTTCGGGTCAATTTCGGCGACCGTCGGCCGTCCGCACGTGCGGACGGGCAAGATTCCGCGTGCGGAGACACGGAATCACGCGCGCAGCACTGCGCGCAGCCTTTTAGCGACGTGCAGTGCTGGCGACTCTGCGCGTCTCCCTTTCGCGCGCAATGCGCGCTGCCGCAGGCTCGCCGCCATGCTCGATGCCCGAAATTTCCAACTTTTTTTTTAATTTTTTTTAAAAATATGACTAAAAACACTAAAATTTTTAATATTTTTTTTAAAAGCTAATTTTTAAAATTTTTTTATTTTTTTATTTTATCTTTTTATTCTAAAATGCAAATTTGGCAAGAAAATCATCATTTTTAACCTTTTTGCCTGTGAAGGTAATTTATCATCATTGGGTAACTCCGATCTAGGCTGACTTAGGACCCAGTGTCTACACTTATGCTCGTACACGTCTTGTATTCTGGTTTCCATCATCCATGTGTTAAGGGATATGTGGCTTTGTAAGTTCACAAACATCATACATCATATTTAGAAGGTAGAAATTTAAAGACTTGTAAACTTATATAGCATTATCTAGTCAAAAGAATTGAATTCCTAAACTAAAGTTCAGAACTTTATTGTAGGTGTTTATTGAACAGTCGTAAAACCACTAGTATCCTTACTTCAAGGCACCTTTAAAGTTTTCACATAAGAAATAAAATCTAAGAACCTTATCAAGGAGAAGCAATGGCCAAAATTGGGTTATAGACTCATAAACCCAATTTGACTAGAAGAGAGAAAAAGATGGAGAGATAAAACTAGAGTTTTTAGTGAAGTAGAGTTCTAATCTTGCTTAATCCCTTGAATATGACTTTGAGATGTATTTATACACTTCATAGGTCAGATTAAGAGATTTGTCATAATGGTTGTAACTCCTAATTAGGCTTGGACCATTCGGGTGGGTTCAAGTGACACTTACTAGCCAAATAGAACAAGTCTATGTATAGAGCCTAAATTGACTGGGATTGCGCATTTGAATGGGCTCCAAACCCATTCAAACTTTAATTATAGCTTTATAACATATTAATGAAGCCCTGTAACAATTATTAGTTGCATCCAATGCAAAATGGGCTCCAAAGAAAAAGTCTTCAATTTCAAGAAGTTATATGCACATATTAGGCCTTCTAAGCCTGTTCTGCGCATGAGACTTTTTCTCATCTTCTCAAATCATATACTTTCTCTTACCAAATTATAAAATAATTAAGTTTCCATGACATCCCATGCCATGCCTATACATTGCTTTTTTACCCCAAATTTTATTTTTATATGTGTGTGACCCTTTGAGTTCCCCGTGCATGTTGGTAGTACAAAATATAACTAAAAGTCATAGTTGAATTGGGACTCTTATAATTTAAACTCTTTTAAACCATATTATTAATTCTCAATTGATATTCACTATACTTTATTGTACAAGTCATGAGAGATTTCTAATCAAGTATCACGATTACCCAAATGACAGGAATTTCAATGGTTTCCACTTTTACCTTTTCATATAAAGACTTGTGTCAATTCATTCATGAACCTATTTTATTCTCATACTTTTATCTTTATTGCCAAAAATACCCTTGTGAATCTCATTCACCTTGCATTCCACCTTGGCTAAGGTTTTATGAACAAAGATGTATAAAAATACTTGAGAATGAACTCCCCACTATAACTGGGGTGGCGAATCCTCTATTGGTCACTGAATTACCTCTAATTAATTCATGCTATACCCATTCTCTAAGCTATATATACCCCGAGGGATAAAAGCATAGGAGTTAAATCATAATACTTGCAACCTGATATACTTTAGTGATCTCAAGTCCAAGTATACTTGCATAATCGATATGATGAGATACTTTACTAATATAATTTAAGTATCCATGTGAAGTTTCTCATAATAGAACTCCAATGTACTTGTTTTCTAATAAGCATCCACATGTTAACTTTGGTTATCTCAATGATCACAGATAATGAGAACTAATGCTTAAACTGTTCAAGAAACATAACATATGTCAGTCTATCCGTATTAACAATGTCATGTCTTGTTAATTATAGAACTAGGGTTTATTTGGGTATTGACATATTTTCATACAATAGGTATCTCATATCATGAATCCTTCATGATTACCTTTTACTATGTTCATATCAAGGACTACATTCTATAGTTTAAGTCATATGCATGCAAATGTTAATCTACAAAAGCACTAAAGAATGTAAAATGCCTTATTATTATTCAAATAGAATATGTTATACATGGATGAAAATCCTATTACACATGGACTCTATGGCATATCACTAAGAGGTTCATGTCTCCTATATTAGTTGAGTGAAATTTGGTTTGTTTTGCTCATTTGCTCTTTTTTATCTTGCTCTCTTCTTTGCTCTGCTCTTGTGAGAATTGCTTGATTGCTGCGAAGGTTGGTATATGCCCTTACTGCTGTTTTGGGTGTTCATTGCCCTTGCTCAGTGATTATTGTAGCATCCAAGTTTGTTCTTTTCACATCTTCTTAAATTTGATAAAGAGTTTGGTTGATAGGTAGAGTGGTGATAGGGGTAGATGGGTGATGGGATACTTGATGATAGTATGACTAGTAACTCTAGGGTTGAACTGCAGATAAATAGGAGCATAGTGATTTTTGAAAAAGAAAAAACTAAGGAGACTATAAGAGTTGGCAGTATTAATTTGGCAATTAGTGATTGCCATCTGACTCCTTTGAAGGAGAGTTTGACATTGTAGATAGGTACTTAGTTCGGTACAAAGTGCTTCACTTAGGGCTAACGGAAAGTTGGGGAAACGAGTAGTGATCATTGATAACCAGATACCCTGCAAAGAGTTTGGCTTGGTCATGTTTAGCAAGCTCGATTTTGCCTTACCCTTGAGCCCAGACAACCGAGCTAATCTGAAATTTCTCAATAACAGCTCGGTATCATCCATAAGCTTGAAAAGGGCTCATCCCTCAGAATCATTAGGATTCTTGGGACTCTTAAAGGATTTCCATTACCAGGTAATGCGTATTCTACGTGATCATTCTTATCTGATCAGTTATTCAACCTTATCCAAATGGGAATTATCCTTATCTGATGAAGAGGTATCCTTATCTATTAAAAATTTGAGTCCTACTCCTGCTAGGACTCTTAGCTCCAGCTTCTAGCTTTAGCTCCATTTGGAATACCTATCCTACGCAAAAAAATGATTCCTACTCCAACACTGATTCCTGAGTCTTTAAAAGGGGAAATCTAGGTATATTTTTCTTCTTGATTCTTTGATAATACTTACACCATATTATCGTCACTCTTCCTGACTTAATCGTCAGAGTATCCTAGATCGAAAACTTGCCGGATTTCTTTATTTTTAGGTAATTGTTTCAAGCTGCCAGCTCAGAAATTTTGGACTGCCATTATTTAGTGCGGTGAGCATGGACCCTTCAAGTTTTTTAATGGATCTTTTCCCTCATTTAACAACTGCTGCTGCCCCTTTGGCCTGCCGGCCCCCACAAATTTAGCCTCCACAAATCCAACCCTAATTAATCCAGCCACCTCCCATCTAATTATTTAGACAAATAATACAACTCCTATGGGTTCAATATGAGCCAACCCCGCTGCTACCACCCCCTCAACCTTACTACCATGCACAAAATACAGCTCCCTAAACTATTTCCATTCCCGCCATCCCTAGCCCCACTCCTTAAACAACTCAAGCCTTTTTGGTTTCTCTGAATGCAATGGCTGCTCAAGCACCTGCCCCTCCACTTCACACCCAAACACTAATGCCTCAAGCTCCCACATAATTTTTTCCACCAACTCCACAGGCTTCCACACCTGCTCTACCAGTTTTTCTGCCCATATTAGCCCAAGGTTCGACCATAACCCTTACCTCGGATCAATTTGAGAGGCTCTTTAAGGAAAGAATGCAAAAGTACCAGAACCAGAGTACTCTGCAGTACCAAAGCAATTTTTTTATCACCGTTAGCCAGGGAGATTTTGGCTGCACCATTCCCGAAGATCAAACTACCAAACTTATCCAAGTACAATGGCAGTACAGATCCTTGGGCTCATTTGGATCAATTTCACCACACTATGTTCATCCATACCTCGGAAGATGCAACTATATGTAAGATCTTCCCTCAAACACTCACTGAGTCCGCACAGATTTGGTTTCAAAATTTGCCAAGCACTCTATTGTAAGTTTCGCATAGTTCAGCGATATGTTCATCACAAAGTTTGTAGCAGCTATTCAGCCAATAAAAGTCTCAGCTGACCTCAACCTAGTTCGGCAGGATAAAGGGGAGACATTGTGTGCGTATGTGGAAAGATTCAACATTGTGGCTATGGATATGCAGAATCTGAACCTAGAGGTAGCCAATAATGCCCTGATACGTAACGCCCGATGTCAAGATTTCAGTGATTCTTTGAGCAAAAAACCACCCTTGGATTTTTTTGAGCTCATGTCCCGAGCTCAAAAATATATCAGGATGGATGAGGCTCGGTGCCTCCATGATAGTACTTTTTATGAAGATATAGACAGGGATTTATATAGGTCAGGACTTGAGAGGAGCAGTGGAAGAATCGAGTCAAGAAATTGGGTGTCTGGGGGCTCTAACCGAGCTTACATGGTTTCATCAAGGTCTGGGGATCAGAATGATGAGAAGTGGACACCGCTGAATACCTCGAGGGCGCAAGTTTTAAAGTGGATGAAGGATAACAATAGGGTAAACTTGCCAAGACCCATGAGGTACAACTTTAATAGGGATCAAAGCCTTTATTGTGCCTTTCACAAGGATAAGGGTCACGAGATAAATGATTGCCATCAGCTCAAAAGAGAGATCGAATTCTTAGTTCAGAAGGGTAAGCTTGCCCAGTTTGTGAAAACCGCTGATGCGAATAGAAACCGATCTCCTTCACCCCAATGATAGGATAACATGGTTAGTACAAGCAAGAGGGCACCAGCAGGCATCATTCATGTCATCGTAGGTGGCAAGCATTATGATGTCTTCGAGGATTCTAGAAAAAGAAGAGTAAAAATAGTGTTCTCTTTAAACTCTAGTTCTCCTAAAGAAAACTATGAGGTGAAATTCTCGATTGAGGATGTTGATCACGTTAAACAATTGCACATGGATTCTTTAGTGATCGAAACCCCGATTCAAGACTATTTAGTCCAGTGAATTTTGGTAGACACGGGTAGTGAGGTCAACATCATCACCCTGCAAGCTTATAGGGCATTAAAAATGTTTACTAATCTAGTAGAACCAGTATCTGCTCCCCTCATTGGGATATCTAGCATGCCGATCAAGGTAGAAGGATCGGTAAAATTGTCTTTACAACTCAGGGATGATGAGGTAGTTCGTTCTTACACCAATTGCTTTATGGTAGTAGACATTTCTCTGGCTTACAATGCTATTTTCGCGAGGCTATTACTAACCGGTGTGGATGCATACATCTCTATGCGGAAGCTATTGTTAAAAGTCCCTACCAAGGGCGGCATTACGGTTCTTCAGAGAAATCAGAAAATAGCTCGAGAAACTTATATAACAATGCTGAAAGAAGCAAATTAAGCACTCCTGTTGGATGCTCAGATTGCCATATGAATTTTTATTTATACACAGTTCGGCAGGTTTGCCGCAAGCCCTATTTTCCTTTTATTCAAGCTCAATCAGGCAGGTTCGCCATGAGCATTCTTTTATGTTATTTAAGCTCATTTTAGTAGGTTCGCCACGAGTATTTTTATTTGTTTAAACTCATTTTGACATGTTCGCCACGAGCATTTTTATTATTATTTAAGCTCATTTCGGTAGGTTTGCCACGAGCATTTTATTATTTATTTAACCTCATTTTGGTAGGTTCGCCATGAGCAATTTTATTATTTTTAAGCTCATTTTGGTAGGATCACCATCAGCATTTTTTATTCAATGTAAGCTTAACTCGACAGGTTCACCACGAGCATTTCTTTTTAATTATTGTAAGCTGGGTACAACTAAGTTGCTATCCGAGCATAGCTTATTATCAATGAAAAGTTCAGTTCGGCAATATCGCCAAGAGCATTCAATCAATCTTTGGATCTTTTTAATACTTGTGAAAATATGAAGTTACACCTGTTGAACTGTATTTTTATCCGAGCATATGGAATTACTAATGAAATTATGCAGTAAGCTCTATAATTATTCAATTCAGAAGAAAAAACTCAGTTCTTTTTATATTTAATGAAAGTTCAGTTGCAAAATTACAATAGACAGTTCAGCTTTCATTCATGGGATAGCCTTCATCCAGCTAGGACCAATCCATGTTCAAATACCGGTCCTTCACTGATTGAATTAGTTTACCCCCAAATGAAACACATTTGTCGGCTGCCATATTAGCCACTTGGTACTCGAGCTCTAAACACCTTTATTCTAGCTCGATTTTTTCTTTGTTTGTGGCTTCTTTCTCTTATCGCGCCTCCTCCAAGCTCGATTTGGCAACCTGGCTCTTTTTCTTTTCTTGGGTTAGGCGAGCCTCGGCTGCTGCAGCTATTTCTTTTGCCATGAGCATTCTTTTATCGCAGAGTTGGTGTTAGAGCCGAGTCACCTCTTTTTCTGCCTTATTTCGGAGATTGATAAGTTTGTTCATCTTGACGTTGGCAGCCCCGGGTAGTATGTTCCCTGAAAGCACAGTTGGTAAATAAACATTTATACTGGACCGAGCATAAAACATTTACCGAGTCTCAAGACTTACCTCCACTTCGTGCCTCTTCATGGCATGGCTTAGCTGTTTGGCGCTAAGCTGCAATCAAGGTGTGGTCGTAAAAGGAAAGCACGCCATCAAATGAGCAAAGGTGTTAAAATATGGGTTGTCTTTTGACTAAGACTTCCCTTGTCGCTGCCAGAACTGGCTCACATTATCGTCCAGAGTTCTCAATTCCTCGGGCCATGGCCTTGGGTGGCAGTGTATGCTTTTTCCCTGCCTTTGAAGGGCCGCTCAAAAGAGGTAGTAGGCAGGGAGAGTGGTCGGGCACCACTGTTGGAGATATCGGCGGGGCCATAGATAAGGGGCTTCGAGCTGGAATATTTGAACTTGGAGATGTCATAGAAGAGCTCATTGCCAGATGGCCTTTGTTTGGAGCAGCAGCAAAAGGGCCTGTAAGGGCAAAAGGACTTTCCCCAGATATTTGCCTCTTGGCTTTTATTAGCTCGACTATGCTAGGATTGGAGCGTCTCTTCATAACTGCAAAAAAGCAAACAATAAGAAACAAATCAGAACCCAAAAAAGAGAAGTGAGGTTTACCCTTTTTCTTAGAGCTTGGTTTTGGAGCTAGTGGAGGTATGCTGCACTAGAATTACAGGTTTATATTGACCTTCTCTTTGGCCAGTTCTCTCCACCAGGCCAGAGTTCGCTCCTCTTCATCAATGAGCAGTAGAGGCAAGTTATTTCTGTTCACAAATCGACCCCATTATGTTAGGAAAGGGAAATCCGATTCACTTTCTATAATGAAGAACCGGTCCTTCCACTTCTTCAAAGACTCGGGATTCCCCTTAAATACCCCGTATCTAGGACGGGGTTATATGTAGTTATGGTCTTTCCCGTTAGCTTGGAGCCCGAACTTGTGGGTTGCTTGGATGATCCGAACAGTGAGTTCTATATTGTGCTCGGCTGACCATATTTGTAGCGCTGAGAAAGTGCGCCGGGCATTAGGGTGCAACTGACCAATCGTCATATCGTAGAAGTTCAGAAATTCAAGCTCGAGAGCCGTCAAGGGAAGATTCACTCTGGCTTTGAAGTCTGCTTCATAGATGACTATTGTCTTTTCTCCTTGGAATTTAGCATTAGCGCTTAGCGAGGCTGCAGCAGCACGCATCTTGTACTCATAAGGAATACTAAGCTTTTTTCTCAGTGCGGGCATATCACTGGGCTTCAAAACGAAGCTTATGCTCCCTACCCTAGGTAGCCTCATTGGCTCTTTTCTCCCTTCTTGCCTTCACTGGGTGGTGCTGGGGGAGTCAAGGGGACTCTGTGCAGTAAGACCTTCCTGCACTCATGTTAGAAGGAGTTAAAGAAAGAAAAGTTGCAAACCTGAGAATCCCAGAAAGAGATGCCTGGAAATGATCACTTCAAAGAGCAGCAAATCTGAAAGTTAGAGGAAAGGATGCAGATCTAAAAGCGTAGAAGAGAAAAAGGGGAAAAACTAGAGAGAAGAACAATAAAATAAAAATCAAAAGCGTGAAAAGGAAGCTAAATCCCTAAAACGGAATGACTTATATAGGCTAGGTGATCCAGTGGATAAGAGACAAGTGGTAAGCGCTGAATGCTTGTGTCAGAGGTCATTAAGGCATGGGCTGGTATCAAAGTATCACAATGATGGCATGTAACTGCCCTAGTCATTATTTTGCGTGGAACGAGGCATTTTTCGCATGAAACGAGGTGCTATCCTTTCCCTTTTTAACGCCTCACGTGCCTGACAGATAACCTTATGAATTTTTGGTTTACCGTCTCAATGACATAAATTTTATGTACTTAGGGGGGACTTATGATAACTGGACACCCTGCAAGGAGTTCACCTGGGCATGTTTAGCGAGCTCGATTTTGCCTTACCTTTGAGCCCGGACAACCGAGCTAATCCAAAATTTCTCAATAACAGCTCAGTATCATCCATAAGCTTGGAAAGGGCTCATCCCTCGAAATCATCAGGATTGTTGGGACTCTTAAAGGATTTCCATTACCTGGCAGTGCGTTTTCTACGTGATCATCCTTATCTGATCAGTTATTCAACCTTATCCAAATGGGAATTATCCTTATTTGATGAAGAGGTATCTTTATCTATTCAGAATTTGAGTCCTACTCCAGTTAGGACTCTCAGCTCTAGCCTCTATCTCTAGCTCCATTTGGGATACCTGTCCCATGCGAAAAAAGATTCCTACTCTAACACTGATTCCTGACTCTATAAAAGGGGGAATCCAGGTATGTTTTTATTCTTGATTCTTTGACAATACTTACACCATATTATCGTCAATTTTTCTGACTTAACCATCGAAGTATCCTAGATCAGAAACCCGTCGGAGTTCTTTATTTTCAGGTGATTGTTTCAAGCTGTTAGCTCAGGAATTTTGGACTGTCATCAATCATCTATGAAATTGACATGGAGGTAGCTGTCGACTACCTCTTAATGAGTTTAAAGTCGATTTGTTAAGTAACTACGAAATGACCATTGAACAATTGCATCCAAATGGATGGCGGACAATAATTGAGCTTCAATTATTGGCTACTGAGCATAACATAGATTTGACAGTCTTATTGTTTCGGGCTACGCTTGTTATAGGTCTTAAGATTGCAACCGAGGACCACAACTATATGCAAGCGTGAGCTGGTTATGTTTTCTTTGGCAACCCCGAATCGTTGAAGGGCTAAAAGAATAGGTTCTTCATTATCGAGAGTAAATATGAAGACTTACAAATCAAGACGACATGGAGTCATATGGTTGAATGATGTAATAGCATACCTCTTCTCCCCAAGGAGGAATAGGAAACTTTGGCTAGGTGGAAGGAGCTTGCCTCTGAAAAGACTGATATCAGTTAGCAGCTTAAGCCGTATGTTATTGGCGATGCACGAGGATCGAGCAAGAAATCGAAGAAAAGAAAAAATGCTAAGTTTTGTGTTTTATTATCAAGTAATTTTGCTAATCTTATTCTCATTGTGCAGTCATTTTACAGTAATGAAGAGAAAAAGCAAACCAAACTTCATTGAGAAAATGAAGCAAAAAAAGCTAAAAGCAAGTAGTGCTGATCAGGCCAGCCCAACGGAGAAGAGCACGACACCCACTATGAACATAGGTGAAAGTGTTGATACTATTCCGACAATTGAGACAGTGGCAACGCACACACCGAAGGCCGTTACTCCCATTCCGAAAGCGCCTGAGAAGACTTTGGAAGACCTAAAGGATGAAATAAAATAAAGGGTTAATTTCACTAACGGTCACTCAACTTATCACTTATCGCACAAAAATAATCGATTTTTTTTCCGACTTAAATGTCAATAAATTTCTAATATTTTTGGCAAAAAGTCATGTAAACCGGAATCCAATGAGGATCCTTACCGGATTGATAACATGGCATGCCATGTCAAAAATTACATGTCGTTTAACAGTATTTTCAACAAATGTTACATCTGGATCAATTTCACTCACGGTCACTCAACTTATCATTTATCGCTCAAAAGTAACTGTGACGCGCGCCGGATCCCCGCGGCCGCCCCTCTGACCGCCCGCACGAGGGCGATCGGGCAATTGTGGGTCCGTCAACAGCTTGCGATAAATCGCAAGTGCGTCTATGTTGAGCAACACGGAGGTTTCATGGAGTCGCCACCCAATAGAACATTGGGAAAGTTTCTCTCGCCTCGGAGAGCCTAAGACTTGCGCATTTTATCCATATTGAGCCATGAGGCCTAGGATTAACGTCTAAGTCTCATGACACAAGAGGTGTCTTAGAGGATAACCTCTAGCCTCTTGAGCCCAAAGACCAGAGCAGGGTTCGGAACTTCTCATTTATTCGTACCTTGATTAAGTTTAAAATTGAGTTTTGAATTTATTAGTTCGCTCTCTCTCCACACAATGCAAGTTTGGTTAAAGCACAATTTATTCATGTATTTAAAACAATAGCTAAACAAATGAATAAAATAATGAAGCATTAAATCAAATAAATTACAATAATACTAGGAGCGGAATACAACTCCCATTTATAAATGTGCTATACATGCATAAAACGGGTTATTCATTTATTTTGAGGACTTTGGTCCCCGCGTGTGTTTATTATGGAAAACAATTTTCATGTGACAATTTTATCGGGTAAAAATAGGACATTGGTCCAACTTTATTTAACAAACATTCTTTTAGCAGGAAACATTTGTGTGGTGGTTCTTTTTAGTAGCGGTCGAAAATCATTTTATTATTACAGACCACAAATGAATAAAATGCAATAAAATAGTAATTACATATTTCTAAATAAATAAATAAATGAATACATAAATAATTGCATAAATAAATAACAATAATAATAACAATAATTAATAATGATAATAATAATAAAACATAAAATTAAATAATAACAAATCAATAAAATTAAATAATAATAGAACTCAATAATAATAATAATAATAACAAAAACAGAAATTAAATAAGTAAATAAATAAATATATATATATAATAATAATAAAACAAAAATTAAATAAATATATATAATAATAATAATAATAATAATAATAATAATAACAACAATTAATATTAATTAAATAATAATAATAATAATAATAATAATAATAATAATAATGCAATAAGGAGGGAAGTGGAGTATACCTCACCGGAGCCTCGCCGGAGGAGGGGTGACCGACACAGCCACAACCGGGTCGGAGATCGGGCCACCAGAAACACGGCGAAAGAGGTCACGCGCCGGAAGGGGCTTCGCCGGAGCCAGAAAACGCCTCGAAGTCGTCGCCGGACTTCCTCGCCACGCGCCAGCTGCCGGAGACTGATGGAGGAACGGTGACCACCGGCGAGCTCGTCGGACGGTCTGGAGCACGGTTCCGCCGCGCGTGCCGGCGTGCGCCGCCGTAGCTGGCCGGCAGTGGGCTCGCCTCCCTTCCCCCTTTTTCTTCCTTCTCCGGCGTCTCCTCTGCGTTTTGGTCTCCGTTGGCCCCTCTGTTTCTTGCTCTCTTATTTCTTTATTTCCCTTTGTTTTTAATCTCTTTGGCTCTCTTCTTTAGCTCTCTCGTTTACTCTCTATTTCCTTTCTATTTTCTTTCTATTTGGCCCTCAGCTCCTGTGTCTTCTCTTCTTGCTCTCACTTTCTTTTTCTTTCTTTTGGTTTTCCTGGATTTCCTTGCTCTCTGTTCTCTCTTCCTCCTTTTGCTTTTCTTTTTTCTTTGGCCGGCTCTGTTCTTGCTCACCCTTTCTTTCTTTTTTTCTTTTCTTTTTCTTTTCTTTCTCTCTTCTCTTTTCTTTTTCTTGGTCCTCTTTCTTTGATCTGCCGAGCCTCTCTCTTTTTACTCATCATTTTCTTTTTATACACCCTCAAACTAGGGTTAAGGGCACAATAGTCATTTCCTCAATTTCCCTCCTTTTCTTCTTTTGTTAATTAATCTCACTTAATTCAAATTAATACACACACATACTAATTTAATTAAACCAACACATAATATAATTAAACATTACATATTAATATAATTAATCAACTTAATTTATAATTTATCTAACTAATCAAACATTTAATCCATTTAAATTATCACACACACACATATATATATATATATATATATATATATATATATATATATATATATATATATATTTTTCTAATTAATTATACACTTTAATCTTTAATTATACATGCACTTTAATCACTCAATAATATTAATTACTCAAGTAACTAACTACATTAACTAATTAATTTTTAATTTCACACACATATTTATATTTAATTTTTTTTCGGAGGGAATAATCAAGGATCAAAAAATCACCATTGCCATTTTATGCCGGACTCGAAACCCGGTGTCTACAGTAACCAACTTTTTTAGAGTAAAAGTATTTTACAATTTATTTTAGAGTCAATTTCACTTATGATTACTCAATTTATCACTTATCGCGTAAAAGTAACCGACTTTTTTTTTCTGACTTAAATGTCACTGAACTTCTAATATTTTTACAAAAAATTCTTATAAACCGGAATCTGATGAGTACCCTTGCCGAATTGATAGCATGGCATATGACACAAGGCGACGAATAGTCGGTACATGACTTTTTTGCAAAAATATTAGAAGTTCAGTGACATTTAAGTTGAAAAAAAAGTTGGTTACTTTTACGCGATAAGTGATAAATTGAATAATCGTAAGTGAAATTGACTCTAAAATAAATTGTAAAATACATATGTCTCTAAGACTAACAAAAGCAAAAGAGGATGTGACTTGCTAGTTTTGCTTTATAAATTGTGAAAAGTGACAAAATCTTGAATTTAAATTTTTTTTCTGCAATAATTTAATCATTATTTTTACCAAAAATTGTTCATTTGCTATAGTATATATTTTTTATTATAAATGCAGCACATATAACTTATCTACAAATATCAAAATGGAGATTCAAACTTGTTGAAATTTTAATTGAGTGATTTCATTTGCTCTTTTTTTATTAGTTGTATTGCTTCCCTTAATACTTACATAAATATTATAAATTTATAATATTGTTCTTTAACAATATAGAAAATAATGCATTGAATGCAGGATACAATTTAAAGCCTGGTTGATATTCTCACTATTCGAAACACAAATCCATAAGTTATATTTTCAACTTTACAAATCCACTGAACAATTTGCCGTCTTACTATACCATCAAATGTATTTCCATAGAATGGTCACTTTACAACTAGGATATTGATTAAAAGCTATGTGACAAACCAAACTGATAATAATTAATTAACTTGTATGGAAAATAATAGTGCTTATTTAATTTTTGAAGTAAAAGAGTGATGAAACTTTATTAAAAAAAAAAAAATTAATGGCGATTGATGAAAGATGCCATATTTTGACGCATAGCCTTAGCTTTCTCACTCTCTGGATTGAACAAGTGGAACACATGTTTCTCTTGTCTAGTTTCAAAAATCTCGACATCTCCATTCCATGATCCACTCTTCTTCAAATTCTCATAATAAAACCATCCTCTATCTCTCAAGAAATCCTTCTCTGCAACAAATATAATCACTTTTTTGCAGCCTAATCTACCAAATTTTGGATCATTAACAGGATTAATGAAAGGATCATCACAACCACTTGATTTAGGACAAACAAAATGCCAAAACTGTTCAATACTCTTTGCTCTTGTCTGATCTGTAACCTCATTCCCGATTCGATTTTTTCCCCAAAAATAAGGATGTATTAAAACAATACCAACAACATTAATCTCTTCAATTCTCTCTTTCTCTTCACCGTATTTCAAGCCAATATGGTGTGCTATATTAGCACCAGCACTATCTCCACCCAGAAACACTTTACTTAAATCAGCATGGTCGTTAATCCACTCTTCAGGTCCATTTCCACCAAAATGGGAACCTATCCATTTCAGGACAGACCAGGAATCGTCGTATGCAGCGGGGAGGTGGTTCTCCGGGGCACGGCGGTAGTCGACGGAGACGATGAGGATGTTGGCTTCCGAGGATAAATTGTTGCAGAAGGTGTGGTATATAGGAGAGAATGGAGTTTCGATTACAAAGCCGCCGCCGTGATGGTAGACAAGGAGAGGGAGTTTTCGGTTAGGAATTATGTTTTTGGGGAGATAAAGCCTGGAAGATAGGTTATGTTCTTGTGAGTAGAGAACATCCTTGGATTGGACATTAATGGTGTCTGAATCTGAAGAAGATAAAGAAGGAGGGAGAACTTCTGTGCCCTTAAGTCTTTCTACAGTGCCGTTTTTGTATACGCGGACATAAGGAGGTAATTCTTGGGCAATTTCGGAGTCCGTTGAACCCATTGAAAGAGAAAAATGAAGTGAATTTGGTTTAGCTGAGTTGCGGATCGAGAAGAAGAGGTGAGTAGGGAAAAATACAACAAACTACTCAACTATTATTATATATAACCAAAAGGCTCTCTTGATTATTATTATTATTATTATTATTATTATTATTATTATTATTATTATTATTATTATTATTTTAAAAAGTATTATTTATTGTAAATAAATAATATTATGAATGTCCTTCCAACCTTCCAACTCTCCAACCTTCCAACTCCCCAACTCTATAACTCATGTAACTCATGCATTTAGTTTGTAACTTAAATTTATGTTTTCTTATATAATTTATGTCTCTAAACCCTATAAATAGAGGCTTCTTTCATAGAATAAAAAGGAGTAGAGAGGGGATAGAATACTTATTTTCTCTCAATTTTCTCTAAACTCATTCTATTACCTTTATTCTTATAATCTATTTATATAATATTCTATATAGTTTTTCGTATTTTATAACACGTTACCAGCACGAATTTGCTTCACGGTTCGTAGTAAAATTATTTTTCTTTATTTCTTTCCAATTTACATTATGTCAACTATTACTAAATTTGAGTTTGAGACTCTTGACATAACTGGCAAAAATTATTTGCCATGGGCTCTTGAAAATACAATTTTAATTAAAAATGAAGCATCCAACCAAGACAAAGCAAGGGCGATGATATTTCTTCGTCATCATCTACATGAAGGGTTAAAAACTGAATATCTAACAGTGAAAGATTCACTTGAATTGTGGAATAATTTAAAAGAGCGATATGATCACCAACGAACAATAATATTACCTAAAGTTCATTATGAATGGATGCACTTGCGATTTCAAGATTTTAAAACTGTAAGTGAATATAATTCTGCTGTTTTTAGAATTAGTTATCAGTTAAAGTTATGTGGAGAAAAGATTACTGATGAAGACTTATTAGAGAAAATGTTTTCAACCTTTCATGCTTCAAATGTGCTCATGCAACAGTAATATAAAGAAAAGGTTTTAAAAAGTATTCTGAATTAATCTCATACTTACTGGTATCTAAACAAAATAATGAACTATTAATGAAAAATCATAAGACTCGTCCTATAGGATATGCTCCGGTCCCTGAAGTGAATGTAGCAAAACACAATCATAGCCATGGCCGCAGTCACGGTCGCAGTCATAGTCGTGGTAGAGGAAGAGGACGAGTACGAAATAATAACCGTCATTATAGTGGCAATAATGACAATAATTTTCCCACCACCTAAAATGGAACAATAATGGAGAAAAAGGAAAAAATAAGATCGACTATAATAGCTCTTCAAAAACTAAAGAGAATTCATGTTATCGATGTGGAATGAAAGGGCATTGGTCCCATACCTGTCGTACGGCTGACCATCTTGTTAAACTTTATCAAGCCTCCATTAAAAGAACAGGAAAAATGTGGAAACAAATTCTGTTGACTAAAATGATGATGTTTAGGCAAATTTGGCTTATAATGATGATGACGGTTTTGGAGACTTTGCGGATATTACTCATTTGGATACTTCAGATTTTTTTCAAGAGTCGTGAAGAATAATGAAGAAAACAAAAGATAAGAAAGTTTAAAATTATTATCTTATTTCTATATTTCAATGTTGTGTTTATTTAAGTTTTTTTCTTATGTGAGTGGTTATATATATATATATTTAAATATTTGCCATATTCTAATTATATGTTATGCTTTTTTTTTCAATGAAGGAATGTACGTTTCGAATTCTTTATTTGGGTCCATACTCAATAATGAAGATATTTGCCTTATTAATAGTGCTGCAACATATACCACACTCAAAAATAAAAAATATTTTTATCATTTGTTATTAAAAGATGCTAATGTTAATACTATATCGGGTAATACAGAGTTAATTGAAGACTTTGGAAGAGTTACTATATTATTACCTGAAGGAACAAAACTTATCATAAATGATACAATATTTTCTTCCAAATCTCAAAGAAATTTGTTAAGTTTTAAAAATATTCGTTCCAATGGATATCATGTTAAGACTGGAAATGAGAATGATATAGAATATGAAAGAAAAGGAGATCAAAGTCGAGGCCATGGTTGGGAAAAGATGAATGTGTCTTTTATCGGGAAAAAAGGACACTGAAAAAATAATTGTCCTAAGCTCAAGAATAAAGGCAAACCTGATAAAAGAAAGGCTATTGCAAATTCAAATATAACTGAGTGTAATGATGAAAACTTAGATTTTTCACTTGTTGTTACATCGTCAACTAGCTCTTCTAGTGTATAGCTGTAGTCATCAGATGTGTCCTAATCAGGATTGATTTTATGAATTTAGAGAACTAGAAGATGAAGTTGTTTATACAGCAAATGATGTCCCTCTCACCATACATGGGATTGGTTTCATTCATTTGAAATCATGATAGATCAATCAGAATCCTAAAGGATATTATATGCCCAGTTTGTCAAAGAATCTTATTTTCGTGAGGGCTCTAGAAGAAAAGGATTTCGAGGTGCAAGCAAAATATAGATTAATGAAGATAATTTCTAGTGCACTTGTGGTGTTAAAGGGAATCGAAAGAATAACAGATTGTACCACTACCAAGGTACTACTATTATTGGTACAGCAGCAGTGGCTTTTACTGATAAAAAGGAGTTAGAAATAACCAAGTTATGGCATATGTGCTTGGAACATACAGGTGAAAATCCTTAAATCTCTTAGTGAAAAAAAATTGTTGAAAGGAGTTCAGACTTGCAAATTAAATTTTTGCAAGCATTGTGTCAAAGGAAAAAAGACAAAAGTAAAATTTGAAACAACAATCCACGATACTAAGAGTATTTTGGATTATATTCATTCTGATGTATGAGAACCTTCCAAGATGGCTTATTTAATAGAAAAATATTACTATGTGACCTTTGTTGATGATTTTTCCATGAGAGTTGGGTGTATACTATGAAAACTAATGATGAAGTGCTAGGAGTTTTCCTCAAATGGAAAAATATGGTGGAAACTCAAACAGGCCGAAAGATCAAGTATCTCCATACAAATAATGGAGGGAAATATAGTAGTGATCTATTTATAAAGGTGTGTAAAGATAAAGGCATTGTTAGACACTTCACAGTTAGAAATACACCACAATAGAATGGGATAACAGAACATATGAACCAGACATCGCTGGAAAAAATTCGGTGTATGTTATTCAATGCTGGGTTGGGCAGAGAATTTTAAGCTGAAACTGTTACATATACTTGCTATCTCATTAATCACCTACCATCTAGTGCTATTGGTGGTAAAACGCCATTGAAGAAATGGTTTAAAAAACCTGCTACATATTATAATTCTTTACATGTGTTTGGTTTTATTGTATAGTATCATATTAAAAAATTAAAGTTGGATCCACATATAAAGATAGCAATTTTCATGGGGATCAACTTTGGTGCCCAGAGTCAAAGAAAATAATTTTCAGTAGGGATGTTACCTTTGATGAATTTACTATGTTGAGAAAGGTGACAAATGAAAGTGTTGAGCAGACAAATGGTACTCCAAAACAGGTAGAGTTTGAAAGAAAAATTTTTAGCCCAGCATATAATGAAGCAGATGCAGAAACTCTTATGGTAGATGAGGAGTCCGATGAAGAAAAGATTTTAACCCAAGAACCTTCACAACAACTTGAATCAATTGCATTAAATAAGCTAAAAAGGACAATAAAAAGCCTTCTCGCTATATTGATATGGTGGCTTACGCATTCCAATTTGCAACTGAGGACATTCCTACCACTTATAATGAAGCAGTCAAAAGTTCAAAAGTAGAAAAGTGGAGGAAAGCCATGAATGATGAAATGCAGTTCCTTCATAAGAATCATACGTGGAAGCTAGCTAGTCTCCCAAAGGGAAAGAATGCAATTGGGTGCAAATGGGTATATGCAAAGAAATATGAATTTTCTAACAAGGATAATGTTCGCTACAAAATAAGGCCGGTGGCTAAAAGCTACGCTCAGACGGAGGAAATTGATTATAATGAAATTTTTTCTCCACTTGTAAAACATTCCTTCATTCGAATTTTGTTGTTTTTGGTAGCACAATTGAATATGGAACTAGTTTAGTTGGATGTAAAAATTGCATTTTTACATGGAGATTTAGAGGAAAAAATCTATATGATTCAGCCCAAAAGATTTAAAGTTGCTGAAAAAGAAAATAGGATATGCAAGTTTAAAAAATCATTGTACGAATTGAAGCAATTTCCGAGGATGCGGTACAAACGATTTGACAAGTTTATGATAGGACAAAAGTACACAAGAAGAAAATATGATCATTGTGTATATTTGCGCAACCTACAAGACGGATCCTACATATATCTTCTTCTTTATGTTAATGATATGTTGATAGCTTCCAATAGAGATTGAGAAGTTAAAGACTCAGTTGAACAGGGAGTTTAAAACGAATGATCTAGGTGAAGCCAAAAAAAAATTTGGTATGAAGATAAGCAGAGATAGAGAATTGGGGAGACTTTATTTGGCTTAAAAATAGTATTTGAGAAAGGCACTAAAATATTTTGGCATGAATGAAAAATCAAAACCTGTTAGTACTGCTCTTTCTCCTCATTTCAAGCTCAGTGCATTTTTGTCTCTAAAAAATGAAGTAGAATAAGAATACATACCAAAAATACCATATGCAAATACTATTGGTAGCTTGATGTATGCTATAATGTGTACAAGACCCGATATTTCACAGGCAGTTGGGGTTGTGAGCAGGTATATGTATGATTCTAGAAAAGAGCACTAGTAAGCTGTGAAATGGATTTTACAGTACATTCTAAACCCCGTAGATGTTGGTTTGGTATTTGAGCGAGATGATCAAAATGGTCAATGTGTAGTTGGATATTATGATTCCGACTATGCTAGTGATTTGGACAAATGGCGATAAACTACTAGTTATGTGTTTACTATTGCAAAGATACCAGTTAGTTGAAAGTCTACTTTACAGTCAACAGTTGTTTTATCCACTGCGGAGGCAAAATATATGGTAGTTACAGAAGCTGTGAAGGATGCAATTTGGCTTCAAGGGTTGCTTGGTGAATTAGGGGTTCAACAGAAGCACATCAAAGTGCATTGTGATAGTCAGACTGCTATTCTTTTGGCAAAAAATCAAGTTTACCATGCAAAGACAAAGTATATCAATATTCATTATCACTTTGCAGGAGAGGTTCTGAAATAAGGTGAAGTAACAATCTAGAACATTAGAACCACTGAGAATCCTGCTGATATGTTGACAAAAATGGTGATTACGGTCAAATTGCAATATTGTTTGGAGTTGATCAATATTGTTAAAAGTTAAAGTTGGGCGCTTTGAATCGTATTTGGTGACACTACTAAAATTGAGTTTTGTGAGAGATTTAAAGATATGGAATTTGCTAAGGTGGAAATTTGTTGACATTTGTGGCTCACTACCCACCATTGTTGACAAATGAAAATTTGTTAACAAAGTTTAGGAATCCCACATCGGAAATTCAAAAAAAAAATAGAAATTTTGATCACCTATATAAATAAGTTTCATTTGATTAGTTTAATCATACCAAAATTGTCATTTTTTTCTAATACAAAATTTTTTCTCTCTTTTGTAAATATTTCATTTGTATTATTTTTTTGAAATAGTGAAATATAATTTGATAATGTCCGAGAACGTAAGCATAATTGACCGAATCTCGTTAAATTCGGGTATTTTTTATTTATCTATTTAATATCTATTGTCAGGTATATTATTAGTAAATTATTGTACTGTTAAATTACTTAGAAAAATTCTGTGTAAGGAAATTGGATTTAAAGTAGGACCATATGTGACCCCTTCAATTTTTGCTGAAAAGTTTACCTTTTATGTTTTTTCAGTACAATCGTTTCGAGGTGAATTTGTTAAAAATTAACCCGAGTTTCCACAACAGCTAGTGATATCAGAAAAATTGAAAGAATTTATTAAGGTATGTAAAATGATACATTTTGTACAAGTACATGTGTGTAATGGGAATGTCCAAAGAGTACAGGTGTGCACAAATGGCAAAATGACTGTGTTTTTATAATTTCTTTTTCTATTGTTTTTGCCCACTTCATTTTGCCCATGTGATCACGTTAGCATTTGCACTTTGTCATGTATATATGTAGATGTGAAATTTTTACAATTTTGTCTAAGTAGAGGTGTGTGACAGGATACTTGAAAAAATATATGTTTGCAAATGGCAAAATCAACGAAGTACATGTGTATTTTTACGATTTTTCCATATCAAAATAAGCACTATGCATTTAAGGAAAAGTTATCAACAGAAAAAGCTGTAAAGCCTCATGGCAGGATTTCTTTCAGGGAATGGAGGAAATATATTGTAGGAACCATAAAGTGACAGAGAGTGCTGGACCTAAACTAACCTTCTTGATTGCTGACTCTCCATAATTAACCTCCTTAGCACATGGAAGAGTAATTAATGATTTAGGAAACAGTACCCAATGGATGGCCAAGGTGCTCCCTTGTCTTTAATCAAAGTCGGGCACACTGTCGAGCTAAGCTGATAATAGTTTTTATCATAGTTATTAAAACCGGACCGGACCAGTCGGTTCAACCGGTTTAACCGCAAACTGATCATCAAACCGGATGGTTCAACTGTATAAAACCGAACTGCAAAAAAACCGGATTGAACCGAAAAGAACCGGGCAGAACCTGGTTATATTTTATTATATGTTTTTATTTTTATTTTTTTTAAAAAATGCTTTTAATTTAAAATAATTAATAAAACTAAGTGCTATTTTCATAAAAATAAAAAATAAATAATCTAATAAGTTTTATTTAGCAAATAATTGATTTTTTTACTATTTAATCACCTTTGAACTTAATGAAAACAATATAATAGTTTAATAATTCAATAAAATACAATAAAATAAAAATTGAATAAATTATTAAAACTGGTGAACTTAAAAATAATTTTCTACCCTTTTTTTTAATTTCACTTACAGTTATTGAATTATTTAATTTTTAGATCAAAACTCATAAAATAAAATATTTTATCAGAAAAATATCTAATCAAGTAATAATGTTTTTTAAAAAAAATAAAAGGTCAAAAAATATTATTATTAGTATATTTGTGAAATATGCTAAATGTTTTGATAGGTTTTTTTTGTTTGAGTAGTAGCATTTATAAAAATTATACTAATTAATAATATTTTAAAAAATAAAAAGAAATTCGGTTGAACCCGGTCGAACCACGAACCCCAGCCTTGCCGGTTTTATATCCGATCTGGTTTCATTAACATTGGTTTTTATCACTGTATTTCTACTGTACGGAAATCTAGGAAATTCCAAAAATATTTTTTCAATTCAGTGCACTCTCAACGCTGATTAAGCATTTTCATGGAATTAGACTATGATTTCTAAATTTCGCATATTTTTTAGTGGATGTTTTGTTTGCTTAGTTCTCTTTCAAAGTACTAATTTCTATTTCTTACATTTTTCAGTGCATGTTTTGATTATAGACTTTGCTTTGAAACATATGAGCTGCTACCAAAAATTGATAAAAACAATAAAAGAAATTGATAAAAACAATAAAAGAAGCTGCTAAGAACCAACTAATATGATGCAACACCTTAACAATACATCTTAAGCTGATCTCAACAATAACTGTAAAGTGGACCTTAACAATAATTCAAAAGTATTTTTAGCTAATTACTCCATCTGTCTCAAATTAGTTGTCTCTTTTATTTTTTCACGTATGTTAAGATAATAATTGGGGTCAATTTCACTAATGATCACTCAACTTATCACTTATCGCATAAAAGTAACCGACTTTTTTTCTTCTGACTTAAATGTCACTGAATTTCTAATATTTTTGCAAAAATGTCATGTAAACCGGAATCCAGCGAGAACTCTTGTCGGATTGATAACATAGCATATGATAAACCGGTTGGTTCAACTGTATAAAACCGGGCTGGAAAAAAACCAGATTGAACCGGAAAAAACCGGGTTATATTTTATTATATGTTTTTATTTTTTTTTTAAAAATGCTTTTAATTTAAAATAATTAATAAAAATAAGTGCTATTTTCATAAAAATAAAAAATAAATAATCTAATAAGTTTCATTTAGCAAATAATTTATTTTTTTACTATTTAATCACCTTTGAATTTAATGAAAATAATATAATGGTTTAATAATTAAATAAAATACAATAAAATAAAAATTGAATAAATTATTAAAACTGGTGAAGTTAAAGATAATTTTCTACACTTTTTTTTTAATTTCACCTACAGTTATTGAATTATTTAATTTTTAAATTAAAACTTATAAAATAAAATATTTTATCAGAAAAATATCTAATCAAGTAATAATTTTTTTTTAAAAAAATAAAAGGTCAAAAAAATATTATTATTAGTATATTTGTGAAATATGCTAAATGTTTTGATAGATTTTTTTTGTTTGAGTAGTAGTATTTATAAAAATTATACTAATTAATAATATTTTAAAAAATAGAAAAAAAATTCGGTTGAACACTGTCGAACCACGAACCCTCAGTCTTACCGGTTTTATATCCGATCCGGTTTCAATAACATTGGTTTTTATCACTGTATTTCTACTGTACGGAAATCTAGGAAATTCCAAAAATATTTTTTCAATACAATGCACTCTTAACGCTGATTAAGCATTTTCATGGAATTAGACGATGATTTCTAAATTTCGTATATTTTTTAGTGGATGTTTTGTTTGCTTAGTTCTCTTTCAAAGCACTAATTTCTTACATTTTTCAGTGCATGTTTTGATTATAGACTTTGCTTTGAAATATATGAGCTGCTACCAAAAATTGATAAAAACAATAAAAGAAACTGCTACGAACCAACTAATATGATGCAACACCTTAACAATACATCCTAAACTGATCTCAACAATTACTGTAAAGTGGACCTTAACAATAATTCAAAAGTATTTATAGCTAATTACTCCATCTGTCTAAAATTAGTTGTCTCTTTTATTTTTTCATGTATGTTAAAGATAATAATTCGGGTTAATTTCACTAATGATTACTCAACTTATCACTTATCGCACAAAAGTAACTGATTTTTTTTTCTGACTTAAATCTCACTGAACTTATAATATTTTTGCAAAAAAGTCATGTAGACCGGAATTCAGCGAGAACTCTTGTCGGATTGATGACATACATATGACACGTGGCGACGAATAGTAAATACATAGTTTTTTTGCAAAAATGTTAGAAATTCAGTAACATTTAAATTGGAAAAAATAAACTTGGTTATTTTTACGCGATAAATGATGAGTTTAGTGACTGTGAGTGAAATTAATTTAGATGTCATCAATCCGGCGAGGGTTCTCGCCGAATTCCGGTCAACATAACTTTTTTGCAAAAATGTTAAAAGTTCAGTAATATTTAAGTCAGAAAAAAAAGTTGGTTACTTTTGCGCAATAAGTGATAAGTTGAGTGACCGTGTGTGAAATTAACCCATAATAATTGGTTTTAAATAAGAATTACTTTAAAAAGTTTTTAATATTCTTTCTTATATTTAATGAAAATAGAGGAAATATATAAAAAAATTTAATGAAGATATTAATATAGTGTTGATATAAAATCAAAATATATGTAATAAATGCTGTTTTAATTTTATAAAATGATGTTTTAGGTGGAATAAAGTTTTTTTTCAGAAAAAAAAAATGATAACTTTCCAGGACGAAAGGAGTAACTATACATATGGGATATGCATGATTACTGAGAACAAAATGGCACAACTGATAAATATACAGAGAAAGGGGAAAAAGAAAGGCAGCAAAATGGTACAGTCATTAAAATGGGGTTCACTTTCTCCATAGTATAATTGATATAATTGCATGGATCATAAATAGAAAAATCTGACGCAGAGAGTTCGGTTGACGGTAGGCGAAAGAGAAAGAGAGTCAATTTTTTTTCTAGACCGAAACGATAAAGTTGGTGAAATTGGTTAATTTACTGCAAGCCTCGTAACTCATTTGCAACAAATTTTAACAAATTTTCATTATAATTCACAAATCATTATTGCTATAGTGAATAATGGCAAAACCAATAATGGAAAAGCCCACCCCCCTCCCAAGAAAAACGTGTTGTAAATGACATTTTTCTTCCTCTTCTTCTTTGTGATAGTCCGTCTATCTCACTTTAAATGACACTTTTTCCTCATCTCATTTTTAAATGTCACTTTTTCTATATTAATTAGTCCCACTTTGAATATTTTTAAAATTTTAAAAAATAATTTACATGTATGCACTTATTTATTATATACTTTATTAAATATTTCACTTTTTATTACTATTTATTTTTAACTAGAATTAAATTAATTACTTGAAAATAAAAAATGGAATTTTTGTCAATGTCTATAATTTTTTTTATGAAATTGAGATATATATTCTAATCATTTCCATGAAAATGAGAAAATTACATCTTAAATGAGACGGATGAAGTATAAATTAATATTAATTATTTGTAAATTATTTTAGACAAAGAAAAAGAGAGTATCGCCTTTTTTTATGCAATTTTGATAAAAAAGAAAACAGGAAAAAAAGGGTTCAATTACTATACTAATTAATGGGCACAAAGGCACTTCTGGTTAGTAATAGATTGAAAGAGTGATGAAGGGTAGAAATTATGAAATTGAAAATGGACACAAAAATATTGCAACCAATTTTAATGTTCTAAACGATGAGGTATAATTATGAAATACTAGGTATAATTATGAAATTTTTCAGCAGGTCAGATGCTGAAAATGGTACATACTCAGACCCAACATTAGACGTATTGTTCTTCGTGATGTGGAAGGAAGTCTGTTCCTAGATTTATTTTTGTGTAACCTTTGCTGTTTTGTCCCTTCTTTCTTACATAAAAAAAATAAAAATAAAAATAAAAAAGTTATGTGTACTTGACCTTCAAAAATGACAGAAGTTTCCTTTTATTTAATTAGATATTTTGAATTTAAATTTTGAATATTTTGTGAACTTTAAATATTTAAGGGTTAAAAAAAAAAACCCTTCACCTCTTTGTTTTGTTTTTTTTTTTATTTTGTTTTTTTACAATTAGTATTATTGCAAATGCTTTAAAAAAAATAGCAACTAGCAAATGGTGCAAGAAAAATCAATTAAAATTTTGTAGGGCAATACCTTCTAATAATTAAAATTACTTGTATGAAACAACGGCCTTATAATCACTTATTTTGTTTACTTTAATGTGAACTGCCCCGCTCCAATTAATTGAAGTTAAGGCTATCCCCCCCCCCCCCCCGCTCCAATTAATTGAAGTTAAGGCTATCCCCCCCCCCCCCCCCCCCCCCCTTTTTTTTTCCCTTAAGGCTTTTATTGTTCAGAATCACAGGCATGTGCTGAACATGCCTATAGATCACCAGTTTCAAAGACATTAAAGTTATAAGTTAGAGATTTTTCAAGCAATATATAACACGGCGATTGCTCAACGGAATATTGCCCCATGTCTTAAGGCCCTGTCGTTTGCCATCGTGACAAGAACCCGATATACTGATAGTGACTCTAATTCCGCCACAAACCCTCTACTCACCAAGTTGTCACATGAAATTGTGCCTTTCCTGGATTTTTTTTATTTCGTTGGCTATAGTCGAGATCCTGAAAATCCATTAATTTGTACCCATGTTCCTTTCACTTCCTTGCCAGAATCCTTCCTGAACTCCAACTGTAAGATCATTTATTTGTTAAGGGATCCAAAGGATGTTCTAGTATCGCTATGGCAATTCACTAATAAGAATTTTCATGAGAAAGTAATTTCATTCCAGGAGGCTGTTGTGGAAACTCGGGTTGATTTCCACCAAATTCACCTCGAACACTATTGAGCAGGTGAATAAAACGTAAACGATTGTACTGAAAAATCACACAAGGTAAAATTTTCAGGATAAAATTTTCCTAAATAATTTAACAGCACAGTAATTCACTAACAATCACTACAAAAAAAAGCCATTTAGCGATGGAAGGTTTAGTCGCTATTATTGAAAATTCCGTCGCTAATTGGTTGTAGCGACTGGACGACGCCATGTCGCAATACCGGTCGTCGCAAAAAATTTAGCGACTAAAAAGGGAAACAGTCGCTAATATTTGCGACTAATTTTAGTCGCTAAAATTAACCATTTCCGTCGCTAATAAACAAATTATCAGTCGCCATTCGTATGAAAAACATGTTATAGTGACGAAATTTTGGTCACAATTTTTGTCGCTAAATAATATTAGCGACATAATATTCGTCGCCATTTTTTGTAGCTATTTTAGCGACAATCTGTCGCTATAAGATTTAGTCGCTAAAATTTTGCGACTGTATTGTAATTAGTCGCTAAGTGCGACTTTTGTATTAGCGACGGATTTTGCTGTCGCTAATTATTATTGAAAAAACAAAATTCCTTTTTCTACACAATAAAATAAATTAATATATTGAACACCGGAAAATAAATACTCACATTCTTAGCAACATAAAATATAATCAAATTCAATTCAGAAACATATAATCCAAAACATATGTAATTAATATTAATTCATAATGAACAAATAATTAAAAGTACTAATAATTATATTAATTTATTGTATCATAAATATGTATATAATGTAATACTAATAATGTCAAAAAAAAAAACATATGTAAAGTCATCTGGAAGTACTGCCACCACCACCACAGTGAGAATCTGTATGGGGGTCTGAACCGCCTGCACCTGAAGGCCCAACGTCATCATGTGGTGCGGGTGATGCAGTAGTGGTGCTGGGCTGAGGGACTGGTGGCTGAGAGGAAAAGTGAGGAAGCAACGAACGAATAGTTCGCGCTACAATCTCCTCGACGTCTTCCTTGGTCAGGCATGTACCACCAGAATGAGATGCAGTGCTTGCACCAGCAGCACATGATGGACCGGATTGATGAAGACCAGGAGGGACATATGAGCCGAGACCATAAATTGCTTTCCTTTTGTTGCGTCGTGCAGTCTCGATAAACAACTCCGACTCATCGACAGATCAATCATCTTGCGATCTCTCTGATCGGAGTTGCTCATACCGCTCCTATAAAATGACAACAATATTGAATAAACGTAAATTTAAAAACATTATAAAATTTATAGTATTATAACATGTAGACAACTGCATACTTGAGTAACTAGTAAAGTACTTGATACTTACATGAACCTCCCTGCTGCGATCCGCCACATAAGTTTTCCCATCATGATTTATGGTGTGTGTGTGCAGATAAGCCTCGGGAATCGTAGGTGGTCGACCCATCTCCTTCTCCTATATCATGTACAGTAATAAAAATTTCTCAAAAAAAATTACTACGAGTAAAACATGCACTTGCATTATTATCCTATTTTATTGGAAATATATGAAGTAAACACTTTCAATAAAATCCAAAAAAATTCGACATTATCTCCCCATATTATTGCCATCCTCCTGTGAAGAAAAATTCATTTTACACTTCTAAGAATTAGAAATTAATTCCAATCACCTCAACAAACTCCAACACAATTTATCCCATCATCCTTTACATATATATCTCAATCAATATACATATTGTTAACTAATACGCATGTCTATTGATTTCACCAATGGATTGACAGGCAAATTAGCTCCAAAAGAAATAGAAAGTGAGACATTGAGAAAACTAAAATAAAAATTTGGCATAATCTCCATATTATTGCCATCCTCCTGTAACAAAAAATTCATTTGACACTTCTAAAAATCACAAATTTATTTCAATTTCCCCAACAAAGTACAACACAACTTTCCCATCCTCCTTTATATATATATATATATCAATCAATGTATTGTTAAGTAATATGTATGTATATCATTGGTTCTATAAAATCCAAATCAAAAGCAATATATGAGGTGAATATTTTTAAAAAATAAAAAAAAAATATTTGCCATAACCTCCCCATATTATCCCCATATTATTGCCATCCTCCTGTAAGAAAAAATTCATTTAACACTTCAAAAAATCACAAATTTATTCCAATTTTCCCAGCAAACTCCAACACAATATTCTCATCCTCCTTTACATACATGTGTGTGTGTGTGTGTGTGTATATATATATATAGATATAAATCAATATATTAATTACCATATATGCCATCATATATTAATTACCATATATATATTGATTGGATGTATATATTCCGTTTGAAATGAACTAAAATGAACATCTCAATTAGCAAATAGATGCAACTCAAGGTCAATAACATAAAATTATAAGTGAAATTTGTAATAAATAAAATACTTACCAGTCGTTAGATATGCTCACCAATAGATATGGTTCCACCAGTATATGATCTGGGAGCTTTATCTTCAGATCCTCCATAACGATTGATCCTCTTCTGACTGGAGAGTTGAAGGCGCGGAGGAAGATTGAAAATCTGATGCCACCGGTTCCATGCAGCCTCTGGGAAATCTTTAGGCTTCTGCTTGGCAATTTTTATGTGATACACATAATCTTTATATCTTTGTGCAGCCTTTGTTTCCCAACCTGCCCTAACAAGACAATTGACACTAGCATCCCAGTGGCATTTTTTCTGGATTTGCATTTAAATTTGTTCATTAGTGTGTATAATCGTACATAACTATTATATAATTTGAATAATAAATTATGTAATGAAAAATTAAATATAATTTTCAAATAGATATATACATATACCTTGAACTCTCCCCAATAAAACTCCTTGTTTTCTCTAGCAACCTCCTTCCAACTGACTCCATTGAGATCTGTCCGCTGATGGAAACTGGTAGTTATGATCCTAGAGCATTGGGATGACGGTTCCAGCCTGAATAATATATGAAATAATAGAAATGTGTTTAAACCTGTTTTGATATATTTGTAGCAATTTATATCGGTGGATACTCACAGTCCCTGTTGATTTACTATAACGTACAATCTACTACTATTTTCACTGGCGACATCACATGTAGTAGATGTACTGCTATTGGCCGTGTGCGGACTGGGGGTTGATGTTGATGGTGTAAATGCCCCTGGTGTTGATTGTTCATTCCCGGATGTGTGGTCTCCAGGGATATCTGGTATATCTCCAAATGGTGGAGTTGATGTATCCCCTTCTGATCGTCCTCCCCGATGACCACGACCCATTAGCCCTCTGCCTCTACCACGACCCATACCTGCAAAATAGTGAACTATACATGTATGTTTTTAACAATTATAACAAGTAAATACAAGAGTGTCCATCCAATATTTTTTAATCGAGTAATAAATATGCATTAAAAAGTAATAAGTTAACACTCCTGTCCGTTAAAAATTACATTTAATCAATTAATCACTAGATGATGAATAGACTGAATTCAAAAAAATATGATATAAGCTGATTAATCAGTTCTTACCTATCTCTAACATATAATTATAACACAAATTAATATATAAAAGAAAAGATTCGAATAAAGTTAAAACAACATAATAATAGACTCACTTTCTTAAAACATTGGAATAAAGTTAAAACAACATAATAATAATAGACTCACTGTCTTAAAAGATTGGAATAAAGTTAAAAGTACATATATAATAATAGACTCACTTTCTTTTATTATTTTATGAACAATCTTTTTACTTTTAAATATTATATTTTAATGTTTCCAAGTTTTAGACTTTAGATTGTTTATTGTTCATATTAATCTTTCGTTATAAATATGTAATCATCAGTTTTCTCTCTAAGGTTAAAACGTCTTTGGCTGTGATCTACTCATCCACTTAATAGCTTTCGTCAATTATATGTCGCAAGTTAGTTTTTCTTATGTTATCTTCCATTTCTTAATCTCTTGTATGATTATTTAGTTAGCTTTAATTTAAGTTAATTAATTTCTACATAATTAATCAGCTTCAAATAATTTTTTTTAAAAAATCTACAAAATTTCTTTGTTTCTCGAGTTTTATGATTAGATGATAATTTAGTCAAATATATTTTGTGAATTGAAATTTCCATTTAATTAGCTTTATATTTCTTTTATTAACCTATTCAATGATTTATCTCCTTCTGTCTGACTGATGCCCTGATCATTTTACTTTGTTTTTCCATTGATACAGTTTGTTCTTGGCAATCTATTTCTGATCTCAATAACTCTCCAAACAAGGCTGCGATTTGGCTTATTAAGCACTCATTTACCGGTAATAATCATATATTGCTTATCCACTTACTTGAGAACACTTTTTTTTTAAAAGAAAAGAAGAGAAGTTGCATCTGCTTCCACGCCAAAGCACTAATGGAGGCAGAAAAACAAAGATCTTTTCTTTGTTAGAGCCCACAGTCTTATTATCCACAATGGAAATCAAATGATTGAGGTGATGTGGTGTGTTTTAAAGCCACACAACTTCAATTTCCACCATTTCCATTTCCTTTATTATAATAATAATAAGGTAAAATTCACTTGCACCTTCTTAAATTTTATATATTTCTATCAAATTTCCTATTATGTACTTAAATTTGTCCAAAAAAACATTATAAAGCTTGTCAAAATATCACCTTTTAGACAATTTTGAGAAGATATTCAATCCTCTTTTCAGCAAATTAAAGTAACAAAACATTGGAAGAGAAATTAATAAAAAGGATTGTACTAATTATTATAATGATACATCACATGAAACTGAAAAAAACATCAATTCTACCATGAAAAGTCTTGAAGATTGTCGTTAACTGCTAAACCAAAGTAATTTACTACACCTTTATTTTCTACAGCAAAGTTTTTGAAGTTTGTCTCTACATTGCTGTTTTATAACTAGCCACCATAATTTTCCACATTTCCACTTGAGGTAGTTTGTTCAAAGACCATAGTGCAACAAATTAAGTTGGCATTGGACAGAGGCAAGCTTGCCCTACTAACAGAAGCACACACCGACAGATAAACATAGGCACTAACAGGCTTAAATCAAACTTCATGCAAATCACTACAAGCTAGCGTATTTGCAACACAGAATCTCAAACATAAGACAAACCGAACCATCAAGCAGCAGAGATCGCAACCTAGCTTGGTTTTAGCAACATTTACCGAAATTATTGATTACCAAATCAATTACAACCAAAAATCACTTCATTCAAGCTTACAGATGAAGAACAACATACAAATTTCGGGGTCAAAATACTGAACATACCTTCTTCCTCGTTAGGCTGCTCACTGTTGGGTTCTGATGGCAGAGACTCCGATCTGTTTCCCTTCGTCCTCCCTTCGTATCCTACGCGCCTTCCACCTCTCAAGAAATACGAAAATTACAATCAATATTGCGCAATGTAACTAAACCTCACAACCTCCAACCATCTGGAAAACTTAAAACCAAGAACTTTGATCGATCTCATTACCCTGATTTCGCACCGTAAAAATGAGGTGAGCAACGGCGGATTTATGGACGACGACAACTCCGGCGATCGCAGGCGGCAACTCCGGTTGAGGGGGATAGGGGATTTCGGGTTATTTCGCTCACTGGCCCTTTCCACTGGGATAACTTAGCAATTTTGGGGATTTAGGTTATTTGGGTCTGTTAAAAAATCGCAAAATAGCGACTGAATAGCGACTCCATTTTTCCGTCGCTATTTGCGACTAAAATTAGTCGCTAAATATGTCGCAAAATAAATATTAAATTTTGCGATAAAATTTCGTCGCTATTTAATCGCAAAATCGTCCGCACAATATAGCGACTACTCATTAGTCGCTATAATTTAGCGACTACAATTTTTAGTCGCTAAATTAGTCGCTAATTATGGCGCGCCATTTTCGCGGCAAAAATTAGCGACTATAATATGATTTCGTTGCTATTTAGTCGCTATTTTCATCCAAAGTCAAATTTCGTGATAAAATTTTCAATCAATCGCAAGTTAGTCGTTATTTTAGCGACGGAGAGCTTCCGTCGCTAAATTTTGTCGCTAAAACTCCTTTTTTTTGCAGTGAATATACCCGACAATAGCTATTAAATAGACAAATAAAGAACACCAGAATTTAACGAGGTTCGGCCAATTATGCCTACGTCCTCGGACACTACTAATATTATATTTCACTATTTCAAAGAAATAATACAAGTGAAATATTTACTAATTGTCTTAGAAAGATTGGCAATTTTGGGATGAGAAAACTAATAAGTGGAGGTCTCCTTTTATAATCTAAAATAACAATACCAAATGCATGTTTTCCCGATGTGGGATGATGGGCAATTCTATTGTTAATAACAAAGTCAACAATTGTGTGTGAATTTGCCACAATTGTCAACAAATCTCCACCTTGGCAAATTCACATATCTTCAAATCTCTCACAAAACTCGATTTAGTAGTGTCACCAAATGCGCTTCAAAGCGCACAACTTCAACTCTTAACAATATTGATCAAGCCCAAACAATGTTGCAACTTGACCCCAGTCACCACTTTTGTAAACATATCAGCAGGATTCTCAGTGGTCCTAATCTTCTGGATTGTTACTCCACCTTCTTTCAGAACTTCTCGTGCAAAGTGATAACGAACATCGATATGTTTTGTCCTTGCATGGTAAACTTGGTTCTTTGCCAAAAGAATAGCACTCTGACTATCACAATGCACTTTGATGTGCTTCTGTTGAACCCCTAATTCACCAAGCAACCCATGAAGCCAAATTGCCTCCTTCACAGCCTCTGTAACTGCCATATACTCTGCCTCTATAGTAGACAAAGCAACTGTTGACTATAAAGTAGACTTCCAACTAACTGGTGCCTTCGCAAGAGTAAACACATAACCAGTAGTTGATCGCCGTTTGTCCAAATCACTAGCATAGTCGGAATCACAATATCCAACTACACATTGACCCTCTTGACCATCCCGTTGAAATACCAAATCAACATCTACGGTGTTCAAAATGTACCGCAGAATCCATTTCACAGCTTGCCAGGATCATGCATATACCTGCTCACAACCCCAACTGCCTGTGAAATATCGGGCCTTGTACACACCATAGCATACATCAAACTACCAACAGTATTTGCATATGGTACTTTTGCCATGTATTCTCGTTCTGCTTCATTCTTTGGAGACAAAGATGCACTGAGCTTGAAATGAGGAGCAAGAGGAGTACTAACAGGTTTTGACTTTTCATTCATGCCAAAACGCTTTAGCACCTTTCTCAGATATTGCTTCTGAGTCAAACAAAGTCTCCCCAATTCCCTATCTCTGCTTATCTCCATACCGAGAATCTTCTTGGCTTCACCTAGATCCTTCATTTCGAACACCCTATTTAGCTGAGTCTTCAACTTCTCAATCTCTATCAGATTCTTGGAAGCTATCAACATATCATCAACATAAAGAAGAAGATATATGTAGGATCCGTCTTGTAGCTTGCACAAATACACGCAATGATCATATTTGCTTCTTGTGTACTTCTGCCCCATCATAAACTTATCAAATCGTTTGTACCACTGCCTCGGAGATTGCTTCAATCCGTGCAATGATTTTTCAAGCTTGCACACCATATTTTCTTTTCTAGCAACTTTAAATCATTCGGGCTAAACCATATAGATTTCCTCCTCCAAGTCTCCATGTAAAAATACAGTTTTTACATCCAATTGAACTAGTTCTATATCCAATTATGCTACCAAAGCCAACAAAATTCGAATGGAGGAATGTTTTACAACTGGAGAAAAAACTTCATTATAGTCAATTCCCTCCGTCTGAGCATAGCCTTTAGCCACCAGCCTTACTTTGTAGTGAACATCATCCTTGTTAGGAAATCCATCTTTCTTTGCATACACCCATTTGCACCCAATTGCTTTCTTTCCCTTCGGAAGAGTAGCTAGCTTCCATGTATGATTCTTATGAAGGGATTGCATTTCATCATTCATGGCTTTTCTGAACTTCTCTACTTCTGAACTTTTGACTGCTTCATTATAAGTGGTAGGAATGTCATCATTTGCAATTTGGAATGCGTAAGCCACCATATCAACATAGCGAGCAGGCTTTTTGATTGTCCTCTTTGGCTTACTTAATGCAATTGATTCAGGTTGCTGTGGAGGTTCTTGGGTTAAAACCTCTTCTTCATCTGACTCCTCATCTACCATAGGAGTTTCTGCATTTGTTTCATCATTTGCTGGGCTAACAATTTTCCTTTCAAACTCCACCTGTTTTGGAGTACCATCTGTCTGCTTAACACTTTCATTTGTCACCTTTCTTAACATTGTAGATTCATCAAAGGTAACATCCCTGCTGAAAATTATTTTCTTTGACTCTAGGCACCAAAGTCGATATCATTTCACACCAGAGGTGATCCCCATGAAAATTGCCATCTTTGCACGTGGATCCAACTTCGATTCCTTAACATGATAGTATGCAGTGGAACCAAACACATGTAAGAAATTATAATCTGTAGCAGGTTTTTCAAACCATTTCTCCAATGGCATTTTACCACCAATAGCACTAGATGGTAGGCGATTAATGAGATGGCAAGCATATGTAATAGCTTCAGCCCAAAATTCTCTGCCCGACCCAGCATTGGACAACATACACTGAACTTTCTCCAGCAATGTTCGGTTCATACGTTCTGCCACCCAATTCTGTTGTGATGTATTTCTAACTGTAAAGTGTCTGACAATGCCTTCATCTTCACACACCTTCATAAATGGCTCACTCCTGTATTCCTCGCCATTATCTGTACGGAGATGCTTGATCCTTCGGCCTGTTTGAGTTTCCATCATCTTTTTCCATTTAAGGAAAACTCCCAGCACTTCATCCTTAGTCTTCATAGTATACACCCAAACTCTCCTGGAAAAATCATCAACAAATGTCACATAGTAGTGTTTTCCTTCCAAAGAAGCCGTCTTGGAAGGTCCCCACACATCAAAATGAACATAATCCAAAATACTCTTGGTATCGTGGATTGTTGTTCCAAATTTCACCCTTGTATTTTTCCCTTTGACACAATGCTCGGAAAAATCCAATTTGCAAGTCTGAACTCCTTTCAATAATCCTTGTTTCACCAGGAGATTCAAGGATTTTGCACCTGCATGCCCCAAGCGCATATGCCATAACCTGGTTGCTTCTAACTCCTTTTCACCAGTAGAAGCTACTGTTGTTGTGCCAATAACAGTAGTACCTTGATAGTGGTACAATCTGTTATTCTTTCGAATTTCCTTTAACACCACAAGTGCATCAGAGATTATCTTTATTACTCCGCCTTTTGCTCGTACCTCGAAACCCTTTTCTTCTAGAGCTCCTGCGAAAATGAGATTCTTTGACAACCTGGGCACATAACGAACATCGTTCAGGATTCTGATTGATCCATCATGGTTTTTAAAACAAATGGAACCAATCCCATGTGTGGTGAGAGAGGCATCATTTACTGTATAAACAACTCTATCTTCTAGTTCTCTAAATTCGTAGAACCAATCCCGATTGGGACACATATGATGACTACAGCCTGAATCAAGCAGCCATACACTAGAAGAGCTCGTTGACGATGTAACAGCAAGTGAGAAATCTGAGTCTTCATCATTACACTCAGCTACATTTGAATCTGCAACAGCCTTTCCCTTATCAGGTTTGCCCTTATACTTCAGCTTAGGACAATCTTTCTTCTAATGCCCTTTTTCTCAATAAAAGGCACATTCGTATTTGCGCAATTTGGGCCTCGACTTTGATCTCCCTTTCTTTCCTCTAGTCTGGCTCTGCAACCGACCTCTCACTACTAGAGCTTCTATAGCTCCACTTGTGCATTCTTTCTTGTCCTTCTTTCTCAGTTCATAACTATACAAGGCAGCACAAACTTCACTGAGAGTCACAGCAGCCTTCCCATAAAGTAGAGTCATTTCAAGAAACTCAAACTCCTCAGGAAGGGATCCCAACAACATCAAAGCCAGATCTTCATCTTCAAATGTCACATCCATATTCAATAAATCAGCGACTAACTGATTAAAACTGGTGATGTGATCATTTATTGTGGTACCCGCAACATAATTGAAACGAAACAGTCTTTTCTTCATGTGAAGCTTGTTTTGACTGCTTTTTTTCAAGAATTTTTCCTCCAGCGCCTTCATCAATTTACTTGCAAAAATTTTTTTCGAGAAAGCATACTTTTGCTCTCTAGAAAGGCACGATCGAATTGTACCACATGCCAAACGATTAAGTTTCTTCCATTCTTTCTCATCAACATCATCTGGTTTTTTTTCTTCAAAGGCAATGTCTAGACCTTGCTGAAAGAGAGCATCTAGAACCTCACTTTGCCACATGCCAAAATGACCCATACCATCAAAAATTTCCACCGCAACTCTTGCATTTGCCATCATATTGGACGATAAAGAAGAAGTGGATGGATTTGTCATTTCAGCTATAATTACTATTCAATAACTGTCAATGCGAAATGCCAATAGCACAAGAAAAAATTTTTTCTGATGTGGAAGATCAGCCTACGCTGCAATCACAGAGCATACTAAGAAAGAACCGAGGCTCTGATACCAATTGTTGTGGAAACTCGGGTTGATTTTCACCAAATTCACCTCGAACACTATTGAGCAGGTGAATAAAACGTAAACGATTGTACTGAAAAATCACACAAGGTAAAATTTCCAAGATAGAATTTTCCTAAGTAATTTAACAGCATAATAATTCACTAACAATATACTCGACAATAGCTATTAAATAGACAAATAAAGAACACCAGAATTTAATGAGGTTCGACCAATTATGCCTACGTCTTCGGACACTACTAATATTATATTTCACTATTTCAAAGAAATAATACAAGTGAAATATTTACTAATTGCCTTAGAAAGATTGGCAATTTTGGGATGAGAAAACTAATAAGTGGAGGTCTCCTTTTATAATCTAAAATAACAATACCAAATGCATGTTTTCCCGATGTGGGATGATGGGCAATTCTATTGTTAATAATAAAGTCAACAATTGTGTGTGAATTTGCCACAATTGTCAACAGAGGCATATGAGAAATTTTGCAATGGAGTCTCAATTTATGGGCCTTATTGGGATAACATTTTAGGATATTGGAAAGCAAGCTTGGAATTTCCTGAAAAAGTATTATTTCTAAAATATGAAGACCTGAAGAAAGATCCTTGCTTCAACGTGAAGCAAATGGCTGACTTCATGGGCTACCCTTTCTCCGAGGAGGAGGAGAAACAAGGAATGATTGAAAAGGTTGTTGAGCTGTGTAGTTTTGAGAATTTGAGCAACTTGGAGGTGATTAAGAGCAAAGACAAAAGCAGTAGGGTCTTTGAAGGAGTTGATAATAATGCTTTTTTCAAAAAAAGGTAAACCTGGTGACTGGAAGAATCATATGACGGATGAGATGGCAGAGAGACTTGACAAAATCATTCAATAGCACCTTGAGGGTTCTAGATTATATATGTGAGTTCAGACTGATATATTGCCGTATGTTTTGTTTGAAGCCATAATTTTTATTTATATCTTATATATAATAATGATGTTTAGTGTTGTTATTTTAGTTCAGATTGATATACTGCAGCATGTTGCAGTTGCTTTTTTTGAAGCCTTAATTTCTATATTTTTATCTTAAAATAAATATGTTTGATGTTGTTATTTGAATTCCAAATTTATAACAATTAAATTTTTGATTGTTGATCTTTTCTTTAGGGATTAATCTAAGCAAAACTTTGCGATTTAATTAATAGTTTTGTAATAAAATACAATGGAAAAATATTTTTTGTATATTTCTCAAGCATTAAGGGATATATATATATAGATATAGTACTAACATATATGAAAACTAAATCAATTAGCCTAATTAGGAATATATTATATAAGGTAAACTAATCAACTAAATATGAATATACGATACATTTTTTATTCCGTAATACTCAACTCAAGCATAGTTATTAATCATGTCCAGCTTGTTAATAGATATTCCACTCGATGTTATTGAGTGATTTAATAAACAGATCTCCTAATTATTCGCATATCTTCATATATTCACTCGAGGTCCATTGAGTAATTTTGTAAACAGATCACCTAATTCCAGTTAAAGATATTCGCAATGCAGGATTAATTCAACCGATCATTGATGAAAGAATAAATCTGAAAATTAAATAATAGGCTAGTTATAACTGTCAGTTTTGCGCTCCCGACCTAATCTTTCCGTATTAATGAATCAATCAAGTAAGGCTGTGATTAATTCCTAACCAACAAATAACCCTTAACATGTGCAAGAATTTAATTTATTGACAGCATTAAAAAATAGAAAGACATAACCTAAGCCAACCGATCCCATGCGAGACCGATTTAAACCAAATCATGCACATTTACTCAATATAATAGCCCTTGTGAGGAAACTACATTGATTGCCACTTGTTGTTAACTTCACTAAATGATTACGAATTCAGCAAACTCAACTAGTATTATTTTATTTATTTAAATGAACAACGGCGCCTCATTGAACATAAAATAAATAACAATCGAGAAATAGTTTCTCTAAACTTTAGTAAATAATATGAACATTATATGAAATTAAGAACAATAAATAAGTGCAATAATCTCACGATAAATTAAAACCTGGCTTTGAATTAATCTTTAACTAGAATAAGAGTAACTTAGCCACACATGGCAATAGAAATTCACAAAATAATAATAAAAAATAAAGAGTACTTCCTGTTACAGCCTTGAGAAAAACCCGATGAAGAAGAAGTAGGAGAGATCCCACTATTCACGTTTTTCCCTAGTTAAATAGGAATAAAACCTAGATAAGTTGGGAATATCATTAATTCCTATCCAAACTTTTAAAATAAATTACAAATATTAAATGTAATATTATCTTCCTAAAAATGTTGCCTATTGTCTCCTTAATTACAGCCTAATTATCCCTAAAAATCAGACCAAGAAAAGCTAGCGGCTAGGGCAACTTCGGGCTTTAAATATAAAAGCTAACATCTGCTATCGCATCTTGGCTGTTAGCCTTGAGTAAGGCAGCTCCTTATCCTTGCCTCTTAAACTTGGGCAAGGCTAAGCCTAAAATCAGCTCTTTGCTCCCAATTTTCTTGAACTTTCATGGTTGCTCTAAATTCACTCCATTTAGGTCCAATTTACTTCTTTTTTGTCACTTTGACCAAAATCACAAAATAAGTAAAAAGTACTAATATAAGCTAAAATTGAGTGCAAAAAGTGAGGAAAAATAGACCAAAACATGCAACATTAGGCACTTAACAGCTTTCTTGTCTTCAGATAAGTGTGTGAGATTCATGTCTGGTTTTTCTCAAGAGCCTCCAATTCGGCTTCAATGTCCTTAATCTTAGCTGGATCATTCCTAGCTTGATAATAACTCTGTGGTTCCTTGAGTGAAGAATATTTGTCAAAAAAAAAAACATGAAGATCCACCACAAGAAAATCGCATTTTAGAGATGGAAAATAGAGATGAAATTCCGTCTCTAAACCCAAATAGCGATGGAATTAGAGACGTAAAGATACCGTCTCTATTTTAGCAGTTGCTAATTTTAGAGACCAAAAATTTTCGTCTTTATTTTAGAGACGAAAATTTATTTTCTTTCTCTATTTTTTAGAGACAAAAATTTATAGAGATGGAAAAATAGTTTCCATCTCTAATTTTAGAGACGATTAGAGACGGACATTTATTTTCCTTTTTAAAGACGGAAAATAAATTTCTGTCTCTAAAAATAGAGTCGAAAATTTATTTTTCGTCTCTATTTTTTAAAGGTTTTTTTTCAATATATATAATAATAAATAATATTAAAATTATAATTGCCAAAATTACTATAATGAAATAAGTATTAATTAAAAATAAGTAGATTTAATAAAAATGTAATTAATAATGTATTAATATATATATATATATAAATAATTTAGTAACACTATAAATAAACGTACGTAGTAGAACAAATTAAAAACACTAATTAAGCTGGGGGTGAATGTGGACGATCAGCCAACGGTGCTTGCGTATTATTAAGTAATCTTACGTTAATAAAATCTTCTAACCTATTAATACGGCTCATTAATATGTCAACTGTGCTGCGAAACTCAATGACTTTATTAATAGTTATCGCAAGCCTATTAGCCGTAGTCATAGAGGATAAGGAGGCATGCGAATAGCAAGTATTCGCATAAAAATCCAAACCAAAAACCCATCCACGGCGGTCCCTACCACCAACTGCATGCATTATAAAATACCCGAGCATGGTACACATTCTCGAGTTCTGCTTGCTGACTTTGAAAACTCTCTAGTACCTGCTCCTGTAATAAAAATTATTCGAATGTTATTTAGTACTAAAATAAAATTAAAAAGATATAAAAAATAATAATAAATTGTAAAATTAACATACATTAACTTGTCTAACTCGGTCGCTGACAAATGTCACACCTTCATGATTTCGCATATGTGTGTGCAAAAATAATTCACAAGGATAAGGTGTCCTGCCCATACTAGATTTCTGTAAACAACTTATAAGTTAATAACATTAGGATAGAATTTTACTTAAATTTGTAGCAGATTTATTGTATAAAAACCACAAGAGTACTTATATATATTATTATTTTAATGCCAACCAAATATATAATTCTAACTATTAACACAATAACACTTGTGTATAGGTTAATAAAATTTGGGCAGAATTTTTCCTAAATTTGTAGCAAACCTCCTGTATAAATTTCACAAAAATACTTATATATTACTATTTTAATGCCAACCAAACACAATTCTAACTCCTAATAGCAATAAAACTTGCATATAGGTTAATAAAATTTCGGCAAAATTTTCTCTAAATTTGTAGCAAACCTCCTGTTTAAGCATAAAAAAAATACATCTATATTTATATTATCCACCATCGAAATCCATTTCAAACTCTTTACACAATAATTTTTCCATCCTCTTTTATTCAATCAAATGTTTGGCCTATTATCAAGAGTTGCATTTATTGCAATAAAAAATTTCTTAATGCACTAATTAGTTGCATTTATTGCAATAAAAATTTACATTTATAAAGTCAGATATTTGAGTACTTACAAGTCTGTCAACATGCTCATGATAGGACAATATTCCTCCAGTATGTAAGAAAACACTAACTCTCTCTGATCCTCCCCTCTTATTAGTAGAATTTCGATCGACAATAGAAAGGGACTCGATTGATGACCAGTACTGCATCCAATTTGCCCAAATATCTTCATTTATATACTGTGGTCATTCACCTTTGGCGTGCATCTTATTAAGCATGTCTTTGTAACGTACATGGGCTCGTTTCTCCCATACAGCGCACACAATGTGATCAATAGAAGAATTTCAATAAAAAGTTTTCTGAGGGATTAAAAGAAAGACAAAAATGTTAAACATAATGTATGTATTTGCAAAATACGTTTACAATTTAAATAATATATGAATTAAGATACAATAATTAAAAGTAAATAAAGTATTTTATTTACCTGAAACTCCTAAAAATAAAACATTTTTGTTTCCTGAGAGATATTCTTCCATAAGAAACCATTAAATTCAATTCTCTCCTTAAATAAACTAGTCATCGAGTGGGAGCAAGGACCAGATGGGATAAATCTAATAGACAAATAATGTTATAATGTGTTCAAATTCAGCATTACATAGTAAATATAAAAACTAAAATAAATAACTCACTGTTGTCCTTTAATGACAATATATATCCATCCATCCACACCAACCAATTCAAGCAAAAGACCTTCAATTGTTTTAGGCGATCTCTGAGATCGTATAGACAGAGTCTCTTAGTATGTGCCTCAGTCGATGAAGTACCAGTAATAGATGCTGGGCATGGATAACTTAGAGGTAAAGAATTTATGCCCATACGAAGAGGTGAAGACGCAGGAGACGATGATCCCTCCCCTTGACTCACAGCTCCGGATACTGATTAACACATCCTTAGCCTTATAGGTTGCATAGTAGTAGTATTCCTCTTATTATTCATTTTTTTCCTAAAAATATTAATAAACATAATTAGACATTAGTTGATTATAAATAGCTAAAGTAATGAAATTAAGATGATATCTATCTACATTTATATATGAAACAAACATAATTAGACATCAGTTGATTATTACATATTCATGATTATCTATGACAATAATACAAATTTTTGTTATTTGTGAATTAAATCAAACATAAAGTAATAAATTGTATTTAGATTATGGATTTTACTCACGTGGGCAAGGAATTATTCGCTGTCATCACTTAGATCTAATTCATTACCACAATCATCTTCATTTTTCGAATAATTAGAATCAAACTTGCTTTTTAATTTAGATGTAGACTTGGATTTCTCATTGGATGCAATATCAACAAATTTATTGGCAATATTGATCAAAGGTTCATTATCTTCATATGGCAGGCTTTTATTTATTTCATGACCCTCCACTTCCTCTTCCTGAAAGGCTTCGCTTTCAATTCGTTTATCTAATGGATAAAAGAAGCTGGTGCACAGGGAAGCTAAATGCGAAACTAGTTGCGGCGGTGACGAATACATACAATAACAAATATAATATAATTTTAATATAAATTTTAAGTATAACAAGATATGTAATATACACTTACAAAGACAATTAAACATAATACAAATTTAAACAACACTACATATAATAACAAATATACCACAAAGTTAATAATATTTTAACTATAATAACAATATATACAATACAAAAAATATACACAAAAAAAATAAATACATACACATATATAGCACATAATTAAAACAATAATACATATAATTTTAACAAACATGCCATAAAATTAAAAAAATATATATCAACATAATAACAATCATAATAGAAGATATATATACACCAAAATAATATATATACACAAATTTATTACCAAAATAAAACATTGATAATATGCCACAATTTCAAAAAAAATATATAAATATAATAAACAATTTAATATATATACATAAAACACTATATATATACACAAATAACATACCAAATTAATAACAAATGCACATACAATATGCAACAAAATTACAAATAATATAAACATAATAACAATTACAATTCAATATAGATACACAAAAAATAACTACATACACAAATAAAATACCACATTCAAACCATATTGCACACAATATACCACAAATTTAAAACAATTAAAAATAATATAATAATTATAATACAATATAAATAAAACAAAAATAAATAAAAAAACTATACACACAAATATAATACTAAATTGCAATAATAAAAACATTTAATAATACACAAAATACATAAAAAAAAAAGAAGAAATACATACCGTGGTTGAAGATCTCGTTGAAAGAGGACAGGAGCCGACGGCGGGAGGCACCATAACGGCCAGAGAAGGGGAGCAGATCCACTGCCGCATGCGTGGGAGGGAGAAAAACTTGCGATTCCGTGTGCAAGGGAGGATCCGCACGTGGAGGAGGTGCCGGAGCAGAGAGGAACGCCGACGTTGACGTCGCGGGGGCCCGGAATCTGGACGGCGCTGGAGGACAGAGGAGGGAGAGAAGGGGGAGCAAATCGGGAAGAGGGGAGATGGGAAAAAAGAGGGAGAGAGAAGGAAAGAGAAAGGAAAGGGATTTTTTTACCCCGTGATTTAGAGACAGAATGGAGTTTTCATCTCTAAATAGAGATGGAAATTCATTTGTCTCTATTTAAATTTCCATCTCTAAAAATAGCGATAGTAATGAATTATCGTCTCTATTTAAAAACAAAAATCCATTTTCATCTCTAAATAGAGACAAAAATTAGTACCATCTCTATTTAGAGACGAAAACTCCATTCCATCTCTATTTTTAGAAACAGTAATGCATTACGGTCGCTATTTAGAGACGATAAATCTTTGCCATCTCTAAATACCGTCTCTAAAGATGGAGAAAAACCAATTCTGCCATTTTTAGCGATTGAATTCATATTCCGTCGCTATATGTAATTATTTGCGACAAAAGTTTAGAGACGAAAATAATTTCATCTCTAAATTTCCGTCTCTATTTTCAATAATTCTTATAGTGAATCTGAAAGTTCTGATTTTTGGTATAGGGAAAACATGTGATATATTGGAAAAAAAACATCTCTAGAAATATAATAGTTTTAGAGTCTAGATTAGAAAGTTTAAAAGCCTTTTATCCTGGTGCATGTTTGATGCAACATTAACACATCCACTAGCTCTTACATCAAACATGTCTTTGGTAGGACCGATATCGATTACATAGCATAAGCAAGCAAAATTTTGATTATTGATCATTTGTTTAGTGATCAGCCTGTTGGCTTTTATGCTTATTAATTTTTGTTTATAACAGTCAATAAACCTATCCCTTTGTTGTTAAGACTACCAAACATTACTTAACTCTATATTAGTATGATATTGTCCGCTTTGGGCTAAACCCGCATGGATTTATTTTTTGGTTCCTCTCAAAAGGTCTCATACTAATAGAGTTAGGTGAACACTTTATATCCAAGGTGTTTCTCCCTTAAATTTTTAATGTGGGACTTAGATTGTACTCTAACAATCCTCCCTTCAAACCAAGGATCACACGGTTTATGTCCTCCCCTCGAGCGATAATCCATTTGATTCGTCAAATTATCCTGTACCGGGGTTGATTTCACTCACGGTCACTCAACTTATCACTTATCGCGCAAAAGTAACCGATTTTTTTTTCTTACTTAAATGTCACTGAATTTTTAACATTTTTGCAAAAAAAGTCATTTTAACCGGAATCCGGCGAGGACCCTCGCCGGATTGATGACATGGCATGCCATGTCAGAAACTACATGTCGTTTAACAATATCTACAACAAATACTACATCTAAATCAATTTCACTTACGGTCACTAAACTTATCATTTATAGCGAAAAAGTAATCAATTTTCTTTTTTTCCAACTTAAATATTACTGAACTTCCAAAATTTTTTCAAAAAAAATCATATATTTACTATTTATTGCCACGTGTCATATGTCATGTCATCAATCTGGCAAGAGTTCTCGCCGGATTCCAGTTAACATGACTTTTTTTGCAAAAATGTTAGAAGTTCAGTGACATTTAAGTAAGAAAAAAAAAGTCGGTTACTTTTGTGTGATAAGTGATAAGTTGAGTGACCATGAGTGAAATTGACCCTCCTGTACCGCCATTATTAATCAATGGGATATGCCGTCTGACCACCACAATATTAGAAAAACTTTTGACACAAGGTACCAAACATGAATCTCCAATCGTTAGGTCGTACCGGGGGCCTTCCACACAATGCAGTCCACTATTCCGGACCGTCTCCAAACCATGGCTCTGATACCACTTGTTAGAACTGCTAAATATTACTTAACTCCACATTAGTATGATATTATCCGCTTTGAGCCAAACTCACACTGATTTGTTTTTTGATTCCTTCCAAAAAGTCTCATACTAATGGAGTTAGGTAAACATTTTATATTTAACATATTTCTCCCTTAATTTTCTAATGTTGGACTTGAATTTTACTCCAACACTTGTAAAGTGAAAAGTTGTATAAAAAAAAATTTATAACATAAAAATACCCTAACTTATAAATTTTAACTTAAAAATTTATTTGTCAAGAAATCGGCCAAAACTCGTCAAAATATATAGTTGACAAATTAACTTATCAGTTAACCCTCATTTCATATATTTGGACTGCATTTGTGCCCCTAACATGTTCTTTTTCATCATTTTGGGCTTCATTGTTATCCAAGCAGAAAACAATACTCTGTTAGCATAAACTACCTTATTTTGCTATAGTGAATAATAGCCAAACTGTTTAAATCACTCATAACTGCCATTATCATTCACTACAAAAAAAAAAAAACTAAAATTAGCTACTGCACTATTTTCGTCGCTAATTAGCGACTGTTTTAACAATTAGTCGCTAAATGCCATTTTTCATTTTTTGTGACTAATTTAGCGACTAAAAAAAATAGTTGCTAAAATTTGGTGGCAATTTATCGCACATTTTTTGCGACTAATTTAGCAACTAAAAAATCAGTCGTTAATTTTTGCATCTAATTTAGCGACTGAAAAATCAGTCGCTAAAATAGGGACTGTAATTTCAATCGCTAAATTTGGAGATAATTTTAGTGACTTTGTTTGCGATAAATTTAGAGACTAAACTTGCTGTCGCTAAACACACTTGAATTAGCGACGGCATAACAACTGATATTTCTGTCACTAAAGTATGAAATATTTTTTGAAAAATAAAGTGATAATTTAGTAACGGAATAATCCGTCACTATTTCGTCGGTAAAATTGATTATAATATTGATTAAAACTATGTCATTTTGGGCCAATACCTTTTCTCTTCTTTTCTTTCTTTTCCCTCTTTCTTTCTTTTCCTTCTCCTTGGTCCTGATCCCCATTTCCAGCTGCCTCCCCTTCCCCCGATCTGCTCCTCCCTTCCCTATCACTCCCCGCTATTCAGCCCCTTCTCCCCCGCTATCATTCGCCGGCATCACCCTCCTCTCTTTCCCCTCTTCTGTGCGTGAAAATAGCAGCTTTTGCCCTTCTTCTCGCGTGTTTGGAGTCGGGTTTTAGCTCCCTCGATGCCTCCTTCTCCTCCTCTTTGTTGCCGACCACTAGTTACACCACCAGCCCCTTAAGGTGAGTAATCTTAGCTTGATAGTTTGAGAAAAAATAATTAGGGGCAGATTTTAGGAGATAGGGATTTAAAATTCTAATTTTAGGAATTTGATGTTTTAAGTTTAAAATAGGTTAGATTTTTTATTTTTAAGTGAAATAATCAAGTTAATTTACATTATTATTGAGATTTATTGAGTTTATGGTTGAATTGTTGTGTGTACTTTAATTGCTTATACAAACAAAAATGCAGATCTAACTAGATCAAGTCCCACTACAAGAAAGTATTGATTTAGCGACGGAAAATTAGCAACGGAGTCATTTCCGTCGCTAAATGGCGACGGAAATTAACATCCGTCGCTATTTACCGATGGAAATTTATTTTCGTCGCTATTTACCGACGGAAATATACTTTTCGTCGCTAAAGTTAAATTAAATTTACTTTTCCCTCTCTTTTCCTTCTCTCTCTCTTCTCTCTCTCTCTCTCTCTCTCTCTCTCTCCCTCCTGCCGACCACCGCCCCTCCCTCCCCTCCCACGCCGACCACCGCCCCTCCCTCCCCTCCCGCGCCGACCACCGCCCCTCCCTCCCGTCCCGCTCCTCCTTCCCTCTCTCTCTCTCTCTTTCTCTCTCTCTCTCTCTCTCTCTCTCTCTTTCTCTCTCCTCCCTCTCCTCAACCCGTTTCTAGCCCTCTGCCCAGCCGCCGCCGACCACCGCCCCTCCCTCCGACGCCGATCGGCGCGCCTCCCCTCCTCCTCCTCCTCCTCCTCCTCCGGCGCCAGGTAACTGTCACTTTGTTTTATTTTTTTGTCTTTTAGATTATTATTATTATTATTATTATTATTATGTTAGATGAATATTGGTAAATATTAAATATTGTTTAAATTTATAATTCTTAACACTTTATTGTTATTAAATTTATTAATAGAATTTTTCATATTATGATTATTATTGTTAATTGGGTATATGCTAATTGGAATTGTTATTAGTATTATTAAATAATTATTCTAATTATTAATATGATTATTATAATTTTTTTTAAGTAGTTGTGTTAATTATTATTATTATTTAATTGGTATGTTAAGTAGATATATTATTAGTATTTGTTATTATTTCTATTAAGAAGTTGTGTTAATTATTATTATTATTATTATTTAATGGGTATGTTAAGTAGATATATTATTAGTATTTGTTATTATTTCTATTAAGAAGTTGTGTTAATTTTAGTTATTATTATTATTATTATTATTCAACATGTTATAATTATTAAATTAAAATCAATAAAATTTGTACCTTAATTATTATTATTATTATTATGTTAATTTGTATTGTTATTATTATTATTTATTTATGTTAATTTGTTATTAATTTTTTTTTTAATTTGTAAAATTTACCGACGGAAAAAATTTCCGTCGGGAAATTTACCGACGGAAATTCAATTTTCGTCGGTAATTCCCGACGGGTAAATTTTGCCGACGGAAATTTTTTCCGTCGGTAATTACCGACGGAAATTCATTTTCCGTCGGTAAATTTCCCGACGGAAAAAATTCCGTCGGGAAATTTTTCCTACGACTAAATTGCCGACGGAAATTCATTCCGTCGGCAATTTAGTTTCCCGACGGAAATTCCTTATTTTCCGTCGGGAAATGCTTTTTTTCTTGTAGTGTCCTTTTGGTATTGAAATGTGGGAGAATTGAAGTCAATAGAGTCCAGAACTTGATGTGGACTTAGTTTAGTGGAGTTTGACTAGAAATCAAAGTGAGAATTAACTATTTTCAAGGATTTTAATTTATTTTTGTTTATAATCATAGCAATTTATCTGAGTAATGCATTGGACAGAAACCAGGGCTGGGTCCGAGAGAGAAATACGCATTGGTTGTTGCTTTTAGACATGAAGATTCATAGAACAAAGGCAAGATTGCTGGAGGAAGTCTCTAAGTTGCAGAGTATGGTTTAGGAAGAAATGTCAAAATAGTCTATTAAGTTAGTTCTGGTATATGTAATTATTATTAGGGTATTATTATCTTTTTTGTATTGCCTAAATAAATCTCATTAGCTTTTAGTTTTAGGTGGTTATTGAGATGGCTAAAAGATCAAAGTCAAAGTTTAGAGCTTTATGCCATTTCCCTCAATTTTTATGTGAAATATTTAATGGGATATAATAATATGTGAATAGGTTTGCTCCATCTCCAGATCCATCGTTGAGTATTAAGTTCTATGAGCGGACTCCAGAACAGCAGGTGGCCTTGGGCTATATAGTTGATCCATCACAATCGGGAGAATCTGGCGACAGACCTGCATTAGAGACGACAATTAGTAATAGTGAACGAATGCAAAGAGAACCTCATGGATCGGTTGGAGCAGTAGCTGGTCATCGGACAATTGCTCAGAGTAATACTGCAAAAATTGTTGATGCTTTGTGTCGTTATACAGCACCAGAGGAGGTAATGCAATTTCATTTGTAAAAATTCTAAAATTGAAGTTATCTTATAATTATTGTGATTTTACAATAATCTCATTTAATGCATGCTTTCTTTAACAGGTGATGACTTTCCCATCAACTTGTGGAGCTTGTGTCAACCGGTGTGAGACTCGAATGTTCCTCACTAGTATCCTTGACCTTATGAAGAATTTCTTCTTTATTGGGCTGGAACACAAAATGTTGATCATATGAACTTTTTATTGTAGTGCACTGGCCATATACATGGAAATATCATATATCTCAAATTGATATTACAGTCTTATGAACCCGAATACCTTGAGTTGATGATCTATATTTACATTTTTGGATGCATCTACCTGCTTACTTGATAATTTACAATATGTAAATATTTTGAGATTAAGATTTTAACATCTAAATTTTGTTATTTTTTTCAGATACTAAAACTTGCAGGCTGCAATTTTATTGGAAAGATAAAAGATAAAATAACTTGCTTATGTGTATAAACAAGCACATTATATTTAAGATATGCTTGACTTTAAGTTGGTAATACGTTTTTGAAAATGTTATATGGTGTATTAGTTGAATTATGAATATTTATACAATGTGATGATAATTAATATAGGACATGTTGATAGAAAATTGAGATTATATATTATTTTATATTTTGGTATTTAATAATTTGAAAATTTTATTGGGAATTTGTAGGTATTGGAGTTTGATGAAATGCTGTTAGAGATAACAACATGAAAGGCATGTGTATTATTGGTTGTTGCTTGTAAGAAATGATAAAGTGTGAAGTTTTAATTTTTTTTTTTTAGCATATTGTAAAAAAAACCTTGTTAACGGTGATTTTAAGTAGCATTATTTAGTTTGAATTAATATCTTTTAAGTATTGTATAATTTAATGTGGTTCTATGATATTATATTTTTTAAATTAATAGTATTATAGTAGCACTATTTAGTTTAAATTAGTGCTTTTTAAATATTGTACAATTTAATATAGTTCTATGATATTATATTTTTTAAATTAATAGTATTGTTAATAATATTGCATAATTATTATTTATATAAATTAAATTTTTGATGTAATAATAATAATAATAATAATAATAATAATAATAATAATAATAATAATTAAATTGAAAATAATAATAAAAAATTAAATAATTTTTGCGACAGAATTTTTGGTTGCTAATATTTTTTTAATATTTACGCCGACTAATTCAGAGTTTATTTAGCAATGGAATATTTTGTTTTTAGCGACAGAATTTGCTATCGCTATTTTTAGTGATTGTTTTATGTTTTGGTCACAAAATTTCTTGCGACGGCTATATTAGCGACGGTTCGTCTTTTAGTCGCTAAAAGTAATTAGCGATAGATTTTTGAAATTAGCGACCCTTTTTTTGTAGTGATTCTCAAGATATCTAAGCTTCAGAGCGATCGAAAGAGAATTTGGTAACTTGAATTCATTGATTAAGAAAAATGAATCTACATCTCAACTTATACAGAAGAAAGAAGCACGAGAAAAATGCTACAAACAGAAAAGTCCAGCGTAGCTGGATTAATATTGCTGCCTTTGATCCCTCCAAAACTAACAAACTCTTAACACCTACTGATAGTTACTAATTAACGGCCACAGTAACTAACAACAGCAGTGAACAAATTACATGAATAAATAATTTCTACACAAGCCATACACCAATCATGGAAAAGTTACCCAGGCCTTATCTCTAAATCTCCAAGAAAAAGGAGCGTAGATGACCTTTTTCTTCCTCTTCTTCTATTTGATACATATTAATTATTTGTAAATTATTTTATACAAAGAAAAACAGATTATCGCCATTTTTTTTTTTTTGCCATTTCATAAAAAGAAAAAAAAAAGTTCAGTGTGTACCCTAATTAATGGGCAACCTTGTAGACTTTAGTCTTCCTTTTGTTAGCATATTAACCACGTGATGGCAACAATGTGAGATATGTTAAATGAAAATAGAACTGGCCTAAATCAAAATATTAAGGTTAGTAATATTGAGATTCATAAATTGGTAATAATTTATGTGCGCAACTTTGTACTCTACATCTAAAAACTTTTATTAGTGAAATTTAAAAATTAAATTCATTAATATCAATTTTTATTTAAGTGGTTCAACATTTATTTTTTTAAGTTTAAAATTCAAAAATATCCATTTATCAATATTGAATGATATAAGTGGTTTAGTAGTATTATTTTCTTTAAGTGAACTCTTAGGTTCGAGTTTTATACATGAAAAAAAAATCAACACAATAAGAGCTTTGTTCTTGTAAAGAGGTAATAGCTCGAACTGAATAATTTGAGGGGCCAGTAATATATCTTGACAATATATATCATTCAATCAGGGGTATTTATTTATTTATTCATAATACAATCAAATATAGCCAGATGTTAAAATTCTTGATAGAGTTTGGGTACGCCCATGACTCTAATTTGGATAAAGGTCCAATCGAGATTAAATTGAGTTATTTAATCTGATTAAAATTACTAAATCCTATCTCAGAAAGAGTCTGAGTTAAACTAGAGTTAGGCCTCCAGCCTTTAGGACCTCTATAAATAGAGGTGAGGTCCTCATTATTTGGTAACGAGAAAACGTATACGCCACAAGGCTGCTCGTTCCCACTCACAAGTTTTCTGTCTTAATTTTCAGGGGCATTTAGATTGTGATCTAGCTGCTCTTACCCCGAGTGGGTAAAAGCCGGACCAGTGACCAAAAATAAACGGGATCTTGGTAGACGCTTCCGCAACGAGTTTCTGCGCTACAAGAGGTAGGTACCATTATTTAATGTTACCTCCACGCATTAAATTATATATGTTATAATTTTTCCCGTAATCCATCATTGGTATCAGAGCCGTTGTTTTTGCGTTCAAGCATGTGGCTAAACAGATCTAAAATTTTATGTGTAAAATTATTAGATCTGAGATGCAGTGAACACAACAAAAATTTAATTTTTTTTTGTGTGAAAAATATATATGCGTATATATTTCGGCTCGATTTCTGTATGTGTACACCGAAACCCGAGTGGACGAATATGAGTGTTCAAAACAGCTAACTAGAAGTCGGGATTTTTTATTTTTGACCTCACCATTGGATTCAGAGACCCCACAAACCTCCCACCGGCCGGAACCGGAGCGTTAGATTCGGCCGGGAAGGCGGCGCGTGGACTACACGCGCCGGTGGCCCACACGCGCGTCGCCACGTGTCAGCAGTATTGCATCACTGCTTACACGTGGCCCAATAGCCGAGTGCCACCTGGCACAACGTGGGGCGGACACGTGGACAAATCAGAGGATGACACGTGGCTAACTGAGGTCATGCCACGTATCATGATGACGTGTCAACAAGTGACACGTGGTCCAACCAAGAATCGACACGTGGACCACTAAGGTGCTGCCACGTGTCATATTAGTGTAAGTGATGACGTGGCATTACTGACACGTGGACCTATAGACGTGAGACATGTGGCTGACTGTGGTCATGCCACGTGGTCCAATCATATGTTGACACGTGTCAGATTGAGGTCTGTCACGTGTGACACCAGGTGGACCAATAGCATTCAGACACGTGGCGTGGCTGGATGTGGACACGTGGCTCAATACGGTGTTGCCACATGGCAGGTCCGAGGTAGGGCGCTCGTGTGGCGCGTGAAGGCGCGTGAGCGCGTCTTCCTCCCCTTCGTCGGCACGTGATGGCGCGTGCAACATCGTTCGATCACCAAATCAGCTCCAATTTTTTCCAAATTGATTTTTCAAATTATTTCTGATTTTTTGGTCATGTTTTCAAAATTTTTTAATGACCAAAAAATATATTTTGTAATTTTTGATATTTAATGTTTAATTTCAAAATAAAATATTAAAAAATTTGTAGAAAATGTGTTTTCTGCTTTCGAAAATTTTTGAAAATATTTTGAAAAATTTTTGAGATTCTTTCCTTATTTATTGATTGAAATGCATTTCAATCATGTGTATTTATATATGAGTGTATAAATTTTTCCTGTAATATGTTACAGAAATGTTGAATAAGAACAGCCGGTTCTTCCTTAAGAAATGCATAGGTTGCTTTGAAAATTGCAAGAGTGCAATCAATAAACAAAATAAAAATGCGAAGGAAGATTTGAGCTGATGACATTGATGCAATAATTCATTATAAAATACATGTGTGAGAACAAATGCAAGAGTGCATTTGAACTGGTGGTCCGAGTATGAAAATAAAATTTTGACTTGAGTTACCAAAAGAAAAGTGTTGAGAAGTAACACTAAAATTCTGTGATGGTGTTGAGAAATGGACGAGCGTGCATTGTTCATGGCTTCATCAATGGACTTATGAGTCGCTTGATGTATTGATTAAATCAGTCAAACAAATAATCCCAATATCAAGAAAGATTTTATGAAATCTGGACTTCTACAATAGTTAACATAAGTGTCAATTTGAGTTGGCGTTTGTTGTTATTAAAATAGGATTTATGTTTCCTATTAATATTTGATATGAGTGTCTTATTTTAGAATTATTGGATTTTTGTTTAAATAAATGTGTTTATTTACTTATCATGATGGCATTTAACTTTATAATAAATGAGTTTATTTTAATTGTTAATTGCCTTGCGATATTTTATGAGTAAAATAATTGCATGCTTATTAAGTAAAGGCTTAATAAAGATCCCCTCATAAGTTTGAGAACATGATAATCAAATAATTCAGATTTATTATGCATGAAATTTTAACCTATAAGGTTGGACATTAGGACTTAGAGAGTAATTGGATACTATAAGTAGCTTTTCCGAATTTGAGCCTAATAGAAAATTTTACTAGGTTATTATTTCAGGTGCATAATAAATTGCATGTATTGTCTTATCTCCTTTAAATATGTGCAACATTGTTCCATTTAAGATCAGAGGATTTTAATTGATGCTGCTTCCAAGTTATAATTATGAAATCTGGAATACAAAGATCCAGTATGTGCTTAAAGAGTAAGAGGCTCTTAAATCTTCAAGTTCGGTTATGGCTGAATTTGAGGATGACACTATAACGCAGCATAAGCAGGACCGGGATGCCTATGTCGCATCACATCACTAAGCAATTTTGCAAGTATCAAAATGCAATGGATCTGTGGATCGCTTTGCAGGAGAAGTTCAGAGATGTGAATCTGAATAAGCTCCGATCATTGTAGATCAAATTTGATACATATCAGAAAAGTCTGATCATTCGATGCGAAAACATCTAAGAGAGATGAAAAAGAAAAGTGAGCAAAGTGAGCTTAGTAGTCATAAGTGACTGATAAGAAGAAGGTCCTAACTGTTATCCATTCTTTACCTAAGAGTTGGTAGCATGTGAGGATGCAACTAACTCACATAGATAAGCAAAAAGCCATTTGAGGATGCCACTTGTTATTTGAAGCTTAAAAGGGGCCGTCTGACAGTGATTAAGGTCAATGTCATATGGCATAGTCCTGTTCTAATAGAATGAGTTCTCATTAGAACAAGATAATAAGATACATCAATAGGGATAAAGAAAAGGCTTGAAAGCCTGAAAAGTAAAAGGAATAGAATCACGTAAGGTTCAAAGGCAAAAAGGAGATAAACTTTTCAAGAGTGAAATGTTTCAATTGCCTATAGAAATGACATTATGCAAGAGATGCATTATGCCTAAAAATATACACTATTCTGACTCAAGAGTGAGTGGAATTTATGTATGTAGTTCTGAATTTCATCCTTTGTGGGTGATAGATTTAGAACCAATGGACCGTGTAATAAGGGATCGAGATACCTTTATTATGAAATTTAGGTTCTATTCTTAATTTATTGAAATTTATTTTCAATTTATATTTTGAGGATAACAGTGCACGCTTATACTTGAATGATTTTATTGTTATGGATGTAGACCATAAGTATTTGAGTAAAACTATTTTTCCTTTAATTTATTATTTTTCACATAGTTATGAGGACAATGTGAAATTATGGCATGCTAAATTAAACCATATTTAACAAGACCGAATGAGTTGGTTAGTTAAAATAGATTTAATAAGTGATTTAAATAAGTTTGAATTGCCTACGTGTGAGCATTGCCTAAAAGGAAAAACTAGTTAGAAAATCATTCGAATAAGGAACTAAAGCCAAATTTTCATTGCAGTTAGTCCATTCTGACGAATGTGATCAAATGAATGTGAGGGTGAGGCATGAGGCCTACTATTTCATCACATTTATATATGACTGTACTAGGTATGGTCATGTCTATTTGATTTCTCACAAGTCAGAAGCATTGTGTTGCTTCAAGACTTATATGAGTATAGTTGAGAATCAATTAGATAAAAAGATCAAAGCTTTAAGAACTGACAGAGGTCAGTAATATCTTACAGATAAATTTAAAGTTTTATGTGATGAAAAGGATTGAACATTAGTTGTTCATTCCTATAAATCCACAACAAAACGGTGTTGAGGAAAGGAGAAATAAGACTCTCCTATATATGGTTAGATCTATGATGACAGAGGCAAATTGCCTATCTCTTATTGGGGAGATGTTTTATTAACTGTCACATATATTCTGAACTATATGCCCTCTAAATCTGTCATTATCATAACTTATGAGTTGTGAACTGGTCGACAAGTTGACCGAAGCCATTTACCTCAATTATGGGTTGTAATGCTTACGTCCATAATACCTCAATTTGGTAAATTTGAGACCAAGAGGTGAAAAGAGTGTCTATGTGAGATATTCTTAAGTATCAAGAGGATACATTTTCGTGGGTCAGTCAGAAAATGGCATAATGACAGAATTTGGATCACTAGATGACGAGACCTCAGCAAGTGTACTGAATCGGCAAGTAATATAGTGATGTATAATTAAGACCACAAGTTATCGAACCCAAGGGACTGTGTTATGTAAAATTTTAACAATTAAATGTATGCTAAAGAATTCCCAATTGTTTGATGTGATTAATTATTTAAGGTGCAAATTAAATACTGTAATTGATAAAATAACTAATTAGAGAATATTAAACAGACTCAATACCAATACAGATTTGATGAAATAACTTAAAAGATCTTGTCAAGGAATACTCATCCTCCCCAACAGATCCATGTAAATGCTTTAACTTATCAATAACATATGCAAATCAGTGAACAACCTAGCCTATACCATAGCCTGCCTTTCGGATCAAGCTTTTCTAAGATATGCACCTACCACCCTGGATTCAGCACATATTTTAGCATCGAAACAGGTCTCAAGTCCTAAGCTTAGATGATCCTACCATCCCGGATTAAGATATCAAAACTCAATTATCTTCTACAATTCTGAACCTATTAAAATAGAGATCCACAGATTTAACTACCATCTCGGATTAATCAAACCAGTGAAAATCGATAGAAATAGAACAGAGTATGTGTAAGTTCATGAAATGAATATAATCAAAGATTATCACAGTAGATCAATCTTAAACTGGCATTAATTTCAATGACAAACAGTTTTATTCAGAGAAGATAAAACTGAAGCATATGCATAAATCAATCCACACAAAGCATTCACATGATTATTGGGGATTCAAGGCATCCCTTAACAAGAAAGGAACTACTCACTCATAATTGAAATAAAAACTGAATTAAATAGAGATAAGTTGATATTACCCATTTGAGATCTGAAAATGAAATTCTTACAATAATAAAATTGATGTTCTTCCGTCTGATCTATTCTTCAAAACTTCAAAAAGAAATAATAACCTCCCTCTATCTCTGATTATTCTCTCAGATTTAAAATAACAACAGCATAAATTAAATTCTAAAACTATTTGAAAAATCTAAATCTTCAGTTGCAGAAATAAATCTTCCTTTTTCGTTTCAGAAAACTCCTTTTTTTCTCGTATTCTTTCTGACTTCTTATTGCCAAAATTCTTTTCGGTCGGTAAATGGGAAAAGGATTCTCTCTTTTCTTCGGAAATTTGGTAGATCTTGAATTTATGAAAACGCTGGCAGTTGATGAAAAAGTCATCAAAATGTGTTGAATTTTCTAATTGTAAATGCACGGCCATGTGAAAATTTGCACTCCCATGCATTAAGCAAATAACAATCACTTGGCCATGTGAGAATTTGCACTCCCGTGCATTATGCACATGCACTTTATTCCATTCTTTGACTTCCACAAATCTGAGAATTACCAAATTGATCCAAACTTAGCATTATTTTCAATTAAATCCTTTTTCCTTTATTTTAATCCTGAAAAATACCAAAATCAACAATTAAACTCTAAAATATAAAATTAACTAATTCAACTATAATTCAACCAAATAAATACTAAATTAACTTAAATAAATAAATAAAAACACACTAAAAATATCATTAATTTCACAATTATCAAATACCCCACACTTAGACTTTGCTCGCCCCGAGCAAATTAGAACAATCCAACTCCTCAAAATAATCAAACTGAAATAAAGAATCATGCAATTCAGAATCATGCTTAGCAATTTAACAAGAGCACTTAACAAAATTTCAACCACAATAAATTCAAACAAGGCAAAATAAGTTAGTTTCTTTGTGTGTGTGCAAGACCAAAACATTTTAAGTATTTAAAAATCAAAACATCAATGCAACTCATAACCAAGCTCAGAATGAATGTACACTCAAGTGTACAAATAGTTTCGCACTTGAAACTCTAGAAACACCATAGGCCTCTCCTTTAGCACCGGAACCCAAAAGTCATCTCCGCTGAACAACTTAAAATCAAAACTTAAAATCACTTAGGTCTTTCAAAGGTTGTAATGGGGTTAAGGTATTAGTTATCAAAGAATGGATAAAAGATCAACAATAAAATAGCCACTCTAAGATAAAATAGACTAACAATTTTAAAGTGTCTCCCATTAACTTATCAATAAAGAACTTAACTTGTTTAACTTTTGATAATTCACAGCTCTTATGAGAGAAAACTAATTAAAATCTCTCACTTCCACAATTTATACCCCTTCTAAAAAGAAGTCATAATTATTTTCCCTTGTAAGTACCCCCACACTTAAGATTTTGCCATGCATATTATTTGTAATTTCAATTTTTTTTTTAAATATGCTTACAGCAATACAACGATACTCTGGATAGTTACAAGATATAATTTCCACTATTATTTGACTTCAGCCATAATCCTTGAAAATAAAATTCTCACTATACCCATCAATCCTTTTTCTGTTAATCTACCCAATCCTAGAGTGGCAACTCTATAAAAGGTAGGCAAACGGCTTTTTAAGCTATATGGTAATTTGTAGAGGTATATCAAAAAAAAAAAATTTTGACACGCTTTTAGCATATCTCATTAAGCTCAACGTGGTTAACAAGGATAAATATACAACAAGGGTAGAAAAATAGGTCAAAATAAGGTTAAACAAGAAAATCTTGCCTAGATCACTTTCTAAGTTGAATTGAGTTGTTTGTATGCTTTGAAGGGTGATGAGGAAGGTTCTAGTGCTCTAAAATTCCTTGCTCAACTATTTTATGCATTTTTTTTTTATAAATATTTTTTAATTTAAAGAAATTAAAAACGGGTCTTATATGCTCAAAAAGTAGAAACTAACAAATTTAAGCCAAATTGAATGTTAATCTAGCTAAAAATTCATCAAACAACATGTTTGTTCTCGTGCTAAGCAACAGTCCTTAATTGCACATTCTAAATTTTAAGTTCAATATGTTCAATATTTGAGAAATAACGGGGGCAAACTAAGTTTTAGTGTAAACTAAATGGTAATAAAAACTAATGTTATTTCTAAGCAAAACTAGAAAATTCTAAAGCAACTCTCATTCATTACGCTAAGGGTAAAAGTTATTACATAACTTATAAAACATCAAATTAAAAATAAAAATAAAAATAAAAACATCAAAATAAATAAACAGATTCATGAACAATAAAGGGGTAAGATGTGTCTACTTCCTGAACCAAAATTGAGCTTAACTGAACAAGCTCTACCCCCTTCAAAAATTTTTGCTGTCCACAGCAAATGTAGTAAGCCATCTAAGGTGGTGGGAGTGGTGGTGGAGGAAAACGTGTCCAGAAATCATGCACGAACTTCTCCATGGTCTGCTTTACCTCAACAATAGTATCCTGCATGGTATCCATCCTCCCCTGCATCCTATCCAAGCGGATCTGCTGGTGGTCCATCCTGCTGCTAAGACGGTTAAGGTGATCTTCTAAATCAGATGGCATAGCTGTCTCAGCTGGTGGAACCGCTGCTGGCTCATCATCACCTCTGTTATCATTTGGCGCTCCCGGAATCTCATCAATATGTATGCCATTTTCTCTCAGATATTCCTCTCGAGTTGTCCAGTGACATCTTGGCTTTATTTTCCAAATCTTCATGCGTTTAAGCATGACATTATCAATATAAGCTATGTCACCATCAAGTGGATCGCCAAAAGAATGAGTATAATTAACAGCCTCAGCCAGAACGGTTGCTATCCAACCGATGGAAACAGCAGAAGTATTTGAAGAACACTTTTGTAAATCCTGAATCCGCTGTGCTATAAGCAAAGAGCCATTAATAGGAATACCATCCACCATACACCTAAGTAACATAATCTGTGAAGCATTAAGTGAACTGAGGCTTTGAAGATTATTATATATACTTCGGGATAGAAATCTGTGAATAATTCTCAAAGCATGATCCCGAAGTGCATGCACTTTAAGCTTACCACCTCTCCACGGCTCAGCATTTAATGGATCACGAATTTTTTCCCAATTTTCTTCAGTAGAGGCATTAGGTAGTTCCACCAATGCATCAGGTGAGAATCCTAAATGCTGTGAGAATTTCTTAAAGGACATTGAATAAACCTTCTTACCCAACCGAAACTTAATAGTGCCAGAAGCATTTCTATCTCCATCAAAATGACACTCAAAAGAGTATAATAAATCCCGAGCAAGATCTGGAAATACCTGCACTTTATGCTCCATAAACTGTTCCCAGCCGATGCCCTGAATCAATGGTAATATCTCTGTCCAAAGGTCTCCAACAGGAACATGCAGATAAAAACGACTGAGAAATGCTGGTTGGACATATTGGCACGTGCTAAAGTACTCATACATGTCAGATTTTTCTGGATTGACATAAGAAGGTATATGAGTGCCAGAAGAGCTTGATGCTTCAGTGTTCTTTGCCTTTTTAGGTGCCACTGTGAAAATAATAAAAAAAAAAAATTATGAGCATGCAAAATGGCAACATAAAATTTAACCAGAATAATAGCAAGCAACTACCAGATGCAATATTGAAATAGAAGAATGGGAATGCAGACAATTGGGCAAAAATTTTAAATGAGAAAACACAAGCAGAAGTAAATTTTATTATTATTATTATTATTATTATTATTATTATTATTATTATTATTATTATTATTATTATTATTATTATTATTATTATTTTATTATTTTATTATTTTATTTATTTATTTTTTTTTATGTTATTTGATCGCCAATTCGTGAATGAAAATTGATCAATAGCAAATTAAAATCACAAGGCAAAGATACGGCACAAAATGAGAAACCATGAACAAAATTAAAAAAATTGATTGGGGCATTTCATCGAGCAGGTGGTGTGCACATGTTTGACAGTGAATTTGGAAGCCAAATTAATGTGTGTTAGCCACCAAAATTCAAACTAAGCAACATGTATATGCACATTAAGCACACAAGAAATAAGTTTGCCAAAAGAATTTAAAATGAGATTTAAATGGCATGTTGAAATTAACCCAAATCATGTACATTAAGAACAAAGAAAATGAAGTAAAAATGAAAATAATTAATCAAATTAAGGAGCAATAGTTAAAGAAAAACACTTACTGAACTGAAATGCAGTTGAATGATGCAAGAAATTTGAGTAATAGAGGCTTATGTAGTGATGGTGTGTGAGAGAGAAGCACTGCCGCGGGTTAAGTAAAAGAGAGTAAAACAGAAGGCTGAGCTTATGAAATAAAAGAGGAACAAATAAATAAAAGGCCAAGGGGACAGCACATCACGCGCGGCTGCGTGAAGCTGGACAGGGGAAGTTGCGCGGCTGCGCAAAGGCAATGCCTTGCCTTGCGCAACCGCGCAAGTGGTATGCGCAGCACATGCGCGGCTACGCATGTAAGATGCGTGGCTGCGCATGAAACATGCGCGGCTGCGCATGTCTTCCGCGCGGCTGGGGCCTTTCCATGCGCGGTTGCGCATGGCCTTCCTCAGCTGTGCATTTCCTTGCGCAGCTGGGTGATTCCTATGCGCAGCTGCGCAAGGCCTCACTCGGCCAGGCATTCCCTTACGTGGCTGGGTGATTTCTCACGCGCCTGGGTAATTTACCTCTGTGCCTTCAAAAAAAATTCTAATGCTAAAAATTCAACAAATGCAAAATAAATTTGTAAATTAACCTGATTCTGTTTTTTTATTTTATTATTTTTTTCATTTTTTATTTTAAACTCCTTAATTTAATTGAAGCACACATCCATCTATTAATGCACTATAAAAAAAAAACTCAAACTAATGCCCTGCTTTAAAAATTTTTATCATACATATGAGACTCTGCAATCCAATTTGCTTCAACTTTGTATCTTTGTAGCTTTGTAGTTCATGAATCTATTGATAAAAATTTAAACTAACTAAAAACACACAAGAAATAAAAATGACTAAAATTTAAAATTAAAACAGATAGAGTCGAAAATGTAGTTCTGAGTTTAAAAGTCCTCAGCTAGACTTTGAATTTACCTCACTCAGCTTCGAAAATAATGATTACCGCTGCCAATTCAGCGCGGTTCTCAAAATATGGTTTTAATCGATGGCCATTTACCTTGAATTCCTCACTCCCAGGTTGTTTTCTGATCGTGATAGCTCCGAAATCAGTCACACTTACCACTTCAAATGGTCCCGTCCACCGCGACTTCAATTTTCCAGGAAACAACCTTAATCGACTATTGTATAATAGGACTTTCATACCTGGAGTGAATTCCTTTCTGATCAGTTTCTTATCGTGCCATCTCTTTGTATTTTCCTTATACTTCTCTGCTTGTTGATACGACCAAAAGTGTATTTCTTCCAACTCATTCATCTGGAGAAGTCTCTTCTCACCTGCACTCTTAACATCGAAATTCAGAAATTTAGTTGCCCAATAAGCTTTGTGTTCAAGTTCGACAGGGAGATGGCATGACTTACCATATACTAACTTAAACGGGGATAACCCTATAGGCGTTTTGAATGCGGTTCTATAGGCCCATAAAGCTTCATCCAGCCTCAAATACCAATCCTTCCTAGATGAATTTATAGTCTTTTCTAGGATTGTTTTGAGTTCTCTATTAGAAACCTCAACCTGTCCATTTGCTTGAGCATGATATGGGGTGGTAATTTTGTGCCTCACACCAAATTTCTTTAATAGGGCAGTAAATTGATGATTAACAAAGTGCCTTCCCCCATCACTAATTATGGCCTTTGGCGTGCCAAACCTAGTGAAAATGTTCCTCCTAAGGAATTCTAGTACAATTTTGGCATCGCAAGTCTTAGTAGCTATGGCTTCTACCCACTTACTCACATAATCCACAGCTACTAATATATACTCAAAACCAAAGGATATTGGAAAAGGCCCCATGAAATCTATCCCCCACACATCAAATAATTCCACTTCAAGCATATTGGTTAACGGCATTTCATCTTTCTTAGAAATATTTCCTACCCGTTGACATCTATCACATGTTTTCACAAAACTTTGAACATCTTTAAACATGGCAGGCCAATAAAAACCAGAAGATAAAATTTTTGATACCGTCCGATTTGGCCCATGATGGCCACCAGCTTCCCCACTATGACAAGCCTTAATGATTTCTCCTTTTTCTCCATCTAAAATGCACCTTCTTATTACTTGATCGGCACACAAGCGGAATAAGTACGGGTCGTCCCAAATGTAATGTTTGGTATCAGCACGCAGCTTCTTCCTTTGTTGCCATGTAAAGTCTTTTGGCATAAAGCCTCCTGCAAGAAAGTTGGCTATATTAGCGAACCAAGGGACAGAAATTTCACATGCAAATAAAGCACATATATGTTCATCAGGAAATAAATCCAAAATTTCCCCTTCTTCAATGTGTTCACTCTCCAATCTCGATAAATGATCTGCTACAAAATTTTCCGCTCCCTTCTTGTCCTTGATTTGCAAATCAAACTCTTGCAATAACAGCACCCATCTAATCAGCCTTGGCTTGGATTCCTTTTTGGCAAACAGATGCCTCAAAGCTGCATGGTCTGACCACACCACGATTTTTGCTCCCAGCAAGTATGGTCTGAACTTCTCAAAAGCATACACAATTGCTAGAAGTTCTTTCTCAGTGGTTGTGTAGTTAACCTGTGCTCCTGTCAAAGTATGACTAGCATAATAAACTGCACAAAATACTTTATCTCGCCTTTGTCCAAGCACTGCCCCAACTGCAAAATCACTAGCATCACACATTAATTCAAACGGCAAATTCCAATCCGGAGATATAATTACCGAAGCTGAAATTAGCCGTTGCTTCAAAGTTTCAAAAGCTAGCATACATTCACTGTCAAAATTAAAAGGAGCATCTTTCATAAGCAAATTTGACAAGGGTTTAGCAATTTTCGAAAAATCTTTGATAAAACGACGATAAAACCCTGCATGCCCTAAGAAACTCCTAATACCCTTTACACTAGTTGGGGGTGGCAACTTCTCTATCACCTCTACCTTGGCCTTATCGACCTCTATCCCATTTTCAGAAATTTTGTGTCCAAGTACAATGCCTTCTTTCACCATAAAGTGGCATTTTTCCCAATTTAGTACTAAGTTGGTTTTTTCACACCTCCCTAGCACTACATCAAGATGCTCTAAACAATTTTTAAAGTCAGCCCCATAAATGGTGAAATCATCCATAAAAACCTCCATAAATTTCTCTATGAAATCATGAAAGATAGCCATCATACACCGTTGAAACGTAGCCGGTGCATTACATAATCCGAAAGGCATTCTCCTATAGGCGAATGTGCCATAAGGGCAAGTAAAAGTTGTTTTCTCTTGGTCTTCAGGGGCTATAGGGATTTGTAAATATCCCGAGTACCCATCTAAAAAACAGTAAAACTTATTACCTGCTAACCTTTCTAACATTTGATCAATAAATGGTAAGGGAAAATGGTCTTTTCTTGTGGCATTGTTTAACCTTCTAAAATCAATACAAACTCTCCACCCCGTAACAGTACGAGTCGGGATCAATTCATTCAGCTCATTTTTAACCACAGTCATCCCCCCCTTCTTAGGCACGCACTGTACTGGACTAACCCACTTACTGTCCGAAATAGGATAGATAATACCTGAGTCAAGGAGTTTCAATACCTCCTTCTTTACCACTTCTTGCATTGCCGGATTAAGTCTCCTTTGAGGTTGAGCAACCGGCTTACATTCTTCTTCCATCGGAATTCGGTGTGTGCAGTAACTTGGGTCAATCCCCTTCAAATTTGAGGTTTCCCATCCAATGGCTCCTTTGTGCTTTTTCAACACCTCAAGTAGCATTTTCTCCTCGATATCTGTCAACAAAGAAGAAATAATTACTGGCTTTTTCTCATCTTCTAAAAATACATATTTTAAATGAGAAGGAAGGGGTTTAAGTTCAGAATTTGAATCCCCCTCTTTTGGCTTAAACTCTTCTTGCTGTACTTCCTCTTTTCCATCTTCTTTTTCTACAGCTGCTATTATTTCTCCTTCTATTTTTTCTTGCACTTCCTCTATACACTCATCTACTGCATCCATAAAATAAATAGACTCTTCCACATCTCCCATTGGATACTTTTGAGCCTTGTTCATATCCACCACTAATTTCTCATCATTGAATCTCAAGGTGACTGTCTGACCATGTACATCAATCAGCGCCTTTGCTGTATTTAGAAATGGTCTTCCCACAATCAATGGTATCTTTCGATCCTCTTCCATTTCCATTACTACAAAATCTACTGGAAAAATAAATTTCCCCACTTTCACCAATAAATCCTCGATCACTCCTTTGGGTCTCCTTACCGACCTATCTGCAAGTTGGAGTCTCATTCCAGTCTCCTTGAGCTCTCCAAGATTCAGCTTCCTGCAAATAGAAAAAGGCATCAAATTTATGCTCGCACCCAAATCACATAAAGCATTCCCATTAAAATCTTCACCAATTGCACAGGGTAGAGTGAAACTACCTGGATCCTCCAATTTTTCAGGAATTTTGTTCATTATCAATGCACTGCAATTTTCTGTAAGCTGCACAGTTCCATGCCCTTCTAATTTCTTTTTATTGGAACATAATTCTTTCATGAATTTAGCATAGTTAGGCATGTGAGCTAAAGCTTCAGCAAATGGTAGATTAATATGTAGTTTCTTAAACATTTCTAAAAATCTAGCCAATTGCTCATTTTTCTTTTCTTTTTTAGCTACAGCAGGAAATGGCAATCTATTGATATCAAGATCCTCTACTCTAGGATTCACTAGACTTTTACCCTTATCATTTTTTGGAGTCTTTTCATTAACCTCTACCTTAGAGTTAGGATTACTTACCTCCCGCGTTGGCTCCTCCTTACTTGTGGATGGTGAAGAATTTTTACCTTGGTCCTCTCTTGGTGCCATCTCTCTGCCACTTCTTAAAGTGATTGCTTTCGCCTCTTCCTTAGGATTCCGGTCCACATTTGATGGAAATGTTCCTGGTTGTCTTTGAGACACAGAATTTGCAAGTTGTCCCAATTGAGTTTCTAAATTTCTCATTGATGCGTCTTGATTCCGATTCCATTGTTCTTGGGATTTCCACCTTGCTTCTTGACTGGCCATAAATTGTTGTTGGCTGTTCACAAACTGTTGCTGACTATTCATGAAGCTAGCCAACATATCCTCTAAATTTGGCTTCTTTTCTTGTACAGGTGGCCTTGGTTGATAACCCGGTGGGTGATAAGCTTGAGAATGGGATTGGTTTGAGCCCTGCCCTTGGTTATAGTTCGATGGATATGGTGCTTGGTATTGAGTGGACGATTGATGTTGGTATGACTGATTGTGGCTGTTATGCATGTTTTGATTGAAAGGGGCTCTCCCTTGTGGTTGAGAAGATGACGCATTCTGATTTCCATCCTTCCAAGAGAAGTTAGGATGGCTCCTCCAACCTGGGTTATAAGTGTTGCTGTAAGGGTCATTCCTGCGGTAGTCTCCTACAGCATTTACATCTCCCATGGTTCCACCTTCTTGACTATATTGACCGCCTTCATACTGCCCACTCTCCTGAGAGACCGAGGACACATTTCGAACCTTCAATCCACTCATCTCCTTCTGCATTGATTCTATCTGTGCCTTCAGCATTGATACTTCATCCACATTGTGTATTCCTTGCCTTTTTGGAATTGATCTTGGAGCAGCCCATTGAGCATCATTTGCTGCCATCTCATCCAACATAAGAAAAGCTTCTTCTGGCAACCTATTCAAAAACGAACCTCCTGATGATGCATCCAAAAGTGACCTTGTCTGTGGTGTAACTCCAGCATAGAATAAAGTCATCAGTTGATGTACAGCTATTTCATGGTGTGGGCAACTTCTCAATAGTCTCCTAAATCTCTCCCAAGCCTCATGAAAAGGCTCTTCATTCATTTGAGCAAAACCCATAATGCTGTTACGAATTCTTGCAGTCTTGGTGGGAGGGAAAAATCTCATTAGGAATTTTTCTTGTAATTGCTCCCATGATCGAATTGATTGACTTGGTAACATCTGCAACCAATCCCTTGCTTTTCCAATCAGGGTAAATGGGAACAATTTCAACCTTACTGCGTCAGAAGTGACACCCGGTATCTGAACTGTGTCACTGACCTCCAAAAATATATCTAAATTTTGTGCAGGATCCTCCAATTCTGATCCTGAAAACTGGTTTCTTTGTACCATAGTAATGGTTGCTGGTTTAAGTTCAAATTGCATTCCCCTAGGCAACACAATTGTCCTGTGATCCTCATTCCATCTTGGTACAGCATAGTCTCTTATTGTCCTCTGCCTTGGGACTTCTTCTCCATAATTACCCAGCATCTCTTCTTGTGCTCGTGGTACTTGTTCGTTCTCGGGAGGAAATTCATCAATAGGGAGAGGATCGTTTTCCATGTTGTTGTCTCTGTTGGCTCTCCTGCGTTGATGCAAAGTCCTCTCGATTTCAGGGTCGTAAGGTGCTACTTCTTCTTGCCTCAATCTGCTCATACACCACAACTACCTGAAAAGAATAAAAAATTAACAAAATCAGAAAAATAAAAACACATACAAATAAGAATCAAAACTTACTAACAACGCCAGATCCCCGCCAACGGCGCCAAAAACTTGACGAGACCTCAGCAAGTGTACTGAATCGGCAAGTAATATAGTAATGTATAATTAAGACCACAAGTTATCGAACCCAAGGGACTATGTTGTGTAAAATTTTAACAATTAAATGTATGCTAAAGAATTCCCAATTGTTTGATGTGATTAATTATTTAAGGTGCAAATTAAATACTGTAATTGATAAAATAACTAATTAGAGAATATTAAACAGACTCAATACCAATACAGATTTGATGAAATAACTTAAAAGATCTTGTCAAGGAATACTCATCCTCCCCAACAGATCCATGTAAATGCTTTAACTTATCAATAACATATGCAAATCAGTGAACAACCTAGCCTATACCATAGCCTGCCTTTCGGATCAAGCTTTTCTAAGATATGCACCTACCACCCTGGATTCAGCACATATTTTAGCATCGAAACAGGTCTCAAGTCCTAAGCTTAGATGATCCTACCATCCCGGATTAAGATATCAAAACTCAATTATCTTCTACAATTCTGAACCTATTAAAATAGAGATCCACAGATTTAACTACCATCTCGGATTAATCAAACCAGTGAAAATCGATAGAAATAGAACAGAGTATGTGTAAGTTCATGAAATGAATATAATCAAAGATTATCACAGTAGATCAATCTTAAACTGGCATTAATTTCAATGACAAACAGATTTATTCAGAGAAGATAAAACTGAAGCATATGCATAAATCAATCCACACAAAGCATTCACATGATTATTGGGGATTCAAGGCATCCCTTAACAAGAAAGGAACTACTCACTCATAATTGAAATAAAAACTGAATTAAATAGAGATAAGTTGATATTACCCATTTGAGATCTGAAAATGAAATTCTTACAATAATAAAATTGATGTTCTTCCGTCTGATCTATTCTTCAAAACTTTAAAAAGAAATAATAACCTCCCTCTATCTCTGATTATTCTCTCAGATTTAAAATAACAACAGCATAAATTAAATTCTAAAACTATCTGAAAAATCTAAATCTTCAGTTGCAGAAATAAATCTTCCTTTTTCGTTTCAGAAAACTCCTTTTTTTCTCGTATTCTTTCTGACTTCTTATTGCCAAAATTCTTTTCGGTCGGTAAATGGGAAAAGGATTCTCTCTTTTCTTCGGAAATTTGGTAGATCTTGAATTTATGAAAACGCTGGCAGTTGATGAAAAAGTCATCAAAATGTGTTGAATTTTCTAATTGTAAATGCACGGCCATGTGAAAATTTGCACTCCCATGCATTAAGCAAATAACAATCACTTGGCCATGTGAGAATTTGCACTCCCGTGCATTATGCACATGCACTTTATTCCATTCTTTGACTTCCACAAATCTGAGAATTACCAAATTGATCCAAACTTAGCATTATTTTCAATTAAATCCTTTTTTCTTTATTTTAATCCTGAAAAATACCAAAATCAACAATTAAACTCTAAAATATAAAATTAACTAATTCAACTATAATTCAACCAAATAAATACTAAATTAACTTAAATAAATAAATAAAAATACACTAAAAATATCATTAATTTCACAATTATCACTAGACGTCATATTCTTAAGAGAATGAATTTCCAAAGTTGGGCGAAGTGAATTAAGATTTCACTTTATATTAATTTCAGGAAGAGACCATCAGGATTACTCCATCCGAGTGGGAGGGAGTTAGAGGAAAAAGGTTAAGACCTTCATCCTCCAAACGATCCGGATATTCGAGACCTGATTCGAGTGGGAGTATTATTGACTCCAGTGGGAGGAAAGAATACAGTATTCCTGACTCCAGTGGGAGTATGGAACATAGTCCCAGTGGGGGCATTATGAATCAGGATGAATATATGAGACATGTTAATCAAGATTCAAAATTGTAAAAATCTAAAAGCATAAGTGTTCCATGCTGATGATTTAAAATCGAAGGCTACCCTTTTAGTTATCCCACAAGACAAGAAAGAGCATAATAATATTCAAAAAGCTTTTTCATGCCCATTTAAGAGAAAAATGGACTAAAGCAATGGAAAAGGAAATGGCATCCATAGATCAAACCATGTTTGAGAACTAGTTGATCTACTGGAAGGACACAAATTGAGAATAAATGTATTCTCAAAGTAAAATGAAAGGCTGATAGAGGTATCAAAAGATATAAGGCTCAGCTAATCGCTATGGGGTTCATACAATAGGAAGAGATTGACTATGAGTAGACTTTCTCATCTGTTGTAAAAATTTACGTCCATAAGGTTCATTCTAGCCATAGTGGCGAGTTTGAACGTAGAGCTTCATCAAATGGATGAAAAGACTGCTTTTCTCAATGGAGAAATGGATGGAACAACCTTTATGTTTCATCGGAAAAAGGCAGCAAACATAAGGTTAGCTGATTGATGTGTTCAATCTATTGCCTTAAACAGTCTTCAACACAATGGTGCTTGAGACTTCATCATATAATCATGTCGAATGTGTTCAGCATGATTGATGAAGATCATTGTATTTATAGTAAAAGCTCTGAAAATGAATTTATTATTTTGGCATTGTATGTAGACGACATACTCAAAGCTGAAAATGATAAATAGTACGTAAATGAAATCAAAGATTGGTTACCGTCCAACTTTGAGACAAAGGAAATGGGTCATGCATATTATACTCTTGAAGTTAAGATTTCAAGAGATCATTCAAGAAGATTGTTGCTATTTCTTGAGAGAAATATTTCAACAATGATCTTGAGCGATTTAATATGCAAAACCCTAAACTCATACATTACCCCATTGCTAAGAATCGGTTTCTTAGCAAAGATGTGTGTCCTATGAAGTCAGAAAAATTGAACGTATGAGGAGCGTTCTATATATGACAGTGCCCTGGGCAGTCTTATGTATGCAGTGTTGTATACAAGACATGATATATGCTATGCAGTGAGTATGGTTAATAAATATCAATCTAACCCAAGCTAAGCACATTGGAAGCAATTGAATGGATACTTATATACCTTAAAAGTACTGCAGAATATTCTCTCTATTTTCAAGAAAATAATCTGCATTGAGAGAATACAGAGACGTGGATTGGGCAGGAGATGTGGATGAGAGGAAATCCATTCCAGGTTTCATATTCTTGTTTGGCAAAAGTGCCATCTCATGGAGTAACAAGAATTAAGCCTGTGTAGCCCTATCAATAGTGGAAGTTGAATTTGTCACTTTCTCAATTACAGTACTGGAGACAGTCTGGTTGAAATGGTTCGTGAGCTATTTAAGAGTAACTGTCTCAAAGGTATTAGTGACAGTCAGTCGTTGATAGCTTATAGTGGAGCTAAGCATATCGACATTAAGTATCGATACGTGAGAGATATTATTGCACAAGGAGAGATGTGAACTTACAGTACGTTTCTACGCATGCAGATTCATTGAGTAAACCTGTAACGAGAGATGTGTTTTGAGAAATACATTAGATCTCGAGATTTGCGTAGAATTTAATTGGTACTGTTATATTTTATATAATCCCTTAACGTTATTATTTGCGAATAATAACTAAAATTCATTGTTGGCAATACATGAGTGTGAATATTTATGTGTAAATATTTACTGTTATTGATATGAGATTGAGCATGTCGGACAGAGAAGTAGCCCACTCACAAGGGTGTTTACCTTAGTTTTGTCAATTGCCTTAGTTTTGTCAATGAGTTGGCAAAGACTAAGATGAGGCGATTTTTTGAACATATGAGAATGCTCGAGAGCCTATTCAAAATAAAAGTGCCATCTTGCACAAATTATAAGATGAGTCTTATTAAGGTGCAAGATAAAGACATACATAAAGTTGTATGCTTTGGATTGAGATCCAAATAAGGATTGTATGGAATCCGATGGTAAGTTATATGTAACTACCATATTCTATCTAAAAAGCTAGAAGTAGTCCTTAAGTAAGCGGACTAAAGTTGGGTGCTTCGGTGCATCGCAACCTTACGCTTCTGTATGGTGTTTGATATACACATTATTGAAATGTGAGACATGTGCTCCTTTAAGGGAAGGAAACAACACCATAACACATGTTTTATACCGTGTGTGCTTATGTGACCACAGGGATGGAAATTTAATAATATTAATGATCTCAACTTTCCCTATTGTGAGACCCTATTTATATTTTTGACCCTTAGAACCCTTAACTTATCCCTGAAGTATGGTTCAATGTGGCTAGCTTAGTTAGTTTTCAAGAGGTCCGGGAAAAATTTAGGCCTAGCGGATCTAACTAGAAAAGCGAGTTGAATCATGATGGATGGCATACAGTAAGAGGGGAAGGTAGCCTTTGGATCACTTTCATAATGTTTCGTAGTTCACCGGCATGCCTATTATAGTTTCTATGAGTAGAAACATAATAGTGAACACGAAAATTGTTTTATGAGATCATGAGTTAAAACAATGAATGTGAGAAGGCAATCTAGGGTTAGGCATACATGAAGAAGAGGATCTTGTTTTGACGAGATGCTATATATCCCTAACAGGTGTATAGCACTAGTGCTCTCGAGTTATGCTGGTCACACAATCTATTTGCCAGTATAACTGAAGATTAAGACTGGAATGCGCTCCGTCATGTGCGAGTGGGAGATGATAGAGTTTGGATACGCGCATGACTCTAATTTGGATAAAGGTCCAATCGAGATTAAATTTAGTTAATTCATCTGATTAAAATTACCAAATTCTATCTCAGAAAGAGTCTGAGTTAAACTAGAGTTAGGGCTCTAGCCTTTATGACCTCTATAAATAGAGGTGAGGTCCTCATTATTTGGTAACGAGAAAACGTATATGCCGCAAGGCTGCTCGTTCCCACTCACAAGTTTTCTGTCTTAATTTTCAGGGGCATTTAGATTGTGATCTAGCTGCTCTTACCCCGAGTGGGTAAAAGCTAGACCAGTGATCAAAAATAAACGGGATCTTGGTAGACGTTTCCGCAACGAGTTTCTGCGCTACAAGAGGCAGGTACCATTATTTAATATTACCGTCACGCATTAAATTATATATGTTATAATTTTTCCCGTAATCCATCAGTTCTAATAACTCAAAGATGGAGAAAATTTGCAATATCCTTGATAGGGTGGATCCTCTACCTACTCCAGTCAATGAACGTGCAACGAAGAAGGTGAAGATCTAATTAAGAGGATGAATCAAAAAGTACATAAGGAAAACGGGATTTTTTATTTTTCCCTGAAAAAAGTAATTGCTTATTTATTTTATCGGATTTATGGATTAAAAAAAAGAACAATGGCCATGTCAGGTTTATTTTTAAACATTTTTGTTTTAAAAAAAATGTCCATGTCATATTTACCATCAGCGATGGCAAATATAAATCATTTTATTAATAATAAATAATGACAAATATGAATCAATTTGATAATAACATGAACAAATATGAAATAATTTGGTAATAACATATTAAATGTGAGCCAATTTCATAATGATAGGACCATTTTTGAAAAAAAAAATTTAAAGATAAATCTATATTGTTTCGAGATAAATTTAACCATTTTTTTTATAAAAAAAATATGTGACCAGATAATTGGTCTCTAATTACAATTTTTTTTTTTAGCAATTTTAACATTAACGGAAGGGAAACTTGGTGGTTTAGGAGAGTCTCTAACAAGTAGAATTCATTTGTCATAATAGTTAAAGACAATTAGCGACCGGTATCTAAGAGTAGTCGTTAAAAGCTATTACAACCGAATTGTCATTCATTGAGTTAATGATAATTAGCGAGAGGAAATTCCCAACGCTAAACTTAGTCTCTAATTATTGAAATTGCATTAGTTGAATAATTGACAACTAAAACTATGAGAATTCAATAATATTATTTTTCCCTATTTAATTAAATATCTGAAATATGAAAAGCTAGTATGAAATAAAGTGACCAGTAATGGCCGCAAGAGAAACAAATTCAAAGAACATAGAAAAACTGTTGGCGAAACAAATACAAAAGTATTTTCTGCTATGTCACAACGAATATAGTAATATATTTAACTATAGAAGGAAGGAGAACTTGGTTAAAAAATCATGCAACTTGTGTTCTTCCTTTTTTGACAATCTTTAATGAAATTACAAAATCTAATACGATAACCGGACACCTCTCCTATAAGTTCGGTTACGCCTTACTCCTGAGTTCGTACACCCGAGCTAATCTAAATAAACTCTCAATAACAGTTCGGTATATCCTAACAGGTCGGAAAGAGTTTGTCTCCATGGGTTATCAGGATTGTAAAAATCCTTCAAAAACTTTCATTTCATTACAACGCGGGTTTTTCGTGTTCAACCTTATCTAATCACGAATTAACTTTATCTAATATCCTTATCTAGTCAATGTCGTTGAGTTCTATTCCAGTTAGGACTTCCAAGTCCTATCCTATTAGGAATACTTATTCTACGTAGAAGTGGACTCTTATTCCAACAATGTTTCCTATCTCTATAAAAGTAGGAATCTAGGTATGTTTCTCTTCTTGATTCTTTTCCAATTACAATACACTTACCATCGTCAATTCTTCTGACTTGACCATCAGAGTATTCTTGATCGAAAAACCCACTAGAATTCTGTGTTTTTAGGTGACCTCTCCAAACTGCTAACTTGAAAATTTCAGACCGTCATCATTTTGTGCGGTGAGCATGGAAGCCTTCCAGATTCTCTAAGCAATGGATCTTTTCCCCGACTTAACCTCTATTGCAACCCCTCCAGCAAACCAACCTCCAGTAATTCAACCACCTCCAATTCAGCTATTTGGACAAATAATACAACCCCCATCGGCTCAGTATGAGCCAGTTCCGCCATTTCCAGCTCAACCCTTCCATCAAGCACAAAATCCAGCTCCTCCCTAACCTATCCCCATCCCAGCCATCCCTAACATTACCCCACAAACAACCCAAGCCTTATTAGCCATATTAGCCGCACCTGTCCCTCAAGCACCTCTTCCTCCAGCTCCCACACAACTTTTCCACCAGTTCCACTGGCCTCCACACCTATCCCACCAACTTTTCCTACCACATTGGCCTCGAGTTCCACTATAACCCTCACCTCAGATCAGTTTGAAAGGCTTTTTAAGGAGCGGATGCAAAAGTATCAGAACTAAAACATGCTGCAGTATCAAAACAATTTCAGATCACCACTAGCCAGGGAGATTTTAGGTACTCCATTCCCTAAGATCATATTACCAAATATGCCCAAGTATAATGGCAATACTGATCCCCGAGCTCACCTAGATCAATTTCATCACACTATGCTTGTCCACACCTCTGATGATGTTGTTTTATATAAGATTTTTTTCCCCAAACACTTAAGGAGTCTGCCCAGATTTGGTTCCGAAATTTGCCCAAGCACTCTATTGCAAGTTTCAAACAGTTTAGTAATATGTTTATTGCAAAGTTCGTGGCAGCTATTTGACCCACGAAATTCTCAACTGACCTTAACTTAGTTCGGCAGGATAAGGGCTAGATATTATGAGCCTACGTAGAAAGGTTCAATACTGTAGCAATGGATATTCAAAACCTAAACTTGAAGGTGGCCAATAATGCCCTCATATGTAACACCTGTTTCCAGGACTTCAGTAACTCATTGAGTAAAAAGCCACCTAGTGATTTTACCAAGCTTATGTCTCGAGTTCATAAGTACATCAGGATGGATGAGGGACATTGCCTATGTAATAGCTCTCAGAACGAGGATATGAGTATAAACTCATACAGATCGGGCCATGAGAGAAGCTATGGGAGAAATGATTCAAGGAATCGAGGGTGTCAGACTGCTTAAATCGGGCTTTTGTAGTTTAAACACAGTCTGGAGATCAAAATGATGATAGGTGGACACTCTTAAATGCCACAAGGTCTCAAATTTTAAGGTAAATGAAGGAGAACGATAGGGTGAATTGGCCCAAACCTATGAGGGAAAGCTCTAACAGAGATCAGAGCCTCTATTGAGCTTTTCACAAGGATAAAGGTCATGAAACGAATGATTGTAATTAGCTCAAAAGGGAGATCGAATTCCTAGTTCAAAATGGTAAGCTTGCCCAGTTTGTAAAGATAGGTGATAAGGGCAGAAACCAATCTCAATCACCTCGGAGACAGGATAATAGATCCAGCATAAGCAAGAAGGCTCCGGCGGGTATTATTCATGTCATTGCGGGTGGCAAGCATTATGACATTTTTTATGACTCTAGAAAAAGAAAAGCAAAAGAGGTGTTCTCCTTATACTCCAATTCTCCGGTAATGAATTACGAAGTGAAGTTCTTGGATGTGGATGGCAATCATGTTAGACAACCACACACGAATTCTTTAGTCATAGAGACCCTGATTCAGGACTATTTAGTCCAACGAATTTTGGTAGACACCGATAGTGCAATCAACCTCATCACCATGCAGGCGTACAAGGCGTTAAAAATGTCTACCAACATCTTGGAACTAGTGTCTGCCCCCCCCCCCCCTTAATGGGATATTTGGTCAGCCGGTCAAGGTAGAGGGATCGGTGAAATTATCTTTACAGCTTAGGGATAAAGAGGTAGTTCGTACTTGTACCGGTTGCTTCATGGTAGTGGATATTCCTCTAGCTTACAATGTCATTTTTGGAAGGCTATTATTAATTGGGGTGGATGCATACATTTCTATGAAAAAGCTATTATTAAAAGTTCCCGCTTTAGGAGGCATTGAGGTGCTTCGAGAAAATTAAAAAGTAGCTCGGGAAACATACGTTAAAATTTAAAAAAAAAAAAAAGCAAACCAAGCACGTCCATTGGATGTCTTAGATGTTTCCACCAACGATGCTTAGAAAGCTAAGCCATTAGACTCATTGCAAGAAGTTGAGCTCGCACTGGGCAAGATAGTTAAAGTTGGGGCAAGCAGGAAATGGGAAGAAATGGTAGCATTCATTACGGTTTTGGCAAAGTTTATGGATGTGTTTACCTGGCAGCCTTCAAATATTAAGGGCATTTCTCCTGGAGTAATATGCCATTCACTCAATATCAGACCGAACTATAAGCTCGTCAAACAGAAAAAAGAGGAATCATGCTCTAGAATGGCAGATAGCAATGACGAAGGAAATAGATACCCTACTGAAAAATGGATTTATACGTGAAGTTTTATATCCGGACTGGTTGTCCAATTTGGTTCTAGTAAAAAAGGCTAATGGAAAGTGGCGAAGGTGTGTGGACTTCATGGACTTGAACAAGGCTTGCCCTAAAGACAGCTACTCACTGCCTAAGATCAATCTTTTAATTAATTCAATAGTTGAGTTTGCAGAATATGCCTTTCTAGATGCCTTATCTAGTTACCACCAGATTCCAATGAACCCAACAGACGAAGAGAAGATTGCATTCATTACCCATCAAGCTACTTACTGCTACCGGGTCATGCCTTTTAGGTTAAAAAATACAGGGGCTACATATCAGAGGTTGATAAACAAGTTGTTACTCCTCAACTTTGGAGGAATATGGAGGTGTATGTAGATGACATGATAGTTAAGAGTAAGGCATCCAGTGATCTGCCCATCGAACTCACAGAGACTTTCTCAACTCTCAGAAAGTTCGATTTGAAGCTCAACCTAGAGAAGTGTGCTTTTGGGGTATGGTCTACGAAATTCTTAGGATTCATGATCTTGAAGAGGAGAATAGAGGCCAATTCGGAAAAGATTCCAGCCATTTTAGAGATGGAGCCGCTGAAATCCATCAGAGAAGTGCAGAAGCTTAATGGAAAGGTAACAGCCCTGGGCAGGTTTATCTCTTGTTCAGCTAAACATTGTCTTTCATTTTACAAGGCACTCAAAATTTAAAAAAAGTTTGAATGGACCTCGGAATGTCAATAAGCTTTCAACAAGCTGAAGTAATTTCTCAGCACACCGCCATTGCTGAGCAGGCCTCAATTGGGCGAGATTTTGTATATGTACTTGGCAATTTCTTCTGGACCTATCAGTTCAATTTTTATCAAAGAGGAATCCAGCCAATAGTTCCCAATTTATAATACTAGCAAGGTATTGAGATGTGCCAAACTGAAGTATCCCGTTCTGGAGCAGTTAGCCTTAGGTTACATCATCCATTAAGCTCTGGCCTTATTTTCAAGCACACACTGTAGTAGTCCGGACAAACTCTAATCTCAAAAAAGTGCTCCAGAGGCCAGAAGCATACGGAAGGCTCAAAGAATGGACAGCTCGTCTAGGTGAATTAGATGTTCAGTATGAAGCCCGACTTTCAATGAAAGCTTAAGTTCTGGATGACTTTGTGGCCGAGTTATATGCTCCACCTCCCAAGCCAGACACCCGCTCTTGGAAATTGTTTGTAGATGAAGCATGCTTATCTAAAGGAGATGGAATTAGAATGGTCCTTATTGGACCAGGGAAGATGACCGTTAAAGGAATGGCCCATATAGCATTCCCAGCCTCTAACAATGTGGCAGAATATGAGGCTATTTTTTTTGGACTGCAACTCGACATTGAGGTAAAGCCCAATTCATTAGCCATCTTTTCAGACTCACAGTTAGTTGTAAGCTAGTTGATTGGCAAGTTTGAGGTGAAGGAGAACATAATGGTTCATTACAAAGAGCTCTTAGCTATCTTACTGTTTCAATTAGAGAAAATGGGGTGTGCATGGTCGATTGAGCAAATACCTCAAACCAAAAATCAGGGAGCAGATGCTCTTGCAAAACAGGCTTCCAATCAAAATAAAATATCCTCGGCAGACATAGTGTTGTCAGTTATGATGACACCAACTTACGAAACATACAGGGTTCAAAAGTAAGAGCCAATGGATGGTTGGAGTTTGCTTATATATTAGTATCTTAGTATAGGAGGTCTCCCTGATGACCAGGTTGAAGCTCGAAGGATTGTTCGAAGGTCCAACCGGTATGCTATCTTGGACGATAAGTTATATAGGTGATCATTCTCACATCCCTGGACACTCTGTCTGAGCATCGAAGAGAGTGATTATATACTTAGAGAAATTCATGAAGCCATTTGTGGTGCGCATGAAGGCGCACAAGCAATAGCTCGAAAAGCCTTATTGCAGGGGTATTATTGGCCTAGGATGGAGAAAGATGCTAAAGAGCTCATTCAGAAGTGTGACAAATGCCAGCGATTCGATAACATGCTGCATCAAAAATCCACCCCTCAGGTGCCCATTCGTAGCCCTTGGTCGTTGGCTTAATGGGAAATTGATATTCTTGGACCTTTTTCGTTAGCCACCAGACAACGGAAGTTCTTAGTAGTTGTGGTTGATCATTTCACGAAGTGGGTGGAAGTAGAGCCATTGGCTACAATTACCCCCGCAAATATAATCAAGTTCATTCAGAAGGCAGTAATTATAAGGTTTGGAATCCCGCACACGATCATTACTGATAATGGTAAGCAGTTTGATTGCTCTTTCTTTAAGAATTATTGTGCGGATCTAAAAAACCAACTGTTTTTTACCTCGGTATACCACCCACAATCAAACGGCATAACTGAGGTAACTAATCGAACTATACTAGCCGGGCTAAAGAAGAGGCTTGATTATGCAAAGGGTCTCTAGATTGATGAGCTCAATCGGTGTTCGGATGTCGGTCCTTTACTGCTTGGATGAGTTTAGCGCCAAACGCAACGCATTTATCTGCTGATTGGTCCTCAAGCTCGAAACACCTTTGTTCCAGCTCGGCTTTTTCTTTATTTGCTGCTTCTTATCCATGCAATGCTTGCTCCAAGCTAGATTCAGTAGCCCGACTCTCCTCCTTCTCTTATTTCAGACTAGCTTCGGCTGCAGCGGCTCTTTCCTTGGCCTCAACTACATCGTCTTTCAAGGCGAGCATTTGCTTTTCGACCTCCAGAGCTCGCTTCTCCGCTGCCTCTACTTTTGACCCAACTTCACCAAATTGGTGTCGAAGCCGAGACGCCTCTTTTTCCTCCCTTTTCTAGGCGAGGATAAGCTTATTCATCTTGCCGATAGCATCTCCTCCTAACATGCACCTCTGAAAATGAAAAGTTATGTACATTTCATGTTTACCGAACACATTAAAATTTCTAATAGAACTTACCAGCACTTCATGTTTCTTCATAGCATGGCTCAACTGCTCGGCACTCAATTAGAGCAGGGATGTGGCTTCCGAGGGAACACACACCGTCTGATGAATGAAGGTTGTGAAATCTGGATTCTCCTTCAACTAGGACTTCCCCTGTCATTGCCAGAACCTGCGAATGTCCTCGGCAAGAGTCTTCAGTTCCTCTGCCCATGATCTTAGGTCAGGAGTATGCACTTGTTCCCTGTTCTCAAAAGGATTCTCGGAGGCAGTAGCTCGAGTATGTGCCGATTGAGGAGAGCTGTCAGGCACCACTATGGGCACTGGTGAGGGGGCAACTGAGGTAGACATCGGACTCTGAGCGGGAGCATTTAAGCTCGACAAAATTATGGGCAAGCTTAAATTTGGAGGAGCTGGATTGCTTTCGTCCATTGCAGTGGTGGACTGGCTTCCTTCAGTTTTTTGCCTCTTCGCCTTGATAAGTTTGGCCAAGCTAGGTTTAGAACTCCTCTTCATGGCTACAACAAAGCAAACAATAAGAAACAAATTAGAATACAAAAACCAGAAATCAAGAGGTTTACCCTTTTTCTTTGAGCTCAATTTTGGCGGTGGTCAAGGTATTTCACATTAAGCTAGTGTATTTTTCTCGGCATCACTAAGATATAAAGGGTTATCATTTCAGTTGACGAACCGACCCCACCGAGTCTTGAAGGGAAAGTCCGACTCACTCTCTATTACGAAAAACTGATTCTTTCAGTTCTTCAGCGATTCAGGGTTTCCAGCAAATACCTCGTATCCACCTCAAGCTTGAATGTAGTTGTGGTTCTCACCATTAGCCTGGAGTTCGACAACGTGTGTACCTCAGAAAGCGCGGATGGTGAGATCTATATCATGTTCGACTACCCAGATTTGTAGCGCTGAGAGAGTTCGTCAAGCCATAAAAATCCAAAACTCGAGCTCAAAGGCTGTCAGCAGATGATTTATCCCAGCTTTGAAGTATTCCTCATAAATGATTATCATTTTTTTCCCTTGAAATTTGGTGTTGGCCCTCAAGGAAGAGTTAGCAGTGCGAATCCTATATGCATGGGGTATGCTTAGCCTCTCTCTCAACGCATTCATATTGTTGGCCTTAAAGATTGAGCTTATGCTCCCTACCCTGGGAAGTCTTCTCGGTTCTTTTCTTCCCTCTTGCCTTGGTTGACTGGTGCTAGGAAACTTTGGGGGACTATTAGTGGCAAGCCCCTTCTCTACCCTCATCCTTTAATCAGAACTCTCGGAGAAACTCATGATAAAAAATAAAGAAGAGGGAAACAGTACAAACCTGAATTTCAGAAAAGAAACTTTGAAGTGAATCTGAAAATAGTGAGTCGAAGAATGCTTAAGGATGAGAGCTTGCGATAAGAGTTAATGTAATGGCCTCAATGATGGGTTAGCTGGAAATAATATTTTTCGATAATGAATATTGATACCGGGGTGAATAGTACCTCCCAGAATCGAAAAATATTTTATTTGATTAGTGAACACTATAAGTTGCAGTGAGTTGGATATTAAAATTTGGAGTTAAATCGAGGTCAAATGAGCATCCGAAAGTAAAAAATAAGAAAAAGTTGCAATTTCTATGTGAATTAAGTTGACTGGGAGTTTGACCGGACCGTAGAGAGTGCTACGGACCTTGGAAAAATAATATGAAAGTATGAACATACTCGTATTGATGACTAAAATCATATGGTAATGAAAAATTAAATTTTGGTGACACTGAAAAATTGGGTTACGGGACTGATATAATTACCAGTCCAGGAAATGATTTTCGATTGACCCAAAAATTTTAGTGTAAGCTAATTAATATGTATTAAGAATTATGGAGTCATTTTTATGAGGAATTGACCTTAGAAAGTAAGGAAAAAGATATGATTTCGGTTTGAATAGTCTTATGTTGACCAGAAGTTTGATCAAGGCTTTAAAAATAGTAAATGATCTTTAAAAATTGCAAGAATTTTTAGATTGACTCTAAATAATATGTAGAATGTTTTGGTAGTGAAAAGGAAATTTTTGGAGAACATCGAAAATTTGCTGACCAGACTGATTTGATTGAACCAGACCTAAAACAGACTCCGATTGGGCTGAAATTTTGTGTACAGCCTATTTTTTATATGATATGAATTATAAAATCAACTTTGGATTGATTTGGAGTTGAAAAATGAGAAAACCATAGAAAAGTTGCATATTGGGCCTAAAAGTGCTATTAGGCTTTATAGGTTGGACCATTGATTGGACCAACATGGGCCACTATAAAAGCACTTAAATGACAGAATTTTAAGTGAGTAGTCCTTAACCCTTTCTGCCTTCTTATCCCTCTTGTTGTCCGAAGTCACTTTCCATTTCTTTTCTCTCCATTTTCTTCAATCTTTCCTCAATTCCTTTCTTAATTCAAACACCCTAAGTATAATTCATCCCCTCTTTGAGATAATAGCAACTTCTAGTATCCAATTAGTAGATTAAAAGCAAGAAAAAGCATGGATCAAAGGTTATGTCTCAAAATGGAGGTAAGGGATTTAGATTGATTTAATTTATTTTAATGGTATTCGTGAGTACTCTAGGTTGTCTAGAGTATGTTTATGAGATTATATATGATAAAAGAAGTAAATTAATGAGTGTTTTGTTGTTGTGCAAATTCGGCCATAATGAGAAAAATCACGAAAAATGGCTTTTCAAAGGTGTAGCACCAAGATTGAGGATCTTGTGAAGGCTATAGCATGGATATAAGGTTTGTGATTACATTATCCATTAATTTTCTTTGAAAAATTAGGGTTTTATGTTATGTTTATATGGTGACTATGTGTGATTTTCATATATAATTGAAATTGAGATGCTAATTGAGCTTAGAGAAGGTAACTAAGCTAATTAGAGTGATTAAAATGAAATAAAACTAAGTGCAAGTGTTAGACATAATGTGACATATTGGTATACTTAGGTATATTTGAGGAATACTTAGTGTTTAAATGAAATTCAATAGTATATATATGTGAATTGAGGCTTAATTTAGTGGAATAAGCCATGAATGGGTGATAATTAAAATGTTAGTGAAAAACTCTAATGTGGCCAAATGGCTTAAGTGAGGAAATATGATAGGTTATATGATATACATATCATATGAGATAGAAATTTGATAAAGGAATGATTTAGAAGTGAAATGGAGGGTTAAATGAAAAGAAATACATGAAAACTTGAATAATTGACTTAAGTGAACTTGGGTAAAATGTAAGCTTAATTGAGTATTAGCTGAGAAAAGTGAGTAACAATCCTTAAAATGATAAATGAAATGCTAAAATGAAATTAAAAGAATATGTAAGGTGAAGTACATACCTTGGCCGAATGGTACCCTAATGTATACTAGGGTATATTTTATGTATAATTGAAGGTTAATGGTTTAAAATGAATGTAAACATAAAAATGAGTTTCCATAAATTTATTTGAAATTTATGGAAATTATATGAATATTTTGAGTATGATATTCCATTATGCTCGAAGTAAAAATAATGATAAACATTGAATAATTGAATTAAAATAATAAAAAAATAATGGAAGTGGCCTTAAAGTGAAGTTATGGCCAATTAATGGGTTAAGTAGACTTATTATGTGAAATAAGTATATAATGAGAATTGTGCATGAACGATGAATTATGATGAGATAATTCATTAAATGTGCAAAAGAAGTGAATATGTGAATAACTAGTGAAATGAAATGAAAATAAAATGTAAAACGTAAGTGGAAGTGTTAAAGTATGAAAATGCATTCACAAGTTATATGTTATATGTAATATGGAGTATTTAAAAGAATGAAAAGTGGATTTGAAAGTCTTTTGAAAAGATTTGCCCTTAGTAGTGGTCTGGCGGGTTAATCTAGTTCAGAATATGTTTGGCTAGCCATAGGGACACCATTGATATCGCGGTGCAAGTCATGACGACTTGCTTTGCCATGACATATTTGTGATGGTCTCTCATAGCCTTATGTCATACGTCTTATGTCATACGTCATACATCATATGTTACATGATGGAGTGATCTTTCGAGGTCATTCCCTAGTGCAGTGCAGTAGACCTTTGGAGTCCACATCCCGTATGTCCAGTTTGCAGATTTTCTGCCGGGATTGTACTAGAGGCATAAAAGTGACATTATTATAAAATGATCTGAAATGTAATAAGTAAAATGATAATATGTAATATGATAAAATGTAACATGATAATATGTAACATGATATAAAGTATAATGATAAAATATAATATGTAAAAGTATCATATGCAAAAGTGTAACATGTAATGGCATAATGGCACATGACATTATGTAATATGACATAATATGTAAAAAGTATAGAAAGCTAAGACGTGGGAGAACATTTGTTAAGAAGACTAATTTTCCTAAAAATGAGGTTTAGAGGTCGGTTTTTATGATACTAATTGGTGGTAGAAAGCAGTCTGTTAGGTAGCTGTGGCGAGCCTCTGTCGCGAGCGCGACAGGTGTCGCGACCTCGCGACAGAAAAACATGTTTTGAGCCTTTTCTTCTCTATTTTTGAGTCTAGGGTTGACCCGGATCAATCCCGTATCTTTCCCATCAGTTATTACGCATGTTTAGGGTAATTAATTGGCTATACAAGTAATTATCGTTGGGAAAACTTAGGAGTACGTTTAAGATTGGTGATTTAACTAGTAATTAATCATAGATATAATCCTATGAAGGATTGTTTATGAATGAGTGCTAGTATACATAACATTAAAAGAAGAGCAAAAATGTAATTTTGTCCTGAAATTGATAAAATAAGGACTATACGGTAATTTGTACATGAAATGATAAGTTGAATGAATAAAAATGAATGACTAATGAATTTAAATGCAATGTAAAGTTGTAATATGAAATAATATGTAAAATGATTATGAAAGTAATAAGTCAAGGACTAAAGCATAAATTTACACGTCAAATGTAAAGGAGTGTTAAAAGAATGGTATGATTGTGAAAAGAGTAAAAGATAGTGATATATGAGGTTAAATGAGTGAAGTAATGAGCTAATAAGAACTAAAACAAAAGTTTGAGGACTAAATGGCAATATAGCAATTTAGATGTCATTAAGCGAATAATAGTGATATGTGTAAGCAAATGCAATTGGAGTGGAAAAATAGTGATTTAGTTAAATGAAAGAGTTAATTGATAATTATTGGACCTGTAGGGATTAAATGGTAATTTGCCAACAAGAATGGCAAATTACCATTTAATCCCTACAGGTTCAATAATTATCAGTTAACTCTTTCATTTAACTAAATCAAGAATGGCAAATAAAGGCTTATAGTGTAAAATGACATTAGGTGAGCAATTTAAATGAAATTAAGAAAGTAATTAAGTATAGTGTATTTTTATGCATGTGTGTGCATAAGTTTAAAATTGGAAATTTTTAGATTCGTAACCACTACTGAGCATATTTAATGCTCGCACATAGTTTATTTGACTACGTATAGGTACCCTGTGGAGCGTTTGTGGAGCAGGTGTCTGACAGCATTGAGATCAGACTGGACTTTCGAATCGGAGCTAGAAATAGTATGCTATTGTTAGTACAATGTATGTGAATACTATGTATTATTGAAATAGTTAAATATAATAAGGAATTTTATTGCTTACATTGGTTTACATGATTTGGGTTGGAATAAGTTAGAATTTTGAATGTGTAATAAGTTATAATTGTTATGCCCTTGAGTTGGGCTGTGTTTTGGTTGAATTACAGGTTTTGGGAAGTTAATGTTATAGATGTTATGCCACCCAAATTTTGATCGAATGAATAGTATTAGTGGCAAGTATATGTAAGGGTTTAGCATTTATGTGTATATGCAACATGTAAGGATTTATGATGCACTGTATATTGTTAACATGATGAATGTTATGAAGCATATATTGATGAATGTGATATGTTAGTGACATCAGAATGTAAAAAGATAAATGATATTATAAGTTTATAAGAAGAAAAAAAAATCACCACATTTGGCATAAGCATCGATCAGACAGTAGTGTCGTGACATACAGTATCCATACCAATTGCGAGTATGGGGTGTTACAGTAAATCTGTACGGATCCGGATGTGCAGATCTGGAGCGAGAAAATAGAGAAAGATAGGATGAGATCTTGCAAGAAGAGTAAATATGAGGATGTGTGGATCTGGATGTGCGAATCTGGAGCGAGAAAACAAAGAAAGATAAAACTACGAAAATGAACAGTAAAATGAAGGAGCAAAAGCGTGAAAGTGAAGCAAAATTCTGAAATTGAAGTGAAATATATAGGCGAAATGCACTAGTAATTATAGGACAGGTGACGAGCGTTGAGTGGTAGTGTCAGTGGTCATTAAGTAAAGCGCAAAAACCGAAGCATTGTAATTATGGCATTAACTGCCTTAGCCGTCACTTAGCGTGAAATGAGGCGCTGTCCTCTCCTCTTTTAACGCCTCACGCACTTGCCAGTTATATTTTTGAATTTTTGGTTTACTGCCTAAATGACTTGAATGTCATATACTTCGGGGGGGACCGAACACCTCTCCTATTGTAATGGCTTGAAAGTCGGGTTAGCCATAAACTGTATTTTTTGAGGTAATTTAGTGGGCTCGGGTTGGAAAATTTACTTATAGGTGATTGATATTTTATCTAATCATCAGAAAATATTGCTTATCACGAGTTTGTGGTTGAAATTTGAGGTCAAACGGAGGTCAAATAGGTCCAAAAAGTGCAAAATAGTGAAAAAGGGGCCTTTGAGGCGTCTGTCCATAACAGATGGCCGTCTATGGTAAAAGGCAGGCGTCTATTGCTGATAGACGGCCAAGCTGTCGGTGGTGAGGGATGAGCTACAGGCTGCACCTATGCAATTAGAGCCATAAAAGATAAGGATGCACCAGATGTGATCGTAGGTAAATTTACATTGTTAATTGCTTTAATTTATGCACTTATTGATTCGAGCTCTACATATTCTTACATTAACTCTGATATTGCACATGGGAAAAGGTTAATAGATTCATGTTTAAATCAAGATATTCTAGTGAGTAATCCTTTGGGCTATAGTGTTGTGGTAAATAAGGTGTATAGAAATTGCCCCATTAGTACTCAGGGTCATACTTTTCTAGCTAATCTTATTGAACTCCCTTTTCAAGAGTTTGATGTTATTCTGTGATGGACTGGTTATCTGCCCATCAAGCGACCATTGATTGTAAACCGAAAAGAGTGACTCTTAAAATGTCAGATGATTAGGAGATTACGATTGTGGGTGAAAGAATCGATTTCCTTTCAGATGATCAGGAGATGGGCGTCTATAACTGATAGACGGCTAGGCCATCAGTGGTGAGGGATGAGCTACAGGCCACACCTATGCAATTAGAGCCAAAGAAGATGAGGATGCACCAGATGTGATCGTAGGTAAATTTACATTGTTAACTGCTTCAGTTTATGCGCTTATTGATTCGAGCTCTACACATTCTTACATTAACTCTGATATTGCACATGGGAAAGGGTTAATAGATTCATGTTTAGATCAAGATATTCTAGTGAGTAATCCTTTAGGCGATAGTGTTGTGGTAAATAAGGTGTATAAAAATTGCCCCATTAGTGGTCAGGGTCATGTTTTTCTAGCTAATCTTATTAAACTCCCTTTTCGAGAGTTTGATGTTATTCTGTGGATGGACTGGTTATCCGCCCATCAAGCGACCGTTGATTGTAAACGGAAAAGAGTGACTCTTAAAATGTCAGACGATCAGGAGATTACGGCTATGGGTGAAAGAATAAATGTCCTTTCTATTGTTATATCAACAGGAACTGCAAAAAGGCTTATAAGGAAGAGATGTATCGCCTATTTGTGTTATGCTATAGAGGCTAAAAATAAATTGGAGGATATGACTATGGTATGCGAATTCTCTAATGTCTTTCCAAAAGAATTGCCAGGTTTACCCCCTGACAGGGAAGTCGAGTTCACTACTGATATGGCTCTAAGTACTACACCCATTTCTATTGCTCTGTACTGGATGGCACCCACAGAATTAAAAGAATTAAAGATTTAGTTACAGGAGTTGCTGGATAAGGGTTTTATTCGGCCTAGTGTATCACCGTGGGGAGCACCTGTTCTTTTTATGAAGAAGAAGGATGGGTCACTTAGATTGTGCATTGACTACAGACAATTGAATAAAGTGACGATCAAGAACAAGTACCCCCTACCACGGATTGAAGATTTGTTTGATCGGCTTAAAGGAGCAGGTGTACTTTCAAAAATTGATTTAAGGTTGGGTTACCATCAGTTAAAAGTTAGAGAAGCAGATGTGCCTAAGACTGCTTTTCGCACTAGGTATGGCCATTATGAATTTCTGGTCATGCCTTTTGGACTTACTAATGCACCTACGGCTTTCATGGACTTAATGAATCGGGTCTTCCATCCTTTCTTTGACCAGTTTGTGGTGGTTTTTATAGATGACATCCTGGTATATTCAAAGACTCCGAAGGAACATGATAGGCATTTGAGGATTGTCTTGCAGACTTTGAGAGAGAAGCAACTGTATGCTAAGTTTAGTAAATGTGACTTTTGGCTTAATGAAGTATCTTTTCTGGGTCATGTAATATCAGTAGAAGGTATCAAAGTGGATCCTACAAAGATTGAAGCAATTTTGCATTTGACAACGCCCAAGAATATCACAAAAGTCAGTAGTTTTCTAGGTTTGGCAGGATACTATAGGAGATTTGTGAAAGGATTCTCCACTATTGCAGCACCATTAACTCGATTGTTGCAGAAACATGTGAAGTTTGACTAGAATGATAAATGCCAAGAAAGCTTTGAGAGACTAAAGAGTATGTTAACAGAAGCACCAGTGTTAACTCAGATAGAGTCTGGTAAAGATTTTATGATCTATAGTGATGCCTCAAGGATTGGTTTGGGTTGTGTATTACTGTAAGAAGGCAAGGTGATTGTATATGCCTCCCGGCAGCTCAAGACTCATGAGAAAAATTATCCCACACATGATCTTAAGCTCGCAGCCATTGTATTTGCTTTAAAGATCTGGAGACGTTACTCATATGGTGAGAGATGTTACATTTACATTGATCATAAAGGCTTGAAGTACCTGCTTACGCAGAAAGAGCTCAATTTAAGACAGAGGCGCTAACTCAAGCTTATAAAGGATTATGACTGTTTCATTGACTATCACCCAGGAAAGGCGAATGTAGTGGCTAATGCTTTAAGCATGAAGTTTATGACAGGTAATTAAATTGCCTAAATTTAAAATTTCATTAAATGTATATAATATATGCAAGTAACTAATGTTAGTGTGCATAGCTTTGAGGGCATTGAATGTCAATTTACACATGGGCTATGATGGAGCAATAATAGCTGAAATGCAAGTGAAGCCTGACCACTTTTGACAAGTAAAAGATACCCAAAAATAAGATGAATGCCTATCTTCCATTATAAGCCGGATTAAAGCTGATGGTAATAATGACGATTATTTTTTAGATATTGATGATGGTCTCTATTATAAAAAGAGATTGTGTGTCCCGGATCAAGCTGAATTGAAGAAAAGTATATTGACGGAAGCTCACCACTGTAGTTATGCAATGCATCTAGGCAGTACTAAGATGTATCAAGATCTGAAGGTTTCTTATTGGTGGCCTGGAATGAAATGTGAGGTGTCAGAATTTGTAAGCAAGTGTTTAATCTGTCAACGGGTGAAAACTGAGCATTAAGTTCCATCCGGATTGCTTCAACCTATTTCTATTTCGGAATGGAAGTGGGATAGAGTAACTATGGATTTCGAGTCCGGACTTCCACTTACAAGAAGGAAGCATGATTCTATTTGGTAATCATTGATAAGCTTACCAAGTCTGCTCACTTCTTACCAGTTCAAATGGGTTACCCATTGAGTAGATTGGCAAAAATTTATATTGGTGAAATAGTAAGACTTCATGGTGTGCCTTCTTCCATTATCTCAGACAGGGATCCGAGATTCACCTCTAAATTTTGGAAGAAATTATAAGAAGCATTGGAGGCAAAACTTTCAGCACTGTTTTTCACCCCTAGATGGATGGACAATTATAGCGGGTAATTTAGATACTTAAAGACATGTTGAGATGTTGCGTCCTTGAGTTCGAGGGTAATTGGAAAAAGTATTTGTCATTGGCAGAATTCATGTAAAATAATAGTTATTAATGCAGTATTAAAATGGCTCCGTAAGAAGCCCTGTATGGAAGACAATGACGAACACCTCTTTACTGGACTGAGTTGGGCGAGAAGAAGTTAGTGGGATCAGACCTAGTCTAGGAAATTAAAGAGAAAGTGCAAGTGATCAAGAACAGATTGAAAGAAGCCATGGATAGACAGAAGTCATATACAGACTTAAAGAGAAAAGATATAGAGTTTCAAGTAGGAGATAAAGTGTTTCTCAAGGTTTCTCCGTGGAAAAAAGTGTTGAGATTCGGTACAAAGGGCAAATTAAGTCCCAGATTCATAGGCATGTATGAGATCTTACAACGAGTGGGTCCCATACCCTATCAATTGAAGCTGCCACAAGAATTAGAAAAGATCCATGATGTCTTTCATGTATCGATACTATGAAGATACCGATCAGATCCCAGCCATGTGATTATACCAGAAGAGATCCAAATTCGGACTGATTTGACTTTTGATGAAAAACTAGTGAAGATATTAGCTAAAGAGTTTACGCAGTTTCGGAATAAACAAATCTCACTAGTGAAAGTACTTTAGAATGACCACAACTTTAAGGAAGCCACATGGGAACTTGAAGCTACTATGCAACAACAATATCCACAGTTGTTTAATGCAAGTAAAATTTCGAGGACAAAATTTCTTTTTTAGTAGGGAAAATTGTAATGGCCAAAAAGTCGGATTAGTCATAAACAGTATTTTCTGAGGTCATTTAGTGGACCGAAGTTGAAAAATTTATCTATAGGCAAATGATATTTTGTTTGATCATCAGAAAATATTTCTTATGACGAGTCTGTGGTTGCAATTTGAAGTCAAATAAGTCCAGAAAATGCAAAATAGTGAGAAAGGGGCATTTGGGGCATCTGTTCATAATAAACGGCCATCTATGGGTTACAGATAGCCAGGCCATTGGTGGTGAGGGACAGCCAGGCCGTATGTGGCTTCAGACAGGCATTTGAAGGCTTTTTCCAATGTGGTTTGACCAATTTTGACCTGAGATTGACCGAACCATATCTTGAGTTAGGAACCTTAGAAAAATATTTTGAAAATATGGGCACACTCATAATAATGAGTAGAATATATTGGTATAAAGAAATTAATATTTTAATGGCAATAAAAAATTCAGCTATCGAACAGGTAAAAAAAATTACCGGATCGAAAAACAGTCTCCGATTGAGCTAAAATTTTATATGTAAGCTATTTAAAATATTTTATGAATTATATAATTTATTTTGAATGAAATTAAAGTTGGAAAGTGAGAGAATTAAATTGTGATTGCATAAGTGGTTTAATAACTTAATTGGGTTTATCTATTGAAGGAATCAAGCCCAACCCATTAATTCTTGCACCTATAAATAGCTGTAAAGTGCAGATTGCCCTAAAAGATTCCACCGTTTTCTCCTTCCTTCTTCTTCTTCAAGGCCGAATGCCATTCCTCTTCTTTCTTTCAAATTTTCTTCAATTTTCTCAAATGATTTCTCAAATTCAAGCACCTCTACCATAGTTTAACCCCTATTTTAGTAATTGGTGAGCTTTAAGTTTCATTTAGGGGGGGAAAGTGTGAAGGAAACTAAGGATTTCAAGTGAGGGGTATTAATTGAGGTAAGTAAAATTGATGAAATTAAATTTATCTAATGCTCCAATTAAGTTGTTTAGAGTGTATATAGTATATTTATGTTGTTAGATTAAATTATTGAAGCAAATTTTGATGGATTTTTTTGATTGGATTTTCAACCTCATGTAGAAGAAAAAGGAAGGGAAGGTTTTTCTAAAGGGAAAGGCAAGGAGAAGGAGGTGTCGGAGGCCTAAAGCAAGTGTATGAGGTTTGTGGTTACCAAATCCCACTATTTCCATTAAATTAATGTGAAATTAGTTTATGTTTGTATGTGAGATGTGTAATTTGCATTCTAAATTAAAATAAACTTAATAGAAGTGAATTAGAAGGCTAATAATGATTATTAGAGTGACTTAAATTGGAAGAAAAATTTTGTAGCTTGGAACTCTAACTTGGCCGAATGAATTCATTGAGTATATATGGATATGCTTTGATGTTTTATGCTAATTAGTGGTATATTCGTGATAAATATTATGTAATCTAATTAATTTAATGAGAAAATATTGAAATAAAAGTTTTATGGATGAAAAGTTAGCTTGACCGAATGGCCTTCTTAAGTAAATTAATGTATAGTTAATTATTTAATCCATATAGTGGCATAAAAATGAATATAGAAGGAAAATTGAGAGAATGTTAATTTATTTGGAATTTTTACAATTTAAATTGAATATATTTTTGTATGTGATTTCATTTTGTATTTAATGCAAATATTGGAGTGTGGTTTGGTAAAGTTAAAAAGATGGCATTAGTGGTGTAATAAGTGAAAATTGAATTGAATGAATCATTATATTCTTGCCATTAGTTATAGTCTGGTGGATAATCTAGTTTAGGATATAGTGGCTAGCCATAGGAACCCTATACTGCAGTTAGAGTCATGACGACTAGTTTAGGTAGGCCAATGACAGTCTACCATAGTGATAAAGTGATAAAGTGTTCAAGTGTTCAGATATAGTGTTGAGTGGTCCTTTGAGGTTACTCTATAGTCTTGTGGATCTTTAGAATCCATGTCTCGTGTATCCAGTTTGGAAATTTCTACCGGATTGATACTAGGGGCAATATGATAAAATTAGATTAAAATCGATTAATTGGAAGTGATATGAAAATAATAAGAACAATTTAAGAATCTATGAATAAATTGATTCATTTAGTAGAGATTTAAATAGAAATAAAATCAACTAGTGGTAATACTGTAAATAAAAGGATGAAATTGTAAATTAAGTGAAGAATTAGAACTAAGTTGTAAATTGACAATGACATTACTAATAAAGGTAAATTAAAATAATGTTTTGGTCACTTATGAAGTACTAACCAATTAAAATTGGTAAGAAGTATAATTATTGTTGTTATATAAATAATTATGCATGTGTGTATGGATGAGTAGTTAATGGAAATTCTTAGATTAGTAACCACCACTGAGTATATTTAATACTCAGCACGTAATTTCATTGACCACGTGTAGGTACAGCTTGGAGTTGAGAGGAGAAAGCATACCTCAAATTTTTGGGAGCTAAAGGATTAAAGAATAGTGAAGAATTATTTTGTATGTAATTTTTGGAATATGTACATGTATTAATGAAATCTTTTGGATTATGTATTAGCATGTATATGAACAAATATTTATGACTGTTTGTAAATAGTAGAAGTATTTGGTGGATATTATGATGAATTTGTATCAATGGATGGGTTGTTTATATTGTTGTGCCCAAGATTGGCTAAATTTTGCTTGAATTTGTAGGGTGGGTAGTTAATACTATAGCCTTTATGCTGCCGAATTTCACTTTAGTGGAATAGTAACCGTAGACAGTCTTAAGTTATGGATGGCAAGTAACAAGATTTATATAAGTAATGTAAGTAGATGGAATTTTTGGTCAAAGATGTTTAAAAAAAAAAAAATACCCGAACTTTTCATGGTCTTTAATGTAAACCTTACTTCTTCAACCATGGTAATCGTATATGCTCATAACATGTGTAATGTTTGGGGATAGTATGGGTGTTACACTTATGAATTCGGTTACGCCTTACTCCTGAGTTCGTAAAGCCGAGTTGATCTGAATAAACTCTCAATAACAGCTCGGTATATACTAATAGTTCGGAAAGAATTTGTCTCCATGGGTTATCAGGATTATTAGAATCCTTCAAAGACTTTCATTCTACTACAACGCGGGTTCTTCGTGTTCAACCTTATCTAATAAGGAATCAATCTTATCTAATCAGGAAATATTCTTATCTAGTCACTACAAAAAAACAGGGAATTAGCGACGGACATTTCCGTCGCTAATTCCATATATTCCGTCGCTATTTACTTTTAGCGACAAAACGACGAACAGTCGCTAATCCGACCGTCGCAAATATTTTGCGACCAAAATGTCATGCCGTCGCTAAAAATAGCGACGGAAAATTTCGTCGCTAAAAATAAAATATTTCGTCGCTAAATAACCATAAATTAGTCGCCTAAATTAAAATATTAGCGACTAAAATTTCCGTCGCTATTCCGTCGCAAAAATTATTAAATTTTTTATTCTCATTTATAATATAATTTGTTGTTATTATTATTATTATTATTATTATTATTATTATTATTATTATTATTATTATTACATCAAAAATTTAATTTATATAAATAATAATTAATTTATATAAATAATAATTATGCAATATTATTAACAATACTATTAATTTAAAAAATATAATATCATTGAACTACATTAAATTATACAATATTTAAAAAATAATAATTCAAATTAAATAGTGCTATTTAAAATCACCACTAACAAAGTTTTTTATAATATGCTAAAAAAAAAATAAAACTTTACAATAACTTTCTAAACTCTAAGCAGCAACCAATAATACACATGCCTTTCATGTTGTTATCTTTGGCAGCATTTCATCAAACTCCAATACCTACAAATTCCCAATAAAATTTTCAAATTATTAGATATCAAAATATAAGATAATTAATATAATCTCAATTTTCTATGCCACTTAATAATTTTCATCATGATGAAAGAATTGTCATTAGCCTCAACAGAATATATATATGTGTGTGTATAAGAAAATCAAACTTACACATAGAAGCCCACAATGCAATCCATCCTAGCATACATACAAACTGAAATGAAATGGAACTACCATCGCATACAAATAATCTTATCTATAGAGTCCAAAGGAAACAAGACAATTTTGTATTATTTTTCTTTATATTCTTTAGGCATCAATACGTTTGTAACTCTACTTTAGTAGATTACATAGATAATTAAATATGAGGTAAAAAAAGCAGTATATTACTCGGGTTATGAAACTGTATTACAAGGTTCTACACAATTTTGCAGTATTGAAAGAAAACCTAATAAGATTATGACCATGTTTTTTTATGGAATGTCAGAAACCTTGAAGACATGCTATAGGCAAAAGACACAAAATAATAAAATACATTAAACCTTTTACAATTTAATAAGTTCAATATACTCTGCAATTTTCATTTTAAAACTAAATTAATTTTCAGAATCTAATTGAACTTTTTCTAAATAGATAAAACTAACCTTAGCTCTTTAAGTAGTTATTTTTATCAATTTATGCATGATTTACTAAAATGCAATATCAAAATATAGCATTAATAGCAAAGAAAGCACTAATAGAAGTTTAAAACTTAACCTAAAGACCTAAGGTTAGATTTAGCTTTAACTTCACAATTAATAAAGTGATGCGAGATTAATAACAAATTTGTTTTCAAGGTGCATACTAATTAACTTGGTGAGTGTGTCGAGTAAAATACATATAAGGATATTGAAGCACGTATATATCACATGACATATATAAAGTACCATAAATATCTTTGATGGATGCATTGCCTTTTTGCATATACTCTGCATGTCCAGAAACTGCAATGCAAAAGAAATGCAGCAAATTAATTAAAAAAAAAACAAAAGAAAAATTAAAAGCAAAATGCAACAATTTCACTACAAACCCAAACTCAAAACAGGGGACTAGAAATTGACAAAGCATTTAACAAATTAGCTAACCAGAAATTGACACTATTTTTGCTTATAAAATCTATAGCAACCACATAACAGCACACAGGCTAATAAAAAGCATTTGATATCAATATACAAGTCAAACGCCAGCCATCCTAGAAAATGGAACATCTGCAAACAGAAAGCCACAAGTCAAATAAAAGAAAAACTATAACAAAGCAGGAAGTCAGGTTCAATGAACACCTATTCAACATTCCAAATACAATGAACAATCTATATTGAGACCCTTTGACATGCAAATAGCTGTGCAGAATATCAAATCACAGCTCGTTCAGTAATCAGTAATCAAAATTACCAAACTTGTGTTTCATTATTCTAAAATCAATTTTAAAAGAATGTCATAACAGGATTCCAATAAGTGAGCTCCAATTTTTGAAGCGGATAAAAAGAAAAAACAAATACTTTCAACCCCAAAACCCATATCAACTGAAACTGTAAAATAGACAAATAAATCACCTTGCTGATACTCACGAAAATTCAGTCTCTACAAAACACACAGGAGAGAAAGAGATGAATTACCTTGATTGTGGAGAGGCGAGGGGCGAAGCAGATCTGGAACTCGCGCGTGTGAGAGAGAGAGGGGGGAGCAACGGCTGGCCATCGGAGGAGCAACAGCGGGGATCTGGTGGAGGGCTGCGTCGGAGGAGGTGCAGTTTCACGGTTGGCTGGAGATGCACAGGATCTGCGCAGCTGCTGTTGGGTCGCGGTTGACGGAGGCGCGATGCAACGGGCTGGGATGTGAGCTGCCAGCGACGACGGCACGACGGGCAGGGAGGCGGCTAGATCGAAACACGGTAATGAATGGGAATTAGCTAGGTTTTTATAATTGGGGTTTTCCACGATTTCGGAATACTGAGAGCAGGGGGAGGTTAGGAAATATCTTTTTATTTTTTTCAAATTGCGACTAAATTAGCGACTAAAATCGACTGTCGCTACTTTATTGTTATTCTGTCGCTAAATTACCATTTATTCTTATCATAATTAAAAAATTTGAAAATTTTTTAGCGACTGAATATTTAGTCGCTATTTAGTCGCTAATTAGCGACTAAAATATTTAGTTGTTAAATTCAGTCGCAAAAAAAAAAAGCGCCAGCATTTGCCGCCAAAAATTAGCGACTGTTTCATATTTTAGTCGCTATTCCGTCGCTAAAATTAAAAAAATGACTTTTTGCGACTAATTTTGAAAACAGTCGCTAATTAGCGACTAAAATATGTCCGTCGCTAATTTTCGTCGCTAATTTGTGTTTTTTTTGTAGTGAGTCAAGGTCGTTGAGTTATATCCCAGTTAGGACTTTCAAGTCCTATCTTATTGGGAATACTTGTTCTACGCAGAAATGGACTCCGATTCCAACACTGATTCCTAATTCTATAAAAGGAGGAATTCGAGTATATTTCTCTTCTTGATTCTTTTCCAATTACAATACACTTACTCTCGTCAATTTTTTTGAGTTGACCGTTGGAGTATACTTGATCGGAAAATCTGTCAGATTTATGTATTTTTAGGTGACCTCTCCAAACTGCTAGCCCAGAAATTTCGGACTGTCATCAAACAACAATAATATAGAAAAACACATATTTTATCCTTGAACTATCCAGCCTTTTTTTATTGAATCTCTAAATTTTAAAAACTATATATTAAATTTTTGTATAATAATTTTATTTTTTATTAGATTTCTAAGTATTACCTGAAGTCTTTAAATTTATGATATTGCTTCAAAATTAATTTTTTTTCTCTCAAAATTTATTTTTTTTTCAAATACGTTCAATACTTGTAAAATTACTCTAAAATATTTAATCTAATACTCTGATACCATTCAAAGTGAGTCTGTTATACATTAGAAATTTTAACTCACCTAAGCGAAATTATAGAGCCAATTATCTAGGATCTTTAAAACTATTTGGAGACTAGATTCTGAAATTTCGGACTTTTCTCAATTTTTTATATTCATTAAAATACAGAGAACTTGCAACAAAGTCCAAAAATTCTTTGTTTTTGAAAAAATAATTTTCAAACTCGTTCTATTTTAGAGCCAATTTTTATAAATATATATTTTGAAAAACTTTCTACACATAGCAAGTTTGAGAATTACTTTTTCAAAAATAGAAATCTTTTGGATTTCGTCGCAAATTCACAGTACTTTAATGAATATAAAAAATTGAAGAAAGCCACAAACTTTAGAATCTAATCTCCAAAATAATTTTAAAGATTTCAAAATAGCTCTATAATTCCGCCTAGGTGATTTAAAATTTCTAGAGCGAAGCAAGCTCGCTTTAAATTGTATTAGAGTTTTGGATTAAATATTTTCAAATGATTTTATAAGTATTGGATGTGTCTGAAGAAGAAAAATAAATTTTAATAAGAAAAAATATTTTTGGGCAATATCATAAATTCAAAAAATTTAGAAAATACACAGGAATTTAATAAAGAATAAAATTATAATATAAGAATTCAATATATAATTTTTAAAATTAAAAAATTCAATTAAAAAAAATCGAATAGTTATAAGATACTAATGTATAATGTATAGGGTTTCTCCAATAATAAATAATAATGGTTGTCCAAAAAATAATAATGCTGTATTATTAAAAAAAACTCCTTATCTAGCTGCCAGTATATAAAAGTCTATCGGATCAGGCTAACCACATCCAACTCAGGTGGACCCACTGTAAATGAATAACTCGCACTCGCCTAATAATATTAGTTCTTTTCATTAGCATTATTCAAGCGGAGAGCTTGGTTAAAAGAAAGCAGTATCATGTTATCAAACGGCAGCACTCCCACTTGAACAACGTATTAATATCCGGTATAGGTAAACAGTAAATACGTATAAATACATATCATTTTGATTTTCTTTTTTAAAAAAAAAAAATAGATATTCGTACCAATACGGATCAGTATTGCCATTTGGATTTAGACTTAATTACTTTTTTGCATGTTTTTAAAATATATGTGTGTAAGAGTTTCAGCATACTTTTGGAATTTATGTAAAATTATATATATATATATATATATATATATATATATATATATATATATATATATATATATATATTATGCAATCTTAAGTTTTTTGGAGTAGGTTATTATAATTTTAGTATGGATTAATACATATTTTTCCACTCAAATTTAGTAAGAAACAAAAATTTACACACTCAAATTTTGCAAATGTACAATAATACATTTGAATTTGACAAAAACTACACATATCTTTTCTAATTAATAAAAAAATAATTACATATGAGTCTTAAAATATTCATACCTTTCGTAATTAATTATTAAAATTTATTATTAATAAGAGAATCAAATAAAAAAAAATTGTTAATATAGGAGAAAGAGAGAAAATGAAAAATGAAAAGAGATACGATTAATTAAGAAGAATTGGAAAAAAGTCTAAAAGAAAGAGAAACAAATTAAAAAAAATATTTCCAGTGTCTTTTATTTTAATTATATGTCTAATAAAAAATTATTCTGCAATTTATTACTTCATGAGATAATGGGTACATTTTTGTCAAGAGCGCTTACAAAGTTTAATGGGTACGTACTTTAATTGCATCCATTGTCAATGTAACCTTGTGGTTAGGGGTGAGAAAAAAATCGATTGACGTGGTTAACAAGAAAATCGATTTGAAACCAAACCGATAGATTGGTTAACAGATGGTAACGGACTGATTAATAATTAGTATTTTAAAAAAAATCGATATTAATAGACTGGTTTATTTTTTTTGCTCGTGAACTGATTAACCGAACCGAAAATACCCTACAATTTATTAACTTTATTTCACTATTTTTTTCTTTTTATTACAATTTTTTTATTTCATTATTTTCATATTTAATTATTTATATTCTTTTAATTTTCATTTACTTTAAAATATATTTCAATTTTATTTTAGTGTTTTTTAAAACATTTTAGGTAATTTATTAATTATTCAATATGTGCATATTTAATATTTCTTATTATTTATTGATTTATCACTTTTTTATTATTAAAAATCAGAAAATATTCAATAAGTTATATAACATAAATATATTAACTAAAATTTTTCATAATTTTCAAAAAAAAAAACTAAAATTTTTAATATATGTGAAAATAATGTGTGTTAAGAAAAAAAAATAAAAGAAAAGAGTTATATTGAATTGATTGATTTTAATAATTTTGTATTTTTTAAGTATCTTTGCAACATTTTTTTCATTATCCTAATTATTTTTAAGTTTTTATTTTTTTAATTATTGATTATTAAGTGTAATCATACATCTAATTATAGGTGATTATAAACCAGTTAATTCATTTATTTATTAAATCTTAATTAAGCCTGTCAAACATGTCTCAAATCCAAACAATCCACCCAATCCGCCCAAAAAAAACTGACGCAAACTCAATCCAATTAGAAATACCTACTTGGACCAACCCAAAAACAACCCAACTAAATCTCAATCCGTTTGGGCATGTCTCATGTGCCCAACGGGTTGTTACTGTCTTTTTTACTCTTTTGTTGTTGTGATTTCTTTTCCTTCTTCACCTTCTTTTCCCCCCGGTAAATAGTGCACCCGGGATAGTGGAAAACTTTTATTTTAACAATAATGATTTTATATTTTAAGACTCTTTTTTTTTTGAAGAAATATTTTAAGACTCTTAATTCTTAAAAATAAAATTATTTATATCCACCAAAATTTTTTATTTTAACAACAATTATGTTATATTACAGCGGATAAATTTTAATTTTTAAGTATCTTGAATATTTTAATTTTATTTATAAATATATCTTATAATTGTAATGATTAACCGAACAAATATTGATAAATCGGTCCGTAAATTCGAAACCGATAAACTATTTGACGGATAATAACGAACTGATTAATGATTAGTATTTTTTTCAAAACCGATATTAATGCACTGTTTTTTTTTTTTTGGTTAATGGATCGGTTAACCGATCCATATGTTCACCCTACTTGTGGTATGTAAAATTTAAAAATAAAAAGAAAAACACATATTGGTACGTATTTATCAATACTCAATGAACATCTGTACCGGGTACGAGTATGCCACCCAAATAGAATTACACATACTTCCCAGCTCTATATATATATATATATATACACTTACCGCAAACTTGGAATTAAACAGATCTATCTGATCAAACTTCAGTTTTTTTCTCTTCTCCTTTCTTTTTTAGGTTTCATGGCATCAAGAAATAGCCCTTTAAGAATAATCGAGATCCATAAAATCACGCCTCCTTTAGACTTTCCCGAGTCAGGCACCGAATTAACTCTTCCACTCACTTTGTTTGACACATTGTGGTTCAAGTTTCACCCAGTTGAACGCATCTTTTTCTACCAACTCAGTACCGATTCCTCCCACTTCAATTCAGCCATTCTTCCAAAACTCAAACGATCTCTCTCTACCAGTCTCCTCTATTTTCTCCCACTTGCAGGCAACCTCATTTGGCCTTCACATTCTCCTAAACCATTCATTTTCTACACTTTAAACGATGGTGTTTCGCTCACCGTCGCAGAATCCGATAGCGACTTTGACCAGCTCTCCAGTAAAAGAACTAAAGAAGCTGATACTTCTCATCATTACATACCTGAGTTGTTTGTATCCGAGGAAAAAGCTGCTATTGTTTCCTTTCAAATAACTTTGTTTCCTAACAAAGGATTTTGCATTGGAGTTTCTTCTCACCATTCAATCTGTGATGGGAAAAGCACAATCATGTTTCTTAAAGCATGGGCTTATATATGTAAACAACTCGGAGAAGATAAGACCAACCCTGTTTTGCCACCGGAGCTGACTCCGGTTTTCGACCGGACAATCATTCAAGACCCTGAAGGATTGGAAATGATTTTCTTGAACATTTGGGCAACTATAGCTTCGAAAAGTGGTTTAAGTCCCAATCAAAGAAGCTTGAAGCTAATGGCCATGACACCACCAAACACCAAATTGGTACGAGGAACATTTGATTTGTCTGGTGAAGATATTAAAATTCTAAGACAAAAGGTACCAAATTCTCAAATTCAAGAAGGGTTATCAACTTTTGTGCTTACATATGCTTATGTAGCATACACCATAGTTAAAACCGAAGGACTAGAAAAAAATAAAAAGTTGGTTTTGGGATTTATGGCTGATTGTAGATCGCGTTTGGATCCTCCTTTACCTGGTAATTATTTTGGTAATTGTGTGTCTCCTCATAATGTAGAAACAGAAGCGGGATTTGTGATGGGAGAAAATGGATTCGTTTTTCTTGTTCAAAAGTTTAACGAGGCAATAAAAGGAATAGATAAAGGAGTTCTTAAAGGAGCAAAAGAGCACCTTAGTGATTGGTCCAACATGGAACCGGGTTCGGTAGAGTTTATTGGGGTTGCTGGGTCACAAAGGTTCGGGGTTTATGGTACTGATTTTGGGTGGGGAAGGCCCAAGATGGTTGAGGTTACTTCTATAGACAGGACCGGAGCTATTTCTATGGCAGATTCCAGTAATGGGAACGGTGGTGTTGAGGTTGGCGTAGTTTTGACAGAGCATGAAATGGAAATTTTTCATTCTCTTTTTGTTACCAGCCTTAAGGATGTGCGAGTATAGTCTCAACCTATGTCTTTTCAAATCTAAATGTTCCATTTTAGAATGGAAACTTTTTTATTCTTTGCTTATGATATATAGAGTATTTTAAAATATTTCATATGACTTGATGCATACTTAAATGAGCTGATAAGGGGTAGTCGTAGTGCACAACAAGCCCGCATCTGACGTTTAAGATGGACACATGTCAATTCGAGTGATAAATAAATTTTTTTTCATTATGTGCTTAAAAAACATAGTTGTTTACTTCTTTTTTTTTTCCCTTCATGGCTGTTAATACTAAGATTTTTTTTAATTGTGGCTAGTGAAAGTAAAATAATGTGAGGGAAGTTTTATGTATGTTATAACAAGGAAGAGTACAAATATATATTGATATCAGTCCTAAACTATTAGCTACAAAATTGGCTACAATAACGTCTAATTATTTACAAATAAGAAAAGCAATATTTGACAGATATACTTGACAGATATGATGCTATAAACTATGGCTCAATTTCTTCAACACTCCCCCTCAAGTTGGAGTGTATGTTAATGACACCCAGCTTGCTGAGTAAAATTTTGAACTGTGAACTGCTCGGTGGTTTAGTAAACAAATCTGCTGGCTGATCTGAAGTGCGAATATGAGCTATCTGAATCATTCCTTCTTGAATCTTTTTATGCACCAAATGACAATCTATTTCTATATGCTTAGTTTGCTCATGAAAAACTGGGTTTAAAGCTATGTGCATAGCCGCTTGATTGTCGCAATACAAAGTCACTGGTTGCTGGTGATTGACTCTTAAATCCTTTAAGATATTTTTCAACCATGTAATTGTTGGGAAATTTTTTGGATGAATAACATAAATTTCATTTTCCATCAAATACTAGTTACGTATGCCTATTTATAGGCTTACATTGAAACAATAAAATTAGGCCACTAACCCACTAACTCCACTAATTAATCCATAACTCCATTAATCCACTAACACCATTAACACCATTAATACCACTAGCACTACTAACACCACTAACAAAATAATAACAAACATTATAAACATGCAAAAACAAAACTCACTAACATACTATTTTGAATCAATTTCAACATGCTCTCTTAATTCAAAATCGTATACATTTAACTATTTTGTTGGACCACATCTCTCCAATGCACATTGCCTTTCAATTTATCTTTTGAAGCACTTCTCTTCAATTCTTGATGCACTTCTCATCAAACTTTAATTATTGATTCACCTTCTCATTTAAGCTTCAATTATTGATGCACCTTATCATCAATTTTCTGCCATTGAATTTTGCTGGAGCACCTCTCTCCAATTCTCAAAAATAATTCTCATGTGCCAAATTTGCTTGATCATTTGCGATCCTCCAATCTTGTTTCATATGCCCATAATTGATAATTTTTTTCATTAAACACGTGAGGCGGAATCTCACCCGTTTTTACTTTTGCAATTTTTCTCACAGACCCATGACCAATAAAAGCTCTAATACCAATGTTTGGAAATTTTTTGGATGAATAACATAAATTTCATTTTCCATCAAACACTAGTTACGTATTGATGGGTGTCGAATCCAACAAAAATAAAATTCTACTCTATAAATTTTTATAGCAAAGCATGAGTAGAGTTGTCTTCTAAGAGATTGGTCAAATTATTAAATCTGATTTTTACTTATGAAATAAGAGAAAGATGAAGGGGGTTTTTGTTTATGAAAAATAAGATTAAAACAAATAAATCATGAAGCAGAAAATTAAAAAGAGTAAATCAAATATTAAAAACTTCTAGTCAAAGGAATATCTTGGTTATGATTCATTAAAACTGATCATTGAATACAATTGGATAAATTCCTACTTCTTCAAATAAATTGGTTATGAATACTAACAAGTTCTAATATTCTGCTCTTCCTTAATATTAATTTAAAAGTGATAAGATCAGCTGATAAATCTTATTTCTCAACAACCACTAAACAAGCTCTTAGGATTTAATTAAGAAATAGCATTAAGAATTAGAAAAGCTACCAATTCCAATCAATAATACACAAGCTCGATTATTTAAATTGGACCAAATAAATTCACCCACACAAAACTCAAAGATTCAATTCAATGAGTGTACAGATTTGCCACTTCGCCAAATTAAATAAACAATTACGGATTTACCAATCTGACTAACAGTATTTATTCCTTCAAAATCAGACGTCAATAATTTTAATGGAACAAACTATCATTAAGTATAGAAAATATTCAGATATTTGAGAAGAGAAAACAATGAAAACGAATTCTCACAATTTATTCATGAATCATACCTTAATATCCTTGACTAGAAAAGAAAATTCAGCCACTCATGGCTGTAAAACAATCAACTAGAAAATAAAGGAGCAATTCAAAAGTTTATTTCAAGGTTCAAGATCTGATTTCCTTCATCTCAAGATCCTATATATAGAAAACTTAGACTAGGAAATTGATTATTTTTCTCAAGAACTTTTCAGATGTCCAATTTTGCTGCCAAAAATCGGGTAGAAGATCTGGCTAAATTGATTTCCAATAGCAGCAATTCTTGAAAAATCTGCAATGCATAATTTCTGCGCAAGGAACCGTGGGCACGCTTAAGTTTTATTTCATGTTGAAAACGTAGACCTGATTGTATTCTGCCTTTCAGCTTCAATTCTTGACTTTCAATTTTGATTTCTTTGATTCTCAGCTTCATTTCTTGACTTCCAATCAGCTCTGATTTTTGACTTTAAATTCCTACTTTTTGATTTCTTTTTCCCATTGAGCATGAATTCCTACTAAAAGATTAAATATGAATTAAATCAAATATTTATTTTATCAAATAAGCACAAAATAGGAATTTTTCATGGAAAATAAATAGGAATATTTTGCTTCATCAAATTCCCGCACACCAAACCTTTGCTTGTCCTCAAGCAAATCAATTTTCACACCCCATAACCTTGCCATATTCTCCCCTTCAAAATTTCTTTTCAAAACTCAACATGTCTCAAAGAAATAAATTCATAAAAATTTTCATCATTTCAAATGATCTTTCAATGTTATCCAAAGATGCAAGACTTAACACCCTCACAAAAGATATCACTCAAATCACTCAAGTGTTTAGGCTAATTATTTAACAATAGAGCACTCCAAGTCACAAAAATAAAAAGGAATTACCATAGGCTTGCCATTCAATCAAATCTCCACCACTAACTATTAATTCATCCAAAAATCAAAGGGTCTTCAATTGGGTTGTAATGGGGCTAAGGTCAAAGGGATGGAAAAAAGGGAAAATTTAGGCTTAAATAAGTTGAACATAATAAACAAATGCCTTTAAAGAATTTAGAAAGAATTTATGCAATGTGAGGAAGATAGAAACATAGATCTTTTTATTACAGCAGCCCAAGCTTTTTATTTTTATTTTTATTTTTTTTTTTTAAGAGAAAATTAATTCCCTTAAAACTTTTGACTTGACCTTTATTCATTTTCAAATTTAACGGCCACAAATGCTGTTATTATTTTTTTTTTCTTTTTGAATCCTCCTTATAACTATGCAGATATTCTTTAGATAATTTATCTATTAGTTCAACAAATAAGGGTTCAACATTATGGCTTCAATAAACAGGCTTAGGCTAACAATTTTAAGGATTATTTCCAAGAATATGGTTATAGGCTCAAAGTGGTTAACTAATGGATTAAAAGGTAGGCTAACAAGAAAAAGGTTTAAAACAAATGGTTATCATCCTAAATGCCCTTATCACTTTAATGAAACAAATTAGGAATGTGATCTCAAAATGAATCTCACGGCAAGTTCTAGAATTCACAATTTATATTGGACACACTCGCAAGAAAAATAAGAACACATATAATGTATGTTCATTTAGGCTCAAAAACTCACAACAAATATTAAGGGTTAAAATTGGTGCTTAAATCTTGCAACTTTATCATACAAATCAGAACACTTAAATGATGTGTCAAAACAAAACTTTAAAAACCAAAATTGGAGACATGAGAACCTGTATTTCAATTTTTCCAAGGAGAATAGACTTAGCCAAAGGACATTTTCATATTTTTCTGCTCAAAAACACTCAAAGGGGTGCAATTAAAAACATCAAAGCAAATAAAAATATCAAAATAAATAGCAGCTGAAAACAAATTATCAAAATAAATAAAAGTGCAATAATGTGTAAATGCAGTAATGCTAGATTTAATACAGACATAATATAGTATTCCCTCCCCCACACCTAAACTTTACACTGTCCCAAATGTAAAGCTAGGATCAAAATACAGCAAAAATAAAAATGAAACAAAATTGGGAGGTAAAAATACTGCCCTGAAAAGAACTAGAGAGGGGGTTTGGGTAACCCGAAATGATCAAAAAGGGTGTCCATATATTGCTCCAATCTGCCCAATTGACCTTCTAATCTGTCAAGTCTAGAGGTCAGCTCACGCCACGGTTGAGATGGGCCAGCGTCATCATCAGATTCAGTTGGGCGAGCTCGCTTGTTGCGCACAATCCGAGTATAAAAACCAGGGCCAGAAGGGGCTGCTCTGTATTGGCCATTGGGTAATTTCTCCACCTCTCCCATCCTGTGCAAATAATCAATGTCCAATGGACCAACCTCACAAGCAATATGCATATCAGTATTGTTGAGATCCAAAACTTCTAAATGCATAGCAATAAAAGTGACCAAAGAACCCAAACGAAGATGCCCTCTCTTCTTTTTAGCCATCGCTAACAATTATCTACCATAAAATGCTGCAAAATTAATTCTCATCTTTGACTCCAAACAAAACAAGAAAAATAATTCTGTCTTACTCAGTTTGCTTGAGTCTTCATTAGTTCCAGAATAATTGTAGGCAATTAATTTATGAACATACCGAAACTCCCTTTTCCTAAGATAAGTAGCCCGAGATAGGCTGGAATTGTAAGGGGCTGGGTCCGTGGAAACCTCACTCCAATAGGTGGCCGGGTCCCACTCAACTGGTACATCACAAGGGCAGTCTGCATACTGTGGGCTAGCAACAAAAGCTTCATCCATAAAGCCACAACGAATGTTAAACTTAGTCAAGGATAAAGAGTAAGTAGTACCCAATAACCGAAATTTAATAACCCCTGGAGTGTCTGTGGTCAAAGTGGCATCATTATGAAACTCAAAGGTAGCTAAGAACTCTCTGGTCAGCTCATAAAAAATGGGGTAGTCATTAGAGAGAATAGGCTCCCAACCAGAATCCTCAACTAAAGCAGGATAAAAAAGCATGGGCAAGCTATCAATAACTTTATTATCCTGACATTTGCTAGGCACAATTTTTCTATTCATCAACACAGCATACCTACTCTTATGTGCCTTCCTAGTAAATTTGACATTCCCGACCATTTGTTGGTCAGATGGAGGAAGAAAAGATTTCCCTTTCCCAAGCCTAGTTCGAGGGATAGGTGGTTCTTCCCTTTTTTTCAGCTTTCTCTTGGTTCTAGCAACAGACTTGTTCACTATTTTTAAATTCTACCAACAAATATTTGCAAAAACTGGACCCAGAGAATATAATGCAAAACAGGGTAATCGTGTGGCCTGGGCACCTAGCACTTCACAATATAAAATTCCACCGATCAATTGCAACCCAGCATTTTCAATTGAATTTTGCCCAAATTCCTAAATTACCCAACAATCGCAACAAATCTCATCAGCTCAAAGTTGCCAAATAACCCAAAACAGCCAACATTTCCAACAAACCCGAATAGATCCACAGTTAAAAACAAAGAAAATAAGTCAATTGAAGAGTCAATCTAAATTCAATCCAAAATCAATCACAATTAATCTCAAATTTCGAATCTTATGCAACCATAGATTAACTGTTAACTACCTCAAATCCACCAAATTAAAAAGGAAAACTAACCAAACCCATGTGCAAACTCCGGTGGAGATGGTGATCGGTGAAGTGAACGGCGGAGAAGGGGCTGCTGATTTCCGTTTCTTGTCTGGCGGAGCAAAGGGGAGATCGCTGTTGTGATTTTCGTTGATGATCGGTGAAGTGCTGGTGGAGGAGAGATGGCGAAGAGGTGGCTGCTGATCGGCGCTCGGTGGACAGCGGCTGTGCGACGGCGCTCGTTGGATAGCTGATCGTACTCCGGTGGGTCGCTGGTTGGTGCTCGGTGGCGGCAAGAAGAAAGAAAAGGAGAATGGTGAGAACAGGGGCTGTTGGTTTCGGTGATGAGAAGAAAAGAAGTAACTGAAGTAAAGAGTAAAACAAATAAGTAAAAATGTAATTGTTTAAAAGAAACCAAAGATTAAAATAGAAGAGTAAATGTAAAAGTTAAGGACAGAGGAAAGTATCATAACAAAATAAAAGAGAATAAAACAAAATAAAACTCAACTCAAAGAATTACTTTATTTTAAATCACATTAACCATTAGAACTCAACCTGTTACCCAGAATTGAAAAACACACCAGCTTTTCTCTTTTTTTTTTTTTTTTTTTTTCGGAAGGTGAAAATAAAATTAAAAAAATGGAAAAATTAAAAATAAAGATGTTTGAAAAGAAGAAATTGTGAGGAAAGATAAAGAATAAAATGAACAAGTAAAAATAATCATTAAAAGAAAAAGTAAGTAGGAACGATGAAGAGTGAAAGAAAGAAAAAAATCGTGAACAAATAGAAGTAAAAAGAAACAACAAAAAGACAAAGTAGAAATATAATTATTAAAAAGTAACAAAGAAAGTTGAAGAGAGGAGAATGAAAAATCGTGAACCAAAGGAACAAACAATAAAAAGACAAAGTACAATTGTTAAAAAGCAACAAGGAAAGAGAAATGAAAAAGCAAAAAATTTAACATAACAATGAGAATAAAAATAAAAGAAAACGTAAAGATTTAGCACATTAACCATTAAAACCAAGCTTCTACCCAGAATTCAAAAAAAACACACCAGCTTCTCTCTCTTTTTTTTAAAAAAAAAAAAACGAAAATAAAATAAAAAAAATTTAAAAATTAAAATTAAAGATAAAGATGTTGGGTTGCCTCCCAACCAGCGCCCTTATTTTCTGTCTGAAGGCCAGACATAATGTAGCATCACTCTTCATAGTTTGGAACTTCCAATTGAATTGTTTCAATATTTGTCACTTGAAATCTCTCATAAAAAGTTTTTAAACGATGCCCATTGACCTTAAACGTTTTGGCAGTGCTGGGGCTTTGAATTTCTACTGCACCATGAGAAAATATATTAGTAACAATAAAAGGTCCAGTCCAACGTGACCTTAATTTTCCTGGAAAAAGCTTAAGTCTAGAATGAAACAAGAGAACTTTCTAACCAATTTGAAAATTTTTTCTAGAAATATTTTTATCATGAAAAAGTTTAATTTTCTCTTTGTAAATTCTAGAATTCTCATAAGCATCAAGTCTGAGTTCCTCAAGTTCTTGGAGTTGTAACTTTCTCTGTTCACCTGCTTCTTCCATGTTCATGTTACATTATTTTATTGCCCAGTACGCTTTATGTTCTAGTTCAACAGGAAGGTGGCAAGACTTACCAAACAAGAAGCGATATGGAGACATACCAATTGGATTTTTATATGCAGTTCTGTATGCTCATAAAGCATCTTCTAGACGTATGCTTCAATCTTTGCGAGTGGGATTGACAGTCTTTTCCAGAATAGACTTGATTTCTCTATTGGATACCTCTGCTTGACCACTTGTCTGTGGATGGTAGGCTGTCGAAATTCTGTGAGTCACACCATATTTTCTTAACAGACTTTCAAACGTACGATTGCAAAAATCAGTGCCTCTGTCACTGATGATTGCCCTTGGTACTCCATATCTGCTGAAAATATGACTCTTTACAAAACCTACGACAATCTTAGAATCATTAGTCCTGGTGGCTTTTGCTTCCACCCATTTAGAAATGTAGTCCACAGCTAAAAGAATGTAACAATTACCAAAAGAAGATGGGAATGGACCCATGAAGTCAATTCCCCATATATCAAAAATTTCACAAGCTAAAATAGGAGTAGAGGCATCTGATCTCTATGTTCTAAATTACCAGTCCGTTGGCAATTGCTACAGGATTTACAAAATAAATAGGTATCACGGAATAAAGTAGGCCAGAACAGCCCACATTCCAGCACCTTACGTGCTGTCCTTTTTGGACCAAAATGTCCACCACAGGCATAAGAATGGCAAAACGTTAGAATGGATGGAATTTCACATTCGGAAACACACCTGCGAATTAATTGATCAGAACATTGTTTCCACAAATAAGGATCATCCCATATATAATATTTAGACTCACTCTTAATTTTATCTTTTTGTGCTCTAGTCAACTCACTGGGCAATGTCCTAGCTACCAAATAATTTACTATATCAGCAGACCATGGTATTGAAGATTTAATCTCAAAGAGATGTTCATCTGGAAATGTATCTTGAAGTGGTTGAGGTTCCTCATTCATGATCAATCTGCTCAAGTTATCTGCCACTGAATTTTCTGTTCCTTTCTTATCACGAATCTCCAAATCAAATTCTTGTAAGAGCAGTATCCATCTTATTAATCTTGGCTTGGACTCTTTTTTGGCAAGCAGGTATTTCAAAGCTGCATGATCAGAATAAATTATAACTTTAGTACCCAATAAATATGATCTAAATTTTTCTAAAGCAAAAACTACTGCAAGCAACTCCTTTTCTGTAGTAGAGTAGTTTCTCTGAGCATTATCAAGAGTTCTTGAAGCGTAGTAAATAGCGTGTGCACTCTTGCCAATTCTTTGACCAAGTACAGCTCCAACGGCATAGTTGCTGGCATCACACATAATTTCAAAGGGTAATTCCCAATTTGGGGGCTGGATAATTGGTGCAGATGTCAGCTTGTCTGTAGACACCGGGTCCCGAACCCCGGCATAAAATGAAAATGGTGATTTTTGATCTTTGATTATTCCCTCCGAAAAAATAAAAAAAATATATAAATAAAAAATAAAAAATAAAAAAATAAAAAAATAAATATGTGTGTGTGAAATTAGGTAATTAATTAGTTGATGTTGTCAGTTAATTAATTGGTTAATATTATTGTGTTAATTAAAATGCATGTAAAATTAAAGTGTAATGTTTAGTTAATTAATGAATTAATGCGTTAATATGTAATGTTTAATTATATTATGTAATTATTTAATTAACATGTATGTAGGTGTGTTAATTTAATTAAATTGTGTGTGTATGTATTAATTAAAGGAAAATGAGGGAAATAATTGAGTAGAGGAAATGACCATTATAACCCTTAACCCTAATTTGAGGGTATAAAAAGAACAAGATGAGCAAAAATAGGGAGCTCTCTCATTCGGCTGGAACGAAAAAAAGAAAAAAGAAAATAGAAAGAGACGGAGAGCAAGAGGAGTCGGCAGATCAAGAAAAGAAAAAGAACGAAACAAAAAAAAAAAGGAAATAGCAAGCAAAAGAGAGAGCAAGCAAAAGAAAATAGAAAGAAAAGAGAGAGAGCCAAAGAGAGAGGGCAACAAGGAAAGAGCAAAAGAGCAGCAGACCCAGGCCAAACCAAACGCAGGAAACGACGCCGGAGAGAGAAAAGGAAAAGAAGAAAAGGGGAGGAGGAGGCGTTGTCTCCGCCGGCCAGGCGCGGCCGCCTCTCGCCGCACGCGCCACACCGGCAGATTCCCCACGTCCAGACGCTTCAGACGACGGCAGCCGTTCCTCCATCGGACTCCGGCAGACGGCGCGTGGAGAGATCGGCGAGGAGAAATCCGTGACGCTCCGTGGCGTTTTCCGGCGACGGCAGACCTCCGATCGGCGCGTGACAGGCTCCGGCGAGATCCTCGGGCGCCGATCTATCTTCCGGCATATGTGGTGTCGACTACCTCCCCTTCGGCGAGCTTCCGGCGAGGTAAACCCCTATTTCCTTTATATCTCATATTATTATTATATATATTTATTTAATTTCTGTATTATTATTATTATTATTATTATTATTATATATTTATTTAATTTCTGTTTTATTATTATTATTATTATTATTATTATTTATTTAATTTCTGTATTATTATTATTATTATTATTATTATTATTATTATTATATATATTTATTTCCTGTTTTTATATTTATTATTATTATTATTGTTATTATTATTATTATTATATGTATATTTATTTAATTTCTGAATTTTTATTATTAATATATTTATTTATATTTATTTATTATTCTGTTTTAATATTATTTTTATTATTTATTATTGTCATTTTCATATTTATTTTTATTATTATTACTATTATCATTATTATTATATATTTATTTATTTGATTTCTGTTTATTAATATTATTATAGTTATTATTATTATTTAATATTATTACTACTATTATTATTGAGTTCTATGGTTATTTAATTTTATCGATTACTAACATTAAGTTTATTTGCGTTTATTGTCGGTGTCAAATACTTGTGTTCCCCTGTTTGAGCGCCCGTGCGAATGAAGGAGGAGATCCAAGGGGTTGTTATTTTTTTTATTGTACTTGTTATTTTTCCTTTGTCTGTTTTATTGAGTTATTTGGCATGTAATAATTAATCAAACCATTTATTTTTTGCACGCTTAATCAAAAATCACACAAAAATATTTCTACAAATAAAATTGGGTTTTCTAATAAAATGGGACCAATGTCCTAGTTTTTCATCCAAAATAAATTGTCACTTTAAAATGATTTTCTTTAATTGTGCATGAGAGGACCAACGTCCTCAACATTAATAAATACCCCGTTTTATGTATGATTTATATTTTATTTACGATGGGGTTGTATTCCGCCTCTAGTTTTGTTGTAATTTAATTTTGTCTTTATTTTAAATTTTATTTACCGCTTTACATATGTGAATGATGTGTGCTTTAAATTCAATGCATTAATCGCGTGAGATGAAAAATGAAATTTTGTAATTCAAAAACCCATTTATAATTAACCAAGGCACCAATAAGTGTGAAGTTCCGGACACCATCTCTGGTTTAGACCGATAAGAGGTTAAACTTTCCCAATTTCTTGTAAATTGGGTGGCGACTCCAAAATACCTCAAAAGTGCCTAAGGGTGTTATGGCGATGGATGGTCCTTTTCAATGTTCTATTGTGAAAGGAGGTGCCGAAAATATCTCATAACACCTAAGATCGGAAAAGACGCGAACCCATCCCTCGAATCCTAAAAGCGGATTCCCGAAAGAGAGGGCCTTGCTGGTTCAGGCGCGCGTCACAGTGGCGACTCCGCTGGGGACTGTTTGTGACTTTGCTCTGAAAATGTCTTGGTTAAAATGTATAATTGGGTTTTTTAAACTAAAATTTCATCTCTCATCTAAATTGCATTGCATCCATGCTAGAGCCTTAGAATTATGCTAGTTTGGTCCCTCTATTAGCCCCGGTGCGTTCCTGAAGCACGATCTCATTTTCACTCAATTTGGGGAAGTGTTAAGGATAATCACCAGCCCAAGCCTCGTGCCATCAAATGGTATATCAAATGGTGACCCGATCGGTCGTTATGCTCGTGATGAGATAGACCCGTCGTGCAGGGATCATGCTTGGGTAGCCTTAAAGTATCATCACCCTTGACCAAAGCTCATGTAATGGCAGTAGATACTTCCCATAGGTTACATGTACCTTAATACAATGCTTGTTATATGGGCCCTTATATATCAAACCAATTCAAACATATTAATCGGCCACTCATCAAAGGCTTTCATGCCCCGGAGGGCTCATTTTAGTCTGTTTGAAAGGTCCAAGTATATAATGGCCAAAATCCATGCGCATGTGCTTTAAATTAAGAGTGTTATGCTGCCGGTTTTCCACCGCGCACCGTACGCACCCATTGGGTTCCCCGTTGACCCATGGGCCAAGCCCACCTAGGAAGAGAGTATTTGACCTCGTGTGCGGGAGTAATAAGGTTGGAAGGATCTACTTGCTTGCATGTATTTGTCTATGTTGCATAACACATGACCATTCACTGTATACATCATTCATGCATGTTTTTATGATAAAATTAAAAATGAAAAAAAATTATTAAAAAAAAATAAAAATAAAAAAAAATGCATTTTATTTTGTGTGTGTATATCTTTTTGTCTGCATATCATTTTACATATATTCTTTTCATGCATCGCATTATATCACTGTAATTTTTTTTGATCTTTCACTCATCCAGGACCACTTATATAATTCACAATCATGCATTGTATATATATCATTCATGCATCATTTTAACAATTTAAATTTTTCAGCCATCATAGATTCATCTAAGTGGATTAGAGGTCTTGACGGTCGGCTAGTGAGTACGGACTCACCCTTTGGATCGCTAGAATTAGTGCTTAATTGGGATTCTGAGTCACTCTCAACAACAAGTGAATCATCCTCCATGGCAGATGAGACTGGAACTTTGACCACTCAAGACCTTGCTAAGAGGTTAGAAGACTTTGAGCGAAGAATGTTAGAAATGATGGGAGCTATGGCCGAAAGAATTGCTCACCCTCCTGTTCCACAAGCACCTATTGCTCCACAGCCGCTTGTTGCTCCACAAGCGCCGGTGGTCCCTCCTAGGGAGCAAGCCGAACCACCTGCTGGTGGAGAGGCTCCTCTCGTTGGAGCTGCTGCCCATCAACCTGTCAATGAGCACAGAGCTGCTGCACCCATCGAGCCAAGAGGGGAAAGGATCCCCAATCCTAATGAGGATTTTGTGGTGAAGGAGGAAGATGAAGAGCCAATGGTCCAACAAGCTATGAGGGGGAGAGCACCCAGGTTAGAGGATGAGACTCTGAGGGGGATGAGACAGCAGATTGAAGCTATCACCCGCATGTTATCAGCTGGAAAAGGGATCAGCCCTGAGGACAGAGATCTAGGGGATGAAGAGCTGCTGCCCCAAAGGTTTAGGATGCCTGAGCTACCCAAGTTTGATGGAACGTCGGACCCGTCTGCACACATAAAGCAGTATACCCTGGTGATGAAAGGCACAGGGCTGACTAAGAGCCAAAAGATGGATTATTTCTGCTTGAGTCTAGCAGGTCCGGCAGTCGACTGTATCATGGCCTTGATAGGAGATCGAAAGAGGACTGGGACCTCCTGACTGATGAATTCATGAAACAGTATGATTGCAGCACTAGAATGGAGGTCACCCTGAAGGACCTTGAGCTTCTACAGCAAAAGAATGACGAGTCATTCCATGAATACCTCACTAGGTGGAGGAACCGGGTCATGGAAATGAAGAGAAAACCCGACACTGCCGATCAAATTAGACTGTTCATCAGGAACTCCTGTCCCTACTTGAGAGACTTGCTCAGCTTCAAAGGCCTTAGGGATTGGGAGTCACTTAAGGACATTGCTGTAGAAGCCGAGGCAGCCTACCTGGCAAAGAAGGCAAGCCAAAATAACTTTGTTGGGAGGAACTTTGGGAACCAGTCAGGCTACAAGTCAGGAGGGGCTGGAAGTAGTAATGGCAAAAATGCTAAGACAGCCGAGGTCTCAGCCACCGGAGTGGGGCAAGGTCAGAGGCACTACTCCGATTTAGGCCGCTCTTTGTCATGGGTATTGGAGAGATTGATGAAGTTGGACAAGCTACAACCACTAGCACCCAGACCAGCCATGAATCAAGGACAGCCAGGGCATAGAGATGATCAGTACTGCGCCTACCATCAACACACTGGGCACTCGACTGATTACTGCCGAACTTTGAGGAATAAGATCCAAGATCTTATTGACACTAAACAAATCTCGGACCCTGAGAAGAGCGAGAAGAAGAACAAGCCAGCCTACAATGCAGTCCCTCCACCAAATATGTGATCGGATCCGGTCCACTAGAATGTCATATTTTGCGGGAGCTACATGGATATGAATAAGTTGCTGACACTCGTCGGGAGAGTGGGAAAAAAAGATCATGTTTTTTTTAGATGCCTTAATTCTCTTCTTTTCAAGAACTACTTATGTCAGTTTGGTTATTTTCAATAAATTGCACAATTTCTGCTTATTTGTATGATATTTCTATGATTTCATTCCTTATGATCACGATGCATCCATTCATTTTGACATTAACCCAATTAATACGACTCCATCTAGTCTCGGAACTTTGGGGAATCCAAACAAAATCTTGATAGCATCTGATATAACTCTTGAGGAGAGGGTAATTTTTGAGAGAGATAAAAAAAAAATTTGAAAGAGCCTTTGCTTGGACATGCAATGACGTGCTGATAATTGACAAGGACATTATTGGATCAACGCTGCTTCAATATATCGATGTGATGACAAGAGAAGTTTCAAAGGCCATTCCTTTTCCCCCTCAACATTCAAGGTGCATATAGTGCAGCAGAGCAAATCAAGCTCCAAGTGCTACATCGGGAACTAGACGAATGAAACCCTGAACCTTTCACAAGAAATATAACCAAGCCTTAAAATCCCTTTCACCCCAACCATTTGAGATGCAAAACCGATCAAGACCAACCTCTAATCATATGAGACCAAAAACACCCATGTAACCGAACTCAGGAGGACAGTTCATTACCTCTCAAAAAAAAAAATAAAAAAAAATAAAAAAGAAAAAAAAAAGCAAAGAACAAAACAAAAAAAAAAAAGAGGAGGGGAAAGAACTATAGTCCTGTCCTAAACCATAGTTTTATCCTAAGTCGCCAACGGTTACCTCAGGAATTAAACCACCCAAAACCAACAAATGGAAGATGCAGATTGAAGCAAAGAAACTCAATATCTCAGCCGGTTTGCGCAAGGGCCAAGAACGAAACTTTGATGCTAAAAGAACCATCGCCAGAAGGAGCAGCCTCTCCGGCTAACGAAGATGAAAGCAAATTCAATCTACACCGACGAACTGAATGAGGGTCCATGGCAAAGGCTAAATAAAGAATAAAAAAAAAGAGAGAAAATATTCAATCAAGAAAACCCGCGAGGGCTGATTGATAACAGGAGTTCGATGCTTTCAAGATCTATCCCGAGATTAGATAGTGTCTCATATTTTTTCGAGTTAATGCCAAATGGTGATCATGTGTTATGAAATCAGATTGAAATATATGCATTTATGCAAAGATGTATTGGCATAACCAGGGCAGTTCATCTTGCACACTCAAAGTTGTCTGAGTCCGATATAAAACCAGCACATTATTACTATCTACCCTCTGCCACTCTCGCCACTCAAACACTTCAGACAACTCATCTTGCTACCCACTGTGAAGCCAATCCTACAGCACCTTCTCGATAAAGAACCAAGCTCATACAACCAATATTTGAGACATAAGCACATGCCAATCATATCCGAAAGACCTTTCGCAACGACTCCAACTTCTCTCGCAAAAAAAAAAAAAAAATAAAAAAAAATAAAAAAAAAATAAAAGAGGCCGTTAGAGATGAAAACCGTGACTGGCGCTCTAAGCAAAAGTTAGGCCAAAGGGCAGGGTGAAAACCTGGCAACAGGCAGTCTGCCCTACAAAAAATAAAATAAATAAAAGCCGCTGGATTGGGTTGGGTCCATTCCAGGCAAAAAATAAGGCACAGGGTTATGTGAAAATTCGACAAGGACGCATCTCCCGCTTAGAAAAGCTAGTGTGAAAATCCACGAGGGACGCACTATCTTCAAAGAGGGCTACAGGTATCAGAAGAGAACCTCATAATCCCCAAAAGCATGAAATTCAAAAGCAATTCCAGAGGGCGTCGATCCTACCGAAGACTACGGCCAAACCGGCCGTCATCTCCAAATCCACATAGATGAATTCTCATCCCGCATTCTTGCATACATATGCATCTCACGTGCATGCTCACCACTTTTTCTTGCATATTTTGCTTTCTAAGTCTTGCAGAAAGAAAGAATCAAATGTCAACACCAGCGAAGGGGCAAGTGACAACATCAGCACAAATATCAATCCAAACAAACCACCAAAACAGCATCAATCCAGACATCAGTTCAATAATCAATCCAAGCATTAATCAAAGCCCTCTCAAGAGGCAAATCTCTAAATCCTCGCAAGAGGCAATTCTCAAATTAAACCAAAGACCTCTCAGGGGGCAACCAACCAAAGACTTCTCAGGGAGCAGCAGCCAAAGGCCTCTCAGGGGGCAATCAACCAAAGACTTCTCAGGGAGCAGTCAGCCAAAGACCTCTCAGGGGGCAACCAACCAAAGACTTCTCAGGGAGCAGCAGCCAAAGGCCTCTCAGGGGGCAATCAACCAAAGACTTCTCAGGGAGCAGTCAGCCAAAGACCTCTCAGGGGGCAATCAACCAAAGACTTCTCAGGGAGTATTAACCAAAGACTTCTCAGGGAGCATCAGCCAAAGACCTCTCAGGGGGCAATCAACCAAAGACTTCTCAGGGAGCAGCAGCCAAAGACCTCTCAGGGGGCAATAAACCAAAGATTTCTCAGTGAGCATTAACCAAAGACTTCTCAGGGAGCATCAACCAAAGACCTCTCAGGGGGCAATCAGCCAAAGACCTCTCAGGGGGAAATCAACCAAAGACTTCTCAGGAAGCATAAACCAAAGATTTCTCAGTGAGCATTAACCAAAGACTTCTCAGGGAGCATCAACCAAAGACCTCTCAGGGGGCAATTAACCCAAGACCTCTCAGGGGGCAATTAGATCTCCAAACGAATACAAGGCTAGACACCACACAGGTTAGATGCCGACACGGCTGGAGCTAGACACCGCACAGGTTAGATGCTTCAACGAATACAAGGCTAGACACCGCACAGGTTAGATGCCGACACGGCTGGAGCTAGACACCGCACAGGTTAGATGCTTCAACGAATACAAGGCTAGACACCGCACAGGTTAGATGCCGACACGGCTGGAGCTAGACACCACACAGGTTAGATGCTTCAACGAATACAAGGCTAGACACCGCACAGGTTAGATGCCGACACGGCTGGAGCTAGACACCGCACAGGTTAGATGCTTCAACGAATACCAAGGCTAGACACCGCACAGGTTAGATGCCGATACAACCAAGGCTAGACACCGCACAAGTTAAATGCCTTCAGAACGTCGCCTCCTCAGTCTTGCAGAAAGAAAGAATCAAGTGCCAATGCCGACAAAAGGCAAATGACAACATCAATCCAAACAAGCAATCAAAACACCGATCAAGACATCAGTTCAATCATCAAATCCGAGCATCAATCAAAGCCCTCTCAAGAGGCAAATCTCAAAGCCCTCTCAAGAGGCAAAATCTAAAAGTCCTCTGAGGAGGCAAAATCTGAAAGTCCTCTGAGGAGGCAAAATCTCAAAGTCCTCTGAGGAGGCAAAATCTGAAAGTCCTCTGAGGAGGCAAAATCTCAAGTCCTCTGAGGAAGCATCTCTTTATCAAAACACCGAAGGGTTTGCACGCTGCCGGTACTACCATTCTACGGAAGGTTTGCACGACAACGGTACTACCACTCCAAAAACAGTTTGCACGAGGACGGTACTACTACTCCAAGGAGGGTTTGCACGATCTCGGTACTACTGCTTCAAAGGGTTTGCACGCTGCCGGTACTACCATTCTACGGAAGGTTTGCACGACAACGGTACTACCACTCCAAAAACAGTTTGCACGAGGACGGTACTACTACTCCAAGGAGGGTTTGTACGATCTCGGTACTACTGCTTCAAAGGGTTTGCACGCTGCCGGTACTACCATTCTACGGAAGGTTTGCACGACAACGGTACTACCACTCCAAAAACAGTTTGCACGAGGACGGTACTACTGCTCCACGGAGGGTTTGCACGATCTCGGTACTACTGCTTCAAAAGGTTTGCACGCTGCCGGTACTACCATTCTACGGAAGGTTAGCACGACCTCGGCACTACCACTTCAAATCAGCAGAAGGGTTAGCATGACATCGGCACACGGCTCGGCACTACCACTTCATCATCTCAGAAGGGTTAGCACGACGTCGGCACACGACCTCGGCACTACCACTTCAAAACATCAAAGCCCTCTGAGGAGGCAAAATATCAAAGTCAAAAAACAGAAGGGTTAGCACGACCTCGGCACCACCACTTCAAAATCTCAAGCCCTCTGAGGAGGCAAATCCCAAAGCCCTCTGAGGAGGCAAAATATCAAAGTCAAAAAACAGAAGGGTTAGCACGACGTCGGCACACGACCTCGGCACTACCACTTCAAATCAACAGAAGAGTTAGCACGACGTCGGCACACGACCTCGGCACCACCACTTCAAAATCTCAAGCCCTCTGAGGAGGCAAATTCCAAAGCCCTCTGAGGAGGCATCTCTTTATCCGACTCCCGATAAGAAGGCAAGGTCTCCGCCACAGGTATGTAATCCCCTCTCTCTTTCTCTTTGAATTTTGGCTCACCTAGGTGTCTATGCACTAGCTTCTCCAAAATTGGGGGCAACTGTAGACACCGGGTCCCGAACCCCGGCATAAAATGAAAATGGTGATTTTTGATCTTTGATTATTCCCTCCGAAAAAATAAAAAAAATATATAAATAAAAAATAAAAAATAAAAAAATAAAAAAATAAATATGTGTGTGAAATTAGGTAATTAATTAGTTGATGTTGTCAGTTAATTAATTGGTTAATATTATTGTGTTAATTAAAATGCATGTAAAATTAAAGTGTAATGTTTAGTTAATTAATGAATTAATGCGTTAATATGTAATGTTTAATTATATTATGTAATTATTTAATTAACATGTATGTAGGTGTGTTAATTTAATTAAATTGTGTGTGTATGTATTAATTAAAGGAAAATGAGGGAAATAATTGAGTAGAGGAAATGACCATTATAACCCTTAACCCTAATTTGAGGGTATAAAAAGAACAAGATGAGCAAAAATAGGGAGCTCTCTCATTCGGCTGGAACGAAAAAAAGAAAAAAGAAAATAGAAAGAGACGGAGAGCAAGAGGAGTCGGCAGATCAAGAAAAGAAAAAGAACGAAACAAAAAAAAAAAGGAAATAGCAAGCAAAAGAGAGAGCAAGCAAAAGAAAATAGAAAGAAAAGAGAGAGAGCCAAAGAGAGAGGGCAACAAGGAAAGAGCAAAAGAGCAGCAGACCCAGGCCAAACCAAACGCAGGAAACGACGCCGGAGAGAGAAAAGGAAAAGAAGAAAAGGGGAGGAGGAGGCGTTGTCTCCGCCGGCCAGGCGCGGCCGCCTCTCGCCGCACGCGCCACACCGGCAGATTCCCCACGTCCAGACGCTTCAGACGACGGCAGCCGTTCCTCCATCGGACTCCGGCAGACGGCGCGTGGAGGAGATCGGCGAGGAGAAATCCGTGACGCTCCGTGGCGTTTTCCGGCGACGGCAGACCTCCGATCGGCGCGTGACAGGCTCCGGCGAGATCCTCGGGCGCCGATCTATCTTCCGGCATATGTGGTGTCGACTACCTCCCCTTCGGCGAGCTTCCGGCGAGGTAAACCCCTATTTCCTTTATATCTCATATTATTATTATATATATTTATTTAATTTCTGTATTATTATTATTATTATTATTATTATTATATATTTATTTAATTTCTGTTTTATTATTATTATTATTATTATTATTATTTATTTAATTTCTGTATTATTATTATTATTATTATTATTATTATTATTATTATTATTATTATTATTATTTATTTCCTGTTTTTATATTTATTATTATTATTATTGTTATTATTATTATTATTATATGTATATTTATTTAATTTCTGAATTTTTATTATTAATATATTTATTTATATTTATTTATTATTCTGTTTTAATATTATTTTTATTATTTATTATTGTCATTTTCATATTTATTTTTATTATTATTACTATTATCATTATTATTATATATTTATTTATTTGATTTCTGTTTATTAATATTATTATAGTTATTATTATTATTTAATATTATTACTACTATTATTATTGAGTTCTATGGTTATTTAATTTTATCGATTACTAACATTAAGTTTATTTGCGTTTATTGTCGGTGTCAAATACTTGTGTTCCCCTGTTTGAGCGCCCGTGCGAATGAAGGAGGAGATCCAAGGGGTTGTTATTTTTTTTATTGTACTTGTTATTTTTCCTTTGTCTGTTTTATTGAGTTATTTGGCATGTAATAATTAATCAAACCATTTATTTTTTGCACGCTTAATCAAAAATCACACAAAAATATTTCTACAAATAAAATTGGGTTTTCTAATAAAATGGGACCAATGTCCTAGTTTTTCATCCAAAATAAATTGTCACTTTAAAATGATTTTCTTTAATTGTGCATGAGAGGACCAACGTCCTCAACATTAATAAATACCCCGTTTTATGTATGATTTATATTTTATTTACGATGGGGTTGTATTCCGCCTCTAGTTTTGTTGTAATTTAATTTTGTCTTTATTTTAAATTTTATTTACCGCTTTACATATGTGAATGATGTGTGCTTTAAATTCAATGCATTAATCGCGTGAGATGAAAAATGAAATTTTGTAATTCAAAAACCCATTTATAATTAACCAAGGCACCAATAAGTGTGAAGTTCCGGACACCATCTCTGGTTTAGACCGATAAGAGGTTAAACTTTCCCAATTTCTTGTAAATTGGGTGGCGACTCCAAAATACCTCAAAAGTGCCTAAGGGTGTTATGGCGATGGATGGTCCTTTTCAATGTTCTATTGTGAAAGGAGGTGCCGAAAATATCTCATAACACCTAAGATCGGAAAAGACGCGAACCCATCCCTCGAATCCTAAAAGCGGATTCCCGAAAGAGAGGGCCTTGCTGGTTCAGGCGCGCGTCACAGTCTTTTAACTGATCAAATCTATCCTTGCATTCAGTGCTAAAGTCAAATGGAGTGTCTTTTTGTAACAACTTGCAAAGAGGCTGGGTAATCTTCGAAAAATCTTTAATAAACCTTCGGTAAAATCCTGCATGACCAAGAAAAGAGCGTACTTCCCTCACCGAAGTGGGGTAAGGCAAGCATTTAATCAGATCAACCTTAGATTTATCAACTTCTATTCCTCGGGAAGATACTATATGTCCTAATATCAAACCTTGATTGACCATGAAATGACATTTTTCATAATTGAGCACAAGATTAGTTTCAATGCAACGGTTAAGCACTTTAGTCAGATTTTCCAAACAGTCATCAAATGAATCACCGTGTACAGTAAGATCGTCCATAAACACTTCAATAATATTTTCCACATAATCTGAGAAAATACTGACCATACATCGTTGAAACGTTGTTGGGGCATTGCATAAACCAAATGGCATGCGTCGGTAAGCGAATGTTCCAAAGGGACATGTGAAGGTAGTTTTTTCCTGATCTTCTGGTGCTACAGGGATCTGATTAAAACCTAAAAATCCATCAAGACAACAATAGTGAGAATGTCCAGCCAGCCTTTCAAGCATTTGATCAATAAAAGGTAATGGAAAATGGTCTTTTCTGGTGGAGGAGTTTAATTTTCTATAATCTATGCAAACTCGCCAGCCATTTTGCATTCGAATTGGAACTAACTCACCATTATCATTTTTTGTAACTGTAAAACCAGTCTTTTTAGGTACTACCTGAACTGGACTTACCCATTTGCTGTCAGAAATTGGAAAGATCATACCTGCATCAAGTAATTTAAGGATGTCCTTCTTGACTACTTCCATCATGGGGGGATTAAGTCTGCATTGAGCCTCTCTAAATGGTTTATAGTCTTCTTCCAATAGTATGCAATGCATACAAGTGGAGGGGCTGATTCCTCTTATGTCTGCGATAGTCCATCCTATGGCCTCTTTGTAATCTTTGAGAATGCGAATTAACTTCTCTTCTTCAAGGGGAGTTAATTTGTTGGAAATTATTACTGGTAAAGTCTGATTTTCTCCTAGATAAATATACTTCAAATGACTTGGTAAAATCTTTAATTCCAATGTAGGGGCCTGCAAAATAGATGGAAGAAGTTTGTTGTGAGATATTGGTAAATCAATGTAGGAAGAATTATACCTGATTGGTCGTAATGATTCCAGCTCAAAGATGGAGTCTTTCAACTCTTCTTGTATAACGAATTTTTCCTCCAAATTGTCTAATTCCTTAGGATCAAAACTCTTAGTTATTGCTAACTCCAACTCATCCTCTCCAGTTAAATCAAAAACCTGTTGTGTCAATGAATCAATTGTATCAATTTCATAAACACAATCAACATCAGAAGGATACCTCATGGCAGCATAAATATCAAATTTTATTTTCTCTCCATCAAACTCCATGGATAACGTTCCTTCTGCAACATCTATCTTCGTTCTAGCTGTTTTCAAAAAAGGTCTTCCTAACAAAATAGGAACTGATTTTGAGGAACGTTCTTCCTCCATATCTAACACATAAAAATCAGCCGGAAATACTAGCTTATCAACCTGCACTAAAATATCTTCCAAAATTCCTTCCAGATAAACAATGGACCTGTCTGCTAATTGAATAATAACATTAGTTCCTTTAAGTGGTCCCATATTTAAAGAATGATAAATAGAACTAGGCATGACATTTATAGATGCTCCTAAGTCAATCAATGATTTTTCAAATTTTGAGTTACCTATTGTACAAGGAATGGTGAACATACCTGGGTCTTTGCACTTAGGAGGTAGTTTCTTTTGAAAGACAGCAGACACATTTTCTCCCATATGAATTTTTTCATCCCCTTTCAGCCTTCTTTTGTTGGTGCATAATTCTTTAAGGAACTTTGCATACCTTGGCACTTGTTTAATGGCATCAAGAAGAGGAATGTTGATCTCTATTTTTCGAAACATATCAAAAATTTCTTTTTCTTGTTGTTCCTTCTTGGATTTGGCCAGTCTACTCGGGAAGGGAGGTGGTATGATCAAAGGTGATTTAATTTGAGATGTTTCTGAGGTATTTGGTGGAGGCAGCTCTATCTCTTTCTCTATGTCATCTTCACCTACGAATTTTGTGGCCCTTTTTGCTGGTTCTCTTAGTTCTTTTCCACTTCTTAACGTCATGGCACTCACATTCTGTTTAGGATTGACTTCGGGTTGAGATGGCAAGCGACCAGAATTTTGGTTCTCTAATTTGCCCACTGTGGTAGCGAGTTGGCTCATTTGATTTTCCAAATTCAGCATACTAGCCTTGGTCTCCTGTTAAAATTGTTGTATGTTAGTAGCTAAAGCTGCAACTATATTGTTCAAAGACATACCTGGTTTTGATGGTGGAGGGGCATCAGATTTAAATCCTTGGAATCCTTGTGGAGGTGGAGCAGGGGCTGGTTATCTCGGTTGATACCTGTATTGATGGTAGTTGTTGGATCTTGCTCCATAGCTCAGATTTGGGTGGTCTCTCCATCCGGGATTGTAAGTGGCAGAAAAGGGATCGTATTTCCTTTGGTATTGCTATCCTTGGTGTCCTTGTATAGCATTTAGATGTTTTTCATCTTGAAGAGTTGGACATGTATCCGTAGGATGATCAGAATTTGAACAAATGCCACACAACTTCACTTGTTGCTGATTTCCCACCATAAATTTCTGCATAAGAGAAGTTAAATTGTCAAGTCTCTGTTCAATGGAATTTATACTCACCTCATTAACCCTCTTAATTGGATGATCTTGTCTAGAGCCAAATTGCTGAGAATTGGCAGCTACTTTGGTAATTAATTCCTTAGCTTGATTGAGAGTTTTGTCTACCAAAGCTCCACCACTTGCAGCATCAATCATGTTGCGATCTGACAACAATAATCCTTCATAAAAATATTGTATTAGAAGTTGGTCCGAAATTTGGTGGTGAGGACAGCTTGCACACAATTGATTGAACCTCTCCCAATATTCATAGAGAGTTTCTCCAGTTTGTTGACGAATTCCACAAATCTCTTTTCTAATGGATGTGGCTCGAGAAGCAGGGAAAAATTTTTCTAAGAATTGCCTTTTCAATTCATTCCATGTCGTTATTGATCCAGGTGGAAGATAATACAGCCAATCTTTAGCTTTTTCTGTCAAAGAAAAAGGAAAGGCTCGCATTTTGATTTGGTCAACTGTTACTCCTTGTGGTTTCATGCTGGAACATACTACATGGAATTCCTTGAGATGTTTATGAGGGTCTTCTCCTGCAAGGCCACGAAAAGTGGGTAATAAGTGGATCAAACCAGATTTTAATTCAAAATTTACCTCTACATTAGGGAGCTCAATGCACAAGGGCTGTTGGTTGACATCTGGATTAGCCATTCTTCTCAAAGTTTGTTCTGGTTCGGCCATGATTTCAGGTTCTTTGAAAAATTCTGATAAATCAACAATTGTCTCTGTTTGTGATGAACCAGAAGAGGAAGCTTTTTATTGTTTAGTTGCCTTTCTCAATCTTCGGGCTGTCTTCTCTATTTCTGAATCAAAATTTAATTCACTTCCACGAGAAGTACGAGTCCTAAAGAAATTGCAAAATAAAGTAAAATAAAATTCAGATCAATAATAACACCAGTCCCCGGCAACGGCGCCAAAATTTGATGGGTGTCGAATCCAACAAAAATAAAATTCTACTCTATAAATTTTTATAGCAAAGCATGAGTAGAGTTGTCTCCCAAGAGATTGGTCAAATTATTAAATCTGATTTTTACTTATGAAATAAGAGAAAGATGAAGGGGGTTTTTGTTTATGAAAAATAAGATTAAAAAAATAAATCATGAAGCAGAAAATTAAAAAGAGTAAATCAAATATTAAAAACTTCTAGTCAAAGGAATATCTTGGTTATGATTCATTAAAACTGATCATTGAATACAATTGGATAAATTCCTACTTCTTCAAATAAATTGGTTATGAATACTAACAAGCTCTAGTATTCTGCTCTTCCTTAATATTAATTTAAAAGTGATAAGATCAGCTGATAAATCTTATTTCTCAACAACCACTAAACAAGCTCTTAGGATTTAATTAAGAAATAGCATTAAGAATTAGAAAAGCTACCAATTCCAATCAATAATACACAAGCTCGATTATTTAAATTGGACCAAATAAATTCACCCACACAAAACTCAAACATTCAATTCAATGAGTGTACAGATTTGCCACTTCGCCAAATTAAATAAACAATTACGGATTTACCAATCTGACTAGCAGTATTTATTCCTTCAAAATCAGACGTCAATAATTTTAATGGAACAAAATATCATTAAGTTTAGAAAATATTCAGATATTTGAGAAGAGAAAACAATGAAAACGAATTCTCACAATTTATTCATGAATCATACCTTAATATCCTTGACTAGAAAAGAAAATTCAGCCACTCATGGCTGTAAAACAATCAACTAGAAAATAAAGAAAGCAGCAATTCAAAAGTTTATTTCAAGGTTGAAGATCTGATTTCCTTCATCTCAAGATCCTATTTATAGAAAACTTAGACTAGGAAATTGATTATTTTTCTCAAGAACTTTTCAGAGGTCCAATTTTGCTGCCAAAAATCGGGTAGAAGATCTGGCTAAATTGATTTCCAATAGCAGCAATTCTTGAAAAATCTGCACTGCATAATTTCTGCGCAAGGGACCGTGGGCACGCTTAAGTTTTATTTCATGTTGAAAACGTAGACCTGATTGTATTCTGCCTTTCAGCTTCAATTCTTGACTTTCAATTTTGATTTCTTTGATTCTCAGCTTCATTTCTTGACTTCCAATCAGCTCTGATTTTTGACTTTAAATTCCTACTTTTTGATTTCTTTTTCCCATTGAGCATGAATTCCTACTAAAATATTAAATATGAATTAAATCAAATATTTATTTTATCAAATAAGCACAAAATAGGAATTTTTCATGGAAAATAAATAGGAATATTTTGCTTCATCACGTATGCCTATTTATAGGCTTACATTGAAACAATAAAATTAGGCCACTAACCCACTAACTCCACTAATTAATCCATAACTCCATTAATCCACTAACACCATTAACACCATTAATACCACTAATACTACTAACACCACTAACAAAATAATAACAAACATTATAAACATGCAAAAATAAAACTCACTAACATACTATTTTGAATCAATTTCAACAGTAATCTCACAGCATGTAGTAGCCATTGACCGATACTCTGCTTCAGCACTTGAACAAGACACCGTAGTTTGTTTCTTTGTCTTCCAAGAAATTTGGTGCTTGACCAAGTAAAATACAATAGCCCGTGATTGATATATTGCAGTATGTTTGCATTTGCTTTGTTTGAACTTTGAAGCCATAATTTCGTAAAATAATGATTGTTGTTGTTATTTGTACTCAAAGTTTATAATTATTTACTGCATGCCATTAACATTCCCCAAGCTGAAGCATGTGCTGAATAAGGAGTGGCCGGTTCAAGTTAACCACATTTATCGCGAAGCCAACAAGGGTGTTGACTGGCCTTGCCCACTGTGGTCACAACTTACAGCTGCTGTGTGTTTTATCGTGATCGTGTTCCCCAAGCTCTTGCTGATCTCTTAATAGTACTGGAGCAACTATTTCTCGTTGCTACCCCATCTAGTTATGGTTCTTTTCTTCTTTGTTCCACAAAAAAAAAAAAATTGATATTTGATTATTTTTTTAGTTACAAATTAATTAATGGTTTCATTGCTTTTTATGTTTTATTGATTTTTGTCTCTTTTATAAGCATTTACAAGCAGAGAACATATATTTTATTATAGGTGATACTTCTAGCATAGAACCATATTGTTGCACTGATTAATAGCCAAGCACAAGCCTAGTGGTAGTGTAGCATAAAAAGATCAATTCAAAATTATAACTTTGACAACTAATTATTTTGAATTATTCTAACACATTCCCTTAATTAAAAAAAAAATCAAGCTTTCATAGAGCACATCTCTCCGTACTTCTCAATTTTTGTGATGCACTTCTTATCATATCTGTTTTTGTTGATGCACCGTCTCATCAACTTTATTAGTGCACATCTCACCAATTAATCAAAAAAGAGTTTCTTCTTCAACCACATTCACCATATTTGCTTGTTCTTCATTTTTTATTCCACAATCTTTTCGCAAATGCCCAAATCTCTTGTAATTAAAACATTGTGCCTTTCCCTTGTGTCAACAATCTTCTTCTTTATGGCCGGATTTCTTGCAATGGCTACACTGAGGAATTTTTCCCGATCTCTTTGAAACTTTTGCAATATAAGCTCCTTCAACCATTGGTTCATCAACTTCAACCTTTCTCATAGCTCTTCTTTGTTCATGTGCCTCATAAATCAATTCTGTTAATGTTAATTCGCCAATTTCTTTTGAATCTTTAAAAGACGAAAGTTTCGCCGCAAATTTTTCAGGCAAACTTATAAACATCTTCTTAACGATCTTGCTATCTGGTAGGTCTTCTCCCAATAGTCAAATTTTGTTCACCACCGTCATCAATCGGTTGGAATATTCTTGTATGCTCTCCTTTTCTTTCATACTTAAAGTCACAAAATTTCTTTTGAGATTTAAGATTTGCATCTTTCTTGTTCTTTCATTGCCTTGATATAATTCTTTTAGTAAATCCCAAGCTTCATTTGCAGCGTCACTAGTCATAATTCTCGTGAAAATAATTTCAGAGACAGCTGAATAGATTATAGATAATTTAAAGCTCTTGGAGCTTTTGCTTCTTCTTCTTCATAAGCTCTTATCTGATTAAGGGTTGGATTATTTCCTAGAGATAGCAATTCCTTTTCCTCTTCAACCCATTGCCATAAGCCAAGACCTTTTAGATGAGCTTTCATCTTGATAGCCCACACTTGATAGTTTTCACTGTTGAAAATTGGAGGTGAGGGGATTGAAGTATTAGTGGCGGCCATAACCAAAATTCATAGGTCTCTCTAAAATCTAAGGCTCTAATACCATGTTAAATTTTTCAGATGTAGCGACTCAGTCCGGGCCCAAACCCTCTCCGCCATAACTCAAGTGAGTTTCCAATCCAAAATCAATTGGCAATGAATGGTGTAATGACCACAATACCGGACTAGCCGAGAATAGTATTTCTCGATAGTGAATAGTGAGATCGGGGTAAATAGCACCTCACAGAGTCGAAAAATATTTTATTTGATAGTTGAAAAATATAAGTTACAGTGAGTTCGAGATTAAAATTTGGAATAAAATCGAGATCAAATAGGCATCCAAAAGTCAGAAATAAGAAAAAATAGCAGTTCCGATTTGAATAGTAATTAGGTTGACTGAGGGTTTAATCGGACCGTAAAAAGTGCTACGGACATTAGAAAAATGATTTGAAAATATGGACATACTCATATTGATGAATAGAATCATATGGTAATAAAAGATTAAATTTTGGTGACACTGAAAAATTGGAATATCGGATTGGTAAATAATTATCGGACCGAAAAATAATTTTCGATTGATTCCAAAATATTATTGGAGCCTAATGAATATGTTTTAAGAATTATGAAGTTATTTTTATAAGGAGTTGACCTTAGAAAGTAAGGAAAAATATATGATTTCGGTTTGAATAGTATTCGGTTGACCGAAAATTTGACCGATACTTTAAAAATAGCAAATGATGTCCAAAAATTGTAAAACTTTCCAGATAGGCCTTAAATGATATTTATAATTTTTGGTAGTAAAATGGGAATTTTTTAAGAACATTGATAATTATTGATCCGGACCGATTTGATTGAACTGGACCGAAAACGGACTCTGATTGGGATAAAATTTTGTGTACAGCTTATTTTTTATATTATGTGAACTATGGAATCAAATTTGGAGTGATTTGGAGTTGTGGAGTGAGAAAACCATAAGAAAATTACATATTGGGCCGAAAAGTGTAATTGGGCTTTATAGGTTGGACCCTTAGTTGGACAAATTGTTGGACCACTTTGGGCAACTATAAAAGCTATTGATGACAGAAATTTTAAGTGGGTTATTCTTATCTATTCTGCCTTCTCTCCCCCCTAAGATGGCCGAGGTTACTTCCTTTGGTTCTCTCGCAATTTCCTTCATTTTTTGTTCCAATTTCTTAATTGCTAAATTCAACCATCCTAAATATAATCTAGCCCCTATTTTAGTCTATAGCAACCTCTAGAATCCATTTAGTGGATTAAAAGTAAGGAAAAGTAAAGATCAAAAGTTATGTCTCAAATTGGAGGTAAGAGAAAATGTTTGATTTAAATTGATTTAATTGTTTGTACGAGTACTTTAGGGTGTCTAGAGTATGTTTATAAGGTTAGATTTGATAAAAGAAGAAAATTGATGAATGTTTGTTTATTGTGCAAATTTGGCCATCATGAGAATTTTGGAAGGAATTGGCTTTTCAAGGGTTAAAGGAAAGAATTAAGGAGCTTGTGATGCCTAGAGCACGGATATAAGGTTTGTGATCACTAAATCTATGCATTTTCTTTGAAAAAATTAGGGTTTCCTATTATGTTATATAGTGACTATGTGTGATTTGCATGTGTAATTGAAATTTAAGTGATAATTAAGCTTAGGGAGGATAACTAAGCTAATTAAAGTGATTAGTTTGAAAGAAAACCAATGGCAAGTGTTGGCCATAGTAAAACATAATGGTATACTTAGGTATATTTGAGGTATACCTAGTGTTTAAATGAAATTAAATGGTATATACATATGAATTGGAGCTTAATTTAGTGTAATAAGTAATATGTACATGGTAACTAAAATGTTAGTGACAAACGCTAAGTAGGGCCGAATGGTTCAATGAGAAGAACATGATAGGTTATATGATATATATGTCATATGAGATATGAATTAGATAAAGGAGTGAATTAGAAGTGTAAAGGAAAGTTAAATGACATGATATACATGAAAAGTGAATAATTGACTTAAATGAATTTATGATAAATGTAAGCTTGGTTGAGTACAAGCTTAGAAAAATGATTGAGAATCCTTAAAATGACATTTGAAATGTTAAAATGAAATTAAAAGAATTTGCAAGGTGAAATGGTCACCTTGGCCGAATGGTACCCTAGTGTACACTAGGGTATCTCTTGAGTATAATTGAAAGATAATGATCTAAAATGATTTTAGATATGGAAATGAGTGTCCATAAATTTATTTGAAATTTATGGAATTTATATGAATATTTTTTAGTATGATATTCCATCATGCTCAAAGTAAAAATAATGATAAACATTGAATAATTGAATTTAAAATGATTTGAAATGAATGAAATCAGCCTTGAAATAAATTTATAGCCATTGCATGGCTTAAGTATACATATTATGAGAAATAAGTATATAGTGAAAATTGTGCCTAATTGATCGGAATAGTGATGGATTAGGGATTTGAAATGATAATGAAGTGAAAGAAATGAAAATGAAGTGATTGAAATCAAAATGAAAATGTTAAAGTATGAAAGTGCATTAACAAGTTTTATGTTATATGATATATGATATATGTTATATGTAAACGAAAGTGAATTTGAAAGTCTATTTGAAAAGGTGAATTTTGATAAATATGAAAGTTTTGCCCTTAGTGGTCTGGCATTTTAATCTAGTACAGGATATGTTTGGCTAGTTATAAGAACACCTATACCGCGGTGCAAGTCATGACGACTTGCTTTGCAATGATAGATTCGCGATGGTCTCTCATAACCCTCTATTAAACGTCATACGTCACACGTCATATGTTACATTATGGAGTGATTATTCGAGGTTATTCCCTAGTGCAGTGCAGTGGGACTTTGGGGCCCACGTCCCGTATATCCAGTTTGCAGATTTTCTGTCGAAATTGTACTAGGGGCATAAAAGTGATATGATTGCAAACTAATTTGAAAGTGTAAAAAGTAAAATGATCAAATGTAATATGCCATAGTGTAATATGTAAAAGCTTAATACGTAATACGCTTAATACGAAAAAGCCTAATATGTAAAAGTATAATATGTAAAAGCGTAATATGCCAAAGTGTAACATGTAACAAGCCATAATGTAACATGACCTAATACGTAAAAAGTATAATAAATAAAATCATAATGAATAAAAAGTGTAACGAGCAGAATCGTAAAATGATATGATTCTGCTAAAAGAAAAATCACATAAGTAGAATGACTTGAAAATACAAAAAGGAACATGAAAGTAAAAAGTTATATGAAAAAAGACCTAAATGAAAAGAAATAAAAAGTTCGGGGTCAAATGGTAAATTACCCCAAATTATAACCCATAATGGTTCATAATGATGAAAATGACCTGGAAATATAATAAGTATAGTGAACATGAAACTTAAATGAAAAAGGATTCATATGAAAAAAAATAAAAGTTTAAGGACCAAAACGTAATATACCGCAAAAATAATTAGTCGTGAGACTAATTGACAAGTTATAAGTTAAAAAGTGAATAAATGTGAAAATGTAGTGAATAAACGACAAAAGTATAAGTAAACGTTAAAGGAATGACCAAATTATAATTTGCCAAAAGTAGGGGCAAAATCGTAATTAAGTGTAAAAGTACACTAAAAAGTGGCATATAAATGAAAAGTGAAATTAAAATGACTGTCCTGTAAAGAATCTAAAGTTTAGGAACTAAAATATAATTTGCCATGAAGATGTTAATTCAAAGACTAAATTGTAATTTGTAAGTCAAATGATGATTTGAAATGAAAAGAAAAATGAACTAGTGGTAATCCTGTAAAAAATGTCAAAAGAAGGGCAAAAATGTAATTTGTCCTAAAAGTGATAAAATGAGAACTAAACGGTAATTTTGTACATGAAATAATAAGTGAAATGAATAAAATGATAAAATGAATAATTGATGAAATTAAATGCAGTGTAAAGACTTAATATGAACCAATATGTCAATTGGACACAAAAGTGACAAATGAAGGACTAAACTGTAAATTTACATGTATAAAGTGTAGAGAAGTGTTAAAAGAATAGCAAAATAGAGTAATATGAAATTAAGTAGTTAAATGTAATAAGTGATAGCCAAATGAGGACTAGAATGAGAGTTGAGGATTGAAATGAAAGTCTAAGGACTAAATGGCAATTTAGATGCCATTAAGTGAATAAGAGTAATAATTGTGAATTAAATGCAAATGGAATGATAAAATAGTGATTAGTTAAATGGAAAGGTAAATTGATAAGTATTGAATAAGTTAAGGGGCTAAATTGTAAATTGCCCACAATAAGGTGAAATGAAGGATTGTAGTGGGTAATTTAAATGTAACTAGAGAATTGATTAAGTGTAGCGTATTTTATGCATGTGTGTGTACACAAGCTTGAATTAGAAATTATTAGATTCATAATCACCACTGAGCATATTTAATGCTCAACACGTAGTTTCTTTAACTGTGTGTAGGTACCAAGTGGAGCATCTGTAGAGCAAGCGTCCCATCAGCTTTGAGATTAGACCAGACCGATAGATTGAAGATAAGAACATTTTGATATTGTTCTTGGAATGTATGTAAATGCTATATGTTAGTGAATTAGTCATATGTAATGAATGATATTATTGTATTGAATTGGTTTGCATGAATTGGATTGGAATAGAATAAGATTTGAATGTATATTGAGATATACTTGTTGTGCTCCTGAGTTGGGCTGTGTGGTTGTTTGATTTTGCAGGCTTTGGGTAGTTAATGTATTAGATGTTATGCTGTCCAATTTTGATCAAATGAATAGTGAATAAAATAGTTAAATTAATGAGCAAATTTTAATATGGCTAATGTTGAGGAAACTCGGGTTGATTTCCACCAAATGCACCTCGAATATTATTGAACAGGTGAATAAAGCGTAAACGATTGTACTGAAAAATCACACAAGGTAAAATTCTCAGGACAGAATTTTTCTAAGTAATTTAACAGCACAATAATTCACTAACAATATACCCGACAATAGCTATTAAATAGACAAATAAAGAACACCAAAATTTAACGAGGTTCGGCCAATTATGCCTACGTCTTCGGACACTACCAATATTATATTTCACTATTTCAAAAAAATAATACAAGTGAAATATTTAGTAGAGAGAGAAACAATTATTGCCTTAGAAAGATTGGCAATTTTGGGATGGGAAAAACTAAACAAATGAAGCTTGCTTATATAAGTGATCAAGCCTCCTCATTTCTATAGAATTCCCGATGTGGGATTCACCAACAAAATACTATTCAAAAACTTTGTCAACAATTTTTGCTAAAATTGTCAACAATTGTGGGTGGAGCCACAAAAGTTGACAATCTCCACCTTGGCGAACTCCACAATTTCAAATCTCTCACAAAACTCAGTTTTAATAGTGTCACCAAATGCGCTTCAAAGCGCCCAACTTTAACTTTTAACAATGTTGATCAAGTCCAAGCAATGTTGCAACTTGACCGCAGTCACCACTTTTGTGAACATATCAGCAGGATTCTCAGTGGTCCTAATCTTCTGGATTGTTAATCCACCTTCTTCCAGAACCTCTCGTACAAAGTGATAACGAACATCGATATGCTTCGTCCTTGCATTGTAAACTTGGTTCTTTGCCAAATGAATAGCACTCTGACTATCACAATGCACTTTGATGTGCTTTTGTTGAACCCCTAATTCACCAAGCAACCCTTGAAGCCAAATTGCCTCCTTCACAGCCTCTGTAACTGCCATATACTCTGCCTCCGTAGTGGACAAAGCAACTGTTGACTGTAAAGTAGACTTCCAACTAACTGGTGCCTTCGCAAGAGTAAACACATAACCAGTAGTTGATCACCGTTTGTCCAAATCACTAGCATAGTCAGAATCACAATATCTAACTACACATTGACCATCTTGACCATCTCGCTGAAATACCAAACCAACATCTACGGTGTTCAGAATGTACCGCAGAATCCATTTCACAGCTTGCCAATGTTCCTTTCCAGGATCATGCATATACTTGCTCACAACCCCAACTGCCTGTGAAATATCGGGCCTTGTACACACCATAGCATACATCAAGCTACCAACAGTATTTGCATACGGTACTTTTGCCATGTATTCTCGTTCTGCTTCATTCTTTGGAGACAAAGATGCACTGAGCTTGAAATGAGGAGGAAGAGGAGTACTAACAGGTTTTGACTTTTCATTCATGCCAAAACGCTTTAGCACTTTTCTCAGATACTGTTTCTGAGTCAAACAAAGTCTTCCCAATTCCCTATCTCTGCTTATCTCCATACCGAGAATCTTCTTGGCTTCACCTAGATCCTTCATTTTAAACTCCCTGTTCAACTGAGTCTTTAACTTCTCAATCTCTATCAGACTCTTGGAAGCTATCAACATATCATCAACATAAAGAAGAAGATATATGTAGGATCCGTCTTGTAGCTTGCGCAAATACACACAATGATCATATTTGCTTCTTGTGTACTTTTGCCCCATCATAAACTTGTCAAATCGTTTGTACCACTGCCTCGAAGATTGCTTCAATCTATACAATGATTTTTCAAGCTTGCACACCATATTGTCTTTTCCAACAACTTTAAATCTTTCGGGCTGAGCCATATAGATTTCGTCCTCCAAGTCTCCATGTAAAAATGCAGTTTTTACATCCAACTGAACTAGTTCCATATCCAATTGTGCTACCAAAGCCAACAAAATTCGAATAGAGGAATGTTTTACAATTGGAGAAAAAATTTCATTATAGTCAATTTCCTCCATCTGAGCGTAGCCTTTAGCCACCAGCCTTACTTTGTAGCGCACATCATCCTTGTCAGGAAATCCATCTTTCTTTGCATATACCCATTTGCACCCAATTGCCTTCTTTCCCTTCGTCAGAGTAGCTAACTCCCACGTCTGATTCTTATGAAGGGACTGCATTTCATCATTCATGGCTTTCCTCCACTTCTCTACTTCTGAACTTTTGACTGCTTCATTATAAGTGGTAGGAATGTCATCTGTTGCAATTTGGAATGCGTAAGCCACCATATCAACATAACAAGCAGGCTTTTTGATTATCCTCTTTGGCTTACTTAATGCAATTGATTCAGGTTGCTGTGAAGGTTCTTGAATTAAAACCTCTTCTTCATCTGACTCCTCATCTACCATAGGAGTTTCTGCATCTGCTTCATCATTTGCTGGGATAACAATTTTACTTTCAAACTCGGGTTGATTTCCACCAAATTTACCTCGAACACTATTGAGCAGGTGAATAAAGCGTAAACGATTGTACTGAAAAATCACACAAGGTAAAATTCTCAAAATAGAATTTTCCTAAGTAATTTAACAGCACAGTAATTCACTAACAATAAACCCGACAATAGCTATTAAATAGACAAATAAAGAATACCAGAATTTAACGAGATTCGACCAATTATGCCTACGTCCTCGGACACTACCAATATTATATTTCACTATTTCAAAAAAATAATACAAGTGAAATTTTTACTAATTGCTTTAGAAATATTGGCAATTTTGGAATGAAAAAAACTAAATGAGATGGACTATATTTATAATAGACTAAACCTATTGCATCCCACTAAATTTTCAATGTGGGATGCCTTTGTTTAACAAAATAAATAATTTTGTCAACAAAGGTGGGTGGATGAGCCACCAATGTTGACATTACCCAATAATATACACATCAATTTTTTTTTATTATTATTTCATGATTTCATTTAATTATTTATCATAATAAAAATTCTAGCTATAGTTAACGGAAAATTCTTCCGAGACCGGATTTAGGAGTGGAATCATGGAACAAGCCAGTAAAATTTTGCCATATCAATTAAAATTGACACATCATTTTTTTTTATTTCATAATTTCATTTAATTATTTATCAAAATAAAAAAATCTAACTCTAGTTATTTTTTACTCAAACCACTTTCCTCGTTGTTTTAAATTGATCTAGGCAAGAAATTTCCTCGTTAATTACATGCTATGCAAATTTCTAGCCACATGTATAATGAATGGATAAGCATCTTTCCTTTTTCATAACTTTCATCATAAAAACTTATTAATGAAACCCTCCTGCTTAACAAAAATTTTTTATATATAAAATGAAACCCTCCTGCTTAACACAAAATTTTTATATATAAGATCTTAGCTTCTCTCTTTTCTGTTACTAGAATTAATGGAGGCGTTGATGAATGCTAGTAAAGCAGGAAATATTGATGGCTTATATGCAGCAATTAGAGAAAATCCACATATTTTATGCCTTATTGATGAGATATCGTTTGGAGAAACTCCATTACACGCAGCTGCAGTTTCAGGGCATGTCCAATTTGCTATGGAGATCATGAGGTTAAAGCCATCGTTTGCTAGAAAGCCAAACCTAGATGGGTTCACCCCAGTTCATGTTGCCCTTCAGAAAAAGCATACACAGATGGCACTGTGGCTGATAGAAAAAGACAGTGAGCTTGTTCGTGTTAAAGGAAGAGAAGGAATTACTCCTTTACATTATGTAGTTGAGCAAGGTAACGATGATTTGGTAAAAACGTTTTTGTCAGTTTGTCCCAAAGCAATTGAAGATGTCACCGTTCGGAACCAGACTGCTCTGCATATAGCTCTTATAAACAATCACTTAGAAAGTTTTCAACTACTTATTAATCAGCTTCGGAAGGAGAATGATGAAGAGGATAATGATTGGAAGAAAATGGTACTAAACTGCAAGGATTTGGAAGGGAAAACTGTGTTGCATATAGCAACCATTAGAAACCAACTCCAGGTAATTAATCTCACATCACATCTTTCTATTTCATCTTTAAATTCAGCTGTAATAAATAATTTAATTGTTTTTCCTTCCTTGGGAATAGGCTACGGGAATAATCCAAGATTTACTAGGGGAAGTAATTGTTTCAATTAGTGATCCAATTGTTCCATCACCACAACAAACTCAGAACCAGGATATAATCACACCGGCTCCTGTAACAAATAATTTGAGCCAAGAAAGCAAACTTTTTTGGAAAGATTACTTCAAGTTCGAGTTTGGGAAGCACAAGCCTGACAGGGCTAGGAGTGATTTGCTAGTGGTTGCTATACTTCTGGCAACTAGTACCTACCAGGCAGTCCTAAGCCCTCCTGGCGGCCTTGAGGGCGGATACGCCCGGGTGGCTTCGATTGATCCTTCTTGTTATATTATGTTCATTATCTGCAACAGTATTGGGTTTTCCGCATCCCAGGAAATAATCCAAGTGCTTTTATACGAGCATCCTCTCTACTGGGAAATTAAAACAGCAAAGTTAGGGATGATATTTACTTATTTGAATGCAATTGTTGCAATTTCTCCGCCTGGATATATGGCGCGGATCTGTAGCGCGGGGGCACTACTCATGCTTGGTTCAGTTAGACTTATACCCTATTGTATGAGAAAATATTGCAATTGTTGGTTGATTTCTACTGCTAAGAGTTGGGGACTAACAGTAAATTCATCAATAAATCTAATGTTCGCGTGGGCTTTCAATGACTAGTACGCGTACTTGTGCGAAATATGAAATGTTTTGCAAAGAAGGTGTTAGAATCGACGGGCTATTTAAACGGTGATTTTATGGCAACTATGAAGAAATAGCCAAAGTAATAAAATAAATACACACAAATTTACGTGGTTCGGCAGTGTGCCTACGTCCACGGGAGAAGGGGAGCAATAAATTTACTATCAAAGAAACAATATTACAAATGGAGAAAACTCTCAACCCAAAACCCAATAATACCCGCTCACCAAAATACTCTTTACTCAGAGTATTATCTAATAACTTTCTTTTTCGTTTTTGTCTTTCACAGGCAGAGGGAAAGCCTTTTATAGGCAAAAAACTGAACTGTGCAACCATGGGATTTACTGTGCCACCGAATTCGGTGGCATGTGATAGGCAGCAATGTTTGACAATATAAGAAGAAACAAAAGAAACAAAAGCCTAATAAAACAAGAAAACCATAATTCAAGGCATCCAACAAATCTCCACCTTGACTTGAATTTTATCAACAGTAAACTTAGCTCCACCTTCTCCAAATAGCTTTAAGTGCTACGTACATACACCAATCAAATCCAAGCAATGCTTGAACTTGGTAGTAGGAAGAGACTTTGTCAACATATCTGCTGGGTTGTCTGCAGTACCAATCTTTTTAACCATAACATCTCCTTGTGCGATAATATCTCGAACAAAATGGTACCTGATGTCAATGTGCTTTGTTTTTCCATGAAACATCTGGTCTTTGGTTAGATGTATAGCACTTTGACTATCACAAAAGACAACTGTCACTTGATGATCTGAATTGAGCTCATTGTATAAGCCCTTTAACCAAATAGCCTCTTTGATAGCTTCAGTCACTGCCATGTATTCAGCTTCTGTTGTAGACAATGCAACTGTAGGTTGCAATGTAGATTTCCAACTGACAGCACTATTTCCAAAAGTAAATACGTAGCCTGTTAATGATCTCCTTTTGTCGAGATCTCCTGCATAGTCTGAGTCGACATAACCAACCAAACTACTATCACCACTTCTGAACTCCAAACAGGTGTCAACTGAGCCTTTCAAGTATCTCAAAATCCATTTTACTGCTTGCCAGTGAACTTTACCAGGATTTGCCATGAATCTACTCACAACACTAACTGCATGAGAAATATCAGGTCGAGTACATACCATGGCATACATTAGACTGCCTACTGCACTGGAGTATGGAATATGATCCATGTACTTCTGCTCTTCATCTGTTTGTGGTGACTGTATAACTGAAAGCTTGAAATGAGCAGCTAATGGAGTACTTACAGACTTTGCATCTTTCATGCCAAAACGCTCCAGCACTTTCTCAACATATTTCTTTTGAGTGAGGAACAACTTCCCTGCTTTCCTGTCCCTTTGAATCTCCATTCCGAGAATCTTCTTTGCTGCTCCAAGATCTTTCATCTCAAATTCTTTACTCAACAAAACTTTCAGCTTCTCAACTTCAGAAGTATTCTTTGCAGCAATCAACATATCATCAACATATAACAATAAATATATGAATGATCCATCATCTAAACTTCTGAAGTAAACACAATTATCATAATTACTCCTTGAAAAATTATTACTAGTCATGAAGGAGTCAAACCTCTTATACCACTGCCTGGGTGACTGCTTAAGGCCGTATAGAGATTTCTTCAATAAACAAACATGGTCCTCCTTGCCTTCAACCTTGAAACCTTCTGGCTGTTGCATGTAGATTTGCTCTTCAAGGTCACCATGTAGAAAAGCAGTTTTGACATTTAACTGCTCCAGTTCTAAGTCATACTTAGCCACCATAGCAAGTAACATGCGAATGGAACAATGTTTTACAACTGGTGAGAAAACATCATTGAAATCCACACCTTGAACTTGCTTGAATCCCTTTGCAACTAGGCGAGCTTTGTATCTTGCTTCTTCAATGCCTGGGTTGCCTTCCTTCTTCTTGAAAACCCATTTGCAGTCGATAATCTTCTTTCCTTTTGGTGGTCTAACGATCTCCCAAGTGCCATTTTTATGCAATGACTCCATTTCTTCTTGCATAGCTATCAACCATTTATCTGAGTTGGCTCCTGAAATGGCTTCTGAATATGTGGATGGTTCTCCAACATTGTTGATCTCCTCAGCTGCTGATAAAGCATAAGCTACCAAATCTGCATAATCTTTATATTTTGTTGGCTTCTTTATTTCTCTCCTTACTCTATTTTTCGCAATAGAGTATGGTTGCTCCTGTTCAACTGAGTTAGGCTCTAAATCACCTTGCTGAGAGCTGGATGGTTGTGAATCTGACTGTGAAGTAGAATCTTGCTGAGCAGGATAGTCTTCAACATTCATCTCCTGTCTCTGACTGGCCTCCACCTGTTTATCAGAACTGCAAGGTACCAATACTTCATTTTTCGAGTGAAGCATAGAACCTTCATCAAATGTGACATCTCTGCTGATTATAACTTTGGATGATTTGGGACACCAAAGTTTATATCCTTTCACCCCTGATGGATATCCTAGAAAAATGCACTTCTTCGCCCTTGGTGCTAACTTGCCATCATTGACGTGCATATACGCTGGGCAGCCAAAGATTCTCAAATTTGAATAATCTACAGGTTTGCCAGACCAAGCTTAACTCTTTGGTAATCCAGCATTTGAAAGCATACACCTTGCTTTCTCTATAAGAGTTCTGTTCATCCGTTCAGCAACTCCATTTTGTTGAGGTGTCATCCGAACTGTGTGATGCCTCACAATGCCTTCATTTTTACAGAAGTCATTGAACTCACCAGCACAAAACTCCAAGCCATTATCTGTTCTCAGCCTCTTTATTTGCCTTCCTGTCTGCTTCTCAATCATGGTTTTCCATTGTTTGAATGTGGAAAACACCTGATCCTTGTGTTTAAGAAAGTAAACCCAAACCTTCCTCGAGAAGTCGTCGATGAAGACAAGCATATATCTGGCACCACCTTTTGATGGAACTTGTGATGGCCCCCATAGATCAGAATGAATGTAATCCAAGGTACCTTTGGTTGTGTGGGTACCTGTGCTGAAACTGACACGTTTTTGCTTTCCGAAAATACAGTGCTCGCAAAAATCAAGCTTGCTAGTATTTTGACCACACAAAATACCCTTTTTACTTAACAGGGTTAAGCCTTTCTCGCTCATATGGCCTAACCTCATATGCCATAATTTGGTGACGTCGGTTTCAGACATTTGAGTAGTAATTGCAGCAGCAGCTCCTGTAACTGTGGTTCCTTGTAAGAGATAAAGTCTTCCAAACAGTTGAGCTTTCATCACTACCAGAGCACCTTTGCTAACTTTCATGACTCCACCTTCGCTTGTGTATTTGCACCCATTAGCATCAAGAGTGCCCAAGGAGATGAGATTTTTCTTCATGTCAGGAGCATGACGAACGTCTGTCAAAGTTCGCACCACGCCATCATGCATCTTGATTCGGATTGTGCCCTTGCCAATAACTTTGCAAGCTGCATCGTTGCCCATCAAAACAACTCCACCTGCAAAAGATTCATATGTGGAGAACCAGTCCCTATTGGGACATATGTGATAAGAGCAACCTGAATCCATAATCCAATCATCTTTGAATCTGCATCTTTCACTGTTAGTGACTAAAAGAATATCAGATGTGGACTCATCTTCGGCAATACTAGCTTCGGCGGATTTTTCCCTTCTTTCTTCAGTTGATTGTTTATTTTTCAACTTATAACAATCAGCTTTAATGTGCCCCTTTTTATGACAATAGTTACATATCAAATTCTTATGTCTAGATTTTGACCTAGACCTACTACTGCCATAACTCTTATTTTTAGACCTGCCTCTAGCAACAAGGCCTTCTGCTACATTATCATCTTTACTACCGACAATTCCTCTGTCAATTATAATTTTAGAGAGTAAAGCTGTCTTAACCTCCGCCAAAGACACACTATCTTTTCCATAAAGCATTGTGTCCCTAAAACTTTTATGTGACGGTGGTAATGAACACAACAATTTCAAAGCAGCATTTTCATCATCAACTTTAGCACCCACATTTTCTAGACTTACTAAAATTGATGTATATTCTTCCAGATAAGTTTTAATAGAAGTACCTTCCTGCATTTGAAATGTGTAGAACCGCGTCATGTGGTACAGCTTGTCGGTCAGGGTTTTGGACATGTACAAGGACTCCAGTTTCGCCCATAAGCCAGCTGCGGTATCTTCATTGATGACCTCCTGAAGAACTTCATTAGACAAACAGAGCTGAATCGTGGAAACTGCCTTGTTGATGATCTCCTCCTTCTTTTCTTCATTCATTGACTCCGGCATTCTATTCTTCCCCAATAGAGCTTTTTCAAGCCCATTCTGAATTAAGATGGCGCGCATCTTAATCTTCCACAAAGAGAAATTTATATTGCGATCAAATTTCTCAATATCAAATCTTGTAGTTGCCATTCCGTATAAGTGAACAGTGCCGTATAGGTGAACAGTGCCGTATAGGTGAACAGTGCCGTATAGGTGAACAGTACCCTTCTACAGTCCTCCGCACATTATCTGCTACAGTGCTCTAAACAGTCTCCGCACAGTATCTGCTACAGTCCTCTGAATAGTAATCTGAACAGTACTGATACAGTGATCTGAATAGTAACTGGTGGCCCACGAAACAGTATTTGAGCGAAAACCATGCAAATGCAAATGCAAAATTTTTCACTTTGAATAGTACCACTATTCACCAAATTTCACGTTTTACACCCGTTTTCGAAACGGATCGTACCGAAAAATTCCTTATATTTTTCTCTTCCCGATAATATAATTATTTCTCCAAAATTCGCTACGTTTCCGGACAGCACTTCCAATGCAGTGTGAAAAATAGCCGAACCAAAGCTCTGATACCAATTTGTTAGAATCGACGGGCTATTTAAACGGTGATTTTATGGCAACTATGAAGAAATAGCCAAAGTAATAAAATAAATACACACAAATTTACGTGGTTCGGCAGTGTGCCTACGTCCACGGGAGAAGGGGAGCAATAAATTTACTATCAAAGAAACAATATTACAAATGGAGAAAACTCTCAACCCAAAACCCAATAATACCCGCTCACCAAAATACTCTTTACTCAGAGTATTATCTAATAACTTTCTTTTTCGTTTTTGTCTTTCACAGGCAGAGGGAAAGCCTTTTATAGGCAAAAAACTGAACTGTGCAACCATGGGATTTACTGTGCCACCGAATTCGGTGGCATGTGATAGGCAGCAATGTTTGACAATATAAGAAGAAACAAAAGAAACAAAAGCCTAATAAAACAAGAAAACCATAATTCAAGGCATCCAACAGAAGGATTTAAGCTTCATATAAAATTATGTGATTTCTTGAATGTTGGAGTATCCCTTCATAATCAATAAAGTGGCTTCTTGGAGATATTAGGCTAATTTATTTTTGCCGCCTCAATAATACATTTCTTGTTTCCTTCAATTTCCCTTGAGAGAATAGCAACAAAGAAAATGATGAACTAATCCGAACCATCAAGCCCCCACTTCACCTAATCTAACATACATTCTCTCAATTGATACAAGCCAAAGAAGTATCAGAGAACAGAAATTTGTCAAGGAAAAACACTTTAAGAAAAAAGATTTGCATGTAATAAGGCCATCCTTACTAAAAAAATGAGCCGCCATACTGTAAAAAAAAAAAAAAAAAAAAAAAAACCTCTGAAATTGATTCTTAGAAAGACAATCTGAAACCAACGCACCCAACTTTGACCATGAAAGAAATTAAGAGATTTGAAAAATTCTTGACAGTCCATCTCAACATCCACATGACCAAAACTATTGTTTTTGGTTCTCTAAGAGAGATAGCTTCAGCAAGCAAGGGAGAGAAAAGGTGACAAAGATTTGAATAGGATTTTGAGGGAAAGTATTTACCAAAATAGGGTGCAAGGAATAGCATTTGCCGGGAAGGGGTTTTTTTGGTCAATGCCGCAGGACTGACATGCGGCATTTACTTGCTGCATACCGCAACTGACAACTGCGGCATCTACGTCTGATGCCGCAGCAAGAAGCTGCGGCAATGACATCACATACCGCAGCTGAAATACTTCATCAGCCTGCTCTCTGTGCGTCTGCAGGCATGCAATTACGCGTGAACAGTATCACGTGTGACTGACATGCCTTGGGAAACAAATTTAAGTGAAATGGAGAGTTGGGAAACGTCCAACCCCTTTATAAGGGACGAAAATACTCCCTTCAGAGTAAACCTTCCTCATATTTCAAGTTTTTCATCATATTTTTGTTGCTAGTTTACACCATTTCAAAGCAATTTTTTTTCTTAATTTGTTAATCAGGTTTTTATTTAGCAAAAAGCAAGTGTAAATATTATGTATAATGTATTTTTACAATTATTTATATAATAATGTATTCTATAATATATATTTAACTATGTTATATTTTAATTTGTAGGTTTTTTTGTTTAGCGTTCTGGTGAAGAAAACTATAAAAGGCAAGTTATTATTTTTAATTTTTTTTATAATACAAAATTTTATAGTGTAAAAAAAGTAAAAAATAAATTTATGTAATAAAAATTATGTTACATGAATAATAATTAGTAATTTACATGTATTACATAAGAGTAAATTAATATGTTTGGGACAATTTATGTATTGTTTATTTTTGTGAAAGTTATAAACTAAATTTTATATTTATATGAGTAATTTGTTAGAAGGGAAAGTACAACTATGTTAGTAGAACAGTTTATGAAAATTTTTTCTTCATCCATTGTATGCTGAGTAAACACCAGCCTAAAATTATTTTTTATAATTTGTTAATCAGATTATTACTTAGCCAAAATAAAGTGTAAGTATTATTTATAATATAATTTTATAATTATTTATATGATAATGTCTTTAATAAAATATTTAATTGTGTTATATTTAAATTTGTTGGTATTTTTGATTCAGCATTCTGGTGACGAAAACAACAAGAGGCAAGTTATTATTTTCAGGTTCATTTGATAATACAAAATTTAATAGTGTTAAAAATGAAAAAAAAAATTATGTAATAAAAATTATGCTACCTGAATAAGAATTAGTAATTTACATATATTACGTAAGTGTAAACTAATATCTAATATTTTTGGATAAAATGTTTGGGACAATTTATCGATTGTTTATGTTTATGAAAGTTGTAAACTTAATTTTATATTTATATGAGTAAGTTGTTAGAAGGGAGAAAAATAAATTTAATTTTGTTCAATTGTTTTAATAGAAAAGTTTATGTAAATAATAGTATGATAAAATATTTAATTATATTATTTTGTGTTATGAAGGAATATTTTCAAATAATCTGAGGACGTGGCAAAAAAAAGTAATTATCTATATTATTATGTGTAATGCATATTTATTTTTGTAATATAATATAATAATAATAATTTTATGTGTGAAGAACTGTAAAATTGGAGAATAATTTATATCTTATTATTGAAATATGAATAATTTTGACATATTTAGCAAATAATATTAATATTATTTATTTTGACATATTATTTTTTTGGATATATAATTTTTGAAACATTAGAATTGATAATAATGGTTGTCCGAATGAAGATATTATAAATATATGTAAAAAAAATTAAAAATGTATTTACTTTATATAAGAGTGAACTTGATTTGTTTTTATGTATTACGTAATTGAACAGATTATTAAATTTTTTAATATGCAAAAAAAATTAAAAATACAATAATGGTTAATTATTTGGAATATGTATTTATGCACGAGTAAAACTTACAGTTATATTTATTCTTAGGTTAATTAAAATAAATCAATTCAAAAATCGGCAATATATAAATCCAGGTCTAATAGCTGATGATCTGCTAAAGTTGTATGGAAAATATCGTGCAGATGCTGTGTGGAGTAATAATGTAAGTATATTTAAATGGTTATATTATTTTAAAATGTTATTAATTTTATAAATGGAAATAAGGATAGAAGAATGTGCAAATGAAAGTTTATAATTTTCAAGTTGAGCATAAAGTATTGTTTGCACACCATGCAAGTGTAGAGAGCCACTATAGGAACATCAATCCAAGAATAGTGCCCTACCTTAAATTGGCAGGATTTTATGGTGTTGCGCAAATTGGGGTAATGAATGTGAACTGCAATTTAATAACTGTACTTATAGAGAGATGGAGATCGGAGACACATACTTTTCACCTTGCTATAGGTGAAGCAACAGTAACACTTTAGGATGTTGGAATCCTCACCGGGCTACCAATTGAAGGACACGCTATCATGGGACATTTACAGTACAATTGGCCGGATTTGTGTGGTCGGTTTTTGGGCCAAGTTCCACCAGAAGATGTTCCGAAAGGCCACCAGGTTAAAATGACATGGTTAAGTAGGAATTTCAGTTCATTACCGGCTGGAGCAAATGAATACACTGTACAATGCTTTGCCCCCGCGTGGATATTACGGTGTATTGGTGGATTATTATGTCCGGGACAGTCGAATAATTACATTCACTTAATATGGCTCCCACTGTTAGAGCATTTAGATCAAGGCGGGAATTATAGTTAGGGATCGGCTTGCTTGGCATGGCTATACAGGGAGTTATGTCGTCATGCCACACGTCCAAGTGCAAATGGACGGGGAGGTTATCACCAACTTATTCAGATCTGGGTATGGGAAAGACTACCACACTTGCGCCCTTCATTTTTGCAAAATTTTGTGCTAAGTCAGACCATGCCCTATGGTTATAGGAAAAATATATATATATATATATATATATATATATATATATATATATATATATATATATTATTTAATTAATCGAACAAAATGATATGCTAATTATATATTAATTATTTTACCAGGTAGAGAACTCCCATAGATTTAAGAAATAATCATAACAAAAATGTTAATGATTATCGTTTGGATTTAGACATGCTGCATCCTGATCAGGTTTGTTTATTTTTTAAGCCAATTAATTTGATTTAATATTTAGCAATGTGAATAAAACTCTAACAACGTCACTCTAATTTGTATTATTTTTTTCAGATGGACTGGGAGCCCTACAATAATGTCATCCACTTATTGCCCGAGTGTTGTAGAGATGGTGTTAATAGTTGGCGATCGGTTGTGCCATTAGTGTGTTTTCACATTATTGAGTGGCACCAACCTGATCGCTGCCTACGGCAATTCGAGATGGAACAAGCGATTCCTTATCAGCCTCAAAATAATGATATTGTGCATTCCGTTGGCTTACGAGGGCACAATGATGTCAATTGGGAAGACAAATGTTCAAGTTTTATTTTTGAGTGGGTAAATAGATGGAATCGGGTGGTGGCAACTCAGTTGTTGAATGCTCCCCTACATCCAAGGTCGCAGTACATGTAATAGTATATTCAGCGGACCCAACGCTGTATAACCCAGATTGGTGCTTCAATGGGATTAACGGTATGAGATTTAGCTATAATGAAATTTGAGTATTTGGAATTGTTGTTTTCTAAACAATTATTTGTTATAATGCAGGCTAATGGTGTGAAAGGAATTTACCATGTTGGCAACGCTTCGTCATCAAATGAGACTAGTAATATTCGTATGACATCAGAAAGCATTCTGGGTGCGCTTGGCACAATAGGAAGGACATCGATTGATTATCCCCGACAGCCAGTTCCTCATCCTGTAGAGATTCAACCTCTTTCAACTCCATATTAAGATTTTCGATCTACAAGACGTAGCAGGAGAGGTATGTCGGAAAAGCGCACCATAGTTGCATCCATCCCTATTCAGCCCGGAGTGCATCAGGTCCCTCCACCCTTGTCGTATCCATATTTTCCTGATGATAGCTCAAGTTCACTCAACATTCCTAGTTTGAGTCAGCAACAATAATTTTATCAGCAAATAATTTTATGAAACTCAAGCTTGTCCGTTTAATTATTACGAGTCTCAAGCTGGCCCTTCTAGATTGAACGTTGATTTGAATGTGAGTTTATTATAAGGTGATCGTCCACCAAATAACATCTGCGGACAAGTCAATCGGATTACGCAACCTGATGATTTTATTAATGATATTTTGTTCAGTCCTAATGTATGTACTACAGTGGGTTTAGCTGATCGTCCGTTGTACAATGGAGAGTATAATAATGTCATGCATATGACACTGGATCCAAACCCAAGTGAGATGGATCCTCAATTCCATTTGCATACTAGTTCATCTCGCAGTAGTCGGCGGACGAGTAGGAGATTCTAAATTTGCTGTATTGTTTGAACCTTGTATTAATGGGAATACATTGTTAAATGTAAGAATTTATAAAAAAAATATTATTATTCGCAAATGAAATTATATCACATAATATTAAGGAATATTATTTAGTAAAAAGAAATTACATACTGATATTACATATTATTCACAAATTTTTAACTTCTAAAAAATTGATTGGATGGTCCAGTTGCACTAGTTCATGTTTTTTTGTTGTAGCCGATGTTTCCGCATTTGCTGCAATGAACAACATTACTCCTTTTCCTTCTATCCATTTCATTTCGTATGCATGATGTTTTATGCCAGCCACCAACTTAGGACCGTAATACATGGGCCAATATGCTCTATATATGTGCAAGGGGTCGAAATTCACCATCGTAGCATTTAAGTGCTTCAGTAATGGTATAACACTCATCCACAAATGTGTACATGTCAATGTGTTTGCGCATGCATGCAGCAATAGCGTGTGAATAAGGCATTTTTGTCCCTTAAAACTTGTCACACTCGCATTCACGCCTATCGAGACTGACAATATAAGTATCAATTTCAGTGTTATCTTCAGGTGCCCTGCATGCTATGATGCTGAACAATCGGTAACGACCATCATAATCAACAACCATGTGCCCACGAGTACTAATAGTGTTCTTGTTCATGACTTCTACACATTTTGGAGTTAACCGAAATCCTTCAGCCATTTTACTCATATACATGCTTCTTCTCAGATCATAAAATTTGACTAATCTACCAAAAACATGTTCAACTATGGCTGTGATAGGCATCATGCCAACTTTTAGAGCACTGTTAACACTCTCTGCAATGTTTGTCATCATATGCCGATACCGATATCCACCATCCTCAAACAATGTCCAACGCTCCAAAGGCACCCGCATCGCCCAGTTATAAGAGTCCAGGTCAAGTACTTTAATCTCATCCATATGTTTACTGAACTTACACTTCTAGAATTGTGTACCTACACCAGGAATATTAATAAATATAAAAAAAGATGACTTCATATTCTGTAAATAAAGAATAGTAGCAAGAATTACATATCTCACCAGCCTTATAAAGTATGTCTTTTATAGTTGGCTTGTGATGATGGCTATTGTAGTTGCTGGCGAAGTGGTGTAAACATATTCTGCGAAATGACTGTGGTTTCTTCCACCCACTTCTTTCATCTTGGAAAATAGCCATTATACCAGCATGTCTGTCTGGTATAACTGCTATACCCTGACATTGTGTCATATACTTTCTAATTAATTGCATGAACCATGCCCAACTAAATTTATTTTTTGACTTAATAACAGCAAAAGTAACCGGGAACAACATATTATTACCATCGACTGAGCTGGCTATTAGAAGTGTTTGTTGGAATTTTCCAATTAGGAAAGTTCACTCGATCAACAAAATGGGCTTACAGTGAACAAGCCCATCCACTACAAAAAAAATGCATTTTACCGACGGATTTTACCGACGGATTACCGACCAAACCTATCATTCGTAGGTAAAAAAATAAATTTGATAAATGACGAAATTTTTACCGACGGAAATTATAATTCGTCGGTATTATTGGCGAGAAATGTTGGCGCCAATTGATACCGACCAATTTTTCGACGGTTATTGCGGTCGGTAAATATTTTTTTCAATTAATTCATATAGTGACGGAATTTTCGTCGGTAACACAACAATTTTTTATTTACCGACAGAAGTTGCGACGGATGTATTATCCGTCGGTAATTATAGTACAAAAAATCTACCCTAACATAGTCCAAAACTACAACGTTTTGGCTCAATGCTCTTTCTTTTCTTTCTTTTTCTTCTTCTTTCTTTTCTTTTTCTTTCCCAATTGTAGACACCGGGTCCTGAGTCGGTCTAGATCAGAGATTGCCCGATGACGAAAACGATGCCCATTTCTAAAAGAACGGATAGAGTTCGGGAATTTTGGCCCTTCACGCTCACGAGAAGCAAGGATTTTCATTCGCGTTTTTTTTTATATATATAATAAAATAAAATAAAATTTTTGGGGGAGTTTTTAACTTAAAATTTGGATGTTTGCTCCACAGACGGCCAGCCCGTCGGTCACTCGAGGGGTGGTCTGCCCGTCGGTGACTCGAGCGATGGGCAGCCCATCGATGACTTTCGACGAGCGGGCAGCCCGTCGGTGGCTCGACGGGCGGGCAGCCCGTCGGTGGCTCGACGGATGGGCAGCCCATCGATGACTTTCGACGAGCGGGCAGCCCGTCGGTGGCTCGACGGGCGGGCAGCCCGTCGGTCTATCATGCATATAAATAGGATTTCATTTCATTTGAAATGAAAAAAAGGAGCAAAATATTTGGGATTGAAAAATCTTAGGGAAAAAAAAGAGAGCTCTCTCTAAAAAAAAGATCCGATTTTTTTTCTAAAAATTCTTTTTTTCATCTTTTCAAGAGCAAAATATTAAAAATTTGCGTTTTTGATATTTTGTCTTCTCGTGAAGCGTGTGGGGCCGAAGCATTCGAACATCCGGTCTAAAGTCATTCAAATCTGAGGGTAAACATTCTAGACTCAATCTCTTGATTTAATTTTGTTTTCAACATTTTTGCTGACATTTAAATTAGTAAATATGTAGATCTATATATTTGTTGTTGATTTATTTTAGATGTAGATCTAACCTTTAATATTGTTCTTAGATGTAGATCTAACTTTTAATGTTGTTATTTGTTCCCATTTTCTTTTAATTGTTCATCCTTATTATTATTATTATTATTATTATTATTATTATTATTATTATTATTATTATTATTATTATTATTATTATTATTATTATTATTATTTACCTATTTACTTATTTTTTGTTATTATCATCATTATATATGTCGTTAGTATATTGTTATTAGTATTATTTATTGTTACTATCATCGTTTATCGTTATTATTATTGTTATTATTGTTATTATTATTTTTGTTGTTGTTGTTATTATTATTACTTTATGTTTTAAATAGTTATCTATTAATTTGTTAATTTATTTTAATATGTCATTTAATATATTTATCACATGATATGCATGTTTCATTTAATTTATACATTGTTATAAATGTCTAATTGATTTTCTTGTTTCGATTACTAACATTAAGTTTATTTATGCTTGTTGTCGGTGTCAAATACTTGTGTTCCCCTGTTTGAGCACCCGTACGAATGAAGGAGGAGATCCAAGGAGTTGTTATTTTTTTATTGTACTTGTTATTTTTCCTTTATTTGTTTTATTGAGTTATTTGGCATGTAATAATTAATTAAACCATTTATTTTATGCACGTTTAATCAAAAATCACACAAAAATATTTTAACAAATAAAATTGAGTTTTCTAATAAAATGGGACCAATGTCCTAGTTTTTTTATCCAAAAATAAATTGTCACTTTAAAATAATTTTCTTTAATTGTGCATGAGAGGACCAACGTTCTCAACATCAATAAATACCCCGTTTTATGTATGATTTATATTTTATTTACAATGGGGGTTGTATTCCGCCCCTAGTTTTATTGTAATTTATTTTATCTTTATTTTTATTTATTTATCGTTTTATATGTGAATGATGTGCGCTTTAAATTCAATGCATTAATCGTGTGAGATGAAAAATGAAATTTTATAATTTAAAAACCCATTTATAATTAACCAATGCACCAATAAGTGTGAAGTTCCGGACACCATCTCTGGTTTAGACCGATAAGAGGTTAAACTTTCCCAATTTCTTGTAAATTGGGTGGCGACTCCAAAATACCTCAAAAGTGCCTAAAGGTGTTATGGCGATGGATGGTCCTTTTCAATGTTCTATTGTAAAAGGAGGTGCCAAAAATATCTCATAACACCTAAAATCGGAAAAGACGCGAACCAATCCCTCGAATCCTAAAAGCGAATTCCCGAAGAGGGCCTTGCTGGTTCCGGCGCGCGTCACAGTGGCGACTCCACTGGGGACTGTTTGTGACTTTGCTCTGAAAATGTCTTGGTTAAAATGTATAATTGGGTTTTTTAAACTAAAATTTCATCTCTCATCTAAATTGCATTGCATCCATGCTAGAGCCTTAGAATATGCTAGTTTGGTCCCTTTATTAGCCCCGGTGCGTTCCTGAAGCACGACCTCATTTTCACTCAATTTGGGGAAGTGTTAAGGATAATCACCAGCTCAAGCCTCGTGCCATCAAATGGTATATCAAATGGTGACCCGATCGGTCGTTATGCTCATGATGAGATAGACCCGTCGTGCAGGGACCATGCTTGGGTAGCCTTAAAGTAACACCACCTTGACCAAAGCTCATGTAATGGCAATAGATACTTCCCCTAGGTTACATGTACCATAATACTATGCTTGCTATTTGGGCCGTCGTATATTAAATAAAATCAATCAAATTAAATGGTCTTTATCAAAGGCTTTCATGCTCTGATGGGCCCATTTTAATTTAGTTGAATTATTTAAATATATAATGGTCAAAACTCATACGCATATGCTTTAAATTAAGAGTGTTATGTTGTCGATTTTCCACCGCGCACCATACGCGCCCATTGGGTTCCCTGTTGACCCACGGATTAAGCCCACCTAGGAAGAGACTATTTGACCTCGTGTGCGGGAGTAATAAGGTTGGAAGGATCTACTTGCTTGCATGTGTTTGTCTATGTTGCATAACACACGACCATTCATTGTATACGTCATTCATGCATGTTTTTATGATAAAATTAAAAATGAAAAAAAAATTATTAAAAAAATAAAAAAAATGCATTTCATTTTGTGTGTGTATATCTTTTTGTCTGTATATCATTTTACATATATTCTTTTCATGCATCGCATTATATCACTGTAATTCATTGATCTTTCACTCATCCAGGACCACCTGCATAACGCACGATCATGCATTATATATATATATCATTCATGCATCATTTTAACAATTTAAAATTTTCAGTCATCATAGATTCATCTAAGTGGATTAGAGGTCTTGACGGTTGGCTAGTGAGTACGGACTCGCCCTTTGGATCGCTAGAATTAGTGCTTAATTGGGATTCTGAGTCACTCTCCACAACAAGTGAATCATCCTCGATGGCAGAAGAGACTGGAACTTTGACCACTCAAGACCTTGCTAGGAGACTGGAGGATTTTGAACGAAGAATGCTAGAAATGATGGGAGCAATGGCCGAAAGATTTGCTCAGCCCCCTGCTCCCCAAGCACCAATTGCTCCGCAGCCACCTGTAGCCCCTCCTCGGGGGCAAGCTGAACTGCCTGCTGGTGGGGAGGCTCCCCTTGTTGGAGGTGTCGCCCATCAACCTATAGAGGAGCCTAAAGCTGTTGCTGGACCCGCTGAGCCAAGGAGGGCAAGGGTCCCTGATCCCAATGAGGATTTTCTGATGGAAGAGGAAGTTGAGGAGATAGCAGCCCATCAAGCCGTGAAGGATAGAGCACCTAGGGTTGAAGATGAAGCTATAAGAGGAATGAGACAGCAAATTGAGGCAATCACTCGCCTGTTGACAGCTGGTAAGGGAATCAACCCCGAGGACAGAGATTTGGGGGATGAGGAGCTGCTGCCCCAAAGGTTTAGGATGCCCGAGCTACCCAAGTTTGATGGAACGTCGGACCCGCCTGCACACATAAAGCAGTATACCCTGGTGATGAAAGGCACAGGGCTGACTAAGAGCCAAAAGATGGATTATTTCTGCCTGAGTCTAGCAGGTCCGGCAGTCGACTGGTATCATGGCCTTGATAGGAGATCGAAAGAGGACTGGGACCTCCTGACTGATGAATTCATGAAACAGTATGATTGCAGCACTAGAATGGAGGTCACCCTGAAGGACCTTGAGCTTCTACAGCAAAAGAATGACGAGTCATTCCATGAATACCTCACTAGGTGGAGGAACCGGGTCATGGAAATGAAGAGAAAACCCGACACTGCCGATCAAATTAGACTGTTCATCAGGAACTCCTGTCCCTACTTGAGAGACTTGCTCAGCTTCAAAGGCCTTAGGGATTGGGAGTCACTTAAGGACATTGCTATAGAAGCCGAGGCAGCCTACCTGGCAAAGAAGGCAAGCCAAAATAACTTTGTTGGGAGGAACTTTGGGAACCAGTCAGGCTACAAGTCAGGAGGGGCTGGAAGTAGTAATGGCAAAAATGCTAAGACAACCGAGGTCTCAGCCACCGGAGTGGGCCAAGGTCAGAGGCACTACTCCGATTTAGGCCGCTCTTTGTCATGGGTATTGGAGAGATTGATGAAATTGGGCAAGCTGAGGCCACTAACACCTAGGCCAGCTGCGACTCAAGGACAGCCAGGACATAGGGATGACCAGTACTGTGCTTTTCACCAGCACACCGGGCATACCACAGATGATTGCAAGACCTTGAGGTGTCGTGTTCAAGACCTCATCGACACCAAACAGATCACGGACCCCGAAAAGAGGGAGAAAAAGAAAGAGCCAGCCTACAATGCAGTCCCTCCACCAGATATGTGATCGGGTCTGATCCAGCAGAATGTCATATTTTGCAGGAGCTACATGGATATGAATAAGTCGCTGACACTTGTCGGGAGAGTGGGGAAGAAGATTATGTTTTTTTATGCCTTATTTCTTTTCATTCCAAGAACTACTTATGACAATTTGGTTATTTTCAATAAATTGTACAATTTCTGCTTATTTGTATGATATTTCTATGATTTCATTCCTTATGATCACGATGCATCCATTCATTTTGACATTAACCCAATTAATACGACTCCATCTAGTCTCGGAACTTTGGGAAATCCAAACAAAATCTTGATAGCATCTGATATAACTCTTGAGGCGAGGATAATTTTTGAGAGATATAAAAAATTTGAAAGAGCCTTTGCTTGGACATGCAATGACGTGCTGATAATTGACAAGGACATTATTGGATCAACGCTGCTTCAATATATCGATGTGATGACAAGAGAAGTTTCGAAGGCCATTCCTTTTCCCCCTCAACATTCAAGGTGCATATAGTGCAGCAGAGCAAATCAAGCTCCAAGTGCTACATCGGGAACTAGACGAATGAAACCCTGAACCTTTCACAAGAAATATAACCAAGCCTTAAAATCCCTTTCACCCCAACCGTTTGAGATGCGACCTCATAACCAATCAAGACCAACCTCTAATCATATGAGGCCAAAAACACCCATGTAACCGAACTCAGGACAGTTCATTACCTCTCAAAAAAAAAAAGCAAAGAACAAAACAAAAAAAAAGAGAGGGGAAAGAACTATAGTCCTGTCCTTAACCATAGTTTTATCCTACAACTCCATCCCAGCCATCAACGGTTACCTCAGGAGTTAAAAACCAACAAATGGAAGATGCAGATTGAAGCAAAGAAACTCAATATCCCAGCCAGTCTGCACAAGGCCTAAGACCAAGACTTTGGTACCAAGAGGAGCCACTCTCAGAAGCAACAGCCTCCTCGGCTAACGAAGATGAAAGCAAATTCAATCTACACCGACGAACTGAAGGAGGGTCCATGACAAAGGCTAAATAAATAAATAAAAAAAAAAGGAGAGAAAATATTCGATCAAGAAAACCCGCGAGGGCTGATGGATAACAAGAGTTTGATGCTCTCAAGATCTATCCCGAGATTAGATGGCGTCTCATATTTTTTCGAGTTAATGCCAAATGGTGATCATGTGCTATGAAATCAGATTGAAATATATGCATTTACGCAAAGATGTATGGATGTAACCAGAGCAATTCATCTTGCATGCCCAAAGTCGTCTGGGTCCAGCATGAAACCAGCACACTATTACTATCTACCCTCTGCCACTCTCGCCACTCAGACACTTCAGACAACTCATCTTGCTACCCACTGTGAAGCCAATCCTACAGCACCTTCCCAATAAAGAACCAAGCTCATACAACCAATATCTGAGACATAAGCACATGCCAATCATACCCAAAAGACCTTTCGCAACAACTCCAACTTCTCTCACACCAAAAAAAAAAAAAGAAAAAAAAAGGCCGTTAGAGATGAAAACCGTGACTGGCGCTCTAAGCAAAAGTTAGGCTAAAGGGCAGGGTGAAAACCTGGCGACAGGCAGTTTGCCCTACAAAAATAAAATAAATAAAAGCCGCTGGATTGGGTTGGGTCCATTCCAGGCAAAAAAATAAGGCACAGGGTTATGTGAAAATCCGACAAGGACGCATCCCCCACTAAGAAAAGCTAGTGTGAAAATCCACGAGGGACGCACTACCTTCAAATAATGACTACAGGTACCAGAGGAGAACCTCATAATCCCTTAAAGGCATGAAATTCAAAGGCAATCCAAGGGGGCACAGATCCTACCGTAACTGACAACCAAATCAGCTGACGCCTCCGAATCCACTCGGATGAACTCTTATCCTGCATTGCTGCATGACACATACATTTCACATGCATGCTCACCATCTATACCTGCTTATCTACCTTCTAAATTTTGCAGAAAAAGAAACTCGATGCTAGCATCGACAAAGGGCAAGCGACGACACTAATCCAACATCAGTCCAATCATTAAATCAACATCAGCTCAATCATCAATCAAAACAAATATCAACCAAAGACCTCTCAAGGGGCAAACAATCAACCGAAGAGCTCATAGACAGCACCACTACCACTCCGAAAAATAGTTTGCACGAGGACGGTACTACTACTCCAAGGAGGGTTTGCACGATCTCGGTACTACTGCTTCAAAGGGTTTGCACGCTGCCGGTACTACCATTCTACGGAAGGTTTGCACGACAACGGTACTACCACTCCAAAAACAGTTTGCACAAGGACGGTACTACTACTCCAAGGAGGGTTTGCACGATCTCGGTACTACTGCTTCAAAGGGTTTGCACGCTGCCGGTACTACCATTCTACGGAAGGTTTGCACGACAACGGTACTACCACTTCAAAAACAGTTTGCACGAGGACGGTACTACTGCTCCATGGAGGGTTTGCACGATCTCGGTACTACTGCTTCAAAAGGTTTGCACGCTGCCGGTACTACCATTCTACGGAAGGTTTGCACGACAACGGTACTACCACTCCAAAAACAGTTTGCACGAGGACGGTACTACTACTCCAAGGAGGGTTTGCACGATCTCGGTACTACTGCTTCAAAGGGTTTGCACGCTGCCGGTACTACCATTCTACGGAAGGTTTGCACGACAACGGTACTACCACTCCAAAAACAGTTTGCACGAGGACGGTACTACTACTCCAAGGAGGGTTTACACGATCTCGGTACTACTGCTTCAAAGGGTTTGCACGCTGCCGGTACTACCATTCTACGGAAGGTTAGCACGACCTCGGCACTACCACTTCAAATTAGCAGAAGGGTTAGCACAACATCGGCACACGGCCTCGGCACTACCACTTCAAATCAGCAGAAGGGTTAGCACGACGTCGGCAAATGGCCTCGGCATTACCACTTCAAATCAGCAGAGCACGACGTCGGCACACGGCCTCGGCACTACCATTCTACGGAGGGTTAGCACGATCACGGCACTACCGCTTCTACAATCACAACAACAACACTCAATTCAATAAGACATCTGCCTCAGGTACGTGTCTCTTCTTTTTTCTTTGAGTTTTGGCTCACTTAGGCACCCAGGCACTAAGTTTCCCAAAACTGGGGGCAACTGTAGACACCGGGTCCTGAGTCGATCTAGATCAGAGATTGCCCGATGACGAAAATGATGCCCATTTCTAAAAGAACGGATAGAGTTCGGGAATTTTGGCCCTTCACGCTCACGAGAAGCAAGGATTTTCATTCGCGTTTTTTTTTATATATATAATAAAATAAAATAAAATTTTTGGGGGAGTTTTTAACTTAAAATTTGGATGTTTGCTCCACAGACGGCCAGCCCGTCGGTCACTCGAGGGGTGGTCTGCCCGTCGGTGACTCGAGCGATGGGCAGCCCATCGATGACTTTCGACGAGCGGGCAGCCCGTCGGTGGCTCGACGGGCGGGCAGCCCGTCGGTGGCTCGACGGATGGGCAGCCCATCGATGACTTTCGACGAGCGGGCAGCCCGTCGGTGGCTCGACGGGCGGGCAGCCCGTCGGTCTATCATGCATATAAATAGGATTTCATTTCATTTGAAATGAAAAAAAGGAGCACAATATTTGGGATTGAAAAATCTTAGGGAAAAAAAAGAGAGCTCTCTCTAAAAAAAAGATCCGATTTTTTTTCTAAAAATTCCTTTTTTCATCTTTTCAAGAGCAAAATATTAAAAATTTGCGTTTTTGATATTTTGCCTTCTCGTGAAGCGTGTGGGGCCGAAGCATTCGAACATCCGGTCTAAAGTCATTCAAATCTGAGGGTAAACATTCTAGACTCGATCTCTTGATTTAATTTTGTTTTCAACATTTTTGCTGACATTTAAATTAGTAAACATGTATATCTATATATTTGTTGTTGATTTATTTTAGATGTAGATCTAACCTTTAATATTGTTCTTAGATGTAGATCTAACTTTTAATGTTGTTATTTGTTCCCATTTTCTTTTAATTGTTCATCCTTATTATTATTATTATTATTATTATTATTATTATTATTATTATTATTATTATTATTATTATTATTATTATTTACCTATTTACTTATTTTTTATTATTATCATCATTATATATGTCGTTAGTATATTGTTATTAGTATTATTTATTGTTACTATCATCGTTTATCGTTATTATTATTGTTATTATTGTTATTATTATTTTTGTTGTTGTTGTTATTGTTATTATTATTACTTTATGTTTTAAATAGTTATCTATTAATTTGTTAATTTATTTTAATATGTCATTTAATGTATTTATCACATGATATGCATGTTTCATTTAATTTATGCATTGTTATAAATGTCTAATTGATTTTCTTGTTTCGATTACTAACATTAAGTTTATTTATGCTTGTTGTCGGTGTCAAATACTTGTGTTCCCCTGTTTGAGCACCCGTACGAATGAAGGAGGAGATCCAAGGAGTTGTTATTTTTTTATTGTACTTGTTATTTTTCCTTTATTTGTTTTATTGAGTTATTTGGCATGTAATAATTAATTAAACCATTTATTTTATGCACGTTTAATCAAAAATCACACAAAAATATTTTAACAAATAAAATTGAGTTTTCTAATAAAATGGGACCAATGTCCTAGTTTTTTTATCCAAAAATAAATTGTCACTTTAAAATAATTTTCTTTAATTGTGCATGAGAGGACCAACGTTCTCAACATCAATAAATACCCCGTTTTATGTATGATTTATATTTTATTTACAATGTGGGTTGTATTCCGCCCCTAGTTTTATTGTAATTTATTTTATCTTTATTTTTATTTATTTATCGTTTTATATGTGAATGATGTGCGCTTTAAATTCAATGCATTAATCGTGTGAGATGAAAAATGAAATTTTATAATTTAAAAACCCATTTATAATTAACCAATGCACCAATAAGTGTGAAGTTCCGGACACCATCTCTGGTTTAGACCGATAAGAGGTTAAACTTTCCCAATTTCTTGTAAATTGGGTGGCGACTCCAAAATACCTCAAAAGTGCCTAAAAGTGTTATGGCGATGGATGGTCCTTTTCAATGTTCTATTGTAAAAGGAGGTGCCGAAAATATCTCATAACACCTAAAATCGAAAAAGACGCGAACCAATCCCTCGAATCCTAAAAGCGAATTCCCGAAGAGGGCCTTGCTGGTTCCGGCGCGCGTCACACCAATGCCTAGCCCCTGAAGATCCCGATCTCTTCCTTTGGTTTCCAGGCGCCACCACCTGCCCCTCTTCTTCTCGTCGCCATCTCTGCCCCCTCTGTTGGCAGCCGCCGTCGCCGGCCTTTCCTCTTCTTCTTCTTTCTTTTCCGTCAGCTTTTGCGTGGAGAGGCAGTAGCATTTTTCCCCTTGGCAGCCCTTTTCTTCCACCGTTGCCGCCACCTTTTCCTCCATCAGCTGGTCGGCAATCTGCTCTCTCTCTCTTCTCGATCTCTCTCTCTCTCTCTCAATCTCACTTTCGCTCGCTATCTCGATCTCACTCTCCCTCACTCGATTTTGTGCCATCAATCAGGTATGTGTTTCTTTGTTCAAGATCTAGATTTGAAGCTTGATTTTGATTTATCTCCCTAATCCAGTCGCCTATCTCGATTTTGTATCACTCTGTCAACTTTTATCTCATTCTTCTGGCCGAGACTAAAGATTGGAGAAGTTCTTAGGTCTGCTCCCTCTTATCCTCCTTCCTCATCTCCAATTACGGTACTCTTCTTTTTTTGTATTCAAATTTCTGGTTTTTATTTATTTATTTGTATATTTGAATTTTTTTAATGAGCTTATTGTTTGATTCCTCAGTTCGATTGTTTCATTTTTGTGCCCTTTTTCGGTTCAATACAATTTATTTTAAGAGTGGACTGCCACAGATCTTCTTTCTAGTTATTTTCTCACAGGTATGATGAAAAATATTGTTATAAATTTATATTTTCTTTCACTCTGAAGATAATATTGATATTTGATCGTATCTTGAATTGAAATTTCTTGAAGTAGACGAAGTAATCTTTATGAATTCTTGCTGTATTTGAATTTCTTTCCATATGATAATTAGATTGTTGTGTTCTTGAAACTTTATATTGATAGATGCTGCTGTTATTACTTCCAGTGACTTTCTTAAAAGGTATTCACTCCAAGTCATCTAAAAGGATACTTTATATCAAACGTTTTAGTAAATATTAGTTTCTGTTTGTGCATTTATGTGAAAAATAAGATGTTGTGAACTGCTTTCATTGCTCACTGATCCTGTTTTGTCCTGGTAACCATTAAAATTTGCCCACACTATTTATAATTTAACAGTCCTGCATCAGATTGTGGTTAAAATGGACCATTTTTATCTCATTCACAATGTTACCATACAATATATATATATATATATATATATATATATATATATATATATATATATATATATATATATATATATATATATATATATATATATATATATATATATGGATTATGTATTATGCCCAACAACTCCATAACTAACCTTTTAGACAGGATCAACCAATCAAATTGATTGCTAAAAAAATAAGTGTGGTGGATCATGACAATGTGACTCATAAGCTTTTCCTTGGGTGTGGGGAGGATTATGCGCAACTATGTCGAAACCTTATGCACCTGAAGGGAAAATCAGAAATTAGGATTTAGCTGCTGGGCATTGAGAATGAAAGTTGGTTGCATAAAATTTGCATTATTTTTAGTGCCCTTTGAACTCCAAAATAATCCCACGGCAATGGAAGAAAACCAGAAATTAGTCAAATAAGTTAATTTTATTTTAACAAAGCTTTCAATTTGTTGAATTCATTACTTGCTACGGTTCTGTCTAATGGGGTTGACATTATTTTGATAATTCTTAAGATATGTTGGTATTTTATCTTTAGGTTTCTTAAATTTTGATTATTTGAATTCTGCATTTTGGTATTAGGGTGTTTTTTATTTTATTGTTTATCTAGCATTTTTTTTGTTGCATTGGATGTTATTGCAGACATCAGAAGGCTCTTTTATTAGAAGGTCAGCTGCAAGCATGCTTACTGGGAAGAAGCCTGCTCCATCTGCTGTGAGTCTCTTTCTTTATCTCTTGATTTCATATCAGTTGTCTGCCATTGCACATCATCATTTCCATGGTTTTTCTATTAATTATGTTATTATTTTTATTAGCCTGCTAACAAAAAAAGGAGGAACAAATAAATCTTGTGCTAACAAGAAAGCAGATGGAGCTGGGAGGCCTGAAACCTCCAAGGCAATTGAACCATCGGAAGACATTGAGGTAATTCAATTACTTTTGAGTAAATTAACTTTTATTATCATTGACAACATGACCTTTTTCTTTTTTGGGATCTTGATGGATACTCTACTTTGGTTGGTCGGATGTTAGCAGCTAGCTGAAATGGGTCTCGAAGGGATTGAAAGTAGATTGGGAGCTCTTATTCAGACAGAAACTGTTTCTCAATTGAAGAGCACTGTGTGGAAAGAGCGCCTTGAAGTTAGGTCATAATCTTTCATGTAATCTCAATTTTTAAGGATTGGTAACTATGTATAACACTCAATGGGGTTCGCTAGTGTTATAATGGACATAAACTTGTACATTTTATTTCAATTTTGAAGAGGTTGCTATTTATTGCAAATGTTAGGACAGCTGTGAAAAACAAAGTTCCTTTTGTGCGCTCGCTAACTTTGAACTGGGTAACATTTTGTATTGAAATAAGTAACAAGGTTGTTATTCTAAAGGTACACAAGGACTATGTCCCTATATGTATGGAGGTAGTGCACTCTCCCTTTGAGGTTGCATTTGTTATTTTTTATTTTGATTTTGTCAATAATTTTGCAAAAATGTTGTGCTTGCTTTTCTTGTTACCCTTCTTATATGCAACACTTCAAATTTTGGTTAATATGGTACAGTTGTTAGCCCCGATTTGGGTCTTGTGGTCTATAATATGCTTTCTTGATGTTCACAAGCAGTAATTTGTGATGCTTACACAATGTTCTAGCATACAGACATAGAATTCTTACAATTTCAAATTAAAAAGATTGATCTTTCCTCAGGAATTTTCTAGACAGGCATACAAATCTGCTAATGATTATATTAGTTATAAAATGTTTTCTTCTTGCTTCCCCATCTAAACTGAGCGTAGCATAGCCACGGTATTCTAGTCTTGCTTTGGACTTCATATGATATTATGATTTTTTTTTTGTCAACAAAAAGATAAGAATGAAAGAAAGAAGAAAATTATGTCGTGGATGAATTACACTAAAAGAAGTATTTGGGAAGTCTAACTTTGTTTAGTTATTGCATTTTGTTGCCTGCTAAATTAAAAGTATTGTGTTTTTAAGCCACCTATCAATAGATCTCAGATGCAATTCATATACATTGATGGTTCTTGTTCTTTTACTTACAAAAATATAGAGGTCATTGAATATAATTCTCCTTTTTGCAGATATTAGAATCTTTAGCCCTCTGCACCTTTTTTTTTCTCCCAATTGACTGATTTACTGATGCCAGTGAATTTTTTCAACCAATTTATTTGATTGTTTGTGGCTGTATTGTTGAGGAATTGTAAAATTTTCTTACCTGTAATGACTATTGCAGCATGATCTTTGTTCATCTTATTTGACATTAAATAAATTTGATCTTATAGAGCCTTAATGATGGGACCCCTGAAGTGAGGGATTCAGCTTTTTCTGGAGAATTATATTTGCTGATGGAATTATATTTGCCTATAATTTTCTTTTGCAGTCAGTCGGCATGAGGCCTTTGGAGAGGTCTCTGGAGAAACTTGATGATGTTAGGAGAAAGAAGCTTTCTAAAATGATTGGGAGTTCAGCCGGCAGTATTTTGGGTGGTACAAGTGCAGTCTCATTTACCTTTATTATTTGCAGATTGTGATTACTTAATTCCATTTCACATATTTGGCTTGGAAGAATTTTCCTATCTGTTGTGTTTTGTTATCATGCACCAGCTACAGTTCAAGCTGTTGGTGGAAGTGTACCTTCTGCAGAGTGGTTGTGTGCTTACCATGTGCTTTTTGAAGTTTGTCATTGCATTATCTTCTTCTTCCTTTTCTTTTTCTAAATTAGAAAGTCATTAAGTCTTTAGGCACTAGAAAAATATCTTATTGAACATTTACTGAGTGTATGCTATTGGTGGTTCTGGAAGCAATTCAAATGTAATTGCCTCTTATCTAAAATGTTCTGCAATATTTTGTCAATGATTGCCTCAATTTGATTTGGTACAGCAATGTCACTCATAAGCTTTTCCTTGGGTGTGGGGAGGATTATGCGCAACTATGTCGAAACCTTATGCACCTGAAGGGAAAATCAGAAATTAGGATTTAGCTACTGGGCATTGAGAATGAAAGTTGGTTGCATAAAATTTGCATTATTTTTGGTGCCATTTGAACTCCAAAATAATCCCACGGCAATGGAAGAAAGCCAGAAATCAGTCAAATAAGTTAATTTTATTTTAACAAAGCTTTCAATTTGTTGAATTCATTACTTGCTACGGTTCTGTTTAATGGGGTTGACATTATTTTGATAATTCTTAAGTGTGACGCGCGCCGGATCCCCGCGGCCGCCCGTTCGACCGCCCGCACGTGGGCGATCGGGGCAATTGTGGGTCCGTCAACAGCTTGCGATAAATCGCAAGTGCGTCTATGTTGAGCAACACGGAGGTTTCATGGAGTCGCCACCCAATAGAACATTGGGAAAGTTTCTCTCGCCTCGGAGAGCCTAAGACTTGCGCATTTTATCCATATTGAGCCATGAGGCCTAGGATTAACGTCTAAGTCTCATGACACAAGAGGTGTCTTAGAGGATAACCTGTAGCCTCTTAAGCCCAAAGACCAGAGCAGGGTTCGGGACTTCTCATTTATTCGTACCTTGATTAAGTTTAAAATTGAGTTTTGAATTTATTAGTTCGCTCTCTCTCCACACAATGCAAGTTTGGTTAAAGCACAATTTATTCATTCAAGAGCATAAAATAAAATAGCATTAAAGCGTAAAATAAATTTTCAATAATATTAGGAGCGGAATACAACTCCCATTTATAAATGTACTATACATGCATAAAACGGGTTATTCATTTATTTTGAGGACTTTGGTCCCCGCATGGGTTTATTATGGAAAACTATTTTCATGTGACAATTTTATTGGGTAAAATAGGACATTGGTCCAATTTTTATTTAGCAAACATTCTATTTAGTAGACAACATTTGTGTGGTGGTTCTTTTAAACACGGTCGAAAATCATTTTATTATTACAGACCACAAATACATACAATAATAATTACATATTTCTAAATAAATAAATAAATGAATACATAAATAAATAACTAAATTCTAACAATAATCAATAATGATAATAATAATAATACATAAAATTAAATAATCACAAATCAATTAAATAATAACATCAACATAAAATTAACACAAATTAGACAATAATAATAATAATATCAATGATAATAATAATAATAATAATATTAACATAATAATATTAAATAAATATAAATAATAACAATAATAAATAATAATAATAATAATAATAATAATAATAATAATAATAAATCAGAATAATGAATAAATATAATAATAATATTATAATGATAATAATAATAATAATAACAGAAATTAAATAAATAAATATAATAAAAACAGAAATTAAATAATAATAATAATAATAATAATAACAATAATAACAAAAATCAAATAAATATATAATAATAATAATAATAATAATAATAATAATAATAAACAGAAATTAAGTAAATAAATATAATAAAAACAGAAATTAAATAATAATGATAATAATAATAACAATAATATTAATAAACAGAAATTAAGTAAATAAATATAATAATAATAATATTAATAATATTAATAATTCAGAAATTCAATAAATAATAATAATAATAATAATATTAATAAATCAAAAATTAAATAAATAAATATAATAATAATAATATATTAATAAATCAGAAATTAATAATAATAATAATAATATATTAATAAATCAGAAATTAATAATAATAATAATAATAATAATAATAATAATAATAATAGGGAGAGGGGATTTACCTCGCCGGAGCGGCAGTGACGGACACCACCTCCACCGGAAGCTAGATCACCGCACGCTGAGCTCCTCGCCGGTGTCCACGCGCCGGAAAACGTCACAGGCTCGCCGGAAAACGCTCCTAAAGTCTCGCCGCCATCTCCCTCCGATTTGCTTGTTGCCGGCGATTGGGGGCAGATAACCGGTGCCGGAGGTTTCGTCCGGCTGTGGGGAAGCTAGCTCCGCCGCGCGTGGCGCCAGCCGACGCCGGAGGCGGCGCCGGCCACCTCTCCTTCCTCTCCCCTTTTTCTCTTTTCTTCTTTCTCGGTGGTCTGCGTGGGTTTGGTTTCCAGGTCTCCCTCTTTTCTTCTTTTCTTATTTCCCTTACTCACTCTTTCACTCTCTCTTTTCTTTTTATTTTCTTTTCTATTTGCTCTTTCTTACTTGCTCTTATGGCCGGCCACCTTCTCTGTTCTTGCTCTCTCCTCACTATTCTTTCTCTTTTCTTTGCTTTTTCTTTGCAATCCGAGAGCCCTTTCTCTTTTCTTTTTCTTTCTCTCCTCTTTCTTTTTTCTTTTCTTTTCTTGCTCTTCTCTCTTTGATCTGCCGGCCTCCCTCTCTCCTTTTCTTTCTACTCTTTCACTCTCTCTTTTTATTTCTTTGCCCTCTCTTGCTTGCTCTTATGGCCGGCCACCCTCTCTGTTCTTGCTCTCTCTTCCCTATTCTTTCTCTTTTCTTTTCTTTTTCTTTTCTTTGCTTGTGTTTCCAGCCGAGAGAGAGCCCCCTATTTCCCTTCATCTTCTTCTTTTTATTCCCTAAAATTAGGGCTAATGGGCACAATTGTCATTTCCACCATAATTCCCTCATTTTTTCCTCCTTTTCTCTTTAATTAATCTCACTTAATTCAAATTAATACACACATACTAATTTAATCAAACATTATACATTAACACATTAATTAATTAAACATTACATAACATACATTACACATTGATATAATTAATCTACTTAATACATAATTTATCTAATTAATTAAACATTCTACATTTTAACTAATTAATTAACTAATTAATCTTTAATTTTACATGCATTTTAATTAATACAATAATATTAATTAATTAACTAACCAATTAACTAATTAATTAACAAACAACATTAACTAATTAAATTTTACACACACATATTTATATATTATCACATATATTATTTCTTCGGAGGGAATTATCAAGGATCCAAAATTATCATTGACACTTTTATACTGAGCTCGGGACCCGGTGTCTACAGTTGCCCCCAATTTTGGAGAAGCTAGTGCATAGACACCTAGGTGAGCCAAAATTCAAAGATGAAGGGAGAGGGGATTCCATACCTGCCTTCTTGCCGAGAGTCGGATAGAGAGATACCTCCTCAGAGGGCTTCGAGATTTTTGCCTCCTCAGAGGACTTTGAGAATTTTGCCTCCTCAGAGGACTTTGAGAATTTTGCCTCCTCAGAGGACTTTAGGATTTCGCCTCCTCAGAGGACTTAGAGAATTTTGCCTCCTCAGAGGACTTCGAGATTTTGCCTCCTCAGAGGACTTTGAGAATTTTGCCTCCTCAGAGGACTTCAAGATTTTGCCTCCTCAGAGGACTTTGAGAATTTGGAGAATTTGTCTCCTCAGAGGGCTTTGATGATGTGGTGAATGCGCCGAGTCTGCTCCAGACTTACAAAACGCGAACTACACTGAATCGCTACCAAGATTCGAAGTGTTTGCACTGAATCGCTACCAAGATTCAAAGTGCGAGGGTTGCTCTCTTGAGCTGCACCGAGTCTGCTCCAGACTTACAAAGCGCGAACTACACTGAATCGCTACCAAGATTCGAAGTGTTTGCACTGAATCGCTACCAAGATTCAAAATGCGAGGGTTGCTCTCTTGAGCTGCACCGAGTCTGCTCCAGACTTACAAAGCGCGAACTACACTGAATCGCTACCAAGATTCGAAGTGTTTGCACTGAATCGCTACCAAGATTCAAAGTGCGAGGGTTGCTCTCTTGAGTTGCACCGAGTCTGCTCCAGACTTACAAAGTGCTGATGATGATAATGATGCGCCGAGTCTGCTCCAGACTTACAAAACGCGGGGGTTGCTCTCTTGAGCTGCACCGAGTCTGCTCTAGACTTACAAAGTGCTGATGTTGTTCTTCTGAAATGGATGTCCTTCCGGACTGGGTGTCCTCCTGAACTGCCCTTCGGTCATTCAGATATTTTCTGCAAAATCAGATGCACAAAATATACACAAGAAGTTGTATGCATGATGTTGTGTGGGACTTGTCTCCTTAGGGAGCTTGGGTAATCGGCCTCTTCAGAGGGCTTCGAGATTTGCCTCCTCAAAGGACTTCACGTTTCTGATAACTGCCCCCTGAGAGGTCTTGGGTTAATTGTCTTGATTGATGGATAGAATGACGTCGTCACTTGGATTCTGCCGGTGTCCGCATCGAGTCTCTTTTTCTGCAAGACTTAGAAAGGCAGATATACGGAAAAAATTGTGAGTATGCACGTGATATGCATGCGTATGCAGCAATGCAGTATAAAAATTCATCTAAGTCGATTTGGAGGCGACAGCCGATTTGATTGCAATTTGCATTAAGATCAGTGCCTTCTGGAATTGCCTTTGAATTTCATGCTCTTTGGGGATCATGAGGTTCTCGTCTGAAACCTGTAGTCATTATTTTAAGGTAGTGTGTCCCTTGTGGATTTTCACACTAGCTTTTCTTGACGGGAAATGCGTCCTTTCGGATTTTCACATGACCCTGTGCCTTATTTTTGCCTGGAAGGAATCCAACCCAATCCAGCGGCTTTTTTTTCTTTTTTCTTTTTTTTTTTTTTTTTTTTTTTTTTTTTGGACAGACTGCCTGTTTTCAGGTTTTCACCCCGTCCCTTGGCCTAATTTTTGCTTAGAGCGCCAGTTACGATTTTCATCTCTAACGGCCTTTCTTTTTTTTCTTTTTTTTTCTTTTTTCTTTTTTCTTTTTTCTTTTTTTTTGTACATCAGATGAACTATTCTGGTTACATCAATACCATTGCATAAATGCACATATTTCAATTTGATTTCATAATATATGATCATTATTTGGCATTAATCTCAAGATACAAAACCTCATCCAATCTCGGGATGGATCTTGAAAGCATCAAACCCCTGTTATCAATCAGCTCTCTTTTTGATTCTCATGATTGAATATTTTCTCTCTGCTCTCATTTAATCTTTTGAATGCAAATTCTAGAAGCAACGTCGGAGACGAGACTTAACTCGAATGCATGAATGCACTCATGGCTTCTCGCTTGAAGCTCAAGAAACACCATAGGCCTCTTCTTACGTACCAAACCTTCTTAGAAGGTCATCTCCGCTAATTGGATAAGACTGAACCCAGAATCAAAAGGTCTTACTTTGGTTGTAATGTCAGGCTTGGGTAGATGGCTGTCAAAAAAAGATCAGGTCGCTAGAGAAAAATGGCCGCGATATTTTCTCAACTGATGGATGAACCGTTCTTGGCTCAAAAGTATTCTTGAATTTGGACTCGATAACATTCTAGCTCCTTGGGATCAGAAGGGCAATCATTGAAACTAGTCAATTGGTCACCATTTTGAGCTCTCTTTTTTATTCTTCTTTTTTTTTCTTTTTGTTCTTTGCTTCTTTTTTTTTTTTTGAGCTCATGTCTTTCATGCATGACTAAACCCTCTTTTCGAAGTCTGAACTTGCTTTTATCGAGGCAATTTTTTTTTAATAGTCCAAAGAATTGTTCAAATGTACATCCATCAGTTTTAGAGCGGCCACTCTTCTAAGGGGAAGCCAAAATCATTTTAGGTGAGGGGGTAGTTTTAATGTGTGTAACAACAAAATTGGTACGCATTCAGCATACCTCCATAAAAGCTCAACGGGCTAGCAAGCGATTGTAGAATAAGGGTAGGAAGTAGTCATTTAGAGAGCTATACAAAGAATGATGCCTAAATCATTTTCCAGGTTCTGTCTTATCCAGAGATCGCTTCGATGGGTAATCAGAAAGGTTCTAGCGCTCTTAGTGAGTTTTCATCTAATCTCCTAATTGCAACTAGTTTTTCCTTCTTATTTTTCTCTCTGACTCTCTCTCTTCAGGAGTTATATCAGATGCCATCAAGATTTTCTTTGGATTTTTCAAAGTTCCAAGATTAAATGCAGTAGTATTAATTGAATTAATGTCAAAATGAATGAATGTATCATGATCATAAAAAAAATGAAATCATTAGAAATAATATACAAATACACAAAAATATTGTTCATCTGTCATCAGCTTTTATTTCCCCTTCTTCTCTGGGTCAGCAATTTCTTTGTTGTCGATGAGATCTTGAATTCAATCCCTCAGAATTTAGCATTGATTCGTTAACTGGCCAGCGTTGGTGGGCTACTATGTCCTCAATCTCATCTTCTTCCACAAAATCCTCCTCGGGATTATGAACTCTTGCCCTTCTTGGCTTAATAAGTGTCGCAGCTTCATGCTCATTAATAGGCTGACGAGCATTGCCAATAAAAAGAGTCTCTCCACCAGCAGGCGGTTCAACTTGCCCCCAGCATGGGCTATTGGTTATCGTGGATCAGCAAGTGGTTGTGAGATAGTAGGTGCTCGTGAATCATGAGGATGAGGTACTAGATTCTGAGAGTGTCTCAAGATCCCAATCAAGCACTAATTCGAGCAATCCAAAGGGCGAGTCTGACCTTACTAATCGACCGTCAGGACCTCTAATCCATTTGGATAAATTTATGATGGCTGAAAATTTAAATTGTTAGTATGATGCGTGTATGATAATATACGATGCATGATCGTGAATTGTGCAGATGGAGTGAAAAAATCAATAAATTGCAATTATGCGATGCAATGCATGAAGAAAATTATATACACGTGATTGTATATGTATGAAAAAAATAATATGTAGGCAAAAGGATATATACACAATATGAAATGTATTTTTTATTTTTTTATATTTTTTATTTTTGATTGATTTTTTTTTTTTTTTGACATGAATGACATGTGATGTATGTGCATGTTATGCAGCATTCACAACCACATGCAAGCAGGTAGAACCTTCCGGCCTTATTTCTCCCACACACGAGGTCGTGCGGTATCTTTCCTAGGTGGGCTTTATCCAAGGGTTAACAGGGAACCCAATGGACGCGTATAGTGCACGGTGAGAAGCCGACAGCATAACAACTCTTTACTTTAAAGCACATGCGCATGGATGGTTGGCCATTATATATTTAAACAATTCGATTAAATCAAGATAAGCCCATCGGGGCATGAAAGCCTTTGATGAAAATCATCTAATTCAATTGATTTTGTTCAGTACATGACGGCCCAAATAGCAAGCACGATATTATGGTACATGTCACCTAGGGGAGATTTCTATTGCCATTACATGAGCTTTGGTCAAAAGGTGGTGTTACTTTGGGGCTACCCAAGCATGATCCCTGCCGACGGGTCTAGCTCATCACGAGCGTAACGACCGATCGGGTCACCATTTTATATACCGCGATGGTACGAGGCTTGGGCTGGTGATTATCCTTAACACTTCCCCAAATTGAATGAAAATGGGGTCGTGCTTCGGGAACGCACCGGGGCTGATAAAGGGACCAAACTAGCATATATCTAAGGCTCTAATGCGATGCAATGCAGTTTTGAGAGAGGAGCGAAATTTATAAACTAAAACTAAATTGTAAATTTTAATCAAGGTACTTTCGAATCGAAGTCTCAAATACGTCCCCAGCGGAGTCGCCACTGTGACGCGCGCCGGATCCCCGCGGCCGCCCGTTCGACCGCCCGCACGTGGGCGATCGGGGCAATTGTGGGTCCGTCAACAGCTTGCGATAAATCGCAAGTGCGTCTATGTTGAGCAACACGGAGGTTTCATGGAGTCGCCACCCAATAGAACATTGGGAAAGTTTCTCTCGCCTCGGAGAGCCTAAGACTTGCGCATTTTATCCATATTGAGCCATGAGGCCTAGGATTAACGTCTAAGTCTCATGACACAAGAGGTGTCTTAGAGGATAACCTCTAGCCTCTTAAACCCAAAGACCAGAGCAGAGTTCGGGACTTCTCATTTATTCGTACCTTGATTAAGTTTAAAATTGAGTTTTGAATTTATTAGTTCGCTCTCTCTCCACACAATGCAAGTTTGGTTAAAGCACAATTTATTCATTCAAGAGCATAAAATAAAATAGCATTAAAGCGTAAAATAAATTTACAATAATATTAGGAGCGGAATACAACTCCCATTTATAAATGTACTATACATGCATAAAACGGGTTATTCATTTATTTTGAGGACTTTGGTCCCCGCATGGGTTTATTATGGAAAACTATTTTCATGTGACAATTTTATTAGGTAAAATAGGACATTGGTCCAATTTTTATTTAGCAAACATTCTATTTAGTAGACAACATTTGTGTGGTGGTTCTTTTAAACACGGTCGAAAATCATTTTATTATTACAGACCACAAATACATACAATAATAATTACATATTTCTAAATAAATAAATAAATGAATACATAAATAAATAACTAAATTCTAACAATAATCAATAATGATAATAATAATAATACATAAAATTAAATAATCACAAATCAATTAAATAATAACATCAACATAAAATTAACACAAATTAGACAATAATAATAATAATATCAATGATAATAATAATAATAATATTAACATAATAATATTAAATAAATATAAATAATAACAATAATAATAAATAATAATAATAATAATAATAATAATAATAATAATAATAATAATAAATCAGAATAATGAATAAATATAATAATGATATTATAATGATAATAATAATAATAATAACAGAAATTAAATAAATAAATATAATAAAAACAGAAATTAAATAATAATAATAATAATAATAACAATAATAACAAAAATCAAATAAATATATAATAATAATAATAATAATAATAATAATAATAATAAACAGAAATTAAGTAAATAAATATAATAAAAACAGAAATTAAATAATAATGATAATAATAATAACAATAATATTAATAAACAGAAATTAAGTAAATAAATATAATAATAATAATATTAATAATATTAATAATTCAGAAATTCAATAAATAATAATAATAATAATAATAATATTAATAAATCAGAAATTAAATAAATAAATATAATAATAATAATATATTAATAAATCAGAAATTAATAATAATAATAATAATATATTAATAAATCAGAAATTAATAATAATAATAATAATAATAATAATAATAATAATAATAATAATAATAATAATAATAATAATAATAATAGGGAGAGGGGATTTACCTCGCCGGAGGCTCGCCGGAGCGGCAGTGACGGACACCACCTCCACCGGAAGCTAGATCACCGCACGCTGAGCTCCTCGCCGGTGTCCACGCGCCGGAAAACGTCACAGGCTCGCCGGAAAACGCTCCCAAAGTCTCGCCGCCATCTCCCTCCGATTTGCTTGTTGCCGGCGATTGGGGGCAGATAACCGGTGCCGGAGGTTTCGTCCGGCTGTGGGGAAGCTAGCTCCGCCGCGCGTGGCGCCAGCCGACGCCGGAGGCGGCGCCGGCCACCTCTCCTTCCTCTCCCCTTTTTCTCTTTTCTTCTTTCTCGGTGGTCTGCGTGGGTTTGGTTTCCAGGTCTCCCTCTTTTCTTCTTTTCTTATTTCCCTTACTCACTCTTTCACTCTCTCTTTTCTTTTTATTTTCTTTTCTATTTGCTCTTTCTTACTTGCTCTTATGGCCGGCCACCTTCTCTGTTCTTGCTCTCTCCTCACTATTCTTTCTCTTTTCTTTGCTTTTTCTTTGCAATCCGAGAGCCCTTTCTCTTTTCTTTTTCTTTCTCTCCTCTTTCTTTTTTCTTTTCTTTTCTTGCTCTTCTCTCTTTGATCTGCCGGCCTCCCTCTCTCCTTTTCTTTCTACTCTTTCACTCTCTCTTTTTATTTCTTTGCCCTCTCTTGCTTGCTCTTATGGCCGGCCACCCTCTCTGTTCTTGCTCTCTCTTCCCTATTCTTTCTCTTTTCTTTTCTTTTTCTTTTCTTTGCTTGTGTTTCCAGCCGAGAGAGAGCCCCCTATTTCCCTTCATCTTCTTCTTTTTATTCCCTAAAATTAGGGCTAATGGGCACAATTGTCATTTCCACCATAATTCCCTCATTTTTTCCTCCTTTTCTCTTTAATTAATCTCACTTAATTCAAATTAATACACACATACTAATTTAATCAAACATTATACATTAACACATTAATTAATTAAACATTACATAACATACATTACACATTGATATAATTAATCTACTTAATACATAATTTATCTAATTAATTAAACATTCTACATTTTAACTAATTAATTAACTAATTAATCTTTAATTTTACATGCATTTTAATTAATACAATAATATTAATTAATTAACTAACCAATTAACTAATTAATTAACAAACAACATTAACTAATTAAATTTTACACACACATATTTATATATTATCACATATATTATTTCTTCGGAGGGAATTATCAAGGATCCAAAATTATCATTGACACTTTTATACTGAGCTCGGGACCCGGTGTCTACATTAAGTTATTCAATGCCAACAATTCAGCTGCAAATGTTTTTGCTTTTTGGTGTTACAGAAGCCATACATTTTGTTCTCAAGCATTTTGGCATCCAGAAACTTGCGTCTCAAATTATTGTAAGTGCCTTAATTACCTCTTTTTCTTTTTAATTTAAGAAATTAGTTTTGTTTTCTAAATCATGATCATCTTTGCATTTGTATGGATTATATAATTTTAACTTTATAAACGACGAACCGATTAATCAACTCAATACACATACTATATAGTTTTTTTTGGGTAAATGCATATTCAACTGAAATTTGCTCCACTTTCATTTAGTTTTTCAATTAAGCCCCTCTTTGACAAGAAAACTTAACCATGTGTGTGCTCATCATTTACTTTTTAAAAATCTCGCAATTAATTTATGTTGAATCCTTAATGTTAATTTTCAAATTTATTTTATTCTATTCTAAGATAAATGGAGAATTTGGATCGTAGTTGGATGTACGATAGGTTGGATGGTTGAGGGGGACATCCAATTCATAAGCGGTGTAAACATTAAGTGCTCCTATATAAAATGTCGAAACAGCAATTTTATTGATAAGGAAACTATTATATCGATATTGGTATTGCTTGCATTGCAGTTACAAATATATAATTTGTTGTACAACTGTAAAATATTGTGCATTATACAAATATATTTGCACAACAGTTATGATGTATATTATTTTTGTTATATATTAAAATTATCAATTAATATATATCTTTAATTTAAATTTTAGACTTTTTGTTTTTAATTTATTGTGTTTAATTTGGGATCTGCAAATAGGAAATATATTATTTTTGCAAAAAATTAAGAAAAAAATTAATACTGCCGACAACTTACCGACGGAAAAATCCATCACTCTCATTTTAATTGTATTAATATTTTTACTAAATATATTTACCGACAACTTTACCGATGAAAAAAATCCGTCGCTATTTATATTAAAATTAATCAATAATTTATTAATTAATTTTACTGACGGTTTACCGACTGACTATTCCGTCGGTAAACGGTCAACGCGACAAAACAACCAACGGTTTTTTTATAAAATTACCGATGGAATATTTTTAACAATTCCGTCGGTAATATCCGTCGGTAACATTACCGACGGAATTTTTCGCCATTAAATTGGTACCTACGCACGTTTTAGTGACGGATTTATTTCGTCTGTAAAATAAAAAAAACCGTCGGTAATGTCATTTTCCGTCGGTAAAATCCGTCGATAAAATGTATTTTTTTTGTAGTGATCAATAGCCGGTTTAAAGCTCCAGAAAAGCCTTTGAAATTACTTCACATTTAAAAGGGTCGTATCTTGCACCTTTAGCTCATACACAGTTTCAAGATTGTAAGTTAATTTTCAGAGCTAATAAAAAACTTGGCAGCCTCACATAAGAATCTATGTAATTTTCGAAAACGGACTCCAAAGCTCTCATCTTAGCGTACCATATCTTTTTGTACAACACTTCAAATTAAATTATTACTTAATGGACGCAATAATAACATCTATAGGCATGGTTGGATTTTTACTCACCATTCCAGTAATACAATTACGAATGATTTAGATCCCATAACATATTAGCAAAAAGGCATGTATGTGGTCCCTCATACCTGGTGATCGTCCAAAAAGGACTATTCCCTTTCATTATTGCTCTTCACCTCCAATTGCATCCGTCTTCAGCATTCGCACATCGCAAAACCCAAGTTTTTGCTTTTGATTCAACAACTCTAAAGTCAACATTTCTAATTATTGAATACTTTTTCACACTAGACTTGCTGTTGAAAATCATACCGGTGGATAACTCAGACATGCCATCCCATGAGTTAAATTGCACTCCTTGTGATAAATCAACTTGTACTGCGTCAAAGTCGATTTCAATATAATATTCAGAAGGGAAGTTGTAGTTTACATGGCCTGTATCCTCTTCGGGATGGAGTGATGCCAATGGACTCGCATATTGCGTAGCATAAGATGTGTCACTATCTCCACTTTTAGATTCATCACTTTCCTCGCTCATATTGGCAGTGGCACCCTCAACATCAACCTCGGATGCATAATCATTGCTTAATGAAAAATCAGGGTCATCCTCCATGACTCCCATCTCATATGATGACTCTTTGTCATGTTCTGCACTGGTTAGATTAGATAATGGCACATCATCTGCATTGTTAATTGGATTGTTGACGGGTAAGGAATTAGCCAATAAATCACCATCCCTTTGGCTACCTGACTCAATTCGTAGAGTTGGTTCCTCAACTGGAATCTGAGAAATATATCGGTGTCGACTAACATCAGGAAGAATGGATACAGATCGTCATAATCTGACGTCTAAAATTTGAGAAACTGCCCGTCGTCCCCCAATTTGTTCTGTACTCTGACTTTCTGCTGCATTACATCCCTCAACAAGATTTAATTCATTTGACCGACTGCCTGATCTCTGGCTTACTGATTGACGTAGATCACCGTGTCTGAATCCTTCACTTGTCCCTATTATGTTCGTATCGCCGGCCAAGCGACTGACAGACTGCCTAGGTTGACTAGGAACAACATCCCCTACATTTCGAACTGACTGCCATTGTGGATTTTGAGTGACATTATGTATTGTATATGTATTTTCTCCTCCACTAAAATTACTTTGAGATAATAATTCAGTATTATGTCTACTTACAGATTCCATTGGCTGACTCAAACCGACATCATTTACATACATAAGTTGACTTATACCTAGATCATCCGTCACTAGATTGGCAGCTGCATCAGCTTTAGTAACCACAATAATTAATTTCACCAATGTATAATCATCATTACTTTTTATATTTTCATATATCATCTCAACATCATCATCATCCACCAAATTCACTGGTGTCCAGTATATTGAATCTCGGTTGTACATTGGACTCTTGTATATAATTCTTGAAACCACGTTGTTCATCCCCAGACCCAATTTAACATAAATTTTATGAACCAATTCAGTAAAAGTAGGTTTATTCCTAAGCCGTAGTCTCCTTATAATGGCATTTGGACCAAATATATCATATTGAAAATCTCCCGATCCATAACTTATTTGGCCAACAGTGTGCAAATAAAAGTCAGTATATGCTGTCATTTTCAAGTTGCCTATAAGTTCAAATATGAAATTAATATTTTTAAATTATTTTTTCACATTTAGATTATTTTTTCATTAATTAAAACAACAAATTATTTATCAGTTAATAATAAATTAACTTATTACATATTATCAACCAACAATAATAATAATAATAACAATAACAATAATATTATTAATAATAGTATATTGACACTCAAATATTATTACATTATATTTTTACACATACTTAAATTATTTAACATGCATCACAAAATATCATTACATTGTACAAAATTCTAATGAACATAGTGTTCAAGCCATTTATTATAATTGTACCACTTACAATAAATTTTTTGTTCCACTGGTATAGTATCTCTAATTTTTAAATATTATTTTTCACTAACTTCTATTATATTTTTTACAAAAATCATAACTAATTCCTCATATTTCATCACAGTCTCCCTATTCCAAATTTTCATTACAAACTTTGTATAACATATATAATGATATTGTGATGTAAACAGATTCAACCATCTCCGCTTCCTCCATTCGATATCCTCCCATTATAATTTCTTATAACTTTTTATTAACTGTAATAATATGATTGAACATTGTTATGCCATTTCCAACTCGATAACTATACAAATCATTCCATTTTTGTGCGACCATTTGCGTAGCAATATCACTCATCATAATTATTAAGTATGTGAGTACCATCTACCATAATAACAATAATTAATTTTTTTACACTATATAAAAATTATTTCAAATTAAATTGCATGCTAATATTTAAACATTATAAATATATGTAAAACAATTTTATTTTTATTTTTTATTATTTTTGCATTTATATGGTAATAAATAAATATAAAAAAATTTCAAAACATATCTCGAATTTAGTACTTAAATCTTTTGATGAATTTTTGCTAGATTTTCTAAACTTGCTCCGAAACGTTGCTTTCAGTAAATAAATTCTGCGTTGCTTTCGGTAGAAAAATTCAGCCCGGAGTGCATTTATATTGCATAAATTCGTCTGACGCTGCAGCCAAGTACTGCGGCAATAGAGTAAAAAACAAAGCTCTGTGCTGCGTTTTTGAGTCTGACGCCGCAGTACTTGGCTGCGGCGTTAGACTCTGATGCCGCAAGTACTATCTGGGGCATCAGTCAAAAATCCCTAGTCAAATCTTTGGCATAGAGAAAAGAGCTAAATAAAAAGCTGAAACACCCAACAAATTCTCCCACATGGTTACGCACAATCCCAGCAAAGCCCATCGAGCTGCTATCCTTGAACAAGCCAGCATCTATATTACATTTTAACTAATAGCTGGTCTGTTCCTATCTGAAACTCACGAACTTGACTAGTGGCTGCACAATTCAAGGCTACCTTTGTAACGAACCATACTTGCAAAAAGTTATCCGCAAATCGCTAGACATCCAAGGCAATAAAAGAACGCTACTGCCATAAGAACATATTTCGATGATACCACAGGCTCCACAGGGCAGCAATAATCTTTTTGAGTTGAAAATTGAAATAATGGTTTCTACTAATCATTGAGTGTTTCTACTCTTGTTCTTTTAATCATTCTTAATTCTTCAGTACTAAATATCAAATCTTACTAAAGAGTTTTTTTTAAAAAAAGAAAAAGAAATTAATGATGTTACAAGAAAATTAGATAATATATAAAGACTAGCACATACATCTTATCAATGGCCATTAATAAATAAATAAAATATCAAATAATTTCCCCTTTACTCTATAAACAACTACGGGGTTGTACAATGCCAATTGTATGTCCAAGAACATTAGCACAGAATGAAGTGGCTGGTTGAGTAGCGTATGTTAAATTCACATTGTGCAATTTTATGCCACTGCATGGATATTTGGAGCTGCAGTCAAATTTTATGGCCACTGGTGTAGCTGATGTTCCTCGAATTCCTCTGTATATTATATTCTTTATTTTTATGCCTGACACCTATAAATGCACATAATTAAAATAAGTCAAATCTACATATAATTAATCCTTGATATTTAAAAAAAAAATAATTAAAAAATTAATTACCTGATTAGGACAGTTTAGATTGTGAGGACAATAATGTTGATCAATAATGATAGGATTTTGGACATTACTCATGATAGCACCAATAAAGCTGACATTTTGGACGAATCCATTGCTTTCTCTAGCCCATGACTTAATTCTGAATCCATTTGTTGTATCAGAAAATACTGTTTTCGTAATAGTCACATTTCGAACCCCTTTCTCTTCAAGATCCTTTGCTAGGCTTCCTATGCTGCAAATTGATTATGGTAATTAATGAAATAGAACTAGGGTCGATTTACATATAGTTAAGAATCTAATAAATTATATATGGGATCTAATTAAGTTAAATTTTTTACCTAATGCCATGGCCAAGGCCACATCTGACACCTTCAATCCACAAATTCTCAGTGCCAGGGCCGATAGAAATACAATCATCTCCAGTTTTAATAGTAGTGTTGATGATGTCTACATTATTTGATAACTGCACATGAATCCCATCTGTGTTAGGGCTGTCTCCATCTGCTATTACTTTAACTTTTTCAACATACACATTGTTGCATCCATTGAACACAATGTGGAACATTTGGCTATTCAATGACAACAACCCTTTTATCTTTATGTTGTTGGAGTTTGTAAAGCTCAGACTCTGCAAATTCAACCATTTTATTTGTTATTCCAAATCTAAATAACTAAGCTATAATTAATGAATTATAGCATAATTAAAATGATGAGTACCGTAGCACCAGCAGGGCAATTGGTGGATTTGGCTAATTTGCAAGCCCACAAGGATGATCCTCTAGCATCCATGGAACCACCCACAATAGAAACACCACTAACTCCTTCAAAGCTAAGCCAATTGCTATATTTGCCAAGGATTTTATAATCTGAAGGAGCAACAAGAGTTCCATCAATCCGAATGGTAATAGAGGGGCTTTTGCAGGCACCATCGAAGGTCATAGGACCAACCAAATACCTTCCTTTAGGTACATAAATCATTGTCGAATCTGAAGAAGCACATGCAGCAGCCCATGCATGGAGAAAAGCCTTACTGGAATCAGTCACCCCATTCGGTTTTGCTCCATAACTCACCACATTATAGTTTGCAATAGCAAATGATGATTTCATGTGTAAACTAAACAGAAGGAAAAAGAAAAAGAAGAATGCTGCCATATTGAATATTCTAAATTTGATGAATTATTGAAAAAAAAAAAAAGAAAGGTGAAGCTGATGACAATGGCGGTTTTGATGGAAAATTGTTATAAGAAAGTAGTGGGAAGTTAAAGTCTTGTGAGTGTGTGGGGAGTTTAAATGAGTATTTATAGCTAAGCCTAAGAAAGGTTTATGACTATAGTTATGAAATAAAGAGGACAAATAGTGTAGGTTTTAAGAGAGCTTATTCAAACTGCCGCCTCCCAAACCCAAAACAGCCCATTGCTTCCTCTCTAATTAACAGCGGAGGCTCTCTTAATTATCTCATCATTCTATGAAGAATAATATGTATAACATTTCTAGTTATCACCCAATAAATAAATAAATTATAAATAAATATAGCATCTTTATCCAAATTATGGATATGGGAGTTTTAATATAATTAATTAACTTGACAATTAATCAATTGAGCAGAGTACGTTGCTTTAGCCTTTAGGTTTCATTTCAGCTTCAAATTCATGTATATATTGTTACATACTCAATTCTTTCACCGGGGCAGTTTGCCTTCAGAATTAATCATGCATTCTTTAACTTGGAATTGGATATATGATTTTTGAAATTATTAATTAACTTCAGAATTAACAATTTTTTTTTTATCAGCTATATGCAATCGATAGGTTTATCAATTAGCATGAACGTTAAATTAAATAGGCAATAATATGATTTGTTCAAAATGCAAGGATGATTTTTGCTCTTATGAGAATTACCGCATCTAATAACAAATTGCATGAAATTTACAAGAAAAATAAATGTTTATGGCCAGAATTGAAGACTGGGCAAGGTTTATTTTGGTCTAATAATAAAGACCACAATGGTTTTTTGGTAGCGGAGTCATTGTTTGCTTATTAGATTGAATGTAATTGGGTACCCATCAGGGCCGTCAGTAGGCCCACTAAATTTATCCTAGTTTAGATCATTGTTTTGAAAACCGAATAGGACCGGCCGGTTGAACTGGTTCAATCGTGAACCAGATAGAAAATAGATCCGATTCAATGTAAAAATCAGAATAGATAAAAACCGAAATGAACAGTGAAAAATCGGATTGAACCGAAAAAAATTAAATATATTTTAAATTATATTTTTATATTTTTTTAAAATTTATTTTTATAATCCGGATTAATAATTGTTGAATATTGTTCTATTAAAAATTTATATTTGATGATAAAATTAATTTATATTAATATTAAACTTGATAAAATTGAACATTTTTCACTATATTTTTATTTTACATTTTTTAGATATTTAATAACTAAATAATTTAAATATAACGGAATATTAAAAAATAAATGAATATAAACATGATAATTATAAAAATGGTTAACATCACAAAAATAAATTTTACAATTGAAAATAAAATTAAAAAAATTATAAATTCAAAATTACATTTTTTCTTATAAATTCAAATATTTAACAAAAAAAATTCAATTGTTGTGATTAATTTTTTACTATTATTACTAAAAAAGTAGCAAAATAAATAAAAAAATATTAATATATTGATATTTAATACTATTATGATTAAATATATTTGTTATATACTATATTTTTAATTTTTCATTAATAATTATATTTTAAAAAAAGATAAAAATTCCAAGTCAACCCGATCGAAGCAAATGACTCTTAACCCAGTTGACAGACCGAGTCGATGTCCGGTCCGATTTTAAAAATATTGATTTAAATAATAATATTTTTGTATAGATACCATTTAGCCCGCATTCAAGGCAAAACCCAGGTTGAATTTGTCATTTCTCCCCCGGACCTTAGCCCGACAACATTAAATCCTATATATTTTAGAAAATGTAATATCTAAACAGAATTCATGATAATTTTACCAATAAAAAAATTAATATATAAAATAAGTTGGTTCAAAAAGAAATAAGAGGGTGGTCAGCATGCATAAATGACATTTTATTATTAGTTTAGTCCCTTTATTTGTATATATTTTTGTAATTTTGTATAATAAGTTTTAATAATATACGTTTATAAATTTCATTCATTAAGTTGGATTGATTGTATCTAATTAATTTCGTTTGAGACTCGTGAAGGTCATCACAATACTTCTCTGGAAAAATAAAGTCTTCATAATACTACTTGAGAGTCTAATTCCCACGTTTCTATCCAGAATATTAGGGTCGTTTGCATAAAAAAAAAATCAACAAAAATGAAAAATAAAATAAAATAAAAGGAAGAAGAATACCAATCCACGTGATTGCACATGCCTTGGAGAAAATGAGTTTTGTTTTCAATATAATCAACCAGTTGAATTTTAGTTAATAATATTAAATATGTTAGTCCATAGTCATATAATATGATGGACTAAGTCTTCACATTAATCCATAATTATATTAGAGAAAACAAAACATATCATTTTATTCAATCGAATCCGAAGTATAATTTGTCGTTTTTCTTTTTGTAAGTATAGCCAAACTATTGTCTTAAATTAAAGTGGGGTATCAAGTTTATACAGGAGAATACAATTAAATAAAAAAAAATTATATTAATTAAATAAAAACAAATTAACTTCTGAGAGATTTTAGATTGCCATCTCTGCCAAGTCCAAACCGGTGGCTGTAATGAAAAATTTTTTAATTTTTTTTTTCATTTAAAAATAACATGACAGAAAATTGAATTAAAAATTTAATTGTTTTTTTATTTGATCGATATTTAAATTTTATTTTTTTATTTTTTGAATATATATTATAAAAAAAATGTAGGATAGGGTCCATACTATGATCGAATTGAAATATTATGAGGTCATAAATCCATCAAAGTCAATGCTCACCTAACAACTTATGGGTTGTTATTACTTATTATCTTAAATAAACCAAGAGAGAAATTTGTGATATAAAAAGAAACCAAAAATATTTCACGAAAAAGAAAGGGAGCTTCAACCAATTTTTTTTTTTTTTTTTTTACTTTGACTATAAAATACACGTCTAGGGCTTAGCTCTATCCTCTCAAATTCTCCCTCAATTGGACTACTCGTTTATCATTTTTTATCCTATAATTTTATGATTTGAAGATAATTAATCAATTATTTTAGATAATTTTTAAATAATTTCTGTTTCGTATAAATTTTAGAATTACTAACCATCAAAATGACTGGAAAAAATATCAAAAAAATAAAATTTAAAATAATTATAACATATTTTCTCACAATTTATATATAAAAAAAATGAAGTGGTTTATTAGATTAAATAGATAGCAACATATAGGATAGGTTCAATCAATATCGACTTTGTTTTTATTTTATAATTTAATTAATTAATGAATATGGTTAGAATTTTGAATTTTTTATTACTACTATAAAACTACAATAAATTTACAATTTCACAACGATATTTTATGAGTGAATTTTTGGAATTACATGTAGTGTTCGTGTAGATATCAGAGATGTCGTTTCCCTTATTTTAGTCGGTTTATTTTTTTTCTCTGCCTGCCACTTCCATGATTAGACAAAAATTAATTAATAAATAAATTATTCTACGGCGGTTTTCGTATAAAATTTTATTTTAAACCCACAAAAACATATTAACCACAAATTGAAATGAGGATTAAAGATTAATTTATTATTTTCCAGCTTTTGTTTGTTTTACTATAAAATTAATTTCATTACTCATATAACTTAATTATGAAATATAAATAAACTAACTTCGCTAAATAATATTCAGTCCAACATTAACTAATCAGTAATTTGAAAAATTTTATTATAAAACATCTATTTTTCTCTCAATATTCTCACCACTGTTCTATCAAAATCTATATTAAAATTATAATAAATTAAACATGAATAAGACAAGAAAATGATATATTTTATTTTTAATTAAAATGCCTTATTTATAAGTTTGTGAACAATTATAATTTTTTTTAAAAAAAAAAAAAGAATTCAAAACCTTAAAATATAATATAAAACAAATAATAACTAAATTAAAGCATAGTCTCCCCTTATGTCATTGTCACCAACCACAGAACATAGTCCACAGGACAAAGAAGAAAGTCAAAGAAAATATACAAAAGTAACATTCCAGTGCTCTGTATGAACAAGGAGACGAAAAGTACCTTCCAAGCAACTCCCCATTATAAGTAGCCATTGCATTAAAGTTGAAACCATAAACAAAAGCAAGAAATGGGAAAGAAGGCATTAGTTTCCATAGTATACATAGTGGTAGTTGTAGCTGTGTTAAGCAGATGGGAGATGAAGATGGGGATGGCAGCAGCACCAAGTGCAGCTCAATGCAAAGAAGAAAGGAGACTTGGGCTAAATGCTTGCAAGCCAGTGGTGTATGGGAGGCCACCATCGGCCCAATGTTGCGAGAGAATAAGAGTGACCCATATAGAATGTGTTTGCCCTGTTATCACTCCTAAATTGGCTGCCCTTATTGATGTTAACCGTGCCATTCGTATCGTCCAAGGCTGCGGCCGCAGAGTTCCTCGCCACTTCAAGTGTGGAAGTATGCGTTCTTCTTCCTTTCTTTCTTCTTTTCACACATATAATTTTTTGTAGCTTTCTAATTCTACTTCAAAATCTGTTTATAGAAGAAAATCTTCAAAGTTAATTTGCTAAATCGTAGATCCAACTCCAGAAAATCTTCAACATCCTTTGGAATTATAAGATACATAAGTTTGTACAGATAATTTTTTGGATTTTATTTTGGTTGAATTTGGAAATGCTGTTGACTTTCTTTTTTTCCTCTTGGTACGTAGGTATCACGACTCCGTGATGAATATGCGGTGATTAATTTCTGGGTGGGTGATGCTTCTTTGATTCTGTCAATGCAGTTTGAGCTTATTGTATCAATTCCAACCATGTAGTATTATATTAATAAATAAATAAATAAATTTGCTTAAGTTCTGAATGGTACCTTTTCTATTATTGCTAAAGATATGCAATAAATTTCAAATACCATAACTTAGTGCATAAGTATTGTTAGTTTGTTACCTATTTTCTCATTAGTTTCCTTATCTGCTTAAGTGACGCCATTGATGCTTTGTTGTATAATTTCTCATACCGGTTAAGTCATATTATTTGCAGATTACATACAAATCTCTTTTTTCCTAATCAAAAATGTTAAATACTATTAGATATCGGAATAAAGCGTTTTATTTTATTTTTTTTTATGAAGTTGTCCAACATAACTTTAAATTAATAGGATGATTTGAAAAAAAACAAAAAAAAAAGATCTTGTTAAGAATACTTCTGAAATTAAGAAGCTGAAAGTCTTGTTAAGTAAAGAGTTTAAGATGAAAGATCTTGGAGCAGCAAAGAAAATTCTTGGGATGGAGATTCAGAGGGATGGGAAAGCAGGGAAGTTGTTCATCACTCAAAAGAAATATATATATTGAGAAAGTTCTGGAGCGTTTTGGCATAAAAGATACAAAGCCTGTGAGTACTCCATTAGCTGCTCATTTTAAGCTTTCAACTGCACTATCACCACAAACAGATGAAGAGCAGAGATACATGGATCATGTTCCATACTTTAGTGCAGTAGGCAGTCTCATGTATGCCATGGTATATACTCGACCTGATATTTCTCATGCAGTTGGTATTGTGAGCTGATTCATGGCAAATCCTGATAAAATTCACTAGCAAACAGTAAAATGGATTTTGAAATACTTAAAAGGCTCAGTTGACACCTGTTTGGAGTTCAGTAGTGGTGACGGTAGTTTGGTTGGTTATGTCAACTCAGACTATGCAGGATATCTCGATAAAAAGAGATCTTTGACAGACTACGTATTTACTTTTGAAAATAGTGCTGTTAGTTGGAAATCTATGTTATAATCTACAGTTGTGTTGTCTACAACAGAAGCTGAATACATGGCAGTGACTGAAACTATTAAAGAGCCTATTTGGTTAAGGGGCTTAAACAATAAACTCAATTCAAACTATCAGGTGACAGTTGTCTTCTACGATAGTCAAAGTGCAATACATTTGACCAAAGACCAGATGTTTATGGAAAAACAAAGCACATTGACATTAGGTACCATTTTGTTCGTGATATTATCGCACAAGAAAATGTTATGGTTAAAAAGATTGGTACTGCAAACAACCCAGCTGACATGTTGACGAAGTCTCTTCCTACTACTAAGTTTAAGCATTGCTTGGATTTGGTCGGCATATGTACGTAGCATTTAAACTTATTTAGAGAATGTGAAGTTAAGTTCGCTATTGATAAAATTCAAGTTAAGGTGGAGATTTGTCAAATGCCTTGAATTTTTAGTTTAACTTTTTTTTTGTTTTATCAAATAATGCTGCACTTAAATTGCCGAATTTCATCAAAATTCAAAAGCCACCGAATTGTTGTTGAATTTGGTGGCACAAGTCACATCTCACTTTGCCTATAAAAAGGTTTTCCCATGCCATTTATAGATGCATCAGAAATTTGAGAGTTTTGCTAAGAGAATTGTGTTGTATTATTATAGTTAATGCTCTAATTAATTAAGAGAGTATTTTGTGAGCAGGTATAATTAGATTTTGGGTTGAGTGTTAGTCCACTTGTAATATTGTTTATCACATAGTGAATTTATTACTCCCCTTCTCCCGTAAACGTATGCATATTGTCGAACCACGTAAATTTTGTGTGTTTTATTTTTCTTATATTTTGGCTATTTTTTCATTATTGCCATTAAAATCACTGTCTAAATAGCCTATCGATCCTAACATCTTATTTATTATTGTTGTTAAAGCTTCGAAATTAATGAATGTAGAAAGTATACATTTTGATTTTGTAATTACCTACATTTAGTATATGTTTAGTGGTATCCTACATGCTCCTATTTTGCTGGAAGCAAGTGCTAAACAGTTAACATAAATTAAGCTAGTTAACTATATTTTTATATTTCATGTATTAAAGTACATGACCTTATAAGACTAATATATGTATATTGGGTGGGTAAGCATGTGAAGGTTTCTTGTTGGGCACAGCGGATAAATAAAATAAATTAGCAGAGCAAAATATCGACACCAGCAATTTAACGTGGTTCACCCAAAACGTTTGGGTTACGTCCACGGGACAAACTCCGAAAATATTTCTTCCACTAATAAAATTAATGGGTACAAGAGAGGAAAAATAACACAATAATTTTGAGATAAACCCAAAATAGTGGCATACAAGTATTTCCCAAACTCACTATTTTGTCACTCCCCTTTTAGAAAAATATCCCAAATATTTTTCTTTTTCTTCTCTCTTACTCTCTCAATCCTTTATACTTAGGATTGGAATTGGAATGGAATGAATTAAAACTGAAGAACTAATGCCTATTTATAGGAAAAAACATACGCGTAATTTACGCGTTTGATACGCGGTTACACCTACAAATTGTTGAATTCCCTGCCGCAATTGTTGACAATCAAATGCAGCATATTTTCTTTTTGACTTTTCCCTTTGCCCAATTTTTCATTCAATGGTGTGGGTCCCACTACCATGTGGAGGAACCCACTCCCAACAATTCTCCCCCTTCCGACTACATGGTGGGGGGCTCCGCTAGTCCTGCAGCTAGCCGACAATACTCAAAATTCTGTCTTGGTAGAGTTTTCGTTAGCATATCTGACCCATTTTCTTCCGTATGGATCTTCTCAAGCTGTAGTAGCTTCTTCTCCATCACATCTCTTATCCAATGATATCTCACATCAATATGTTTTGATCTTGAGTGAAAGGAGGCATTCTTACCAAGATGAATAGCACTCTGACTATCACAAAATAGCTGATATTTATCTTGCTGCAAACCAAGTTCTTTCAAGAACTTCTTCATCCATAGCAACTCTTTACAAGCTTCCGTTGCTGCTATAAACTCCGCTTCAGTCGTAGAAAGTGCAACACATTTCTGTAACTTTGATTGCCATGACACAGCTCCCCCTGCAAAAGTAATCAGGTAACCAGAAGTGGATTTTCTGGAATCCACATCACCAGCCATATCTGCATCTGTGTATCCAGCTAACACAGGTTTGTCATTTCCAAAACATAGACATATTTTGGAAGTTCCTCGAAGATACCTGAAAATCCATTTTACTGCAGCCCAATGTTCCTTTCCAGGATTTGAAAGGAATCTACTCACAACTCCAACTGCATGAGCGATATCTGGCCGTGTACACACCATGGCATACATTAAACTTCCAACTGCTGAAGCATATGGAACTTTATCCATCTCTTCCTTCTCTTTGTCTGTAGAAGGGCTTTGTTCAGAACTCAGCTTAAAGTGAGTAGCAAGAGGACAACTAACTGCTTTAGCCTTGTCCATATTAAATCTCTGAAGTACTTTCTCAATGTACCTCTCCTGTGACAACCACAATTTCTTGGCGCCTCTATCTCTGATAATATTCATGCCAAGAATCTGTTTTGCTGGCCCCAAGTCTTTCATAGCAAAAGACTTATTCAACTGCTTTTTCAAATTGTTAATTCTGGAAACATTCTGGCCAGCAATCAACATATCATCCACATAGAGCAAAAGGATAATGAAATCATCATCAGAGAATTTTTGCACAAAAACACAATGATCTGAAGTAGTCTTTTTGTAGCCTTGCTCCCCCATAACAGACTCGAACTTCTTGTACCATTGTCTCGGTGCCTGTTTTAAGCCGTAGAGGCTTTTCTTCAACTTGCAAACGTAATTCTCTTTACCTCTTTCTTTGAACCCTTCTGGTTGCTCCATGTATATTTCTTCTTCCAAATCACCATGCAGGAAGGCAGTTTTGACATCCATTTGTTCAACCTCCAGGTCAAGACTTGCTGCTAACCCCAGCACAGTTCGAATAGATGTCATTTTCACAACTGGTGAGAAAATCTCATCGAAGTCAACTCCTTTTCTTTGACTGAATCCCTTGACAACCAGTCTGGCTTTGTAACGTGGACTGGAACTGTGTTCTTCATGCTTAATCCTGAACACCCATCTATTTTTCAAGGCCCTTCTGCCTTTGGGTAACTTCACCAGTTCAAAAGTTTTGTTATCATGCAAGGACTTCATCTCATCTTGCATGGCCTCAATCCATTTCTGCTTGGATTCATCATCTATGGCTTCTTGATAACTCTCAGGTTCTCCCCCTTCAGTAATAGTCACATACTGGTCACGAGGATATCTGGAAGATGGCCATCTTGTTCTTTCACTTCTCCTTTGAGGAGGTGGAGAAGCCATAGGTGTTGGTGCTGGAATATCATCTTGATCATCATCATCATCATCAGAACCAACTTCTATAGGAGCATCATCATCATCAGGTGGATAAACCTGGTCTTCATCTCCAACTTCTCTTGGCACCGGTGTTGGAGGAATTAATTTTAAATCTGATAAGTCGCCATTGGAATCAGGAACATCCTTCTTCATTTTGTCAATATCTTCAATGGTCTCATCTTCAACAAATACAGCATCACGACTCCTGACAAGTTTCTTCTCAATAGGATCATAAAATCTATAGCCAAATTGATCTTGACCATAGCCAATAAAAATACATTGTCTTGTCTTGGCATCAAGTTTGGACCTCTCATCCTTGGGGATATGAACAAATGCTTTACAGCCAAACACCCGCAGATGATCATAGGAAACATCTTTTCCTGACCATACTCTTTCTGGAACATCCATCTTGAGAGGAGTACAGGGTGAACGATTCAACAAGTGTGCAACTGTGAGAATAGCTTCACCCCAAAATCTCTTAGGTAACTTTGCATGTGAGAGTAGACATCGGACTCTCTCCATCAAAGTTCTGTTCATCCTCTCAGCTAAGCCATTCAACTGCGGTGTCTTTGGAGGTGTCATCTGATGCCGAATACCATGCTCTTTGCAATAAACATCAAATGGCCCAGTGTATTCTCCACCATTGTCTGTCCGGATGCATTTTAACTTCTTCCCAGTTTGTCTCTCAACTGAGGCATGAAATTCTTTGAAGACATCTAGCACCTGATCTTTTGTCTTCAGAAGATATACCCACGACTTCCTCGAATGATCATCAATGAAAGTCACAAAATACTGAGCACCACCAAGTGACTTTGGCATTGGTCCACACAAATCTGAGTGAACGAGATCTAACACATTCTTCATTCTGGAAGGAGGGGAACTTTTAAAAGCAACTCTGTTTTGCTTTCCAAATAGACAATCAGCACATTTGTCTAAGTGTACTTCATCCATACTGGGCAATACTTTGTTCTTGGCGAGGCTTTTCATTGCTTTTTCTCCCATGTGGCCAAGTCTCCGATGCCACCGTTTAATTGCACTGTCTTTCTCCACGGCTGCCGCTGCTACTGTGTCAGTGGAGAGTTTTGCTTCCATTACATACAGAGTTGTATGATTTTCACCTCTAGCCACTACTAATGAGCCTTTTGTAAGCTTCCATTTGTCATAAATGAAGGAGCTGCAATATCCCTCATTTCCAAGTTTGCGTACAAAGATCAAATTCAGGCGCATGTCTGGAATATGCCTGACATCCTTCAGAATTAGTCTGGTACCATTCTCTGTTTCCAAGCAAACATCTCCTCTGCCAACAATCTTTGACAGGCCTTCATTTCCCATCTTAACAACACCAAAATCTCCAGGTGTGTATGATGAGAAGAATTCTCTACGGAATGTAGCATGAATGGTAGCACCACTATCAAGTACCCAACTGGACTCCTGAGATACAAGATTAATAACATCTTCATCATAAATGATATTGAATTCATCTATGATATTAGTCTGCTCATCATCACTGCTGTCATCTCTCTTCACAGCTCTGCTTCGATTCTCCTGTTCCTTTTTGAACTTTCTACAGAACTTTTTAATGTGACCCTTCTTTTTACAGTGATGGCATTCAACATTGGCATATTTATTTGACTTCCCTCTGCTCTTGCCTCTAGGGTTTTGTTCCCTATACTGTCTCCTTCCTCTAGATTCTGCAACTAGAACATCTGATTGTGATGAAGAAGATGAGGCCTGTGATCTCCTTCTCATTTCTTCATTCAGGATACTGCTTTTTACAATCTCCATGTTAACTACACCATTGGGCGCAGTGTTTGTGATGGAGATCTTCAAAGTCTCCCAAGACTGTGGCAGAGAGGCTAACACCAATAAACCAAATACTTCATCATCCAGCTTTACTCCCATTCTGTTTAGCTGATCCTGGATTCCTTCCATCTCGTTCAAGTGGTCTGGCAAGGAAGTGCCTTCTCTATATCTTACTTGCAACAACTTGGTCAAGTAAAATAATTTATTATTTCCCGTCTTTGAAGAGTACAACGTCTCCAGCTTACTCCACAATGTTCTGGCATCTGTCTCATTACAAATGTGATTGAACACATTATCTTCGACAAATTGTCGGATAAAACTGCACACCTGCTCGTGATCAAACTTCCACTCCTCATCGGTTTTACCTTCAGGTTTAGCTGTGGCAAACACCGGCAAATGCATCTTCGTCACAACTAGAAGATCTTTCATCTTTTTACTCCAGATGTGGTAGTTTGAGCCATTTAAGTAGATCATTCTGCTATTTTTTGCCTCCATTTAGATCGGAATTCAATGAACTTCTTCGATCCAAAAAAAATTTCTGACGGTGAATAGTACCCGTATATGTGAATAGTACCCGTATACGTGAACAGTGCCGTACGTATGAACAGTGTCGTATACGTAAACAGTACTCAAGGAAAAATCTTTTCTGATGTGGAAGATCAGTCTATGCTGCAACCACAGAGCATACTAAGAAATAACCTTGGCTCTGATACCAGTTGTTGGGCACAGCGGATAAATAAAATAAATTAGCAGAGCAAAATATCGACACCAGCAATTTAACGTGGTTCACCCAAAACGTTTGGGTTACGTCCACGGGACAAACTCCGAAAATATTTCTTCCACTAATAAAATTAATGGGTACAAGAGAGGAAAAATAACACAATAATTTTGAGATAAACCCAAAATAGTGGCATACAAGTATTTCCCAAACTCACTATTTTGTCACTCCCCTTTTAGAAAAATATCCCAAATATTTTTCTTTTTCTTCTCTCTTACTCTCTCAATCCTTTATACTTAGGATTGGAATTGGAATGGAATGAATTAAAACTGAAGAACTAATGCCTATTTATAGGAAAAAACATACGCGTAATTTACGCATTTGATACGCGGTTACACCTACAAATTGTTGAATTCCCTGCCGCAATTGTTGACAATCAAATGCAGCATATTTTCTTTTTGACTTTTCCCTTTGCCCAATTTTTCATTCAATGGTGTGGGTCCCACTACCATGTGGAGGAACCCACTCCCAACATTTCTTTCGAGACAAACAAGGTATGATGCAAGAAAACTGAAAGTTTTCTAAAGCAAGAGCAATACCCAATCGTTTAATTTCAACCAAAACATTCAATTAATAATTGGTCTCAAAAAGCATGTTCCCATCACTTTGCTCTCTGTTTTGCCTACTTTATTTTGTAATTAATAATATGTCATATGTTTTGCTCCTCCTTTTTTTATTTTCATTTTCTCCAAAAATATTTATATCCGTTTATCAACTTGTGCGGCCTTGGATGGATTTTTAACAAAGGCATTTTATTTAATTTTTTTTATTAGGTTTTTCAAATTAATGACGGAATATTGACGAAAAATTCTGTCGATAATAATAAAAAATTTCAAAATTTCTCGACCGAATAGTAAATTCCATCAGTAAATTTTCCGATGGAAATTAAATTCCGTCAAAAATTTACCGACGAAATATTCAATTCTGTTGGTAATTTTCTGACGGAATGCCGACGGATATTGATTTTCCGTCGGCAATTAACATTTCCATCGGTAATTTTGCCTACTGTCAAAATGCAAACGGAATTGAATTCCGTCGACAATTTAATTTTCTGATGGAAAATCCTAACATTCCGTGGGGAAATCTTTAATTTCTTGTAGTGAGGCTAGTTAGGAATGATTAGATATATTAATTATTTAGTTGTGCTACTTCTTGAATATTTGTCAAATCTGTTGTCTTCTATCTCCTTTGGGTTGTATTTTTTGATCAATTCTGCAATGATCTTGAGTTTATTGCCTCATTTTGTAACTTGTCCAATTATGCACATTTACGTACCTTTAAAATTGGCATCTTTATTGACTTTTTTTTTATATATATAATTATTAAATTATATCTACATTTGAGTACCAAAGCTGTGGAGTCTTGCAAGTTATTATTATTAATTTTTTTTTTTTTGACACTAGTCTTGCAAGTTAATTATGACTAAAGAAATTAAAGATTTAGCACTTAGACAAGTTCAACAAGAGTAACCCGAGAGAAAAACTCGTGATTTTTGTTGCATGTATTACTGATTATCTATCCATTACTGAATAACAGTATTTTGATACTAGATTGATATATATATCAGATGAAGAAGTTGTATTATCATGGGACCTTGAATTTTAACATTTCTTGTAAATATTCCCCACAATGCAGGTAACAATTGAATATAAATTAATGGTGAACTATTTTGAGTTTGTTTATATTTTCTTGGTAAATATTTTGAATTGGTGGTTAGTGAAGAGTGACAAGAGTTCGCTGATGGGTTGATTAAGGAGCCGATTGGGTAGGAAGTGGATAATAGACTTTAATCACTAGAAACACAAAGAATACCTTCCCGATGGTTACAAGGATAAACATTCCGATAACTAAATAAGAAACTGATCCAGTATTAATAAATGAAGACAGAAAGAGTATAGAGAGAAAAATTACATATATTGAGACCTATTGTTGAAAGATTCACGGGATTAGGCTAAATTAGTGTATTTTAGTTCCTGATTTTTTGTACAACTGTCAATTAAGGGCTGTAAATTATTTTTATTCTCTAGGATTATTATTTCCTTTTTTTGCCTTTTGTATTGTTATATATCTGTATCAATACTAATAAAAGAGATATACGATTTCTACCATTTAAGTTTATATGGTATCAGAGCAGGAATTCTATTACAGAATCCCTACACTTCATCTGTGTTAGCCCATCTTCTTCCTCTTTTTTCATCATGTCTGAAAATTCTGAAACCACCATTACTGCAGACTTACCTACATCCACTATTACCACTCAAGGTCCCACCTCGGAATCCCACTCCATTCAAATTACCACAATTAAACTGAATGGAGAAAACTTCTTACGCTGGTCCCAATCTGTGCGCATGTATATCCGTGGTAGGGGCAAGACGGGATATTTAACTGGAGAAAAGGAGGAGCCTGCACCTGGTGATTCTGGCTATGCTAAATGGGATGCGGAGAACTCTATGGTGATGACATGGTTGGTGAATTCAATGGAGGAAGACATAAGTTCCAACTATATGTGCTATCATACGGCCAAGGAGCTTTGGGACAATGTCAACCAAATGTACTCAGACTTGGGAAATCAATTTCAGGTATATGAGTTGACTTTGAAATTAGAAGAAATTCGTCAAGGTGAGGACACTGTTACTAAATATTTTAATTCCTTAAAACGTCTTTGGCAAGACTTGGATCTCTTCAATGATTATGAATGGAAATGCACTCATGATTGTAATCTTTATAAAAAAATGGTGGAGGATAGTCGTATTTTTAAATTTCTTATTGGACTTAATATGGAATTTGATGAAGTTAGAGGCAGGATCATTGGTAGGCAACCACTTCCATCGATTGGTGAAGTGTTTTCTGAAGTCCGCCGTGAGGAGAGTCGTCGTCTTGTCATGCTGGGCAAGAAAAATCCTATCAGTTCTGTTGAAAATTCTGCTCTTGTAGCTGGTGTGAATGCTAGCCGAAATAATTACAAAAAATCCAATGACAAACCTCGTGTTTGGTGCGACTATTGTAACAAACCACGTCATACACGTGAGACTTGCTGGAAACTTTGTGGAAAACCAGCAAATTGGAAGGGATCTCATGAAGGACGATTTAATAAGACTCCTACTGCACATGAGGCAGATTCGTCCCCTCTTAACAAAGAGCATATTGATCAACTTCTAAAATTGCTGAATTCCAATTCAGGTTCATCTAGTGCTCCTAATGTTTCTGTGGCTCAAGCAGGTAATAATTTTATCATAGATTCGGGAGCCTCCGATCATATGACAAGTTTATCTAGCTTATTTCATTCTTACTATCCTTGTTCTGGCCATGAAAAAATTCGCATAGCAGATGGCTCTTATTCCTCTATAGCTGGAAATGGTTTGGTAAATCTTTCACAAAATATTTCCTTAAAGAATGTCTTACATGTTCCTAAACTTGCCTGTAATCTTTTATCAGTTAGCAAATTATGCAAAGATGCTAACTGTTGTGTTACTTTCTTTGAATCACATTGTGTTTTTCAGGAACTGAACTCGGGGAAGATGATTGGCAGTGCTAAATTAATCAATGGCCTCTATTATTTTGAAGATCCGGATTCCAAAAATAATGGAGCTCAAGGTTTAAGTAGTATTAGTTCTACTTCTGTTAAGGATAAAATTATGCTTTGGCATTATAGACTTGGACATCCTAATTTTCCTTATCTTAAAAAACTATTTCCTAGTTTATTTAAAGGGTTGGATTGTTCTAAATTATATTGTGAAAACTGCATTTTATCTAAGAGTCATAAAACTGTTTATCATCCTAAACCTTACCAAGCTTCAAAACCTTTTTATTTAATCCACAGTGATATTTGGGGGCCATCAAGGGTTAATACACCCTCAAATAAAAAATGGTTTGTGACATTTATCGATGATCATACCCGAGTATGTTGGGTTTTTTTGATGACGAAAAAATCTGAGGTTGAAAAAATATTTAAAATGTTTTACTCAATGATTGAAAATCTCTTTGAAACCAAGATTGGAATCCTTCACACAGATAATGGAACTGAATACTTTAAAGGAATTCTTGGAAGTTTTTTCACCGAAAAAGGGATTTATCATCAAACTACCTGTGTTAATACTCCTCAGCAAAATGGTATTGCTGAACGTAAAAATAAACATCTTCTTGAAGTTTCTCGTGCAATTATGTTTTCAATGAATGTTCCAAAATATTTATGGGGAGAAGCTGTTTTAACTGCATCTTATCTTATTAATAGAATGCCTACTCGTGTTTTGAACTATATTACTCCTCTTGATGGTTTAAAAAAATATTTTCCTGAATCTCGGATATCTTTAAATCTTCCTCTTAAAATATTTGGATGCACAGCGTATGTTCACATAAATAGTAAAGAAAGGTCTAAACTTGATCCGAGGGCAGAAAAATGTGTTTTTATTGGCTATGCTCCAAATAAAAAAGGATACAAATGTTTTAATCCCCAAACTAAAAAAACAGTTGTCTCTATGGATGTTACATTTCTTGAAAATCAACCTTTTTTTCAAAAAAATTCACTTCAGGGGAAGATAGGAGAAGAAGGAATTTTTTTTGATATTTCTACTACTTCTTTACCTAAGCCCATTGATTCTGCTGAGGAAATTAGTAATACTAAGGAAACAAGTGATTCCAAATCTGTTTTGCCAAACATTTCTGAATCTTCGACAGGGGGAGAAATACTGCCCATAGTTTCTACGGAACATGGTAAAGAGCTCCAAACTTATTTTAGGAAAAAAGATCATCAGAAAAACAAGAAGGTCATGGTTCCTATAACACCAGTTCAATCAACTGCTCCGAGGACAGAACCTTAAATTATTCCAGGTATTCATAATACTTCCCCTTCTCACACTCTTGTTATGCCTAATGATTCAAATGTTGATCCAGTCCTTAATACTGAGCCTTGTGATCTATATATTCCTATAGCTATTAGGAAAGCTAAACGTACATATCATCCTACATCCCGATATCTTTCCTATGCTAAACTTTCAAAGAAACATAATGCCTTTATATCTAAATTATCTAACTTGTTTGTCCCAAGAAACATACAAGAAGCACTAGATAATCCTGACTGGAAATCAGCAGTAATGGAAGAGATTAATGCTCTGAAGAAAAGTGGGACTTGGGAAGTTGTTGATTTACCCAACGACCAGAAAATAATCGGGTGTAAGTGGGTGTTTACAGTGAAGTGTAAGGCAGATGGAAGTATTGAAAGGTACAAGGCAAGATTAGTTGCTAAAGGTTTTACTCAAACATATGGGATTGATTATCAAGAGACCTTCGCCCCTGTTGCTAAAATCAATTCCATTCGGGTATTATTGTCTTTAGCTGCTAATTATGATTGGCCATTACACCAGTTAGATGTAAAAAATGCATTTCTAAATGGAGATTTAGAAGAAGAGGTGTTTATGAGCTTACCTCCAGGATTTGAGATGATGATGGGACAAGCTAAAGTCTGTAAACTTAAAAAATCACTATATGGTCTCAAACAATCTCCAAGAGCTTGGTTTGAACGTTTTGGAAAAGCAGTGAAAAGTCATGGTTATCTTCAAAGCCAGGCTGATCATACAATATTTTTTAAACAATCAAAGAAAGGTAAAATCTCTGTCTTAATTGTGTATGTGGATGATATAATCTTGACAGGGGATGATCTTGAAGAAATAGCAGACTTAAAAAGGAAGTTGGCACGAGATTTTGAGATTAAAGATTTGGGAGTATTAAAATATTTTCTTGGTATGGAATTCGCTAGATCAAAGAAGGGTGTTTTTGTAAGCCAAAGGAAATATATTCTTGATCTTCTCAAAGAAACAGGCTTTCTAGGATGTAAAGCTGCAGTTACTCCCCTTGATGCTAATTTGAAACTTGAGCCAGCTAAAGCTGAAGATGTAATTGATAAGGAAAGATTTCAAAGGCTTGTAGGGAAATTAATCTATCTGTCTCATACCCGTCCTGATATAGCTTTTGCTGTAAGTATGGTTAGCCAATTTATGCACTCACCAGGACGAGAACATTTTGATGCAGCCTATAGAATACTAAGATACCTAAAAGGAACTCCTGGAAAGGGTCTTTTATTTCGGAAGAATAACAATCTACAAATTGAAGTTTACACTGATGCAGACTGGGCTGGTTCTATTGCTGATAGACGTTCTACGTCAGGCTACTGCACCTTTATTGGAGGAAATCTAGTTACATGGCGGAGTAAAAAACAAAATGTTGTGGCTCGAAGTAGTGCTGAGGCAGAGTTTAGGTCTCTTGCTCATGGTATTAGTGAGGCAGTTTGGTTGAAAAGATTGTTGGAAGAATTGAAGATCTCGGGTTCTTATCCCATGAAAGTATATTGTGATAACAAGGCGGCAATCTCAATCGCTCACAACCCGGTTTTACATGATAGAACTAAACACATTGAGGTTGACAAACATTTCATCAAAGAAAAAATTGAAAGTGGGTTAATCTGTCTTTCCTACATCCCAACTACAGATCAAATAGCTGACATACTCACCAAAGGGCTGCACAAGGGGCAATTTGAATTTCTAGTTGGCAAGCTAGCTATGGAAGATATCTTCAAGCCAGCTTGAGGGGGAGTGTTGAAAGATTCACGGGATTAGGCTAAATTAGTGTATTTTAGTTCCTGATTTTTTGTACAACTGTCAATTAAGGGCTGTAAATTATTTTTATTCTCTAGGATTATTATTTCCTTTTTTTGCCTTTTGTATTGTTATATATCTGTATCAATACCAATAAAAGAGATATACGATTTCTACCATTTAAGTTTATACCTATTTATGGTTTTGGTGTGTGATTACCAATGGTTAGTTATAATATAAATCTTACCCTAGCTAGTTAAAAGGGTCTTATCTCCATAATCAATAGATGGTCTTATTTTCATAATCAATAGGAATAATTGGATGGATTGCTCAATAAGAGGTTTTTCTCTACTCTTAATTAATTCCACTATACTTTTATTTATGAGTTTGGTGTTCCGTCACTTGGACAAAAGGATATGCCAATAAAACGATTCATTCTCTAGCTCGGGTAGCTCTGTATGCCACTTCTTTATTTGAAACTCTTTTCCTTTATATTTATCTTCTGTTCTTTATTTTATTCTTTCTCATTTGGATACCAGTGATATTGTTAGAAGCTAAGTTCGAATGCATAGAGAAAGCTTATAAACTCGAGTTTACTTTTTTGTCTATTTTTTCTGGTTCTTGTTTTTATTCTTTATTTTTTCTGTCTTTGCCTTAATATATTTTACCTTAAAAAAAAGGGAATGATAAAATATGCTACATCATGTCTATTTCTTCAAATATTATGTATTTTCAATGATTTAGTAGTGTTGGCTTTCTTTTATCCATAATTTTTAAACAAGCTTCACATTGTTTAGTTAGAAAATTTTTAAATTTGAAACTTCCAAAGTAATATAACTGCTCAATTTAGTTACATTTTTTTATAATTTTGATCATCTATTTTCAAAATATTGAACGTGCATATGTGTTACACATAAATATATGGACCGTCTAAAATACACGTAATTCAATTGTTTAGAAATACATGCAATAATATTATATTTGTGAAAAAAAAATAATAATTTCCAAAATTGAGCTGCGGACGATATCGTTTTGTCCAGATCGTCCCTGTCAAGTGTCAACTTGTCAATAAGAAATGAAGAAAACTCAACTACTCTGCCTCATACTCGCATACGTATCCATTGACCGAACGTCTGTTTCTTTCTCTCATTTTCTTTAATTTTTAATTTATTGTCGCCACCATGACTGTTCTTCTTCCTAAGATTCCTCTCTACCTTATCAGTCAACGCCAAACCAAACCCAAAATAATCTCACCTTTCCCTCTGATTCAATCGTCAATTCAGACCATCAAAATCACACTGTGTTTTGCTCTCCTTTCCACAATCTCAGATGGGTCGCAGGCAAGACGACTCCGAAACCTCCCGTTTCACTATCCTCTTGCTGGGTTTTATCTCCTGTGCTCTAGTCTACGCTGTACTTTCCTCGGTCCTAAATCCCAACTCAGGTTTTTCAATTTCAGGCTCTCAGTCTTTGGCATTGAGAGAGGAGAATTCAGAGGAAAATGGCGGCTGGTGCTGTAGGGGGATTGAGAATTTGGAGCTTTGGGGGACTGCAGTGAAGTGGGGATCAGAGTTTAAGTTCAATTCTTCAAGGAAATGTTGTGAGGCTTGCAAGGCTATGTGTAATGGCAACGACGGGCCTTGCTTGTGCGATACTTGGGTTTTTTGTGGGAATAGAGAGGCTTGTGGATCGAAATTTGGTGAGGTGAGTCTGAATTCGGTATTATTTATTTTTATTTTGCTGCATTTAGGTTGTAATTGATGATGGCCTGAGTCGTGATAGAAGAGACAATTATACTGGCTATTCTATTATTAGTGTATTGTAATGTGATGTGAAAGACAGGGCATTGAAGTTGATCTAGAAATGAAATAGTTTCCTAATTGGTTGATTTCGACCTTTACAGTACATAAATGAATTAGATCATAAAAAAATCTTCACTTGGCTTTCTTTTGAAGTAACATTTCTTTATTTTTATTTTATGTGATGCTGGAACATGAAGTTATTTAAATGCATTCTGTAGTTTCAGTCACTGCATTTGCAATGTCATTAGATTGACTTTCTTCATCATCCAGTGTTGGTTGAAGAAACAGAAGGATACATTGACCCCTGATCGGCAGGAAGCAGGTAATAAAGTTAGCTGGACTTCAGGACTCATCTTTGGAAAAGGAGAGGTACTGATCTACTTTGTTTCTATATTTCTTGATTTTGTTTTCAATCAAATTTCCATTTTTCTTTGTCTGTTTCTTTTGGAACTTGAAATGCAGATGCAGGTTGCTAAATTCTCAGTATCAGGAATTGCTTTGTTGATGTCATTTACCCCTGTTTTTCATCCTGTGTTTTACGTTGATATTATCACTATTTTGGTCATACTATATTCGTAATTTTCTCTAGTTTGACATTGTTGCTCCTTCTTGCTCATCTTAGGGCATTATTGGATTGGAAACGGAATATGGCATTCTACGTATAAAAGTAAGTATCCTTGCTTTTGGCTGGTACCTATCCAAATATTTGTGATGAGAATTGTGTTTGCTCAGATGTTCTGTGTTTTTAACCATTAATCATTTTGTAGTTCACCTGGAAGTAACTTCAATAGTTAATTATTCTGAAGAAAGCCCTGATGAATAGTTAGCTAGCAAACTATGTGCCAAATTAGTTTGCTATGCTTTAACTCTGTACTTATTGGTCTTACAATAGATGAACACAATCTTGAAATAACCATAAACAGTACTTATTTTTTGTGGTACCAAGATTTTAATTTGAGAAATTTGTGTCATTTTGTTTCTTATCGGTTTTCTGAAGAGTGTGATTTGGAACTTGCTATGGGAAAAAATAGCTAAACCCTATTGGCTCATGGCATATCATACCGTATACGAGTGATTATCTTGCCAAGGAATTTGATAGATTTGTTCTCAATTTTACCATGAATGACTGCTAATCATTGCACTGAATATCTATTCTTTCCATATGTAACTGACTACAGAAATGAACAAATAGGGTTGCAGTGATTTCATATACTTTTTATGTGTATTGGTGGCATTTTTGAGACATTTTCTTCAGTATCACGGTTTTGATCACTTTGAATTTATGCTTTTATCTTCTTAACAATTTGTCCCTGCTTAAAAACTTGTCTTAGCACAGCTTTTCCCAGATTGTGCTCCTCATTCAGTAGCTTACATTCTCGAGTTGTTAGCTTTGCGCCATTGTGCTGGTTGCCAATTTTTCCGCGCAGAGAGCAGGGGCCACTTTTGGGATTCAGAAGGAAACCACAATAAAAATGTGAGGATTCATTTAACTCCTTTGTAGTTTTCGTTTCTCTGCCATTTAATACATGTGTTACCTTGTTGTTGAAAGAACTTCCTCAATGTTTTTTTTCTTTTTTTTTTTTTTTTTTATATTTGCATAATTATATACTTAAAATCTGTCATACTTTTCAGGCTCCTTTTGGCCCTCCTTTTGCATTGATTCAAGGAACACTTGAAGCACAAGGAACTACGTTCAAGAAAATCCCGAAAGAAGTTTGCCCAACCATAAGAAGGGGTACAATAGCTTGGGTTGGTTCTGGCCCAGAATTCTTGATTAGCCTAGCCAATCACCAAGAATGGAAAAAATCATACACCGTCTTCGGTTCTGTTCTTCTGGAAGACATGGGAATAGCAGAAAAAATCGCGCAGCTCCCTACTAAGTCAGATGTTTGGAACAATATCAATGTGACTGTTTTGGTAAAGCCAATTCCGATAATGTTTCGAAGAATCAAGGCGAGTAACGGAGAAATTGATAGAAGTGTAAAATCAGGCTGAAAAGATCTACACTTTGTATGAAGAATCAACCCATGGCATAAAGTGTGCAAGTGTGAAATAATTTTGGAAAAATTTATGATTGCTGATGTATACATATATCTTTACTAGTTATACCTTTGAGTTTTACTGGTATTACTGTACAATGTACCTTATGAACTGTATTTTCTGTTGATATTTTTCTCAACTGTACATTACAAAATCGATTTTGGTTGATCTTTTGTTTCTAAGGATATTAGTTGCTTGGATCATGCGAATCACTCTAATTCCAGTGTCAACTTGAATTTTGAGGCTAGCTTAAGGCTCTGTTTGGATGGGGGGTACAGAGGGGTAATTAATGGAAGGGTAGGGGAGGGTAGAGACAGGAAAGGAAGGGGAAAGAAGGAGAAGGGTAGGTGACTACCTTTCTCTTGTTTGGAAAAAAATTAAAATTGAGGAGTAAAAGGAGGGTACCCCTCTCTACACCCCAAATCGGGGTGTAGCTAAAATAAGGAAAATGAAGGGAATGGGAGGGTAAGAGCTACCCTTCCAATCCCTTCTATTTTTAAGTCACTCCCTTCCCAAACAAGGGTAAGTCTCTACCCTTCCCTACCCTTCCATTAATTACCCCTCTGTACCCCCATCCAAACAGAGCCTAAGTTTTCTAATGTGATATTGGAGCTACTGTTAGTGATATTTTTGTCCCAGGTTTTTTTTTTAATAAAAAGCTACCATTATTTATCTTAAGACGCTATACGGTGTCGTTTACGGGTAGAATAAATCTTGTGACCACCAGGGTCATCATTACCACTTTCAGTTCCCGCCACCGTGAGCATGGTCCAGTTCCACGAGCACATAATCACAGACCTTCTGGAGGAACCCGGCGGCGGACTGGTCATCCTTTCTTCAGGCCTTTCCCTTTCGAAACTTCTCTCCTCTCTTCTGCTCCTCCACCATCCCTCTCAAGGCACTCTTCTTATCCTCTCCCCTTCTGCTTCCCTCAAATCCCAAATCCTCCACCACCTCAATGCTCACCCCAATTACTCCCCTGAAAACCACCAACTCACTGAAATCACTGCCGATCTTCCCTCCCACCACCGCCTCTCTCTCTACTGCTCCGGTCAAATTTGCTTCATCACTCCGCGGATCCTCATTGTTGACCTTCTCACTAATCGAATCCCTGTCACTAGCCTCTCCGGGTTGATTCTTCTCAATGTCCACTCCCTCACCGAAACTTCAACCGAAGCTTTCATCGCGCGAATCCTTAAAACCTTATCTAAGAACATCTGCATCCGCGCCTTCTCCGACAAGCCGCACGCGATGGTGGCGGGGTTTTCGAAGACGGAGCGGATAATGAAGTCTCTTTTCATTAAAAGATTGCACCTTTGGCCGAGGTTTCAGGTTTATGTGTCGGAGGAGCTTGAGAGGGCCCCGCCGGAGGTGATTGATGTGAGAGTGCCGATGAGCAAGTACATGGTGGGGATACAGAAGGCCATTATAGAAGTTATGGATGCTTGTTTGAAAGAGATGAGGAAGACTAATAAGGTTGACGTGGAGGACCTGACGGTGGAGAATGGATTATTTAAGTCTTTTGATGAGATTGTGAGGAGGCAGTTGGATCCCATTTGGCATATCTTGGGGAAGAAGACTAAGCAGCTGGTGTCGGATTTGAAAACCTTGAGGAAGTTGCTGGATTATCTTGTCAGGTAATGTGTGCTTTAAATAATTCCTGAGGATAGTTGTGGACTTTATTATTGATTCAATTTGATAGTTAATAGAGAAAAATAGATGCTTTAATTTATCTTTAGCTACAAAAATATGTTTTTACTATTATTTTTCTTCTAGGAAAACGATTATATAAGAAGCACATGTTTCACCTATTCTTTAAAATTCATGACAGTTTTTGTGTGAAAATTTGAAGGTAATGCTGTAGCTTTATAAGAAACTTTGCACTAATTATGAATTGGTTTAATTTGGTTAGGTATGATGCGGTGAGTTATTTGAAATATTTGGATACACTTCGAGTGTCAGAGAGTTTTCGGTCTGTTTGGATATTTGCAGAGTCCAGCTTTAAGATATTTGACTATGCAAAGAAGCGTGTTTATCGTCTAGGGAGGTCAAATGATGCAAAAGTGAATGGGCCAAGTAATAGCGCCACCAACAAAAAGAGGAAACTAAAGAAGAACTATAATGAGGAAGAAGGTTTGGGCATATTATTCCTTTCATTATTATCATTTTTATGTGACAAGATTCAATGTTTTTGCCCATTGTTCTTATTCACTTACTCATTTAGTAGTTGATGGAAGTTCATCCACCAGTACAAGTGGTGGAATTGTTTTGGAGGAGGTTTTGGAGGCAGCGCCAAAGTGGAAGGTGTTACGTGTGAGTGAGTGAGTTCCAATTTCTATGTTATGTTATAGTTGTATCTACTTGTAAGCAATGAGGTGTAGCACTTGAGCCTCACCGTTTCAGTTGTCCTTTTGTTTTCTGGTTATGTAAATGGCTCCTATGATCAGTTGCTGTTATTGCTAGTGGATGTTTACAACCAGAGATAAAGGAGATATATGTTAAAGCACAGACAGTTAAATCTTAGTCAGAAAACATTTTTTTTTTAAAACTTCAGGAAATTCTTGAAGAGATAGAGGAAGAGAGACAAAAGAAGGGCTTATCAGGAGAAGAAGATCTGGTGGAAAGTGAAGACGCTGACAATGGTATTGTTCTAGTGGCGTGCAAAGATGAGCGCTCATGCATGCAGCTCGAAGACTTTATCACCAATGGCTCACAGAAGGTTTTTCTATGTTTTATCCTGTTTCTTTCTTTCTTATTCTTATTCTTTTTTTTTCTTTCATGCAAAATCCTTCAGAGTTTCTCATCTGTTTGGAAGTTTATGTTCATTGTTTCATTTTTGCATGGCACATGCTTCTTAGTTCTTTCAGGGTTCCAAAGACTAAAATTAAAAATGAATAACCTCACCCTTGTGACTTGCATACTTGGGTACTTGATACTGAAACTTTATAAGGATGCTAAGAGGATATCAGCAAAAATAAGCTAGTAGATATAGAAACTTTTCTGCCTCAACTTGGTGAAAGTAATATTGAGAAATCAGTACTCCACATTGTTACATCTATATGGCTGAACAAATATATCTAATTTATTGATGGTGTATATGCTTATGCAGGTCTTGCAAGAAGAATGGGAAAAGTACTTGTTAAGCAAAGTAGAATTGCGTGGCTTGCAAACACCACAGAAAAAGAAGCCTAAACCAAAAGAGTCAAAGGGAATTGGCATTCTTGATGGTGTTGTCCCTGTCATAGCTGCACAGAATGCAGAAGCAAGCAGCATAAACAAGCTGGAAAATGATGCCCTGTTGGCAGCTGCATCAGAAATAAGAAATCAGCATAGAAAAGAACATATTGTTGAGGATGAAGCAAAGCCTCTTGTTGAAAACAGAAAACAGGGAAAAGGTAAAGGACGGAATAAAAGAGGTCGAGCTACTGCTCGAAATTCTGCAAATAAAGATGATAATTCCAACAATAAAGTAGCAACAGAGGATAAACCTGAAATATCTAGTTTAGAGCATGATGGCCTAGCAAATACTCCACAACCTGATACTTTACACAGCACTGCCAAGCGAATACCACCAGTGCATTTTTATGCTGAAGAAAGTGATCAGCCTATACTTGACATTCTAAAGCCCTCTGTAATTATTGTTTACCATCCAGACATGTCATTTGTTCGAGAAATTGAAGTCTATAAAGCTGAAAATCCCTCAATAAATTTGAGAGTTTATTTCCTTTTCTATGAAAACTCTACTGAGGTCCAAAAGTTTGAGGCAAGTATACGCAGGGAGAATGGAGCATTTGAATCCTTGATCCGGCAGAAATCACTGATGATGATTCCAGTTGATCAGGTACAATTTCATGAATTCTCTCTCATCCTCAGTGGAGTAAACTTCTGGAGATTATTTTTTTTTTTAATATATTGGTATTTTTTGACTGCTATGTGTATGAAACATCTTGAATTCTTATGATTTACCATGCTTTATTGAGCTTTTGCCATTTTAATTGTCCTAGTTATTTTACTATGTGATCTGTAAATATTGTATACTCATGAGTAATAAACAAATAGTGAAAAATTTATTTAATACTTCAATGCTTTGTAAAATATAATTATATATCATTAAACAGAATTATTAAAATGTAATTATAGTAATATAAAGTTTTTATTCTTAATTTGTTCTTGATAAAATCATTTAGCATAGCTATGATACTAAAAGTGGACAAGAGAAAACACATATTAACGTTTTCGATATCAATATGAGACTATTAGTAGCTGATTTTTGTGCTTTTTATGAATTCACCTGGTACAGAATGCAAATGGCATGGGATTCAGTAATTCTGTGGAGTCACAACCTTCTAGTTCCCTAAATTCTATTACCAGAAAGGCTGGTGGAAGAAAGGAAGTGGAGAAAGAAATGCAGGTGTGTTGTGTGTTGGGCTCTTCTATGATTTGTAATTCTCCGTCCACTGTGAATAAGTTTTCAGAATTTTAATCTTTTCAGGTCATTGTGGACGTGAGGGAATTTATGAGCAGCCTCCCAAACGTTCTCCACCAAAAAGGTATGCGAATAATACCGGTAACCTTGGAAGTTGGAGATTATATCCTTTCTCCATTAATATGCGTAGAGAGAAAGAGTATCCAAGATCTTTTTATGAGCTTCACATCGGGTCGCCTCTATCACCAAGTGGAAATAATGGTTCGGTATTATAGAATACCTGTTCTTCTGATCGAGTTTTCACAGGACAAGAGCTTTTCATTTCAGGTAAGCCATGCTAAATCTTAGAGTTTCTCTGGCATTGACTAGATGCTTTATCAGTTCATTAATTGGGTATGCATTTTCAGTCAGCAAGTGATATTGGTGATGATGTCACACCAAATAGTATAATATCAAAGCTGTCATTGCTTGCTCTGCACTTTCCCCGTTTGCGCATCATCTGGTCTCGTAGCTTGCATGCTACTGCTGAAATATTTGCTTCACTGAAGGCAAATCAGGACGAACCTGATGAGTCGAAGGCAACCAGAATTGGTGTCCCATCCGAAGACGGTATTGTGGAAAATGATGTGAGGTGAGATGCATATTCTATGTTGAAAGTTTGCACTATTGTGCTTTCACAGAAGATGGAGATTGAGTTCGAAACTATTAGGTTTTAGTCTCGTGACTTACTATTTTTGCTGTAATTTGTCTGAATAGTTATCATGCTTATTTGACTACAGAGCGGAAAACTACAATACATCGGCTGTGGAGTTTCTCAGACGGCTTCCAGGAGTAACAGATTCCAACTACAGGGCCCTGATGGATGATTGTAAAAGCTTAGCAGAACTTGCGCTTCTTCCTGTAGAAAGGCTAACAGAACTAATGGGTGGTCAGAAGGCTGCTCGAACTCTCAGAGACTTCCTTGATGCAAAGTATCCAACCTTGCTATAAATTATAATAAAGCTCTTTCATAGTGTTCCAGTACTGGTGCAGAAATTGTGCCTTACTTACTCATTGATTTACTCCGATAGAGTAATTGCTGCTCTAATATGGATTGGCATTGCATTTTCCATGTATTAATGTTTTAATTAATAATATTTTTTTTTAATGAGTTGAATATCTCTTCCTGCAATTTTTTCAAAGTGAACTGATATTTAATTGCAATATTGCATTCTCAAGAAAAATAAATTGCAATACTGTAATGTATGTGGACACACTAAGTTTTTAATTAGATGGCCTTGACTTGGAATCGTTTTAGCAAAAATGATAGGAAACATCAATAGATAAATGTAAGAAAATTGAATATATGATATTGATATATAAAAAATAACTGTAGAAATTATATTTGTGGTATATAAAGAATAAGCAATTAAAAAAAAATAAAATACAAATGTAGAATGTTTCATTTGATATGCATAGAAAAATAAATATAAAAACAATAGAGAAAGATTAATGAGGAAGAGTTGGTCTAATGGTTTGTATTTGATAAAAAGTTCGATTCCTTTTAATGTTGTCTTATAATCAGATTGAATCAACTAATATATAATTTCTTTATGACAAAAAGGAACTTCATTTTGGCAGTCTCCATTGCCAATATGGTTCTCTACCATCTCCTTCAAATCTCCATTGGCGCTCATATTTACTTCCAACTAATCTTATAGTAGCAAAGACTGGAGTTGCTTGAAATCCGTAACCATCTTTCATAAACATACAGTCATGAAAGTGGATTGTCTTCAACTCAAGGCTCTGATCAAAGATCATATCGATACTTCCCCTGTAAAAGCGAACACCTTCAAGAACTTGGAACTTTAATTGAGCGTAGATTCTTTACTATCTCGGATGTTGTCTGTTGTAAAAAATAAGGACCGGATTAGAGCAAAACCGCAGCTAAAATAGAAATAATAAGGAACAAAAGATTTAACGAGATTCGGCCAATATTGCCTACGTCCTCGGAACTAAAAATATTATTTCACTAAAACTGAATTGTGAAATAATACAAGAGAGAAGAAATATGCTTAACTAATTGACAAGCTAAGCAAACAAGGGATAATTAAACCTAAAACTAAGGGGTTATATTTATAGTTACAAAACTCCCCCTAATTTGCTAATTTCCCGATGTGGGATTCAAAGGAATTCTTTTTATTTTTTTTTTTTCCGCCAACAATTGTTGGCTTTTGTTTTTCTTTTTCCTTCATAGCCTCAATATTTGACTTCAACAATCTCCCACTTGAAGATTTGATTGAGTATCAATCATATCTTCACACTATTCTTTCTCTCTTGCCAATCTCGTTGCTTGTGTATCTGTCAGGCCACTGAAAGATCGACACCAAATAAACTTATAAGTATTAACTGGTTTTGTCATAAAATCTGCTATGTTATCTGTAGTATGAATTTTCTGCATATCCACGGTTCCTTCTTCCACTTTCTCACGAACGAAATGATACTGAACCCGAATGTGTTTTGTCCTGGAATGAAATGCTGGAGTCTTTGCAAGATGCAAAGCACTCTGACTGTCACAAAATAGAGAAACATTCTCTCTTTTATGCCCGAGTTCCTCCAATAACAATTTCAACCATACAGCTTCTTTACTGGCTTATGCAGCTGCCATATATTCTGCTTCTGTTGTTGACGTAGCTACAACTGATTGCAGTTTTGAAACCCAGCTTACAGCTCCGCCAGCAAGTGTAAACACATATCCCGTAGTGGATTTACTTTTATCCAAATCTCCAGCATAATCTGAGTCAACATATCCTCTGACAATTAAATCTGATCCTCCATAACACAATGCAACATCTACGGTCCCTTTAATATATCTAAGGACCCTTTTAACTGCATTCCAATGCTCTCCACCAGGATTCGCCATGTATCGACTAACTGCTCCCACTGCATGTGCAATGTCTGGTTTTGTACAAATCATAGCGAACATTAGACTCCCCACTGCTGATGCATATGGTACTTGAGACATCTCAATCCTCTCTTTTTCATTGCTAGGACTTATCTTTGAGGATAACTTGAAATTAACAGGAAGTGGGGTAGAAATTGGCTTACAATCTTGCATGTTGAAACGTCGCAAGATTTTCTTCAAATAATTCTTTTGAGAAAGCCAAATCTTCCTATTATTTCTGTCTCGGTGAATTTGCATCCCTAGAATCTTGTTTGCTGGTCCCAAGTCCTTCATATCAAATTCCCTAGCCAACTGAGCCTTTAACTCCTTGATGCGATCTTTGTTGGGGCCTGCTACCAACATGTCGTCTACATACAACAGCAAGATAATGACATCATTATCACCAAACCTCTTGAAATATGCACAAGGGTCTGCATTTAACCTGCTGTATCCAAGGCTCATAATGAAAGAATCAAATCTCTTGTACCAACACCTTGGCGCCTGTTTTAGACCGTACAGAGATTTGTTCAACCTGCAAACCAAGTTCTCCTTTCCTTTTTTTTCAAAACCTTCTGGCTGGAGCATATAAATTTCTTCTTCAAGATCTCCATGGAGAAAAGCAGTTTTGACATCTAACTGCTTCAAATATAAGTCAAATGTAGCACACATTGACAGAATTACTCTAATTGTTGTAAGTTTGATCACCGGGGAAAAAATCTCATTGAAATCAATTCCTTCTTTCTGAGCATATCCTTTGACCACCAGTCTAGCACAATACCGCTCCACTTGATCATCACTATTACGCTTGATCTTATAAACCCACTTATTTCCAATGGGCTTTCTTCCTTGTGGTAGCAAAACAAGTTCCCAAGTTTTATTTTTATGAAGAGCTTCAATTTCTTCTTGCATTGCTGCCATCCACTGAGATGCATCTGAGCTACTCATTGCTTCTTGAAAAGTTGATGGCTCTCCATCCTCTGTTAGAAGGCAATATGCAACATTGCTCTCCATAATATAATCTGAGTGCCAACCTGGTTGTTTTGTTAATCGGCTTGATCGACGAATCTCGGGTACTTGAGATTCAATTGGTTGGGACTCCTCTGGTACATGATCCTCGTGCTCTGGTTCATCTTCAGAAGAATTTTCTTGTTTGGATTCCTTTTCCGCTTGTATAGTCATTGTCTCTGAACTTCCATTCACCGTGCTATCATTTGCTTCTTTTATCTTATCTTCCACAAAGATCACATCTCTGCTGACAACAACCTTGTGGGCAGTGGGATCCCACAGGCGATACCCCTTTACTCCGTCAGCATAACCTAGAAATAAACATTTTCTAGATTTTGAATCTAGATTTGTAGTTTCCTGAGAATTGTACATCACGTACACCAGACTTCCAAATATATGGAGGTTTGAATAATCAGTTGTTTTGCCAGTCCACATCTCCATCGGTGTTTTCAACTCAATTGCAGTTGAAGGAACCCGATTTATCACATAACAGGCGGTGTTGACTGCTTCTGCCCAAAACCTTTTGTCTAAGCCTGTAGCTCCCAACATTGCTCTTGTTCTTTCTAACAGAGTTCTGTTCATCCGCTCTGCCACCCCATTTTGTTGAGGAGTATATGCTACAGTGAACTGTCGTTTGATGCCTTCCTGATTGCAAAAATCTACAAACTCATTGCCTGTATATTCTCCTCCATTGTCAGTCCTCAAACACTTGATCTTCTTTTCAGATTCAAGTTCTACCCGCGCTTTGAATACTTTGAAGACTGGAAACACATCCGCTTTCCTCTTGATTGGATACACCCAACATCTCCTGGAGTAATCGTCAATGAATGACACAAAGAACCTTGCTCCTCCTAAGGATGAAACCGGTGCTTGCCACACATCAGAGTGAACCAATTCTAGAATAGATTTGCTTCTAGAATTAGATGTGTTGAACTTCAATCTGTGCTGTTTACTTGTAACACAATACTCACAAAAAGGTAAGGACACCTTAGTGAGACCTGGAAGTAGATTTTGCTTCACAAGTATTTTAATTCCTTGTTCAGAAATATGCCCAAGTTTCTGATGCCACATCATTGCAGAGCTTTCACTTGGACTATTTGAAGCAACGGATGCTTCTGCTTCTTGCAAAGTCTCTCCCTTCAATATGTATAAGTTGGCAGCTATCTTTTCTCCCTTCATTAGTACAAGCGCTCCTTTTGTTATCTTTATAATTCCTTTCTCACCACTGAACTTGCATCCAAGGTCATCCAATCTTCCAAGAGACAATAAATTCTTTTTCAGCCCTTCCACATGTCGCACCTCCTGAATAGTGTGAACTGTACCATCATACATCTTTAACTTGATGGATCCAATGCCAACGATCTTTAAGGCATGATCATTGCAGCTGTACACTGGTTCTCCCGAGATAGGTTTATAATGATCGAACCATTCTCTTCGAGCAGTCATATGAAATGTAGCTCCCGAATCCAAGATCCATACATCAGCAAATCTCTTCCTGCCTTTATGAGTTGTTGCTGCTTCACATGATAGAGCATGTCCATCATCTGAGGTACTAGCCACATTCCCTTGCGAATCGGAATTTCTTTTATTCAAATTCCAACAGTCCTTCTTCAAGTGACCCCTTTTGCCACAGTGGTAGCATTTCAAGATCTTCTTACTCCTTGATTTCAATCTACCTTGACTTTGGCTTCCACTTGAGCCACGTTCTGTTGATCTCCCTCTCATCACTGCCAATGCCTCTGCTTGTTGAGAACTTGCCAATCTATCTTCCTTGTTTTTGCGCCGATTTTCTTCCTCTAGAATTGCAGCTGCAATATCATCGAAAACTAAATTGTCTGTTTGGACATTGGTTGTCAAGTTAATGACGAGTTGATCATACGAATCAGGCAGACTTTGAAGTAGAAGTTCAGCACGTTCATTTGCCTCTATCTTATAACTCAAAGATGTGAGTTGAGAAAATAGAGTATTTAAAGTGTTTATGTGCTCCGTCACTGAAGTGGATTCTGGCATGCGAAGAATATAAAGTTTTCTCTTTAAAAATATTTTGTTGTGGAGTGACTTGGCTTCATACAATTTGGCGAGATGATCCCAGACCTCCTTTGCCGTCTTCTTCTCTTCTATACTTGACAACACCCCATCTGCTAATGCCAGATGAAAATTTGCCATAACATTTCCATCCATCTCGTTCCACTTATTATCATCTGTGAAATCAGCCGGCCTTTGACTTATAGCCGCTAGGCAATTATCTTTTCTCAAGATAGCCTTCATCTTCAATTTTCACAGTGAGAAATTACTCCCGTTGAATTTCTCGATCTCATATTTTGCCGCCATTGCTTCTATCACGAACTTCTCTGCTCAAAAATCAGCAATGGCGGCAAAATATGAGATCGAGAACCGTATATGGTCACTGTTCATTGCTTCTATAACGAACTTCTCTGCTCAATGAACAGTGACCGTATACTGTTCACGTATACGGTCACCGTATAAATGAACAGTGACCGTATACGTGAACAGTACCAAAGGAAATATCTTTTCTGATGTGGAAGATCAGGCTATGCTGCAACCACAGAGCATACTAAGACAGAAACTCGGCTTTGATACCACTTGTTGTAAAAAATAAGGACCGGATTAGAGCAAAATCGCAGCTAAAATAGAAATAATAAGGAACAAAAGATTTAACGAGGTTCGGCCAATATTGCCTACGTTCTCGAGACTAAGAATATTATTTCACTAAAACTGAATTGTGAAATAATACAAGAGAGAATAAATATGCTTAACTAATTGACAAACTAAGCAAACAAGGAATAATTAAACTTAAAACTAAGGGGCTATATTTATAGTTACAAAACTCCCCCTAATTTGCTAATTTCCCGATGTGGGATTCAAAGGAATTCTTTTTTTTTTTTTCCCGCCAACAATTGTTGGCTTTTGTTTTTCTTTTTCCTTCATAGCCTCAATATTTGACTTCAACATTGTCTTAGTCATCAATCCAAGAGCGCAAATTGGATTTAGGGGAATGAAATGGGGCGAGCTATCAGTGTTAAATCTTTCTACTGTCTTTGAGGAGCCCTTGAGAACCAAGTGTTGAAGATTAGGTGCTCTGAAAATAGCATTAAAATGGTAATTAAGAACTCTAATCAGTAACTTTATATTAGAAAGAAAGGAACTACAGAATTAGCTGGGGACGAGAAGAGTCTCGATTGATAGTCTCCAATGATGTAAAGAAAACCATGTCACTTTGCTACTCTCCATTACACTGTTCAGCAGGTTACTCAGTTCATTAGAAGGAAACAGAGAGCCGATTGATTTTCGAAATCTATAATTAAAATTCTGCAAAGACTCTGAGGCAGAAGAGTATCATGTTTCCAAAACAAGACATCCCAACAGCCTAACATCATCAAACAGGTTAGTGTTGGGTACAAAAGAAAATATTTTTGTAAGTACATTAGTATCTAATTCCTCCCACTTCCTCCGACCGACTGGAGTTGTTTCATCCAAAAACATATAAAAAGTATTTTCTTGAGTGGTATCACCACTAGCCTTTCTCTTGCTGGTGAATGCCATTATGCCAAATATATTTGCTATGTATAGTGTTATTCAAAGAAAAAACTAGAACAAGAAAACAGTAGTTAAAAAACTAAAACTCAACCCCACTACTCATCTCAATTTCCAACAAAGATAACCTTAATTTATCAAATCCAATCCACTACTCATCTTAAAGCCTTCCTTTTGGCTTAAACAAGCACTGCAAGTTCAATTGCAATATAGACAAGTTTTACTTCTCAGCTTGTTTGATTTTTCTTTTGTAAATGTTTCTCTTAATTTGTTAGAACAATATGGCATGCAATTGGAGTCATTAAGCTAACAGTATTTGCATTTGGGTTCCTAATTTTTCAGAAAAAATGTCCTTACATTTTAATTTGGTCGATAATATAATCGTTTAATAATTATTGGTATATATAATTTTTTTAAGAAAATCAATCAAATACCAATGACATAATTTCTTCAAGAATAATATGGATATAACTAATATTTTTAAGACAATCAAATGCTATATACCTCATTTGGTTTAGTTGATTAAACGCAACTATTTCAAAACTATTTGATAAATATTTTAGTTAGCTGCCAGTAATTAACTTTTATTCAATCAGTTGATGTTCCAAAAACTTTATTAGTTTTTTTAATCTTCTTTTACATATATATATATAATGAATTTTATTTTCTGTTTAGAATATAAATATATACTGATCATATTTGTAGCTTTTTGCCAATTCTAAAACATACATATAACCTACTAGTTTCATTTGGAAAAACATTTATAATTCATGAAAAAACTTATAAATTAGACCAATAGAATAAAATTTATATAAATTAATTAATTAATTAAAAATAAAAAAATCACTAATAGTTTAAGCGTTAAAGACTTTTTCAAATGATCAGAATTCAAATTACTCCATCTATTTTATTATATGTGGTGTTTTTATTGTTCTTACTAGTATTAATAAACTATTAATTAAATTTAAATTTAAAATAAAATTGAATTATTTAATTCACAAATTTAAATTTAATTTATTCTAAATAAATCAATTTGGATTAGAAAAAAATTAAATTAAGAAAAATAAATTTTATTAAAAATTTAAAAATATCAGATAAATAAAATTTAAATTTTATTTAAAAAAATTACACATAATAAAATAGTAGGTATAATTTTTCAATTCTCCGATGATGTAATTAAAAAAGAAAATAATTTATGAAAAATTATGTACGGAAATTAAATAAAAATATTTTCCATTTATGAGGAAAAAAGTTTCCAATCATTTCCATATTATGGTAGATGGTGGACGCGCGAAATAATACCGGTCGCAAACGAATAAAGAGCGGCGACTTATACCGGCCGTGTTTGTCCTTTTCAAAGTAAGCGACCGAATTATATTGTCGTTTGATCAAACGACTTTTCCGAAACGATTTCTTTGAAACAGAATGATGACGAAACCACCGGCAACCAAAAAATCTAAGCTATTATGGTACTTTAATCAAATTATAACTCACTGCTGTGATCCTAATCCATTCCCCCACTGCTAGCACAAAATGGCTCTCTCTCCCTCCACCAATCTCGCCACCTTAAATCCCCCCGCCGCCGCTTCCGTCCCTTTCAAAGCTCAAATATTTCCCCTCCACGTCGCCACTACCCAAAAACCCAAACCAAGCGTTGTTGCTTCGGTGTCCACTTCATCATCAAACGCAGTTTCTCCCAACTGGGCGCTGGATAGCTGGAAATCAAAACCCGCCCAGCAACTCCCTGAATACCCAGACCAGAATGAGCTTCAATCGGTGCTGCAGAGCCTCAATAGCTTCCCGCCAATCGTATTTGCTGGGGAGGCCAGGAAACTCGAGGAAAAATTAGCCAGTGCTGCTGTAGGAAATGCTTTTCTTCTTCAGGGTGGAGATTGTGCTGAGAGTTTCAAAGAGTTCAATGCCAATAATATTCGGGATACTTTCCGGGTTTTACTCCAGATGGGCGTTGTTCTTACTTTTGGTGGTCAAATGCCAATCATAAAGGTCCCAACTTTATATAATATACATACTTGTGTTAGTTTTGGAGGATCGTGTTGTCGTTGTTGTTTGTATTAAGTTTGGTTGGCTTGAACTTGATATATTGCATCAATTTCATGATAAGAAAGCAATATTTATGATGTCTAATCTGAATTTTGCACCGATTCCCCACAATTAAACACAGAAATATGGGTTTTAAAGTCGCGCAAATATGGTCTGATGTTGGGTTTAACCTTTTGTCATTTGGCGTTCTTTTTTCCCCTTCTCTCCTATTGTCCAGGTTAAAGATTCCTAAGATATTTTTGCTGCTATGATCATGAATTATGCAGAGACTTTATTTTCCATTACTTGTGGTGCTTTTAATATGGTTTTTGATTCAGATCTTCAGTTGTCTAGTTCGGTGCATTTGATTTCATCACATCTTACCTTACATAGAAGATCACATACCTCCCTGTTGTCTCTCATAGTGTCTCTTCAAAGTGCCCTGGAATTTAGAGATCAGATTTCTCTGTAATAAGAATTATTTGCTACACTTTTTCCATGAGCTACTTTATATTGTGGTCTTATGACTTCAATTCTGCAAGGTTTTTCAGTGCCTAGGATCCAAGTCTCTTAGTTTCATGCTTATCTTCTTATAGTTTATGCCATTAAGAGTTTCTTTTTAGCATGTGTATAATACTTTGATCATAATTGCTATTTGCTTTGCTTAATTGATGTGGAGTGTTTTTACATGTATCATCTTCTACTTGGGGCCTTGTTCTCTTAGTAGATTTGATTCCTTATGAGAAATTATCGGAAGTTCGTTTGCTTTGATTATTACAGGTGGGAAGGATGGCAGGCCAATTTGCAAAACCTAGGTCAGATCCATTTGAGACAAAAGATGGTGTGAAGCTCCCTAGTTATCGAGGAGACAATATTAATGCCGATGCTTTTGATGAGAAATCTAGAGTGCCTGATCCTCAAAGGTTGATAAGAGCATACCTGCAGTCTGTTGGCACCTTGAATCTTCTTAGGGCTTTTGCCACTGGTGGATATGCTGCCATGCAGAGAGTTTCACAATGGAATCTTGACTTCGTACTGCATAGTGAGCAAGGAGACAGGTGCATCGTCGATTTGAACATTCTTATGTGTAGGCTAGCTTTTTCTTCTACTTTCAAGTGCACCTGCATATCCATGCTGGTCTTCTGTATATGACAACTCTTAAACTGCTCACTGAAGTGTGATTTTCTGCAGCTTAAATTGGTCTTGATTATATAATTGCTTCCTGGTTCATATATCAATTTATAAGAGCCAACTAAAATTTAAAAAATTCCTGCAACAGACTTGAGAGTAATGGTCTTAGCATTTTCTGCAATATAATTTGTGAAATACTTGTGTTATTTTACTGGAATCACATTCTATCAATCAATCAAATATATAAGAATTAAAATGTTTTTTGATGTATTTAGATTTAAGTTTCTAAAATAACTTGCTCTTTTGCTTTAAAACAGGTATATGGAACTTGCAAGGAGAGTAGATGACGCATTGGGGTTCATGGCTGCTGCAGGTCTCACTGTTGATCATCCTGTAATGAACACAACTGAGTTCTGGACATCTCATGAGTGCCTTCACTTGCCGTATGAGCAGGCCTTAACCAGAGAGGACTCAACAACTAGCCTCTATTATGATTGTTCTGCTCACATGCTTTGGGTAGGTGAGAGGACTCGCCAGTTAGATGGAGCACATGTGGAATTCCTGCGAGGTGTTTCCAATCCTCTTGGGATCAAGGTAAGTGGCAATTACAACCTTTAGAGATTGAAGGAAACTATGAGAACTGTATGTAATTGTACTTAATTGAGATTTGAGTCAATTAAGCAGGCATAGTTGTTTTTGTGTAATTTGATCTCAAAGATCTGAGAAGCGTTTTTCAGCCAACTATTTTTGTGCTAATATACATTTTTTGTATGCTGATGGCTGGACTTGATGGGTAGGTGAGTGATAAAATGGACCCAAAAGAGTTAGTGAAGTTATGTGAAATCCTTAACCCTCACAACAGACCTGGAAGATTGACAATAATTACCAGGATGGGTGCAGACAACCTGCGGGTAAAACTCCCTCATCTCATTAGAGCCTTACGCCAGGCTGGACTTATAGTCACCTGGGTCAGCGACCCCATGCATGGAAATACAATTAAGGCTCCATGCGGTCTCAAGACAAGACCTTTTGATTCAATCAGGGTAAGTACAACCTCGTGAAACTCCACTCTATGAAAGTCTGATTTGCATCATTTTGAATTACTCAGCTGGATCGGATGCTAATTGGAAGTAACTTTGCTTGTTTCAGGCTGAACTGAGGGCATTCTTTGATGTGCATGATCAAGAAGGCAGCTACCCTGGAGGAGTCCACCTGGAGATGACAGGGCAGAATGTAACAGAGTGCGTTGGAGGGTCAAAGACTGTGACTTTTGATGACTTGAATTCCCGCTATCACACGCATTGTGACCCTAGGCTAAATGCATCACAGTCGCTAGAGCTGGCATTCGCCATAGCTGAGAGACTGCGGAGGAAAAGATTAAGGTCTAGTGATGTCATCCTTAGTGGACGTAAAGTTGGGGGATCTGTCGCATAAGATGGTCAAATTTTAGTTTTAAGCTAATATTAGAATATAGTTTGCTTGCTTTTGCATTTGTAATATCAAAATAGACTATATGTTAAAACAAATTTCTTGTTTGAAATGAAGGGCTCTTATGGCCTTTAACATGTCAGCAAATGATTTCATCTAGAAACCTCTTTGCACAGCCTGATGTTACTGATACAGAAATTGCCAAGTTAATCTACAGGTATGGGGCTTGGGTTGTTTTTAGACCCTTTGGATGATAGAACTCCTCAGGCATGGGAGTAGTTAGAGAATAATAAACTTTTAGGAACTTTGTGGTCTCATGGGCTCAAATGATTTGGGTGGAAGCCCAGTTGTTGGTAGATTACCTTTGTAGTTACTTTATAAATAGATTATAAGCACTAGCATCACCAGCGGATCCGTGGCGCAATGGTAGCGCGTCTGACTCCAGATCAGAAGGTTGCGTGTTCGATTCACGTCGGGTTCAAAACCCCGATCCATCACGGATCTTTCTTTTTTCTTTTTTTTTTAAGAGAGGTGATATATGCAATGCTAACTAAACTCTCATTTACATCGTCTTTGGCAGTATTTTACTTCTTCATTCCTCATAAACTCGAATATTCTCATCCATATTTCTTGGCTTCACTTCTTTATTATTTATTATTTAATTTTATTGAGGTTTAAGATATATATATATATATATATGTGCCTTGTGTTGCCTTTTGTTGATACGGATAAAGCTAAATTTCTGATTAAAATAGAAAATATAGCAGACATGGAAACTAATTATTTTCAATCTGATTTGAAGACAGCACAATAACACTGGCATTCTGTGTTTACTTCACAACAGAATGCTAATCTTGCCAGAAATTAAAATGTACATCTTCAAGTTTTTTATTCTGCAAATTAAAAATTATGATAATGTATAGAAGCTACAAAGGAAATTAAGAATCTACTTGTTTGCCTCAATTAACTTGGTTATAGTCTCCTCATCAGTTTTGAAAGCCTTAGCAAGTATGTCTGCACTAATTCCAGTGCCAAATATAGTACCAGGTAATGAGACAGTTCCAGCATTAGCACTCCCATAAATCCCAAGAGCAATAGTAGGCGAATCGGTCATTTTGTTGACCTGAAAATGAACAAGTCCTTTAGGGAAGATAAAGATATCAGAAGATAGAAGAGTTTGGGTGTAGAGGTTGTTGTTGGTGTCGACGAACCCGACTTCTAAACTTCCAATGAGGACAATCAGGAGCTCAGATCCCCTAGGATGAATATGTGGCAGATTCATTCCTGAAGGTGGATACATAATTGCAGCAACCGATACACTTTGGCCTTCCAAGGCAGGGAATTCTTTCATTGTGGCTTTAGTCACCAGGGCTGTTGTTCTGCCTGTCAGGTTAGCATTCCTGAGGGGTCTGAATCCTGTGAATGTGAAATATTGCCTTGTTATGTTGTTGGGATCAAGAATTGGGGGCACCAGGAAATCCTTCAGGATGTCAGGATCTCCTGCATTGGCGACAATTGAACTTCCTATTGCAAGAATCAAGAGAATGGCCAAAAACTTGAAAATGTTTTCCATCTAATGGATATATAGGGGTTTTATCCAAATATGGAAATGGCTTTGTAGTGTTAAGCTGTGGTTCTTTTCTCCCTAATTTATAGTAGCGGCATCAAGACTTGGACATTTCACAGTATTTTCTATGTTTTGGCCATTTCTGTATGAAATCCTGCTGGAGTGAAATTTTACAGGCAGGCAAGCGATGCTTTTGAGAGTTTTTGAAGGGACATAAGTGTTTTATTCTTAAACGATGAAGAAAGTTGAACCTGATGGTCATGTATAATATAGGTTAGTTCCAATTGTAAAAGATTCTTAATTATATTCTCCCCAGTTTGAATAATCTATATAGATAACGTATCATATATTTGCCGTTGCTTTTTTAATTAGAAGAGGTTCATTTTTATGCTTCCCTCACTTGCCTAATTATAAGAAATGGAAGATCTCAGGAATTAATAATAATAATAATAATAATAAAAGAATAGGTAGTGTTAATCTCGTATCATATGTCATTATCTGATATAGTTGCATAGAATAATTCATTTCCCATTACATACCACTGAAGCTGGCAATCAAGAAAGTTCCTTTAACATCTATACAGCCAAGGCATATATTGACAAAGAGGCCATCTATAAGATAGGATTGCTTCCACCAACACTATGAAATCAAATCCGCTACACACACATTTAATTTGGAAGCAACTTATTGTTTTGGCTTACTGTACTTGCAGTCTGCAAATTTTATCATTTTACAAATTAACTGCAAATTGCGCAGCTGGAAGTCATGGAACTTGCAAGGCTTCTTTCAGAAAATACTTACTCGAATCTATCTCATAAAAAATTCATGGACCAAGTAATGATGAAATGACGCATTATATAAAATAATTGAAACATTAATAAGTATTCTACATCAATTGTTCATAAATATAAAGTACTGCTTGTAATGACTTAAACAATTTTCACTATTAGCTTTGATATGTGAAATATCTCATAAATCAAGTGTTAGAATTTTACAGCTTCTACCCTTTCGTTGGTGAGGTTTATCATTTGGGCTTAGCTTAATTAAATGTGCTTTAACCCACAAATGCATAATCCAACTAACTTTCTCTCTTTTAAAGGCCCAAAGGACCCAATTTGAAGTAAAACAAACCTCGGGTCCTCAACAGCTATCCTACAGCAACCCAACTCACCCGCCAACATCTCCAACAAAACCCGACCCGTATTCCGTACGGTGGAGTCCACCTCAGTGCCCGTAGAAGAAGTGGTATTACGCGTGAGTGGTGGCGGAGTTGTTGGGTTGATTTGGTTGTTTGTTTGTCTGATTGTGCGCACTCCACCACCTCACTCTCCCCTCTGATGGTGGTTGCCCCCACTCTCTCTCTTAACTACATTTCACCCACTTATCCATTTCTCTAACAACAATATGATACCCACCGCCACCGCCACCACCATTTACCCTTTTTCTAACGTACGCCTCTTCTCCTCTTCTTTTCCTTCACCCCAATTCCCCCAATTTCTCCTTACCCTTTTCCCATGTCTTCCACCCCCCGGCGGGTTCCTCCGCCGTGCTGGACCCGAGATGAAACCTTGGCTTTAATTGAAGCTTACCGTGATAAATGGTTCTCTGCTAATCGTGGGAATCTCCGCGCTGCCGATTGGGATGCTGTGGCCGCCGTCGTTTCCGAATCTTCTGCTTCTGATCCGCCCAAATCGGCTCTTCAATGTAGGCATAAGATCGAGAAGCTTCGGAAACGGTACCGGACGGAGAAACAGAGGTGCGTTAACTTTCAAGGTCGGTTTTTTTCTTCTTGGGATTTGTTTCCTTTATTGGATGCAATGTCAATTGGGTCTGCTGGATCTAAACAATGCCAAGATGTTGATGAAAGAAATGATCTTGGAGATGGGTTTCGTGTGAAAACATTAGGGGAGAGGTATTTGGTTGCTCCAAAGAAATGTAGTAGTGTTGATCAGGATCTTGATACTGAGTTTGATATGGGTTTGGATCCGGATTTGGCATTTAGGGCTAGGAAATTTGGCAGGGTTGATGAAGATTCTGTGAGTAATATTGCTACTGCTTTAGGAAATGGGTTGTGTCCAAAACCTGTTGGTGATCTGAATTCTGTCTCTGTAGCATTTAGGCCAAAAGATTATGGAAGAATTGACGGGAAATTCAAGCCTGATAATGACTTCCATTGTGACTATGAAGATGGTGTTTGTTTGAAGGTAGAAAATACACAAAAAGGTAGGAACTTTCTGCCTCAGGTACCTAGATTGAAAGGTTATGGCAAGATTAGCCATGATTGTATTCCAAATGGTAGAAATTTTGTTGAAGGTCTTGATGACTATGTTGGGTTCCCTCTAAGAACCCTGGGTGATGTGCCTCCAGGGTATAAGCCTATAGTTTATAGGAAGAATGATAAGAAGTCTAGCCCTAATTTTGTTAGTGATGTCCATAATAGAGGCGATACAAGAAGTGATTGCTGGGAATCACCACCATCAAGGTTTAGCCAGAAAAATTTTCACAAAGTTGAGGTTGATTCTAAGGTTAATGTAAAGAAGAGTGCCATTCATAGCAGCACAAAGAAAGGGATGAATCCTATTAAAGAGCTAGTATCAGCAATCAGTTCGTCCACAAACACTTTCGTGAAGGTTGAGAAGATGAAGATGGAAATGGCAATGGAAATTGAGAAAATGAGGATGGACACGTTGTTGAAGCATAACCAGATGATACTCGAGTCACAACAGCAGATTGTGGAGGCTTTTGCAAAAACAGCATCAGAAAATAATCGGAAGAAGAGGAAGGAAGTGGAGATGTTATCGCCTTGTCGAAGCAAAAATGGTGATTCTCAGTTTGCAGCAACAAATTGACAATATTTGAAAAGAATAGGAGGAACCGAGGAAGGGGATGCAGACTCAAGTTGTGGCTATAGGCTGAAAGAAATGGAGACTCTCAAGTTGCTAGTTGCTGCTAATAATTGTTGAAGAATGTGAAAGTGGTATTGATTATTATATTCATCTGCAGTTTTGGCTTCGAGGGTTTAAAGGATTTTCAGGCTGTACACATTGTTCCTTAGGCTAATGCGACAAACTAACCAATTCTACATAGAGATCGGGCAATGGAATGTTTAATATGTTGATTTCTTTTCATTAGGATGGTGGTTCATTAACTAGGCCAGGATTTGATTTCTTTTCATTTGGACTATTTTAGTTCAATTTTTTGTTTTTATTTTTTGGACAACTCTACATCTATGTTGTGTTAGCTTGTATCACCTTCCATTAGTTGTCATTTGATTGACTTTTGTGAAGTTCAGAGCATTGGTAATACAGTGTAAAAATCCCAAGGATTCCAAACCACTACAGGTAGCAGAGTTATGCTTAGAGTTACGTCCACCACTAAGTGAATGGTTCTCCGAATATAAATTTAAAAGAAAAAATATATAGAAATTCCATTAATAATAATAATAATAATAATAATAATAATAATTTTATTTTGTTTACATTGAGCCATCCGTTAAATGATTATGTGAACATGATTAATATGCATCGTGAGTCTCTATTTCTTGTTTAAGTGGGAAAGAATGTACTTATAGATGTGGAACTTGAGCGAGATTCGTTATCAGTATGTAATTTTTACCGTATATAATATCCACTAAAATTCAGTAAACTAAACTATATATATTAATTGCTCGTATTGCAATGAGATATATTTGAAGGAGAAAGAGGCTAAGGACGTGTATTGACCACATAAGCTATGAAAGTATTGATATCAAAAAAAAATTAAAATTTAGGAGTTTAATATTGTGAAATAAATATTTATAATTTTAATGATAGAAATATATAAAATTTAAGAAGGTGCAAGTGAATTTTACCTTATTATTATTATAATAAAGGAAATGGAAATGGTGGAAATTGAAGTTGTGTGGCTTTAAAAAACACCCCATCACCTCAATCATTTGATTTCCATTGTGGATAATAAGACTGTGGGCTCTAACAAAGAAAAGATCTTTGTTTTTCTGCCTCCATTAGTGCTTTGGCGTGGAAGCAGATGCAACTTCTCTTCTCTTCTTTTCTTTAAAAAAAAGTGTTCTCAAGTAAGTGGATAAGCAATGGCCATCAGATTTGTATTTCATGTAGTTGGGTTGTCACTGTATTACAGGTCTTTCTAACTATTTCTTTTTCAGCTCAAACAGTTCCATCTATGCTTCTTTCTCTATCCACCTCATCCAACTTCTTTTTCCAATGCATTAAACCAATCATTGCCTCATAACTCAAAATTTAAATGTTTATATAATTATTAACATAATCCAATTTAATTACATTAAATTTTATTATTCATAAGACTATAATTTTTTTTAATTGGATAAGTATATTGGGGAATCTATTTGTGCAAGATAGATGTACAGTTAAGGTCAGAATGAATCTCATTAAGTGGTAGAAGTAAATTTATTGGCCAGCTCCAATAACGTCCCTTCAATTAAAGTTAACATTCTGGAATGAATTTTTTTTTTTTAAAAAAAAGGGAAAGTAATGATTAGATAGAAGAAGTTATTAAGTGGGCAAGGAGACAATGATTTAATGATGATATGTATACTACAGGATTGATTGCGGCTGTAGAAAAACTCGATAATCAGAGGAGAAATGTGAAAAATAAAGAGAAAAAGGAAAAAGTAGACGTGAAAAAAGCAGTGAAAGGAAATAGAGGGCATCAATTCAATAGAAGGAAATAAAGCAAAAGAATAGAGAGCTCTCTTTTGGGAATCATCAGGTTTATGAAGACAAAAGATCAGAGTTTTACATCAGATCCCACTGTAGGACCTTATTGCTCTCTTATCCAACACTACGTAAGGGATACTTTCTCTTATACCCTATTCTCTATTCACATGCCTATATCATTATTATTATTATTCATTTAGTTTTGATGGTTTTAATTCAGTGGAATGCGTACCTCGAAAAGAATATATAGATATCGTAGCATAAGAAATACATTTGAGATCACCAAGTCCATTAGAAATGGACTAATAAAAAAGGGAAAATCTGTGAAGTTTTTGGCTGTATTCATTGGGACAATCATGTTTCTGATAGGGGACTGATTCTGTTATGCAAAATAATAGGAAGATATTATTTTTGAATTGGTCTAAGATTTATTGTAATTCAAAGATCATTCTGTTGTAACCATCTGTCATGTAATTCTCTTTTTATACTCCAACGTTTTCAATACAAAAACTTCAGTTGAGGATCAAACTCTTTCAGTTTCCATAATGAATAATCCCTAAATCTTTAAAAGATACCAACTTCCAGATTTTGATGAGGTAGTAAAATGACAAAATATTCTAAGTATTTTTTGGATTATCTATAGCCCTTTTTGAAGAGCTTCATTAATACATCAATACTTAAAATGGCCCCAATGACTCGCCTCAATCAGCTATTCCCCTCCTTAACCCTTTCTTTGTTCCGAAGGAATTCAATGAAAAATTTCATTTTTCTCTTGTTTTTAATTGCTAAATACAGAACAAAAATCATGCAAAAATAATAAAAGAAAAATAAAAAAATCAATTCCAATTTTTTTTTCCAAAGATATGTATCTTTTTCTCACTAATGTCACAAAAAGTAAGAAAAATTAGAACCTTTTTTCTTGCGTAATTAAAGAGAAAGAAAATCCTTTTTCTTGTATTATTTGGGACTTTATTAATTATATTATTATTATTTTTGGTATAAATATCTGGTATCAGAAATTTACTTATCCGATTAATATAAATTTATATTAGGCAGACCTATAAATAGACAGAGTGCTCTCTATTAATTATTTAAAAATATTTTATATCCAAAATTTTACTTCAAAACCTATATATGATTAAAGGAGAAGAAACCCATGCCACCTGTGTAATTACTTTGTTATTGTTGCTGTTTTCTTATATGTGCATTCAGGAGATCCAATTTTCTATTTTTGACGCACGACTATAATTAATTTCTTGAAATTGCATTAAATAATAGTAAAAATGAAAATTTTGCATTACAAAATTCATGAAACTCTCCATTATAGAGGCGCAAATGTACAATTACAAATTGAAAGAGAGATATAACAACAGAAGCAAAAATTCAAGAGTAGTTTCTTAATTAATTAGTTGTTATAGAACTTGAATTTCTAACTTACTTTGTTGGACAGATGGTTGTTGAGCGACACTGACTTCCATCTCTTCAGCTTGATAAGTAGAATGTACACCATATAACAAATAAAACACAGTAATCAAACATGCCCATATCCCAAACCTCTGGAAAGATATCGTCTTTAACGTTGCCATGAGGAAGACATTAAGGAAAATTGAGATAGCAGGTGGCCATGGCATGAATGGCACTGACCATTCTTCATTAGGTTGAGTAATGGAAGGCACCATGTATTGAAAAAATGCTGTAATGGCAAAAGTAAGAACACCAAATAGCAAAAGGTCCCATTTTTGTTCTTCAAGTTTCCATGAAATAGAGAAGCCAATTGCAGTAGATGAGAGGAGGAAAAGGAATAAAATAGTATGTGAAGGTGGGTTGTGGCTTATGATCACATATCTGCGGTAGATTAGAGCATTGGCCACTAGATAGAACACCAGTAATGTGCTGATGGAGATTATTTCTAATACTATGTTCAGGTCAGTGAATAGTGCAATTGATGCTGTGCAAAGCCCTACATCACCCAGAAAAAGAACAATAAGACAAAATGTTCTTGGAACATTTTTAATTGTTACGAATAAGAAAAGTTTTAAAATTCAAATTTACCCGTCAAACATTATTTATAATACATGATTGAATATCGTACAAACTATTTTACTTATATGACATTATGTCATTGGCTTAGTCTACATAGAACATCTTTAAACAAGTATTATCATTTCGAAATTATGATATTAAAAACTCAAAATCAAAATTCTGTATATGAAAAAATAATCCTTAACTATCCACGTTTGGGCATTTAAGTTCTGTTATGGACAGTTAAAGAAACTTATGATGTTCAGAGAAAACAAATGATACTTGCACGTAGATGTTAGAAGAGTAATTAATATTTGATTATTGATTAATTAACTTAAATGAGAGAGAGTAATAAATAAATTGAAAGAAATGACATACCCAAGAAGAGAGTAGCATTCAAAGGGGTACCAGTGGAAGGATTGACCTTAGCCAACCAAAAAGGAACAAGCCTAGCCCTTCCAATAACACAAAGGTATCTTGCTTGGCCTAACATGGCCACCAGAAGAGAAGCTACTATTCCCAAACTTGCTCCAGCACCAACCACATTGCTTGCCCAATCCCACCCAATCTTTTGGAAAACCATAGAAAATGATGCACTCTCTGGTATCTATCAAAAATCATTTCAATAATCAGTAACCCTTACACAAGCTTATGTATGCAATTTTGGCCTATATGTAATAAAAAGGATTGATCACTTACCATATTGTAAGGCACCATGACACATAAAGACAAGGCCAGTAGGCAATAAAGAATGGAAACTATAAGAACAGAACCCAGAATCCCAATAGGAAGGCTTTTAGAAGGGTTTTGAATTTCTTCAGCCATTGTTGAAATAGAATCATACCCAATATAGCTGAAGTAAACTATGGCTGCTCCATTTACTACACCTTTAACACCATGAGGAGCAATCCCTCCTGGATTCACCAAGTTTTTACCACTTCCATTGTACAGACCACCAATTATAATGAATGCAAAGAACATCACATGGAAAACTGTCATTATCAGGTTCAACATTGAGCTTTCCTTTGTACTGCAATCATATAAAAAAAAAAAAGTACTTCCATCAATTTCAAAATCCATTAGAAATTTAACCACTACCCAAAAAAAAATAAAGAAAAATTAATCAGTTCAATGCCAACAGTAAGCCCTATTGTAATCAAAATCCACTAATAACCCAAATGCCCACTTACTCTTACCAACAAAGATATATAGTGACAAAAATTTGCCTTTACCAACACTTATTATTAAAATTTAAAATAGCAATCATTAGTAATATTGAACATATATACAAATTAGAAGGAAAAAACATTAGTTATAAAAGGTCATAAATAAGAGATCAAACCTATGGCAAAGGCAAAAAGTGAGAAGAAGAATAAGAGCCACAGCTGTAAAATCCAACTTATCATATCCTTCAACAAGACCATCTACATGAACTCTCCATGAGTTTGAATTATTTTCCCCAATCGCATGGCAAAGATAATCTGTGAAACTTCTCGCAACGGCGGCGTTTGATAACACATATTCCATTAGTATATTGGACCCAGCAAAATACCCTATAAACTCTCCTATAAACACAAACAATAAAATCATTATAGAGAAATTGATTACTTGATAATTAATAATAGAGTCTGTGCATGCATCAAGAAATGGAGCATTGTAATTGGTTACCAAAGGTGACTCTGAGGTAACTGAATGCGCCACCGGCCACCGGAATCTGAACGGAAAATTCAGTGTAACATAAAGAAGAAAGAAGGGCTGATATGCCAGCAATAATATAAGATATAAAAACAGCAGGGCCAGAATGATGAAGAGCAACAGGGCCAGTAGTTACAAAAACACCAACACCAAGCATCCCTCCAATTCCAAGAGCTATTAACTCATGCCAGTTTAGCTTCCTTTTCATGTCTGCACCAGACCTTAACCTCACTTGGTTAAGCTCCTGCGCTGGTGTCCATGTGGCTAACATTCTCTTTTTAAGCTTATGTGGAGTTTGAGAGAGAGATTTGAGATAGTTGAAGAAGAAAGAAGAAGCTGATGAAAAGTTTGTCATATTATTAGTAAAAGAAGTGAGTGTTTTTTGGGTTTCCATTACAAGGCAAAGGTGAGGGTTTTTAAAGAAGAAGGCTTGAGTGAGGGATATATATGAATATAATTTTAGATTCTTGGCAAAAAAGCATTTTAGGTCCCTAAACTTGTAAGTTCTTTTCCGTAGAGTTTTTAACTTTTATTATGTTTTATTGAGTCCATAAATTTTTATTTCAGTATATATTGGTAAAATTAGATAAATGATAGAAGAATTATAACATAATGTGTATTAAAATAAAACAATAAAAATTTAAAAGTTGGATTGAAAAAAAAAATGTATAAATTCAGGAGGCTAGAATGCAATTTTTCTAGATTCTTTGATAAAGCTTTGATGCCATAGCTTTATTGAAAAATACCTAGCCAGCCAGTTGCTTATTGGGTTGATATGAAATGACAATAATACCCTCATTCTCTCTCTTCTTCTTTGTATATACAGCTTTTTATCGCCCCAAGGGAGTTCTTCTGTTATGTATGGGAGCATGCAAAGAAGGAAAAGCCATTTGGAAAATGAGATTAATTAGCAATTGTTTTAAAGAAGAATCAGAGATGGGAGCCAATGTGAGAAGGGACTTTGACCTAATCTTTTGGAATTTCTTCAATCTCAAGATGTGACAAGCATCCCACTCTCACTTTCTTAAAAGCAACTTAAATATTTCTTTCTTTCAAGAACATTTTCAAGAAAATTTGGATTTGATTCCTCCATATATATATAACATGTATCATACTTGCAAATGATGCAGTTGTACACAAAGTTAAATTCTCTTTCGAACTTGTATCCAACCCAAACACGTGTAACTGCACTACGTGTGTGTGGATTTTATTTTAGTTTATTTTATGTCTTTATTATTATTATTATTTTCCTTTCAGCAGATCTAATATAAGAACAGCCTTCTCATGATTTATCCAAGAATGATATATTCTTATTAAACTATGAAATCTAAATGCACCAAGGCTAATTAACAAGCAAATTTTATACAGATTAAAGTTATTATTAAAACATTTTAATCCTTTAGAAAATTACTTTTATTAATTAAGATATAAATGCGAACGATTTATACTTTAGTTTGGCTGTTTGAGCTGCGAATCTCGAAGTTATTGCTGCTGTAAGTTGAACCTCATTAAACATAAAAAAGTTTTTTTTTTTTTTTTTTTTTGGGTTGAAGGAAGGCAAAAAGCTAAAGTCAAGAATTTAAATATTAATTTGTACTATAAGATATTCGATCACTAATCTAATGATTTGTGGACTAAACGCTATGCTTCTTTTTGCAATTAGTTTGTCTTATTGTGACAAAAGCTAATTCGCTAAGTTTTTAACATTACGTAAATCGAAGAAAATAATTATTAGTTAATAGGATCAAAATTATATAATTGAATTATTATTCATGAAAAAGTACCCCAAAAAAAAGAAAAAGAGAAGAATGAAAGGGAAGATTGAACAATAATCAACAAGAACAATAATCAACAAGAAAGAAATTTATATATGGTGGCACAAAAATAAAACAGTTGTGCATAATAAAATGCACGTAACATATAAACTTATACGCCTACTATCTTTTTATATAAGTTAATTTCACCCATAATTACTGAATTTATACTAAAATGACACTAATATAATAAAAAAAAATTGTTCTCATAAAAATCACTGAACTTAAAATATGTTTACAGAAAAATCACTTCAACCGTTTTTCGGCAAAAAAATCACTGAACATTATAGATAGTGCATATACTTAGCACACTCATGCACAAGTGGCTTAACATGTGGCATGTCTTGTGAAAAAAATGATATGTAAGTATGCCACATGACAAACTAACTTGTCGAAATGTCCATATGGCATGCTCACATGTCATTTTTTTCAACGTGAAATGTCACGTGTCAAGTCATGTGTGCATGGGGTATTAAGTGTACACGCCGGCTGGATTTTCCGGCGAAACAATCTTCAGAAAATAGTTAAAATTATTTTTCTATAAATATATTCTAAGTTCGATAATTTTTATGAGAACAACAATTCTTTTATTATATTAGTATTATTTGAGTATAAGTTTAGTAATCATAAGTGAAATTAACTCCTTTTTATATTATCCAGGATAATTTATCCTCATCATCTATAAGTGTAAAGTGAAATCAATAAAATTCACTACCACTATATATATATATATATATATATATATATATATATATATATATATATATATATTAGAAGATTGTTGATTCCCTAGCTTATATAGGGAATTAATAAAGTGGAAGGCTATCGAAATATCGATTCAGAAACAAATCAGTCGGTTGATTCAATTGAAAATTAATATATTTTAAGCATCTGGAATATCATTTGCTCATCTTCTTAGTTATCTTAAGATTTGGTGTGATATACCTGAATGTACTCTGTTTTCAGTATAAACCTAATTAAAGGTTAGATTATATATATATAGCTCTACATATATTGGGGTATATACCTTATTATAGGGTGTGAAATGGACTTCGATTTTATCCTAATTTTCATCAAGTCAATTCAAAGAATTGTTATGGCAAGAGATTTCACTCTCAAACAAGAAAAGAAAAAGATTTTATATAACTACCAGAAAAAGGCAGGAAAACAAATGGGAATCAGTTGCAGCAGTTTAATTACAGTTAGGGGATTTCCTTTTAAAAAGAATAATTAAGTGGGAGATTTGGTGGTGCATCATATTTCAACCATGGAATTGAAAGCTTTTATTTTGTGCATTAATTCTCCTTATATATTCTTTATTTTTTTTAGCATCTCATTTCAATCTTAAGTCAAAAGGAAGTCAAAATCCAAATGTACCTTTAACTAGTGCTGGTGAAATTCTGTGGTCACTATCTCCCCATCCTCATTCATTTATAATTAAATATGTTAGCTATCAAATATTAGTTGGTTTAAAATATTTGTTTAAAATTTTGAATTCGAATGTTGTAAATGATAAAAAACTAATATTAAAAATATTTTATTTATAATGGGCCGATCTGACTCAAACCAAATTACTCTATTATTTAAAAATAATATACGAATATCAACTGTTCCCATATGGGAATTGATAGGCCTTAAAATATAGTCGCAATGTGTGATCAATTTCACAGTGCTTGCATACAAGGCCGCCAATCTCTTTATAACAAGTTGGGTAATTTTTCTTTAGTATTGAGTTGAAAAAAATCGTATCGAAGTTATTTTCTAATTGTTTCAAACTGTTAAATATGTTGTCATTGTTTTCTTTACTGGCTGGTGTGAACCCAAACTGTTGAAATATATTTGGAAAAATAGCCAAATTTACCCTTAAACTATATGAAATAGTATAAATTTGTTTTCAAATTATTTTTTTCAATATGACATTATCAAATTAGTTCATATTTGTCTTTACCATTATCAAATTAGCTCACATTTACTTTTTATTAGTAACGACAAGAATAAGTATAAATCATTTTTTCATATTAATTTATTGTTAATAAAATATTTTTTATTTGTCCTTAATATTATATATAAAGGCAAAAGTGAGGCATTTTAGTAATTGCATAGACATTTTTGAACCCAGAAAATTCAAATGCAAATATATACTATTTTTCATAGTTTATATATATATATATATATCCTTCATTTACCAAAGCTAATGATGGCTAGAGGAATATGTTGTAAGAACATTCATGTGATTGGTGATGATGGCAAGATATATGGAAGATGTTTGCCAATATTAGTTCATGACGGAGGTTTGCTAAAATCATCATAAGAAGATCTTCAACAAAGGGATAAGGATAATATCTCTAAATAAGATATGATTGTATGTATCTTTAGTTGAGATTATTTCCTATATGCTCTAATATTTCTATTAAAAAAAAATACTATTATAGTTTTTTTTAATGCAATTTTTCTATTATAATTTTTTTTAGAATAATTATAGTTATTTTCTGTTAACTCTACCTATTCTGTAAATATAATATTTATGAGATGATTCAATTTTTCACATTTATTTATTTTTGTGTTTCTACTTAATTATTTTTCCTTCTTTGATTTTCATTGAGATAAAAGTCCATGGTTGTTTCTTTAATTAATTTTTACTAGGGTGAAAATTCGCAAACTGTTCTTGATTTTTTATCTCATATGATAGAGATATAATCTGATGGGACATGTATGTCAACATTGGTGGCTCATCCACCCACCTTTGTTGACAAAATGAATTTATTTTGTTAACAAAGGGAATCCCACATCGGGATTTCATAGACATAGGAGTAGTAATCTCCTATATAAATATAGCCCACCTCATTTAGTTTTAATCCATCCCAAAATTGCCAATATTTCTAAAGGCAATTAGTAAATATTTCACTTGTATTATTTCTTTGATATAGTGAAATATAATATTAGTAGTGTCCGAGGACGTAGGCATAATTGGCCGAACCTCGTTAAATTCTGGTGTTCTTTATTTGTCTATTTAATAGCTATTGTCGGGTATATTGTTAGTGAATTATTGTACTGTTAAATTACTTAGTAAAATTCTATCTTGAGAATTTTACCTTGTGTGATTTTTCAGTACAATCGTTTACGCTTTATTCACCTGTTCAATAGTATTCGAGGTGAATTTGGTGGAAATCAACCCGAGTTTCCACAACAATTGGTATCAGAGCCTAGGTTCTTTCTTAGTATGCTCTGTGGTTGCAGCGTAGGCTGATCTTCCACATCAGAAAAGATTTTTCCTTGTGCTATTGGCATTCCGCATCGACAGCTATTGAATAGTAATTATAGCTGAAATGACAAATCCATCCACTTCTTCTTCGTCGTCCAATATTATGGCAAATGCAAGAGTTGCGGTGGAAATTTTTGATGGTACGGGTCATTTTGGCATGTGGCAAAGTGAGGTTCTAGACGCTCTCTTTCAGCAAGGTCTAGACATTGCCCTTGAAGAAAAGAATCCAGATGATGTTGATGAGAAAGAATGGAAGAAACTTAATCGTTTGGCGTGTGGTACAATTCGATCGTGCCTTTCTAGAGAGCAAAAGTATGCTTTCTCGAAAGAAATTTTTGCAAGTAAATTGATGAAGGCGCTGGAGGAAAAATTCTTGAAGAAAAGCAGTCAGAATAAGCTTCACATGAAGAAAAGACTGTTTCGTTTCAATTATGTTGCGGGTACCACAATAAATGATCACATCACCAGTTTTAATCAGTTAGTCGCTGATTTATTGAATTTGGATGTGACATTTGAAGATGAAGACCTGGCTTTGATGTTGTTGGGATCGCTTCCTGAGGAGTTTGAGTTTCTTGAAACGACTCTACTTCATGGGAAGGCTGCTGTGACTCTCAGTGAAGTTTGTGCTGCCTTGTATAGTTATGAACTGAGAAAGAAGGACAAAAAAGAAAGCACAAATGGAGCTACAGAAGCTCTAGTAGTGAGAGGTCGGTTGCAGAGCCAGACTAGAGGAAAGAAAGGGAGATCGAAGTCGAGGCCCAAATTGGGCAAAGATGAATGTGCCTTTTGTCGAGAAAAAGGGCATTGGAAGAAAGATTGTCCTAAGCTGAAGTATAAGGGCAAACCTGATAAGGGAAAGGCTGTTGTAGATTCAAATGTAGCTGAGTGTAATGATGAAGACTCAGATTTCTCACTTGCTGTTACATCGTCAACGAGCTCTTCTAGTGTATGGCTGCTTGATTCAGGCTGCAGTCATCATATGTGTCCCCATCGGGATTGGTTCTATGAATTTAAAGAACTAGAAGATGGAGTTGTTTATATAGCAAATGATGCCTCTCTCAACACACATGGGATTGGTTCTATTCGTTTGAAAAACCATGATGGATCAATCAGAATCTTGAAGGATGTTCGTTATGTGCCCAGTTTGTCAAAGAATCTCATTTCCGTGGGAGCTCTAGAAGAAAAAGGTTTTGAGGTACGAGCAAAAGGCGGAGTAATGAAGATAATTTCTGGTGCACTTGTGGTGTTGAAGGGAATTCGAAAGAATAACAGATTGTACCACTACCAAGGTACTACTATTATTGGCACAACAGCAGTGGCTTCTACTGGTGAAAAGGAGTCAGAAGCAACCAGGTTATGGCATATGCGCTTGGGGCATGCAGGTGCAAAATCCTTGAATCTACTGGTGAAACAAGGATTATTGAAAGGAGTTCAGACTTGCAAATTGGATTTTTGCGAGCATTGTGTCAAAGGGAAAAAGACAAGGATGAAATTTGGAACAGCAATCCACGATACCAAGGGTATTTTGGATTATGTTCATTCTGATGTGTGGGGACCTTCCAAGACGACTTCTTTGGGAGGAAAACACTACTATGTGACCTTTGTTGATGATTTTTCTCGGAGAGTTTGGGTGTATACTATGAAGACTAAGGATGAAGTGCTAGGATTTTTCCTTAAATGGAAAAAGATGATGGAAACTCAAACAGGCCAAAGGATCAAGCATCTCCGTACAGATAATGGCGGGGAATACAGGAGTGATCCATTTATGAAGGTGTGTGAAGATGAAGGCATTGTCAGACACTTCACAGTCAGAAATACACCACAACAGAATGGGGTGGCAGAACGCATGAACCGGACATTGCTGGAGAAAGTTCGGTGTATGTTGTCCAATGCTGGATTGGGCAGAGAATTTTGGGCTGAAGCTATTACATATGCTTGCCATCTCATTAATCGCCTACCATCTAGTGCTATTGGTGGTAAAACGCCATTGGAGAAATGGTTTGGTAAACCTGCTACAGATTATAATTCCTTACATGTGTTTGGTTCCACTGCATACTATCACATTAAGGAATCGAAGTTGGATCCACGTGCAAAGAAAGCAATTTTCATGGGGATCACCTCTGGTGTGAAAGGATATCGACTTTGGTGCCCAGAGTCAAAGAAAATAATTTTCAGCAGGGATGTTACCTTTGATGAATCTACCATGTTGAGAAAGGTGAAGAATGAAAGTATTGAGCAAACAGATGGTACTCCAAAACAGGTGGAGTTTGAAAGTAAAATTGTTATCCCAGCAAATGATGAAGCAAATGCAGAAACTCCTATGGTAGATGAGGAGTCAGATGAAGAAGAGGTTTTAACCCAAGAACCTCCACAGCAACCTGAATCAATTGCATTAAGTAAGCCAAAGAGGACAATCAAAAAACCTGCTCGCTATGTTGATATGGTGGCTTACGCATTCCAAATTGCAACGGATGATATTCCTACCACTTATAATGAAGCAGTCAAAAGTTCAGAAGTAGAAAAGTGGAGGAAAGCCATGAATGATGAAATGCAGTCCCTTCATAAGAATCAGACGTGGGAGTTAGCTACTCTACCGAAGGGAAAGAAGGCAATTGGGTGCAAATGGGTATATGCAAAGAAAGATGGATTTCCTGACAATGATGATGTGCGCTACAAAGCAAGGCTGGTGGCTAAAGGCTACGCTCAGACGGAGGGAATTGACTATAATGAAGTTTTTTCTCCAGTTGTAAAACATTCCTCCATTCGAATTTTGTTGGCTTTGGTAGCACAATTGGATATGGAACTAGTTCAGTTGGATGTAAAAACTGCATTTTTACATGGAGACTTGGAGGAGGAAATCTATATGGTTCAGCCCGAAGGATTTAGAGTTGCTGGAAAAGAAAATATGGTGTGCAAGCTTGAAAAATCATTGTACGGATTGAAGCAATCTCCGAGGCAGTGGTACAAACGATTTGACAAGTTTATGATGGGGCAGAAGTACACAAGAAGCAAATATGATCATTGTGTGTATTTGCGCAAGCTACAAGACGGATCCTACATATATCTTCTTCTTTATGTTGATGATATGTTGATAGCTTCCAAGAGTCCGACAGAGATTGAAAAGTTGAAGACTCAGCTGAACAGGGAGTTCGAAATGAAGGATCTAGGTGAAGCCAAGAAGATTCTCGGTATGGAGATAAGCAGAAATAGGGAATTGGGGAGACTTTGTTTGACTCAGAAACAGTATCTGAAAAAAGTGCTAAAGCGTTTTGGCATGAATGAAAAGTCAAAACCTGTTAGTACTCCTCTTGCTCCTCATTTCAAGCTCGGTGCATCTTTGTCTCCAAAGAATGAAGCTGAACGAGAATACATGGCAAAAGTACCGTATGCAAATACTGTTGGTAGCTTGATGTATGCTATGGTGTGTACAAGGCCCGACATTTCACAGGCAGTTGGGGTTGTGAGCAGGTATATGCATGATCCGGGAAAGGAGCATTGGCAAGCTGTGAAATGGATTCTGCGGTACATTCTGAACACCGTAGATGTTGGTTTGGTATTTCAGCGAGATGATCAAGATGGCCAATGTATAGTTGGATATTGTGATTCCGACTATGCTAGTGATTTGGACAAACGACGATCAACTACTGGTTATGTGTTTACTCTTGCGAAGGCACCAGTTAGTTGGAAGTCTACTTTACAGTCAACGGTTGCTTTGTCCACTACGGAGGCAGAGTATATGGCAGTTACAGAGGCTGTGAAGGAGGCAATTTGGCTTCAAGGGTTGCTTGGTGAATTAGGAGTTCAACAGAAGCACATCAAAGTGCATTGTGATAGTCAAAGTGCTATTCATTTGGCAAAGAATCAAGTTTACCATGCAAGGACGAAGCATATCGATGTTCGTTATCACTTTGTACGAGAGGTTCTGGAAGAAGGTGGAGTAACAATCCAGAAGATTAGGACCACTGATAATCCTGCTGATATGTTCACAAAAGTGGTGACGGCGGTCAAGTTGCAACATTGTTTGGGCTTGATCAATATTGTTAAATGTTGAAGTTGGGCGCTTTGAAGCGCATTTGGGACACTACTAAAATTGAGCTTGTGAGAGATTTGAAATTGTGGAGTTCGCCAAGGTGGAGATTGTCAACATTGGTGGCTCATCCACCCACCTTTGTTGACAAAATGAATTTATTTTGTTAACAAAGGGAATCCCACATCGGGATTTCATAGACATAGGAGTAGTAATCTCCTATATAAATATAGCCCACCTCATTTAGTTTTAATCCATCCCAAAATTGCCAATATTTCTAAAGGCAATTAGTAAATATTTCACTTGTATTATTTCTTTGATATAGTGAAATATAATATTAGTAGTGTCCGAGGACGTAGGCATAATTGGCCGAACCTCGTTAAATTCTGGTGTTCTTTATTTGTCTATTTAATAGCTATTGTCGGGTATATTGTTAGTGAATTATTGTACTGTTAAATTACTTAGTAAAATTCTATCTTGAGAATTTTACCTTGTGTGATTTTTCAGTACAATCGTTTACGCTTTATTCACCTGTTCAATAGTATTCGAGGTGAATTTGGTGGAAATCAACCCGAGTTTCCACAACAATGTAATCTAATTTGATATGACAATATATGATTGTATTTATATTTTTAGTTTAGATTATTTTCTAGATGTAATATTTCTATTGATATTCTTTTCAATTTTAAATTATATTCTATTATAGTTCTAACTGTATATTTATTTCATGATTCAATTTTTCACCTAATTAAAGCTAGTTTGCTGGAAAATTCTCAGTTAGGATTGTACGTGTGGTCCCTAAATATGGGAATTCATGCAACAACACATGTCATTATGGGAAGGATTCAATAATTTGGGACCATAAAATTTTAATCTTTTCTTGTCCAAATCATCTTGGACTTCATTACTATGTGGAGAATAATCTGTCCACCTAACCCATCAACCATACTCAGAAGTATATATATGCATCTTTTTTACAGGCCAGCCAAGTATACATGGATCTACACTATCCGTTTAAATATCCTCCAGAATTTATTCAGAAAGAATAAGTAGTACGTACGAATCACTTAAACTAATTAAATTAATTAATTAATTAATTAATATGGATGAATTAATAACCTATTTAATCTGTAATCGTGATCATGTTCTCAAGTGAAATAATGTTTTTTAATTACATCAAATTAATGTGAGATTAGAATTAAAGAAAAAATATTGATAGTATACCCTCAATATAATATGAATTAAAAGATTTGCTGTATTATACGTTGCAGTTTTTTAAAGAAACGTCCTGAGGTGAAGTTGCTTAAGAGATAATTAATTGTTACTGTTACTGTTTCATTAGAAGATATATATATTGATATGGCCAGAAATCAGGATCTAATTAATTAGATAATACAATTCCCACTGGTGACTTTTGTTATTGGCCTCAACATTACCTAATTTTAAAGAAAACATATTATTTGGGGGGGGGAGAAATTAAACAAATTATGAATGGCACAGAATTAAAAATGGAATTATGAGCACTAACATGAGGAGTAGAGATAATGAACAACTTGGTATGTGACCTTTTCTTGATAAGCAATTTGAAAATATATGACTAATTAATGACAATTACTCTGCTTAATGATGTAGGTTCCATTACATAAGGTTGTGTTGCACTTGCACATCTCTATCTTCCAAAAATGCAAAATGTTTATTCAGCTTTAAACACTACCATTATCAGACCCATACAATTATTTAGCCTTAATACATATCTTCTCTTTGAAAGTTGACAAAAAACTTTATACACACTTAAAACTTTACAAATCTCAAATAACACGTCCGAATTTAATAATTCTCAATTAACCAAAAATTACTACGTATAAGTCTTGAATACAGATGCTACTTCTAATTAGTTATTAAATTTATTGTTATTAAGAAAAAGAGAAGAAAATGAAAATTGAAATTGCTCCGCATCAAGAGAATAATGGGAGCATTTTTATTAAATTTAGGTGCATAATAAGTCACTTACAAAATTTAGGAGTAAAAAAAATAAATTCAACCAAGTTGGAGGGAAAAATATGTATTAAGCCAATCATCTATGGTCACTAACTAATGAGCATGTTCATAGAATGAAGTAAATTAATTAATTAATTAATGTAAGCATTAGAATTAAGAGAGAGTGAAAATTTTGGTGTATAAGGGAGGGATTGGTGCATTTGGTATTAGATTATGTAGATTGGGTCGTCCAATTAATAAAATCTTCATTGACCTAATTCCTCACCTCTACCTCTCTTTCTTTCTGTGATTGGTATTTTTTAGGATTTGGATTTTTTATATATTAATTAAGTTTTAAGCTAATGGAACTTTCACAATACATCCTTTTCCCATTTTTAAGTATGAACTATGAAAAGTGCTTTATTTTGTATGTTAGATGAATCAACTAATTAATGCTTAATTGCAATATAAAGTGGCGTTTAGAATTTTTTTTGTCCACGTAAATATATAGAGCTTTGTAGGATATTTAATTTGGAGCTCTACCCTTTAAGTACAATGGGATTGTATTATTCTATTTGCTTTTAATATTCTAATTAATTAATTTCTAAGATCGTAAAGTAGGAAGATAAATTGCATTGTACTTGGTGCTGACCTTAAAATAAGTGATTAAACCTTAAAATAAGTGATTAAGTACGTAATTAACGAAATCACATGTGTTTAATTAAATACTTGTAATTGAATTTATGTGAATTTTGAAGCAATTACTTAAATAAGAGTTCATTGTCTTGTTTTTTTTTTTTCAACTATTTTAGCCTTTTTTTTTTCTCATATCTATTACTCTAAAATGAGTTAAGTAGATTGAGAGGTAATTTATCATAATTAATTATAAGCTTTTGTTATTGAATTAACTCCTGATGCAAGATTAATAATTACCTTTAATAAAACTAAGAGGCAGGCATCTTGCTATTTAATTAAATAGTTGTCTTGTATAGGTGGCAAATGGGTGGGTTTGGGTTGGGTCATAAATGGGTTGGGTCATAAATGGGTGGGTCATAAATGGGTCAAAAATATATGGGTCATAAATGGGTCAATACCCAAATGGGTTGGGTGGGTTTGGGTCGACCCACTTGATATTTTTTTAATGAAAAATAATTATCGATATAATAACGGGATACTAAAAAAATTATTATAAAAATGTTGGTTCAAATGGGTCGGTGAAGATCCAAACGGATCGGAATATCGGTTGAATTATAGCTGTCCAATTTACTATTTATTTGGTAAAAATTTTGGCAGTATAATGGATATATATATAACATACACTTCCTGCAATTTAAACAATCTACAGTCACACACAGGGGCACAACAACACAATAATTCATAAACCAAGTGACTATTTTTTCATTTTTAAGCCAATTATGTAATCCTAAATTATTTCACTTACTTTCTAAGCTCAATTTCTCCCAAAATTAATTTTATAATTCTTAAAATATACAAATTAGTCTCTCTGCAAAATTTCAGGTTAAACAGAGTCCGTTTCTCGATCTGTTATATTTAAATCAGTCCGTTTCGATAATTTTCGGTGTTACCAAAAAATTAATTTTTTACTGTCAAAAATTTCTAAATATTAATCTAAGTTTATATATACCATTAAAACAATTTTTAGAGGCCATTTGCTATTTTTAGAGATCTAGTCAAATTTTGGTTAAACCGGTTACCCTTTAAAACGAGCTAGGCTTTTTTTTTATTTTTGACTTTTGGAGATCTATTTGACCTCATTTTTTCTCCAAATTTTACCGTCGGACTCCTTATGACTAGTATTTTCCGATGGTCAAATAAAATATTTTTTTACCTCCGGGTGTAATTTTTGTTCCCAGTGCACTATTTACCATAAAAAAAATACTATTCACGACTAACCCGATAACTTGGCCGTTACAAATCTAACCAACAAAATATGCATACACATTACACAATAATAATACAGCGGGACAGTATAATCAAAAAATCTTGTTCATTAAGACAAAAATTTTTAATATTCAAGAAATAATGATAAAAAAAACACCCATTGGATCAATGAAGAATGACCCAAATGGGTTGTATTTTATGTGGGTAGATTTTGGGTGGGTTTAAATGGGTCAATTTTTTAGTTGAGTTGGGTTTGGGTCAATTTTTTTTGGGTGGGTTTGGGTGAGTTGTTGGGTTTGGGTTAATTTTGACATGTATATGTCTTGTACTAATGAAATTGAATAGCTGAAGTACCTGTGTTGCCATTGCAATCTAACCCAATCGGTTTCTTTCATATGTTTTGGTCTACACAAGGGATAATTATCATAAAGTTAAAAAAATAATAATAAAATAAAATATCCAATTAAACTATTGAAAATTCAATATTACATGCTATTTAAACTTTAGACCTTTCAAAATGAGACATATGGCAGTCCACTTTAACCTGTATTCATGTAAATTTTCATTAAATAAGCAATCAATATATTATCTAATATCATAGAAAAATATTTTAAAGAGAAATAATGAAAGTGAGTATTCACTACTCAGATGGTTGATACTTCAGCAGTTAACTAAACAAATTAACTGCTGAAATATCACCACATCAATCGTCAATTGTATTCACATAGATCTCCACCGACATTGGATTAGGTAGCATGCTATGTTAGATTTTCCATAAAATTTGTAGTGTTTTTTTGTCAAGAGTATAAGTTTACTAACCTTTTGGGTACAATTAATTTACGCAAGAGCGGATTTAGCACATTCTCAGTAAAGTCCTTTTTTTTAGTTTTTATTTTCTTTTTCCGATTTTAATAGTTGAAAAATGCACAAATTACCCCACTAAAAAGTAAAGAAAATAAAAATAAAAACAAAAACAAAATTATAAATTAAGGGTGTATTCAGTATGATTGCAGTTTTTTAATTTCTATTTTTTTTAAGGAAAAAAAAAAGCTAAACATGTTCGGTTGATATGAAAAATTTCCGTTTTTATTAAATTAAATGGAAGTGATTTTATGGAATCCTCAAAACCCCAAAATGGAGTTTCATATATATCTTTTTGGATTATTGCAATATTTTATTTCTTTTTTTTTATTTGAGCACGTCCTATTCAATTTTGTTTAAATATTTTTTAATTCTTTTTTTGCATTTGCTCTAGTAATTATTTTATTATTTTTACAATGGGCACTCATAAATAATTGATATTTATTAATAATAAAAAAATTGATTATTGGAAAACTAAAAAATTATTTTTTTAATAAAAATTGATATTCTGTTAGTTTTGGTGGAATTATGGGCTTGGCATTTGAAATTTTTTTTTTAGTTATTCCAACAATATATATATATATATATATATATATATATATATATATATATATATATATATATATATATATATATATATATATATATATATATAATCAACCTCTAATTTCATGCATATTCATATTTCATGTTCACTTATAATAGAATTTTCTCAAACATGTTATTTTTTATATTATATTGTATATACAAACTGATTTTATTAATTTTATACAAGAGTTATCAAATTTATATATAATAACTTGTTATACCAAACTCAGGCATAAAAAAAATTGAATATTTATATTTAAATTTTATTTCTAATGATTTATATTATTAAAATTGATCTGATTGAATATGTTAGAATTTTAGAATATACTGATAGAAAATATCCTAAATATATAATAGCCCATAAATCGTTCATGTCAAATTATCAAAAATAAAATAGATACGGAAAGATACCTGAATCCATAGCCATCAAGAATGCGAGCCGAAGGCTTTATAGTTTTTAGTTGACACAGAGATTTGGATTTTCTCTAAGGCGATGGGATACCAGAGAGAAAGGAATTAGGGTTAGGGTTATCCCTGTGCAACCAAGACCATAGCATATTTATAAAATGACTTATTTACTACTTTACACATCATAAATTTGATTAAGTTTTTTAGGTTTCTACACATTTATAAAATAAACTCCATACTTTTAATAAGACGACTATTAAGTCAAATTTGACTTTAAATTAACCAGATCACTTTTATTTGAACTAAAACTATAATAACTTATAATATACAATATTCACATATTTAATTTGAAAGGTCCATAAATTCCAACATATAATATATATAACAGACTTTTAAAATATAAAATAATTTTCAAAAAATAGATAACTATACATTAAAAATATATTATAATTTTTAAGAAACAAAAAACTGAAAACATAACCATTCCGAGCACATACTAACTGAGTTGAAATCTAGATACAATTGACCCTAAAAATATTAATAAAAAAGAAAATAAATAAAATACTTTTAAGTACTCAATTTTACAAATGTTGGTTGATTGCATAATTATTAATTAAGAACGCCCAAAGCTATAGCAACTTTAGCTTTAATTGATTAATGATATGAAATGAATGAGTTAATATGGTGCACATAATTAAAGGAAAAGAACATTTGAAAAAAAAAAATCATCACTTCCTAATTAGCTAGAAAAATCATGACTTCAGATCATTCGTAATTAGCAATCTTTTTTTCTTTAATTAACGATAATTAGCAATCTTATTAATTTAATAAAGAAGGTATAGGAGGAGTGATTATTGTGCAAGCAATCCATGCAAAGTACTGACATCTTTGTATATATATATATAATAGCAAACAAATCATTCTTCTTCTTATGGGATATCACTACTCAATAATTTGATTAGATGAATCAAGAACAAAACTTTTTCTCAAATTATATATAGGCACTGCAGAAATAAAAAAATTAAAATTAGTCCCCTTTTCTTTTTAATTTGTGTACACATTATGGGTTCCAGCCGGTATACACTGCCTTCACATGATACTCACGCTTATATAATTATATCAAATTGAAAGAAAGGCTTTTGTTATGGGAATAATTATAAATTTCATCTCCCACTAATTTCCTATGTACGAAAAGCCAAAAATTAAGGGTAAATAAATATTATATAGCTCATAGCTAGGCTTTACGAAACCATTTCACAAAATCATTTCTTCTTCTTTGTACAAATATTTCTAATTAATGATCCAACCATCATATAAAGGCTTAGATTATACTCATAAATTATAAATAATTAGAGTGAATTGATTAGCAATCAGTTTCTGCGTAATTAAGTATTTGGTTTCATAATGTAAAAGAGCTTTGATTAATAAATTATTGAGTGTGTACTTAAAAATTTGAGATAAGAGTCAAATTCGCCCTTAAACCCTGCAAAATAATACAGATTTATTTTTTAAATCATTTTTTAGTTTAAAATTGCGCATGTTATTACTAAAATGGATCATATTTGTCTTTATTTGTACTTATATCCACAAACATGGACCATTTTCTTAGCAATAAATAAAGACAAATATAAACTAATTTGCAAGGTGAATTGGAGCCAATGCAATAATTATATAAATATTTTTTATTCAAAACATAATTTAAGGGTAAAATTATACTAATTTGCATAGTTAAAGAAAAAAAGAATTCTTCTACTTCAAATAGACCAATTGGACTATGATGAAATTAGATGATCCAATTAAACAAGTTTCCAATTGATGGGGTGAATTTGGAAATTTTTGTAAAGTTTAGGGATCAAAGTCGAATTTGGCTTGATTATTATACACAGGAAGTTTTCTAATGCGGGTAGACGTATTCACCAGCATAATACACATTACACCCTAAAAAAGACAAAACGCTTTTAAGTTTTCAACTTTGTTTGAATATTTATTATTTATAATTCCTTGAGCTGTTCCATCAAATCTCACAATTCGTTGGATACAAGTACATTTCTGTACACGTAAACAGAAAAATCAAGTGAAATTTTAAGAAAAACAATAATATATTAATGTTCGTAACAGTCCAATTCTATTTATTTTTATGACCAATCAAGGTAAAAGAAAAAGTGAAATTGTATATATAAAAAGTCTTACCATTATAATTAAGTTGCTTTTGTAATAGAGCAAATAAGGTAAAAACTTTAATTAATTAATTAAGATGGTCTGCCATAATTGAAAAGAGACATACAAATCAAAAGAAAGCAAAAATAATAAAATTATTAATTTGGACATAATCAACTCACCACTATCTCTAATAATTTCTGTCTCACATGCGTACCATCGCCAATTAAAAGTCATTTATTTGCGTTTTCTGCATGGAAAAATTTCTGGTAAAATTAACAATAATAATAAAAAAAATTATAATTGCATTAAGCTACATGTAAAACTGTACATAGAGTAACAATCTTTATTAACCCTAATTCTCTCAATCTTTATCAAAGCAATTAAAGCACTAACCACTACTTAAGTTATTAATAATGGAGTATGCATAAAGTTTTAATGGTATTAGAGTAATGAGAAAATTAACTGTTGTACGCTTTTGGTGAAAGTCTGAGGCACTACAAAAAAAACAGGCAAATAGCGACTAAATTTTGCGACTAATTTGCGACTGTCTGCAAAATTAGTCACAAAATTAGCGCACGAATTAGTCCCGCATTTTTTTTGCGACTAAAATAGCGACAGTTCAATTAGTCGCTAATGTTTTGCGACAAAAAGTAAGCACTAACTTTGAAGTTAATAATTGCGACGAAAAAGCGACAAAATTTTTAGTCGCAATATGATGAAATGTAATTTGCGACTAAAATAGCAACTAAATTTGTTTGTCGCTATATTTTTTAAGTATTTAGCGACTAATTATTGTAGTCGCTAATCAGTCGCTAATTTTCTATTATTACACAGACCCAAATAGACCTAAATCCCCAAATTTTACTTATCACCCAAGACACACCAGTGCCGCCGATTGGAAACCCAGCACTCCTGATTTTGCCGATTCCCCCGCCACCGTTGTCGGCGCAAGTGTTCTCCGGTGGTGCAATCGGCTTGGACTCTCCATTTGCTTCTACATTTTGAGAGGTGAGTATGAATCCCGTAGACCTTACATAGCATGTTCCCGTTGTTTGAAAATTGATATGGGTGACTGTATTTAGTTTGAAATTGATGCATACCTTTGCTTTTCTGGCGAGATTGAAGACAAAAAAAAGAGGAGGAATGAGGTACGATCTGGTTTTCTGAGGTTAGAAACAGAACCTCCGACGCTAAGGGAAAAAACGGGTATGTATGCCTTGAATCTTTTGTCCTCTAAAATAAAATTTTTCCTTGATTCTTCTGTCCTCACATGAATGGTACATGCATTTGTGATTAAAAATTTGTAAGAATATTGTGATCTTTATGGCTGATGTCTCTGATTAATTGTGTTTGATCCTGTGTGTTTGATCCTGGGTGTGTTATGAATGTAGCTAGTTTTAGATTTGTGTATGAGGAACCTGAGTGGACAAAATAGCTGTATGATTGATGACCCAAACGGTTTAGAATTATTTGCTGGGAAAAAATAAAAGAAGTCAATGTAATTTCTTGTTTTAGAACTAAGAAATGCCTAGCTGACAAAGTTATTATTGATTATCATAAAAATTTAGGTGATTGCACAGATTGGTTTGGTTTTTAGGCCTAAGATTTAACAGTTTTATGTTTATTTTTTCAGACATGTAAATTGTTGTTCATTGTCCAAGGGTCATCAATTGTCAATTATATAATCCTTAAAATTAAATATAAGCAATTGATCAGAACGGGTGAACTGCTATCTCTGTTTCTTCATTGTTTAGAATATACATTTTGTGTTGAGTATTGTTTATTTCTCCTGTTAAGTAAGTTAAGTTGAAGCAATGTGAACAAGCTATATATATATAGTTAGAGGCATGTAAGATATTGCTATATTTTGGTCTTCACACTTTCCTACTTTTATATATTTATTAAATATGTGATTAAATGTATACACCCACTTTTTATAGCTAAGCTGAAATTACTTTAAAAGGGTATTAAGTAGCAATGAAGTGACAGCCAGCACATGGCCTAAAGAACTAAAATCTCAATAAGCCAAATTTAAGTGAATTAAGAAACAAATAATTCAACAATAAAATACTAAGTGAATACAATATCCTACTAACTTTGATGAACAATATTGTCTTTTCGAAAACAGAATATGTTAATTTATGGCAATTAAATCTATATGTTATGATACCAAAATAGGAAAATTCAATTTTTCACCAGCAAAAGATTTATTTTCCAAGAGAAAACAATTAAACCAAGCTAACTATTATATATGGTGTAATAGAATGGTCAATGGACATAAATTATTTAACAATGAAGAAAATATGTGTAACTAGTTTGAAATGGGCCAATGGCTTCTTAACTAGTTTGTAAATGGACTGATCTTATTAGGGTACGAAGTCACTATTATTTGAAAGCTTCTAGACTTGGAGGGTTTTAGACTTTATTTAAAGTATTTCTTTCTTCTTTTATTGAATTTGTTCGGAAATATAGTGGGGCTCACTTTGTCCTTAAATTGGCTTACGCCAAGCCATGTTGAAGCGAATATTGACAAGTACTTCGCCGACTGGTTCGAACTCTATATAAGGCCAACACTATTTCCCTATATAACCTTTAAATATCATTTTACATTGGATTGCTGATAACTTTCCCATGTTTTCTATTTTGAAATAAGGTCCGCTACAATGGGATTGACAATGAATACCTCTGTAGTTTGTCACAAAGACCATTACGGAGAGTGAAGTGTTACTCAATCTAATTTGTCAATGGATTCAAATTTCACACAAAAAGCCATGCTTCTGGGAGACGTTCAATGAATAGTGGCGTTTGTGTAAAAGGCTCCAACTCATGTGATAATATTGGTGATTAATATGGATGGATTAAGGAGATTATAGAGTTAGAGTACCCTTCGTTACCAATAAAACGAACAGTATTATTCAAGTGTCATTGGTTTGATCCCACTATAGACATTGGTCTTAAGATATACAACCAATATAGAATGGTTAATGTAAACCAACATCGTCGTTTCAACAAATATGAGCCATTTATCCTAGCAATGCAAGCTACTCAAGTGTATTATGCAAGATATCCCTCTTTGAGAGTAGATAGATCTAACTGGTTAGCTGTATTTTCAGTAAAACCAAGGGATTTCATTGTGACATCAGATGCAAGAGATGGTACTGCTACTATAAGTTCTAATGCCTTCCAAGATGATGAAGTTATAGTGCATGATGTAACAGCTGATATTGGTAATGAAGATGATATTGATTTGCGTGACCCTACGGGAGTTGTGATTGAACTTGACAACGTTGATGAAGTGGTTTAAGAACTTGAAGAGGATGATGATGAAGAAGAATTCTCTGATTATGATAGCAATGAGGACGAGGATGAGGAATTTGAACATTCGTCTGATAGTTACTAATTGATCAAAAATAATTTTTTTTAGTATCATGTTGTAACGTGTAAAACCTTTAAATTATACATATCACATGAGAAATAGCATTGATACGTGCACTTATGAAATTGTATGTAATTTATGTTAAACACATACATGTATAGTTTACCTTTTTTGTAGGTATGGTTCGTGGTAGAGGATGGGGCATTATAGGTCGAGGTCGACAGGGGGGACGATCTGGAGGGGATTCAATTACTCCACCTTTTGGAGACATGCCAGATGTACCGGGAGACCCTTCATCCGAGAATGCACATACGCCTCCTATCACATTCACGCCATCTGCATCAATTCCTACTCCGCACACAGCCAACAGCAGTACATCTACTATATGTGAAGTGGCAAGTGAAAATAACAGTCGATTGCGCATTACAGTGAACCAAAGGGGCATGTAAGTATTAACCCATACAAATTGCGATTAAGTGATAATAACATGTTTAACCACATTGTTTTTATATTATATACTTTGCAGGCTGGAACCTTCCTCACAATACTCCAGAATCATAACCAGCAGCTTCCACCAGCGGATAGACATTAATGGCATTAGTTGGGAGGAGGTTTCTACAGAAATTAAGGAGTTTTATTGAGGAGAATTCAGGGTACATTCGAATATTGTTGAAACTTTTTCATTACAAATTAAGTTTGCAAATTAATTGGATTATTGCATTATTGTATTTACTAATGATTTTGTTGTCACATGTATATACAGAAAAGGTGCCATTGGGATGCTGATGCAAATGGTGTTGTTAGGGCAGGTTGGGAAACAAAGGCAGCTCAGAGGTACAAGGATTATGTGTACCACATAAAAATCGCCAAGCAAAAGCCGAGAGACTTTCCAGAAGCTGCATGGGTTAGGTGGAATGAGATTTTTAATCTACCTCCACGCATTCAGGTTTCTAATCAGAAAAAAATCAATCGTTATGGAGGGTCTGAAGAGAAGGCTCCTGGATCATACACCGGTGGGACCATTTCTATTGGTGAGCATATCTCACGATTGGTAAGTACTTTAATTATAACAGAAATTATACTTTTACATTAGTCAATTTCAATTATCATAATGTTTGCCAATTGATTTGTTCAATTGAGTACTTTTGAAACATTTGGCCTTTTTTATATGGATTATATAGAACCAATTAAATATTGTATTTCAATTACGTGTGAATTGTATGATAATATATTGATTGATTTACGTATTGGAGGATGGGCAAATTGTGTTGGAGTTTGTTGAGGGGATCGGAGTACATTTGTGCTTTTAAGAAGTGTAAAATGAATGTTTATTTACAGGAGGTTGTCAATACTATAGGGGAGGTGCTGCCAAAATTTTTATTGATTTTTTTAAGAATTTTCACTTCATACATTATAATGAAAAAGCATAAAGACGAAAAATAATGCAAGTTCATGTTTTAATAATAAAGCAAGTAGTTATCTTCGTTAATCATTTTTTTCTTTTCCAATTACTACTTTCTACTGCACAATATAGGAGAAAAAGTTGGGCCGGCCACCTACAATTCCCGAGACCTATCTGCACACACATACTATAAATCATGATGGGAAGACGTATGTGGCGGATCGTACCAGGGAGGTACATGTAAGTCAGATGTACTTTAATTATTCATAATATTTTCAGTTTTTCAAATGCTAAATTGTTGTAAAATATGATTTGTTCTTATATTTACGTTTATTAAAAATTGTTGTTGTTTACCAGGAGAGGTTTGAGCAACTTTGATCTGAAAGATCGTAGGATGAGTCGTCCGTTGATGAGTCTGAGTTATTTATCGAGGCCGCAAGATGCAATAAAAGTAAAACAATTTACGGTCTAGGCTCATATGTGCCTCCTGGTCTTTATCCATTCGGACCATCGTGTGTTGTTGGTGCAAGCACAGCCTCTCATTCCGGTGATACTTGCTTGACAAAAGAAGATGTCGAGGAGATTGTCGCTAAGACTATTCGTTCGTTACTTCCGCACTTGGCCCCTCAGCCACCAGCCACTCAGCCCAGTACCACCACTACATCACCTGCACCACATGATGATGTCGGCCCTTCATGTCCGCACGGTCCTGACCCGCCTAATGATTCTCATTTTGGTAGTGGTGTCCTTACCTGAACATCAATCTCCATATCTTTTTTTTTTATGTATGATACTATTATTGCAATTTATTACTTAGAAAGATAATATGTGGCACATTAAGGTTATTATTTTAATTTAGTTTTCATGTATTTTTTATTAGATATATATACTATGTATGTACGAATATTAATTATATATGTTTTGGATTATAATTTTATAAATTTGATTATAATTTACATTTATATTTACATTTATTTATTTCATTTTATAATACCATGAAATTTTTTAAAAAAAATTCAATAAATTAGCGACGGATTTGCGACAGAAAAATCCGTCGCTGACCTTCGCGACTGAACATATATTAGTCGCTAATTATTAGAGACTGATTATTTCTGGCAACTAACTGTCGCAATAACATACTAGCGACAACATATTGCAACAGAAATTTAGTCGCTATTTAGTCTTGGCGACTAGATTAACTTCTTCATTAGCGACTAAATATAATAAATTTTGTGACTAAATATAGTCGTTAATATTAGCGACTGTTTACTATTTTATTTGCTAAATTTCTTGCGACGGCCTGATTTGCGACTATCCGTCGTTCTGTCGCTAAAAATTATTAGCGACGAAAATTTTTATTTTAGCGACTAATTACACGGTCGCTATTTCCTATTTTTTTTTTGTAGTAAGGGCTGAAGTATGATTGAGCTAAGTGAAGGCGTGATGGCGAAGAAGAGCCATCGCAATCTCCTTTAGGAGGCAGAGGATCTGAAGGCAGCAAAAGGCTGCAGACAGATTGAGATCTTTTAAAGTTAAAAAGATCATATAAGACAGATTTTTTGATGGAAAGCACAACCCTTAATTACTTCAACATCACTATATTTAATGGTCACCATCTAGTATCATTTTATTGTATTCTTTCTTTCTTTCTTTCGGCATCCATCCACCAACATTTAATTAACTGAATATCTCATTAATTAGTACTTTACCTATTTCATTTTATATGCTATTTTTAAATAAAATTTAAATTTTATTTATTTAATATTTTAAATTTTTAATAAAATTTAATTTATTTTTAATAAAAATTGATTATTAAAATTTAAATTTGTGAGTTAAATAACTCAATTTTATTTTAAATTGGAACGTAATTAATACTTTCTAATTATAATAAAAATGATATATAAAAAAAATAATTAAATAAAATTCCCGAAAATTGACACTTAACCGACTTATTACAAAATCAATTTTTTTTTTTGTCCTCTAATTGTCTTTTCCTGAAAACACACCATTAACATCAACTTTTCGACCTTTTTACATTAATTATTCATAATTTAAATAGAAGAAAAATGTTTTATATACTGGTATATGTTATTGTCGATAAACGAATATTTAATGTTAGGCGGCTTGCTTTATTGCCGTTTGTCAATTGTCATGGTCTGAGGTATCGATGGAAAGTACGGCCATCACCAAAGTTAAAATTTCTGATTAAGAAGAATAGTTATTATCCGTACTGGTACAGAATTAACTTTGGAATGATTTAAATAATTTTAAAATATTATTCCATCCTTCTTAAAATAATAGTAATAATGCTTCTATTTTTACATAATTTAAGAAAAAATAATTTTTATTTTTATTATAAGACATAAATTTATTAATAATTTACCAATTATATACTTCATTTATATAAACATATAATTGTTATTATAAAAATTAAAATACTCACTAATATTAATGTAATGTAAATTGTCGTAAATCAATTTGACGAGTGGGAAATTTTTCACCTTCTATGAAATATATAATGGAGAAAGATAAAGTTAGGTATTAAATATCATGTTATTATAAATTTTACTTAAAAATGGCATAAAGAATTGAATGCAAATTTGTTAATTATTACGAAATTGAGGTAATTCACAAGTAAATAATAGAATAGAAATAGCAAGTGCCATATAAAAATAATAATAAAAAAAAAGATAGTGGTAAACTTAGGATTATTAAGCTGAATTTCTTATGGCCATATGCAATTTGAATATAATATTAGAGGAACAAGTGGTCTGTTGATCCAGATCTAATCTGTAAGGTATAAGATCTAAGACTTACGCAAAAAAAGAGGCATGGATCGATAAACTTATCTAGCTCACATAGACTCTACACATAAATTATAGTGAAACGGTAAAAAAAGTATTGAGATAAGGATTAAATTAGTGGGAGAAATAGTAAAAGAAAATAAAATAAATGAATAAAAAAGGAAGAAGAAAAGGACTGTTTGAGCTTCCATTCAATGAATGATTCCTCAAAAAGATCAATATTTCAAGAATCGATTAATTTAGTGAATGCAGAATCATTAATGATGGTAAAATTAGTAGAGGATTTTACATTGAACCATTTCCTTCAACTTTTTAATCATCATATGATACTATGAATATGAAGGCATATAGCCAAATCCGTCAGTAAAAATCAAACTTTTACTGTTTTATCATCGGATAATATTCAGTTTTTAGTTAAAAAAAATAAAAAAGATTCAATTATCTCGATTAGTAAAAATTCAGTTCAAGTTTTGATTTAGTTATGATTTTTATTAAAGTTTGGTTTTCGTTAGCTATTTTAGTTCGATTATAATCGGAAATCGAACATTGCTCACCTAGTACCAGCCTTAGGCCTCTAATTAAATTAATGGTATTTTCAAAATCAAACTGTGGCCTTATATATATATTTCATTTATAGATAAATCAGTGATAAATTGTTTGTTTCATTGAAAAGGAATGCCATTGTTTTACAATATGAAGTTTATGACCAATTAATGCATGCTTTAGCTCGGTATCTAAGGCTTTTTCCTATGTTCTTTCTCACACACAATTATAATATATATGCATAGGACATGATTACACTTCACTTCATTCACAGGACCGCTGCAAAGTCACCTCGTAATAAGAATATAATTTACTTTTTATGTTTTTCTTTTGCATCTAAATGGAATATACTAAGCAAAATGTTGCCACGAATTAATTTCTTATCAGAATTCCTCTCAATTCTTTTTAATGTTTTATCATATTTGAATTTTACCACCTTTTTAGTATTATCATGCATGGGAACCCAGATGACTTATTAATTAAGTTATCAAGTGTCTATATCCTTTCCAATATCCTGATTAAAGAATTAGCTAAAGTTTGGTTGAGGCTTTAAGTAGTGAAAATGGATTCATGACCAAGTAGAAACCAAAGAACGAGAGTTTTTTATAACTTATTAATGCCACTAACGATAAAAAGATTAACACTAGAAGAAGAAGAAGAAGAAGAAGAAGATAATGTTTATCGCAATATTCTGAGATGGGAAAGGGCTGGAATTGGGGGCACCCACCAACATAGCTGGAGGAGAAAATGGAGAAAAGAGTGGTGAAGAGAGAATGGGTCGGTGGTGATGATAATGGTGCTCATTCTCGTATCTCCAATTTTTTTTTTTAACAGTAATATTTGTGGGACCCAATGAGTTTATTCTTGAGGGGCCTTTAAACTGCCACGTGGCAAGATAAGAACCCCGACTTTCTTGGATCAAGGCCCCACACATGCTGTTGTTGGGCTGCTAGGGTGAGGGCATTTGAGAGTTAAAACACAAACATCTGATGATAATCTTTGATAATCTCAAGTCAATATAAATTTGAGTTAAAAGTGATTCCAAAATTCTTCAGTAAAAGCAATGTTAAAATCATTGCATTTGATTGGATCGTCAACCACGAATTGTGGACCAATTTGGATAATGCTAAAAAATTATGGTACCATTACAACAACATAAGAATTTTCCTGTAAGAATAAGAAGTCAGCGCTGCACTAAGAACTCTTATCACCTTCTAATCATCTTATTATATACATAAATAATCATGACATGTTCGTTTCTTTTGGATAATCAATGCAAAATATGAGGCGATGGAGATGGGAACGTGTTAATCTCAAGGGCCAACTGATTTAGAAAAAATTGCAAATCCATTCATGAGTATATTCAAATAATTAATTGCTTTTTGGGATATAATATGAAACCCGGTCTCTGGACAAAGAGAACTTATTCTTGTCTGGTTTCAAAGAAGGGGCATGCAGAACCATTAGGACAAACAACACCTGTATGATCAAATATGTTCTAAAAACAAGTATATCTCAAACAACTTTCTAATGATTCTCTTGCTTCATCGAATGGTTTTGGTGCTATATGCATTAACTTATTGAAAACTCAGTTTATGTCATAACTTCATATTCTATGAAAGTTTAGGTAAAACCACTTTTCAGCATGCTAATATAGCAGCTTTTTAACCAACCAAAATTTTCATTATATAACAGATGAAAGATGACAATAACTTCTCTATCTCAAAATTACAGCCCCGTGCCATGCCCCGATGATTTGTCACGAGAAGTTGCACAAAAATGGCTATCAAATTCACCATGAGCTAATTTTGATTAAGGGTTTGGGGTCCTTGATATGAAATGAATGGTACAATCAAGAGCAACTTAAACTAAAACCACACTTAACGAAAAGAATAATCTTTTCTGACATACTTGAGCCTACCAACCATGCAAACATCCAGTAATTCATAAGAATCTTGTATTATTTTTCACAAAGACAGAATTCCAATTGATTTACCACTTAAGTTTCTGGAGCAACAATGCACATATTACAAGAGGATGACTCTCAGCCTTAAAATTTGATGTTAATATGCTCGCGGCTCATTTGTTGTTCTGTGCATTGGCCTCCTTGCCAGAATCATGGCAATGAGGCCCATAGGAGATCTTTTGCTGCTTGTCATCACAGTGGATTCCTATTTACATCTTTGTACAGCAAATACCTTGTTCGGGTTTTACCAAGTGCTGCATACCTGAAATGGTAGGGAAAAAAAATGATAGAGAATCACAGAGAAATTGGAGGCATATTCTATTCACATCATAAAGAGAGAGAGGTCATATCTTCCTCAGTCCTCACCATTGAGGCACAAATGGGGCCATCCAAATCACATCACCAGCTTGGACTGGGTACCTGTAAGTAAATAAGCATATTATTATGCCACAAGAACAGCCCTCATGGAAGTGGTAGTAAACTGCACAACAGAAAAAAGCTAACCAAAAGCAGACAGAAATAAAGTATTGTTTCATCAAAAGATATACTAGAAAAATTCAGAAAGGCACACATTTAAAGCTAGGTGTGTAATCATAGCCTCATTATTGGCATGTACTCAACAAACATTATAAATCGCAAAGAAAGAATACATCCATATATAAAAACATGATAACATTGCCTATATATCATGGCGACTTAATATTCTAGCCAGTCCAATTCCTTTCAGCTGATTTATTTCCAAAAAAAAGAAGCCCGTGTCATTATTTATAGATGTAGTAGCAGTTTATCAATCATTATGCGAGTAAAGTATCTATGCCTAAGATACAGCACCTACTTTCTCCTTTATACTTGCACTCCTACATAAAAGCACTAAAGCTATGGAACAAGATTTTGAGCTACTTAAAGGTAATCCATAAAATGAAAAATCTGTCATAAAGCAATCATTGAAACAGCAAACAGTTCAGGAGATGGACTTTAAGACATTAGCAGCAGTATAACACATAGTTTAATCAAAGTTGCCACTCTAGCACTTACCAGTTATCACCCAAACGATATACACCCTGTCCCTCCAATAGCAGTAAACCATGCTGATTATAATGGACTTCCTGTAAGAAAACAAACAGGGGAAAGAAAAGGTATCACCCAAACAAATTACTAAACCACAGAAATTCTGAAAAGTATGCTGCAACTCCCAATATGCAGAATAAAACCTGATGGTTAGGAAAACTTTAGCTTCATGATGAGGACAAGACTATCCTCAGCACAGATCAATTATTTCTGAAGCATGACCATGATTTAGTTAAATGTCTTTGCTCAAAATCTGGCCAAGATTCATGTTCTGTGCATTTGTCTACTCCATGGAAATGATTTCAGCCAACAAAAAGGCAAACAAAAGAAAAAAATACCTAAAGTTTTGATCAAGATGAGAGCTTTTGTTTGGTGCCATTCTTCAAATGATGAACAACAGCTTGTTGCAGAAAATAAAGCCCACGTGGTTTTATCTCTAAGCGTTTTGTCATCTGTTGTAAGAATAATGAGTCCCGTGCCTATCTATTTTTACATTGCACTGGAGCTTCCCTTTTGGCCGTGTTCATGAGAATTTAATATATTTAAAGTCTTTGATTTTTGGTCATCTCAAAATCAATAGGATTTATAAAGGGAAGAAAAATTGCTCAAATACTTTTTGGCAATATAATGGAGTACTTGAATGGAGAGGAATTTATACATTTTCGGAAGCCAGCTTGTATTCTTAAATATGTTATATGAAAAGATGGTTTCCAGGCTTCTTCATGAGCTTCCAGTTGAGGGTTTTCAATACTGTTTTTAAAATGTATTCAGCTCAACTGAAGGGGGGGCACTTTTCAGACTTATGTTCCTGTACTGCTTATTGTCTTGCGCTAATTGGGATTACTTAAGGATAAATAAATAAATAAAAAGGTCTTGAAAGAAAGTGTGAAATTTTAATCAGAAAGCAAGCTTACCTTTACATTAAGGAATTCACCAGGTTGAAAATCCATGATCTGGAGACAGGTGAGTAATGATATGAAAATACATGAAAAATAGTCATCTCTAAAAATCTTACAGGCAACAAAGCAATACAAAATGAGCATCTAACAATCGCAATATAATAATACAGCACACTCCATGCATAATCCTAAATCCAAGTTTAGTATTGGACTCTTAACTTCTTTCTGGGCGACCATATAACACCATAAATTTTGAAGAACATATTATAGAAAATCAAGGGAAATAAAAAAAATCCAGTTCACTAAATCCTTCTACTCTGAGACGCCACCAACTTGCTTCAGTTTTAATATTGTAAACTCATTAGTTAGTCCCTAAATTACATCCTTTAGCTTAGAGATCTAGGGCATCAAACGTTCTATCTGCATTTTCATATTTTCAATTTAATAGACAAGTCCCATGAATAAATATTCCATAAAGCATACATAGAGAAAAAGAGAGGGAAAATGGAGTGGAAAGAGATATTGACCGAAAAGTCTATTTGACCAAAAGGGTTCAAAATTCCATGTCAGTGCAGTAACATCCAAATTTATTTCTCAAAAGGAAAGCTTCTTGGCCTTTCTACTTGAATCATATGGATTAAGATTGAAGCGAACTTTGGGAAACAAGTAATAACTCACATGGATATTGAAGTCATAATGCAATGATAGGGGAAGAAGCTTCCTGAGCTCAAAAACCTGTCAAAAAGTAAAAAAATATACAATTGTCATACACCTGTTAGCAGGGTAGTCAAAAGCAAAGGCCAATTCAAGGGCATGTGTCTTCCAATTGTTTAAAGCACAAAGCATAAAAAAGGCTAACCTAATTGTAAAAAGGCACAATTTTTTAAAATAATTTTGTAATATAATATGCTAAAACAATCATATCAAGGTAACATTAGAAGTATAAGTGGAGTCCAATGCATAGAGAAAATTTCAGTTTAAGGCCCTAGAGTAGAAAAGAAAGATCAGAAGAAGAAAAATCCATGAATAAAGGAGTGTAAAGGTTATAGGAAAAGACAGGTTGTTTTTAAGTTCTAGCAAGGAGACTTGAAAGTTGTGATGGGGGATAGAAATCATAGTATTAATCACAAAGCAGAAAAGGCAGTGACATTAATTCAGAAGACGAAGAGGAGAGCTACAATTTAAAAAGGCTAAGTACTAGGCTGAATAAACTTGAAAATATTTCTTAAATCATAATGAAAATATTGAAGAGACCAGAAAGTGGAGTCGTCTTGGTAAATGTGTTTTAAAGATTTAAATGCTACTTTCTGATTTTTACCCTTCAAATAATTTACTAAATAACCATTACTTTGAAGTAAAAAGACCTAGTTTTATATTAGTACCCATTTATAACACAAATATCACTAAGCACAGGCTTATGTGCCTTGCACTTATAAAGGGCAGAGACTTAAAGGCAAAAAGCCAATGCCTCAATGAATAAGGAATTGCCTAGAATAGCAGGAAGCAATGAAGTATTTCTCGTCCACACTTCAGCGTGTAACCACGCACTTTTTGCTCTTTTAACTACACTGTAACATCTAGAAGACAGAATCCATTAGACCAGAAATTGAAGAGGTCATACACTCGAAAACTTTGAAAAAAAAATGATAAGACAATGACTCATTGAGAACAGAATATAATTTATAGGTGCGTGCACAGCCCTGCAAATTCTGTGTCATTCAAAACTAAGCAAAACATAAACCATAACTTACCTCCCCAGGAGTCTCAAGGAGTGGCTGCTTGTCTGTTGAACCCACAGTGAGTTCTGTGATAAGATTATCTAGAAAAGCATACCTAAAAGAAAGAGAAATAATTTTGATGCTTTTAATTATTAAGAATACTATAATGGCTAACCATCAGAGAAGTCAATAGTAACCCTGAATAAAAGAGCTAACTAAAACAATGAATCCTGCAACAATCATCCTAGCCTCAACAATATCTTGGTAGCATAAGTTCATAAAAAAAATAAAGTATTCAATCAATTTTTATTAGCATAGGCACTATCCATAAGCTTGCTCAATAATAAGTTGAAACTTAAAAGCAATGACAAATGCTAGACAGCTATTTATTTAGTTACACAGAATTTACTAACAAACAACCTTCGTTCAAAGACCGCAAGAGTAGCAGATGTATCACACACCACAGAGTGATTAAAATTGGGAGGTAGATAAGCATATGAATCCACCTACATAAGCAACGATAAATCATCAAATTTCTGAGGGTTCCATTTACTAAAGCCAAAAGAAAAATGTCCTCCAAAGTATATATGACCATGTTATCTTCATGCAATTAACAGAAACAAACTAGACATTCATACCATCAATTTGTGGCTGTCACCCGATTTATGAATGAGTGTCACAGAACCCTGAACCACAAATATGAACCTAATAAGATTATGAAACATGCATTAGACAGGATTTAATACATCTCATCCCACCAATTATGAAAAGCGAGACTTAAAAATAATAAACTCACCTCTCCACATCAGGTGGAGGAGGCCCTGATCTTGATTTTCCTGCAGACCAGGAATTAATTAGTAATTAACACGTCAATTAGTGGTTATGCATTAATTATTGCACCATGTTTTTCACATAAATGTCACTCATAGCACAGACAATGCACTTGAATTACAAATTATGTGCACCAAAAATTATCTAAAATTCATGGTCTCTAAATAATAGAAAATAAATATTGCTTCATAATTTAGGAGGATCTCCAAGAGATTTGAAGCCTAATCACATCAAATTGTTGTTACAGGATTAGAGATCTTGTATTAACAACTTTAAAAATGACAAATTGTATGTGCTTGAATATAATCTCGCATTAACAACTTTACTGATGAAGCTGTATTATAAATTTCAAAGCACAGATTATTTTTATTACCATGCATGGCAATATGTTAGAAAGCTTTTAAATGACATTTTATTTATAACTATACTTTTCAGAGCTGTTTTATATAATTCGTAACTATAACAATTATATGAAACAAATTTACAGATACTCAGCTGATTATACATTAACCCAGCAAGGTTGACAACTCTACGCAATGAGATGAGTGTTAAGATATTATTGGAGAGCTAGGTGACACCTCCGACTCATGCAACAATTATGTTGTGTAACCATATTAGAATTGTCAGTATACGAATACCTGATGCAAGAATCAGAACCTACGTTTCATAACTGATTACAATATGTAGAGCATAAGTAATTGATAACTAAATTGACAAACCTTGCATCTTTGCTAGGTACATCACAAAGTGTGAACCCATAGCTGGCGTGATCAAATATGCTCCTAATGTGTTCGTCCTATCAAATAAATTGAAATGAGTAAACACGCAAAAAGTCTTAGTTCTAACTACAAATAAAAATGCAAAGCTGCAACTACCATTCAGGTAATGGACTAAGCACATGACTTTCAGGTGCTATTAAAGCATGGTCTCTTTTATAAACACTGCGTGTGAAACCTGGTAAGTCTGCAAAGTAGCAACAAAATTAAACCTTAGATTTCCAATAAAAAGTCTTTGCTGAGCTCTCTACTAAGCAATTAAATGTTGAAATCAAAGAGAGAGTAAATTTCTGAACTTTAGATTCACAATAAGAAATCTTTGCTGAGTTCTTTATTAAATGCAACTTTTTTCCTTCAATTTTTTAGTTCCTAAAAAACATGAACATTCTGTTATCTCAGTTACTTTATCCAAACATGGAAATAAATTTTGGCTTTCCATATTGTGCAGAGCATGACCCATTCGGTTGCTAAGTTTAAGGCAGGGGAAAAATCGCAATTTTCAGCAGCTAATCACTTAAACAATATAAAGTCAGAAGCTTTACCTAACTAATCTTGTTCCCGGAGCTCTTTCAGTTAAGTCGTCAGCTTTAATTGCACTTGGATAAAAATTATATAATCAATGTTGAAAGCTTTTCAATTTCCTAAACTACTTCATACACAAAAGAATTCGACATTGTAAAGAAGATGGTAACAGCACATGAAATTGGAAATTTTGATTGGAAGTATCAAAAGAGACGATAAATCTCATTTCTTCATTGATGTCCTGACAACATTGTGCATGATATGCATTCCCAGCCAACGAACAAGTTGAACACCTCTGCATCAACCTTAAGTGAGGCATTGGATGTTTGAAACACCAAACCAGCTCTCATAAGGACCACAGAACTACAGAAACCACTTTGTTACAATATTCAGAATCTGTCAACAGCATTTGATTATTTCAAAGTTCCAAGCAAGTCCATCGAACAGACATGGTTGTTTTCCCCCATTTTCAATTTCAAGCACACACCCCAATTTTCCTTTGTTGTTTCTCTTCAGACCAGAACACATTATAATTATTCAAAATCATAGCATAAACTCTTGATAAATACTCAAAGAAGAAAGAAATACTACATTTCTCTTTTCATAAAACTCCAAAACTTTTGTCCTATGTGATGAACATAAAGTTGGGAAGAAAGTATTGACCTTGTAAATGAGAAGGAGACGGTGTGGGATTTGTGACTTTCCAGTACATAGGCTCGGAACCATTTTCCCCATCAAATACTGATGGAGCGGAGCAGAACCCTCCATCAGCCAAAGCAATCTTAACCAAACCTGAAACAAATATATATAAATAACAAAAGTAATTGTCTTTTACATGATTTCTTCCAAAAGAGAAAAAACTTTACTCGACAAGTAACTGAATTTAAGGAAAAAACATTACTTGATATCAATGAGGTGAAGAGGATGAGAGACAGAGGAGAAAATAAAGAGAGAGTTGCCATTGATTTGGATTGGGTGAAGTTTGAAAGGAAATGGATGAGAGAGAGTGAAGAGAATTTCACTTGCTTGCTTGATTTTTAAGAAGAGAAAAGACCAAAGGGGGGACTTGTGGGAATGGAGTGGAGAAAGAATAGTTCTTGTGCATCAGACTACTATCAGTTATATATCACAATTGCTATATACTCCATGTAAAAGACTCTGTGACTGTGTGTGGTATTGCTACGGGGGCCTTCACTGCTGAACGATTTAGCCAACATACACATAGCGATACGGGACAATTGAAAATAGCATGACAAGTCAGTCCAAACCAATGTTTTCATAGATGGATTGGATATAGATTCGGACAGCCAATTGAATTAGTCAGGAGTCAATTGATCGGATCGAATTCACTCGTAATTTTTATTTTTTATATATATATAATTATTTATAAAAATTTAAAAATATAGTATATAAAAAATATATTCAAATAATCTATTAATTATTATAAATTAATATTAAAATAATAATTTTAAATTCAATAAAATTTATAAATATAAAAATCAAATAATTGAAATTAAATAGAACCAATAACCAAGCATATTTTACTAATTTAAATCAAACCGATTATTTAAATAACTAAATAATATTGATTGAATTGTATTAGTTGAATTTTTGATCCCTTATAATTTTATACCTTCTTTTTTTAAAATGGACATTTTATAGTCAATTTTGTTTAAGTATATCATGATTCATATGGTGGATATAATTTCTCATTTCTCATTAATTATTAAACTTCTATTTCTTACCTTTGATTCTTTTGCCATTAAAATTTTTTGGACAAATCAATTATATTTTTGGCGCTCAATATTTTAATAAATTTGTTACTCTGTTTATTTTTTTTCTATATATATACATATATTCACAATGGAGAGTCAACAATAACATATCAATTGGACATGACATTAATTTAGGGTTTATTAGATTTTTTATAAAAAAAAATTGAATTGAACCCGAGTCAGTTCGGTTCAACCCGTCCCGGTCCAACCCGAGCCAATCCGGTTCAAACCGAATTTTTGCATATTCCGATTTTTATGTTGAATCGACCCGAATTTCTTATCGATTCACGGTTGAACCGGTCTGACCGACCGAGTCAACCCGATTTTTAAAACAATGGTCCAAACTTAAACATGTTAGTATTTGCCAAAACTTTAAAAGGTAAATTGAGTTTTTGCCAATTTTATCAGATAACGATATAAAAATTAGGAACTACGATAATATTGATTAAGATTTTTTATATTAATAATTCATAATATATTTGTCAGGTAACCAGACACTCCTTCAAGCAGTTCGGTTTTGTCTTGCGAGTTTGATTTCGTTTTACTTTCAAGTCCGAACAGTTTAACTGATATGAAATTTCTCAATAATAGCTCGGAAAAAACTCGTATCCATGGGTTATCAGAATTGTCGAAATCCTTTAAGAACTTAAATTCCCTTTACAATGCAGTTTTTTCGTGATCAATCTTATCTAATCAGTAATTCAATCTTATTCAATCAGAAGTTAATTTTATCTGATCAGAAAATATTCTTATATACTCAGCGCCATTGAGTTCTGACGTTAATATTTTTAACATAATAAGGATCTTGAAATTAAATTTGTTAAAAAATACAGGTGCTAATTGCATTTAATTCGATAATATGAATTTTTGGATATGTAATTCAAATATTGAAAAATATGATGCCAATGAGTATACGTGATATTCATGCAATGTATAATAAAGTCATAAAATATAACTAATTGCAATGAATTGATATTTATTATGAAAATATATCTTTTTTTATAGTAGATATGAATGCAATAATTTTAAAGTATTTATCAATATGATAATATGTTAATATGTAAATAATTGATGATATTTGTCTATTTGATAATGAAATTATTACATAAAAATCCCTGAATAATTTATCATGCCTGAAGCATATATATATATATATTGAAAAAAATTTGTTCAATACAAATATGTATTAAATTTTATGTGTATGATTTTTAAGTATTATAACATTACATATTATCATGATTTATTTATGATTTTGATTGTTATTGAAACTCTTGAAAAGTTTAAAATATTTTAATAAATATTAAAAATTAAAATTTTGTATCGACCTGAAAATCGAATACTATTTGATTGAAAATATAATTTTTGATAAAGTAATTACATGTTTATTGATAACCGGACTCTTTGAGCAAGAGACCGGCATACACCCTCCGAGCACATGTTGAAAGCCGAACTTACATTTTAAGGGTTTGATAGCCGGGCTCATCCAAGCATCCGACACATCAGCAGTCCGGTCTTATTCATAGCTCGGTAACAGATTATGAAAAGTCATCATCTACGAATATTTTCCGTATATTGTGCAAATCCTGATCTAACAATGATGGAAAGTACCAGAAATCACTCAACAAATCCTCATAAAAAAGGAATCAAGCATTAATCAAGAGGTTAGAATGATTTCCTCCTATTCAGGATTTAACTTCCTATTTGTTTTAAGGAAAGAGCTCTATATAAGAGGAAGATAGCAGGTACATTTTTCTCTCTCTGAACTTTTTAGACAGAACTCTTATTTAGTCAATTTACTGACTTGATCGTCGGAATCTCCCTTGTCGGAATACCTGACGGTTTTGTTACATTTTTCAGGTGATTTAATCAAGGGGATACTTCGAAAAATCCTATTGTTATCATTTGGTGCGGTGAGCGTGGAACACTCCAAAGTTTTCAGTCATCAATAGATCTATTTCCCGATTTGCCTGTCTCTGCTGCTCCATCAGCTAACCAACTAGGGGTGTGCAACGGTCGGTTCGGTTCAATAACCGAACCGAACCGAAAAAACCGATAACCGAAATATTGAAATTTATATAAACCGAACCGAAACTATATGAAAACCGAACAGAAATTTTTGGTCGGTTTGGTTCGGTTAACCAAAAATCCAAAATTATAATTAAAAAAAATTATACAAAATTATAAATCATAAAACTAAAATTAAAAAAAAATAAATAAAATTGAAAAATATACATATATAATTTAATTTCAAGCCCCTTAAATTGATAAAAAAAATACAAAAATATTTTTTTTATGTAAAAATTGGATAAAATAATATATAAATTTAAAATTTCGGTCGGTTCGGTTTTTCTTCGATTTTTGTCTTTTAAAACCGAACCGAAATAACCGATTTACCTATAAATTCAAAATCGAAATCGAACCGAAAAACTGAACCAAATTAAAAAAATCGGTCGGTTTGGTTCGATTTTTCGGTTTTAACCGAATTTTGCTCACCCTATAACCAGCCCAATGTCACAACTCAGACTCCGGCCAACCTTCTTAGCCAGCTCCTCCAAAACCTGCAGCCAACTCAGCCAGAGCAAGCCTCCCCGCTCCCAGTACGACAACTCAAGGCAGCGCACACGCCCGATCGGCTGATGTGACTGCCAGTCCCATCAGCCTTCTGACACAAGGCAGCGCCCATGCCCATCAATTGCTCCCAGTCACTTCGCTGCATACCTACTCTGACTGCCAGTTGTCACATCTCAAACACTCAAGTGCCCCTCAACTGTCTCTTATAAATAGCCCAGCCAACGATGTTATCAGGTATTGAATCTCTAGCATTCTATCTTTAAGCATTCCCTCTCTAAAAGCTACTAATTTAAGTTTCGGAGTGCTTACGCCTGGTCTGACCGGGCACCTTCTCTTGCAGGACTCACCATCCGATCGGATCTCCAACTACGAGCCATCCAGCTCTTCTCTTATTACTCGATAAAGACATTTCACGCTTTATCAAGTCTCTTTATTCGCAGATGGCAGAATGTTTTGACATTAGAGAAACTCTTAGTTGGTTAGAGCCAAAAGGTTATAATTATGCGTTAGTTGAGTTTGATGCATTACTGATAGTTTCTGTCTTGAATTATGAAGTTCTTAACCACTCAAAAATTTTTATTTTCCTTGATAATTGTATTGCTCTCAGTTACTCCTTCAAAAAAATTAATTTATATTTTATTAAAAGATCAGCGAATCTGGCTGTTCACGTTCTAACTCTGACTTCAAATTCTATGTCCGTTCTTTATGTTTGGCTCGACGCTCCTCTAAGTTTTTTTGTATGCAACTCTATTTGCAGGCTTTTCTTAGTTATGAAATTCTTCCTTTTTATCTAGAAAAAACATTTTGCATAGGCAAATTGAAGTTGAGAAATACTGTGCGTAAATTCATATACTTGAGGATTTTTGGTGCAAATTATCCCACAAAAATTTGATAAAAATAGATGGGGTATGTGTTAGGCGTGGATTCCTCCACATGGTGGTGGGGTGCATATCATTTTGAAAAGTCAAAAGAAAAATCAAAGTAGGTAGCAGTACTCTGAATTGCTGAATTGATTTTGTTTTTGTCAAAATTAATGGCAGTACGACATTTTATTTTTCAAAATTAGCTGCATGGACAGCTAAGCTATACATACTGAAATGCCTATAAATAGGCATTCGTTTCTCAGTTTAAATCGATCCAATTTTCAGATAAAAGGATTGAGAGAGCAAGAGAGAAAGGTATTTTAGAAAAATATTTGGGATATTTTTCTAAAATAGGAGTGACAAAATAGTGAGTTTGGGAAACACTTGTGTGTTACTATTTTGAATTTATATCAAATTATTGTATTGTCTTTCTCTGTTGTACCCATTAATTTTATTAGTGAAATAAATATTTTCGGAATTTATCCCGTGGACGTAACCCAAACGTTTTGGGTGAACCACATTAAATTACTAGTGTCAATATTTTACTCTACAAATTTATTTTAATTTATCCGCTGTGCCCAACAGTATGGTTTTAATATGTTAATTGCTCCTTCAATTTGCACATGCCGCCTTTTTAATTTACAAATTTATCAGTTGAACGTCTGAAATTGATTATTAATATACATATAAACGCTTATTGCCGACTATGTAGTTTATATGGCATAAAAAATAGTGAATTGGCATGAAAAAGTATAATACACGCATTAGAGATGCGTGAATGATGCAATTAAAAAAAAAGAAGAAAAAAAAAGAAAATGTGATCTCCATCCCCATTGATCTTGCCATCTCCTCTTCCTTTATCTTCACCGTCTATAGTTTTCTCTTTTTGTATCTTAACTCTTTCAATCTGCCCTCATTAACACTTTAATTTCCTTTTAATATTCGGTTAAGTAATCAAATGATTATTACATATTCAAAAGAAGGCAACATATTCAATTTTTTCTTTTAAAATCACACAAAAAATTTAAAACCTAAACTCAATTATATATAAAATAACGGCAAATATCTCCAAAATTAAATGGAATTTAAATTCTTCACCGAACAAAATAAAATACATAGATCTATAACTTGTCGAACCTATTAATTTTAATCAAATATTAGGCAAAAACACTCAACCATCGAGATCTAAACAAAGTCTGCAAACTCTCAATAGCTCTAGGAAGATTCCAGATTTTTCATCTAAAACTATATGTACAAAAAATAGAGAGAGAATCATCGTCTGTATCTAGTGGGAGGTGCTACTGGTGTGGTGATTGTTGGTTGCCGAAGGGATGCGGCATCGATGTGTTGGTGCTGTAAGCATCCACACCATGCTTGTCGGAGCTACCACCGGAGATCGAGAGGGAAGAGAGAAACTAAAAGAGAGAGAGGGAAGAGAGAGAATGGTGGCTGCTGTGACGGCATGGTGGCACGGTAAACATCCACACCATGCTTGCCAGAGTTACCACTGGAGAGAGAGGGGGAAGACAGAAACCAAGCGAGAGAGAAGGGAGAGAAAGAGAGGGGAAAAGAGAGAATGGTGACTGTTGCGACTGCATGGTGGCATGGTAAGTATTCACACCACGCTTGCCACCAAAGAAAGAGAGGGAAGAGAGAAATCGTAAGCAAGAGACGGGAAAGAAAGAAAATGGCGGTTCTGTATACGTGTCACATTATTATTGGTAAAAAATGACATGTTAATTATATCACGTGATTGTATTATACGCACTATCATCCGATAAAAAACGTATTCAATTAGGGGTGTGCATCGATCGGGTTCGGATCAACCCGAACCCGAACCCGATTAACCCGAAACCCGAAATTTCACATAAATCATCACCTGAACTGACCCTAATCCATAAAAGGGCCTCGAACCGATCTACCCGAAAAGTTTTGGGCCCCTAACCGAGTCACCCGAAATTGAAACCCATAACAATGAAAAGCAATCTGCTCTTCAAGGAAACCCAGAAAATCCTAGAAAATCAACAAACATCCAAAAAATCAACAAACATTCTTCCTTACTAGCAACAACCAGCAAATCCAACAAAAAAAAATTAAAAAGAAACCAAATATCATGCAAAAAAAAACACATATCTCAGAAAAAAAATACAAATCTAATTTTATTTTAGACTAAAAATCCACATCTTCAGCTAAAAAAACATAAAAAATAAAGCAAAACAGTAGATCAAGAAGAAGAAGAAGAAGAAGAAGAGAGGAGAAGCAAGATCGAAGAAGAAGAGAGAGAGATGAGGGGCAGATCGGAGAAGAAAAAGAAGAGAGAGAGGAGAAGCAGATCCAAAGAGAAGAAGAGAGAAAGGAAAGGCAGATCGAAGAAGGGAAGAAGAAGAAGAAGAAGAAGAAAGAAAGGGGATCGAAGAAGGGAAGAAGAAGAAAAAGAAAGAGAGGAGAAGGGGAAAGGGCAGATCGAAAGAGAGGGAGGGGGAACTGTGCAAAAAATAAGTATATATATAACATTTCAGTCTGGTTCGGGTTTTGACAGTTTTAAACTGATCCGACCCGAACCCAAAATATTTCATTTCTAAGGAACCGACCCGTATCTCCCGACTCACCTTAGCCCAAGTAGCCTTTTCGGGTCAGGTTCTTCGGATCCGACGGATCGGGTCGGATTTTGCACAGCCGTATTGATTGATAAACTTGTAAGTCTTGTAAGTTAGAGGGAGAGCTATGGCAAATGAGTGCAAAGATAAAGTTGCAATTAGCATATTAAGTCATGATTACTCCAGGGTATCATTGCAAATTTTCCACCCTTCCTGCGAGTAGGGTTTAAGCGCCCACTCAAAAAAACCAAAACCCCGGTCCTAGGGTTTATTGCAATATATTTGAATCAAACGTCTTCGCACCAACTTATTGAGAGGGTAAAAAGGAGAGAACTGTAATCCTATCAGTGATTTTTTCGTTTTTCTTTCTTTTTTGATTGCGAGAATGGTTTCAAAAGAGAGCAATTCAATGGACTCGCTTATCTCTTCTCTCTCAAACAGCTTTGAACAAGTCCCTGTCTCAGCTATACCCGCAATGCTTGATTGCATTTTGGCATCCACTGGCTTATCTCCATCTTATCTTTTTAGTTCCCTTCTCGATTCTTTCCCTGACCTCAACAAGGTGATTTATTATTCATTCTTTATTTTTCTATAGAAATTTAATTTATGCTCGTTCTTCTTTTTCCAGAAAAAAGGAAGAGCAAAATGAGAAGTGTTGTTTAATTTTTTTTTTTTTTAAGTTGGCTTTTTTGGAGAAAAGTTACGAAAATATTGAAACTTTGAATTCCTTTGTTTTATAAGCAATTAAAATACAAAAAATGTAATTTGCACTGCTCAAGCTTATTTTCAATCGACCTTAGTTGTGTTGGAGAAAAATGTTAATAAAGTTCGTAAGAAGGACTCCTACTTGTTATTAGTGTAACAGAAAATGCCAACACTTCCTTTCATGGGAATTCAATTTATTTGTGTTAACTTGCAAGGAAAATGTAATTACAGAGGTTACATATTTAGACTTGAGCAATTCTTTTTCCTTTTTTGTCTGTTCGCCCTCTTAAAGAATTCTGCAGCTGGGGTTAGAAGTAGCCCACCCTTGCTTTTATTTGCCTCTTAATTATCAAACTATAAGATTTACTTGGAGTTGAACTTCACTATTCAGATTTGACTCTCTTACAGGATTTTATCAAGGACGACCAGAAGTTGGACGCTATTCAATGTGACTATCTTACATCAATGGTGGGTGCACTTTGTCATCTTCTAAAGAAGCTCGGTGAGTTATATTTTAATCCAGCATAAAAATGATTTGTTTTATTTATTTATCTTTTCATAGCAGAATGGTTTATATTTATACTAAAATATTGTACCGATATTAGAAGGTTGCTTCATTATTTCTCCAAAACATCACATGGAAGCATTCCTTTTCTATAATCGTTTTACTAGATATTTGAAGGGATGATTATGCAAGGCTTCTTTTTACTGTCAATTTAGTGGCTTGTTACAAAATTTATGGGCGTTACTTTTTTTCCCTTGTCTTTTCAGCAAAATCTTTTACAGTTTTTCCCTTCGCATGCTGCATTGTTCTATAATTCTGCGTTGAAACTGCCTCAATTGTACCATTTTTTTCTATGTGAACTTTCTTTCCCTAACTATTAAAAATGAAACCTTATTTTGTTTTCCCACTAAAAACCATATTTGTGCATCCAGTCACTGAAGAACGGTGGACACATCCATTTTTCTGTTATCAAATAAGCAACGAATTCATTCAGAGACTAGGAAGAGAAGAATAATAAGAGGGATTGCAAGGCATCCCTTTCTAAGTAGTAAAAGAGCTAAAAGGCACGATGTATAATAAAGCTCTCTAATTATGCGGTTATCTACCAAAAAGAAATTCTTGCAATTAGAGGTAGTTGAAAGTCCATTATTGATCCATAAAACATTTCTCTTTAATCAAATGCACCAAGTTGCTGTAAACATCACATATCATATAAACAGCTAAGCTGGGGTATATAATAACGTGTAGGACACATATTAATATACTTAATTGAGTTCTTAACCTGCAATAGATAGTCAAGATTAACTTAATTGGGAAAGTGCACGGAACAATAGCCTTGACCTTAGCAGGAACCTTAATCTTCTGAATATGATTTGCCATATGGTTTAGCATTAGGACAAGCATCATGGACAAAAAAACTTGAAACAAAAATTGAGAATCATTTCCAGCGCATTGTGCAGAGAAGACTTAAATATGAATCATGTATCACACTATTCATTATCATCACAGGCTTGAAGTCCTTTGCAGGATTGGAGCTATCCTTCTTAGGAATAAGAATAGCCAATGAAAAATAATAGTTTGGTAATTTGGCACCAAAACACTGTGTAGATATGCTTATCCCTTTAATCTTTTTTTTCTATTTTGTCCTTCTTCATAGATGCTATTGTTCATTGCATCTAGTTCATCACCATAATATTTTTTGCTATTATTTTCCAAATTTGGGCTGTTCATATGTAGGAAGCTTCTTACATGAATTAGTTGTATTCTCTGCTAAACATATCTATTTTTTTGCTGATCGAGTTTCTCTTCAGGGATTAATCCTATCAGCTTGCAGGCATTTATTTGGAAATGCTTTATTCCATTGATGAATATGATTCACTTATTTGAGCGTGAGACTCTCAACCAGGTAAATAGTAAGCTGCTGTCATGTTTACTGGATTCCTTGTGATCTTCTCTGCGTCTGCTTGTTGCTAACTACCTATTTTGTTGCATGCTACACATGGTTCTGAAATTAGATTGCAGATTTATTCTTTGGTGTCGTGAGCCTGACCAACTCATGGGACATTTTAGAAGCGAATTTGGTGCCTTTTTTCCTAAGATCAGCTGGCATTTCAATTGGTATGCTTCAAAATGAAGAATCCGACATCTTTGAATGGTCTAAATATTCAGCTGTTCCAAGTGGCATGAGTGACGATTACCATTTGGATAAAGGGTCCATGCTGTCTCTGTCTGAGTGCTTTCCCCTTCCGGTATCATGCCACATTTTAACTTTGATACTTGATTCTGCTCGGCTAAGTTTCCAGGGCACTTCAACCACAGAACCAATGTTGGACAATGGGTCTTGTTATGCAGAAAAGCTTTTCAGTAAATTACTTTGGGATCTCTGTAATATGAGTGAACGGCTTTTTTCACAAAATTCGGAACACCGGTCCTGTGCTATTGGCTTTCTCTTCCCAATCCTTTTCAAGGCATTTGTTGCTCATCACTCTTCAGTGATCTTGGTTCATGGGAAGACCTGTGTTCTTTCTAGGTGGTGATTACATTCTACTTTGTCCAATTGCGTGAGCCTAAGTGTTTTACAGGTTTCTTTGGTTTATATACATTTCATTTCTATGATTTATTTTCCTTATTTTGTCTGTTTGGATTGGATTCAGAAACCTTTTCTTTAGGAGAATATGGAAATGCTGCAAATTACTGTTTTCCCTTGGACCATTAGAGAGAAGAGATGCCTATTGTGTACTCTCTCTATACTTGTCGTTTTTCTCTTTTGTGGAAGGATGTGAAAATGCTGAGTCAAATGTTAAAGAAGAAGAATTTGACGTGAGAAATGAAGGAGAGTTTTGGGATGAAATAAAAAGAGGCCTGGTACTTGAGCATAACCTCTGAATTTTTCATCACTACAAACTCTTGTTATTTGAGCAGTCATAATAATTTTAAAATGTGTATTTATTATCTTTTATGGTGATGGTCTTGTCAGGTTGATGAGGAAAGTTTAGTGAGAAAGCAATCATTACATATATTAAGGAGAGTGGTAAATATAAATGGAGAAAGGCAGCACAACTCGTATATTAAAAAGCAAAAATCACAGGAGAAACATTCAACACCTCATAGCATGACAAAGAGGGAATTGTGGGCTGAGAAGGAAGCAAAATCATTGGGTCTAGGGAAACTCTCTCCTTCAATTGATTCTCCTTTAGATGTTCAGCAGCAATGGGAGGCCTTTATACTCATGTTTGAAATGCTTGAAGAGTATGGTACACATCTAGTGGAAGCTGCTTGGGAGCACCAGGTGCTTAGTCAGCTTCCCATATTCTTCATGTCATTAATTGCCTTGGATCTGTTACCTGAATAGCTATGGTCTTTTGTTTTTTTTCCTTTTTATGTGAATGTTGAATCCTTCATTTGAAATATCTCTAAGCAAAAGTTGAAGAAAGAATCTCTGAGCGGGAGAGCATTTTAAAGTGATTTTCTAATTGGCTCATATATGAAGAATAGTTTTAGAAAACAACATGTGGAAAGCACTTTGTGTTACTGTGGGATGCCTTACTTGGCTCATTTAATAGTATATCCTCTAACTTCTAATGTTTTCTTGCAGATAACCGTGTTGCTTCAGTTTTCAGTTTCAAATGATAATTTTGCAAGTTCTGTTCTGGGAGCTTGTCAAAAAGGGACTGAAACTTCAGTTGAAGTTTTTAGTTGGTTAACAATTTTATGGCAACTAGGTTTCCATCATGATAATCCCCAAGGTACTTGTTAATGTATTCATGTGTCAAATTAATTGTTGAGGAAATATTATATGTTCATTTATCGTTTTTGTGTATTATACAATCTTTTTGTCATTTTGCATGGATAAGGTTAATTCACATTTTTTTTTGGACTGCAGTTAGGTGCTTGATCATGCAGTCATTTTTGGGGCTAGAGTGGACGAAGTATGGCAATTCTGTAGCATTAGTGCCAGAAAGTTTTATTCTTGGTCCATTTTTTGAAGGACTAAATGACCCTGTGCACCACAAAGATTTTGGTAGGTTTCCAATTTTGATCGGTCATAAGTATTCATGTTGTCATTTGAGCTTGTTATAATTTGAAAAAGCTTCTTTACACACACACACACACACATATGAGAACCTTATGTGACTAAGTATTATTTTTTTAATATTTATGTCTTCCTTTTTAGTTTTGGCATGTTCTGGCCACATATTAGAATGTTTGGAGGCTGGTGTGGACCACATGCATAATTTAATGTAGCAGTTCATAATCATATACAGTCTAGTTATTGAGATGAGGGTTTTACCTCTTTGCATTTACTACAAGGTTGTATATATGTGTATTAAGTAACCACACTAGCTTAAAGAAGAATATATTAATTTTCTTGTGATTTTTAAGAAGTTCTTATGTTTACCCACAAAAATATTACTAGTACCCCTCCAAAAATTGATAATAATAATAACCACAAAAATGATAATAAATATAATGGATCCCAATAAAAATTGGTAATTAAAATAAATGACTCCCTCTCCTCTTGATTAATAGCTATTTAAGTGTTTAATCTCATTTAAATGGGAAAAAAACAATAATGTGGAAATTCCTTTCTTTGCAATAAATTTAAATTAATTGAACATGTAAATAATAGCTTGTGCATAGAGGTTGTTTGCACCAAAGAAAAGAATTATCGAACCTTTTCTTTTGGAACTTAGTTCTTTTGCATAAATTGAGACATAGTAATTTATTCTCTTAAATTTCTCACAAGTTCATCTTATTTTGTTATGAGTAAAAATTTTTATTGGTCATATGGATTTTACTAATTTGATCGTATTGACTCAAAATTCTGGATAATATGATTACCTGGAGTAGTTCATGTTCAAAGAGAGATTAGCATTACTCTTTTCTTTAGGTGCTATGTGCTGGTACGGAATTCTTGTCCCAGTTATTTGCATTTCACTATTTTTAAACATATTATGGGAAAGAGAATTTAGGAAATTTGAGGGTGTAGTGGAGCAACTGATTTGAGCATTTGTTAGGATGCTGCTTTATCCTTCAAATTGTAATTCTCTTTTCTGCTTCAATAAAATTTATTCTTTTAAAAGAGTGGGAATGCAGTAAAGCATCCATGCTACTAAAGGTATACTCTTTTAACTCTTCATATCTCCGTTCAATCCACGATGAAGTGGATGTAGTAGAACTTCTCTGAACTTTCAGTCAGCATACCAGATAGGAAAACAGCTTGAGACAATTCTTATTGTTGTAGTCAGTTGACCTGTTTTTCTCCTTTGTCCTAGATTTTCTGTGGGTTTACTTTTCCATAAAATTTTATAATACCCTAGAACTTTTCATAATAGTTAAAGTTCTAATTAGTTTGGCTTTCTATACTGGGACATTCAGTATATCTTTTAATGAGAATCAGCTAATCGATCCTTCTAATTTCACTTTCACAAATTTCACTAGAATAATTGTTGGGTTATCTTTTTTTCTTATTTGACTTCTGACAGGCTCTAATTCTCTCTCTCTCTCTCTCTCTCACAGGTCTCAGGGGACTTTACACTTCAAGGACTGTTGAAGGTGCAGCCAGGTTTCTACATCAATATGCAAGATCCTTAAATGTAAGGTATGTTATCATGTCCTGCATGAGTTCTTATTCCACAGCCTCTTGCAAGAGTTGGCAGTGATGTGGGTGAAATTTACTAGAGACACTCTGTTAACAAATAGATATAACAGTTGGCATGTCTTTTTAGGTAGTTATGTGGAACACGCATTATGATGAAGCCTTCATATATGGAGTGCTAATGAGTGCAATTCTCAAATTGAATCTCTTTCTCTAAGAGTATTGTTTTATGTTGATGTGGTACTTACGTACTGCATGTGTTGCATAAGAGTTATTTGTCGGAATATATTGCTTATAGACTCTCACACCAAGTACTTTTAACTGTTTGTTCAAGTCAGTGCTGTATTTTGGATTAATGTACGTTTTGAGACCATCGAGATTTTGGCAGTTGGAAAGATGTTAAACATTTTTGTTAGAAAATAAGGAATACAGCTGTTATACAGCTAGATATTGTAGTGTGTGACAACTAATAGGTGTAATCTTACCTTGTTCTTTGTATAATTAGGTAGTGTAATCTTAGAGTTAATAAATTGAATATAATCAAATTCAATTCCCATTGTGTTTTTCTCACATGGTATCAGAGCCTTTGGCTCTTTTCTGGGTCTTCTCTTGTCTGAGGGTTGCGTTTCCCTCGTTTCTTCTAAGGGGGTTGGGTCACTGTTTGTGGCTGTTCTTCTTCATGTGGTGGCGGTGAGACAAAAGGACAGTCACAAACTGGTGACCTAAACCCCTCATGTTACTGGAGCGCCTCCATAATTCCGGCCGTTCCACCTTTTTTCGGCAACCATCGGAGCCGCGAGTGGCCTCACGTGCCGCTCGGATCTCATCGCTCTTCCTCACGCGCTGGCGCATGGAAGCGTGTCAGGCGTCCGACGCTCCTCCAATTTCTTATCCGGCATCGCCCTATCATTTCCGGTCAGATACCTGTGTCCTCTTGAGGCAGTTTTCTCTGTTGATGGTGTTTGATTCTCCTGGATTTCTGCGATAGTTTCTATTCTTCAGGTGGTTTTCCCCTTGGTTGGTCTTCTCTGCTTCTTTGAGGTTCTGCTCCTTTATTCGGTGTTATTATGTCCAAGTTAGCTTCGTTTGAAAAAAGTGTTACAGTTGTTCTCTGTTCGGGTTTAGTTTTGAAGTCTATATGACAGGATATGTGTGGCATCGTTAGAGAGAGTTGCACTTGATCTGCGTTTTGTGTTGAAGCCTATTCACGGATTATGTGTAGGTTCCGTTTGGAGAGAGTTGTACTTGATCTCCGTTTCGTGTTTAAGCCTATGTCATGGGTTATTTGTAGATTTTATTTAGAGAGGGTTTTGCACTTGTTTTCCATTTTATTTTGAAGCTTGGGTTTATGTTTTGAATTTTATGTCATGGAATAAATTTGTAACAAGGTGAGCATAAATTATGCTTCAGCTTGAGGGGCAGTATTAGAAAATAAGGAATATAGCTGTTATACAACTAGATATTGTAGTGTGTGACAGCTAGATTATAAGTGTAATATTACCTTGCTCTTTGTATAAATAGATAGTGTAATTTTAGTGTTAATAAATTGAATACAATCAAATTCAATTTCCATTGTGTTTTTCTCACAATTTTCTTTTGCTAAGATCCGAAATTGCCCTTTTAATTTTTAGGGGAAGCTATAAATTGCCTTCCGAAGGACCTGAACTCTAATCCTATTAACAATGGGCCCCCAACTTCCATGTTGTTTTCAATTATGGAACTCCATTAAAAAATCCGTTAGAGTTAAAACCAACTGTTTTGCCAATTATTTTTAATTTTTATTATTTTTTTGAGTTTTTTTTTATTATAAATTATTAAGTTCAGATTTTTTTAAATAATAAGTATCTTTTTTCCTCATCTATTAGGATTTTTTTGGTTGAGTTTTTCAAATTTTTTTTATAGTTTATTGAGTTTTTGAAGAACTGTTTAGCATGCATTAAGTTCATATTCAAAACTAAAACTTATTGTGCGTTAAAATAATTTGAACTTAATGTTCGATAAAATAGTTATTTAAATCAACAAAACATTTTCATAAATGAAACTCAAGAAAACATTATAGAAATTCAAAATTTCAAAATATAATAAAAATTTGAAAGTTCAATAAAAAACTTTTAATGCAAGAGAAGAAAATGCTTATTATTTTCTAAATAATTTGAAATTAATATTGTGCTAAATAATTCTTCAAGTACTCAACACAATATGATAAAAGAATTGGCAAAACCATTATCTTTAATGGATTTTTATCGGAGTTCCATAATTGAAAAAAAGAAGTTGTTGGGGATGTCAATTATCACATTTTTTAGATTGGTGAGCCAATTGTTAATAGGGTTATAGTTCAGGGGGGTAATTTGTCATTTCTCCTCATTCTTATTGAGATGAGGAGGTTTTTGTAAGCTTTTGTCTAGGCTTTTGCTTTCTTTTACCTCTATTTTTTATTTTTTATTTTTTGTTGGCTAGGGTCTGATGTGGTTCTCATAAGTTCTATGAGCTTGATTAAAGGGTATCACTTTTGTAGTCGTCTTCTTTCTTCTTTTTTTTTTTTCTCCCTCTCTCTATGTATGTATTTGAGTGTTAGGATGATACCTTATCTTCTAGGTTGCATTTTTTTGTTCTGTAGTAATAGATTTTTCTCTCATAAAAAAGTGTTCTAGCATTTTGGTTATATTGGGAACAATGACGTGTGGGATTTTTTTTGGAAGGTGCATTCTTCTAGGAAATCATTTTTGAAAACTCTAGTTTGAGTCCTGCTTAGTGAACTTTGAGCATAATATCCCTTGCAAAAAAACTGCTTTTTGGAAAAAGAAAAGGGCTGATGTGCAATTGATCTCATATGCTTACAGGAAAGGAATTGTATTTTTGCATAGTTTAGCTTCACTTGCCAAACATCAGTCTTTTGGTAGAGCTGGATTGATGGGTCTTGCTGAATGTATTGCTTCAACTGGTTGTGGAGTAGGGATGCGTGATAACAATGAAGCTGAACTGAGTGAAGATGCTTTTCTTGATGAGACCCAGCTGGAATCTTCATCAAAAGATTTTCACCACATCAACAAAATAGACTTATTGGATGTTTTGAGATTTGTCATAGAGAGCAGCAAGCAACATTTCAACCCTAATTATCGTCTTCGAGGTCTTTATCAGTAGTCTGGTTACATTATGATTTATGTGCTTCTGTACTATATATTTCTCATCTAGATGACTAAAGGCCTTACCAATATTATTTGATACTGTTTTTCATGTTTACAGTTTGTGAGAAGGTCCTCGAGGCTGCTGCTTCAATGGTCAGTACATATGATGTGCCACTTGAGATTCTGTTGCACTTCATTTCAGCTCTGCCACGAGAATTCACTGATTATGGGGGTGGGTAAGAGAATAGCTACATGGGTTCCTGCCTCCATTTTTGCTCCTTGATACATGTTTTTCATTTAAGTTGTGCTTTATTGCAATTTTTTTTTTTTTTTTTTTTTGCTGTTAATCTGTGCACCACCATTGTTTTTTTTCCTAATCTTGTGTTTTGGTTTGCAGTTGTGACATGGCACCATTTGTAAATTCTTATAATACTCCATCCGTTACTTAATATGTGTCACTTTTATTGTTTTCACTAGAATTAAGAAATATTAATTAGGTTTGAATTTAGAAAAAAATTGAGTGATTCAATGCACATATTTAAATCTAATTGGTCAATTTTTATTAGAAAAAAAAATTAAATTGCATTGAAAATATAAAAGTGACAGATAACTGGAATTTGAATTTTATTAAAAAGTGACACATAAAAAGGAATGGAGGGAGTAATAATTTTTGGGATTGTTTCAATCCATAATTTATTGAACAATGGGGTCAGGTTTCCGGTCTTTAAAGAATACTAAGATGTGAGATGCTTCTTAGAGGGGTGAATTGCTATTTTTAAGTGCATGATACTTGGTGATATATCAACTCATGCAAGAATTCCTTTTACAGCATTCATGTTCATGAGGTTAGATAATCTGTTTTTTGGGGGCTATCCAGTATTTTTGTACATCTTTTTACAACTGTATGGAAGTTGTTGCAATGACTATAAACACTTTTTTGTAATAACTTTGAGAATTCAAGCTATCAGTTGCTGTTATATAGTTGGCCTGACATTCTATTTTGTCAAATTATACTAGTAGTATGGGTTTCATGTTTTTGTGATACATCTTATAATGTTCAAATTATCTTGTCCCTCTTGTCCTCTCTCTCTGTCTCTCTAGCACATAGCTGCACTCTCTTGCTTCCTGGGGTTTTCTTATTGATGTCTTTTTCTCTCAGTTTTCTGTAACTTTCTCACTCTAATGTAGGTTCCTTGAGGGTAAAATTGCAAGAATGGCTTTTTGTGGCTGATAAGCAACACTGTAGTGGTGGGATGCAGCTTTTGAAAAGCCTTCAGGAATTCCCAGAAAGGTTTACATGTTCTAAAGATTTTGTTGATGCTTGTGTTAGTTGTGATGATGAGGACTTGGAATCATGGGAATCTGAAGCAAGAAGATGGACGAGGATGCTTTTGCTTGTAATCAATTGGGAAAATCATTTAATGCCTATACTAACGGTTTGCCTTCACCTTCTAGTGATTCTGCTAATTTTAATTGAAGTTCGTTGTATTCTGAGCATATGTGTTCATATTTGGCAATGCAGTTCTGAGAATTGTTATACCATTAGTCACTTTAATCTATCAATAAGGATACAGATGTCTCTACTGCAAAAATGTTACTGTTGCCTGTAACTTTGCTACTATATTAGTGGGAAATATATTGGTGGTGGTTATTATTATTATTATTATTATTTTTTTTTTTTTGTTTACTTTAAAATTTTATAGAGTAATAAAACCTTATTGTACAGTAAACTAAATGCTACTTTTAGTTTTGCATGCATAGAAGTTACTCTTCCCCTGCCATTCCTTTCTCTGTTTAGACTTGCATTTGTTTATGTCTCTTTGCTGTTTTCTTTTTTTACTATGCTCGTTTTCTTATATTTGCAGAGGTGGTGTGTGTGCCTGTCTTTAAACACATACTCTTAGATTGCCAAAAATATTACTTGCTGCAGCTTCTATCAAGAACCTAAGCTTTCATGCAAGGCTTCTCGTCTAGATGCTGCTAGGGCTTAATTGCTTAGCCAGGTCCCCTTTTCCTTAAGAATTTTGTTCTCCATCTAAGTTTGTGAAAAACCTAAGTGGAAATGGACACTTTTATATGTATTAGAAGGAAATGGAACTACTGGTTGGACAAATTAGTCCAAAACTAATATGTCCAATTGCACACTGACTTTATACTTCCTTTTCAACTTCCTTTTATTTGATTGTATATTATCCTTCTGATTTGGTGCTGGTAGACTTGCAACATTTACCTCTTTTCTTTTTCTACTTGTGGCTATTTTTTTCCAGTTTATCCGCAATTGTGGAGTTTACATCTGCAAACACAACCTTGTCAGTTGGTCACCTGTGAAGTTTCTTATTCTTATTGTGAATCTGGTTGAAGAGATTCAAATAATGAGGGAGAAGGTGGTCAAACATGTTGCAAGAACTAGATTTAAAACAGAAAGCAGCTTGCTTGAGACTGTGAACCAGTTTGGTTATGCAGAAGCTTCTGCAATTAGTGAAAAATTTTCTGAACTTTTTCTATCGATACTGGTACTGAACTAGCTGCACTGATGTTTTTAGTATATGATCCTATATGCTTAACATTGACGATATTGAACTGTTTTCTCTTTTACTTCTGGCTGCAGGAGGAGCTGGTTTCTTTTGCTCATAAATCTTGTTCTATTTTTGGGACATCTGTCGTGAAGGACACCAATCTCCCTTGTTCTGTGAGAGGGAAACTTGGAGGTCCTAGTCAGCGCCGGCTGCCTTCTTCTACAGCTACTGCTGTACTGGGAGCTGTATGTTCTCCTCTCCTCCTCCTTTTCATTTTAAATTTCTCATAGGTTTGTATACTTGCATACCCATAAGCGGTGGCATTTGGTTAAAACTTTTATGTTGCCCTCCGGTATTTGTGGACTATGTTTAACCTACTTTTTGGCTGTATTCAGCACCTTTTCCTTGGAGTTAATGGATCAGGTTCGTTGTTGAGTGGTGTTTACAAGTTGTTTTTTTTCTAATATTGAGTTAAGTTTTTGTTTTTATCCTTAGCTTCTAATTTTATTGAATGCATTTACTGTCAAAACTTTTATCTTATTAGAAATTTTTGTATTGTTTATAAAGAATTTCATACCATTTCTTTATCTTGTAAGTTTCTATTAAATTCTATTGGATAATAATAGTTGTTGGTTTTCATTTTACACATTCTTCTTTTTGCAAGTTTTGTGGAGCTATGCTGAGCTAAGTAGATATTTTATAAGAGCTTCATTATTTGTCTATGTTCCTAAGTTTATTGTGTTTTAGGTCTGATCATCTTATCACTGATAATCCATTGATAAGGGTTTACACGTATGAATTGTGTTCAATTTAGCACCTACCCTCTAACCTGTATCAAGAGGATATAGAGCTTTTACTTTTTCTTTTCTCAAAGAAAATCTTAAGCACAAGTCAGTGGATCTTATTGTGGATTTCCCCCTAGCTGTGAAATTTCTCTTTATTTGATTATGTGTGGTTTAAATTCCTTTGTTCCTCTCTTATTTATGATTATAATCTTAGAATGTTTAGATATATGACCTACATTGTCTTGGTTCTTTTTTCTAGAATTTCTTGTTCCATCTTGTTTCTTGTTCGTCATTAATATAAATGTTACCTTCTGTTGATGCATGGCTTACATATATAATGTTTTCCTTTTATGGATGAATAGATAACGTCAATGCGGGCAGTTGCATCTATCACATCCTGGTGTGCACATTTTAAAAGTGACCTTCAGCTCAAATTTGCTTGTACTTTTATGTGGAAATTCTTCTGGGATACCATTTCATCGCCATCTTGTGATTCTGAGGTGTGTTGTGGTTTGAATGCTTCACTTGGTTAAAATATTGGCACTTCTGAAAACTTTGTACCTTTTTTTTTAATATTTTTATTATTTTTATTATCCATATGCTCTAACTGATCTAAGCATGCCAAATCAGAGTGGAGCAGAAATTTGCCTAGCAGCATATGAAGCATTAGCTCCTGTTCTGAGGGTGCTAGTTTCCACGCTCTCTCCTCTAGCTTTGGATCTTATTAGGGAGAAAAATAAGTCATCATTCTCTGTGGATGAAGGGAATGGGTTGTTGGATCAGTTGGTTCTTTCTTTCCTTCAGAATATTGATAATCTCCTTGAAATTGGAGTTTTGGTGCGAACACGAAGGGCAGTTTTGCTGAATTGGAAGGTGATCTATAATGCTAATTTTGATGCAAGTTGTTGGTTGGTGGTCTATTTTTTCACATGTCTAGTCACCATCTTGGGAACTGTGAAATAGGCTTTACATTGTATAAACCTGCTTTTGTTTGGTTTTTGGTTGGCTATCAGTTTATTCATTTTGTTCCTTATGCATGATTAATGGGATTAAAATGATATTTGATGTAAAACATAAAGAACTTAACAAACATGAGATTGTGAAGCTAAAGGAAAGCATGACACTATGCATGATTGAAAGCTTAATGATGCAGATGTGAATGCCAAAAGAAAAAAAAATGAACTAAGTTAAATTGGTAATTTTAGGCTAAATACTGACTACTAGGAAGCCCTGAGAACAATATGATGACTTTGCTCTGAAAAATGATAGCACCCAAATAATTCAAATAGACCAATAAACTGTATTCTGAATTTATCCCTAGAATATATTGCCCTAGAGTTTATAACTGGCAGTCCTCTATCAGTTCATATCCTGCCGTTCTTATGACAAAGTATTGAGATGCCAAATGAGCTTTCTTATATGAATGCCAAATAATTTGTATTCTAGAGAGTCCCACCTGATGTATTCTTATGCAGTGGCTTTGTCTAGAGTCTCTGCTGTCTATTCCTTACTATGCTCTTGAGAAAGGGCTTCATGTAGAGGATAATGGACCATTCTTCTCAGATGCTGCAGTCAGATGTGTTTTTAGCAATATTGTTGAGAGGTAATAACTGAGCTTAAGTATGTTTCATTTCATTAAATTGCATTTTTTAACATGTCGATGATATCTAGTTTGTGTTTAATGGCTTTTAAATGAAGAATACTAGAGGGAGAAGTTTTATTATTCCCCACTTGTGTTTTACAGGAGAGAATTACAAGGTATTTATACAAATGCTGTGACCTAATAAGGAAATTACAGCTAGCATACAATTAATATCTAGTCTGAACCTAATCACTACACAATCCAATAATTTACAGCAGGCATAGTCCCTAGATTAAGGCATAATGCATGCTGGTCAACATTAAATGATCTGCATTTATTTTTCTTAAGTAGGAGAGAACTTTTTAGTAGTTTTTTTTTTGTCTAATTATTGATTGGAAAAAATGATTGCTCGTCTCATTCTATGTGAATATAAATGGTTGGTTGGATAAAGTGTGGGGCTTCTATTAATGAAGTCCTAGTATGCTGATAACCAAAGTTATAATTATATAGTTCCTAAAATTGGGCCTATATTGTTCCTTGGGAGTCTAATTGGGTACATAGTTGATTATTCCCACTGATAACGTAGATTTTTTTTTCTTTTACTGTGAAATTTTCTTAAACAGCCTTGAGAATGCTGGGGAAGGTTCTGTTTTGCCTATGCTGAGATCCATCAGATTGACCTTGGGACTCTTGGCCCCTGGAAAGTTAAATTCACTTGTTTCCTCATGCAATGGTGTGGATGCCCAGGTCTGTTTTGTAATAAATTTTGCTTGTACATGTGTGTTCTTCAGTTTTATAAATAATGCTGCAATGGGACTTTGTTTTGTGTATTAGCGTGCCTGATCAAATGGTTATTACCCAAGTGTATGCACGTTGTTCTGCTCTTCCCAAAACATGCATGCTATTTACGTGAAACTTAAAATTCACTTAAGAAGAATAGGGATAGGATGTATTATAAACTTGAATGTCCCCAAGTCCATGCTCACCTTAAAAGGAAACACATATGATAATTACAAACCCGGGGAAGATGGAGAAAAAACCACAATATCAGGATCTCATTGTATGTTCTTGTATCCAAGTCAAAAGTTTGAGCTGATAGTGGAGAGGCTCTTGCACAGATGAGAATTCATTTGAGAAATAAGTTCTAGCATAGAATTCAATTTATCTGAAGTGGACTCCTTATTCATGTCACTATAGATGGAGGGTTAATGCAGCTATGATGTACTCCCTCCGTTCCTTAATATGTATCACTTTTATTGTTTTTACTAAAATTAAGTAATATTAATTAGGTTTGAATTTAGGAAAAAATTGAATGATTCAATGTACAAATTTAAATTTAATTGGTTAAATTTTATTGAAAAAGAAAATTAAATTGGAAAGAAAAAATTAAATTGTGTTGAAAATATAAAAGTGACAGATAAATGAAATTTGGATTTTACTCAAAATGACACATAAAAAGGAACGGAGAGAGTATGTTTTATCCTCAGTGAGCAAAGACCTGGTGAGTCTTTATAAAAGGCTAGTCATACTGTAAATAATGTAATGTCAGGCTAATATATGGTCATTGATAACAATTAAATGTGCATTATTAATAAAATTGCTGTATATGGTGCGAAGCAAAAAGAATGATGGAATTTCCTTCATCCCTCACCATTGGCGCACATATTTGTTATTTTGTATTCTCCTCAAGTTATGTTTTGCTCAAATGAACAAGCTGAATTTTTATACATATAAGTGGATGACTGTTGATGCAGATGATGTGGCGTTTGGTTCATTCGGCCTGGATATTGCATGTTAACAACAGCAAGCGGCGGGTTGCATCTATCGCTGCCCTTTTGTCTTCTGTCTTGCATATTTCTGTATTTGCCGATGAGGGAATGCATTCAAGTAATAATGCAACAGGACCTCTGAAGTGGGTATGCATTTCCTTTATTTTTGTGGATAAAACTAACAGTTTTCCATTCAGACTTGCGCATGGTTCCCTCCATGAAGGTGGTTAACAGTTCCTGTTTCCTCTTGACATAATTGTTGCAGTTTGTTGAAAATATTCTTGAGGAAGGTACAAAAAGTCCTCGTACAATTCGTCTTGCAGCATTGCATTTAACAGGGCTGTGGCTTTCACATCCAAGAATCATTAAGTACTACATAAAAGAACTAAAGCTTCTTACACTATATGGTTCTGGTGTGTAACATACTTCTCTTTTTCAGTTCATATATGTTGTTTTGTTTTCTTTGCTCTTTTGTACAGAAGTGCTATGAATCTGAATTTTCTCCAACAGTTGCATTTGATGAAGATTTTGAAGCTGAATTAACAGAAAATCGTGATGCGAGGACTGAGGTTTCACTGTTGGCTAAAAGCCCAGACTCTGAACTGACTGAAGTAAACTTCCCTTCACCAATTTCTTTTACTTGCATGATTTGGTTACTTGACAAGGATTATGATTTTACTGTTAATAATTCATGCCATCTATATTGCATGGTTTTGCATATTATTCTTAATCGCCACTTCCATCCTAGCCACCACCTCCACTGCTCCATCCCTGCCACTATTTCCACCTTGCATTCACTATCACCACCACCCACCTACCGCCTCCCAACATCATTGCATTGCCATGACAAGTACATATGCGCTAGATATAAATGATCATTATTTTAGGTCATGTGCATGAATCTTTGCAACCTAACATAAGAATGGAATGTCAATTATATGCATGATATTACATTTTTTTTTACATTACAAGTTTGATTACATTAAATTGTATTACATTCTACGAAATGTTTTTGGTGGCCTAAGACTAGATCAATTCAAAATTTACCGCAAATTAATTCATTTTTCATATGCCCAACTAAGAGAACGGAGCTTTTTGCTTGCATTAATAATGGGAATACCAAGCATGTGGAAGTTGTTTCGTGTCTTTTCTTTCTCCTCTTTATGGTGGCTGTGTGATAGGAAAGAAGACTCAGAAGATGGGCCTCTGAATGATAGGAAAGAAGACTCAGAAGATGGGCCTCTGCACCATGGGCTGGACAAGCCCAGGAAACTGCTAGTTTACACCCGCAAGAAGAGGACGCAGCAGTAACTGAAGAGAAAGGAAGAAATAAGATGTGCGTGTGTGCCAGCTGGACCTAACTCCTAGCTAGGGGATAGGAAAATAGTTAGTTATTTTTGCAGGGATTATTTCCTATAGAAGGGGAGAGGGGTGAGGAGGAAGGGGGAATTCAGATTGTAATTTTGTGCTTTGAGAGCAGGGCTCCATTTTGGAGAGGGAAGTTGTCTTCCTGGAGAATTTACTATACTGTATTTTCCAGTTATCCATTAATGAAATCATTCACATCTTTCTTTTCATTTCCTATTTGATACTTGGTTTGGTTGTATTGTTGTTTCTTGAATTCCAATCTTTATCAATTGGCGCCGTCTGTGGGAAGTCCCTCTCCATCCATCTATCTATTTTGGTTTTCTATTATCTCAATCACAAACAGAATGACTGAACCACCCAAAACCAGATTGCAATCCAAAACTGATTTGCAAGAACGAGTTGACGCCCACGATGACACCTTAGCTGCCATTCAACGTTCCATTTCAGCATTTCAACAACTTGTGGAGAGCAAGCTTGAATCTCTAGATGCCAAAATAACCAAAAAAATTGAGAAACAACCAGTGATAGATGAAACAGCTGACCTGCCCTCAATAGAAGGAGCAGACACCAACGAAGAAATTGCTCGGCACGATTACGTCCATTCCAGCTCTAGATTTGGACAACCTTCTCTTCCCCGCCTCGATTCATTTGTACGGGATTCTCATTTCGGGACGGGCGCATTGGCCTTACCCAAGGTGAAGCTTCCAGAGTTTAGCGGCTCAGAACCAAGGAGCTGGATTGCCAAAGCAGAGCTGTATTTTCGGGTCAATAATACGCCGGAGCCCATGAAGTTGACAATCGCTCAAATGTGCTTCACAGGTGCTGCAATCACATGGTTTTCTCAGGCCTTACGAGACAATCCCCATATGTCTTGGGAGCAGCTTAAGACCAGATTGAATGTAAGATTTGGTACTCGTATCACTCACAACCCCTATGAGGAGCTTCGTACTCTGTTTCAGACGAGGAGCGTGGATGAATACATCGAGGAATTCGAGTCGATCATCAGCTATATTCCGAAGACATCAGAGGAGCAGTTCTTGGGATATTTTATGGGCGGATTGAAGGATGAAGTGGGGCGGTGGGTCAGGTTCCTCAAGCCACAAACCTGTGAAGCAGCCATGGGACTGGCGCGAGATGCAGAGTTGACTTTTGGTTTTTCAGGGAGTAGATCGGGGGATAAAGAGAAGGGAGGTGCTGTAAGTGCCCATAGAGCAGAAGTTTCCTATGCTTCAAACTGGCGTCCGATCAACCCCAAAGGGTTGGGCCAAGCTGACCATAAGCCCAAGCCTGTAGACCCAAATCCAGTGCATGTCCCAACTACCCCAGCCCGGCCATTCCTAACTGGTGGAGCACCCCCAGCAAATCGCAATAGAGGACCCAGGCATTTATCGATGGCAGCAATTGAAGAACGCCGGCGATTGGGTCTGTGTTTCCGGTGCGGCGAACGGTATAGCCCACAGCACAAGTGCAAAACTGGGGACCTACGGGTAACCATCCAATCAAATGATTTGCTCCTGGAACTGGAAGATTGTGATGATGTAGAGGTTGAACCTCGGGCTGAAGGAACGGAGGAGGACAGTGGCACGGGAGAATGCAATTCTCTCGAGATTTTTTATAATGCGGAGAGACAAACAGAGGCGCCTAGGACCATGAAATTACGGGGAGCTCTCCAAGGGATTCCCATTCTGTTGCTGGTGGATTCAGGGGCAACACATAACTTCATCTCTAGCAAACTGGTACGTTCTCTGAACCTTAGTATCTCTTCTATTTCCCCCATCAACATTCAGCTAGGAGATGGCTATCGAATTTCTGTTAATACGAAATGTACGGCTGTCCCTTTGAGTTTGGGGAGCCTCCCGATATCCTTGGAGGCGCTGGTGTTCGATTTGGGCCCGCTGGATGTAGTCTTGGGTATTGACTGGCTGCGCACTTTGGGAGATGTTACTCATAATTGGGAACAGAGATGGATGAGGTTTGAATTTGGTGGACAGCAAATTGAGTTAACTGGAATTGAGGGGACTCTTTCCGATTTAGGTGCATTGCAGTTATGGCTTGGTGGTGGGAGCCTCAAACAATTGCATAAGCAATCCTCCCAATTGCTATCTGATTCGGTCCAGGGCCTCTCGTATGAGCAGAGAAGGGACATAGAAGGATTAATGCGGCAATTTTCGGCAGTTTTTCAGCCATTGAGTGGTTTGCCACCTCGAAGATTACATGACCACTCAATCAGACTGATTTCTGGACACGAAGCAGTCAGTGTGCGGCCATATAGGTATCCACACCTACAGAAGACTGAAATCCAACGGCAAGTGGGTGAGATGTTACACCAGGGAATCATTCGACCCAGCCAAAGCCCGTATTCCAGTCCTGTGTTACTGGTTAAAAAGAAGGACAGTTCATGGCGTCTTTGCGTCGATTACAGGGCCCTCAATAAAGTGACGATAATTGACAAATATCCTATACCCGTGGTGGATGAATTGCTTGATGAGTTGAATGGAGCCCAATTCTTCACTAAATTGGATTTGAAGTCGGGATTTTATCAAATAAGAATGCGGGAAGGGGATGAACACAAGACAGCGTTCAGGACTCATGACGGGCACTACGAGTTCCTAGTGATGCCCTTTGGGCTCACGAACGCCCCTTCAACTTTTCAGAGTGTAATGAATGATATCTTCAGACCCTGGCTGAGGAGAATTGTCTTGGTTTTCTTTGATGACATACTGGTGTTCAGTAGGAGCTGGGAAGAACACGTGTGCCACTTGTCTACTGCTTTACAAGTCCTACGTGATAACCAATTTAAAGTCAATCCCGACAAGTGTTCCGTAGGCCAAACGACAATCGACTACTTGGGCCACCGAATTACACCAGGGGGCGTGACTGTTGATCCTTCCAAGATTATAGCTGTCCAAAACTGGCCTATTCCCAAGGATGTGAAAGGAGTGCGCGGGTTTTTGGGACTGACTGGATACTACAGGAAGTTTGTCAAGGACTACGGAAAGATAGCAAAGCCACTGACAGAGTTGACCAAAAAGAACGGGTTCCACTGGAACGATCAAGCTCAGGCATCCTTTGAGATTTTAAAGCACAAGCTCACTACTGCTCCGGTATTAGCCCTCCCCGATTTCCAATTGCCTTTCTGTGTCGAATGTGACGCTTCAGGACTGGGATTGGGTGCTGTCTTATCGCAAAATGGGAGGCCTCTCGCATATTACAGCAAAGCACTAGCTGATCGTAACCTTGCCAAGTCAACCTACGAAAAGGAATTAATGGCACTGGTTTTGGCTATCCAACATTGGCGTCCTTACCTGCTTGGTCGGCGATTTACTGTATTTACCGATCAGAAGAGCTTGCGTTACCTCCTACAACAGCGGATAGCCACTCCGGATCAACAAAATTGGTTAGCCAAGCTGATGGGATATGTGTTTGAGGTACAATACAAGCCGGGGAAGCTTAATAACGCAGCTGATGCCCTCTCTAGGCAGCAGGTAGGTGCTGAATTTGCAGCATTTGTTTTTTCTCCTACTTGGACAGATGGCAGCCGCTTGATTGAGGAAGCAAACCAGGATCCTCAACTGGTAACCATAAAACGGGCTCTTGAGGCTGACCCCACCTCTAAACCCAAATATGAACTGAGGCAGGGGGTCTTGTACCGGGGGGGAAAGCTGGTGCTATCTCCTTCCTCATCGTGGATTCCAGCCATGATAACAGAATTCCATAATACAGTTACCGGGGGGCATTCAGGATATTACCGCACCTACCGCCGGCTTGCAGCGAATTTCTATTGGAAGGGCATGGTACAACAAATCAAGGAGTATGTCAAGAGTTGCTCCACTTGTCAAAGGTTTAAGGCTTCTACTTTAGCACCAGCTGGGTTGCTGCAGCCTCTACCAATTCCTCACGCTGTATGGGAAGATGTCTCAATGGATTTCATTGTGGGGATGCCCAAGTCGAAAGGTTATGATGTCATCATGGTGGTGGTTGATCGATTGTCTAAATACAGCCATTTTTTGCCATTGAAACACCCTTACAGCGCACGAAGCATTGCTGAGTTATTTGTTAAAGAGGTAGTTCGGCTGCATGGGTTCCCAAAGTCTATTATCAGTGATCGAGACCCAGTTTTCATGAGCCGGTTTTGGCAGGAGTTATTTAAGTTGCAAGGAACCCAACTCAAATTCAGTTCATCTTATCATCCTGAAACAGACGGGCAAACCGAGGTAATTAACAGATGTCTTGAAACTTACCTTCGTTGTTTTGCTGCCGACCAGCCCCGTTACTGGAGCCACTGGTTGTCTTGGGCAGAATATTGGTACAATACTTCTCACCATATCAGTACTGGGGTAACTCCTTTCGAAGTGGTGTATGGGAGGCGCCCACCAACACTTTTGCAATATGTGCCTGGGGAGATACAAGCTGAAGCAGTGGCAATAGAGTTGCAGGAGCGCGATGAGGCCTTAAGACAGCTAAAACAACATCTACTACGGTCCCAGCAGCTCATGAAGACGCGTGTTGACCAACACCGACGGGATGTCCAATTTGAAGTAGGAGACTGGGTTTTCTTGAAGTTAAAACCACACAGGCAGCAGTCCGTTAGCCGAAGAGTGTGCCCAAAACTCTCACCACGCTATTATGGCCCCTATCGGGTTTTAGCAAAATTTGGGACATCAGCCTACAAGCTGGACCTTCCCGAAACCTCCAAGGTCCACCCGGTATTCCATGTTTCGTTACTCAAATGGGCCCTTGGAGATCAGCAGGCTCCTACCGACTTGCCACCAGAGTTGAGCGTGGAGCAAACCAACGAAGCTATCCCATCAAAAGTACTAGCTACACGAGTAATCTCCAGGGGCAGTGAACAAATCTCCCAATGGTTGGTGCAATGGCAGTCCAAAGGTGTGGAGGAGGCAACTTGGGAGGACGAATTCGTAATGAAAAGTTCCCATCCACAGTTGCGTCTTGAGGACAAGACTTCGCTTACAGAGGGTGGCAATGATAGGAAAGAAGACTCAGAAGATGGGCCTCTGAATGATAGGAAAGAAGACTCAGAAGATGGGCCTCTGCACCATGGGCTGGACAAGCCCAGGAAACTGCTAGTTTACACCCGCAAGAAGAGGACGCAGCAGTAACTGAAGAGAAAGGAAGAAATAAGATGTGCGTGTGTGCCAGCTGGACCTAACTCCTAGCTAGGGGATAGGAAAATAGTTAGTTATTTTTGCAGGGATTATTTCCTATAGAAGGGGAGAGGGGTGAGGAGGAAGGGGGAATTCGGATTGTAATTTTGTGCTTTGAGAGCAGGGCTCCATTTTGGAGAGGGAAGTTGTCTTCCTGGAGAATTTACTATACTGTATTTTCCAGTTATCCATTAATGAAATCATTCACATCTTTCTTTTCATTTCCTATTTGATACTTGGTTTGGTTGTATTGTTGTTTCTTGAATTCCAATCTTTATCACTGTGGAAGAACACTGAGAAGATAGGGGAGAGGCAGAGACGTTGTCTCACATCTTCATTGAGGTGTTGTTGGGTATTTATACAACCAATAGCTTTTAAGAGAAGCTTTACATGAAAACTACCAAAAAGAAAACAACACTACAACTCGAAGAACAAATGCCAAAAATATATATGCAACGAATATCATGACCCATGAAACAAATTGCTTAACAACACAAAATTCATTCTTGCAAGAATCTTAATCTAACTTTCAGCACTTATTTTATAAGATAGTGAAGGGCATCATGGTAGTATCTATAGAGATTTTATTAACTTTGAGTGTCACTTTTTCCTTGCTAGGTTGTATGTGGTTGACTGCACTTGAGAAATTATGCTTGGTGGCTGGAAACAGTTTTTGGTTTACTTTAATACATGTTTTCTCCCCAAACTTAACAAAATGCAATTAAATGTCTTCCAGCTACCTTCCGTCTAATGGTTAAAATGTTTTCAAGGAAGAGAAAATTAATACTTTCATTACTTGTTGTATATTTGCAAATTCATATTAAGTTTTATGGGCATTTGCAAAAACCACAAGCTAAGCAAGCAGCATACTAGTGATGATTTGCTTAAGGAAATCATAATGCATAATCAGTCCCACTGCAGCTTTCTATTTGGAGTGTTCCTAAATCATATATGGCTTCTTTTTTAGGCATATATCAATACAGAATTATATGCGCGCGTGCTTGTTGCTGTTCTATTCCACAAGCTGGCTGATTTGGCTGATTTGGATGGATCAGCAAATGAAAATGAAGATTGTTGTGCTGCTCTTGAATCTGGCAAATTGTTTATGCTAGAGCTTCTTGATTCCGTGGTATGGATTAGAATTCTCACCCAAAAAAATATTGATGTTCTAATTTAAGTTTTCAAGGAAAGAATTTCTTCTTGGTTGGATTTTTTATAGAGTATATGCTAATGGATCCTAAATTACATCATTTTTGTGAATCTAATCTTTCATCATTGTAATTATGCATTCTTTTTAGTCCTTTTTACGTGGGAGTTATGTGGTGCATAAGGTAGTTTGGAATTTTGTGTTTAATCTTACTTCGTATGAGCTGGTAGGCTCATGTATTAGATGGGCTGCTGGCACTTCTAATAAATTGATGTTAGTTGGATTCTCTAATGATCAGTTTATTATAATTAGGCATAATAATATAAAAAACTAGTTAAGATGCACCGTGAAAAAGAGAGATAAAGTTCATAAAGTTTTAATTGTGCCATTTTATGTACCTGAAGTGCAAGTGAATCAATTGTAGTGTCCAAGCTAGATTTTATTAGTTCAGATCAGCGTGTTAGGATATAAATGGTGTTTATTAGTTAATAAATTTACAAGTTGAAGTGTCAAATTAAGCTTTTGAGAAGTTTATGGGCTGGGTTGGCAAAACCTGACAAGTTTAAGTGATCTTTTGTTTATTAAGCCTTGTAACTATTAAAAAAGAAATATCAACCTAAAAGCTTAATTTAGTGGGTGAGGCGTTCAGAATAAGTTTTACTCTCTATTGTCCATCTTCATGTGTAATTGCGTCAGGCTGTGGGCAGTTATAGGCCTTCTTCTATTTCATGCTGAATTTAGTCCAAGAATGGGATGGCCAGGGCTGAGGAGCCAATATACATTTCTTCAATGTGGTTTTTGATCCCATATCTAAAATTCTTTGTAAAAGTTTTAAGTTGCAGATATTGGTGATATTTTTTAATTTCTGACAATTCTGATGAGTATTGAAGGCTTGCCATCAAAGAGGTTTCACAATTAATATGGTTTAACATTTTTGGAAACTGCATAACTATAGCAATTTTGGTTAAAGATTGAATGCTGAGAGGAAAAGGCTGTATAGCACTTTTGAGGAGGGAAAATATACTTGGCTATTTAATGATTGGATCACTAATTCATTTATTCTCTTGAATTCATTTATGATTGGCAAAGATGCGCCAAAGTGAAAAAAAATATATTAATTGCAATCGCCCTGATGATGAAATGAGCAACCCTAAGGTTAAGATTATTAACATTGCATTTTGATATTTTATATGTCTCTGATGTATCAGTATTGGTTTTACAAGCACCACTTCAGAAAACAAATTATTGATGATGATATGTTTTGCATAGCTGTTCTGCTTCTTTATCTTAATGGTTAAATTCCAACCATCCGTCCTTGGCTTCTTAGCATATATCAGTCTAGAATTGTCAAAACTGATGTTAAATCACTTCTAAAAGCTATGGGACATGTAGCCTGTCTTTAGGTTGGTAAAGTGGTGTATATCTGTCCCCTCATATCCATTTCCCTTACTTGTTTTAGCAAGTGGACATGGTACTGATGGCCCAAATGTTTAATGCAGGTAAATGACAAGGATCTTGCAAAGGAGTTGTACAAAAAGTACAGTGGGGTAAGAAGTCATGAGATTTTGGTTTATTGTTGAATGTTCAGAACCATGAACCGAATGGATTCCGAAGAACAAGATAAAATTTAATAATATATACATACATGCATGTATGGGGGTGTGTATGGAACAGGATGATTCAGGACCTATTAAATTTCAATAAACTAAGAAGAACAATTAAGCAGAACTAAAACATATTTCAGGATATTTATACAAGATCTGATAATATTTGAATCAAATTCTGAAAACATCTTGAAATATCTTCAACACTCTCCCTCAAGCTGGTCAGTGGATATGTCACGGGTCCTGGCCTGCCTGTGATTCCTTGAGATTTTATAGTTGGTAATCCCTTAAATAGTATGTTGTAAATTCAATATTCGAAAATACACAAGGCATACTTATCGGTCCACTCTCCAACTTCTCCTTTATGAAATTTCTATCAATTTCAAAGTGTTCACTTTGTTAATGTTGAACCTTATGCGTGATATTGATAACTGATTTCTTCTGTCAGGCTTCATAGGGCCACTTCTTTTCAGTTGTCAGGTCATTCTAAATTATTTTTAAGCATACTAGCTCATGTATTTCATGGCCATTGCCCTGGATTCAGCCTTCACATTGGACTTTGTAACTACATTTTGTTTGTTGCTTCTTCAGGTTCTTAGGTTACCTCCACTGGATGTGCAATAACCAGCTGTTTATTTTGTCTTCTAGTGAGTTTGTGTACAACCTATATCCATGTATACTTCTGCTGTTAGCTCACCTCCTTTCTTAGAGTGAAATTCGTCTTATTAGGGTCCCTTTTAGATGGTGCAGAATCTTGTGTGCAGCTTTTAGTTGTTACACACTGAATCGTGCATAAATTGACTAATCACAGATGTGGCATAAGCAATATCTGGTCTTGTATCAGAGATAGATTAGTCTCCAACAAGTTTTTGATATCTCCCTTTATCAGTGATATTGCCTCGTTTTCCACCAATTCTACGATTTTGTTCAAATGGGAACATTCACTGCTCAGCTCACAAGATTTACAATTTCCTTAGGCAAAGTCTTCCACATTTTTCTTATGGGGCACAAAAATTCCCTCTTTTATGTAATAAACTTTGGTTTTATGAAAATTTATCAGTTTCCAAGTTCTTTGGTTCCAAATTCATAAACAAGGTGCACTTTTAGCTGCTTCTTTTCATCAGCATCATTTCTTGTGTCTATAATTTATTCAGACAAATAAGAAGCAAAATAATCTCACCTCTATTTGAGAGTTTAGCGAATAGGGTACAATCTGTTTTTACTTTGCTTATATTTCTGTTCTCAGCACTGCCTTTGTGAATCTACCAAACCAATCTCTCGGTGACTGTTTCAAACTGTAAAGCTTCCTTTTCAGTTCATGCACCTTGTTGAGACCAAACTTCTATCAAATCCTGGTCCATAAATAGCTCATCCTCCCAATCTACATGATACACACACACACAACAATGGGTTTTTTTACCTGCACATTGTTGATAATCCTGACCAAAATGAGCATCTAATGATTAGAGCAATCTAATAACTATGCACATTTGCCATGAAGGTTGTTTCTCAATAATCGACCCCAAATGTTTACACATACCCTTTTACAAACTTGGCCTTATACCTCTCAAACCATCAACTGTATACTCATATTCAAGGTGAGAGTTCAAAAGAAGATGAGTGGCCACTCTCCTAGTTCAAATTCAATGTCCAATGACCTTGATTCAACACCTCAGTTATCTCAAATCAAAGAATCATCTCAACCCATAGAAGAGTCAGACGGCCTAGTTATTTGAAATGCATCTAACCTCAACTGAAGAAAAGTTAAACCAGTCTTGTCTCATTTGGTCCTCCTAATCTGTAAATGTCATCCCGACTTTAGAAAGTTATTCCCTTACCTAGAAAAGACGCAAATAACACTCTAGGACAAAAAAACTTTACCTTAGTCCATCTAGGAAGCTGCAAGTCTAGTCAATTAGGGTACATTCTGGTCCAGAACACAGCCAAATGCATGAATTTATAATAATGAAAGGCCAAGAAGAATATACTTAACCACCCACCTCCATATTTACATTCAAGAAACAATAAATCCCATATCTGATACCAGAGGGTAACGAAAATCTTCTTTAATTCTTGGAACACAATATTCAAATATATGTAGCAAGCAGGATGATTCTGTTCTTATTAATCAAATTATTGTAAACTATAAATGATACAATTAAGCAGATTCAAAACAAATTTCATAATATCTACACCAGCAAACTTCTATTATATTTTGAATCAGATTCTAAGAATATTTTTAAATATCTTCAACAGTTTTCATGATAAGTGGGAAAAATTAGAAATTAATGTGGGGGAAAAATTCAAAAATTATATTATATTTGAATATTTTCATGAATTTTTCTGTTTGTTAGACAGTGCATGTTCGACAAAAGCTGTGAATAACAGAACATCTAGGAAGTTATAACGATTTCCACATATTTGAAATATCCAGTTTTAGCTGTGCTAATGTGGTCTGAGCTGTTGAAGTATACTGATTGTTTGCGTATTCATTTTTGACAGATCCATAGGCGTAAAATACGTTCTTGGCAAATGATTTGTATTTTGTCGCGATTTTTACGTGATGATACAGTTGGACAAGTTACTCGTAGCCTGAATATTGCCCTCTGTGTAAGTTTTTCTAAACAACATGTCAGATGTTACATATGCCCAATCCCACCCCTAAAAATTAATTTAATTGTGTTTTTATTTTAATTTTAGATAATTTGGGCATGTATTTAGGGAAAACTGCTTATGCATTCTATTAACTGTTGTTAAATTATTTCTTCATGACTTGTAAGGTTTTTGGTAAGTTGGTTTTGGTTTGGGCAGACAGACACATGTACTTGCTTCGAATTTTACAAAGGAAAAGTTGAGAATAAATTCAGAATGGTAATACTGTTTAATCTGTCATGGGTTGTTTAAAAATGAAGAAATGAAGCATATTCTGGGTAAATTCTTTGTTGATTATATAATAAAACTTCATTGCTGGTTATTAATGTCTAGTTGAGGAAAAAATTACACTGAATGCGCTAACGAATCTTAGTTTTCCTACAAAATATATGATTGAGTTGGCTTGAAGTTATGAGTTTTTTAAAAGCCATCATGTCCAAAATGGCTGCTTTGGTAACAAAGATAAATCTTTTCTAGGTTTATAGATATCGGATCAATTGAACACACTTCTAAACACTTATTCCTCTTCTCGAAGACCAATACTTTGGATTTTAATATGAAAGATGGAATTCTAATTTGTTTCTGTGTTTGTTGATGTTCTGGCTTTATGTGAATGATGTCATCGGAATTTTTTTTTTCCCTGTAAGTCTAATGGTATACTTTGTGTTTTTGCAGAGAAACAACCTTCCTGCAGTTCGGCAATATTTAGAGACATTTGCAATTAATATTTACCTGAAATTTCCGTCATTGGTAAGAATTTTTATGATAGTTTAAGGAAATTAAGAATCTTTGTGCCTTAGGTCATATGAGCAAATTCCTTTTTGTTATTTTTTGGATTAGCTTTTGCTTTACTCTGTCCCCATCTTTGCCAAATAAGAATAGCAGTAGAAGCTCAAAGGGAACACCTTGTACAGAGAAGTGTATGCATCATATATATAGCCTGGAAACAGGAACAGAAATGAACATACAAGCAAATTTCTTTTCTGTTATTTTTCTTTTTTTTGGATTAACATTTTCTTTACTTCTTCCCCATCTTTGCAAAGTAAGAATAGTAGTAGAAGCACAAAGGGAACACCTTGTACATGAGATAAGTGGCTTTGCCTATCTCCTATGCTGTAAAATCGCACACTCCACTTCTCCTTTCTTGTTCCTTTATTTTTTTTTGTTGATTCTGGTCACCTATTATATTAAGTGACCATATATGAGCAATTTATCATTATCTAAAAAGGGAATGGCCGCTGATTAAAATGAACCTTTAAAATCTGCCTTTGTATCCAAAATTGGATTTAAAGGAAGTTGATGTCTTTTTTTCACATTCAATGCTGAAAAAAATGGAGTAGCTGTATCTCCATCCTTTCTGCAAATCTGCCATGGCAGCTTTAGACTTCTAGGTAATGCATCCCCAATGTGTCGAAGGCTTGGTGAGTTCAAAGTTGAGACTTTCGTAGAGGAAATATATTGAGTGGATTGTTGTTTCTGCTCCCTTTGCTTAAGATATAAGGTGACTGTTGCATGCAATTTTATTTTTTATTTTTTATTTTCTTTTCACCAAGTTATAAAATTTCAAATCAGCTGGAAAACAGCCTTTAGAACAGAGAAAACTGTTGAAATGAAGGAAGCTGCTTTGGAAGGCGCTGAATTTTGCATTTATTCTTATGGGACTACCTAAATGCCTTATTTCAGTAATTTTTTATTATTTAGTTGCTGTGCTGAATCCACCTATAACTAGACAGATTTGTGAAACTCTAGATGTGATCATGGAACTCTGTTCCTAAGAGAAAAGTGCATACTCAGTATGAATTTGTTAAAAGCCATTTTTTAAAGCAGTTCAAAGGTCTGGAAATAGAATAAGGTAACTATACTTTTGTTGATCATAGTGACCTCTAGCATCTATGACACAAATTGCATCCTATCCAAGGAAAGGCGCATATGGCTACCCGGGTAGTGCCTACTATCAGACGTGTAACTTGGGAGCCAAGCATTGAACATCTTAATTCTTGACACTAAAACAATTAAATGTGTCCATGGCATTTGCAACGCGAGCTATGGCCCATGAAGATATGCCTCCGCATAGGTCATCTTTGGTGGAGTAATAGTGATATGCATATTTCACCATTTGTCTATGTGACTCTAGTATTATGCTGTCAATGGCCTAGTTTAGAGTTTGTACAGGAAGTAATGCTTGCTGTAGATTATTTACTCTATTTATTTATTTATTTGAAAAAAAAGTTATTCAGCCAGTAATTATCCATTGCTTTGTTTTTGGTTGTTGCCTCTGTTTTAATCCTGTTTGTTTGCTTGTTCTCATCTTAGGTTGGAGAACAATTAGTTCCAAAATTACGAGATTATGAGACAAAGCCACAGGTAAACTTTACATTGTTGTTCTCTCATCTTAAATCCCAATTACAATTGAATGTTAGTTGGTATTCCCACATACAGTTGGTAGATGGAAATTTATTTAAAGTGTTGGATTCAATTCCAGGTGACAGTTTAGCCCAGTATCAAAACTGTCCTCATTTAAATGCCTCTTAATATAATTTTCCACCAAAGCCTACTCTGTTCTAATCCTTGACTTTTATCACAAGATTGGAGAAAGTATTCATTAGATACCCGCAATCTATCAAATTGCAATTATTTTGGTTTATTTTGCTGCAAGCACAGTCCCAGAGTCTTAAATCGACACATCTTGTTTTTCTTACACAGGCACAAATATGGGCATAAATATCTATCCATGTATAACCTGGCTATAATATATATCTTTGCTGACAAAATTAAGATGGAAATAGTTGATATAACAGAGCATTATTTATTGAAAAGAGGAAATTTACATACCCCTATTGTCTAAACATGTATAATTGGCCAATAGTCATGATTGCTAATCATTCAATTCTGATCGGAAGTATAATATGAGCTATATTCAGTTTGCAATGTTCTAAAATTGCATGTGATTAGTTGAATCAGATTTTATCTATATTTACTGATAAGCTGTGCTTCATGAAAGGAAATACAATGTCATTTTGAACTTTTATAATGTTCTTGTTTATTTGATAAGGTAAATCTCCGATGCTATCTAAAGTGTTTTCTCATTATGTATCTCGTAGTTATGCAATATAATACAAAATCATATGACTTTCTTGCCTATTATGGCTGCCAATTAAAATAAAGGGCTGTATTAGCTTAAACTTGCAATTAAGATCTATTTTATCTATTATTTATAGCTTTATGTTCAGGAAATTGAAAGATCTTTTCAATTATTCTTTTATTACTTCAGGATTTGTTGGGCAAGTGTGTTTATTCTTTGATCTATAGGAATCAGTTTCTTCTTGTTTTCTTATGTCTTCTAGCTGCACGGTGGTCCCCTGAGGGAACTTAGACTTCTGCTTGATGTTTGTCAATATTGACAAATAACATACTTGGAATTTTTTCTATTTTGTAATTCAAATCTCTTTTTTGAGTTGGGCTTCATAAGAGGAAATGCTTCAAGCCATGTTATTAAATTGGCTGCTTTTCAATACTTAGTTTTTGGTTCATGCGATGTGCATTTATAGATGTATGCATATTCTTTTTAAAATATTTAGTAGATCATTATCTTGTTAATGATGTTTCTTGCTAATAGCGTGGGTGGTCACCTCTCCAACGCATTTTAGTACGTCTTCTTTTTCTTAGTTATTTATATTATGCCAAATGCAGGCACTCTCTTCTTATGTGTTCATAGCAGCTAATATCATTCTCCATGCTTCTCAAGCATTTAAATACAAGCATTTGAATGAACTACTCCCTCCTGTACTTCCTTTGTTAACCTCACATCACCATAGCTTACGAGGTTTTACACAGGTGATGAATGCTGCAAGTGCTTTTTCATGTTGATACAAGCCCTATGCGATGCAATTATTACATTTTTTATATATCTTTTTGCAGTTGCTGGTCTACCAAGTCTTTTCTAAATATTTTTCTCCTTTGGAATTTGGAGCCACTGAAACCATGCCATTGGAAAAACAGTGCTTTCAAGATTTGAAATTATACCTTGAAAAGAATCCTGATTGTAAGCGGTATGATTTCATCAACATTACCCAATATGACCTTTCAGAAAATTCTACTAGCCTAGATTTGCTGTTAACTATTCACATTGCTTCCATTTTATTTAGGAGCTCAAATAGAAGGAACATCTATAATGCTTTTGTTGATTAATTTTTGATGTATTAGGCTTAATCATTCTGTTTTAATATGGGCTATCTATCTTGGTCCTATGAAAGCATGTTGAACAGTGTGCATAAATTAATTTAATAGGACAAAACTTTCAACAGAATATGTTGGAAAACAATTTGTCATATATTTGGGACTGCATGTGTATCACTCACACATGAGCAATTATAATGGATCATGTGGAAGTTCTGCCATTTGTATTAGTAATATCCTTAAAATGTTGCAATTAGAATTTGATGAGTTTATTAGTTCTATTCCAAGCAAAGCCTGCCTGTATATTGTGCAGGCTGTTGAATTTCACATTTTTCTCAGTACTGTTCTGGTACTCTGGTTGTTGAACTGATGGCAGGGTTACTTGGAAAGGAAAATGGGAAGCAGCCTGGTTGTTTCTTTAACGTCTTTCTCATGATGTTCTATTCTGATGGCAGCAATGCATAACATCATAACCATTTTCAGTCAATTGTGTTTTGATGGCTTTGGGCTTGTTATTATGATTTTTTTTTTTTTGTTTTGGACAGCTTACGAGTGTCAATGGAAGGATATCTTGATGCCTATGATCCTATTATCTCCAGTACCCCAGCTGGAATTTTTGTCAACCGGGTTGAGGTTAATGTCATTTTCATTTGAATGATTCCATATTTCTTGTAAGAGTGGAACCATTAGCTAAAATTTCATATTGATGTTTAACTGTTATAATCTCCACCAGACTAATGAATTTTAGTAAACACATGTTCGTAACTTTTGATATGTTATATGAATAAACAACATCACCATGGGCCAATCTTGTTGCACTTGTAGGGATATGGGATCGGGTGAGAATGTCAAATACATGCGCATTACTTCAGCAGAAGTTTATGAAATAACTTAAGAGCATGCATTCTGAACTGTTGGGTGTGAGAAATATCTTAACTCTTATAATGTTATTCCTATTGAAATATTCTTGAGCATTTATTTCTGTAATTTGACTTAAATGTTAAAAGCACCTTCTTAAATTTTTTTATAATCTTTCACTGGCCTCTCTTCATTTTGAATGTCCATAATGGATGATTATTTGAGAAAACTTTGCTTGGGTACTTGAATTTAATTTAAAAGATTTATTAGTGATCATTGAGGCAATGTACTCGTGTGCTACCATTTGGCCTTTTGGTCAAACATACAGTTCAATGCATATTTTTTAAAAAGTTTCTGGATCCTATTCTTCTCATTTTTACTGTATACATGTCTAGAGTACAATGGAGTATCAGTTCTTATACATATGTAGAGTACAACAGAGCATTAATTCTGATACTGTTTGTGAGAAAACGTGAATTGAATTTTTCTGTATTCAATTAATTAAAACCTTAGATTACATTACATATTTATACAATACTTAATTCCTTAATTAGCTCCTTAATTTGCTCTACCTACTACTAACTTTACAGCTACCTACTGCCTACTTACTAACACTCCCCCTCAAGCTGGAGCATAGATGTTAATCATGCCCAGCTTGTTACACAGATATTTCACCCGAGTCCTATTCAAAGATTTTGTGAATAAATCACCTAATTGCTCTCCTGTTTTTACGTAACCAGTAGAAATCAGATTTTCTTCAATCTTTTCACGGATAAAGTGACAATCAACCTCGATATGCTTGGTTCTTTCATGATATACTGGATTCGAGGCAATATGAATAGCAGCTTGATTATCACACCATAGTTTTGCAGGTGACAAATACTTCAATCCAATTTCAGCCAATAGATGTTGGATCCACACTATTTCACATGTGGATTGTGCCATGGCTCTATACTCGGATTCTGCACTGGACCGAGATACAACCCCCTGCTTCTTGCTTTTCCATGATACCAAGTTTCCACCAACAAAGACACAATAGCCAGTAGTAGACCTTCTATCAATTTTAGATCCAGCCCAATCAGCATCTACAAAACATTCAATGTGAGTGTGCCCATGATCGCTATACAATATGCCACGTCCTGGAGCTCCTTTCAAGTAGCGCAATATTTGTTCTAGAGCTGCCCAATGTTTGACTGTAGGAGCAGACATAAACTGACTAACAATACTGACTGCAAAAGAAATATCTGGACGAGTCACTGTGAGGTAGTTTAGTTTTCCAACTAATCTCCTGTACATCTCTGGATCATCAAAGAGGTCCCCATCATCTTTTGTAAGACGTGCATTAACATCCATCAGCATGCTGCATGGCTTGGTTCCTATCTTTCCAGTTTCCTTAAGTAGATCCAGGACATACTTCCTTTGCGATAAGAAAATTCCTTTCTTACTTCTCATCACTTCTATTCCCAAAAAATATTTCAGTTCGCCCAAGTCTTTTGTATAAAACTTGGCATGTAGAAATGATTTAAGTGATGCAATACCTGTATTGTCATCTCCAGTAATAATAATATCATCAACATAAACAATAAGAAGGATGATACCTGTTGATGATTGTCTGTAGAAGACTGAGTGATCACACTTGCTTTTATTCAGTCCAAATTCTTGAACTGCCATACTAAACTTGCCAAACCAAGCACGGGGACTTTGCTTCAAACCATATAAAGATTTCTTCAAAAGACACACTTTCCCATACTCCCCCTGAGCAACAAACCCAGGTAGTTGCTCCATATACACTTCTTCCTGAAGGTCTCCATGAAGAAAAGCATTCTTAATGTCCAACTGATATAAGGGCCAGTGCTGCGAAGCAGCTATAGAGATAAACATTCTAACAGAAGTAAATTTAGCCACTGGAGAGAAGGTTTCTGAATAATCCACCCCATATGTTTGAGCATACCCTTTTGCAACAAACCTGGCTTTAAGTCTAGCTACAGAACCATCTGGATTAACTTTAACGGCAAAAACCCATTTGCATCCCACAACCTTCTTCCCTTTAGGCAGATCAACCAAATCCCAAGTGTGATTTCCATCCAGAGCATTTAGTTCTTCTATCATTGCATTACGCCAACCGGGGTGAGACAATGCTTCTTTAACAGTTTGAGGAATAGAGATTGAGTCAAAAGAAGCAATAAAAGAACATGTAGATTGAGATAAATTATTATAGGAGACAAAGTTGCTAATAGGATAAGCACACTGGCGTTTGCCTTTCCGTAAGGCAATGGGAATATCAAGATCACTTAAGACTGGATCTGATGATGAATCCGATTCAGGCATTGTACTGAAGGTTCCATGTTTCCGAGAATAGACCTGTACAATAGGTGGCTTTGCTGGAGCCAGATCGGAGGCAGGTGGAGCTGAATCATCTGAAATAGGAACAAGATCACTTGGAGTAGGGGGAACTGAATCACTTGGCATAATAGGAACGGGATCATTTGATGGCCGTGTAGTAACATTGTAGACTAACCAATGATCATCCTCCCCCTGGCTTGTAGAATCAGAAGCTGGGAAGAATGGTTTATGTTCCCAGAAAGTAACATCAATAGACACAAGATACCTGTTAAGTTCTGGGCAATAGCATCTGTACCCCTTTTGCAAACGAGAATACCCCAAGAAAACGCACTTCAGTGACTTTGGATCCAATTTAGTGATATGAGGCCGTACATCACGAACAAAACAAGTGCTCCCAAATATTCGTGATTCTATAGGAAACAACGGTTTAGATGGAAAAAGAACAGAGTAGGGAGTCTCACCAGCAAGCACTGACGAGGGCATGCGATTAATCAGGAAACAAGCAGTAGACACCGCATCGGCCCAAAATTGTTTAGGAATTTTCGTCTGAAATAAAAGGGCCCATGCTGTCTCCAGCAAATGTCCGTTTTTCCTCTCAGCGACTCCATTTTGGGACGGTGTGTCTATACATGATGATTGATGAAGTATACCATTCTGAGTCATGTATGTCTGAAAAGTATCTGAAAAATATTCTTTTGCATTATCACTTCTCAAAATGCGAACAGAAGCATTAAATTGAGTTTTGACTTCAGCACAAAAAGCACAAAAATGAGTGAATAGTTCAGACCGACTTTTCATAAAATATGTCCGAGTCAGACGGGAGTAATCATCCACAAATGTTACAAAATACCTGAACCCAGGTTTGGCTGTCACAGAACACGGTCCCCAAACATCTGAATGAACCAATTCAAATGCAGAATCGGCTCGTTTATTAATCCGAGGACTCAAAGAGCTACGGTGGTGCTTCGCATACTGACATGACTCACAATCAAGAGAAGAAATACCAGAAAATTGAGGACAAAGTTTCTTCAGAGTTGACAAAGAAGGATGTCCCAACCGACAGTGTGCTTCAAAATGAGACAAAACACTGGAACAAGCAACTGGCCTTGGTATCTTTCTATCAAGAATATAAAGACCTCCTGAGATGTAACCTTCACCAATGATCTGTTTTGTTACAAGATCTTGAAAGACACAGTGATTAGGGAAGAAGGAAATACAACAATTAAGATCACGTGTAAGTTTACTTACAGAAACCAAGTTAAAAGCAAGCTTCGGTATATGTAGAACTGAATCCATAGAAATTGACGAAGTTAGGTTAACCGTACCAAAACCGTTTACATGAGAGAGTGATCCATCTGCCATTGTAACTGTAGAAGAAGATGCATGAGACTGACAAGTAGAAAATACATTTTGATTGCCTGTCATATGATCTGTAGCACCAGAATCAATGACCCACTGAGATGAGGAAGAAAAAAGACATGTATTTGAATTCTTTACCCCAGTAATAGTTGTGGTCGAAGAAATTTTCAAAGAATTCCGATACTGAATAAAGTTTGCATACTCATCTGCAGAAATCATAACATACTTTCCAGAGGTACTGGTCGTAGCAATGTTTGCTAATTTGGGCTTTTGGTTATGTAATTTTCTACAGAACCTTTTTATATGACCAAGTTCATGGCAATAATAGCAGATCATATTTTTGTCCCAACTCATATTAAATAATACCTAGTGACAAAAAAAAATATCACCTAATAAATATTCAATCAGTAAACCAATACACAAGTACTGTTGGCAATAACAACAACCCGCCTGCAAAGAACAATTTTCTTAAACAAATCCAACCAAGCAGCAACTTAAGATCTTGATTATTAAAACAACCACCAAGCCTCCAAGCCTTAATTGCAGTATCACCTCAACATAAACTTCCAACACTTCTAATGCCAAAACACCCAAATATTTTTCTTAAATAACATACTCAGCAACTAAAAGAGGTAAGGACAAAACCTTTTGTGGAGAGAACAAATTCAATCAATATTCACTGGAGAACAGAGAGCAGAGTCTGAAGATCGGAACTTGAAGAGCCATCAACAAAGTAAACCACCTCAAGAGGACACCGGCACCTGACCGGAAATGAAAGGGCGACGTCGGAGAAGGTGTCAGAGATCAACGGAAAATGGACAAAGAGCCGAACGTCGAGAACAGGGGCTGACGAAGAATTCCAGAGGATCAAACACCATCAACTAGAGGAAATCACCCCACGAAGACACCGGATATTGACCGGGGATGACAAGGCGACGCCGGAGAAGGAATCGGAAGACCGTCGGACGCCGGACGCACTCCCACGCGCCGGCGCGTGAAGACAGAACCAGATTCTTGTGGAGGCGCGTGAGGACCACTCGCCGGTCTTCTGGTCACCGGACTTCGTGCGACGGCCGGAAATCTACCGGCGCTCCTTCTGAAGTCGGTGGTGAGGAGAATAGGTCACCGGAACTTAGTGACCTAGGTGGGCAGAACGATGAAGAACACGGAAAAGAAGAACAGAGCCCAGAAAACCCAGAAATACCTGATTTTCCAAACGAGCCTAAGGCTCTGATACCATGTGAGAAAACGTGAATTGAATTTTTCTGTATTCAATTAATTAAAACCTTAGATTACATTACATATTTATACAATACTTAATTCCTTAATTAGCTCCTTAATTTGCTCTACCTACTACTAACTTTACAGCTACCTACTACCTACTTACTAACACTGTTTTTCAATTTTATTTTATATTTACTTCTGAACTCTTGTGATCTGTAATTCTGCTTTCTTAGATATGACATTTAAATTCAATGGGACTCGCCAATATTTTTTGTGGGACACGTTTAAGATGAACCAGAATCTGCATATCATATTTGAGGCTTCTGAATTCCTTTTTCCTTTACATTGCAGGAGGTTGAGTTTGAATGTGTTCCCACCTCTCTCTTGGAGGAAGTTCTCAACTTTCTAAATGTAAGCATTTTCATTTCGTAAAGCATTATATCATGTTGCTGCTATCTTATGTTGCAGAATTGCAGAATGTCAGAGAGGACCTCAGATGTTCAATGGCAAAGGATATCATAACTATCAAGAATGAGAGCTTGAAAATTGATGACTCCAGCTGTAGGACAGCGTTACCTGATGCAGAACTATCTAAAGAACCATCTTTTGATTTTCAGAAAAAAATTACTCCCACCAAGAATGAGAAAAAAGATGTTGCTTCCAGTCCCATTTTGGGAAGCGATGACACATACAAACAGCTCTTAGGTATGTACAGATACATGTTACCGTAGGAATGGAAAACTGCTGAGTTCTAGAGTTGATGCATTAATAGAGGAACTGTGTATTGATTTCTTGATTTATTCATCTTCCTTCTTGGATGTGTATCATGTGCAGGGACATTTTTCTTCCTATGTCTGCTGCATTGCTCTATTGCTTCTGTTTTTCCTCATGCAGCCCATCAAAATAGTTCAGGATTGAGGCTGAGTGCAATTATGCTTTGAAGAGATGGTGATAAAAATAAATTATAGGATCTAGGCAAAGCAAATTCGGATATCTTTCAGAATATATATATATATATTGAAATGCTTGAAGAATAGATATTAATCTGAAGACCTTACACTTTTCAGAATCGCATTAACAAGCCATATGTGGGTCCTGTACTTTTCATTGACTCTTCTATTGAAGTTATGTCATTTCATTCTTGTTTCTTCAAATGCAGAAATGGAAACAGAAAATAAACTTCTTGATCAGTCTTTGCATTCTAGAATTTTGACCATGGAAAGAATAGGAGCTGGTCGACAACACTTTATTCTTGTAGCCTCATTCCTTGATCGAATTCCCAACCTTGCTGGGTTGGCGAGGACGTGTGAGGTGTGTGTTAGCTTCTCATACTATTACTAATACAACATTGATCAGTATTTCTTGCATTTTCCTTTCAAGCATTTAACAGCTTTTTTAATCTTCACTTGGAGCCAATTATTATTACTTGCAGGTTTTCAAGGCATCAGGATTAGCCATTCCAGATGCAAGCATATTACATGACAAACAATTCCAACTCATCAGGTTTTAATGATAGTTTGCTGACACCTGTTCCTAAACTCATCATTGTTCAGTCCAAGTGTCATATTATACAATCCATCCAATACATTAGGATGAAGAAAAAAAAACATAAGTATGCTATAGTTGTGCACATATTTAGAGACTAGTAGGTGCAGAGATAAACACTTAAATTTAATGTTTGATGTTCTTTCCACAACTACAAATTATAATTATTATTCCAAGATAGACTTTAAGTAGCTTCCTGGATTGTCACAGTGGAAACGGCTTCTTGTTCACAAAAAGAATGGAAACTAAGAAGCTTGGATTGGAGTTGCAGAGTTGACGTGCCTTGTAATATTGGAAATTCAAGGGATTATAGACTTTCCTTGATGTGGGAATCATAATTGGCTAACCCTGCTTATGTCTTAATTGATAACAGTCAACTGCCTTTGTTGCCATTTTGCCACAGAGCATTTAGTGACAAAAAACTTTCTTAAGACAGCAAGTGGTCCTTTTTGTGAATATTTTGACATATAAACTTTTCTTGCAAATTGATACTGGTAATTTTCCTTTATGAATAACTGTTGTGCATTTTGTTTTCTAGTGTGACTGCAGAGAAGTGGGTTCCTATTATAGAAGTCCCAGTAAAGAGTGTGAAGCAGTTCCTGGAGAAAAAGAAGCAGGAAGGCTTCTCCATCCTGGGATTGGAGCAAACAGCCAATAGTGTGCCCCTAGATCAGTATATCTTTCCTAAGAAGACAGTAAGTCACTGCAATATTTACCTCTAAATTACTAATACTTGATTAAGGCATGAGGAAAATCCTTTTGCATCCCCACACTTATCCCAAAACAAAACAAAAAAAAAAGTAAATAAAATTTAGAGAAACTTGGTTAAGACTAAGTGCAACAGTTTCTATTTTCACGAAATCCATAGGAAAAGTGCTTATTTATATGTTTTTGTTAGGTATTGGTGCTTGGGCGTGAAAAGGAAGGTATACCTGTGGATATAATTCATATACTTGATGGTTGCATTGAGATTCCACAACTGGGAGTGGTTAGGTCGCTCAACGTTCATGTCAGTGGAGCCATCGCTCTTTGGGAGTATACTCGACAGCAAAGATCTCAGTAGTTCCTTCAATTCTGAATTTATATTTTTTCTACGATACATGTTATGAAGCTTGTATGGTTGATAGTTTCTGTCTTTACAAATTACAGGCTAACTGTACAATATATGTAAACTTTATTACTTTTTTAAAAAAAAAAATAAAATGTATCCAGTTGCAATGTTGTAATATTAAATCAGTTCGTCTTCAGCCTTCTTTATGTATTACTGAAAACAAAATTTTGTTATGTTCTTTTACCCGCAAAATCCTGTTTATTTCTGCGAAATCAAATTCTATGTCCACTTGTGAGGGAATTGTATGAATTTTATTGGAAGGATATCAGCAACCTGGCTTTCCATTCCTGGACCATCGGATGAGATGTTCTTGCTTTGTTGTTAAAGCACAGAAAGACCATCATATGCATGCTCATCTTTCAAGTGAAAATCTAATGGCTTTTGGGGAATGGATAGCTTTTGGATGTCAAGGAATTGTTTGGCTAATTTCAGTTCTCATTGTAACATGAGAGGGGGCTGGGAGGAAAAGATTGGTTAAACCACATGGATTGAAGTTGTTAGAAAATGAGAAAGTCGTGCACTGCAATTTGTGTGACTGGAAAGAGTTTGATAGATCAAGTGAGCTGCATGGCCACAACCTATAACCTACAGTACCATCAAATGTAGAAGTACATCTAATTTAAGCGTGTCCACTGCACAGGCTAAGTTAAAGATGATGGTTTATCTCTCTTTGAAGTCAGCCATGCCAATGGCCACAACTTTTGCTTTCATCCTCTTCATTTTTGCGATCAATATTTTTGTGCCCCGATCTGTTGAAGCAAAAATCTTTGTGGTTTTAATTGATGCAGAACCTGCTTTGTCTTTCATATCCAAGCAAAACATTCCCAGGTTTCATCCTTATAATCTGAACTTACGTTTTTCTTATAAACCGGTGTTTATTGCAACTGCTTATATGCTAACATTGTGTAGGGATGAAGATGTTATAGCTTACAAAGAAAGTCTGAGTGCAAGCCATGACTTGTTCTTAGGATCTCATCTCCAGAAAGGCACCTATACCAAACTATACAGCTACACTCATTTGCTAAATGGGATGGCAGTCCATGTTGAGTCAGACGAGGTAATTCTCTTTATCAAACTTGCTTCATACAATAATCTACACCCATTTTTCATATCGTTTTTTGTTGGCATTTAGAATTCTCTGTTTTTGTATTTCTTTTTTATAATGCATAAGCATGGAGTAAGGTGGCAAACAATAAGAGACATTTTGCAGGTGTATTTGCTTCTGAAGAATGCAACAGGAGTCAGAGCCGTTCATGAAGATGTGAAAATGGAGAAGCTTACAACACATACACCTTCATTTCTTGGGATTCCTACGGGTGTGTGGCCACTTTTAGGAGGAGCAGAGAGTTCTGGCAAGGGGGTAGTAATAGGTTTGATTGACACTGGAATAGATCCTTTCCATCCTAGTTTTACAAACAATTCATCGTTAGTACCTTTGAATACGACCAAATTCAGAGGAAAATGTGCCAGTGGGGAGAGATTCCCTCAAACGGCATGCAACGGAAAGATAGTAGGGGCACAATATTTTGCACGTGCAGCAATTGCTGCTGGTGATTTCATAGCTTCTCGTGATTTTGCTTCTCCTTTTGATGCTGATGGCCATGGAAGGTAAGTCACATGATATCAATAAAATGTAAATTAAAAATCTATTTTAGAACTTTTTGGCAGACAACTTTTTATTTTTTAAACATCAGCGAGATCCCTGTTGCTGATAATTGCTAGTTTAACAGGCACGCTTGACTTAACTTATGATCTACATTTTTCTACTGTTCATTATCACACATTTTATTCACTGTCTGAAACTGATGCCTACAGCCACACAGCATCAACTGCAGCTGGCAACTACCAAATACCGGTGATTGCCAATGGCTTCAACTATGGAAATGCAAGCGGCATGGCTCCTGCAGCGAGGCAAATGAGAACTTCAAATTTTGTTATGCTTGCAGGCTCATTATTTCTAACTATCAGTTTCCATTACATTTTTTTTTGGTCCAAGTTATATGCCAGCAATTGTTTTAGTAATTATGTTAATTTTCTTTCTTTTTTTTTTTTCCCTTGTTCTGAGTAGGATTGCTGTCTACAAAGCTCTATATACATTTGGTGGTTATATGTCAGATGTTGTAGCCGCTGTTGAAAAGGTTTGATAATTATGTTTTACAACTAGTAAATTGATCCTTTTAGTAAAACTCTAGAACTCATTCTCAACAAAATTTGGCACATTAGAAGATCTTTAACATTTTTGTCAAAATTTAGTTTAGTCGCTTGAAATTTTATCTATGCCATCACCAATTTCTTTTAGGCTGTGGAAGATGGAGTTGATATATTAAGCCTCTCAATAGGGCCATCTAGTGTCCCTCCTGGTCCTTCCGCCTTCCTCAATGTGCTGGAGATGGAACTCTTATTTGCAACAAAAGCTGGTATATTTGTTGTTCAAGCTGCAGGGAATGGAGGCCCTTCTTCCAGCTCAGTGCTCTCTTTTAGCCCCTGGATCACTAGTGTTGCTGCCTCTATCACTGATCGAAAGTACAACAACACAATTGTCCTTGGAAATGGACAAAGATTCTCCGGCACTGCCCTTGCCCGTAATTATCAACTCATATGCTGTTCTAATTCATTAAACATATGTAAATGAAAAACCAGGTTTTGTTAGCAAAATATATTCAATCATTAAGTACAGAGTAAATAGCACATTAAAAATGATTTTCTCATGGATTGTGCAGCTCCAACGTCAGGAGAAGTGCCCTTCTCGATAGCTGCAGCAGCTGATGTCTCTCACACTAATATCACCAGTATAGTAGAAATTGAGAGCTGTCAACATCCAGAGCACTTCATCCTATCGATGGTCCGCCAAAAGCTAATCATTTGCACATATACATTTGACTTTGAGTATGAGGATGCGAACATTGCAACTGTTGAAGACACTATACAACAGATAGGGGCTGCCGGTTTTATAATCACAATGGACCCTGACATTGGTTCTGAGCAGGTCAAGGGTACTACAATGACCATGAGAGTCCCTGCCATTATCCTGAATAACATGCAAGCTTCCTCGGTACTACACTTTATTATTCAATATACATTCAATTAAAAAGAGAAAATGAAACAAAACTTACATAAAGTCTTTCTGTCTTCACCAAATCTGCACGGAAAATGTGTGCTAAATTTTTTTTCCCCTTCTTTTTAACTATCGTTTTTAAGACCACCAATTTTGTAGGGTATCATTCCTTACTCTTGTTGATGGTATTTTCTTCACTGTCATTTTTCCCCCACATGCTCGAGGCAGTAAACAGCTTTCCCATAACTATGAGTTTGTTTCAAATTGCTGTGCAGGCGTTATGGCAGTATTATAATGCAAATACTATCAGGGACAGGAGTGGACGAGCTGTGAGTTTTTCTGCAAAAGCTAGAATACTGGATGGAAGGCAAGCAATTTTCACTGGACAGGCACCAATAGTGGCATCATATTCATCTAGAGGCCCAGACGTTAACAATGCTCTTTTACAAACTGCTGATGTCCTCAAACCAAATATCATGGCTCCAGGATCCTCGATTTGGGCTGCTTGGAGCCCAAACAGTGAGGGAGATCCTTATGTCAAAGGTACAAACACTTTCCAATGTTTTCTTGAGGTGGAAGCGATGCTGACACCCAATACTGTAGGAGTTTTGCGAAGAAGTAAAATAATTTATGTAATTCGGCCGAAATTTTGGTAACAAATGAATTCATAGGTTCAAGCAGTACTAATTTAGTACCAGAATTTGTCAAGCAATCAAATGTTGTCATTATTCTTCAAATTTATCATACCTTTTCTAGCATTCCTGAAAGGATAACTTGGTAAGTCAAATATTCAGCTAAGTTCATGCACGCATATTGCTTCCAGGTCAAAACTTCGCACTCGTGTCTGGTACTAGCATGGCTACTCCTCACATTGCTGGTGTTGCAGCTTTGATCAAGCAAAGACACCCCAACTGGAGTCCAGCAGCAATCACATCAGCAATGATGACAACAGCTGATACAACTGACCACTTAGGCTCTCCCATCTTAGCACAATCAACTAACCAGCTAGCACCTGCTACCCCATTTGATTTAGGAGCTGGATCCATTAACCCAGCTCGTGCCATTGACCCTGGACTCGTATTTGATGCCCATTTTAAGCAATATGTCCAGTTTCTTTGTGTTGTTCCTGGTGTTGATGATGGTTCTGTGAGACGAGCTGTAGGAGTTGGGTGCCCAAGGAGGCAAAAGGCGTACACTTGGTGTTCAGATTTGAACACAGCAAGTGTAACGATTTCAAATCTAGTGGGGTCACGCAAGGTGATTCGGACAGTGACAAATGTGGGTGGAAGAAATGAAGTCTACAGAGTGATTGTAAGGGAACCATTAGGTGTAAATGTGTCTGTCAAACCGCAGGTTTTCTGGATAAGAGGTAATGCTACAAGGCATATTAGAATCAACTTAAAAGCAATCAAGGCAATGAGAATTCACACGTTTGGAGATATAGTATTGCATGGAAGTAGAAATCATGTTGTTAGAATTCCTATAGCTGTTTATGTTAGCACCATTCTGAAGCATTGAATTGCTTAAATTTACAAGCATCTCTTAAGATCTGAGCTTCATTTACTTGAAACAATGTGTGTGTACGTTTTCTTCCCCTTAACTTGAAGGAATTTTTGTTGCAAGAAAAATCTGAAGTCTATTTAGGTTTACTTAAGAATTTCTCTTTTGTTGCCCTATCTGTATCTGGATGCTAAAACGAGAGGAGATACAGATCTGTAAATTGTAAAAGAAATATAACTCTGAATTTCTTTGAAAAGCAAAAAAAAAGCTGTTAATTGCCATATCATGATATTTAATATACATACATAAAAATAAAGCTGTCTTTATTCCTGAAGGTCCCTTAATGGATTTATGGCAGCGACCAACTAAAGCTTTACCTATGCTTCTGCAGCATTGACAGTAATTTTGAAGCGAAACCCCTCTTTTTTCTCACCTGAATGTAAATTAGAAACAAATTATTATCTAATAAACCAAGCAAAAGAGAAGAAATTATATTATCTCACCTCTAGGCTTCTCAACATAGGCATTAAAGATCCAGTGTGCTTCTTTTCCTTCTTTGGTTTCTTGATTTGGACACTGGTTAGAGATCTACAGAAGTTGAGATTGAAGATTTCCCAGTTTCCTGGGCATGTACTAGTCTTCTTCTGCTTTGGCTTTCTCTGAACAGAAGCAACCTAACACAGCAAATGATCAACAATTAATCTCCATTATCATATCTCTCAGGTAATGGAATAGAGCATTAAATGGTACCTACTTTAATAGAACAATTAAAAATGGCATGTCCAGATCATGCCATACAAAAATTGTCATTTTCCATGGAAGAAATTATATATATATATATATATATATATATATAAGATGATCCATCTGATGAGCAATGAAGAAATGTATATACAAGGAAAGAGGTGGTTTGATACATTTGGAGACGGTAGTGGGTTTGGAACCCAACGGGCAGATTCTCTAAGGCGACGAGAATAGAGAAGAAGCTCAGCTCTTCTGTTGTGTCCTTTACAAACAATTCTATCACCATTTTTGATGCTGTTTGATGAAATCTTTTTCTTGTTTGGTTTCTCCACATATACACTTACCACCACTGCTTTTTGATATAACTTTCCCTGAAACTTCAATTTCCTTATTCTCTTTATATAAACATAAACAAGAACATGGATTTTCGTTGCACAGAATAGAAAAAAGAGACATAACTTACCATTTTGGTCGGCTAGTTGCTACCTCAGACATCAATCATATATCCTCCGAGTGAATGCATGTGTTTATATAGAGCAAAAAGAGTTCCTTTTCTTGTATACTCTCAGTGTCATATACTATAAATGATTATTATTATTAAAAAATATATATATATCACTTAAAAATTTGAAATTCGTCACTTTCTATGCTTGAAAAGATATAAAATTTATTGACATGCCATAGGATTAAATTTGATTGAAAAAGAAAATGGGGATGTAAAGGTGTGTTAGAGAAGAGGATGGAGATGGCAGGCCAAACCGACAATGTCAAGGTAATTGTCTTTGGTGGGATCGATTAACTCAACATATATGTATTAACTAAGATTTTTAATTACCCGTATTGAAAATTTGATGATGCAATTGTCATTTGCTTTTCAAAGGAAGTTGGTTTGCGGAAAGGGAAAGTGTGAATTAATTAATTTATCTTTCCGTAAAGATTAATTTTACTAGCTTTTTAAGACACCGAATTTATCCTTCATCATATGTCAGTTACACCTTGTCGCCCTTTTCACCAAAAACGTGTATAAAATATATTTAATATATAGCTGTCGAGAATTAATGCTGCTATGTGTGACTTAAAAAATTAGATTTAATAATAATGAGTTAACCATTATTCTAAAATCACTAAATCATTTTTAGAGTTAATTCTATTGTAATTATAACATCCATAAATGATAAGTTCTGAAATGTTAGAAGCTAGTGAGGTAGGATGGTGGTTCTGAAGGAGCCAATTGGATAAGCAGTATTGCCTGAGCGCCTGAGCTGCAATAAGATAAGTTCAGTCGGACTATGCGTAAACATTCCGAAACTTAAGTTAATAATACTTTTAGAGAGAGAATCTATATAGAGGGTTTCAATAATTCAATTAATTGGGTCTACAATGTCAAGTTATTGATAGTGGATGTGAGAAACCATTCGAGTATCAGGAGTAGATTTGCTCTGGTATAAGAGTAGATAAGTGGCGGGTGTGACAAAAGAACATGCAGGAGGCATGAATTTTGCATGTGTCAGTAGACTGACAAGGGGCATGCCTTGTTAGTTCGATGGGAAAGATAGCGCCGCTAGCACCTCTTGTTCCTTGAACGTCCGCTTGTCACGCGCTGAGCTTTCTAATTGACTAAGTTTTGACTGTGGATCTTTGGTCTCTGTTGGGCTTTTAGCTTTTATTGGGTTTTGGATTGAAATTGACTTAAATCCAATTTGATAACGGTATTATCAATAAAAATAAATAAAAAATTAAAAAAAATGCTTCAATCGACCTGAAAAGCTTGATTTAGTTGCTGTAAAAGTGAATAGTAACAAGTTTCACTTGTATGGACCCTATTTTTGTGCCAAGTAGATACCGCATCATATGAGTGGAATTTATAAAAAAGTGAGACTTGCTTTTTGTCACGAGCCGTTACTCTCTCCCAAAAAATATTTTGTTGAAATGTGCAGCGCTCATTTTTATAAGCCCAGGATACCCCATTTACTTATCCAATGTGGAATTTTTTTGTCCATGACATACTCTCCCACCCATTCCTGTGATGCTCTCGTCACAAGTGGGCCCCCTGCCTACCCCATTTCCTCGGGGCGCTTAGCGTGGACATCGAGTTTGGGTCCGGGTCGGCAATAATACCACTTGTCATGGCCCATTACTCTTTTCCTAAAATACGACTTGTTGAAGTGTGCAGTGCCTATATTTATAAGCCCAGTACCACCTTTTATCTATTCGATGTGAAATTTTGTTGTCAATGACATCTTGCAATGATGAGTTTCTTGTAACACATGAATTTTTTATTAAAAAATAAATGAACTTATTAATTAGTAAATAATTTTTATACTAATTTTAAATTATGCATTTTAATTTTTGGTATAAAAAAATTGAATATTTTTTAACCAATAAAATTGCAAATTTGACAAGATTATATATATATATATTAATTTGCTATTACATGGCAGTTTATTATTGTAGGATACTTAAATAAGACTAAAAACATTTAAGTGGAAGTGAAACACTGAAATATATAGTTTTAATGGAGTTTTTCTTCCTTACAAGTGTTCGTCCCCATTTTTTATCCCCATTGTACATGCTCTAGAGACACTTTTTATTTATATAACTTTTTTTTTTCCTCAAGTGGAATTAATTTTGCTTCAGTTATCACTTGTTTTTATTTATTTAGGATGAAATTTTTATTTATAAAGTCCACGATTATGCGACTTAGAATTCTTATACCTACACTTTATATCACATCAAGTTTGCAGTGGATATTAATAGCTAAATTTAATAATTATAAATTTACTGTTGCTCCAAAATAACTCAATTCGTCTTATAACTTAATTGCAATTATAGCTTCCTCATTATTTCTAATATCTAATGTGAAATTCCCTCTAATAACTGCATCAAAAAATCTGATCACGTTTGTACCCAATTAATTTCATACATATTCGAGGCACTTTGTAAGAGTTGTAGATAGGTTGTTTTTTTTTTATTTATTTTTTCCTAAGATTATATAGTAACAGAAAAGAGCACGCGTCCTAAAATGGGAGAAACAAGTAAATGTAGACAAATCCAAATGTTACAGTTCATTAGAAACCTGTGAGAACTTTATTCCACCTCGATTTCACTTTTCCACTTCCTTTCTTCCTCAAGTATAAGCTGTCCAGATAAAAATTTAAAGCTTCCCCTATGTAAGGCCAAAAATCCTACCTACTTACTCTACACAGTACTCTTTCATCGACTACTTATACCCTCCACTGCCTCTCTTCATTTCATCATGCCCTTTATTAATTAATTAATTTCCTGATTCTCTCTTTAATTCTCTTGGCTTTTTTATTTTTTATTTATAATTTGTTTTAAGGGATCCAGCACCATGAATGCTCTTGCAGCCACAAACAGGAATTTCCGCCTTGCAGCTAGAATTCTCGGTCTTGATTCTAAGCTTGAGAAGAGCCTCCTGATCCCTTTCAGAGAAATCAAAGTAGAAGAAGAAACTGGAGAAATATATATATTTATATTATGGATTTTTATTCAATTAATTTTATGGTGAACTTTTGATATTTGCAGGTTGAGTGCACTATTCCAAAAGATGATGGGAGTTTAGTCTCTTTTGTTGGATTTAGAATTCAGCATGATAATGCTCGCGGTCCTATGAAAGGTGGTATTAGATACCACCCTGAGGTACTTCTCATTTCTATCTCCATCACTTGATTCTTAAAATATTGTATATATGCTTTTAATTTAATGATTTGACAACGTCAGCACAGATATTCTTGTTCTATCACTTCATGCATACAAAATTATACATCTACACGCTTATTCATATAATATAAAAACACCTTTTTTTATGACATTATCATACTAAAATTATGACGAAAATACCAGAATTTTTAAAAATTGAGATGCATTATTTTGTCATTGGCGAAATAGAAACAATAATAATATATATTGTTACTCAAACGACTTCATTCATAGAACCCATGACTATATAATGACCGTATATTATATATTAATCGGCGATGTGGGATTTTCCCAACCACCTACTCTATGCTTGTAGGTTGATCCTGACGAGGTGAATGCATTGGCTCAACTAATGACATGGAAAACAGCAGTAGCAGACGTTCCATATGGTGGAGCTAAGGGTGGAATTGGGTGTGACCCCAGGGAGCTGAGCGTAAGCGAATTAGAACGCCTTACTCGTGTTTTTACTCAGAAAATCCATGATCTAATTGGAGCTCAAAGGGATGTCCCTGCTCCTGATATGCGAACTAATTCTCAGGTCTTAACTGCCAGATATATATATATATATATTTACAAATTAATTTCATGTATATATCTGTACCTAATTTCCCTCAAATTGGACAGACAATGGCTTGGATTCTGGATGAATACTCCAAGTTTCATGGTCACACACCTGCTGTTGTTACAGGAAAGCCAATTGTACGTTTTCTTCATTTATATCAAAACAGAATTTTAATTTTCCTTTTTTTTTAAAAAAAATGTTACTAATGTGTTTAATTGCAGGATCTTGGAGGATCACTAGGCAGGGAGGCTGCAACTGGTCTTGGAGTGTTTTTTGCAACAGAAGCTCTACTAGCTGAATATGGAAAATCAATCACTAATTTGAAGTTTGCCATCCAGGTCTATATAATATATTGCTCATCTATTCATAATTCTACCTTTTACAAGTTGAAAATTTCTTAACCATCAAGTCAGCCATAAAAAGTCATGAATAAATAATGAAAAATGATGACTATCTTAACGACTATGCTATCTAAAAAGGAAAAAGACTGATGGATTTTCAATAATAATGATAAAAGACTCAGTCAAATCAGTAATTTAAAAAAAATGTTTGACATGAAGCTTAGATAGAACTTATGTGGTAATGTATGATCATGTTGTACTAAACGATCGTTAATGCTGAATATGATTCGTGACGGTCTATCAATTATGTTTATAATGTTTTATTGTTACTAATTTAGTTTATGAAATTAAAACTCATACACTAATTAAGTCTACACAAATCTTCGTATTTAATTAGATTTAGTAAGATTTTGAATGTTGTTAATTTGCAGGGATTTGGAAATGTGGGGTCATGGGCAGCCAAATTTGTGGATGAGAATGGGGGAAAGGTTGTTGCTGTGAGTGATATAACTGGGGCAGTGAAAAATCCTGATGGACTTGACATAAAAGCTTTGATGAAGCACAGAAAGAATACTCAAAGCTTGAAGAATTTCCAAGGCGGAGAAGCCATGGATCCCAACCAATTGCTTGTTTCTGAATGTGATGTTCTCATCCCAAGTGCACTTGGTGGAGTTCTTAACAAGTATGCACTTTAATATTTCCAAATTAAATACCCACATTTTTTATTCTTTTAAATATATTATTTTTTATTCCAAGGGAAAATGCTGGTGATGTCAAGGCAAAGTTCATAATAGAAGCTGCAAATCACCCCACTGATCCTGAAGCGGATGAGGTAATATATACGTTAAAGGAAAAATGCTAATTAATACATTTGATGCATGAAAATTGAGATATATAGTAATTAAAGAAATGGGAAGTGCAGATATTATCGAAGAAAGGAGTAGTGGTGCTGCCAGACATTTATGCAAATTGTGGTGGGGTGACGGTGAGTTACTTTGAGTGGGTGCAGGTGATCAACCACACTAAGCCTAATAAATTGCTTAATTAATTAAGCAGGTACTAAATAATTAACATAATTGAGATGGTGCATGTATATATATGTGAAGAACATCCAAGGGTTCATGTGGGAAGAGGAGAAAGTGAAGAGTGAGCTGAAGAAGTACATGATGAGATCATTGAAAGAGATAAAGGAAATGTGCAAAACATACAATTGCAGCCTTCGAATGGGAGCCTTTGCTCTTGGCGTTAATCGCGTTGCTCGTGCCACCGTCCTCAGGGGTTGGGAATGAATAACAATAACCCTTCTTCTTCATCTTATGCCATCCTTATTTTTGTCTCCTTTCCCTCAATTTTATCAATAATGAGGAGGTAATTAAGACTTAAGACACTAATTAGCTTTCTAATATTTGTACCCTTTTGGCATCTTCGATGAAATTGAAAAATTTAGAGGGACAAACTTCAAATTAAAAAAAAAAAAATCAAAGGATATTTTATAAAAATTACGAGGATCAAAAAAATTAGCCCCTCACTCATCCTTTGGGTCTGCCACTGCCCAAATAAATTAATTACTTTTTGACAATAATTTGCGGACAAAATATAGAATTGGAATTTTGGAGATAAATTTAGAAATAATTTGATGTATCAATTATGACTCAAGATTAAGAATTATGAAGATAGATAGCTTTTATATCACCAAATGCTCTCATATAATTCATGACTTTTCCGCTGGATCAGCTTTTTACGGAATAATGAAGATAAGTTGTATTATATAATTTATGGGTAATGATTTGTCATTTATGACTTAATCGAAAATCACATACGGTAGAGAGTATAATAATAAGCCATTTTTGCCAATGTGGTTATTTTGTTTTGATAATATATTATTTTCAATCTATCACCGTTTTATTAAATTAGCTTTCTAAATTACTCCAAAACTTACTAAAAAAAATTACATCTTATGATTCATATTACCTACTTGAACTTATTACAAAAATAGTAATGCAACTTACATATCAATCATGCTTAAAATATGACAGTAGAATTTTCATCTTGCAATACCTCTTTACCTATCAAACATTTCAATGGATCTATTGTCCAAAACACCTCAATAAGATTCAAGCTGAAAACCTCATGAAAAACCTTCATTAAATTAAATCATATTCATCTCTGCAAATACACAATTCCAACATAAACTGGGTACAACATTTATAAAACGAAGGACAAAACAAATGGTAGCTACTCAATTTTGGAACTAGCATCATCCTGCCAGGATGCTTGCCATTGTTTGTCATAAAAAGTTGTCTCATCCAGCAACTTTTTTAGAGTTTCTAAATCCTCATTTTTTCGGATTAGAAGTACTCCAGCCACTGCTATGAACAATAAAGTTTTGCAAAAGAAGTTGCCCATTTGATCAACTAGACCAACACCAGTCAAGCTGTCCACAAAGTAAGCCATAAAGAATCCTATCATTGCAGCACGGCCTGTGTGAAATTTATAAAACAGCATTAGTTGAAATCAATCAGCCATATTGCAATAAGAAAGTAATAAATAACAAACCATTAAGTAGTTCTGCTTCAGGTAAATGAAATCTTTTCATCCATGCCCACCACGGTATGATTGAGGTGTCAAAAACTACAGGGTCATCATTGCTGGACGATTCTGGATTACCTTCAAGCCATTTTCTCCTCCTAACCTCTGGGAAAGATCAACTAAGCAAGTTTACAATAAATCATGAAATCCCACCAAGAGATATAAATAAATATCATGGAGACAGTTTGCAATGAATCCCAACTTCACCTCAACCTGATTTACTTCCTTCAGAAAACAAGGTATTGACAACATATATGCATATGCTTTTCCATATGAAAGTGGATGTGAATGGAAAGCATTACAACTGAATTGGATGTGTTTCCATCCTTTCATTGTTTAAGAAAAATACCCATCTAATGAACCCAAATTTTGAATAAAACTAATATGTTATCGTAGGTAAAAACCTATACCATCCTTTAGAGGATGAACATCTCAGACAATGTTCTGTAAAATTTATCGACTCAAACAAAAATTAATAATCTTAAAGACTAAAAGTTTACGTTACAATCGTTTGTGGTATGTTAATCCCCCTCTAATAAACATCAAATCTGTAACCCAGATAAACATGATTGAAGCTGTAGCAAGAAACCATTTTTTCCAAGTTTGATATTCAATGGGACGCTGAAGCCACAGCCCATATCAGAGAACTCAACATGGAGATTAGAGCTAATAGAAACTATGCGAAAACCATGTCATTTGCCCAGCATTGTAAACTTAAACTAGGTGGGTGGCCGAAAACACTAAAACATATAGCCACAGAAAAAGAGGGACATGAGAGACAGATTCTTTTACCTGCTTAATTACTATTTATAAGATGCAATGTATGTCATATTTAACAGCTAAAAACCTAGTATAAATGCTTCCACTCCCTCTCCCTCTTCTCACCCGCAAGGCCACAAGGCCCACGACCTCCAAACCTCAAATTACACGAGATCAACTGTGAAGCTACCCCAGCAAAATTTGCACCGAAGTATTTAAGTCAATTCGAATGCGAAAACAGTAAGCATAGAAATTTAGTTAACAAATCATTTCAGGTCCAAATTTTCAGCAACCATTGCCTACTTTCAAATAATTGCAACCTCAAGTTTATGTTTGGAATTTTTGTGGACTTAATTTCCATAATCAAGCAGCAAACTTGCAAAACAACATATGCACCTCTGATTTCTTTTGCAAAGCAGAGTAATATTGTCGATCAATTGAGAAGCAGATATATATCAAGCAATAAAAATCAACAAAAAGAAAAAACCCAACATCTAACCAGCATCAATAACAGCATCCCAATCAGTTTGCCCATCTTTCTGAAATTCCTTCAAGTCCCAAGTCCCTCCAATCCATCTAGGGTCCACAAATTTACTTTCCAGCTTCAGTTCTCCATCGGCCGCCGCTCCATTAGACCCCAAAGATACTTCCTTGGACTCCGGAGCCGGTGCAGAAGGCTCAGCAACTGAAGTTTCCAACTTGGGTTCCTCAACAGCGGCGGCGGAACTTGAAATTCCGGCGCCATTTTCAGTGGATGCTTTGGGAGCAGAGAGGAGGAGTGGGTGAGTAGTGGGTGTGAGAAAGAGAGTAAATTTGGGGGTGAATTGGGGTTTAAGAGAAAAAGATCGGAGAAGATGGGGAGGTGGAGGCGGAGAGAACCAGGCAGTTGATATGGACATGGTGTTTTGTTAATGGAGGAAAAAGTTGTGGGTATTTTCAGTTCATGGCTGGCTATGTCTGATCAAGTTATCCTCAGCCTTTGAAATGGGTCTTTACTCTGAGGGACTGCCTTGTACAAAGAAACAAGGGTACTTTTCTAGAGAAAAATTTAAATTGACCCTCAACTTACATGATTTTAACATTTAGAGAAACAATCTTTAAATTTTAACAATTAATACCCTAAATTTTATTGTAACACTCTTGCACCGTAAGTTCCATCAATTAAATAATAATTCTACGATAATTAGCCTAGTTAAGTAACCAATTTATTAATTAATCAGTTAATTCATGTGAAAACCGGTACAATTTTTTTTTAAAACCGATTATACCAATTTCTTATGTACCTAAATTGATTGGTAAAATTAAATTAACCTCTAAACTTACTTATCACTATATGACTTAATATTTGTTGCAGAAATTGACTTATAAATGTCCTAAGTTACTATTTATTTAGTCAATTTTAGGATAACAAGACATTTTACATTCTCATTACCATTTTAATTATCCATATTATCCTAACCACTATAGGTTATCAAACATTCCAATTAACTGCAGTCACATATGCATTCTAGACTCATGAATTAAAATACCATGCATCACTAAACCAATATTAAACTATAACAGTTCAATACAAACTAGTACCCAAAACTATAATATAAGTTCATATACATGCCAAAATACTTAACATACATAAAAATTCTTCAAACTAATTCTTCAATTCAGCTTTCAAAAATTGTGAGGTATACTAGGCTCCGCATTCTAAGGAGTATTTACACGCAGTTAAATAAAATTACGTGTTAAGTATTACATATGTCCAGTGGTGATTGCAATTTCAGAAATTTTCACTAACTAGTAAGTTCACATACATAAACATAATATATAAAAATAAAATATTCATAATAAAATATATTCATAATAAAATTAATATTTAATTTCTTTACCAATTATGCATGCAATACTATATTTAATTACCATTAAATCATTTATTTAAGGACATATACACATTGAGTACACATAAAAGCCCATATTTACCATTTCGTCCGTAAACATGGCAAAATGACCATTTACTCCTCAATCTTTACCAAAATTACAAAAATGCCATCAATTCATTTCATTTAACTATTTAACCTTTATTTAACATGCAAATTACCGTTTTACCCTTAAACTACCAATTTCATGCCAAATTATATTTTAGTCCCCAAAAAATGACAAATTTTCATATTTAACCAATTAATTACATTTTTACCCTTATTAATTCTTAATAACTTATTTATGGTCAAAATTACCATTATGCCCACAAAACTTTTTATTCATTACAATTAAGTTCATTTTTCACACAAATATTATTTTAATCACAATTTAACCATATTAAGCTTATTTTTTACCATTTTGCCCCCTATATAAAACTGACATAAATTTATGAACTGAATAAACGAGACATGAATCCTAAAGGCTCACAATATTCCATTTTAGAGGAACCCCGAAGGACCACTCCTATATTCCAATACATTCTATTTGACATTTAAACATTACAATACATTTAAGTAGGATCGTCATTGGCCTACAATAAGTGAGAAGACATGCTCACACCCGCGGTTAAGTGCCCCTATGGTTAGCCACTATATTCCGATTTAGACTTGACTACCAGATTACTACATAGGACATCTATTATTCCATTTTCACAATTTTAAGTTACCATACATACGCTTCGTGGAATTTCATCATACTATTCCATTTTTTTTCATCCAAATCAAGCATTATACATTAAATTTTCATCCATATGTCATTACATGACATAAAATCCATTAAATCATTAAAATACACATAGATACATACATGTATACCATTCGGCCAACATGTCAATATTTCACCATAAATTCTTTTTATCTCATTTATCATTCATTTAGGTAAATTTCATGCCAACTAACCTAATCATGTCATTAGTTTGCATTAAAACACACCAAAATCACATTTTTACTCATATAATCAATTCAGCCAACATGTTCATCATCCATTATGTAAATTTTTCTTTCCGTAATATATTCTATTAGTTAGATCACATGCCAAATACCATGTATACACCATAAATGAAAACATACATCAATGAAAACCTAGGGTATACCATTCGGCCAAAGAAGTACATCTTCACCAAAATATTAACTTTTAATTTTAACCATTCATTTCATCATTATTAACCTCCCTAAGCATGATTATAAGGTTATATTCAATTAGACATACATTTTTCACATACTTAGTTCACAAACATAACCTAAATCTCAACTTAAACCATGGAAATAGATGGAGTTTTCAATCACAAACCTTAGATCCTTGCAAAACACCTCTCAATACTCTTTTTCCTTGCCTTTAGGTTGGGTGGAACCTTCCTCACTTTGAACACCTAACCATGGCTAAATACATTCAAGCAGATCTCATCAATATCAAACTTCCTTTTAACAAACAAACAAACTTCATAAACATGTTCTACATATCCTAAAGTACCTATAGGAACCCTTGAACTAATTTAAAAACACCTAAATCTCTCACCTAAAAATCACACCTTAAATTTCAAGTCTTGATTTTTTTCACTTTCAAACCTTCAAATGATTTTCTAAGACCACCAATAGATTACAGAGGAGTTGAAATATGTTTGGGAGGCTTGATTTAGGGAGAGATGGAGAAAAGATGGAAGAAAAATGGAGGAAAAGTGAGAAAGCTCAATTCAGCCTAAGGAGGAGGGAGAGGAGGGTGGCTGCAAATGGAGAATTCTGAAGAAATCCAGCTGAAGTGATGTATTTATATGGGAAAAATTGAATCGGACCAAGTCTAACCAAGGTGGTCGAACCGGTTTGGGTCAATTTTTGGTTTTTAGGTCATTTTTCACTGTTTCAAGGAATCTATAAGTTACTAAACTTTTTTTAACTCCCAACAAATTCTATCATTCTTAGAATATGGAAAATTTCAAAATTACAGCTCATTCGGAGTCCGTTTGAAGTCCGGTTCACTTAAATCGGTCTGGTTCAACCATTTTCGGTTCTGCCATAAAATACTAATCTAATACTGTCAAAAATTTTTAAAAATTATTTTAAACCTTTACACTTTCCACACTACATCATTTTAATGTCATTTACCATTTTTAAAAATTAGGTCAAAGTTTGGTCAAATCCTAGTTCAATTGAACCGAATCAGAGATAAACTTCAGTTTAACTTTCGATGACCTATTTGACTTCATTTTTGCATCAAATTTTATTACTAGACTCTGAACAGTCCACAGATTAAATTTGCCAAATAAAAATTTTTCAATGAACTGTTGTCAAATCATACCAGAATCACACTACAGACTCCACAATATATATTAAATACTTCTAAGCTAACATTTAGGCGATTACATTTTTGTTTATGTACAATTAGGTATTCATTTAATGCTAAGGGTAAGACCATTGACTATTGAGGCATTGAGAAACACTATTATGGTGTGATATGTAAACCTAGACTATAAAAAGCACCTCCAACCTATACAGTATACACATTAACAAATTAATTGCCATAACTATTCCTGTCACGAGGAAACTCACTGATCTTTGTTTTCAAAATTTAATCCGATATTGGAGCTTGTTATATTTTTCTTGGTCGGACATTTCACATAATTAATTGATCGTATTATGTTATTTATGATTTTATCAGTGTTCGCTTTTTTTAATGTGAACTAAAGTAAAATTCTAATGTGTTCATTTTATTAAAAAAATTCAATTTTGTTACCATAGAAATCTCCGATCAGGTATAGAATATTTAGGTTGGATTAAGTTAATCAATGATTTCACCCAAATATCTCAAAAGTTACTGTCATTCAAATTTGGGTCAATTCAAATATTTTATTTTTTAAATGAATGTTAAGTGGAATTATATATATTTTACTAGAATTTTGTTGTTGTGTGCTATTTACAATGACATAATTGATCATCGAAAAAAATAAAAATAAAAATCGTAACAGTGAGAGTAATAATTGGTTTTTCATTCAACCCATTTAAAATTTTAAATGAATTGAAACCAATGCAACCCAGCTGCATTATAATTTAAACTCTTTATGGTGAGTTGGTTGAGTTGTGACTGAATTACATGGATTATGTTAATTTTTTATGATTTATTATAAACATATAAATTTTATATTATCTATATTTATATTTTTTCAATATAAAACATTAATTTTATTTTTATAATTTTTTTTAGATAACGCATACATATTTCATTTTTTTTAAAAAAATAAAAAAAACAGTGTCCTAAAAATTAATTCCATTGCACCAAAATTTAATTTAATCATTTTTTTAATATTAAAGATTTTTGAAGTTTTAACGTCCAGTTATATACTCTATGAATACTTTATTCTTATTATTACCTAAAACTAAGATATCAATATCTATTTATATTTTTTAAGTGTAAAACATTAATTTCAATTTTCAATTAATTACAAAATTTCCATTTTTACACTATAATTATAATTTTGCCACTAGTTTACCTTTTTTCCACTCTAAACCCATTATTTGGCATGCAAATTACTTATTAGTCCCTATCTTTCTATTTTCATGCCAAATTACGTTTTAGTCCTCCGAAATTATAAAATTTCATGTTTAACCCGATTATTCACTATTTTATCACTTTTACCCTTTTAACTCATTATTTAGGTAACTTACCATTTTGACCCTAAATTTTTTATTTTCTTTCATTTAAGTCATTTTTCACTCTAATTCACTTTTTCACTTTACTCTTTACATTTCAAGTCATTTTACATTATATGGTTTTCTCACTTTCCAACTCCAATTCATCTCAAATTTGATTTTATAATTCATAAGGTGTAAAAACTAGGTTATAAACAAAATTTCAACTCAATCAGAGTCCGTTTTCGGTCCGATTCACTTAAATCGGTCCGATTCAATAATTTTCGGTGTTACCGAAAAATTTCCTTTTTACTGTCAATAAATTCTAAATATTATTTAGAGTCCATCTGAAATTTTTGATAAATTTTGGAAATCATTTACTATTTTTAAAAGTTCGGTCAAACCTCCAGTCAACCCGAGTACTAATTAAACCGAAATCGCAACTTTTTCTTACTTTCTAAGTTCAATTCCTCATAAAAATGACTCTATAATTCTTAACGTATGTTTATTAGACTCCAAGAATATTTTTGGGTCAATTGGAAACCATTTCTCGGTTCGGCAATTATTTATCAGTCCGATAACCCAATTTTTCAGTGTAACCAAAAATTAATTTTTCATTACCATATGATTATACTCATCAATACGAGTACGCTCATTTTTTCAGATTATTTTTCTAAGGTTCGTAGCATTTTTTACGGTCCGGTCAAACTCTCAGTCAACCAAGTTACGGCTGACTTTTTCGTATTTTCGACTTTTGAAAGCTTATTTGACTTCATTTTCACTCAAAATTTTAATCCCGGACTCATCGTGACTTATATTTTCCAATAGTCAAATAAAATATTTTTTATATCCAGATGTACTTTTTGCCCTGAAAGCACTATTCACGGCTAACCCGGTATTGGAGCTATTACACTCCATTTGTAATGGATTCTGATTTATCATATACATAGAAAACAGAAAAAAAAAAATAGCTTGGCTCATGAATAAATTGTATGGGTTAATTGGTTATGTTATATAATAACCCATGCATAACCCATATAAATATTTTGTAAATTTTAAAATGGGTTGTATGGATTATAATAATCCATTAAAATTATGAAAAAATGGGTTAGTTGGGTTGCATTAAACGGTTTGAACAGCTTATACCATTTTTGAATACCCTTAATGCTACTGGTCAATAAATTAATGATTTTTAGAAGAGTTGGCACACACAATACACTAACTGCGCAGTTAGGACTTTTACTTGGAGATAAAACATACATTCTACTTAAAACAATGAATAAGTGATTCTGAAGCAAAACAACAAACCGTGAGATGTATGCTCCCATAATTGGATATGAGAGGCTGAAATGGCTTCATTATAATAAGATATATATATATTTAACTAACAGTTTTGGATTTGCAATAACTGGATAATGATAATAACATAAATTATCAGCTTAATTGAGCGCCAAGATACGATTACATGTATGGTGGCTATATGTATTTTTTTTGACTTGCGTACAATGGTCTACGCGTATATTGTCAATCAGAAATGAAGCAATACATGTATGGGATGACTGGGCGCAGCTTTCTTTAATTTTCAATTTCTGAATCAGCTTTCTTAAGTCCTACACCTTTTTCCATAATCTGTTTCTCCTAATCAAAAATATATATGCCCTTTTAAACCTCCAACTCCCCCACATCCAAAATTTCAACTTAATTTCCATTATTACTAGTTAATCAGCTACCCTTCTCCTTCGTTTTCAGAATACTCAATATGGCAGCATTAGTCTTTTTCTTTTTCATTCTGTTTAGCTTACACATGAAATCATCATTTGCTATTACAAACTATAATGTGGTGAGTTATGGAGCAAAACCGAATGGGGTGACTGATTCCAGTAAGGCTTTTCTCCATGCATGGGCTGCTGCATGTGCTTCTTCAGAATCGACAATGATTTATGTACCTAAAGGAAGGTATTTGGTTGGTTCTATGACCTTCGGTGGTGCCTGCAAAAGCCCCTCCATTACCATTCGGATTGATGGAACTCTTGTTGCTCCTTCAGATTATAAAATTCTTGGTAAATATAGCAATTGGCTTAGCTTTGAAGGAGTTAGTGGTGTTTCTATTGTGGGTGGTTCCATGGATGCTAGAGGATCATCCTTGTGGGCTTGCAAATTAGCCAAATCCACCAATTGCCCTGCTGGTGCTACGGTATTCATCATTTTAATTATGCTATAATTCATTAATTATAACTTAGGTATTTAGATTTGGAATAACAAATTAAATGGTTGAATTTGCAGAGTCTGAGATTTACAAACTCCAACAGCATAAAGATAAAAGGGTTATTGTCATTGAATAGCCAAATGTTCCACATTGTGTTCAATGGCTGCGACAATGTGTATGTTGAAAATGCTAAAGTGATAGCAGATGGAAACAGTCCAAACACAGATGGAATACATGTTCAGTTATCAAATAATGTAGAAATCATTAACTCTACTATTCATACTGGCGATGATTGCATTTCTATTGGCCCCGGCACTACCAATCTGTGGATTGAAGGAGTTAGATGCGGCCCTGGCCATGGCATTAGGTAATACATTCACCTTAATTACACCGCCATTATTTATTATAAAGTCTTTCCTAATTCTATTTCCTTAATAATCAATTATGACGTGCAGCATAGGAAGCCTAGGGAAGGACCTTAAAGAGGAAGGAGTTCAAAATGTAACCGTTAGGAGGACGATATTTGCTGATACAACAAATGGATTCAGAATCAAGTCATGGGCAAGGGAAAGCAATGGATTTGTACAAAATGTTAAATTTATAGGTGCTATTATGCACAATGTCCAAAATCCTATTATTATTGATCAAAATTATTGTCCTCACAATTTAAATTGTCCTGATCAGGTAATTAATTATTTCATTATATATAAATTGTTACAAATTATTACAATATATTAATTATTGGGTACATTTCACTTACTTTTTTCTTTTTATCTTTAAAATGAATATAGGCATCGGGCATAAAAATAAAGGATGTAGTATACTCAGGGATTCGAGGAACATCAGCTATACGCCAGTTGCCATAAAATTTGATTGCAGTTCTAAGTATCCATGCAGTGGCCTAAAATTGCGTAATGTGAATTTGACATACTCAATTCAACCTGCCAAAACATTCTGTGCTAATGTGCTTGGAAATACAATGGGTATAGTTAAGCCAGATGGTTGTCTTTAATTGAAGCCTCAAACTCGTATTTCACATATATGTCTTTGATTTAACTGTAAAAATTATTCTTTTTATTTTTTTCTCTCGATACGTAAATCCGTAATGTATTATATTCTTTTTTTCGTTATTTCTTGTTTTTTAATTATAAATTAACTAACATGTTGTCATTTTTATTTCATTCTTGATTTGATATAATTAACCAAAAAAAAAAAACTGATAATATATGAGTAGATATTATTCGAAAATTTGTACAGTATATAAGTCGCCAATGCACATTTTGTGTAAAAGCTAAGAGACTTCAATTTACGTCATGGCAAAGAAGAGAGGACAAAGCCTAAGAGCTACGTATTGCTCGCTCCCCTATGGTCTTGTGTTGAAAATATATATATATATATATATTAGAATAGACAAGGATTGACAATGGCTAAAATACCTTCAAAAATTGTCATATTAATATTGAAATCTATTTAATAGTTAAAATACCCTAATTTTATTTGTATCCATTTAAAATTAATATTACACCATCTATAGCCGTACCAAATCCGATTATCAATAATTCTTTTAAAAGTAAACAAAAAAATCAATACAAAATAAAAAAATACAAATAATAAATTTATAATCAAACTATATCTATAAATATTGAGATAACTTAAATTAAATTCAAATATAAATCATGATAAAAATCAATATACATTAAAAAATGGAGAGAATGTTTTTTAGGGTATTAAATGTTTTATTGACATTATATGATGGTAAATGTGAAAATTATGCATTAAATGTTATTTCGAATTTAGAAAGCAGATACTTGAATTGGTAATCGCTAAAAGTCTAATTTGTGTTTTTTAATTGAGCAAAATTGAGATATGAGATGGTAAATATTATATATATGTACCGGCAAATTTTAAGTATTGAACATTTTTAAATATTTGGTCCTATTTATAAATTTATTCGGCATAAATTTAGATTAATTGATCTAATAAATTTAGAATAATGAATGGACTATAAAAATTTGAGATTTCAAATTAAATAACATTAAAGTTCAAATTCAAGTATATTGTTGACAAATAATTAATAGTTTAATTATTTTTTCAATTGGGTAAAGTTAGAATTCTAGTCTCATATGCCAAAAAATGTAATTGTATAAAAAAAAATCAATCATAAAGGAAATTTTAATTTTAATTTTATTTTGCAAATGAAATTTTAGTTGTTACCACGAACGCTCCAAATACGACCAAGACAAAATGTGCTTGTTTCTCCATAAATATGAGATCAATTTAGGGTTTTCCCCCCTCTAAAAAAATAATTTTAAATTAATAAAATACTAACATTAAAGAATTTTCCAGTCTTTGTTTTTTTTTTTTTTTAAAAAAAAGGGAATTTTCCAGTCCACTATTCCTAATTAACGTGGAGCTTTCATTCGGGAAGCGTGTTAATATGCCACTGCTTCTCTTCTACTTCCTCGCAACTTCATCGAAAACGCCCAGGTTGCGACTGCAACATTTTCCTCTTGCTTTTATGACGCCCGTTTCCATGAACTCCCCCTACGTCATCCTCTTCTTCAATATATAATTATATAATATCGTAAAACTTTACTGCTTACAAGGGCATTTTTGGCTTAGAAGACAAATGGACGCCTGGGAGTATTATAAAATATAGTTCATCAACTCCCCCTTGAAGTCCGCTCGTATAAGTACCTGGCCAGTGGCCACCCCCGCCTGTAACTTTCAGTCTCTGTGCCATTAAAAAACTACCTTTTGCCATCAAGTACTCTGCTTCTCTCATGGCAATACAGGTTTCAATACTCACTTAGGGTTTGATCGTGCCTTTTTAGCATTTCATGGATTTTATTTCGCTTAATCTTCGATTTTTTTTGTGAAATAAAGCCTGCCTTTCTTGAGAAGCTATCGCGAGGTTGATGGTTTCGAGCTCAAATTAGGGTTTGGAGATGGATCTGGTGCGACAGACCTGCTCTGAGCTCTCATTATTCTTTGATTTTCAGTTGTAATATTTAGCATTTCAGTCCTAATCATACGTTTTCTTGTTAATCAAAACGTACGGCTTTACAGCTTCTCTAAAATTTTTCCAGGAAAATTTTGGATTTTCTCTAGAAAATTTAGCTTAAAAAGAGTTTATTTTTTTCAACTCGAAAGGTTTTCAGCTATCATTTGCAGTAACCGCTAAGGGATATTGAAAGTTTCTGCTCCAAAATTGCAGGGAATGCCAAGTGATTCTCTCAATCATCTCTCCAACTCGCTTGAGAGATACTCTGATTCTCCTTCCGATGAAGATAATCATCTTGCAAGCTTAAAAACCACCGTCAAAGTTCATAAAACCACTGACTTAACGTTGAGCCTCTTTACATCAATCGTAAAAAATGACAAGGCTCAGCTCATGTCCCTCTCAAGGATCCTCTCTGACTCGAACGAGGGCTCCACAGTGGACCGCACAGGTCTGTACAAGCTCCTCCACCTCTGCTGTGCGTTTGATTCTGTCGAGTGCGCTACTTCACTGCTCAACGGCGACCTAGGAGCCATGCCGTTGCTGAACGAGGTGGATGCAGCAGGAATCTCGCCGCTGCACGCTGCGGCTGAGGCTCACTCCACGCGTTGCGTGGAGTTGCTGCTTAGGAAACGTGCCCGTACGGACCTGAGGACAAGAGACGGACGCGGATTGCTCCCTCTGGAGCTGTCCCTTTCTAAAACCAGGTAACGTCCAAAAAAACGCGTCCTTTTCTTTATGTAGACAGAAATAGTAAAAGTTCGCTCTGTCTTCATTATCAATTATATACTAGAATTGCCTTTTTTGGTAGTATTGCTTTATCTATTCCCCGCCCGATTCTAAAAGTAGTTTTTTTTTTTTTTTTTGTTCTCGTTGTTTTTCCTTTTTATAAAGAACTTTTCCTTCTTCTTGCTTGTCTTCAGAGCGGATGTGATTTGGAAATCAGACGATCACCCCATTGAAGACTTGGTAGTCCAGCTTAGTGAAAAGGTATAATATTTGTAGAAAAATGAAAAGGCCTAATAAAAAGACAAGAGAAGAGTGTTAGTTGTTGAGGAAAAGGGGAATACTATTTATGGAACGTTCTATAACATTTTACTGGCTTTCTTATCGCTAACTTAAATTTAAAAATGGTCCGGTCAACAAAAGTCAAATACTTGTATAGCCGATGAAAGAAAAAGGATTAAGGAATTTCATCAAGACATATCTCCTCTTTTCCTTTCTCTTCCTAGAAGAAAGGCGAACTTTGGGCGACCGATATAGGAATGATATGGCGAAAGAGAAAAGCTAGGAATGATAACTTCAAGCGATTAATGGATCTTTCTTTGAACAGGACTTGACCACTATAAAACTTCTGAGCCAGAAGACGAAGGAAGTAGGGGAGGTGGCTTATGCAAGCGCTATGGGGGGGCGCGTCGTTGATTTAGCTGCTCTGCTAGTGGTAGCGGCGGAGAAAGTCAACAAATTCATTGTGGAGTTACATGATACTGATTTAAGTTCCAAAGAGAAGACCACCATTTACGAGTGTGTGATTAGAGAGGCATTGAGTCTCTCCCGCACTGCGACATCTCAAAGTGCCGCAAAACGGAACTGCAGTCCAACCAAGGGCGAGAGCGACGAAAAAAGGAAGCTGTTTCTCTCCGAGATCGAGTTGCTTCAGCTATTTGGCGCCGTTGCACAAACGGGTTGTGCGGACAAGAAGGTGACGTCACCCTTAATACTGGCGTCACAGGTGAGAGTTTCTACTTCTGTTATGAGCTTTGTAGTTGACCAGCTTATGAAAATTTTATAACCAAGACAATATAAAAATGTCTTGATTGAAAAAAAAAAGTATGGTTAGCCTGCCACAGTTGTTAATTCATTATTAATTTATTTTATGAAAAATTTATGAATTAAATCTGAAAAAAACTGAACCTCACCCCTCGGTTTAGTTTAATAACTTAATCGAACCAAAAAAATCGATAATCGAAATATTAGAACTTATACAAATCGATCCGAACCTAAATTATATGAAAATCGAATTAAAATCGAACCGAAATATTCGATCAGTTCGGTTCGGTTAACCGATAAAACTGAAAATTCAAAATTATAATTAAAAAAATTATATAAAATTACAAATCATAAAATTAAAATAAAAACATCTAAATTGAAAAATGTACATACATAATTTGAGTTCAAACTCCTTAAATTGATCAAAAAATATAAAAATATTTTTTTATGTAAAAATTGGATAAAATAACATATAATATTAAAATTTCGATCGGTTTGATTTTTCTTCGGTTTTTGCCTTTTAAAATCGAACTAAATTAACCGATTTATATAGAATTTCAAAATAGAAATCGAACTGAAAAATCGAACCGAATTAAAAAACGGTCGGTTTAGTTCGATTTTTTGGTTTTATCTCACCCTAACCTCAACTTTTATATATATATATATATATACACTTATTTCCTTCTTCCAGAGCTAAGAAAAATAAATGCGGGTTGATTTTTTAGAATCAAGGAATCCTCAATATAAAAATTCTTGGAAGAAAGGAAAACTTGGGTAATCCATTTATGCTATCAAAAATGGCTATCATATATTTTATTTTTGGCTTTCAGATAATTTTTCATTTAAAATGATAATTTTTAAATTTTAAAAGATATTAATTATATAGTTTACTATTTTACTTTTATGCATGAGAAAAAAAGAATGAAAATGTATTAGTTCAAAAAAAAAAAAAAAAAAGAATGAAAATGTATCATTATTGAGAATTAGTAAAAGAATATTTTATAAAATTAATATTAATTAATAATTTTTTTTTCTATGGGGAAAACTGAAAATTATCGCGTCGAACGGCAAGGAAAGAATACTATTTTTGTGAGTGAGTTATATATATATATATATATATATATATATATATATATATACACTATTGAGTTAACAGTATTAAATTCTCTCTCTCTGTATATATTTTTAAAAAAAAAAGTCATGTTGTAACTTTTTCCTCTAAAATGATTCGTTATTTGGGAAATACTTTTGAAATCATGCTGCAGCGGTCTCAGCTGTTGGTGGCCAAGAACCTACTTTAGCTCTTTCTTTCAAGATGTATTCTTTAACAAACCACTATCGGAACGGCATAGCCAGCCGGACAAGTAGTGTGGGATCAGTGACGTTTAGGTATTAAAGTTTAGAACTGGGAGTGAGCTTTTATTTCTACATATGCAGCACAACGTAAAATGAATAAATTCAAATAATACAAAATGCTTGTAAGACTTATATATTATAAGAATAAATTCATATAAAAATATAATTTGGAAACATTTTTTCCCCTCTTGGGAAATCTTTTCTAAGCATTCTGACTTCTGAGCAAGTTTTATCAATTCGCTCATTTGTTGTAGACTATCACTTGCACTCGATGTTATCGTTTGGAGTTAGAACTCCAGTTATTCTCTCTAATCCTTTTTTATTACCTTTCGTCAGCATAATTATGCTTTTCTGGTCTTAACTGTAATATGCTTACTGCAATCTGCTAATCAATATTACCTCAGTTTTGTAGAGCTGAACTTGAATTCTTATATTTAAGGAAGCAACCATAGAAGATGATCAAGACAGAACCACATAAATATTGCAAGAAACAAATTAATAGTGCTGCATCCTCAGTTTACTGATTTTTAAATTCGAGAAAAGGAAAGCATAATATGCCTTGCTACTAAAAATTAGGGATATCTTTTTCTGTTTCTTTGCTCTCACCCTATTTTTGGCACCATGTAACCGGGAACTTTTATCATGCGTATAGGCCGGGGATGAAGTCGTTATTGAACTACTTCTGAGGACTAACACGGACATAAATGATGTTGATGCCGAAGGAAACTCTGCTCTTCATTGGTGCCTCAAGGCATTTAAAGGAGCCTGTTGTCAGCAGATCAAGTCTTTCTCTTTCTCTCTCTCTCTCCACTCTGCCAACCAACACAAAGCATGCATTCATAAGCTCATCGAGATCCCTTTTTATGAATTTTAAGCACACTTCTTGTTCCAGGATTATGTGGCTTCTACTGAAGCATGGTGCTCGAGTTAATCAGAAGAATAAATTGGGACTAACTGCAATCCATGTTGCTGCTGGAAATGGTAATGAAGAGGCACTTCAGGTATATATAAGGCTCCAAAATCACTCTCTTGCCTGTATATTCTTGGCAACGTATTCAATAACTTCAATAACTAATACATTTATCCTTGACATTAATTGTTTATATTGTTGAGCTGACAGGTCCTCCTATTAGGAGATCCAGATTGTGTCAATTCTAAAACAGAGATGAAAGAAACTCCTCTTTTTTTTGCCGTGAAGAATGACTTCAAGGACTGTGCTGAGCTTCTTTTACGATGGGGGGCAAGCACAGAAGTTTTTAATTTGCGGTTAGCAATAATTATCTCTTTACATGTAGTCCGCACCTTAAAAATGCTTCTTAATTAGATTTTCTACCCTAAAATAATGTTTAAAATAAATTATAGTTTACTACCAAAGGTCCAAAAATTTTATATAGACATTATTTTAATTCAAAATAGTAGTTATATAAATCTTTCTTATATTCATACTTATATATTTAATTAGAAATATAAATGGATAAAGGTTTATAGTTTGATATATATTTATTTTGTACTTTTTATATTTTATATTGAATAATGCTTCATAACTTTGTAATTTTTTTGTGTGTAATGAAATTGAAATTCTCAGTAGTACTGTAATTCAATTCATACGTTGTAATTTGAAAAATAATGGCTTATTTTATGGTTAGAAATCCAAATTGGCTTTTAATCAGACCACGACTAGTGGCTAATTGTTAGCTGATTTTAATTGGATGGGAAAGGAATAAGAGAATAGGCCCTTGAATTCAACTCAAAATGCTAACATCTTTTTGTTTGATGCTTTTGTGCCGAATCTTGTATTTGAAGTAAGCAAAGACCTATAGACTTGGCAGAGTCACAAGACATGCGTTTCTTGCTTAATGCAACAAACATTAGCCTCAGTAAGTTGAAATCCTAACCCGTTGAAAAAATTTGATTTATAAGAACAAAATAAAAAAGAAAAGATAAATAGAGAAATAGTTATTTCTACTATACGTGCAATCTTATCTGTTTCATTCTAATGGTAGCAAATCGAGCTTTCCCCATTCAACTGCAATATACTGCAGTGCTACAAGGAGATGAAGTGATTTCAGAGACCTGCGAAGAGCTATTGACCATGATGAATGAGGGCAACGCCTCTGACAGGTGACCACCTTGGTTATGCTGATAAGAGTCAGATAATTTACCTATGCGATTATATGCACATATGAATACGGTTTTTCTTCTTCCATGGTTTTCTACCACTTCTGGTCGGTAGAACTTGCTCAAATACAAAGACACAGATCTGCAGATACTTTCAAACTCCTACTGGATGTGTCAGAGGCAATAAGTGCTTTTATGTGCATGCTGGAGAGGAGCTTAAGCAAATGAAGCAGGGAACTGAGATGATTCATTTACCAGCATCACTGGACCTTGAACGGAAAATTTTTGTAGGAGGACTACCTCCTTCTCTAGATTCTGGTTAGAAACAGAGCAGAGTTACTTTTATTATTGTCTTGTCATATAATCCTTATGCTCTGGGTGCTTTAAGAACCAAATAACTCCCATTTTGCTTTCATATTTTTATGTGATAATTCTCATAATTCACTTTTGTGAAGCAGATTTGTTGCACAAATTCTTTGAAGACAAATTCGGCTTAGTGGATGATGCCACAGTTATTGGAGGTCAAACAGCAGACAAGACACAATCCCGAGGATTTGGTTTTGTCACCTTTAAACACAAGCAATCTGTTTTGGCAGCTGTTGAAGCACATTATGTCTCTCTTATGGGCAAGCAAATTGAGATCAAAGGTGCTATCCCAAAATTCCTTTTACTATCTGAGTCTCAGAAGTTGCCTCGTCAACAAGAACAAGAATTGAGCGTCTTGCATCTGCCGCAAGAGGAGACTACTAGCGAGAGGAATGCAACAGAGATGGCCGATTGGCAGATACTCTCCAAAAATGGAAACATGGACATGCTCATTCAGCATGTGTCCAATGAGAAGAATGGAATAGAAGTGCCTAGTCATAAGACCATAGAAGAGGCTAAATCTAAGCAAAAGTCTTGGGTTGATACATTAATCTCTGGTCAACCAAAGGCCTCTTCTAATAATTCTCTGATAAACAGGGAAAGTACGCCAGCATGGCTCAGAACGTTCAAGAATTGGCTTCCCAACTTCTTACAACAGGTAACGAAGAGAGATGGAGAATATGCTCTTTCATCTCTTAAAGCAGATTTCAGGACTGCCTTTGGCCTAGAGTTGGACCATGCTTCTCTTGGCTTCACAAAGCTTAGTGATTTCATGAGATCTTTCCCAGATCTTTGCCGCATCAAGTTTGTTCCAATAGGCAAGCAGAAAAATCACATGGTTCTTCTGCCTAGCTTTCCTAAACTTCTTTGCCGACCTTCTCAGCCTCTAAAGGTAGTGAGTCCACCTTTTCATGCAAGTGAGTGCAGTAATAACAGTGAACCTGGTGATGCAAAGGGCTCTCTTGATGTTTCACTAGTGTCCAATGAGAGTGATGACTCAACAGATAGTGGCTGTGAGGTTTTCCATCAGAATTCTGATCAGGATCCACAGGACACATCTGTTTGCATGCGCTACACATTTTTTCAATTTTTGGAACCTGACCCAATCTTTCATGCTCGTCCTTGGATATGTGATGGAGATCAGGTGGAAAAGTTTAAAGGAATGAAGCCTCGGCTTCAACAACGACATTTGGTTTTGGAGGCCCTTGCCAGAAAAAGGAGGAACTCATCTGTGTTCTTTCTTCGTGAATTTGATTTTGGTGATGTGAGAACTTCGAACTAAACTCTGATTTGGTCTTTCAATTTGTACTGCATTACTGTTGTGCTTATGCCAGCATTGCGGGAAATAACAATATTCGCCTCACGGTGGTGTATGCAGAATTACAAGGCAAGCATTGTGCAGGGGAGGTGCTTTGGGTGTAACCAGCGGCGGGTGCTTTGGGCCAACTTTCCGTGCCAGCACTTGTTATGGTGTGTCAACTGTAGACAAGAAGTTACATGGGCAGCCGATGGCTTTGAGCACAAATGTGTGGTGTGTGATATGGAAGTGCAGCAAATTGATCTGATCCCATGGCACGAACCTTCTGACTACAAATGAAAGTAAGCTACGCCTTCAGTAGACACATGGACCAATTTCATCACTTATCTCTCTTTTAGTGCTTAATATAGGTGTACCGAGAAAAGGGATTTCTTTTTATTTTATCTCATTTTATTGACAGGAAATTGACGTACTTGTGGCAGCTCTTCTCTATCTGACTACAAAAATGAAAGAAGCCGCAATAAGCCAGAATCAACGATCTTTTACTTTAGAAAGAAGAAAACGTGGGACAAGGTCCTCCAACATGCAATTCTTTTTCACGCTTAGCCCTACAAAATTTCATAATGCTTTTTTAAGTGAGGGGTTGCCCAAAATTGCAAGTATGAATGCCTTCGGGCAAACTGTCAACCCCCTTCAGTTGACCAATAGTTAATCTTCCCTCCTCACTTTCACTAAGATTGAATGGTCCTATACTAATTTTTTTTCTGTATAGTGATGAGCGGAATGATTATCCAGCGCTCACTCAAAATTCTTGAAACCAAGTATCCATTTTTAAAGTCCTAATTCAAGGCATGGACCTCGAGGAGGCAATAAAAATTCACATCTGATCCTCGTTTATCTGGTGTATACCATATTACATGATAATAAAAATCAGTCAATTTCCTATTGTAAAAGTTTAAGCTATTTTTTGACAGCATAGCTCATAGATCAGAAGATAATGCGCATTTCATTGAGAGATGTTGCATGTTCCTTTGCTTATCCATGCTGGTTTCACTATACATTCTTTATATGAGACTAAAAGAAAAGCCGCCGCTAGGATTTGCCATAAATGCTCATTCTTGATTTGCCACTGCAAAGGTTCCATTATCACCATCTACAAATCATGAGATAAATACCGGTGGCGGTGTTCATTCAACGCCAGGAGGCAGCTGGATTTTTCACTCGGCAATTGAAATCCAGCATAATCCATACATACATCAGTTTGGGCTTCTGTCCCGGAAGCTACCACATACACAGCTGGACTGGAAGCGGATACTTGATACACTTCAAAACAACTGTAGCAGATCATGCATAAATCAAAAATTTATTGGCTCACAGCTACTGTATATCCAAAGACCATGCCATCCAAAACTTTAGCCTTGTACTAAAATATGCTGCATCTACTTTATCAAACTAAGTTTATATCAATCAATTATATACACAAGGTAAATCACAACACCGTCAAATATTTACCTAGATTCCATGTTCTTTCTGTAAACTTGATGACTATTGAGTTAACAAACTTATGTATAATTTCATTGCCAACTTTGAAATGACTATTGAGTTTGAATGACAATTTAAACCTCAGGAATTTAAAACATGACATTTGGATAGGGGAACTTGAAATATACATGAGTTTGAGTTCTAGTTTCAACTATTGTAATATGACATTCATGCTGGAAAAAAACAAATGGCAGAATGATGCTCAATATGATTCAAGGGGGTGTACTTGATTTCACATTCTCAAACAAACAAATTATTATTGACTATTTGTGAATATGGTCCAAATTCAATTTCAAATATCTAACAACACATGTATCAAAACCACAATCCTTTATCCAAAGGACAGATCTTCCTAACCACAATATAAGAGACTAATGGGTTGTCTATGTAAGAACTTAGTAAATAAGAATTTAATACATTTGAAGACTTAAGGACTCATTTTAAAAGCAGAAATTAATATGTAAGCAATTTGAATCGCTTACTGTATATTTGTCCATACACAGAATGTTTTCTATATCCACTGCCGTGAAGGAGTCTAAGGAGTACTCTGATCATCATATAAATTGGCCCATCTAGCAAAATCCCCTACATCCAATGCAATACGGAAAACATTCAATTGATTGTACAATTGCCAAATAGGACATAGGTTGCCAGAAGAGTACGAGCTACATAAAAGTGCAAAAGAGCTAGTGTCAATGGAAAAGGGAAATCAGAAGTACCCAGAAATATTTGTTACGATGCTAAACTCTCTAAGGACTTCTTCAAATATGCATTTCCTACCCTTTTCCTGCAAGGACAAAAGAAATGAGTCGAAATTCAGGGATTTGATCCATGACATTGTATCTAAATAAAGCCATGGAAATCAGCATAATATCCACAATTGCATAAACGCTTGACCTATGTTACAATCAACAGACAAATGTTCTGGTTCTCCCTTCAAAATTTCTACACAAGTTTCACCTACTTTTGAGAGGTGATACGTACATCCATCTTTCGCAAATTATTATAGAACCACATCACCATCATATAGAAATTGAAATTTTCTATTTAAATTTCTCTTTTCTATCTACCTTTTTTTCTCCCCAGCTCATCTCTTTGAAGCTTTACAATCTGCTACTACAGTAAAACTTATACAAACCAGCGTTTATTTTCTCTTCGTTAATCATTAATTTGCCTACAAATGCAATTTTCAAATCTAATCTCTTAAAATTCTCCACAGAGGTAAGAATCTTGTAAAGGAAGAAGTGCAGGGGAAGAAAAAGGCATCCTATATTAGATAACCATGTAAAAAAGTGCAAGAATTTCTCACCAGCACTAAATTGACAAATAAATGATAATAGGAGGATAGATTATATAAAGAGTCGCTGTGTTTAGATCATGGGCGAGATTGAAACCAATAAAGAAGCCCATCACAAATGCCAATATGAGAGACTGCTAAGATTTGATCAGGGAATAATTAATGCAATTCACAGAAACTTACTCTGTATATAATTTGATTAGTGTATTTGGCCTCTCATAAGCACCATCCTTTTGTTGAGGACTTGGTTTCTTTCTGTTCCTTGATTCTGGTTTCCAGCGAGCTTGGATAAGAGATTTACCCAATAAGTCGGCAATTTCAGTTGCCATTACCTCGACCCTCTTCACATATGGAAATGTTTCCCCTTCAAATTGATGAGCCAACCACAAATACATTGAAAGAACTTGATGTTTAGTTTCAAGATCCAGGAGTTCTGTGTCATTCTGAGCAGATCCCTTTGGCATGCCCATTGCTATATTAACAGGGACCTTCTGACTATAGGATGAGGCAAATCTTTGAAGATGATACATTGCTCTTGGATCTCTTATATTAACAGGAGCAAAAGAAAAGTTAAAACGATCTTCCAAAGATAATCCCTTAACCTTCTCTAACATATTTGCTACCTTCTTAATATGATCATGTCTACACAAGAAGTACGATCCATCAAGACGACAGTTTTCACCAAACTTTTCAAGCAGCTGAGAAAAAGTAATATCTGGAAGTTGCGCAGCAAATAATTCAACCTGCTCAAAGAAAGGAAAGAGGCCAACTTTCTTTACTTCATCAAAAGGCTGTTTTAAACACTCAATCAAGTAATTCAGATCATCTAAAAGCAGCGTGGTTGTGAGTCCATCAGGATAGCGGCTTCCTCTCCTTCCAGCTCTTCCAGCAATCTGTTTAACCTGTGATGCTGGAACTGGGACAACCTTATCACCATTGTACTTCGAAAGACTATTAAAAACTACTCTTCTGATATTGAGATTCAAACCCATCCCAACAGCATCACTTGCAACCAGCACATCAAATTCATTATCTTGATCATTGAATAAGTTAGCTTGCTGTCTACGAGTCTCTGGTGGTAAGGCACCATAAATAACACAACAGCGATGATTTGTGTGTTTCTCGATTGCCAATTTTACCTCAAAAATCTCTCTTCTTGAAAATGCAACCACACAATCCCCAGACCGAACATTGCGAAGATCTCCTAACAGTGTTTTGGCTTCAACCACTAATGGTTTGAACCGGTCATAATGCTGTTCAACCAATTCATCCCCAGTTTCTGAACAGATCTTTCGGACAATATCCAGGACGCTTGGATCTCCACACAAATGAATCTCATCAGCCTTCAAACCAAGTAATGCTCTAGTCCAGGCATAACCTCTGCATATATCTGCCATCATCTGGATTTCATCAATAACAGCCACATCATATAACTCCTCAGTTGACACCATCTCCACTGTACAAGCTACATGGTTTGAGAATGGGACATGCTTCTTCTCTTGCCCAGTGAGAAGACTACAGTAAACCCCAAGGGCATTCACCTTGTCAAAAACTTCCATAGCTAAAAGCCTAAGTGGACTGCAATAAATACCCTTCTTAGCTTCCATGAATCGTTGCAGTGCATTGTAAGTTTTACCACTGTTTGTTGGGCCACAGTGATATATAATTTTGCGTTTCATTGCCCGTGCAAAAGGAAACCATGTGTGTGGTTTCGTAAGGTCAGCTGACATAATCATACTCCTAAACCGCTTAATCTCATCAGGAAATTCTTCAATGCAATATTCAACAAATATAGGAAAAAGGAACCTAACTGCGCCATCACATGGTCCAAGCGACACCAAGTGCATGGCAATCTCCGAAGAACACTTCCCATGGAAAAAATTCCTGAACTTATGGACAGCAGAGGGGAAGAATGATTTGCCAATATAAATTCCAAGAGCCTGATTGGCAGCCCACCCAGAATGGGAAAAGTAAGAGAATATCTCTTGTAGAGTCTCCCAATCTGATCTTCTAAGTTTATCATTCTTTTCAGCATTCCGAAGCTCACGATACAACTCTACAGGATCACAAGATGCTACATTTTCTTTCCTTACAATTTTCTTGCTATTTGTTTCTTGGTTATAGTGGTCTTCTTCAAAAACTACAGGATCAGAAATAGTACTCCCATAAACATCACCTTCTCCATCAATAATTTCACTCTGATTAACACCTTCCAATTTTACAAAGTCCACATTGTTTGTCTCTTCCAGTTCCCTGCTGCTATTATTCTCATGATCCCCTTCAACAGATGAAGAAAATGGCCTCCCATTGACACAACTAAAAATGGTCAACTTTGGGTCATAAATTACGTCAAACAAGCTTGTTGAGAACTGACGATAGGGCACGTCAGAAGGACGATAAAGTTGAAAACCTTCTGATACCCAGTTGTTAAATTGTCTAAAAGAATGTAAATTTTGATTGGGGAGTAAAAACCTAAACCTACAAACCTTGCTTTTTGATGCATAGGATCGAAACAAAGAAGCAACAAACCCTCTTGCCATTAGAGACACACTTAACACAAAAGCAAAATTCAACTAAATAGTTATTTATCAAAGCATCGACACAAGCTCATAACCGTAGTAGATATTAAACAAACTAACTTGAAGATGCAAGACTCCAAAGGATAGAGAGCGTGCGAGAGAGACAGATAGAATAAGGTAGACAGCAAGTTTAGAGGATATTACGGAGCATACCTGAATGTGAGTAAAAGAGAGGGAGGAAGGGAGGAAAGAAAGGGAAAGTGGTGGACGGGGTTAAGCCGCCATAAGCCCTAAGACATTGTCGGTCCTAGAAAATGCAAGGTTTTCTATTCACTGGTTCTGGTTGGTTCAATTAGACCCACTTTCGGATTTGGATTTTTAGATACTGGTCGGGTTGGATCGAGCCGGCTCAAATTAGACCCAAAAAATCCGCTAAATTATTTATTTATTTATTTATTTTCTGATCATTATTTTAAAAATTCTTAAAATGTAAACACTCTCCCATTTAATGGGACTTTTTTTTTTAAATAATATGTTTTAAAAAAATATTTTGAATTTTGAGATTTAAAAAAAAAAATGGTAAAATTGGGTGTTTCACCCATTTCCGTAGCATTTTATTAATACACGGAAAATATGTAAATTTAAAATTAGTAATATTTTATGCAATAAAAATAACTAAAAATAGAAATAATATATTCATTATATACATAATTAAAATGAAATAATATATATTATTTCATTAATACCAAAATAGAAATAAAAAGAAAAAAAAAGTTAAACCTGCCACTTTTTTAATTAAATTTTTGAGTCGGGGCTAACTTTCTAGAATTTTTTATTTAATTATATATGAATTTGTGATCAACTCAATTTAATTATAAAAATAATATTTTAGTATTAAAATCTAAAATTAGTAATATTTTGTGCAATCAAAACAACTAAAAATAGAAATAATACATTTATTATATAAATAATTAAAATTAAATAATATATCTTATTTTATTAATACCAAAATATTATTTTTATAATTAAATTGAGTTGATCACAAATCCATATATGATTGCACAAAATATTACTAATTTTTATGCAATAAAAATAACTCAAAATAAAAATAATATATTCATTATAAACATAATTAAAATGAAATAATATATATTATTTCATTAATACCAAAATGAAAATAAAAAGAAAAGAAGTTTAACCTGCCACTTTTTTAATTAAATTTTCGAGTCTCGGCTGACTGTCTAGAATTTTTTATTTAATTATATATGAATTTGTGATCAACTCAATTTAATTATAAAAATAATATTTTGGTATTAAAACCTAAAATTAGTAATATTTTGTGCAATTAAAATAACTAAAAATAGAAATAATATATTTATTATATAAATAATTAAAAATAAATAATATATATTATTTTATTAATACCAAAATATTATTTTTATAACTAAATTGAGTTGATCACAAATCCATATATGATTGCACAAAATATTACTAATTTTAGATTTACATAAATTATTTTTAACATATAATTTTTTTATCTTATTTATCAAATTGGGTAAAATAAAAAAAATTTTTTCATATTAATAAAAGGTTACTGTATTTATTAAATTGAGTAAAAAAATATTTTTTGCATATTAATAAAATTAAGAATTTTTCTTTATTCAAAAATAAAAAAAATAAAATAAAAAAATAAAATAAAATAAAAATAAAAAATGGCATCTTTTCCAAATGGAAAAGCTATCACAGAAAGGAAAAAAAAAAGATTTCATTTTTGCAACTCACTGCTACTAAAATTGGTGAAACACTCTATTTTGCCAAATCTTTTTTAAAAAAATTCCAAAACTCAAACTATTTTTTTAAAACACGTTATTTAAAAAAAAGTCCCCATTTAATTTGATTTTATGTCTATATGAGATATCAATATTTCAATTTTGATCCAGAGCTAAAATTAATTTCCAGATTTACCCTTCTCTTCCAAAAAAAATTTAAATGACACTCAATCTCAAAATCTCACAGCTCTTACATAAAAATCAATATCAGTAAGCAAAAATTCATTAAAATGGTTGAATGAATGCTAAATGTGCAAATTTTATGAGAGAATGTTAGTGCTCTGCTCATTGGAAAGAAATGCATTCTGGACATTTTCAATTAATTCCAACAAACACTGTTCAAAGCTTTAAGGGTGATCTATTAGTGTACACAATAAACTAGACAACTCTACTGTATCCTAAACAGAATTTGCTTGAACAAGGGGGCAAATAGAAAGTGCCATTTAGACATGGTTGAAGTTATTGCTTCAATTTTCTTTTCAATTCCTTGATAGTCCCCCTAGTTTCTAACACTGCACACTTTACACTTACACATAAACTACATACTTCTTGCTTTCTCAATAAATTGTTTTGTTCTTTTTAAACAAATTTAAATTTAAATTTCATACAACCAAATCTAACAAAAACTCTTATTCTAATGTCATAAGCTCTTCTCCTCTAGCATAATAGGTATTTCTAAATTTTCACCACCTCTCTGTATCTTCAACATTACTGTATCCCCCACACTATACTCGTCCAGGACTTTGTATAACTCTGCTTTGCTTTTAACCTGATGAAAGAAACCATAAAGACATCAAAAACATATATGCTCATCAAGCCATTTCGATAGTTAAATGGAATCTAGCCCTTATCAAAAAGAAGGTGATGATAACTCAGGGCAAAAGCAAGCTTTAATTTATCTTCTGCAGCAAGACTGCCTTTCGGTTTTTCGGTCCAGAAAATTTACGCAGCTTACATGCTCAAATTAAATGCATAATCCCAGAGTTAAAAGAAAAATATATATATATATAAGAATTGAATTGAGTAGACAAGCAGGCAAAAGAGCAGTTTCAGCAAGGAGGAGCTCACAGGTGTGTTATTCACTGCAATAATAATATCACCAAGTACAATAGTTCCTGCAAAACCCCTTGTAGTAGGGAGTAACCCTGCCTTAGCTGCTAGACTATTGCTTGGAACCTATAGCACCAAAAAAAAAAAAAAATCAAAATGGATCTGAAAGAAAAAATTCTAGACTAGATTATTGTCAAAGAGTGATAATTAATAATGCATTCATGCCTACATATCAATGCAATACCTGCAGGATGAGAGCTCCATTTCGAACATTAAGTTGGTTTGCAATCAGATCAGGAGCAATTTCCACATTCAAACCAGCTCGAACAACCTAAAGATGAAAGTAGATACTCAGGCAAGTATTATCTTCATCCTTGCATAAGAAAATTCTACACTGGACCAAATCTCTTTCTAAGAATTGATAAGAATATAAATATGCAGGGACAGAGCAGGTTGTAAACTTACTTTACCAAATTGAATTAATGGAGGTACAATCTTGAGCACTGTTGAGGACGGGATGGCAAATCCTACCCCAGCTGATGTCCCTACAGAAAAATTAAAAAAAAAAAGGAAAAAGAAAAGAAAGAAACGAAAAAGAAAGAAATTAAGACTCCTACAGGATTGCTGTAACAACAATACCACTTAATTTGTTCAATCCCTTCAAAAGAATCTCAGAGGATTGAACAAAGGCAACGCATCAACTAATATTGAGTAACACAATTTGAAAAGTTAACAAGATTGTTCAAATGATGTTATAGAAACAATACAAAGAGGAATAACCACTAAGGTTACCTGTCTGAGTAAAAATTGCCGTGTTGATCCCAATTAGATTTCCCTTAGAATCCAATAAAGGACCTCCGCTGCCATAAAATTAACAAACAGTAAAGAAGGTGAAGAACTCTGCTGATGCATAGTATACTTTTACACAATTCCACGTATTGAGAAAAATTGAAGGGAATAGTTGAAAAACAAGATAATTGGATTGCCCAAAACATCTTCAAAACAAGAAAAGAATTTGTTTTAGAAAGTTGGGCGAAGTACCCAAGGAATCTGTGATCTTTAGTTAAGTATTTTTGCGCCATAGGTTTTAGACATCAGTTTCCCTGAAAATGTATCCAAAACAAACCTATTCCCTGGATTGATGGCTGCATCTGTTTGAATTCCACCACCAATTGTGACTCCAGCTTGACTAAAAATATCCCGATTCAATCCACTTATTACCCCTACAGTAAGAGTATGATCGAAACCAAAAGGATTTCCAATTGCAAGACACAGCTGCCCAACTTTTAGAGAAGAAGATTGCCCAACCTTAATTGGCCTCAACAGATCTTCAGATGCTTCTACCTAGCATTTTGAAGATATTAAAACCTACATTAGAAACAAAAGTAGATGGAGAATATGAATATTTTATGTTCAAGCATCATGGTGACATAGAAAATATGACTACAATGTTAATATGGCAAAGATAATAAAAGCAATTGGCTAAGTAAGGTTGGCATGTATTTTGGTGAAACACAAGGTGCTTCTATGGTTCCTTCCTTTGATTTTCATTCATTTTCAGATGCTTTTCCTTTGTTACCACAAGATTAGATTTCAAAATTTATCCAATGGTTATCAGCAACAAACTGCACTCTACTTTTTAGGTACAAAGTAATGGTAAAATCTCCAACAAACTTAAATTATTTAAAACTGTGGGTGTAACAAATTTATGCAGCATTATGTTTCTTAATGTTAAAAAAAAAAAAAAAAAAAAAAGAAAACAAGCATCTTTCTGTCCTGACTATAAAGGTTTTTTATATTGCATCCTTCAATATTTATTCTATTCATTTGAGTCCTTAAACTTTTATTTTTTGTTAGATGAAGTCCTTGCATGTTTATTTGACTTTTCAAAATTCTATTTTCACTCCAATTCAATTATTTTCTTCCCCATAATTTATCTTTATTTTTAGATCAGTCCTAACATTTTAATTTAGTTCCAATATTTTTAACTGAGCCTCATACACTATCAATTGTGAACTTGCTCTATATTAGGTAAATTAACACGATATTAGACAATTATAAAATTACTCAAGGATTTTGAAATTATTTGAGGAATGATTACTAATATTTTTGGATTCTCTCAATTTCTCATACATGTTATAGTAACAAGAACTTGCAACAAAATTCAAAGGCTCGGTATTAAAAAATAATTTTCAAACACACTCTCCTTGAAAGCAATTCTTCTAAAAGTTTCGAAAAATTTTATCTCAATAGAAAATTTTTTACCCCTAACTTGTTAATCGACATTTTAGTTTGAATATGTAAAATAAACTTGAAGGACCATAAATGAAAACTATATACTAATTATATGTATAAATTAATTTAAAATAATAACTTATCACAAATATATATATATATATATATATATAAACAAATAGATGCTTCATCAACCCTCATTCATATAATATATATATATATATATATATATATATATATATATATATACACACATATATATAAAATTAATCGGGGTGAAATCAAAATTTTAAAAAATGGAGGGAACATGTGAGGACTTAATCTAACAAAAAATAAAAATTTTAAGAACTCAATTTAATGAAATAAAAGTTAAAGGACGAAATATCAAAAACCATTATAGTTCAAGGACCAAAAGATGTTTTCTTTTAAAAAAAAAAGAAAAAAAAAATCTCAATGATTAACCATATACAATGAGTGAAATAAAGATTTGTTTGAAGTTGAAGTTGAAAAATTTCCGCACTTTGCTTTTTGTCAATCTGCCAATCAGTTTTAAAATATAGGTACATATAATGGAGAACCATCGCGCATCTTGGACATCTTACCCTCAAGTGATGTACCTATATTTCAAAAACCATTATAGTTCAAGGACCAAAAGATGTTTTCTTTTAAAAAAAAAAGAAAAAAAAAATCTCAATGATTAACCATATACAACGAGTGAAATAAAGATTTGTTTGAAGTTGAAGTTGAAAAATTTCCGCACTTTGCTTTTTGTCAATCTGCCAATCAGTTTTAAAATATAGGTACATATAATGGAGAACCATCGCGCATCTTGGACATCTTGATATGCATAAAGCACCCCTCAAGTGATGGGACAAAGATTGCATATATTTAAATACTTAGCCATGAACTTATGCTGGACCAGTGCAGAAAGCACACATGCTTACTCAGCAGCCACAAAGGAAATCTATACTAGTTCATGCCAATCACTTAAGTTGTATATCTAACATAATCAAATAAAACAACCGTTCATAGGAGTTATATTAAAATTAATTTGAAGAACAGCAAAGCAATCAAACAAATGAATGGGATAAAAATCACATGGTAAAAGTACCAAAAATATCCAATGTAACCAATGCTAAATGATCATGGGTACACAATCAATTTCCATAGGAAGCTAATTTATAAATTATATTCTTACTCACAATACACCAGATCACTAAGGAAGTCTTTCATGCTTAAGTAATTCAGAAATTATAAAAAAGAGCATTAGGGGAAAGGAACACCTTTAACACAGCAAGGTCTTTAGCACGGTCAGCACCAACCAATTTACCCTCGAAGTTCTTCTGTACCCTTTTGAAAAACCACAGAAAACATGAGATGGCATGCAGCAATAATTTATTAACGGTTTTCAAATCCTGCAAACCAACTTGACTACAAATGTGGTTCAATCACACACAGTTGCAGCCTTCAGGGATACAATTTGTCTCACCCTTCTGATGCAAGAATATTAACCCGTGCAACAACTTGACCGGAGCTTGGATTTCTTGAAAGGGCATTGCCTATCACTAGACATTACAAAGAAAGAGCAATTAGCTTGGCCATCCATTAATCTCAAAAGAAGTTACTGCTCAAGAGCATCTAATTGAATCAAAATATTTGCTTAGCAATCCCATTGTATACTGAACAAGCTGGATTGTTTATGCTCAAAAGGTGAATCAATAAGAACAGGCACAAAAAGAAGACAATAATAACACACTTCAATATGACAAACATAAAGAAAGAAAAAAATGCAAAAGATTTCTGGAGTTGAAAAAGAAAAAAAAACTGTGTTTTTCCCTGCTTGATGGCTTAGGTAAACAGACAGCAAGAATATAAAAGAAAACCGGAAAATTGGGAGATTTTAATCATTATGAAGTATCACTCAATAGAATAGATCCCACAGCTAAAGGCATCTTGTGCCAGGACTACTAGCAAATTAACTCAAACATCAAAACTTGGTTCCTTGAGCTCCTTATGTAGTTCTTACCATGGTAATTTGTTACAATGTGTCCCTTCTCATCCCAGACTACTCCAGAACCATTCCCTTCAGGGATCTGCAAATTATACCACCAGGAACTAACTTGGACTAAAAAGTACAACCGAAAGTGCAAGACAAGTTAAAACAATTGTATCTTTCAGCACAAAAGCTTGTGACCTTATCAGATTTCTGGCCTCCCAGATATATTAGCTTCATGCAGATGTCAAAGAATCAAGAGAACTGAAAACATGCAATTGGGTACCTCAACTACGCCAGTTACATTTAGCTGTGGCCGCAATGTTACATCAAAAATGTTGACAACAGAGTATGTGTTCTTCTCAAAGAGGTCAACAATTCTTTCCTGACAATGATGCACATGATATAAGCATAAAGATGTAGGAAAATCACTTAATAATATTGCTTCCTGTATATAATAAGGATTGACTAATATAGTTTGAAATCAACCTCAGTAGGGAAGAGAGCTCCAGAAGGAAAAACAGGTGGAGTTACTTCTTCAAGTTTAACAGACGGGTCCCCTAGTGCTTGGGCTACATATTAACAAATTATCACATGCACAGAAGAATAGACTGATGTGAAAATAAAAAAGGGGGGGGGGGGGGGGGGGGGGGGGGGGAACAACAACAACAACATTACATAGAGCATAAGAGCTTATTAAGCCACTAGACTAAATCAGATGAGACATTACTCATTTAAGGCAATTAGAATGTATGCCATTGACCTCCAAAAACAAAGGAACAAACCAACTATACCATTGTATAATGCACAACAGACATAGAGCTCCTAAGCAAGCAGCAGGTACATGCCCGTCAATAGTCTTTAGCCAATCAATCCTGTTATGCATCTGAATATATTGGTCTATCTTTTTCAGAATCTCCAAGGAAATGCATTTAGAGATTCCTGCTAATATCAGATATAATGTCAATTTAAACTAGCCATATGTACTTCATTGACAAGTTATAGTCAAATTGATTATTCTGATTACTATTAGTCAGAAAAAATGCAATGATTATGGAGAAATTGCCAGTAATTGCATCAACAAAGTTCAAGCACTGATTACATCAAGAACTGCAATATTATTGCGTCAATAACTGCAGTGATTAACCTGACTTGCTCCCTAATATTTTTAGGAAGCCAAATTTCTTGGAGAAATCAACAACACAATTACAAGAGATGACGTGAATACATCAACATAATAACAAAATCAATATTAATTTGATTTAAGGCATAATTAAATTTCATGTAGCAACATAAAGCTGAATTGTGCAAACCTGATAAGTACCTTGTAGGATAATACCATAGATACATGAACAGACTTGTAAGCAACATTCTCCGGGTTGCGCTAGGACTACTTTTGCATATTTCAGCAGACAAGTACTGGTTACCATCTTTAATAGCCCTACAAGCACCAAGGGAAGAGCTTTAAACAGTTTTTAACGGATATCAACACAACTCAATAAGAAATAGATAACTCAAGACCAGCAATTACCCATTAAATCTATTATCCCATTTTTCACATCATTATATACAAGCATATGCTAGTTGTGTAGGTGTTAAAAGAAATACACAAACTAAATAACAATCACTCAGATGTTATACATATCAAAGAGTACAACCCAGGTAGTATTTACTCATGTGGATCATTCCAGTCTACTTATCATCCCAATAACTCTAAAAGGGTAGTTATATTTTTTGGTGATTAGCCACACAAAATTTGGTCATTTTTCATATCCCACAAAGTATAATGAATGCACTTTATCTTAATTCAGCCTTGCTCAAACTAATTAAGAACCATAGGCATTAAAACTCTAAGATCTTATTTATGAAAAAAAAAATTCACAAGTTTCAAAGAAAGGATAAAAAAGAAAAGGAAATCAGTACCCAGAATCAGAAACAATATAATTCACTTCAAGGAACAAGAATTAAATTATCGAAGTGGAAAAGAAATTAAGAAGAGAATGCAGTGGCGACCTGGAAAAGGAAACGGAATACGAAGCAACGGCGTCCTGGAGAGAATGATTGGAGGAATGAGAGAAAGAAGACAAGAGGTGCCTGCGACCCAAGAAGAAGCGTCTTGGGACAATTATGATTCCATGAGGTAAAGATTTTTGCGGTGACCATGAATTGCATCCTAACATTTGCATTTCTAAAGCCCTTGTGTAAACTATAAATTCAAATTAAACGTTCAAAATAGTGAGAAATCAAATATATGAGTTTTAGCAGGTAGATAAGGATTTTAAAGTAGAAGTGCAAGGCAAGAAGATAAGAAGTAAGAACTGAGTAAGCTAATTGCTAGCTTTGGTGACATTTATTTACCAAAATGTCCTCCAACGACAATATTACTATAGGGAAAACTCATTCTCAGGTCCATGAACTTATCAATCTTTTTATATTGAGTCCGTAAACAAAAAAAATTGTATGCTTTTAATTTTTTTATTTTTTAAAATTCAGAAATTATTTTTAATTTTTACTATTAATTTAAAAAAATATCACAATTTTTAATTATAATACATTTAATATCCATTAATAGATATTATGCATATAAATTTAAAAATTTAGAATCTATTGCTATTTAAAAAATTCATAACAATAAAAATTAATGATTTTTTACAAAAAATAATAATATAAATGTCAATTATTATAATTCAACCACAATCTCTGTGTCATTCTATCTCGTATACTATAATGTTTATTTCACGAAATTGAATTGTATTGATATCAACAATTTCTCGTGCTATAATTACTAACTTCACTATTTTGTAGGTTAATCGTCAATGGTGACCTAAAGGGGTGGCGGCTACAGCGGCTTGAAGGAATTGGTAGACGCTCCAACAAAAGTAATACGAGAATTTTTTGGCAATAATAACCGAATAAAATTCATTTTTTTTTTAGATTTTTCGTTTGTGTTTTAGTTAAGAAAAACACTTCTTAAAAGTTTTATAAAAATCAAAATTGCATAGTTCTTACCAAACACGTTTTTTATATTTGTTACAGACTATCTTAACGTAATTATAGCAGTAGTTAGAGAAGAAAATGTAGTAGCAGTAATAGCTGACTTAGAAGCAGTAATAGTTGAATTTCAACAACAATTTTTGTGTATAAATGTCTGTAATTACTAAGAAATAAATATGAAATCATACGGGTTGATTTCTCACATGGTATTAGAGCTTTTGGGATCTCTGGGAATGCTGGGTTTCAGCATTTGAAGTTTCTGGGTTTCAAGGCAGTAGGTGAATCTGCCTCACCCTGGGTCACCAAGCTCCGGTGACCGGTTCCACTCACCGCCTACCACGGAAGAAGCGCCGGTGGATTTCCGGCCTTCGCACGAATTTCGGTGACCAGAAGACCGGAGAGTGAGCTTCACGCGCCGCTCCTATTTTACCGACCTTCCTCACGCGTCGGCGCGTGGTAGCGCGTCCGGAGTCCGACGGTCCTCCGATTGCTTCTCCGGCGTCGCCTTGTCATCTTCGGTCGGAATCTGGGGTCATCGGAAGGTGATCTCCTCTGGTTGATGGTGTTCAACTCCCTGGATTTCTTCAACAGACCTGGATTTCTTCGACAGCCCTCCGATTGAAGCTCCGGTGTCGCCTGGTAGTCTCTGATCTGGTCCTACGGTCAGTATCTTCATCGGGTCTTCGTTCAAAGGATTCTGTCTCTCACTTGGCCTCCTGCATTCACGTGAGGTGTGGTTTTCTCTCTTTACTGCTTTGCTAAATATTAGATTGGAGTTGTATATTGGTGGTAGCAGCTGAATATTAAGTTGGATTTATCCATTTGTGGTGGGACATTTGAATTAAATTTGGTTGAATTAAAATGGCTGATGATAGTAAATCTGGTGGAGATTCTAAATCTGCAATTACTGAAATTGTTTCAGCACCCATTAAAATAACTGAACATAAATTAAATGGGTCTAATTTTTTGGAGTGGAGTAGAAAAATAAGAATTTATCTACGAAGTGTTGAGAAAGATGATTATTTAATTGAAGAACCTTCAAATGATAAAATTTGGCTTAGAGATGATATGCGATTGCTTTTACAAATTACGAACTCTATTGAAAGTGATGTGGTGGGATTAGTAGATCACTGTGAGTACGTCAAAGAGCTAATGGATTATTTAGCATTTTTGTATTCGGGTAAAGGAAATGTTACTCGTATCTATGATGTATGCAAGGCTTTTTACCGTACTGAAAAAGATGAGACCAAATCTCTTACTGCTCACTTTATGGAGTTCAACAAAATTTATGCAGAATTAAATGTCTTATTGCCACTTAGCACAGACATTAAGAAATTACAAGCTCAGCGGGAACAAATGGCTATAATGAGTTTTCTAGCCAACCTTCCTTCAGAATTTGAAACCGCCAAATCTCAAATTCTTTCTAACCCTGAACTTACTACTTTTCAAGATGTTTTTAGCAGATTGTTACGAACAGAGAAGAATGCTCAGCCAGTCCAACAGCCCAGTGTATTAGTTGCTAAAGGAGAGGAAAATGGAGTTGGAAAGAACCGTAATAGAGGAGGATATGTCACTAGAAATAATGATTTCAGTAATGTTACTTGCTACTTTTGCAAAGAACCTGGACACACAAAGCGATATTGTAGGAAACTACAGAATCGCAATCAGAGAACTCAAACTGCTAATATTGCTGCTTCTAGTTCATCTTTTGAGAAGTCAGTTACTATTCCAGCTGAAGAGTATGCTCGTCTTCTAAAGGAAGTTACTACAATTGATGATTCAAGTAAAACATGCCTTATTTCTTCCTCAAATTAATGGGTCATTGACTCAGGTGCTACGGATCATATGACAGGTAATCCTCAAATATTTTCTACATTCCAGCCTCATAAAGTATCCTCCCCTGTAACAATAGCTGATGGATCAACTTATCATGTTGAGGGTTCAAGAGTTGTTAAACCCACATCTGCTATCACTTTATCTTCAGTTCTAAGTTTGCCCAATCTTGCTTTCAATTTGATTTCAACAAGCAAACTTACTAAAGACCTAAAGTGTTGTATCTCATTTTTTTTTTTATCATTGTTTATTTCAAGATCTTGTGACGAAGCAGATACTTGGTAGAGGACATGTATCTAATGGTCTTTATGTTCTGGATTCATGGGTATCCCGCTTTGTGGCTTGCTCTAGTACTACTTCACCTTTTGAAGCTCATTGTAGGCTAGGACATCCCTCGTTGCCTATTTTGAAGAAAATAAATCCACAATTTAATAAAATCTCGTCATTAGATTGTGAGTCATGTCACTATGCAAAACATCATCGAGGCTCTTTAGGTCCTAGAATTAATAAACGGGCAAGGTTTGCTTTTGAATTAATTCACTCCGATGTTTGGGGTCCATGTCCTGTTATATCCAAAACAGGGTTCAGATATTTTGTTACTTTTGTTGATAATTTTTCGAGAATGACTTGGATTTATTTTATGAAAAATCGTTCTGAGGTGTTTACTCATTTTTTTGCTTTCTGTGCTGAGATTAAGACTCAATTCAATGTTTCTGTGCACATATTACGAAGTGATAATGCTAAAGAGTATCTGTCAGAACCATTTCAAACCTATATGACTCAACATGGCATTCTCCATCAATCATCATGTGTTGATACACCCTCTCAAAATGGAGTTGCTGAACGAAAGAACAGACATCTTCTTGAAACAGCTCGTGCCTTGTTATTCCAGATGAAAGTTTCTAAGCAATTTTGGGCTGATGCTATATCCACAGCATGTTTCTTGATTAACCGGATGCCATCTACGGTACTTAATGGTGATAATCCCTACCATATCCTTTTTCCTCATAAATCTTTATTTCCAATAGAGCCAAGAATGTTTGGAAGCACGTGTTATGTTCGTGATGTACGGCCTCATGTTACGAAACTAGATCCTAAAGCCTTGAAGTGCGTATTCTTGGGATATTCTCGTCTTCAGAAAGGATATCGGTGTTATTCCCCATATCTTAATAGATATGTGATTTCTACTGATGTAGCATTTTCAGAGCAAATACCATTTTTCTCTAACAAGTCTACTTCCATCAGTCAGGGGGAGGAAGATGAATGTCTCATCTATAAATCTATATCAAGTTCTGAACAATCAGTGGATGAGAGTGTTTCTCAGGATGTTTCTCTTGCTGATCAGACTTCAGTTCCAAACAAGCCGCCTATTGTTCAAGTTTATTCAAGGAGAACAGTGACTACAGATACATGTCCTCCACCAGAATCAACTTCGCCATTGGATCCTCCACCAAATGATCTTGACCTTCCCATCAGCCTTCGCAAAGGTAGGCGCAGTTGTAAATCTACTTATTCCATTACTAATGTTATTTCTTATGATCACTTATCTCCACCATCTAGTGCTTTTATTGCTTCTTTAGACTCCATTTCCATACCTAAAACAGTTAGAGAAGCTTTATCTCATCCTGGATGACGCACTGCAATGCTTGAAGAAATTAAAGCTCTAGATGATAGCCACACTTGGGAGTTAGTAGATTTACCTCACAACAAAAAGGTTGTTGGATGCAAATGGGTTTTTGCAATTAAAGTCAATCTAGATGGATCTATTACCAGACTTAAGGCCCGACTTGTAGCCAAAGGATATGCACAGACATATGGAGTGGATTACTCTGACACTTTTTCTCCTGTAGCTAAGTTGGCTTCTGTTCGTCTATTCATCTCTCTTGCTGCTTCTCAGCATTGGCCATTACATCAACTGGATATCAAAAATGCATTTCTTCATGGAGATCTACAAGAAGAGGTATATATGGAGCAACCACCTGGTTTTGTTGCTCAGGGGGAGTATGGGAAAGTTTGTCGCTTAAAGAAATCTCTGTATGGACTAAAACAGAGTCCTCGTGCTTGGTTTGGCAAATTTAGTAAGATTGTCCAAGAGTTTGGGTTAAAGAAGAGTCAAACTGATCATTCCGTATTCTACAGACAATCAGCAGTTGGTGTTATTCTCCTTGTTGTATACGTCGATGACATTGTAATTACAGGAGGTGATTATGAAGGAATCTCTTCTCTCAAGTCTTTCTTGCATGATAAATTTCACACTAAAGATTTGGGTCAACTGAAATACTTTCTGGGAATAGAAGTTTCAAGAAGTAAAAAGGGAATTTTTTTATCTCAAAGAAAGTATGTTCTTGATTTACTTGCAGAAACTGGAAAACTGGGAGCTAAATCACGTAGTACCCCTATGGCCCCAAATGTACAACTCACAAAGGATGATGGTGATCCTTTTGATGATCAAGAAAGATACAGGCGGTTAGTTGGAAAATTAAATTATCTTACAGTTACTCGTCCAGATATTGCATTTGCAGTGAGTGTTGTTAGTCAGTTTATGACAGCTCCAACAGTCAACCATTGGGAAGCTTTAGAGCATATCCTATGTTATTTAAAAAGGGCTCCTGGACTAGGTATACTTTATAGTGATCATGGGCATAACTGCATTGAATGCTTTACAGATGCAGACTGGGCAAGATCTAAGACTAATAGAAGGTCGACTACAGAATATTGTGTTTTTGTTGGAGGAAATTTAGTGTCTTGGAAAAGCAAGAAGCAAACTGTAGTGTCCAAGTCAAGTGCAGAATCTAAATATAGAGCCATGTCACAGGCAGCATGTGAAATCTTATGGCTTCGTCATTTACTTGCTGAAATTGGTATAAATTCCTCTTCTCCAGCAAAACTTTGGTGTGATGATCAGGCTGCTCTCCATATTGCCTCAAATCCGGTGTATCATGAGTGAACCAAACATATTGAGGTTGACTGTCATTTCATTCGTGAAAAAATTCAAGATAATGTAATTTCAACAGGACATGTGAAGACAACAGAACAATTAGGTGATCTATTTACAAAATCTTTAAATGGGTCACGAGTCGAATATTTATGTAACAAGCTGGGCATGATCAATATTTATGCTCCAGCTTGAGGGGGAGTGTTACAGACTATCTTAACGTAATTATAGCAGTAGTTAGAGGAGAAAATGTAGGAGCAGTAATAGCTAACTTAGAAGCAGTAATAGTTGAATTTCAGCAACAATTTTTGTGTATAAATGTCTGTAATTACTAAGAAATAAATATGAAATCATACGGGTTGATTTCTCACAATATTTAAAAAAAAAAATTGAAAACTTTGAAACTAAAAGATACCAAATGGAGCCTAAGTTTTCTATTAGATTATATTAGGTCCTGAACTTGGCCAAAGTAACGTGTAGATCAAGTTAAATGAGATGTGGGATATGATACACATTTAATTATATTAAAAAAAAAATTCTGTTTTTACACATAATTATGGTCAGATTGAGTCATTTAGCGAATCAAGCGGATAGAGTCATAAACGAATCATTAATGGATTGGATTGGACTTGAATAAAAAAATTTGCGGATAAGATAAAATTTTAATAGCACTACAAGAAAAAAATCATTTCCCGACGGAAAATAAGGAATTTCCGTCAGAAAACTAAATTGCCGATGGAAATTCATTCCGTCGGCATATTAGTCGTAGGTAAATTTTGCCAATGGAATTTTTTCCGTCGGAAAATTTACCGATGGAAATTCAATTTTCGTCGGGAATTCCCAACGGAAAAAAATTTCCGTCGGCAAAATTTACCGACGAAAATTCCAAAACGGACGGGATCGGACATATTCTTTGATAGGAAGAGAGAAATAGAAAAGATTAGATTAAAAAGTATATAATTCAAGAAAGAAAATCATTTGTAATATAAATCTTCGTTTAGCTTTAGTATACTGACAAGAACAAAAACCTACTCTATGACAAAGATGATTATTATCTTCTAACCAACCTAATAAATTTCTTAATTCAGTCTTTAAATAGTTTCTCTGATCGGCTGAGGCAAAATCTATTAGATATAAATTTGTGATTAAACTATCAATTCTGGAATTAGGAACAGTAGAACCTAAAGAGTTCATTATGTAGAATTAATATATAAGAATTCAATTATATGTTTCACAAATCTCTTTTGAATATCGAAATTTTTACAATCACATCACTCTGATTCATGTAGACTCTTTGTCTCTTTTTCTATAAAATCTAAATGTTTTTCTAATTCTGATTTCATATATAATCTAGCACTATTTTTATCTAATGTCATTAATGCTAATTGAAATTTATCAATAAATTCGTCAATATAACTTTCATGTATGGGTGCATATGAAGAAGCTGATGAACTTGATGAAGTAGATGAGTCTGAATGCATATCTATATCTTCAATATTTTCTATTTGAAAATCCATGAATTTGAGAAATATAAAAATCTAAGAAATATGTTGCAGAAATTCTAAAAGAACATTTATTAAATTAAGTTTATTAATATAATCTTGGCAATCGCAAAATCCATCTAAATGTAAATCATTATGCAAATGTGTTAAAACTGTTCTTAAACTTAATAATTCTTGCCTGAGTAAAGCCCTTTCCTGTTCTTCTGAAAAATCTAAAGAAGATAAAGAATCAATAAAACGATTTACAAAATAACTCATAATTTTCAAAATATACCTGAAGTATTATTCTCTGATAAAATATTACAAGTGGTGGATAGAATACATGAGCAAGCTCTGTTAAAGACTAATTGAAGATCTAAGGATTTATTACAATGAGAGGTTGATATTATAAAAGGTTTTTTGTTCTTATTTTCTCTAATTTTTTCTTTTGAAAAAGGGCTCTGCTTGATGTTGAAGAAGTAATCTGATTAAATAGAGTTGCAGTGATGCTTCTCGAACTGATGAGCTGTCCTTAAGGATAAGAAAGAATCTGAATGATTAAAGTGCTGTCTGCCACCGAATTCTGATAAGATTGAGTGAAATGCTAAGTCGCTTGGAGTCTTCTGATAATTAGTGATAGTGGAAAGATAAAGTGGAGAGAAATCTGAAGATGCTTTGTCGGCCATGAAAAGATTTAGTGGAGACTGAGGATGCTGATTTGGAAAGTAAGATGCTGTCGGCCATAAAAGCTTTTGAACTGGAAAGTAAGAATCTTTACTGTTGAATATAATTGAGTACCTGCAAAACAAAGCGTTAGAAAAATTTTTTCTTTTTCTTTTTCTTTTTCATTTCCTTTTTTTTTTTTTTTTTTACAATATTACATCATCATATGGATCCTGTGAATCCATAAATTGTCTTGGAGCTGGGGTAATTTCTTCAGTAGAAGAGTTTCCCTTTTCAGAAGTAGCTTGGCTTAGGATAGCGGCTACCTCTTGTTCTGACGTGGCTGAAGATAAGAGGCTGATGAGATGTTGTTTGCTGTTTGCGAATTCCTGAGTGGATTCTGATTGGATTCCTTTATGCTGAGGATGAGAAGCCTGATAAGAGAATTTGTCGTTATCGAACTTTTGTCTGACCGCTTCTGGATTAGCTCTGCTTTCTTGAAAAGAATCCCACCACTTTACTCGGTATTCACGGTAAAGGATAGGAATGACTGACTCTGTTGATACATGATAATTCCAAGTAATGATCCAGGGTATCTTAAATTCATTACAGAATTGTAGTAATGAATCATTAAGCTTGGTTTGGTGTTGCTCCCGATATTTTTCAAAACCATGAAAGACTTACTGAGGAAATATTGAGTCTATGGGTCCCATATAATCAAACCATCTTAGAAACCAATTAGGATAAAATCCTGAAAACTTATTGGAAAAATAAAAGAACCAAGAATGATTATAATTCCTGAGATAAAAAGCCTTGAACCATGCTTCTTGATAATCATAGTAATTAAAATGATTTCTGGTAGGAAATCCTATTAGAACCTTGTTGGCGTGAGGCTTCATTCCCCATTCTGATAAAGTCATGATCTTGAAAATCTTAACTTTGCTGTAATTAATCTTAGTAGAGTCCTGATTATAGTTATGTTCAATAACCACTGAGTCGGTATCTACTAGAATCATTTCATAAAATTCTCTGGTCTTTTTTGGGCAGTCTTCTAAGAAATGAAATCCTTTTGGGAAGATAAATTCAATTAATTTATAAAAACTCTGATTTTCTATCAAAGATTGGTCTTCTATTTCTAAAACTTTGATAAATTTTCTTCGAGGGTTCAACTGATAAACTGATGAAGATCTTTTGGGAGATGATGAGGATGCGAAGGTGGGAGTGGATACTATAGTGGAATAGGTTGGTGGTCTAAAGGTAGAAGGTGGAACTAAAGGTGGTGTTCTGATAAGGTTTGAAGAAATTGGTGGGAAAAACTGAGGAGTTATTGCTCTAGGTCTTGGGGCAATAGGAGAGAAACGGTTTGGAGAGACGGGAATCATCTGATTAGTATAAACATGCTGATTATTATTCTGTTTTGAAATACTTTCTTTGCTCAAAACCTTCTTATTATTCATTTTCCCTGTAAAAACTCACGAGAAAGAAAATCAGGCAAACAATTATTTTGTCCTTTAATAAATTCGATTTCAAAATCAAAATTGCTAAGAAGGGCTTGCCATCTGGCAAAAATTTGTTTAGAGATTAAATTTCTAACATCTTTTTCTAAAATATGTTTTGCTGAAAGACAATCTATTCTAAGTAAAAAAATTTTCATGTATAAATCATCTTCAAACTTTATGATGCATGATACTATGCTTAATATTTCTTTTTTAATTGTAGAATAGTTCTTTTGAGTATTATTCCAATTTTCTGAGTAATATCTAACCAATTCTTCTTTATCATTTCTTTTTTGTTTTAGAATTCCTCCAAATCCTTTATCACTAGCATCTGTTTCGACTATTAAAAATGCTTCTGGGTGAGGAATACTAAGACAAGGAAGACTTTTAACATTTGATTTAATAGTTTTTACTATTTGAGTATGTTCTTCTGTCCAAGGTGAAGGATTTTTCTTAAGTCTATCATAAAGAGGTTGACAAATTATACCTAAATTTTTAAAGAAATCATGAACATAATTTAAACATCCTAAAAATCTTTGCAACTGTTTCTTATCTTTAATTTCATCTGAAAATTTTTCTGTAAATTCTAAACTTCTATTAATTGGCCTAATTGTTCCTTGATTAATATTATGTCCTAAAAACCTAACTTTTATTTGAAATAACTTTATCTTTGTTGGAGAGATTACTAATCCATTATTGTGAATAATATTATAGAATTTTCTTAAATGACTAAAATGTTGATTAATATTTTCTGAAAAAATTAAGACATCATCTATATAAACTATAGAGAATTCATTAATAGGTCTAATTATATCATTCATAATATTTTGAAATTCTGATGGAGCATTTTTTAATCCAAAAGGCATTACATTCCATTCGTAATGTCCAAAAGGAGTATTAAATCCTGTCTTATACCTGTCTTTTTCTAAAATTTGTATTTGCCAAAATCCTGACTTCATATCAAATTTAGAATATATTTTTGCATTATATAATCTTTTTAATAAATCTCTTTTATTAGGAATTGGATATCTAATCCATTGTAAAACTTTATTTAATGGTTTATAATTTATAACTAGCCTAGGAATTCCTCTTTCTAATTCTGCAGCGTTCATGACATAAAAAGCTGAACAAGACCATGGAGATTTAGAGTCTCTATTAATCATTTTTCTTTTAATTCTTGAATTTCTTTTCTACAAAGTTTTTCTAAATCTTCTGACATGTGTATGGCTTTAGATTTAGTGGGAATCTGTCTTTCATCAAAATCCTTTTCATAAGGTAAACTAACTATGTGGTTCCTATTCCAAAAAGCATTAGGAATAGGAGCACAAACATCTTTTAAAAAAGTACTTTCTATTTCTTTAACCTTTTCTTTTATTTTGTCTTCATTTAACTGATTTTCTATTCGCTTTTCATCTATTTCTTGAATTAGATACTTTATGTGACTTAGTTTATTTTCTTTAATAAAATTTATTTCTTGAATATTATCTTTTAGTTGATTAATATCTCTTACTGTCATTGGAAAGGCAAATTCGAATAAAATCTCTTTTCCTAATACAATAGTAGATAATCCATTATTATTAACTTGAAAAGGGTATAACATAGTTAAAAAAGGGGTTCCTAAAATTACTCCTGAATTTAAATTTTTAATTAATATTAGCTGAGTTTTATAACAATATCCTTTATTACAAACTTTAACCTTAGATAATTTATATTTAATGTGTAATTTTGAACCACTAGCTGAGCTAAGTCTTTCTGAAGTTTTTTCGTAATATTTAGTTGGAACTAAACCTTCTTGAATACAATTCTGATCAGCACCACTATCTATTAATGCTAAAGTAGAAAGATGAAAATCATCATTTATAACAATATCTAGCTTTACATACCATTTTTGATAATTTATTCTTGATATACTATTAATATATTCATCTTTATTTTCTGGTTCTTTAATAATTAATGAAGTAGATGCATGATCATCATTTCTAAATATTCTGCTTAAATTTCTTTTTAAATTTTCTTCTTCTAAGTATAGGATCTTTTCTTTTAATATGTTCATATCTTGTTTTAAATTTTTGACTTCTTCTTGAAGATCTTGAATAGAGGATTTTTTATTAACTTGTTTAAATCTTTGACAAATTTCTGAGAAATTATAAGGTTTATAATCTTTTTGCTCCCTTTGTCTTATTAAATCTTTTAGTTTAATTAAATAATCTCTTTTTATTTCTGGATCATCTATTTTATCTATAATACCTAATAAAAATTCCTGTTCATTACTAATCATATTTATCTGATTACATTGACAAGTTCCTACGCATTCACAGGATTCTGAATCACTATTACTAGATTCAGTTTCACTTATATTATTTAAATCATTTTCAGAATAATCTTCTGATAAGCTTTCTTCTGATGAATCGTTAATTACAAGTTTCATAATTTTTTCTTTTATTTCATCTGAAGCATCTAAATTATTTACTTTCCCTTTCATTTTACAATTTTTTGAATAGTGTCCTGGTCTACCACATTTATAGCAAATTATTATATCTTTTTTATGGGGTTTTTTATTCTTATAAGGTCTTTTCTTAGAATAAGTTTTTCTGTTATTGGGCCTTTCTAATTCTATATTGGGCTTATAAGTCCTTTTTCTAGTAATATACTTTCGTTTAATTTTATTCTTCCTTTTAACTCTAGCTGAAGGTGCACTAATCATTTCATAACCATATTGCTGACAAAAATCTCCTAGTTCCTTTCTACTATTAATATTTTCTTTCTTTAATTTTGCCTTAAGTTTCATATCAGAACATATAGCTAATCTTTCTTTATTTATTCTGTTAATTAGTTGACCATAAGATAATTCCTGATAAGGGATAACATTATTATACTCATTTCTTAGTCTATTTCTTACTTTATCAGCAAATAATTTAGGTAATCCTGCTACAAATCTTTCTTTCCAATAAGAATTACTACAGTCTGATCTAGTCATTACTTTTGTTAAAAATATATCTTTATACCATCTAAAATCTTGTAATTTTGGACAAGTTAGATTTTGTAATATTTCTGAATTTCTATCCTGATATTGACTAGGGTCTCCTATAAAACATTTTGTTATAGCAAATATTAATGTATTAACACTATCTTCTATAGTAGTTTCTATTTCCATGTCTCCTTCTCTTTTTACTATAGTTTTGGTTGCTTTTAATATATATTCTCTTTCATCATGGGTTAAATAATAATCCCACCATCCTTTCAATTGTCCTGTAAAACCGAAAATTAAGGCTTGAGTAACAGTTTGTTCTCTATTTTCTACTGTTCTATAAGAACTAGCAGCCATAGTCATTTCTTCTAAAATATTTAGTATTCTATATTCTGATTGGCCATCAATATTCCATTCATAGATTGCTTTTCCATCATAATTAGCCTGATACTAATGTTCTTCAAATTGAGTATCTGGAGGAGTAGGTCTCTTATAATAGTTTCTGGTAGTGGGTAATGGAGCGTCTCTACGTAACTTATTTATTTCGAAAGTATTTTCTGTAGGTTGACTAAATTGGTCTTCTATTTCTGCTATTGGATCTATATCAGATTCTGAATCTTTTTCTTTATTTAAAACAGCAACTTGTTTATCCTTCTGTTTATCCTTTATAATTGATTTTGAATTGATATTTATATTTCCTAGTCTTTCTTCTATTTGTCTTAATATAGATTCTTCTTTATTAAGGTTAACGGGAGTTCCTGTAAACATAAAGGGTTTAAAGAAATATTTTTCCTCTATAACTGGTTTTGGAGTAACTGTTTCTATTGGTACTGGTTTTTGTACTACAGTTTCTATTCTATTTAACTGGTTTCCTATAGTTTCTAAAGTTTGATTAGTATAATTATTCTGAAGCATAATATATTGAATTCTTTTATCTCTAGAGTCTTCTTCTTTTATTTCTATAAAAGGTATTCCTATATAATCCTGATCATTTTGTCTAAATACTATATTTTCTAATGGAGGATGGATAGATATAATTCGTTCATCATTTGCCAAATTCCAAAGTTTTCCTACTTTATTTAACATTCTTAATTCCTTTTCAAATGGATAATTAATATTATTCTGATAGCAATAATTTTCAAACCATAAAAATAAAGGCATATTTACTTTCTGTTTTTCCATATCATTGTACCAAATTTTTCTAAAGTTTTCTAACTCCTGTTGAGAAAAATTATTAAAATACCATTCTCTTTTTTCCTTATTATATTCTGCTTTTAAATCTGCTCTTAAAAATTCTTTATTAATTTCAAAATTCATTTTATAATTATTTAATTAAAAGTTTTCCATTTGCGATCTAGTAGGACTTACAGATGATTCAGTTTCTTCTGTGTAAATAGGTTTAGGAATATTTCCTCTAAAATCTATTCCTCTAATATCTAAATTTCTAGCTGAAGTGGTACGTCTTAAAGTACTGGCTGAAGTGGAAGGTCTATTATTAGAGTATACTGAATGTCTACCTGACTGAGGAGTATTTGTAAAATCTATTTCTACAGATCCATCTGTATGTTCTATTATTCTAGAAACCTGATCGTCTATGTTTATTAATCTAGGTTCACTTATTTCCTGAAGATTCCACCTAGTTGATCTAGTTATTTCATCCCATTTTAACCTTTTAGGTATCTGAATATTAGAGTGTGCTTTATTCCCTTCAAATATAATAGTTTCATCTCTTGTTAAAGTATTTACTGACTTAGGATTTATTGAAGTTGTCATGACCTTATAATATATCCTATAAATTACAGCTACTGCTTTTACTTCTTCTTTAACATTTAAATTTTTTGTTTTAACTGTCAAAGTTAAGGTATCCATTAAATGTCTGTCATTCAAACTTAAGGTAAATCCTGGGTAACAATTAAAATAAACTGGTCCATTAGCTAAATTAGTTTCTGCCATAGCTAGTAAAGAGTTTGAAAAATCTAAATGTCTGGCATCTCTTAAACACATTAAAACAGGGACGTCTAATCCTAACCTGAATAAAGGTTTAATGGCTATTTGAACTGCTCCTATATGCAAATATTTATATTTATTTCTCCTATGATTATTAATAGCTTCTCCTGAAAATAATTGAATATTAGCATGTTCTTGATTTATAGGTAAAGTTTGTTCTGTTGTTTTAATTGAATAACTAGACATAAAATCAAAAGTTCCTATTGAATATATCGTCTTGATGTTCTGTTTTGGAATAGTCCAGTTATGTAAATCTTGTTCTACTTTATCTATATTAATTTCTAAAGAATTCATATCTAAAGAATTTCCTAAATCTCTATCTGAATTAGAACTAGAACCTGATTGGTTTTCAGAAAGTATTTTAGATAACCTATTCATAATAGCTTATCTTAATCAAATTTGCTTAAAAATAATCAACAGTAAAGATTGAACCTGAAAGTATTCACGGGACCACCCAGCTGCGGGACCACCTTACGCCTCTCCTGGGCTATTGGCTGACCAACGCACGCCTTCAGGGCTGACCAACGTTTCCTACTTTCCTGAACTATCTTTTCTGCAACTATTTCTAGAACAAATTTACTTAAAATAATCGTTTTGAATAGTTTAAATAAAACTATCTCCTCAATTTCCATCGGTAAATTTTACAAATTAAAAAAAAAATTAATAACAAATTAACATAAATAAATAATAATAATAACAATACAAATTAACATAATAATAATAATAATAATAATAATAATAATAATAATAATAATAATAATTAAGGTACAAATTTTATTGATTTTAATTTAATAATTATAACATGTTGAATAATAATAATAATAATAGCTAAAATTAACACAACTTCTTAATAGAAATAATAACAAATACTAATAATATATCTACTTAACATACCCATTAAATAATAATAATAATAATAATAATAATTAACACAACTTCTTAATAGAAATAATAACAAATACTAATAATATATCTACTTAACATACCCATTAAATAATAATAATAATAATAATTAACACAACTTCTTAATAGAAATAATAACAAATACTAATAATATATCTACTTAACATACCCATTAAATAATAATAATAACTAAAATTAACACAACTTCTTAATAGAAATAATAACAAATACTAATAATATATCTACTTAAGTTTTAGTGACGGATTTTTCATTCCGTCGCTAAAAATAAAATTAAGTTTTTTTCTGATTTTTTTCAGCGACAGAAAAGAATTTCCGTCGCTATTTTAGGAACCGTCGCAAATTTCGGTCGGCAACTTTGGAGGGAAATCTTGGCACCATTTTTAGCGACGGATTTTATTTTCCGTCACTATTTACCGACAGAAAATAATTTTCGTCGCTAATTAGCGACGAAAATTAATTTCGTCAGTAAATAGCGACGGATGTTAATTTTCGTCGCTAATTTTCCGTGGCTAAATCAACACTTTCTTGTGGTGTAGGTTTATCTCTATTTAAAATGAATGTATTCGAGGAAATTTAGGTATAAAAGTCCTGTACTAATTTTGAAAAGGTGAGCTTTATAATTGTTTTTTTTTATTAATATTAAAAATTTACATGATTTACTATTATGAAAAATTCGAGGAAATAAAATGCAAATTGAACAAATGGAATATATCTGAAAAAGTACATACTGAAATAAAAAAAATGTAAATAAAATAAATAGTAAAAAATATTTATATTTGAATTTAAATACAAAAGTAGATGTGAAGAAGGAATGTCCGTAGAAGCAATAGTGATGTATACATTGGCCTTTTCTTCATTTCAATCTTATTTTTGTTTCCTTATGCCAACATCAAAATTATTATGTATGTTTTTTAGGATGTATAGCTATCTATCAGCTTCTTATTAATTTCTTATTAACCTTTAAACATTGCTATCTTCAGCGAATTTATTGCTCTACCACTAATTTAAAATCTATTTCAAAATCATATTCATATAAATGGGGCCTTAATTAGCAAAATACAAATCCTCATCCTAAGCATGTGGATTTATTTGCAATCTTTAATTTAATGATTTTCAACTTTATTAGAAAAATTGTTGCATAAATTTTCCTAATTAGAATTTAAGAAGTATGATTAAATCATAATATGCCTATTAGTAGCCTTCTGAATAAACCACAAGTTTTGAACAGTAAGTTATGATGTAGCTAGGATAAATATTTTGACACTTAATTTATATATAATTATACACAACGAAAAAAGGTTGCTTTCAAAGAGATTAATTATCCTCAGCTCTCAAATACATCAATTGAAAAGAAAAGAATAAACCATATATTGAGATGATGATGCATATATAATTTTGGAATTATTAAATAATTAATTAAAGCAATTGTTGATGTGGGACTATATATTTTATTAAGAGTGTTTATTATTGACTCCTACATAAACAACAACACCATCTTTCCATTTTTGTCTCTCTTCATGGGAGTCAAGACATAGAGGTATTATTGACTCCTACAAATTGCATTCTTGGGGTTGATTTCACTTATGGTTATCAAACTTATACCAAAATTCCGCAAAAGTAACTAAATAATTTTTTCTTTCAAAAAAGTTATTGAAATTAAAATTATTATATACAAAAGCCATTATGAACGAATTCTGGTATTGACCCCGTTGACTCTCACCGGAAAATCTAGCCGGAATCTATTTATAATGACTTTTGTGTATAATGGTTTTAAGTTCAATGACTTTTTAAAAAAAAAAAATTATTTAGTTACTTTTGCGTAATTTTTATATAAGTTCGATGACCATCAGTGAAATTGTTTTAAGTTCGCGTGTGCATATGGGCTGTCAGCTAGATTTTCCGATGAGCATCAACACCGGAATCCGTTCATAATGACTTTTGTGTATAATTGTTTTAAGTTCAATGATTTTTTTGAAAGAAAAAATTATTTAATTACTTTTGCGTAATTTTGGTATAAGTTCGATAACTATTAGTGAAATTAACCCTGCATTCTCGTTATATCACTTAGCAACCAAATTTCAGCAATTGTCTTTACTAATTTCGCTGAATAAGAATTCTTTCGTAGTGAGATAGTTGAATAATATGGATTAAGTTTGCAGATTGAATAAAAAATTGAAAGGCCTACGAAGATGATATTATAACTCTACAATGATTAAAATAATTGAGAAAAAATAATTACTTGCTTATATGTTTAAAATGGATGGCTGGTAGTTAGATAATGTTAGAAAATTAGCCGGCCATTCCTTTGGGTACATAACTTTAATGCGGACTTTCTAAACTCAGAAATAATATTGACAAGATATTTTCTTTGAACTGGACCAGCTACACACTTTTATGTGTCAATACATAAACAGACTAAATCGGGTTTCAGATATAAATACTCCGGTAATTAAGTACTCCATCCGTTCCTAAATAGGTGTCACTTTTATTTTTTTCACTAAAATTAAGAAATATTAATTAGACTTGAATTTAGGAAAAAATCGAGTGATTCAATGTATATTTAGTGTTTCAATGTACAAATTTAAATCTAATTGGTTAATTTGTATTGGAAAAAAAAATTAAATTGAAAAAAAAAAATTAAATTGCATTGAAAATCTAAAAGTGACAGATAAATGGAATTTGAATTTTTGTCAAAAGTGACAGATATTAAGGAACGGATGGAGTATATTTTTAGTATTTAAGAGAGATAAATTTATTTGATTATACCTTGAGATGTGACCAATTTTACATAGATATTCTCGTAAATATCCATCTTAAACACTCTTGTTTAGCCTATAACATTTTATCAATCAATGCCATTAAATAAGTGCAAGTTCTCGAGCTGTCCATTACGAGAGTTCGGCTAACAGACCTCAACTATATATGTAGCCCCGCCGGTTATTATATGATGATGTTCAATTAGCAGGCTTAAAGGGTCACAAATTAATAATGAGAGTGGAAAACTTTGATCAAAAGATGTTTATAATTATTGAGTTAATTACACGCATAAATATTGCAAACCCGAGGTAATTTAATCGGACAAAACAAATGCAATATCATCACTTAATTAATTTGGACTTCCCACTCGGCATTTGACCAAATTAATGATGTTCACATATTTATTAATGGCTATTTTCTTGTCTTCCATCTACCAAACATGGTTAGCAAACTTAAGCAATCGACCATTAATTTTGTTGATTTTGCTCTTTTCAATAGTTTAGAAATCAAGACTAGTTTTCTCCTAATAAAGGGCACACGTGTGAAATAAAATCTCCTTGTTTGTGCTTTTATATATGTCTATATATATATATATATTACGATGAAGAGGAGCAAGAAAAAAAAAATAGGAAATTGAATTAAATTGGTTATACTTTGTGTGGATTTGGGTTGAATTTTGATAGATTCACCTGTGATCGAATTCGAAAAATCTGACTTAATATTTTAATTTTTTTTTTTTTTTGATTTTGTGTGATTGTGTATTTATTTTAGTGTTTTTTTGGTAACATTTTGAAATAAAAATTGTATATATTTTTCATGTAAATTGAATGTGAAACACTTATAATTGTCAAAATTAATTTTTTTATTATCACTACCAACAAATTTATAGAAGTCTTAAATGATGGATGCAATTTGGGAGTGGAAATAATTAGGTGTCTTGAAATTGGGAATTGTAGAAATTAAGGATTTGAAATTGAGGAATTCCTTATTTCCAAGTTCAAAATCATGTTGAAGGATTTCAATTGAATAATTTTATAGATGAACTTAGCTTAAGGAAATGTATATTGCGTATGATTCCATTCAAAATATTTTTATTTTTCCCAATTCATGGGATTTTTTTTACAATAAGAAATTCAAAAATTGACTCGGTTGCTCCTACCGTACAATTAATAATGATGATTACTCCCTTATCTCAATTTATCTGTACTTTTAGAGAGTTTTTTTTTTTTAAAAAAAAATATCTAAAAAAAGCCTATAAGTTATTGAGAATAAATCTTTTTTTTTTTTTTTTTTTGATAAAAGAATAAATCTTAAACGTCAATTAAAAAGAGACAGGAGGAGTAAAATATAGTAAAGTGTAATTGATTTAAGACGTCATATAATCAAGAAACAAAACTGGGATGACAGTATCAGTAGTCAAACCAGCAACATTAGTAGTAGTTGAGCCGCTCATTTCTTACTGTTTTGGTGAACTCTCTCTTTTCACCATACCTCTCCCATTTCTTCACAACTCCTACTCCTTCCTCCCACAATCATCTATTATATTTCTATTTAATTGTCCCTGTACATTCATTATCAAATCCAGCAACAATTTAAACTCATCTCTCTAATTCAAATCAAATTTTGCATGGAAGTTTATCGCCTAAGGTGAGGGCTAATTTGTGATATTATATATACAATTATATGAAGGTTATATTAATGTAATAATTAAAACTTTTACAAGGAATCTCCTCAAAATCCAAAAATAAGAACTCTGCCAAGTCACGTGATCATATAGAGAATGGAATAGAAGCTGAAAAGGAATGGAATATATAGAAAGGGTGTTTTTAGATCCAAGGGAAACAAATTTTGATTTTATTTTTGCATAGATTGAACATTAATCTAATTAATTCAAACTTTATTATTATTATTATTGGGAGTTGGTCCAGGTAGCCTCCCAGTATAACTAGTTTACAAAGAACAATTCAAGAAAAATTCAAAAAGAAAAACAAAACTATTCAAATGAAGAATAAAATAATAATAGTAAGAAACTAGAACCTTGGTTTGTCACCTTGTCTTTGATTTATTTGAACATAAAATGAAGCTGAGAAGTGTGGAAACAATTAGCCATACAAATCCCAAAATACTGATAACTTTGTAGTCTTCTCGAGATCTTTAAATTAATTTTTATTTTAAACATCTCCAATATAAAGATTCAATGGAGGCAAAGGAAAATCTACTATTCTAATTAATTTGTGTTTTTTTTCTTAAGCACTTCTAATATAATCCATTAGCTTAGCCAGACTTGTTCACCCAGTGCTCTTGGTTTTAGCACTCTCCATTACAGTATAGCCCTGAAAGCACGGCTTAAGCTTCGGAGCCACACTCCTCTTCAAGAGCCTTACATTTTGGCTTTGTTCAGCTTCAACAGTTTCTGAAATTATCACTATTTTCTGCTAAAAACTTGAAGCGTTTACCCTATTCAAGTCTTTGAACAAGAAAAAGAGTTATGGAAGAGAAGAATGATATTGAGAAGATTGACGATGTTATGTTGCCTGGATTTAGGTTTCATCCAACAGACGAGGAACTTGTCGGATTTTACCTGAAAAGAAAGATACAGCAACGACCTTTGCATATTGAGTTGATTAAGCAAGTTGATATCTACAAATACGATCCCTGGGATCTTCCAAGTAAGGTTTTCTTTATATAATATATTTTTGTTGTGTTGATTTATAATTTGAGTCCAAGTTTTGATTCTTGTTTCTTGTTGTTTTGTGAGAAGAACTGGCAACAACAGGTGAAAAAGAATGGTACTTTTACTGTCCAAGAGATAGAAAATACCGGAACAGTGCAAGGCCAAATAGAGTAACAGGAGCTGGGTTTTGGAAGGCAACAGGAACAGACCGTCCGATTTACTCCTCTGATGGCACTAAGTGCATTGGTTTAAAAAAATCTCTGGTTTTTTACCGAGGCAGAGCTGCTAAAGGGATTAAAACTGATTGGATGATGCATGAATTTCGACTTCCTTCTCTTTCTGAACCTTCCCCACCACCTAAGAAGTTCCTGGACAAATCTCTTCCTCCAAATGTAATTCATTTCTCACCTCTTTTTTATTTTATTTTTTTAATCAGAACAGCTGTATTCTATCAGAAAAAAAAGAAAGAAAGGGTTCGTTATAACGCTTTGTTTTTGCAAAACAGGACGCATGGGCTATCTGCAGGATTTTCAAGAAAACAAGCTCCATGGCTCAAAGAGCTCTGAATCATTCTTGGATGTCCCATTTACCAGATACTACACAAACTGATATGCATATACTCAACCAAGCACCACACTCACACTGTGTTCAGTTCAGTTCAGACAACATTTCCTGCACTACTGAAATCGGATCGGTCTTTCAAATCAATGAATTCCAACACCAACAACCGATACAGAATCCCGATTTCACTAGCAATTTCATGTTTTCGCCACTCCAAAATTCGGGCCATAACAATGCTCAATCAATGATACTAAACTCAGGCTTAATTGAGGATGTGAACAAGGCATCTCAGAGTGTAGACTTGGAAGGCTTCTCAGTGAGTTTGGGTGAGGAGGATCATATTGGAGATGGAGAAACAGCAGGATTAAGGAAGAATGAAAATAGCCAATGGGGAAGTATGAGATCCATTGGATTTCCTTTCAGTTTGGGTTCAAATATAACAGATTCATGGGATTCACCACCATGTCCTAGTGAGATATCCTCTACTTATTCCACAGACAAATGCTATACTTAAATCCTGTTACCCATAAATGGAGATGGGATTTGATTATAGCATATGTCGTTAGCAAATATAATTGATATGTATGAGAAAGTATATTCAGATTTGGGTGAATAGTTGGAGATACACTCCAAAATGTATCATGTTTGTATGTTATATATCTGCACAGACTTCATATACGCACTTTTATTTATCTTTTTATTTCTTTTACCTATATATATATATATATATACACACACACACACTTTGTTTTAGTGCATTTTATGTTGATTGGAATTTTCGAATTAGAAGTACGGACTAACAATAACTTATCTTGTCCAATATTTCAAAACTATTAGTGGTTTTTGAGAATGTGTCAAACTAATGGAGTTTATATTATGGGATCTCTATCTTACATATTAAATATTAAAATAGTTTAATTTAGTGATATTGATTTGGTAATTAACAGTGTGAAATTTCGAATCACACCCATTATATGCATATAAAAAAAACAAAGACAAAATAAAGGTCAATTACATCCAACATTTATAATTATTCAATTGAAATAAATGTAATTTAATATAGTTCTTACATGAAAGAAATTATAATTTTGTTTGCTTAAGTTATTGTGAAACTAATCGAGCTAAATTATTTTTGTATAGAAGAAAAGAGAGAGTGAGACTTAAATTCTAGATTATTCAGTATATTCATATCAATTTATGTGATGCTTCGTTAGAAATTGGGATTGAAATCGGAGCAAAAAGAAAATCAATTTTCAGCAGATAAATTCATCATTGTGGGTGCCTTGGTTTTGTATTATTCAAGTTTGTTCGATAAATAGACAATTATTAATGGGCAATTTGCAGAACCGGCACCAAACAGGTCAAGATGGCCGAGTTGGTCTAAGGCGCCAGTTTCAGGTACTGGTCCGAAAGGGCATGGGTTCGAATCCCATTCTTGACAATTCAGTATGATTTCTATTTTGTTACTCGGATAAGCAAATATCAGTTGCGTACTGCAGTACAGGAGAAGTCCCAAATCCTGTGGGAAGTTAGATCATTGTTTTAGCAAGATTTAGTATCACCTGTGTCGGCCCGCAAAAGAAAGTTGTGAAGTCCAGGTCTTTGGCATCAGAATTTGGGGGGTTCAGATCTTCCACCCCCTCCCATGTATACCTTGGAGGACCGTACACAACTCAAATCAGACCCAACAACTACATTCCAAAGTTATGGGGATGAGTTCATAACTCCAGCAAAAGAGCAAATCGAATCAACCAAAGTAATAGTGAACAAGAGGATGAGAGAAACAGCTTTCCTGAATGGGCTACTGTTTATCGCTTCCCTCCTGGAAATACCAATTTAGTTTTGAGGGAGTTTGGAAAATGTGGTTTGACCTTGAAGATTGTTCTTCGGCCAAACAACGCCAAGTGGATGCACATTCTTTATCATAATGGATCTGATGCTCAACAGGCTCTCACTAAGAATGCTATGCATATAAATGCGGAACTAATAATGGGTGTAAAGCCAGTGAATCCAATACAAAAGCGGCGTTTGAACCACCAATTCATGATCTTCCCACCACCACTCTCTTCCACAAGCTCAGCGTTTATTATATTGAAGGCTTCTTCTGTCCGACACTATCTGGAATATCCCCGTATTGCTCCAACAAAGTCTATAGCATCCAAAATCTTTGATTTCATGATTGGAATATAGGCTAATATTTTGCTAATCTTACATGATATGCGGAACTGCTTTCGGCAATTCATGGTCTCGTTAGTTTGTTGTGATATCATTTTATGCCTGTTTCAATCGCATTACAATAAGACACTTCTTTTGGTAGTAGCTTTAACCGTTCCGCTTACATTTTATATTATTTTTACCACAAAACAATCTGGCTGAAGATGGACATAAGCTAAATGTGACAGGCTAAAATCTGCAGTGATAACCTCATACACGCTTAAAAATGTTCTGTTTGACTGTTTTTAAATTAAGTGCTATTCTGATCACAAGATAAACTAGTCCAGTAATTATACTAAATGAAAAAGCACCAATTATCATATATATGATAAAAACAACTAATTGACCAGCGAATTCTAGTCAAAATGAACCAACAAGTATTCATATCAATCAAAATCTCCAAATTCTAGTTCAAATTCATTCAGATCAATCACCAAAATTTTTCTCCACCATATCTTCTAACTCACAACACGTGATACTTCACACTCTCACTCTTAACTCTTTGAAACTTGCTTCTCCTTTGCCTTCTGAATCTTCAACACCTTCTTCACAATCTTTTGCTCCTCCACCAAGAAAGCTCGGATAATCCTGCATACATGTGAATAAATTGTTCATATCATCTTCCATCACACTGAAAAAAGCAATCATTGAGTCCTTTTTATCTACCTCTCTCTAACAGCACCCCCAGACAATACACCACCATAAGCACGATTGACCGTGCGACGGTTCCTGGACAACCTAGACCTCTTGTATTCAGCAGGTCTCAAGTGAGGAATCTAAAAAGAACAAAGCTAAACACCAGTTAGTCATGTTCTGTGAAGATTTTTCCTTTTTTTTCTTTTTAAAGTGGCGCATAATCCATTAATTAGTCATACATGAATTTACTCAAAAAGCTGGAGCATATAGCATCTTTAACTGATCCATAAATGAGACTATGCAGGGAGAATAGGAACACAAACATGACAAAATTGTAATGACATAAATCTAAATACTCTGAAGATCCATTGAATAATCATACTAAACTAAAACCTCATAGCAAATTAACAATGATGAATAGGATGGCAGTTTGATTCAAGCCATAAAGAACAATTCTGCATATAGCTTACAGGAAAGCACAATAGCATAAGATGAGCTAAAATTCATAGCAAAGTGTGCCATTCAATCAGCTGAAATTAGAGGAAGGACCATACAGAAATGTTGAACCCCAAATGCAACTCATCATCATATTCTTTTAACAGTAAGAACCATACTGTGGTCCAACTCCCATTTTCATGTGACAGTTCAAAATTTGGATAGTACAACTATACACACTTACAAAACAATAACCTCTTCACATTCAGGCCAACTATCAAAAATTTCAATCAGAGCATAATTTTTCCCATATTTGCATGAATCATCCTCTTTTCGCAACCCTTCAACATCATCATCTCCAACAGTTGAAAATTAGTTAAAAACAAACCTCAAATAAAGCATATGGATTGTTCATTATTAGCTGTAATCACCCTCTACAAGATTGCAACTAAAAAAGATGTCTTATTCACACATATTCAGCCAATTATCAACTTTTTAGGGTTTAGAACTATAAAATTATGCAACAGATAGGATTTTTACCAGAGTTAAAGTCAATTAGAATGACTTTCATTTGTATTCAGGGCTTCAAAAACATAACAGAGTGTCTAGAACAAGATTAAACTTAGACTATAAATTCTTAAATTTCATTTCAAATGAAAATCTAGCTAAAGAAGATCTGAAATAGTATGCCAGACCAAAAAATAAAAACCATCATGAAGCAATTCGAGAAGATATTCTACATAAGTTTTCCACCCTTAGAAATCAACAAACATGCAATAGCTACCAGTTGTTAGATTGGCAAAAACTCAGTAATATGCACATGCATTTTAAAAACTCGAAGAAAAGGGCATCTGATTACACCATTAATAGGCAATTATATGCAAATCAATCCACAAATCACCAAGAAAAAACCATAAGAAATTCAAGTAAATCGGCTTATATGAGGTCATTGATACACATACCCCTTGAATTCTCTTGCCAGTGACAGGACATTTAGGTCCACTTGCTCTCTTTTTGGTGGTCTGATAGACCAATTTCCCACCTTCATTCGAAAAAAAAAAGCCATTAACCCAGTTATTACCATACTAAAAGACAATATTTTCAGCAAAATATGAAAGAAGAATACCGGGGGTCTTGACGATGCGGTGCTGGTTAGATTTGGTGGCATAGCTGTGCCTTTTCCGGTAAGTGAGTCGCTGGACCATTTTGTCCCCTTTGTGCTCTTCGTCAACTCCGATCTTTAGCAGCGCTACAAGGAGAGAAAGGCCGACCAAAAGACTCTAGTCGACTGGAGAAAGTTATTAAATAGGGTTTGTGGATTTGTAGAACCCTAGATCGGAGGGCTGTTACTGCGAGGTGTTGTTGATCTACGGTTAGAATTACATGTAGCGTGTTTCAAGAAGTACAGTTTTCTTATACTCCATATTAAATGTGCCACGAGATTTTCTCTAATTATCAATGGGCCTATCTGAGTCTGTAGGACAAGCCCAAGTTTGACATGATTAGTTCTGTTTTGGTTTAGGTGTGCAACCTATTAAAAATTTAAGATAGTAATCTATGTTAGCCTTAAATTTCCACTAAAAAACATTTTTAAAATTTGCAAGAAAAAAACCTTTTTTATAAAAACTAATGGGTGTGCAAATGGTCGGATCGGTTCGGTTTTGGACCGAACCGAACAAATCAAAAATTAAATTTGAGAAATTTTTAAAACCAAACCGCGGATCAAAATTTTTAAGACCGAAACCGAATAAACCGAAATAATTTCGATCGGTTCGGTTCGGTCCAATCGATTCTTCACAAATATAAGCTTTTTTTTTAGATTTTTAACTTATATGCATCCATAAATTAAATTAACTTATATTCAACAAAACAAAATCATTTAAAATAACTAAAATGAAAAAATATACATAAATTTTTCATATTATTTTCCTAATAAATACTAAACAAAATTACACTAAAAAAATATACATTAAAAATAAATACAACATAAATTTTTATTAATAATACATTCAATGTATTTCAATTAAAAAAAACATACATATAAATAAGTATAACTATAGTGTATATTTAGGTTTAGATTTTATATATATATATATATATATTAGCAAAATGGTGATCTTAACAAATTTCGGTCGGTTCGGTTTTTTCTATTTTACAATCGTCCGAACCGAACTGAAATACCCGAAATTTAACTTCGGTTTAGAACCGAAATAACCAAAAACCGAAATAACCGAACCAAATTGACAAAAATTTATTCGTTTCGGTTCGGTTTTGCATAGCCCTACTATAAATTTTATTTATATTTTTTTTCTAATTCAGCCTTACTTTAATTAGGGTTGCATTAAAAATTAATAAATAAGAAAAAATTAGTTTATAATTACTTAATTACATGAAATTGAGGACAAAGATATATATAAGGTGTTTGGAAAAAATATTTTTCAAACTGAGTAGTTTCAATATTATTTCTTTAAGTGGGATTTTTTTTCAATGCCTCAGCTGTGAGCTGCGGCATTGAAAGGAGCAGCAGTTGCTGCTCTGACGCAGCAACCAGCTGCTTTTTTTTTTTTTCAAATGCCGCATCTCACAGCTGCAGCATTTGGTTTTTAATTATAAAGGCCAAGAGCAGCACTAGCCTTTTTTATTTTTATTTTTTTTTATAAAATATATTTTTAATAAATAATTAAATATGATGTATAATTATACAAAATAATTAAATATATTTTTTATATATATAATTACAATTAAATAAGTACTTATTTCTATGTAGTTTAATTTTATTTTATTTAGACACTGCATATTTTTATCCATAAAAGGCAAAGCCTGAAAAATAAAATGTAATTTTAAATATTTATTTTTTATTTATTAAAATCATTTTTCTTAAAGATTCAGTACATTTTTTTAATTTGTAATTTTGTATTAAAAAAACAAAGAAAATAACTTCTCTTACTTCTTTTTTTTAAAAAAAAAAAGTTTAATTTGGACCATTTAATTCACATCTATGTACTTTAATTTTTTAACAATACGTTAGTTGAGTTTTTTTTGAAAAAAATCTGTAGGTCAATTTATTATTTTCATCATATATGAGTAACTATTGATTTTGAATTATTATTCAATTTTTTTGAGTAACCATTTTTTTGATTTTGAGTAACAAATTTTTACAAAATATATTTTTAATAAATAATAAAATATGATGTATAAAAAATATATTATGATTTATTAAAAATATATTTTATAAAAAAAATGTTACTCAAAATCAAAAAAAAAAATGTTACTCAAAAAAATTGAATAATACTTCAAAATCAATACTTACTCATATATGATGAAAATAAAGAAACTGACCTACAGAATTTTTTTAAAAAAAAACTCAACCTATATATTGTTAAAAAATTAAAGTACATAAATGTGAATTTGATGGTTCAAATTAAACTTTTTAAAAAAAAAAAAAAAGTAAGGGAAGTTTTTTTCTTTTTTTTTTTTAAATACAAAATTACATATTAAAAAAATACACTGAATTTTTAAGAAAATTGATTTTAATAAATATAAAATAAATATTTAAAGTTACTTTTTATTTTTCAGGATTTGGCCTTTTTGGATAAACATATGCAGTGTCCAAATAAAATAAAATTAATCTACATAGAAATAAATACTTATTTAACCGTAATTATATATAAAAAATACATATTTAATTATTTTGTATAATTATACATCATATTTAATTATTTATTAAAAATATATTTTATAAAAAAATAAAAATAAAAAAAGGCCAAGAGCAGCATGGTGTTGCTCTTGGCCTTTTTAATTAAAAACCACATGTGCGGCATTTGAAAAAAAAAAAAACCCGCTAGTTGCTGCTCCTTTCAATGAGCTGCTGCATTGAAAAAAAATCCCACTCAAAAAAATAGTATTAAAATTACCCTAATTTGAAAAATATTTTTCCCAAACACTCTATATATATCTTTGTCCCATAAAACTGATTCACTTTCATGATTATAAGTTAGTTTTGTGTTACATATTATATCTTTTTTGCATAATATATTAATTTTATAGAAGCATGGTAATTATTCAATAGAATAAGGTTTTCTTAAATTATTTTAATAGCAATCACCTCTATATCAACATAACATTGACCTCTAATTAGTAATAACTTTATTATTTTTGAATTAAATGAATTGAGATATGGAATAGAATTTACATAAATGCAATATGGGATCAGCAAGGAAAAGGCAAAAAAGATGGGTCTACATGTATCTTCCTCCGAACAAAATTAATCTTGTCCAATTTACTGCGACACCATAGTAGTTGGTCCGTAGTAATTTTGGACATATTAAGGACTCTTGCTACTAATTTCATATCTACTTGTGAGAAGAAATACAAAACTTGATCTGAACTACTCTCTTCTTGCTGTTTTTGGAATTTCTTTAATACGCAGCTTCCACTTCTCAATATTTCTTTAAGCTTCTTCTCCTTCTGCATTTCATTCACAAACAGCATACCAATTTTTGAGACTCACAAATACAACTTCAAACAATAACAGCATCACAACGATATTCAAAAGTAAAATATATTTTTAGAAAATTAGCTGTTTCACACTTCTCCATCTTTATAATGCACAGTGGGTATGATTTGAAATATGAATATTTGATTTTCAATTCCAAATAGAAAAACAAAGTCATATCATCCTTTATTTTAAGTGGTTGATATCCATCTCCAAATATAAATTTAATGTTAAATACGCTACTTTCAATACCACTACTCAGTTGTTTACTTATGATATCCAAAAAATTACCATAGTTGAAATCTGATGGAATTAGTATTCCATCAACTTGAAAATCCCATATCCCGGTACTTATTCTCTTCACTTCATTTTTCATCATATTGCATCAAAACAAGAATTCATCCCGTCATTGTAATAACCTATAAAAATGCATATATAAATCACAATCATATTTAAAATATGAAACCAACAAATAATTTGTAAAACACAATCCTGCACTGAAAATAATTAAATAAAACGAAAATTTTGCAAGTTAAAAAAGAAACAAATACATTCAATCAACACAAAAAACAATCATCATCATTAAATCAAAGAGCAAATACTAGGCATATGTAAGTATCAAACTAATCTATCTTTCAAAATTATCAATTTCAAATACAGTAGCAACTAAACCCACCAACTATGAATCACTCATACAATGACTTCTGAAATGTGTATGCACAAATTCAATCTACAAAATAAGTAACGGACAATCAACAATACATTAACAAAAAACTTACCGGTTACAATAAAATATCAATATTCAGACAGTGAAAGCTGATTTAGACGGTGAAAGACGATAGAATCGATATTGATTTATACTGATTCCGACGGTGAAAGACGATGGAATCGATGTTGATTCAGACTGATTCCGACGGTTACAATAGAATATCAATTATGTTGATTTTATACAGAAACAATGCAACACAAAATGGAAGAAAAGCGATAAAATCAGATAATGTGAGAAAAAAAAAATCAAAAATTAAAAATGAAAGATCCAAGAGATAAAAACTGAGATAACAGACTAAATCGATCGAATCAAATAGTGTGATAAAAGAAAATCAAAGACTGAAAACGATAGAGTAAGATTTTTTACAAAACAGAAAAACGAAAGGAATGAGGAAAAATAGAAGGAAATATTAAAAGAGATAACAAAAAACAAAAACGGAAAAAAATGATATTTATGTAATATATTTAAAAATGATGTGTAATTATGAAAGGAAAATTTAAAAAGTTGTATTGAAATAAAATATAAAAAAGTGACATTTGTAATAATTTCCTCTAAAAATTAAAGAGAGTAATCTATGTTAGCCTTAAATTTCCACTAATAAACATTTTTAAAATTTGCAAGGAAAAACCTTTTTTTATAAAAACTATAAATTTTATTTATAATTTTTTTCTAATTCAATTGGGGTTGCATTAAAAATTAATAAATAATGATTTACATATTAATAATAACATAACTGTTACAGAATGTAAATATAAATATAGCATAATCCTAGGAATAAATGCAGCTTTCCTTATTCAGATAGGTTTTCTTAGATAGACTATTCTATACTTGTATATATAGGTGTATTATTGATGAATCATATACAGAAAATACATTCTCCTGTCTTGTGTATTTTGTTACATGGTATCAGAGCCTTTTAGGCTTGATTTGGGGAGTTATTTGAATTTTCTGGGTTTCATTTGGGTTTGGGTTCCTGCTACGGGTTACTGTTGGGTTGGGTATTTTTTTTTTCCGGTGGCCATCTTGTCTCACCAACGGCATCAGAAGAAGCGCAGAGGGATTTCCGGCCTCTCCACAAAATCCGGCGTCCTTCCGTTCGGCGAGTGCTCTACATGCGCCGTCAAATCTCCCGCTCCTTCTCTCACTCGTCGGCGCGTGGCTTATCTGCTGGCCCTCCGATTTTGTCTCCGGCGTCGCTTGGGTATTTCCGGTCAGATCCCGGTGTCATTTGGGCTTGGTTTCCTCTTCTGCTGGTACTCTTGCTCCAACGAGGTTCTGTCCCTTTATATTCACTATTCTTTTGTTTGTTAAGCTATTTATTGAAGGTTTGGGTTTTTGTGTTGGCTGGGTATTTTTGAAATTTCAGTGCTACTTTGATTGTTTTGTGTGGGTATTATGGCTGACAGTAAAGGAGTTGTTAGTGAAATTATCCCTTTATCTAAGATTACAGAGGAAAACTTAGATGGATCTAATTACCTTGATTGGAGTAGAACGATTAGAATCTATCTTCGTAGTATGGATAAAGATGATCACTTAACTGATGACCCTCCTACCGATAAAACCGAAAAGCAGATTTGGATGAGAAATAATTCACGGTTACTTTTGCAAATTAGAAACTCTATTGAAAGAAATGTGCTTGGCTTAATTTCTCATTGTGAATGTGTAAAAGAGTTAATGGATTATTTGGCCTTTTTATATTCTGGAAAAAGAAATGAGTCTCGTATTTATGATGTTTGTAAAGCCTTTTATCGTGCTGAAAAGGAGGCAAAATCTCTTACCACTTATTTTATGGAGTTTAAGAAAATTTATGAAGAATTGAACATGCTTCTACCTTTTAGTGCTGATATTAGAGAGCAACAGGCTCAGAGAGAAAAAATGGCAGTGATGAGTTTTCTAGCTAGTTTGCCATCTGAGTTTGAGATAGCCAAATCTCAAATTCTCTCTGCTTCTGAAATTCCTACACTTGAAGATGTGTTTAGTAGGTTATTGCGTGCTGATAATGCTTTCTCTAATCAGCTAAACAGTGCTTTTGTTGCCAAAGAAAGTGGAGGTGATAGTGGAAAGAAGAATATGCTAATGGGGGGAAATAGATTTAATCGGAATACTGATGTTATCTGCTACTATTGTAAAGAACCAGGTCATACGAAGCGCTACTGCAAGAAACTGCAGAATCGTAATCAGAGGGCACAAGTTGCTAATGTTGCTACTTCTGGTTCATCATCTGAGCAGAATGTCACTATTTCTGCTGAACAATATGCTAAGTACCAGGAAATGTTAAAGGGATCCTCAACTTCGATTACTACTGAGGCAGGTAATACATGTCTTATCTCCTCTAGCAATAATTGGGTCATTGATTCTGGTGCCACGAATCACATGACAGGTAATCCTGATACTTTCTCTGACTTTCGGTCTCATAAAGCTCCTTTACCTGTTACTATTGCTGATGGGACATCATACAATATTGTGGGATCTGGAACTGTCAAACCAACCCCTTCTATTACTTTACCGTCTGTTCTAAATCTGCCTAACCTAGCTTTTAATTTGATATCTGTGAGTAAACTTACCAAAGAACTCAATTGTTGTGTCTCATTTTTCCCTGATCATTGTATTTTTCAGGATCTTATGACAAAGCAGATTTTTGGTAAAGGACATGTATCTAGTGGTCTATATATTCTGGATTCTTGGGTGCCACGGACTGTTGCTTGTTCCAGTGTAGTTTCTCCTTTTGAAGCACATTTTCGGTTGGGGCATCCTTCTCTACCTAATTTAAAGAAGTTGTGTCCTCAGTTTCATGATGTATCATCTTTGAATTGTGAGTCTTGTCATTTTGCTAAACATCATCGTAGCTCGTCAGGTCCTAGAATTAATAAACGGGCTGAGTTTTCTTTTCAACTTGTTCATTCGGATGTTTGGGGTCCTTGTCCTGTTATGTCAAAAACTGGGTATAGATATTTTGTTACTTTTGTGGATAATTTTTCCCGTATGACTTGGATTTATTTTATAAAGAATCGTTCTGAAGTTTTTTCCCATTTTTTTGCTTTTTGTGCTGAAGTTAAAACCCAGTTTAATGCCTCTGTGAATATATTGCGGAGTGATAATGCTAAGTAATATATGTCAGATTCTTTTCAACGGTATATGTCTCAACAGGGTATTCTTCATCAGTCCTCTTGTGTTGATACCCCTTCTCAAAATGGAGTTGCTGAGAGAAAGAACAGACATTTACTTGAGACAGCTAGAGCCCTATTGTTTCAAATGAATGTTCCTAAGTATTTTTGGGTTGATGCTATTTCTACAGCTTGTTTTCTGATTAATCGGATGCCCTCTACGGTGTTGAATGGTGATGTACCTTATAGTGTTTTATTTCCAAATAAAATACTATTTCCAGTCGAACCACGGATATTTGGCAGCACTTGTTATGTTCGAGATGTGCGTCCTCATGTTACCAAACTTGATCCTAAGGCATTAAAGTGTGTTTTCTTGGGATACTCGTGTCTTCAAAAAGGATATAGATGCTATTCTCCTGATCTGCAGCGACATTTGGTTTCAGCTGATGTGATATTCTTAGAAGATAAACTTTTTTTTTCATCTCTATCCACTCTTATAAGTCAGGGGGAGGAAGATGAGTGGCTCATTTATACGGTAACATCTTCTCAAGAGCCTATTGATGTCTCTACTGCATCTTCTAGTATTGAGCAGATAGCGAATGATGATCCTTCAACATCAGCAAGACCACAGATTGTTCAGGTCTACTCTAGAATAAGAGACACTAATGATACATGTCCTGCACCAGCACCTTCGTCATCTGATCCTGCTCCTGTTGACCTCAATGTTCCCATTGCTCTTCGTAAAGGTACACGTAATTGTAAATCCACTTATTCTATTGCTAATTTTGTTTCCTATGATTACTTGTCTCCCTCGACATGCTCTTTAATTGTATCTTTAGATTCTATCTCAATCCCAAAGACAGTTAAGGAGGCCTTAAGTCATCCTGGATGGTATGATGCTATGATTGAGGAGATGAATGCCTTGGATGCAAATAACACTTGGGAGTTGGTGAATTTACTAGAAGGAAAGAAGGCTGTGGGTTGCAAATGGGTCTTACAGTCAAAGTTAATCCAGATGGCTCTGTGGCTCAGCTAAAAGCTCGTCTTGTTGCCAAAGGATATGCCCAGACTTATGGGGTGGATTATTTCGATACTTTCTCTTCAGTCGCCAAATTAAGTTCTATTCGTCTGTTCATATCTTTGGCCGCTTCTCACCATTGGCCCTTGCATCAACTCGACATCAAAAATGCTTTCCTCCATGGCGATCTTCAGGAAACAGTTTATATGGAGCAACCACCTGGTTTTGTTGCTCAGGGGGAGTATGAAAAAGTTTATCACGTGAAAAAATCCTTGTATGGATTGAAGCAGAGTCCTCGTGCCTGGTTTGGTAAATTCAGTGAAGTTGTCCAAGAGTTTGGGCTAAAGAAAAGTCAATGTGACCATTCCGTTTTCTATAGACAATCAGAAGCTGGCATTATTCTTCTTGTGGTTTATGTTGATAATATTGTGATTACAGGGAGTGATTCCGCAGGTATTTCTTCACTTAAGTCTTTCTTGCATGGTAGATTTCACACTAAGGACTTGGGCCAGTTAAAATATTTCTTGGGAGTAGAAGTGACGAGAAGTAAGAAGGGAATTCTTCTATCCCAAAGAAAATATGTTCTTGACTTGCTTGCAGAAACGGGAAAATTAGGAGCTAAGCCATGCACTACTCCGATGGTTCCCAGTGTACAACTTACAAAGGATGATGGGGATCCTTTTGATGATCCAGAGAGATACCGAAGGTTAGTTGGAAAACTGAATTATCTCACAGTAACTCGTCCAGATATTGGCATTGTTAGTCAATTTATGGCTGCTCCTACAATCAAGCATTGGGAAGCTCTAGAGCAGATCTTATGCTATTTGAAAGGTGCTCCTGGACTTGGTATATTGTATAGTGATCATGGGCATACTCATATTGAGTGTTTTACGGATGCTGATTGGACAAGTTCTAAGATTGATAGAAGGTCAACAACAGGCTATTGTGTTTTTATTGGAGGAAATTTAGTGTCTTGGAGGAGCAAGAAGCAAACTGTAGTATCCAGATCTAGTGCAGAATCTGAATACAGAGCTATATCACAGTCTGCATGTGAAATTTTGTGGATTCATCATTTGCTTGCTGAAATTGGTATAAATCCCTCGCTTCCAGCAAAACTTTGGTGTGATAATCAAGCTGCCCTTCATATTACCTCAAATTCAGTGTATCATGAACGGACCAAGCATATTGAAGTTGATTGTCACTTCATTCGTGAAAAGATTCAAGATAATGTCATCTCAACGGGATATGTGAAGACAGGAGAACAGTTGGGTGATTTGTTCACAAAAGCCTTAAATGGCTCTCGGGTTGACTATTTGTGTAACAAGCTGGGTATGATTAATATCTATACTCCAGCTTGAGGAGGAGTGTTACAGAATGTAAATATAAATATAGCATAATCCTAGGAATAAATGCAGCTTTCCTTATTCAGATAGGTTTCCTTAGATAGACTATTTTATACTTGTATATATAGGTGTATTATTGATGAATCATATATAGAAAATACATTCTCCTGTCTTGTGTATTTTGTTACAATAACATTGATCTCTAATTAGTAATAAATTTATTTTTTTTGAATTAACTGAATTAAGATATGGAATAGAATTTACATATATACAATATGAGATCAGCAAGGAAAAAGCAAAAAAGATGGGTCTACATGTATCTTCCTCCTAACAAAATTAATCTTGTCCAATTTACTGCGACACCATAGTAGTTGGTCCGTAGTAATTTTGGACATATTAAGGACTCTTGCTACTAATTTCATATCTACTTGTGAGAAGAAATACAAAACTTGATCTGAACTACTCTCTTCTTGCTGTTTTTGGAATTTCTTTAATACGCAGCTTCCACTTCTCAATATTTCTTTAAGCTTCTTCTCCTTCTGCATTTCATTCACAAACAGCATACCAATCATATTTAGCCTCCATATTAAATATTTTTATGAAAATATTTAATTAATTTTAACTTACCTTTTGCAGACTTGTTCTGGTTTCTGTTAAAAGCTCTAGTTCTTCAGGATCTTGAGGTTGGATTTGAGTTCCTTTTCGACTTCTTTGAATCACATTGTGTGTGTGTTTATCGGCGCGAACAAATCGCCAGAAAATTCTTATTGATTCTTCCATGATTTCTACTAACCTATCACTTTTAATTGCTTTATCGTTATCATTATCATTTATATTTCTTCTCCCCTTCTTGCCCTTCATACTGTCTTCTGCATAACAGTTAAGCCTTCTATTAGTTAACAAATAAGAATTCAGTCGTACACTAATATGTCATCTGTCACGGGACAATTGATGTCACATTTCGATGAATAAATGCAATTTTATTACTATTTACCTCTAATGACGGGAACTTGAAGGAGATTGCGAAGAACGCATCGATTCTTGACATAATTTTGGATTCTTGGACCTTCAAAAGGTTCATTCTCTATAAATCTCTGCATAAGAACTTGGAATTGTTGAAATTCACCAGCAACTTCATTGTACCGGCGAATTCCATAAGGGTCAGAATCCCAAATTTCTAGTGACTTTTGATACTGCCAATGAAGAATTTCCCATGAAAGACACATTTGACCCACATAAACCATTTCCAAATCGCTACGCAATTCTCTAATGAAGCTCATCGTCGGATCGATATTGCATTTTTTTCGCTTTCCTGGCAGCAATTTCTGCGAAAGAAGTGATGTAAAGGCCGGCGCTGACCCTTTCATACTCGAGATTGCTTCAAGTGGATCCTTTGATTGGAGAAATCCTATACATACATTGCCATTAAAATACAATGGAGGATAAGATACTAGACATTTTAGCTCGTATTTAAAGAAAATTGATAAGAAAAAATAGTTGATTTCATATAAATTAATGATACCGATTAAAAAAAAAATTCATAAAACAATCTCGATTTTTTATATATTATAACTAAAATTACTTTTATGAGAAATTATGCAACCAATACTGATACAACAAATTTTCGTCACGTCACGTCACGTCAGTTTAAAAGTAACGTAACTCACCCAATCAGTATTTTCAAATGAAATTTATAATTTTTCAGTTAAAATAATTTATTTTAACTATAACATTTGAAAATTAAATATTTTTGGAGGAGTCGATCGTTATTAAAGTATATATTATAAATTCGATCATTTAAATATAATTAACAAATGCCTAAAAAAGATTACGTGGAGCATTAAAATGAGTGCAGGATTATTTTAGATGCAGAAGAGAATTGAGATTTAGGTAAAGCCATGGCATTCTATAACGAGATAAAGTTATTAAATGAGTGACGTATCTAAATTGAAAGTTAAAGGTAGGTAGGATAACATTAATAAAGATAATATGTGTGCACCTTCAACAAACTATAAATTATAAGTTATATGCGCATAAAAGAAATTAGGTTAGGCATCACATGCTTAAAACAAATTATTATATCTTCCAAGCAAATACGTACACACATTATATACCATTCTTTTTATTGTGATTAATCATATGATATCGTGTATAATGTTTTATATATATTTACTATATATTTTCAAAAGCAAATTAAAAAATGGATAAAATCATTCTATTTTTCAAATATTAAATGAGAAAATTTTGTTATCCCTAGCTAAAGGGTATGAGTAGAATTAATTAAATTTAGCAACTAATAATCCCAGCAACACAAAACCAATATCACCGAACTAAATGCAATACTTATATATAAAATTGTTATGTATATGGAGAGTGAAGAAAAGTTGGTTATCATGTAAGTTTCCTTCTACCTCCTACTTTTGTGTAATTATTACTCTACAAGAAGATGTTCATGCTTGTGTTTAACGTTAACCAAACTAAAAACAAGATTTAGTGGGTCCTTAACCCTAAACTCCAAAAAGATTAAAGTAACTTAGATGGGATTTAGTATAAACTTTATCCAACCACACGCTTTGAAACTTTGACTGCAAAGAAAAATAGAATTTCTGCAGAAAATAAATCAAGAAACTTACCCATTGCATACATCTTCTGGTAATTGAAGATATCGAACTTTCGCATTCGTTCTCTGTAACTTTTGTAGAATTTGTGAAGCTCACCCATTCTATCTTCATGGTGGAACTTATCATCAATCTTCCATGGCTTTAAATCTTCCATTATTTTGGGTGACTCATCATCTTCTAGTATGGTTGGCAACCCTGTTGCCCTCACCTTTTTCAACTCCATTTTCAGTTGTTCTATCAATTCTTGATGTTCCCATAAAATCTCCAATCCATTTGAATCCACTTCTTCATTGCCTGAATTCTGCATGCTGGAATTGGACTCCTCTACATTCTTAATCTCTTCCACCATATCACTTTCTTCTTCATCGATATCTTCTGGTTCATATCCAGTTCCCAAATTCATGTCCTCAAAATCCAAACTTTCAAAATCTTTGTCTGTTGAAAACCCTTCGCTAGATGATGCTGCCACGAATCGACTTATAAGCTCGTAGCTGGAAGCAATCGATTCAGAATCAGAATCAGAATCAGGAGCAATGGAGTCCTCTGATTGAAACTGAACATCTTTTTTGGAACCTTGGTGATCACTCCCTATATTGTTCTCAAAAATAGACCCTTCAACATATGTTTCAGACTCAAGCTTCTCTTTCAGTTCTGCACTATCTGCAGAATTGTCTTCTTTTTCTTGTTCTACAAGTTTCTGATTAGGCAATGTCTTGTTGCTAAAAGTCTCTTTATTACCAATAGAATCAGCATATAGCTCTTCAACTTTAAGGCTAAAAACCTCCGGCTTCTCCACAAAGAGACTAGAATCTTGTAAAGAAAAGAAATCATCCTTATTGGTGGTTGTAGAGGACACAGAATCTGAAACAATTGCCTCATCATTCTCTCTGTAAGTCTGATACTGAAATTTGAAAATGAACTTTGGTGCCTCGTCTTCCTCTAAATCACCGATTTCTTTTTGGTCACGGAATTCAGTGATATCAAGTTTTGGTTCCTTAGCCTCAGCTTCTTTCTCTACAAGATCAGAAATTTGTTCTGGTTTCTCAGCTTCGGCTTCTTGCTCCATACATTCTGATTTTTTTTCTGGTTTCTCAGCTTCTTGCTCCACACAATCCAAATTTTGTTCTGGTTTCTCAGCTTCAGCTTCTTGCTCCATACAATTTGAATTGTTTATTTGAGAGGTGTCATTCCCTTTAAACCTGAATCAAATATCAATAATTAGAATTATGTATAAAAAAATACAAAATAGAATTTCATAAAGAAGCACAAACAAGAAAATACCTGAAAAAAGCTCTTCTGAGGAAACCGAACAGCGAAAGGAACAGAGCAGAAACAGAGACCCATGAAGAGGCAACAAAAAGAATAAATTTTTGATGGAAAAGCCCATTAATTGAAGACATGCTCGATAATCTAAAAAGGGTATTGATCAAAAGAACTCTCTTGGGAAGCCATCAATTTAACCCATAAATCTGATTTATTCATCTCGAAGCAAAAACACAGCAAAGAAACAAATTAGTCATAGAAACTCTGATATCCAGTTTGAAATCGAAGAAAAAAATGGACTTTTCACCTGTAGAAAAAATAAGAAACAATGTCAAAATCAAAGAACAAGTAATATGCATGGTAATCTGATTCAGAGAAGTTGAAATCTGACCTAAAATAGGAGATAAAACGGAGGAATTGTTAGGCCAGAATTAAGGAAAGAAAAGAACAGGTCAGCGACTGGGAAATAGGGTTTAAAGAGCTTGCTTAGAGCCTTGGGATTCTCGATACCGTTATTGATTTTGGTTTTGAGAAAGATTTTCATCAGTTGAAGGGTCTGTTTTTGTCTTGTGTTTTATTTATCTCGTGTCTCTGCTAAGAGCATAGGGTCTGTGTGTGAAAGAGAAAGGGGGGAATTGGGTTAAATTGAAAGTTTACGCCTTGAATTTTCAAATATTTGGGGCATTTTTTGGTTTTATATTAGAAATGGGTGTTGGAAATTAGGTCGGTTTAAGCTTATTGGTTGAAAGAATTTTTCAACATGGGTACGGATTTGGAATTTTGAATTAGAAAAAAAAATAAAAATAAAAATAAAAATTGGCTATTCACTAGAACGGCATGTATAGCATTGATGCAATTGGTCGGTGGACTATTCCTAAGGTTTAGCCAAATAGTTTGTGAAGGAAAAGAGGAGGAAAGAGAGAAGACTTTAAATCCCAATGGAAGTATAATTAGCCACTTTTATTTCCCCTTTTGCTTAATTTCCAATTTCTCTTTTGGCAATATTCAATTTTCTTAATGTTTATATAAACTTGTCAATAATAACAACAATTGAAATTCGAATTCGCTTTTTGTTTAAAAGGTGTTTTAGATGAGGAGTGTAATAAATCATCAATATACGATTCTACGACAACTACTCAATTTGATAGAAAAATCTAAAATTAACAAAATATAATTAATACTATAATCTAATTTTTTTATTTATTTTTTATGAAATTTTTAAAAATAAGATTTTTATTTATGATTCTATTTTCATTTTTTCCTCAAAAAGTTGCGATTAGGTATGGATCATTTGAAATTAAGGATTTATTTTTTTTTACATGAGTTTTGTGATGAACGTACCGATAAAATATATAGAAGTTGTTTAATTTTAAAAAATAAAATCAATTTTTCAGAAAATTACTCAAAAAAACTAAAAAGTGAAACTAATTATTTAGGGTGTGTTCGGTAAAATTGCAGATTTTTAGTTTTTTATTTTAAAATCTAAAAACTATTTTTAATTTTTGTTATTTATTTTTTAGAAACTGTTTTATATATTTAAAAATTTTATCATATTTTTTTAATTATTTATGTATATTATAATAATAATTTTGGTGGTGGTGGTGGCAGCAGATGCAGCGTGGTGGTGACGGTGGTGTGGTAGCGGTCGAGGTGACGGTGGTGTGGTAGCGGTCGAGGTAACGGCGATGTTGTTGTTGTGGTAGCGGCGGCAGTGTGGTGGTGGTGGCGGCAGCGGCGCAGTGGTGGTGGTGGAGACGGCAGCGGTGTGGTGGCGGCGGCGATAGCGATGGTGGTAGCGGTGGTGGCAGCGGCGGCGGTAGCAGTGTGATGGTGGCGGAGGCGGTGGCGGTTTGGTTGTGGTGGCGGAGGCGGTGGCGGTGTGGTTGTGGTGGCAGCGGCGGTAGTGGCGTGGTGGTGGCAGCAGTGTTGGCGGAGGCGCGGTGGTGGTAGCAGCGGCGGCGGTGGCAGTGTGGTGGTGGCAACAGCGGCGGCGGTGGTGGCGAAGGCGGAGGCGTGGTGGTGGCAGTAAAGGCGGCAATGATGGTAGCGGTGTGTTGGTAGTGGCATAAGAATAAATTAGTAAAATCCTAAAAACTACATTTTGAAGATTTTTAGTTTCTGTTTTAGATGTGAAAATCATTTCTTTAAATTTTTGCAAAAACCGAAACGAAAAAAATTTGCCGAACGAGTTTTTGTTTTATTTTTGAAAAAAAAAACAAAAAACCGAAAATAAAAACCTCCCCGAACGCACCCTTAGTTGTAATATTTTTCAATTTAAAAAACTAAATATCTATTTTCAGGATTTTTCAAAATTAAATTATTGTATATAAAATACAAAAAAAACATGTTTTTTCATTTTTTCTTTATTAAAAGAGTTTATTTTTCAAAATAAAAAACACGGGTTTCTACCAACTGCCATCACCACAACTACACAGCTGACGCCGCCGCCGCCGCCACCATAACTACACAGCCGCCACCACTTTCACGCCACCACTGCCGCCGCCACCCCTACCACCACATCGCTGCCGCCGCCATCACCACCACAACTACACCGCCACCACAACGTTACCGCCTCCTCCACTACTACCGCCGCCGCCGCCTCCTCCAACACTACCGCCACCACCATCACACCGCGACCGCCGCCACCACAACCACCACACCGTTGCCGCTGTTACCACAATAACGACACTGCCACTGCCATCGCTGCTACCTCCACATCGCCGCCATCTCCACCACCGCCATCGCCTCCACCGCCACCACCAAAATCATTATTATAATGTAGACGAATAATTAAAAAATATACATGACACCGCCGCAGCCTCCACCTCCACCACCAAAATCATTATTATAATGTATATGAATAATTAAAAAATATACATGACTATTGATAAATTTTTTAAATATATAAAACAGTCATATAAAAAATGAAAATGAAAGCTGAAAAAGAAAAATATTATTAATATAAAAAACAATAATTGTAATTATATTGATAAAATATAAAAAAATGTAAAGGAGATTGCAAAAGAAAACATTGATAAAAGAAAATAAGCAAATATGATTTCCATTTTCTAGTTTTCCATTTTGGAAAACAGAAAAATAGAAAACTAAGAAATGAAAATAAAAACTTGAAAAAAACAATAGAAAATATTATTTAGAATTAAACAGCCCTATAGGTTTGCAACTTTTTAGAGAGAAAAATTTAAATATTTTACTATAAATAAAATTTTAAATGCAAGCAAGAATTTATCGTCTTCTGAATTGTGTATTAATTTTAGAGAATTCAAGTATGGATATAAAAGTACTGTTTTTAATTTTAACACTAAATTCACACTAAATTTTAAAAATTAAAACATACAATACTCGACTATGTAAATTGACATTACATAACATAAAAAAATCAACAAATAAATCATTCAAATAAATAAAAAACCAACCAATTTCATTTTTAATTTTCACTAATTTTACTGTATATGTGAAACATATGTCTTTATTATAATAGATCAAATATTATATCAGTGCAATTGAGTGTCACGTACTGCAATTTTTTAAAAAATGTATCATTATGTGTTTATTATTTATAAAATTGATTAATATTTGTATGGTTATGTGGGCGGTTTGGAATGAACGAAATAATGTTCTGTGGAATAATAAGTCTTCAAATGCGGAAGTTTGTGTTAATAATTGGTTGGGTTTGCTGCATCAATTGCAAGCTACTAACTTGACCACTGGTTGTTGTGGTATGCCTAGCTTATCTTGCCCGCGTGAGAGGTGGATGAAACCTATTGAGGGAACCTTGAAACTGAATATAGATGCTGCTATTGATGATGACTCGGATTCCATTAGTTTTGGTATGGTGTTGCGTAATCATGAAGGTCAAGCTGTGAAAAGTGTGTCTCGGTATATTTCAGGTCGCTTTAGTCCTTCTCTTGCAAAAGCTGCTTGTCTTAAAGAAACTTTAAGTTGGTTGCGTGACCAATCCATCTCGAATGTTATAATAGAGTCCGACTCGAAGGTTGTGGTTGATAGTTTTCATAGTAAGGTTTCGGATTTCTCAGAGTTTGGTTGTCTTATGAGTTCTTGTATTTCTATTGCTCAATCTTGTATTTCTATTTCTCAGAGTCTGTTGGCTTTGTTCGTAGACAAGCAAATGAAGTTGCTCATGCTCTTGCAAAAGCAGCTCGTTTTCATGCTAGTCTTATGGTCTGGCAGGGGGCTCCTTTGTTTGTCATGAGTTTTCTGCAAAATGATGTATTGGTTGTTTAAGTAATATAAGTTTCAGTTTTCGTTAAAAAAAAAAAGTATTTATTAAAATTTAAGTGTTTAAATGAATTATAAAATCAAATTTGAATGATTATATATATATTAAGCCTAAAATATAGTTAGGTGATATTTTAGATCTTGTAAAAATCAAATGTAACATATTTTTTTTTCTTCTACAACATCACGCGCGGTGCTCCAAAATTAAAAATGTACTATATAACATAATAGTTTTTTATACATTTTTTATTTTAATTTCAAACCTTTACATGTTAAAATAATGAACTATAAAAGTTTTAACTCTTGCAAATTATATGTTGACACCTAATTACCTCAATTGAAATGATTTTAAATAACCAAAATTCTAATTAAAGTGCCGAGATAACTTGAGGAGATGATATGGATATTTGTTTTCTCTTAATTAAAAGTCTTGAATTCCATTGAAAGGGAATATTTGGTCCAATTTTATGAATGCACCCGATGCAAATTCAAATTAGTTAAATAATTAAATTTCAATAGTGAGTGATTATTTAAAAAAATCCCAAGTTACGCAATATTTTTGACGCCTACTATAACTGACCATATTCATGCAACAATTGCTTTAAAGTAAATAATTATCTAGGACTAGGACAAAATGACTTGCCTTTAGTTCAATTCACATATTATTTAAAAGCAATTATTTCACCAAAGGTTACTTGAAAGTTGACTAAGTGTTATAAGGTCAGTGTACGTACTTAGGTATTAATGATCATTTTTCTGTAGCAGCATAAATTGTGTTTGTCTGTTAAGGAAATAAAAAGTATGCCGCTCACAGATGAAAATAGCCTTCCATGTCGTCAATGCAACCCATGCATTTCTATTGTATTTAAATTGTATTGATACCACATATGCACTTAACATGCACTACATACTAAATATTAATTAACTCAATGCATTAAATAAAACAACTTTAACTAGTGTATGCTGAGCTAAGCAACCATGTTTAGAAGCTTCTAAATTATTATTTGAATTTGAATAAAATATATTAAGATTACCTTGATTTAGTGGCCGATAGAAAAAAAAAATATTATAATTGTTTGGTAAATATTATTTAGTTACTGTTGTTTCTAAGTTAAACCACAATTAAGATTATTTATAAAAAAATATTAAAGTAAATAAATGAAAAAAATAATTAATAAAAGATTATTATTAATCTAAATATAAATTAAAAAATAAATCAGCTATCAACTAATGAGAAAATGCTCCAAGATGAAACATTCGAAAAAACAATTGATCAGGACAAGAGTTAGATACTAGAAACTGAATAAAAAAAGGCTTAATACATAAAAACCCCCCTATACTTGCATTTAATTTCAAAATTTATACCTTTACTTTTTAAGTTTTTAATTTTCTACCCAAACTTTGAAATTTTTTTAATTTACCACCCGAACTTTGAAAAGTTTTTAATTTACCACTTAACGCAATGATACTGCGTATAACTTACCACCTACTTCCATCAGCGCGTGCATTTCACGCTCTAGTCCACTTCAGTACGTAGGTGGTAAGTTATACGCAATATTATTGCGTTAGGTGGTAATTTAATACACTTTTCAAAGTTCAAGTGGTAAATAAAAAATAGTTAAAGTTCAAGTATCAATTTTGAAATTAAATACAAGTACGAGGGGGATTTGATATATTAAGCCATAAAAAAATTTACCAATTAGTACGAAAATATTAACTGCTAGTTCAAAAAACTAATTAAACTAAACAAGCCCTTAAATTTAATAGGAGGTTTCAATTTAACCCTTTTTTGGGAAAAATTCAATGAGAGTGTTGATAATCCTTTTATTTAAATTTCGGAATCAAAACTTTCATCTATGCAACAATCATCCATTGATAAACCAAAATATGTTGGTATGAGTGTGCTGATCCACCTCCCACGTAATTAAGAAAATACAATAACTTTTCGATCACATTCAAAAGTCATAACTTTATTTAATTTTGTGTGAAGCGTGATACTGATTTTTTGACCTTCAATTAGTAGTATTGACGAGAAATTATGGAGATTTTAAGCTTGTAGTAATACGAAAGGTCGTTTTATTATTATATTATCACATTTTTGTTTCTTTTATCTTGCCTCACTTTAATAATAATAATAATATTTCAAAATCACAAATGTAAAATTTCAGATTTAATATCAGTTTGGGATTGATCTGCTGGTTGAGGTTTCGTTTGATCTATAAACAAAGGTTATACTCTTAACCTTATTTATTTGCAATCTGAAGAACACTCTATTGCAAACCAGAATTTAATAATCTTTTTATATAAAGAGAAATCAAGGAAGAATGGAATTTTGAACATGAAATCTCTCAGATGTATTAAAACTAATTTTAATCCTGAAATATTTCAAATAAAGGATTTTAATAAAATTTTAAAGAATAAGGAAAGCAGTTTCTTGAGTGTGAATCTCATCTGTCAGAAAACGACAACTCATGTGCTATTTTTTGGCGCCTTATTTTCTTAAATATTTTTCCTATTGCACCAAATTTCTAGTTATTAAAACCCTAAAAGTTGCTATTCTATTAAAATCCCCCAATATCATTGTTTCCACAATTTTCCAAAATAAATATATAAATAAAAATAAAACAAAGAAAATAAAAGCTTCCATTGTTTCCTAATAAATCCCCAACTTCATTTCGATCCAATATTTTTTTTCAAATCTCCTTTGGAGTCCGCTATGTACTAACTTGAAAAAGTGGTAAGTAGGTAATTTCTAATTATAAGCTACTATCCGTTGATTCAAGTAGTTTGGCATTTATTTCTATTAAATAGAGACAAATTCAAAAATTATTTTCAATGGAGGCAAACTTATATACATTATATATATTTTTTCTTGAAATTCAGAACACCTATCAAATACATTAAATCTACTAGGTTAATATATCAAGATAGTTAATAAAATTTTAAATTAGAAAAAGGAAAAATTTGTCTCCGAACTATACGAAATAGTACAAATTTATCTTTAAATGTTTCTTTGTAAAAAAAAAAAAAGGCTTCTACTGTTACTAAACTGTCTCATATATTCTCCTACCATTAAGAAAATGGCCCTCATTTTCCTTCATTTATAATGGCGAGAGCAAATATAGATAATTTTTTCATATTTGTCATTAATAAAATAATTCATATTTGTTATAGTCATTATAAACAATAGCAAAATATGAGCCCTTTTAGTAACGGCATGGGCATTCTTCTAATCAAAAAAATGTTTAATGGCAAATATATGTACTATTTTACATAGTTCATGGGCAAATTTGGCTATTATCCTTTTAAATTAGTTCTCTCAAAACTTAAGTTACAAATGTTTAGCCTAAAATCTAATATAACAATTTTTAGATTAATATAAATATTTCCTACAAATTATAAATGTGAAAGCAAAATATTTTTTTGAATGGGACAAATAAAAATTTGCATAGGGACCATTTTGAATTTTTTTAAGTTCAATGGGGAAGTGCCCCATTGCCACCATTGTAAATACGTCCCTACCATTAAGCAGTATCTTGAGTTCGAATTTTATAAATGACAATAATCAATGTTAAAAGAATTTTATCACACAATAAATTGATTTGACTTAAGCTAAATAATACCAAAAAAATTAATAAACTGAATTTAGATAAGAATTTTTTGGAATTTATTTTCTGAGTTTAATCCCCTCAAAATTTTGTTAAAAAAATATTAACTTTTTAGATTTTTTTTTATATTTGACAAGAAAGTATTTAAATTTTTATTTTTGTTTGTAATGTATTCTAACACGTAACCACGACATAATAGAAAATTGTTGTTCGATGAGATTGCAAAGTGGGAGTCAAAATGGCGATACTGATATTTCAGTAATATTATGATGAGTTTGAGTTGTAAGTACCATATGTTCCATAAAAGCAATGCTATCTCATATGAATATATTTTATTTTTGGTAAAATTTTTCATATGAATCTTAATTCGAGAAAAAACAAAAAACAAAAAAATCTCGAGAAATAATTAAATAATTAGGATATGAATGGAAAAGAAAATCTAAAGGCATTTGCCAAAATTTCTAGAGTGTGGTTAAATTGAAAAATTATACAATATAGGAAACACAGAATTTATTCTTATTCAAGAAATTTTACGTTAAACTTTCTATTTTGTGGTTGCTGTGTTTAGTTGTAAAGAATGATTATCAATATTTTTAAACCCTCAACCTAAACCCCTAACGAATAAAATTTGTTCTTCCTTTCGACCTTCTCTTTCTTGATTTTCTTTTGATACAAAATCATGTGTTTGATTACAAATTTTGAGAAAACTGATGTATCCCCTGACCCAAATATCTCAAAATCTGAATCCCAAATTAATGATAGTTTCAAGTTGAATCCACTGGCCAAAGAGTTTGTTCCATCTTTCAACCATATAAAGAAGAAGAAAAGCTGCTATACTCAAGAAAACCCAGCAAAGAACTACAGAAAAATTATAGCTCAGAAGGAGGACACAATCAAGAGGACAATATATGTTACCGACATTGATCGTGAGGTTACTGAAGCAGAACTTGCACTTCAATTTCTTGATTATGGAAACGTTGTTGATTGTCGCATAGCTACAAACCCATATAGCTCCTGTTTCCAGTTCGGCTTTATCGAGTTCTCCGACGAAGAAAGTGCAAATTCGGCTTTAAAATTGTGGTCAGGAACTGTAAAAATAGCTCCTTCAAGAACTGGGATTGTGGCTGTAAACCCTAGTTTGTTACCAAAGTGTAAAGATGAATATGACAAGTGCTTTAAGACAATATATTGTACGAATATTGATAAAAAAATAATTGATAAAGAGAATGTAATAAGAAGGTTCTTTGAAGGAAGTTGTGGAGCGATTAGAGGAATGAGGGTGGTGAATGATTGCATGGCTTTTGTTGAGTTTAAAGAAGCTGAGAGTGCAATCGGTGCTCTTAAATTAAGTGGTTCAGTTTTAGGGTCAATGCCAATTAGGGTTAGCCCGTCTAAGACTCCTCTTCGCCCTCTAATCCTACCTCCTATTAGCTAAACCATGTCATGAGTTTTTTTTTTGATTCGAGTTTGGGATTTTAGTTTGAGGAATTGATTTGTCTTTTATTGAGTTAAGGCTTATTCATTTTTGGTTAAGTTATATGATTATAAATCCAATGGTTGTGATGCTTAATAAAAAGATTGGTTATTCTTTTCTAGTTTGATAGCTACTGTGCCTGCTTGAAATGCCCTTATGACATAATTTAAATATCTGATAACTTTTCATTATCATCCATGCATGTTCCATATCTATATCAACAACAGAGCTTAAAATTTTGAAAAAATATATAATTTAAGAACCTTGTTTCATATATATAATTGTGAAGCAGCACTTGGCATAAGATTCAAACAACTGCTTACTGGCTGCAGATGGGCTAAGTGGAACCGAAATTTAATTTCATAAACCTAATGAAAGAAAAATATATAATGAGCAATTAAAAAATAAAATAAAAATTCTACATATAGAGATGAATAAATTTATAAAAAATGATAAAATGCTTATTTTCAAATATTTAAAGTTTTTCATTTGGATTCTAGAGGTGTATTGTAATTTAATTACTGTATATCTATATGTATGAGTTGTGATTGAAAATGAAATGACCTGGTTCAAGGTTTAATTTGATGTAAGTAATAGTGAAAGAATGTGAATGATCTACATAATATTCTTCTCTTTTTTAAGAATTCATAACTTTCGGAATATATATGTATAGGGTTGGCAAGCTGAAGCTTTTACAAGATGTGCCACAGTCAATCCCCCTAAGCTGTTCTTTAGCGATTCTCAGATTGCCAAAAAAATTTTAAAAATAATAAGAATTAAAACTTCAAACTATATTTTTTAGTCAAAGAGTGATACATTGATTTGGAATTGGTGTGGTCTTCTCCAGTTGTTGGGTTGCTGTTAGTAGGAAGACGGTTGACGGGCCGTTTCTTGGGTTTGAGCCCAACATTAATAATGACAAGACTAGGTGGCGTATATCATACTCATATCAAATCCATATGGAAAATTCACATAACTTTTGAACCTCTCATTTTCCAACACTCAATTAATAATTAAGACAGTAGATATAAAATTAAAGCTTTTACCTTAAGAAATCATGACATATTATCTCTGTCCACATCAGCTTTTCCGATTGAAATAAACAGATGGGACATGGCCATGGGAGGCACTGGCACTGCTAATAATAATATTATACAATTATATTATAAAACCACAAAGGAAACGACAAAGTTGGAGACTAATTGGGATACAGTTTAAATAATAATCAACAAAAACAAACAACCAGAGAGACTATTGGCAATTAATAAGACTTAGCAAATGAATTCAAACCTGCTTTATTCATCATACAAATTCCTATCAATACATATTCAATCATTGTATTAAAAAAATTCATAACCATAAAATCAATAAAATTTTAGCATACAATTTCTTTTGACATGGTAAATCAATTATAAAATGTCATATTTGCATTTCGATGTCAGAAATAATATAAACTAGTGTCGCGGCCAAATTTACTTTTCCTGATATTGACAAAAATTTTAATAATTTTATTGTTACAATTTTTTTTTTTTGCCCACAACATTATAACTCCTATAATTTTATGGCCATAGAAGTAATTAATTTCTAAAAATCCAACAAAAAATATTTAAAAAATAAATAAATTTCAAAATTTCAAACACATGATGTAAAGTATTTTATTTAGTATTGTAATTTCAATTGCTTAAAAAGCAATCCAACACTTTAATTATTTATGCAACACAAACAAAAACATCATCTTCGGATGGATTATTTAGCTGAAGGCTGTCTTTGGACTATGTGATCAAGAATTAATGGACACCTGAAACCTACGCTCCTAAACCGTCTCGATCTTGTGTTATTAAAAAAATTTGTCCAGTTTCAGCTCCGTATGTATAATATTTTTAAATATTTTAACAAAATTTCTTTTTTAAAAAAAAAAAAAATACGTTGTAAGCTTTTTAAGAAATTTTTAAAAAGTCACCGGTTCTTATCTAACGAGTCAAATATAATCAATTCATTAAAATTTTTAGCTAATGTGTTGCATGTACGTACCGTCAGATTGAGTAAACCCGATGATATGTACATGTATACTATATATGTACATACCGCATCACATTCATATATTTTAACTTATTAATTATTCATTTCTTTACAGTAACAAATAAATATTTTAATATTTAATTTAAATTTAATTGTCGCAAAAAATTATTTGCTTTCAATTTAGTTTAAATTTTTAAATATTTGAATGCTTTTTAATTTTATTATTAATTAATAGTGAAAAAATTAATTATCAAGAGCCTACATTAAAGTAGGTTAGTCCACTTAAGTGGGAGAATATATTTAGGACTAAAATGCCCTTTTACTTTAATTTAAATCTTAATAAAACATAAATAATTATAAAATTATCATTATAAAACCAAGTGAATATAACAATTAGGCTAATTAAAAGTCTTTTACTTGGTTTATTCGCTTATATGGAATTAAGTATTTCGTTACTATTTTAAAATTTATTTTTAATGGTTATAGCAAATTTTGTAAATATTAAATAGGATTTTTTTTTTTTTGTCAAATAACTAAATAGTACGTATATGGAAGGGAGGAGAGAGTGGGAGCGCAAACTCAAAACTTCTCTCACTATATTGAAATATCCCCTCGGAAACAATAACACGTGTATATATATATATATATTCCAAACAATAGTACGTATACTTAAGTATACAAGTTTTACTAAACGTATAAATAAGTAGATATTTAAATTAATTTAATTTTATTAATCTCTATATATATCTAATCATAATAGATTTTATACAAATATTAAAAAAATTATAAATCACATCTTATATAAAAAAAAAATCCACATGTTATCCACGTGTACAATAAGATAGTGTGTATGGATATATAATATCTTACCCCGAGAAATGGATCAAAATCAGCGTCCAATATCAACTCCACAGTTTCACTTCATACCAAAATGGGCCTCAATTCATATTCTCCCATTCAGCCTTAGAGAGCACTAATTAGTAATTAGTAATTAGGAACGCTGGATGAGGTTGGTTGGACGTGCAGATACAACATAAAGTCCCAAATCCTAGCAATTCAAATAATGTTACAGTTGGATAAATTTCTCTAAATATTTCCATATTTGGTTATAAAATATTATGTAACAAACAGGAAATTTATTCAGTTCATGGAAAGAAGAAAACGACAGAAATTGATTACTTGCACGTGCAAATCTACAGTTTTTTTGGGAAGAGAAAAGCCAAAATGCTCCCAGTAACAATCTTTTAATTTTTATTTATGTTAGATGGGAATATATAATTATAAAAATTTTGTAAAAAAAAAAATTTAATACATTATAATAAATATTTTATAAAATTTATATTAATGAATATTTTTTTATTCGTATTAAAAATTTGCAATAATTATATAAAATTATTGAAAGAACATTTTAATAAATTAAAATAAATATCTTATAAAATTAAAAAATTTAAAGTTATTGCATTGACATTGAGTGCAATGAAAGAGATATCATTTAAGAGATTGGGCACTTATAATAAAAACTAAAAGCCCATAAGTGGGACAGGGCTTTTCACATGGAACAAATGGGCTCAAACATGTGGCAGCCCTTTCGCCACTTAAATTTACATTATTTTTATATTTATTATTATGAAATAAGATAAAAACATCATTTTCCTTTTTATGAATTAATGATTCCACGTGTTTGGTGGCTGTGGGTCAGCTCTCATATTTGTAAATATAATGTGGGTATTCAGAAATTACATGGTTTTTAATACTACAATCTAAAATATATCTTTTCATTTAAGATATTTGTATATATATATATATATATATATATATATATATATATATATATATATATATATATTTCGTTGTCTATACTAAATATAAAATAGGTGAAAAATTTTTAGACTAAATTAATCTTCTACTTTTATATTATATATTAATCAAAATAACTTTCGTTAAAAAATTATAAAATAAAATAAAGAGTTTTACATTTAGATTGGTATAGCAATTGTAACAACCTACATAATTTCATATGTGTTTCGTAACAACTAGAATCCAATTCCCTTTATAATTAGTAATTTTTAGTTCAAAATTGATTGCATCGAAGATAAATATCTTATTTAACTTTCATATTTTTTGGAAACAAATTATGATCTACCCTAGTAATATTTTGCATAATTAGGGTAATTAAGTAAGTATGATCAGTGGCGGAGCCACTCTATGCTGAGATATATATATAAATTATAAAGGGAACCACTTAATTTATTTTAATTGCCTCATCTTAAATTTTAAGTGTCCCAATATTTTTGAACATATAAATTATCTTTAAAATTTTTATGAAATAAAAATATAGTATAAAAAATTAAAATTAAGGGTTTAAAAGTAAATAAGTAGGGACTATAATATAATTTTAATATGCCTAATGGCCAAAACGATGTCGTTTTGGCCATTCCACTTCTTCTTTCTTTTCTTTCTCTCCCGATATTTTCCTATTTCAACCCCATCGTATGCATATCTCTCTCTCTTTCCTTTCGTCACTCGCGATCGTCAGTATTTTACCGTCTTTTTATATATATTTTTAATTTTTAATTTTTTATAATAAATTTTTAATGCGCCAGGACCCGCTGACTCTGGGTCCTGGCTCTGCCACTGAGTATGATTATAATTTTTTGTAACAAAAAGGGCATAATTGGAAATTAATTTGAATAATGTGGCAAATTAGTGAGATATTAATTTAAGATTTAATTACATGATTTGATTTTAGGGCTTAATTGAATGGGAAAAATCAAATGTAAGTTAATTGTGAATTAAGAGTTTAGTGAAGGACTAAAGGTGAGATTTGTTTAACCTGTATATTGTGGGCATGCAAAACAATGGAACACGTAGCAGTTACTGAATTTAGCTAAGGGAAAAGGAAGTCATTTTCGGTGGATGAATTCAGAAATCAGGGATTTCCTGTTCTTCTTCCTCCTCACTCTCACGAATTTTGGTTGAAGAAAATCAATAAGAAATTAAGCATGTTAACTTAGTTATTTGAATCCAAATCAGTTTAGTCATATGAATTGGGAAAGGATTGGTTGAAACTCTGTTACTGGTTATAAACTATGTATTTGCATATAATCAGGAGTTATGGTAGTTTAAATTGAGCCTTAAGTAAGTGAAATTGATATAGGAAGTTTGAATTTGAGTCTGTTATTGATAAAAGATTAGTTTGGGTTTATAAAAATACAATATCCTTGTGATGTGTTTAATTGGCCTAATTATTACTTTGTGATGAACTTAAGGTATTTATGAACTTTAGCTTTGGGGAGAATTAACTTGGATGGCTTGGCTTGAGGAAGTAACATGGCTTGTGAAATATAATTAAGTTTCTGCAGAATTCAATTTCTGCATTTTGTCAGAAATACCTGCCCGCCATGTAATCGTATTCTGTAAGGTTAAATTTGCTTGTTTTCTATTTTTCACGGTAGTTAGGATTTTCTCCTCGCCGTGTAAAACCATTCTGGAGGGATAATTTGCTTGTTTTCTGTTTCACACAGTGGTCAGAGTTTTCTACCCACCGTGTGACATACCTGCCGGCCGTGTGAAAATCCTCCCCACATTGTAAATAACTTCTATTTTGCCATTATTTTTTCAAGTTATTTTGCACGGTGGTAAGTGTGTGATCCTCAATTTCAACATATATAATTCATGATTTTTGTTCAATTTTTCATATCTAATTATACCTGAAATGATGTGATATGTAATTAATGATTGAACAATGTGGATATATGATTAAATTACATGGAAAATAAACAAATATATGTGACGAAGAATTGAATTAATATGATAGTAAATTTTGATTCAGGCATTAAGTATTAATTGTTTGATAAATGGTTGATGTTATAACAATAAAATCTGTATCTGTAGCTCTAAAATCATATGAAATTACTATTGTTAATTATATGATTAAATATATATTTATATTATTAATAACACATGAAGTTATTATTGTTCATTATAAGATTATATGAATTTTGATCTGTTAAAGTGCCTGCTAGTCAGTATATGTTGTGGATAGATAGGCATGCCTATAGGGGGCTTAAGTAGCTGTTACTTGAATTCTTCCCTTCGGAGATGCTTGATTATCTATATACATTACATTCCTTCGGGAACAGCTTATTATAATATCTTCCCTTCGAGGATGCTTGGACAAAGATTTAACTCGGGTTTTTTAAAAAACTATTTCTAAAAATATGATAGTTTCAAAAGTAATTCTGGGAATGGGGTGAGTCAGAAGCCGCAACTGACACCTGCGTTTTCTGACCGTGGGACCCACGTGGTGGATCAACATTTTTTAAATGCGGTATCACAATATATATATATATATATATATATATAAGGTTGCAGCGGCAGCTTTACCTCCTGCTGCTGCACCCTTTTAAAAAAAATTAATAATAATTATTATAAATAATATTATTATAATAAAATAGAATTATAATAGAGATAAAATAAAGTAGAAAATATATTTATTAAATATGATAATATAATTATAATAGAGTAATATTTAAATAATATACAAAACGAAACTTTATTTTTCAATTGTCTAGCTATAAATTTTTCAAGAATATTAAAATTTTTATAAGGTTTTGATTTTTTTTTTTTGTATTTTTATTTTTTTTGTATTTTTATTTTTTCTTTTTTCTATATATAATAAATTTAAATGGATATAAATATGAAAGTTATTTTTATTTTTTGTGTTCTTTTAATTTTTTTAAAATTTTTGTAATTTTTAGTTCAATAAATTGAAATTCAAAATTATTAATCTTATATTAAATAGTTTATATGGCATAAACTTAATTTATACATATATCCAATTTAAGTTTAATAAAATAATTTAAAAATATTTTTACAAAAAAAACTTTATTGTGTGAGCCAAAAACTAAATATTGCTATTATAAAAATTTCAAAATCTTATGAAAATCCTAATATTATTCCTTTTATATATATATATATATATATATATATATATATATATATATATATATATATATATATTGTGATGCCGCAGCTCCGAGCTACGGCATCATTAAAAAAATATTGACCCACTACGTGGGTCCCACGGTCAGAAGCCGGAAGTGTCAGTTGCGACTTCTGACTCACTCCACTCCCAGAATTACTTTTAAAACTATCCTACTTTTGGAAATAGTTTTTTAAAAAACCTTAGTTAAATTTTTGTCCCAAGGATGCTTATGTCTTCCCTTCGGGGGTGCTTATTTCTTCCTTTCGGGGATACTTGATTTATTACCCGTTATCCACATTCTTAAAAAGGTAGGTAATAAGGTTCTCTGATAATGTCTTGTTATGAACCTGATATGTTACTGGCATTTGATCTGATTATGTAATTATATGAATATCGATAGTGATGGGAAAATTATACATATATAATTAACATGCGGAGGTAACATTAAATAAATGTACCTACCTCTTGTAGCGCAGAAACTAGTTGCAGAAGCGTCTACCAAGATCTAGTTTGTTTTGATCACTGGTCTGGCTTTTACCCACTCGGGGTAAGAGCAGCTAGATCACAATCTAAATGCCCCTGAAAATAAGACAGAAAACTGTGAGTGGGAACGAGCAGCCTTGCGGCATGTACGTTTTCTCGTTACCAAATTATGAGGACCTCACCTCTATTTATAGAGGTCCTAATGGCTAGAGACCTAACTCTAGTTTAACTCAGACTCTTTCTGAGATAATATTTGGTAATTTAATTTAGATTAAATAACTCAATTTAATCTGGATAGGAACTCAATCCTTTATAGAGTCATGGGCGTATCCCAACTCTATCATCTCCCACTCGCACATGACGGAACGCATTCCAGTCTTAATCTTCAGTTATACTAGCAAATAAATTGTGTGACCAGCATACCTCGAGAGCACTAGTGCTATACACCTGTTAGGGATATATAACGTCTCGGAAAACAAGATCCTCTTCTTCACGTATGCCTAACCCTAGATTGCCTTCTCACATTCACTGTTTTAACTCATGATCTCATAAAATAATTTTCGTGTTCACTATTATATTTCTACTCATAGAACCTATAATAAACCGGCCAGTGAACCACGAAACCTTATGAAAGTGATCAGAAGGCTATATTCCCCTCTTACTGTATGCCATCCATCATGATTCAACTCGCTTTTCTAGTTAGATCCGTCAGGCCTAAATTTTTCCCGGACCTCTTAGAAACTAACTAAGCTAGCCACATTGAACCATACTTCAGGGATAAGTTAAGGGTTCTAAGGGTCGAAATATAAATAGGGTCTCACAATAGGAAAAGTTGAGATCAGTAATATTATTAAATTCCCATCCCTGTGGTCACATAAGCACACACGGTATAAAACATGTGTTATGGTGTTCTTTTCTTCCCTTAAAGGAGCGCATGTCTCACATTTTGATAATGTGTATATTAAACACCATACAGAAGCATAAGGTTGCGATGCACCGAAGCACCCAACTTTAGTCCGCTTACTTAAGGACTACTTCTGGCTTTTCAGACAGAACATGGTAGTTACATATAACTGACCATCGGATTTCATACAATCCTTATTTTGGATCTCAATCCAAAGTATACAACTTTATGTATGTCTTTATCTCGCACCTTAACAAGACTCATTTTGTAATTTCTGTAAGACGACACTTTTATTTTGAACAGGCTCTCGAGCTTTCTCATATGTTCAAAAATCGCCTCATCTTAGTCTTTGCCAATTCATTGACAAAACTAAGGTAAACACCCTTGTGAGTGGGCTACTTTTCTGTCCGACATGCTCAATCTCATATCAATAACAGTAAATGTTTACACATAAACATTCACACTCATGTATTGCCAACAATGAACTTTAGTTATTATTCGCAAATAATAACGTTAAGGGATTATATAAAGTATAATAATACCAATTAAATTCTACGCAAACCTCGAGATCTAATGTGTCTCTCAAAACACACCTCTCGTCATAGGTTTACTCAATGAATCTGCGTGCATAGAAACGTACTGTAAGTTCACATCTCTCCTTATGCAACAATATCTCTCGCGTATTGATACTTAATGCCGATACGCTTAGCTCCGCTATAAGCTATCAACGACTGACTGTCACTAAAGACTGTCATTAATACCTCTAAGACAGTTACTCTTAAATGGCTCATAAACCATTTCAGCCAAACTGTCTCCTGTACTGCAATTGAGGAAGTGACAAATTCAACTTCCACTATTGATAGGGCTACACGGGTTTAATTCTTGTTACTCCTCGAGATGGCACTCTTGCCAAACAAGAATTTAAACCTGAGGTGGATGCCTTCTCATCCACATCTCCTGCCCAATCAACGTCTTAGTATTCTCTCAATGCAGATCATTTTCTTAATAATAGAGAGAATAGGCTTCAGTACCTCTAAGGTATATAAGTATCCATTCAATTGCTTCCAATGTGCTTTGCCTGGGTTAGATTGATATCTATTTATCATGCCCACTACATAACATATATCATGTCTTGTATACAACACTGCATACATAACACTACCCATGGCACTGTCATATATATTGAACGCTCCTCATATGTTCAATTTTTCTGACCTCATAGGACACACATCTTTGCTAAGAAACTGATTCTTGGCAATGGGGTAATCTATGAGTTTGCAGTATTGCATATTAAATCGCTCAAGGTTTTTGTTGATATATTTCTCTCAAGAAATAGACAACAATCTTCTTGAATGATCTCTTGAAATCTTAACTTCAAGAATGTAATATGCACAACTCATATTCTTTGTCTCAAAGTTGGACGATAACCAATCTTTGATTTTATTTATGTACTATTTATCATTTTCAGCTTTAACTATGTCGTCTACATACAATGCCAAAATGATGAATTCATTTTCAGAGCTTTTACTATAAACACAATGATCTTCATCAATCATGTTGAACACATTCGACATGATTATATGATGAAGTCTCAAGCACTATTGTGTTGAAGACTGTTTAAGGCAATAGATTGAACACATCAATCAGCAAACCTTATGTTTGCTGCCTTTTCCGATGAAACGTGTAGATTGTTTCATCCATTTCTCCATTGAGAAAAGCAGTCTATTCATCCACTTGATGAAGCTCTACATTCAAACTCGCCACTGTGGCTAGAATGAACCTTATGGATGTAAATTTTACAACAGATGAGAAAGTCTACTCATAGTCAATCTCTTTCTATTGTATGAACCCCTTAGCGACTAGCCGAGCCTTATATCTTTCGATACCTCTTTCAGCCTTTCACTTTACTTTGAGAATACATTTATTCTCAATTTGTGTCCTTCCAGTAGATCAACTAGTTCTCAAACATGGTTTGATCTCATGGATGTCAATTTCCTTTTCCATTGCTTTAGTCCATTTTTCTCTTAAATGGGCATGAAAGAGCTTTTTGAATAGGTTTTATACTCTTTCTAGTCTTGTGGGATAACCAAAAGGGCTTCGTTCAGGCCTTCAATTTTAAATTGTCGGCATGAAATACTTATCCTTTTTTATTTTTGCAGTTCTGAATCTTGATAAACATGTCTCATATATTTATCGTGATTCACAATGCTCCCACTGGGACCATGTTCCATACTCCCACTGGAGTCAGGAATACTTCATTCTTATTCTCCCACTGGAGTTAAGAATGCTCCCACTCGAATCAGGTCTCGAACATCCGAATCGTTTAGAGGATGAAGGTCTTAACCTTCTTCCTATAACTCCCTCCCACTCGGATGGAGTGATCCTGATGGTTCTCTTCCTAAAATTAATATAAAGTGAAATCTTAATTCACTTCGCCTAACTTTGGAAATTCATTCTCTTAAGAATATGACGTTTAGTGATCCAAATTCTGTCATTATGCCATTTTCTTACTGACCCATGAAAATATATCCTCTTGATACTTAAGAATATCTCACATAGATACTCTTCTGCCTCTTGGTCTCAAAATTTACCAAATTGAGGTATCATGGACGTAAGCATTATAACCCAAAAGTTATAAATGGCTTAGGTCAACTTGTCGACCGGTTCACAACTCATAAGTTATGATAATGACAGATTTAGAGGGCTTATGGTTCAGAACATATGTGACAGTCAATAAAATATCTCCTCGATAGGAGATAGGCAAATTTGCCTTTGTCATCATAGATCTAACCTTATTTAGGAGAGTCTTATTTCTCCTTTCTTCAACACCGTTTTGTTGTGGATTTCAAGAAATGAACAACTGATATTCAATCATTTTTCATTACATGAAACTTTAAGTTTATCTGTAAGATATTACTGACCTCTGTCAGTTCTTAAAGATTTGATCTTTTTATCTAATTGATTCTCAACTATACTCATATAAGTCTTGAAGCAACCCGATGCTTCTGACTTGTGAGAAATCAAATAGATATGACCATACCTAGTACAGTCATATATAAATGTAATGAAATAATAGGCCCCATGCCTTACCCTCACATTCATTTTACCACATTCGTCAGAATGGACTAACTGCAATGGAAATTCGCTTTAGTTCCTTATTCGAATGATTTTCTAACTAGTTTTTCCTTTTAGGCAATGCTTACATGTAGGTAATTCAACCTTATTTAAATCGCCTACTAAACCTTCTTTGACTAACCGACTCATTTGGTTTTGTCCAATATGGTTTAATTTAGCATGCCATAATTTCACATTGTCCTCATAACTATGTGAAGAGTAAGAATCAATTAAAGGAAAAATTAGTTTTACTTAAATAGTTATGGTCTACATCCATAACAATAAAATCATTCAAGCATAAGTATACACTGTTGTAGTCACCGGGTCCCGAGGCGGTTCAAGATCAGAATTACCCGATGATGAAATAGAAGACTGATTTTCGGTAAGAAATGTGAGAATCGATCGTTCCCTTGTCAAAGATGTGTTTTTCGGAAAATAATTAAAAATATATTTTTTGGGGAAATTAAAATTAAAATGGAGTAAAAAAAATATATTAATTTTGTGTCAAAATTTAAAATAAAAAAAAAAAAGTCGCAAAGGCCGCCTGCGGCAGCGCGGGGCTGCCTGCGCGGCAGGCTGCCCCAGCGCGTAGGGGCGCCTGCGCAGCAGGCCGCCCAGCGCGCAGGGGCGCCTGCGCGCAAGGCAGGCGCCTCGCGCGCAGGCCCCCTGCGCGCGAGGCGGGGGGCGCCGCGCGCCCCCCCTGCGCGCAAGGCAGGGGCCTCGCGCGCAGCCCCCTGCGCGCGAGGCGGGGGGCGCCGCGCGCCCCCCCTGCGCGCGAGGCAGCTGCCTGCCGCGCGCGGTGTGGGGGCACCACGCGCGCAGCAGGCTGCTGCCGCGCGTGCCCTTGCCCTCTCCGCGCGACCTGGTATTCGCCTGTCCGTTTTTTTCGCTGTTTTCAGTCTGATTTTCTTCAGTCTGACTTTTTTCTTGTTTCACCATTTTATGTCATTTTTGATTAACTAAAAATGAAAGGTTTTTTGTCCCTTACCATTTTTAGCCAAGGCAAGATTAAATGGGATTTTGGCCTTCATTTTTACGGCAACTAATTTCCAAGCTTTTTCTCTCTCAATTTTCTTCCAGCAACTAGCTCTTTGGCTTTCTTTTTCTCTTCTTTCTCAAGTTTTAATCTTGATTTGATCTTCAAAAAATACACCATCCATTTTATTGAGTGATTTGAGCTTGGAAAATTAATTTCCTTTTGCTCAAATCATCCACCAAAATATTTTCATCAAAATATTTTCCTGATTTTATTTCAAAACATTAAATTCTACATTTTCTTCAAGTGTTTATCATCACAAATCCGACAAGGAAAATCGATCGGGACACCGTTTCCACAATCTAAAAATTCTGAGGGTAAACATTCCTGGACTTGTTCTCTTTTATTTTTCTTGTACCTTATTTATTGTTGTTAAAATTATTTTCGTTACTATGATCATGTCTATTATTTACTTTTAGCATTTTAATGTGTTAATATACTTATTATTATTATTACTATTATTATTATTATTTTGTAGTCTAATTTCTGTTTCCCTTTTTATTAGCTTTATTCTTGGTATTTGCCGTTATCTTCTTTCTTTCCTTCTTATTATTATTATTATTATTATTTTTATTTTTACTATGTCGTTGCCTCATTTGCATTAGTATATATATTGTTATTGTTTGCATTCTCACCATCCTATTATCACTATTATTACTATTATAGTGGTTGTTATTAACTTATTTCCCGTTTTCTACATTCTATTATTATTATCATTATTATTATTATTATTATTATTATTATTATTATTATTATTATTTCTAGTTGATTATTCTGTTTTCACATCATTTGTCATTCATTATTATTATTATTTGCATTATTACCATCCCATTACTATCATTATTACTATACGGTTTTATTATGATTATTATATCTATCGTTCATCTTATTTATTGTCGTAGTGTTATTTACTGTCTATAATTTATCCTATTTTGTTGTATTACCATCGTCATAATTTTTATTATTGTTATTATTTCGCCTTCATTTGATTAATTTTTAGAATATTTGCTAATATATTTTTAATGCTAATTTTTGTATGAGTTTTAATTTGAGTCGGGCTATGTGAGCGCCCCGTGACTCCCCGGATGGGTCGCAACGCGTAGGCGGGTCCTCCGGTTCGGTGAGATATTTCTTAACCCTTTCTTTATGTCGTGTTACTTGTATATATGTATTTTTTTTATTCGTGCACGCGTGCGATAAAAAATCACAAAAACATTTCTATAATTAAATTGGAATTTTCACTAATAAAATCGGGACCAATGTCCCTTATTTTAGCCCAACAATAAAAACATCACAATTAAAACGAAGAGTCAACTTTACTACAAAAATGGGATCACTCATCCCGGTTTTTCCAATTCAAACAATCAAAACGACTCTTCGAACCCTCTTTAAGTTAACACGAAGGAACCAATGTTCCTAAATTTCGAACAAGCGCGAAGGAACCAATGTTCCTAAAATAATATCCCGATTTATGCATGTCTTTTTATTTCGATCTTGTGTGAGTGTTTTAAATTCAAGTTCTTTTCTATTCGGGCCCTTGTAATTAATTTTTGGGGCAACTTTATTTATCTTTTGGGGGATTGTATTCCGTCCCACTTACATCTTTAATCTCCTTTTATTGGGGTTGTATTCTGCCCCTATTTCTATTATAATTGCGTGCTTGCGTGTTTATCGCTTTCCCTATCTATTGCTTTATCGCTTTTATTTACTTCCTTTATGTGCTTGAAATGCGCTTTTACTTTTAAATGCATCGCTCGTATGAGATGAGATATATAATTTTGAGAATTTAAAAACCCATTTATATTTAACCAAAGTATGAATAAGAGGGAAGTTCCGGACACCATATCTCTGGTTTAGACCAATAGAGGTGAGAAACCTTTTCCCAATTTCACGCAAATTGGGTGGCGACTCCAAAATACCTCAAAGGTGCCTTTAGGCGTCAATAGGCTAGGTACTTCTCCCCAATGTTCTATTGGGAGGGATACACCGATGATGCCTCATGGCGCCCATGATCAAAAGACGCGAACCTTCATACCTCGAATCCTAAAGCGGATTCACGAGAGGGCCCTTGCTGGGTTGTTCGGGTTCGGCGCGCGTCACAACTGTTATCCTTAAAAATAAATTGAAAACAAATTTCAATAAATCAAGAATAGAACCTAAATTTCATAACAAAGGTATCTCAATCCCTTGTTATATAGTCCATTGGTTCTAAATCTATCACCCACAAAGGATGAAATTTAGAACTAGATACATAAATTCCACTCACTCTTGAGTCAGAATAGTATATCTTTAAAGACACAATGCAGTCTCTTTGCATAGTATCCTTTTAGGCAATTGAAACATTTCACTCTTGAATTGTTTACCACCCATTTGCCTTTGGACCTTTTGTGATTCTATTTCTTTTGCTTTTCAGGCTCTCAAGCCTTTTTCTTACCTCTATTGTTGAAGCTTATTTTATTGTTCTAATGAGAACTCATTCTATTAGAATATGACTGTGCCATATGCACTATGACATTGACCTTAATCATTGTCAGACAGTCCCTTCTAAGCTTCAAATGACAAGCAACATCCTCAAATATCTTTTTGCTTATCTATGTGAGTTAGTTGCATCCTCACATGCTACCAACTCTTGGGTAAAGAACGGATAACAGTTTGGACCTTCTACTTATCAGTCACTTATGACTACTAAGCTCACTTTGCTCACTTTTCTTTTTCATCTCTCTTAGATGTTTTCGCATCGAATGATCAGACTTTTCTGATATGTATCAAATTTGATCTACAATGATCGGAGTTTATTCAGAGTCACATCTCTGAATTTCTCCTGCAAATCGATCCACAGATCTATTGCATTTTGATACTTGCGAAATTGCTTAGTGATGTGATACGACATAGGCATCTTGGTCCTGCTTATGCTGAGATATAGCGTCATCCTCAGGTTCAGCCATAACTGAACTTGAGGATTTAAGAGCCTCTTGCTCTTCAAGCACATACTGGATCTTTGTATTCCAGATTTCATAATTATAACTTGGAAGCAGCATCCATTAAAATCCTCTGATCTCAAATGGAACAATGTCGCACATATTTAAAAGAGATAAAACAATACATGCAATTTACTATACACCTGAAATAATAACCTAATAAAGTTTTCTATTAGACTCAAATTCGAAAAGTATACTTAGAGTACCAATTACCTTCTAAGTTCTAATATCCAACTTTATAGGTTAAGATTTCATGTATAATAAATCTGAATTATTGGATTATCAAGTTCTCAAACTTATGAGGGGATCTTTATTAAGCCTTTACTTAATAAGCATGCAATCATTTTACTCATAAAATATCGCAAGGCAATTAACAATTAAAATAAACTCATTTATTATAAAGTTAAATGCCATCATGATAAGTAAATAAACACATTTATTTAACCAAAAATCCAATAATCCCAAAATAAGACACTCATGTCAAATATTAATAGGAAACATAAATCCTATTTAACAAAAATAAACGCTAACTCAAATTGACACTTATGTCAACTATTTTAGAAAACCAGATTTCATAAAATCTTTTTAGTTATTAGGATTATATCTTTGACCGATTTAATCAATTCATCAAGTGACTCATAAGTCCATTGATGAAGTCATGGACAATGCACGCTCTGTCCATTTCTCAACACCATCACAGAATTTTAGTGTTACTTTTCAACACTTGCCCTTTTGGTAACTCGAACAAAAATTTTATTTTCATACTCAGACCACCAGTTCAAATGCACTCTTGCATTTGTTCTCACACATGTAATTTATGATGCACTGTTGCATCAATGTCATCAGCTCAAAACTTTCTTCGCATTTTTATGTTACTTATTGATTGCACTCTTGCAATTCTTAAAATAACCTATGCGTTTCATAAGGAAGTACCAGTGCCCTTATTTAACTTTTCTGTAACATATTACAGGTAAAATTTATACACTCATGTATAAATACACATAATTGAAACGCATTTCAATCAATAAATAAGGACAGCATCTCAAAAAAAAATTTTCAAAATACTTTCAAAACTTAATCGAATGCAGAAAACACATTTTCTACAATTTTTAATATTTTATTTTGAAATTAAACACATTTAAATTTCAAAAATTACAAAATTAATTTTCTGGTCATTAAAAAATTCTGAAAATATGACCAAAAAATCAGAAATAATTTTTAAAAATTATTTGACAAAAATCGGAGCTGAAATGGTGGTCGGAAGACACCGCACGCGCCCACACGCGCCGACGAGGGAGTGGAAGACGCGCTCACGCGCCACACGCGCCGACGAGGGAGTGGAAGATGCGCTCACGCGCCACACGCGCGTCCTCCCACTGGACCTGACACGTGTCACCACCACAGCGTGCCACGTGTCTGCATTCAGTCATGCCACATGTCTGAATGCTATTGGTCCACCTAGTGCCCACGTGGCACAGTCGACACCACGTGTCGTCATCTCATTGGTCCACGTGTCACACGTGACACGTGGCAGACCTCGGTCTGACACGTGTCAACACCCGATTGGACCACGTGTCGCCCACGTGGCAACTGGGTACACGTCACCGCCACGTGGCGGTGTCCCATTGGACCACGTGTCACGCATGACACGTCAGCATCACCACGTGGCAGACCTCGATCTGACACGTGGCGGCCCCTGATTGGGCCACGTGTCACGCATGACACGTCAGCATCGCCACGTGGCAGACCTCGATCTGACACGTGGCGGCCCCTCATTGGTCCACGTGTCTCTCCTTGGTTGGGCCACGTGTCACCCGTATGACACGTCATCATGACACGTGGCACGACCTCGGTCAGCCACGTGTCGTCCTCTAATTTGCCCACGTGTCCGTTCCACGTTGTGCCACGTGGCATGGCCTCTGCCATCCACGTGGCGCTCGGCCATTGGGCCACGTGTCAGCAGTGACGCATTACTGCTGACACGTGGCACGCGTGTGTGGGCCACCGCCCACGCGCTGAACGAGTTGCGGCGCGTGTTGTCCACGCGCCGCCTTGCCGACCGATTCTGACTCTCCGGTTCCGGCTGGTGGGGTGTTTTCAGGGTCTGTGAATTCAATGGTGAGGTCAAAAATAAAAAATCCCGACTTTTAGTTATCCGTTTAGAACACTCATGTTCATCCTCTCGGGTTTCAGTGTACACATACACGGAATCGAGCCGAAATATACATGCATATATATTTTTCACATAAAAATTGAATTTTTGTTGTGTTCACTGCATCCCAGATCTAATAATTTTACACATAAAATTTTAGATCTGTTTAGCCACATGCCAGGATGCAAAAACAACGGCTCTGATACCAATGATGGGAAAATTATACATATATAATTAACAAGCGGAGGTAACATTAAATAAATGTACCCACCTCTTGTAGCGCAGAAACTAGTTGCAGAAGCGTCTACCAAGATCTCGTTTGTTTTGGTCACTGGTCTGGCTTTTACCCACTCGGGGTAAGAGCAGCTAGATCACAATCTAAATGCCCCTGAAAATAAGACAGAAAACTGTGAGTGGGAACGAGCAGCCTTGCGGCATGTACGTTTTCTCGTTACCAAATTATGAGGAACTCACCTCTATTTATAGAGGTCCTAATGGCTAGAGACCTAACTCTAGTTTAACTCAGACTCTTTCTGAGATAATATTTGGTAATTTAATTTAGATTAAATAACTCAATTTAATCTGGATAGGAACTCAATCCTTTATAGAGTCATGGGCGTATCCCAACTCTATCAGATAGCATATAAATGAATTTGAGAAATTGATCTGTTTTATCTAGTTATTTAATAGTTCGCTTAATGTACGCATTTATTCTTCTGCATAAGTATATATATGTAATTCCAAATTGTATCTGTAATTCTTGATTTATTTATGACATACGTATGTTTTGCATTGATAATTCCTGTGAGGAGTTATCCATTATCATTTTGAACCCCCACTAAGTTTTATGCTTAGCACGGATTTCTCTTTCAATCCGTGTAGGTTCTGGTGTTAACCCGATTCATAATGACATTCCGCAGGATCAAGAGATAACACAGGCATAGGTTTTGAAGAAAGTTTTGATGGACGTAGGTTTATCCTTTTCGCTTGGAAATCTTGTAACTATAAGTTTCTTTTATATAAGAAGTTTTTTAAGTAATATTGTTATCATATGTGTAGTTAATAATCTGCAATCTGTAAATATTTAATTAATAGGCTTAATTTTCTCTAGTTAGTTTTGCATGTTTAGACTTGGCATTAATGTTTTAATTTTGTTAAAATTTATTAATGATGAAGGATAACTGTCTGTTTAAGATTGGCTAGTTCTAGTTTTGTGACCTCTATAGTTTTCGATCCTCTGTATTTTCATATGAGTTCTATTAGGCGGCAAGGCGTGTTACATATTCTCAAATATTTTTGTATTGTTTTAATAATTTCATCATTGATATGATTAAATATAATTTGATATTATTGACATTATTGTATTAATATAAAAAAATATTGATAATATAATTAAACTAAATATATAATTTTAGATTTATTATATACACAGGTATTTGAACTTGATTCAATCAATTTATTGAGTATCTGTACTTGTCAATTTTACAAATAATAAATGCAAATTCATACTAAATTTGAAAAATTGAAGCACATAATACTCTATTATGTTGATTTACATCACATAACATAAAAATTAACAAGAAATCCATCAAAATCAATAAAAAAAATCAATCCATTCTATTTTTAATTTTTTTACTGTGCATGTAGGATATGTATTTTTATTATAATAGTTCAAATACTACATCAATTAGGGGTGAGCATGGTCGGTTAACCGGTCCATTAGCTCCAGTCCATTAATATCGGTTTTTTGAAATTCCAGTCCATTACTATTGGTTAACCAGTCCATCGGTTTCGGATTTTCGGATCGGTTACCCAAAAATTTTCGGTTAACCACTATAATTATAAATATATTCATAAATAAAATTAAAATATTCAAAATACTTAAAAATTAAAATTTTTTCACTATAATATAACATTATTGTTGTTAAAATAAAAATATTTGGTGGATATAAGCAAATTTGTTTTTAAAAATTAATATTTAATAAGTAAATATATTAACCGGTCTATAATCACTTTTAATTAGATCAATTGTTATACTTACTAATAGCCAATTAAAAAAACTTAAAAACTTAAAATAATTAGTATAATGAAAAAAAAAGTAAATGATCACCTTTAATTAGGATAAATTGTTATAAATTATTAAAAAATTAATAAATTAACTAAAAATTCGGTTTCGGTTCGGTTAACCAGTCACATGAGTCAAAAACCATTAACCAGTCCATTAATATCGGTTTTTTCAAAACACTAACCATTAACCAGTCCATTACAATCGGTTAACCAGTCTATCGGTTCGGTTTCGGATTTTTTTTTCGGTTAACCAAGTCCATCGGTTTTTTTGCTCACCCCTAACATCAATGCACTTGAATGTTAGATGCTCTATTTTTTCAAAAATATGAATATATATTTATTATTTACAAAATTAACAAGCGTATGTGTTCAATAGATCATTGTTAAAATTTAAATATTCAAATGAACTATAGACTCAAATTCAGGTGTCTTAATATGTATTAAGCCTAATATTTAATATAATATTTTATATGAGAAGAAAATAAGAAGATTTGATTTCTAATCCAAAATTGTTTAAAACTTTAATACGTAAAGAAAATTAGTGAGGGTTTAATTTATGAACCAAAATTATTTAAAATTTATACTGAAAATATTAATAATAGGCTTAGTTTTTTTTTTATGTAATTAACAATATGTTTATGGTTTACTTAGATTTAATTTTACCAACGAATTATTAATTGTCTTACAGTTATTTAAAGTAGTCATGATGGTGTTGTAAATAGAAAGTAATAGATCAAAATCAAAAACTTTTGTGAGGAAAAAATAATCTAAAAAACTCATAAAATGAAAAATAAAATACATACACTACAAGAAAACGCACAAATAGCGACCGAAATTTAGCGACGGAATGAAAATTCCGTTGCTAAAAGTGGCGGGACTGATTTGCCTCCATTTTAGTGACGAAAAAATATTCCGTCTCTGAAATAGGCGCCTAAGAAAATCGCGAAAAATTGCTATGAATTTTAGCGACGGATAATAGAGACGGTCGCTATTTAGCGACGGTTTTATGTACCGTCACTATGTTTAGCGATGGAGTGCCCATACCGTCGCTATTTAGCGATAGTCCAGAGTAATCGTCACTAAATAGCGACAGTATGTGTTAACCGCTTCTATTAGAGACAGAAGATTCTTTCGTCGCTAAAAAAGGGGTTATATAACCCCTTTTTCTTTTTCTCTCTCCTTCCTCCCTCTTTTTTCTTCTTTTCTCCTGCACGCTTGCCAGATTTGGCCTAGTTGCATCACCACCGGTCAAATCCGCTCTCCCCTGCGCGCGTCTTCTTCTCTCTCCTTCCTCCCTCCTCTTCTTTCCCCTCTCCCCTACGCTTCTTCTCCTTCCCTTCTGCCTTCATCACTCCGGTTTGGCTTGGGCTGCGTGTCTGCCACCGTCGCCGCCGAGACGAACCTCCCTGCCGCCGGGGCTTTAGTCAGTTTTTCTTTTTTTTTTCTATTAATTTTATTTTCTGTATTAAATTTATTTTGTTAATAATAAGTATATAGTTTTATTATTGTATTAATTTATTATATATTTTATTGTTGTAGATTAAATTTATTTTTTGATTTTTTTAATTTTGTATTATATTTGTGCGTATATTTATTATTTTTGGTATATATTTTGAATTATAATTGTTATTATATTTATAATTTGTTTAAATTTATGGCATATTATATGTATATTTGTTTTAATTTGGTATGTTATTTGTGTATATATTTATTGTTTTGTTTATATATATATTGTATTATAATTTTTATTATATTTATATATTTTTTATATTTGTGGTATATTGTTAATGTTTTAATTTGGTATTAAATTTGTGTATATATTTATTTTTTGTGTATATATCTTGTATTATAATTGTTATTATATTTATAATTTTTTTTTTAAATTTTGTGGCATATTTGTTAAAATTATATGTATTATTGTTTTAATTTTGTATTTTATTTGTGTATCTATTTATTTTTTTTGTGTATATATTTTGTATTGTATATATTGTTATTATAGTTAAAATATTATTAAATTTGAGGTATATTTGTTATTATATGTAGTATTATTTTAAGTGATGATAGCGAATAATTCCTTGCACATTGGTCCATATATCACGTGAGTAAATTCCATAATCTAAATACAATTTATTACTTTATTTTTAATTTAATTTACAAATTACAATATTCATTATTGTAACGGATAATCATGAATATCTAATAATTTGCATTTTAGTTTAAGTGTGATTTATTGCTTTAATTGGTGTGTAAATGTAGCTAGATATTATCTTAACGTCATTACTTTAGCTATTTATAATCAACTGATATCTAATTATGTTTATTAAGTTTTTCAGGTAAGAAAATGAATAATAAGAGGACGACTTCTAGTATGCAACCTCCAAGGATGAGGGTGCGTCCATCAGTATCCTCTGGTGTGAGTCAAGCAGAGGGATCATTGTCTCCTGCGTCTACCCCTGCCCATATGGGCACAGATTCTTTACTCCCAAGTTACCCATACCCTGCATCTACTGCTAGTACTTTATCGACTGAAGCACCTGCAGCGGACACTCCGTCCATACCATCTCAAAGATCATCGCCTGAAATAGTTGAAGATCCTTTGCTTGGAGCAGTTGGAGTGGATGGACGGATATATACTGCCATTGAAAGAAATCAGTGAGTTATTAATTTACAGTTTTATATTTATTTTATAATGCTTAATTTGAAAACATTATGACATTACTTGTCCATTAGATTTATCCCATCTGGTACTTGTTCCGGCTCGATAACTGGTACATTCAAGAAGAGAATTGAATTTAATGGTTATTTATGGAAGAATATCTGTCAGGAAACAAAAATATTTTATTTCCAGGAGTTTGAGGTAAATAAAATAATTTATTTATTCTTAATTATTTTATCTTACTTCATACATTATTTATATTGTAAATGTAGTTTATAAATACATACATTATGTTTACAATTTTTTTTTTGTTTTACCTCAGAAAGCTTTTTATTGGAATTGAGCAGTTAGACGGGCCCATTTATGTTATAAAGACATGGTTAGCAAGATGCACGCAAAAGGTGAACAACCACGTTATATAAATGAAGACATATGGTCAAACTGGATCCAATACTGGGCATCAACCGATGCCCTTTCCATTGCCGATCGGAATTCTACTAATAGGTGGGGAGGACCGGATGCATTTAGTGTTTCCTTGCACACTGGAGGAACATTGTCCCATCGTGAGCATGCGGATAGACTTATAAGTATTCAAATATCTGATTTTAGTGCATTAAGTGTTTTTTATTACAATAAATGCGACTTTTGATAATTCTCAATATATTTGATTGAATAAATGAGGATAGGAAAAATATTGTGTAAGGAATTTGAATTGGATTTTGTTGGCAGAAAATAGTAATATAAATGTATTTTTGTGGATTTTATATACGACGTTTGCTACAAATTTAGGAAAAATTCTGCCGAAATTTTATTAACCTATATACAAGTGTTTTTGTGTAAGGAGTTAGAATTGTATTTGGTTAGCATGAAAATTGTAATATATAAGTGTTTTGTGGATTTTATACAGGAAATTTGGTACAAATTTAAGGAAAACTCTGCCCAAATTTTATTAACCTATAAGTTATTTACAGGAGACATCCATGAGCAAGACACCTTATCTTCATGAGTTGTTTTTGCACACCCATACACGAAATCATGACGGTGTGACGTTCGTCAGCGACCGAGATAGAAAAGTTCATGTATGTTAATTTTACAATTTATTATTATTTTTTTATATCATCTTAGTTTTATTTTAGTACTAATTAACATTCGAATTAATTTTATGACAGGAGCAAGTACTGGAGAGTCTTCATAGTCAGCAAGCGGATCCTGAGAATGTAGACCATACTTGGGTATTTTAAGAGGCAGCTGGCGGTAGGGACCACCGTGGACGAGTTTTCGGTTTGGGATTTTATGCGAATTCTTGCTATTCGCATTTTTTCTCATCCTCTACAGCTACGACCAGTAGGCGTGCGGCAACTAGTAATGAAGTCGTTGAGTTTCACAACATAGTAGACATGTGGATGAGCCGCATTAATAACTTGGAGGATTTTATTAGCCGAAAATTACCTGATGATACGCGAGTACAATCATCTGATCGTTCACATTCACCACCTGCTTAGTTAGTGTTTTTACTTTTTCTATTACGTACGTTTAGTTGTAGTAGTATCAATTATATATTAATACACTATTATTACATTTTTATCAAATTTACTTATTTTAATTAATACTTTTTTCATTATAGTAATTTTGTCAATTATAATTTTTATATTATTTACTATTATATATTAAAAAAATTCCATTAAAAAATAGCAACGGAATATTATTTTCCGTCTCTATTTTTAGCAAGGGAATGCGAAATACCGTCGCTAAATATAGCGACGGAAAAAAATATTCCGTCGCTAAAAATAGCGACGAAATATTACTTTCCGTCGTTAGACTAATTCTGTCGCTAAATTTAAAAACGGCAAATATAACGACAAATAATATCCGTCGCTAAATACGATTAGCGATGGAATTACTTCACTAAATAATTATATTTTTGTAGTGATATTCTATTATCAAAAAATGACAAGCATGCATTATACAACTATATTCATAAACTAATAAAGAATTTTTCTATTCATGAAAGAAGAAAGATAATTATTAAAAGAACAACTATATAAAAACAAATTATTTGATGAGTTTTATTTATTAAAATATAATAAATGAATTATTTACCTTCTTTTGAAAATATATTCATCAGGTGCAGAGCCGTTCACTCTAAACTAAACTGCTGAATTAAAATATCCAAAGGCAGCTAATCATGTGTAGTTTTTTTTTTTTTTAATTCATGTTTTTAACAATAGTTGGCAAGTAACAATTCCTATTTATTTATTTTTACGTGAGTAATATAAAAGTGTTGGGTTTAGGCCCATTTCCTATTTCCTACCCAAGGGTCCAGTAATGCTATAATCTAGAGAGTATATATATATATATAAATTGAAAAAAGTTCATGATAAATCAAATCACAAAATACTTTATATGTACAACAATATTACATATGATATGGATAGTCCAATACGATATAATTTTTAAAACTCAATTTTTCAAATTAATTATAAGAAAATAGCTAAGATGAAGATCCTCTTAAGTTGTTGCATACTGAAAACCACTTACCTATATTAATGCACGGACCAAATTAATAGAAAAATGACACCTAAAGTAAATAAATTGAAAAAGTTGTGTGTAGTTGGTTACGAATAAACCTATGCGTTTATATACTATTCGTTTAATACATGAAAATTCATAAATCGAATTTAAATAAAAGTTTTTTCACCGAAAATTTTTTTGCATTAATATATACCAAATCAATAATAAAATGTAACAGATGCATGATAATTATCACTATGCTCATTTTAAATATGGATTCATTTATTTTATTTGATAATTTTTTATTATGATTGATGCGATTTATAGAATTCATTTACATCAATCAATATCATGGGTATTAGGGGTACGATTATTGAAAATATAAATCAAATATATACAATTGAAGCTGCAAATAGTATGAGTTAAGTTTATAGGCTTTGATAATTAATTCGCGGCTGATGCAATTATATCATTTTTGGTTGTCTTTTTATGAGTTGTGTTAGTTGGATTATTTCGATTTTTAAACAATTATATATATTGAAAATTTTTTAATTCAGATTGTTGAGTTATTTGATAATTTTTTGAGTCATTTAAAAAAAATTAAATTTTTTATTTTAATTTTTTTTTTTAAAGAATAATAGAATCCAATTTTTAACTTTTCATATCATAATAGGATTATAAAGTGAAAACCACTGCCTCATTTACATCTTTCTTAGAAAAAGAACACCCAGATCCATCAGAGTAAACATTTTAAATATTTTAATTATAACCCATTCATGTTAAATTATAGACTTCAAGTTTGAATATTCTTATAAAATAATGATATGACATGTTGCAAGAAAAATGACCAGAGTCTTTGTCTGTCTCCTAAATTAATTAATTACATTTAGATTCATAGTGTAGATAAGGTCAGGATACAAAAAATCATAATCAGCATCATTAATCTTTTGAACCACCATGAAGATGACAATCCTCCATATTATACTACTGTATATTCATACGTACTTATCAATATTTAAGCCCTAACCAATTTGAAGCATAAATAATATCTCTGTTTACATCCCCAGCACCAATTTGCTGCTTTAATACTATCAATATTTTATTATATCCTAAGCAATTTGCTATCTAGTGTAATGGAGAAATTACTTCACCTGGCAATTTGCCAAACACTATACCTCCATTAGGGTTCCTTGCATCTAACCATCTGTTCATATATAGGGGTCCTCCTCATCTACATCAATTTACATAATTACTTGATTTAACCCTTATTTATAATAGTTACTAAATTTTAATTAACAGCTCTAATGGATGGCGATAACTATTGCGAAAAAATTAATAAACTGCATAATAAGCTACAATTTGCAGCTAACTTCAAGTGACTAAATCAACCCTACCACATATTATGAATTATTCTTCCATGATACTTTATGACTTATTCTTCCATCATACTTTTAATTTACATGCATGGCCATTTAACACTTATTATGACTTATTCTTCCACGATACTTTTAATTTACATGCATGGCCATTTAAAGATGTAATAATAAATAAGTTTAACGATCTATATAAATTTTTGTAAATTTTAAAGTATTTAAATCACATTAGTAAAATTTATCATTTCAATATAATGAAAAGTTTCAGATTCGAGTTTTCACTTTTTTCTTTTGGCTATCAAAAAATAAATATCAATTTCAAGTATTTATATTATATATCAAGGCATATTATTTACAAGAAATTATGACCACATCTAAAAGTAATGAATTTGATAAATATAGGTAGGTGTCTATTATCTTGTATGATCTTTTAGCAAAAAATTTGAGATATTGAAGGATCATATATGTCAATTTCAAAATTTTAATAAAGAGAGAAGCTGTAAATTTCTCTTAGGATAATCACTTTTGCTTTCTCAAAGGATTATTATAACTTGTTTTCGTTTCAATCTCAAACAAAGAAAATTGTTTTACTTGGTAAACTAAGTATTATTTCGTACCTGAGTGAATATGAACTGTTGGAGTACTATATATATATATATATAATTTTTTGATCCATTTGTTCATGTTTAGTATATATGTATAGTATAGTAAATCCAAACACACACTATGTACATAGAAAAAGAAGAAAAACATTGTAGATCATCAGATCTATGGTTATTTAAGTATCCAGCAAGAATCCAGAGGCCAAGGGTAGGGATACAATAAAAGTCTCTGGTTCTCATTCTCTCTCAAAATAATTTCTGCTCAGAGACTTTAAGCAATAGTCAATATTACACATAATAAGAAGGGCTGTTACTTGGTTTTACCAGACTAGATGAGCTCAATAAATATATAAATAAGAGTAATTAATGGTATTACGGTGCAAACCCACATTGAATGCGTCGCGGCAGAAGAGGAATTGGCACAGCTGACTTTGGGTGCCCCATCACTTAATGCATTTGCTGTCATCTTTTGACTCTTATGGATACCATTGTTCTTTCTTTTAGGTCAGCCTCTCTCTCTCTCTCTCTCCTCATAGGTCCTTCTTTTTTTCTATATATGCACACAAAGTTACTCAACTCCCCCTCGTATGATTGTCCTTTCTTTGCAATAACATTAACACAGAGAGAGAGAAGAAGAAGAAGAAGAAAACACTTCATTTTGAAAAGCTTTGAGTGAAAATAAATCAGATTCAGCCAGGATACAATTTCAGGAAAAGAAACAAGAATTGTTTGTTGGTTTGTGGAATTATGGGTAGGCCACCTTGCTGTGATAAGGTTGGAGTAAAGAAAGGTCCTTGGACTCCTGAAGAAGATATCATGTTGGTTTCTTATATTCAAGAACATGGTCCTGGTAATTGGAGATCTGTGCCCTCTAACACAGGTTTGCTTTCTTTATTTTTTTCTTTCTTTTTATATAGCTTAGGCTTTGATTAAAATCTAATTAATTACTTAATCATGCGTTCATTTGTTTTTCTTCTTCAGGTTTGCTTAGATGCAGTAAGAGTTGCAGGCTAAGATGGACTAATTATCTCAGGCCAGGAATCAAACGTGGTAATTTTACTGATCATGAAGAGAAGATGATTATACATCTCCAAGCTCTTTTAGGCAACAGGTTAATTAATCACTTAATCAATTACTTATACACGAGTTAAAGAAACGTTAGTCAGAAATTAGTTGCTAATGAAGAAATTAATGATATGTTACAGATGGGCAGCCATAGCTTCATACCTTCCACAGAGAACAGACAATGATATTAAGAATTATTGGAATACCCATTTGAAGAAGAAGCTGAAAAAGCTTCAAAATGAAGGTCAAGCAAGAGATGGCTTCTCTTCATCTTCATCTTCGTCTCTAATTTCACAGCCAATCTGTAGAGGCCAATGGGAAAGAAGGCTTCAAACTGATATTCACACAGCAAGACGAGCTCTTTATGAGGCCTTATCTCCACACAAACAAAACACCAATTGCTTAACTGACCTTTTCAAACCCTCTAATGGAGATCAACATCTTCATCGTAGTCAAGCATCTTCTGCAAAACCAGCATCATCATCATCATCAACCTATGCATCAAGTGCTGAAAATATTGAAAAGTTGCTTAAAGGCTGGATGAGAAATGGACCTAAAAGTAATTATAAGCCACAAACTCCACAGGCTTCTGTTAACATGAAGACTGATTCCGTGTCCAGTGATCAAAGTAAAACAGAAGATATTGAATTAACAGAAGCATTAGAATCTGTTTTTGGGAATTTTGAGTCCTTTGATTCATCAAATTCTGATTTTTCTCATCAGACTATGTCACCAGAAGAGGATCAAGCTGGTCTTTTTCAAGATGAGAGCAAGCCAAATTCTTCAAATTCACTTTCATTGCTTGAAAAATGGCTCTTCGATGAAGTTACTGTCACTGCTCAAGAAGTAGAGAATAATCTTTTCTAGATGGGAATTGAAGGTTTTTTCTTTTTTCTTGGGTGATTTAGATCAATTAATTAATTAGTGTATGCTACTAATGATTTTTTTTTTCCAAAGGGGTAGTTACTGTTTTGGGATTTTAATGTTATGCTTTAGGTCTTTAAGTTGTTTAATTTCGGTGGCCTTAAGCAATTAAAGGCTACCCCTTTAGGGCTAGAACACAGAAAGTGTATATCCCAATTTATTACGTGTTACATATATATATGTTTTTCTACTCATGAGAATAAATAATTAAATTCCTACCTTAATACTATCTTTTTACATGCTCTTAATCAGATACTAATTGATTTACTTAATTTCTTCCTTACTTGGAATCTAGATGAAATTACCTTATACCATCATTCGAGATATATATGTCTTGTTGATAAGATTTCCTTGTATTTTGCAAATATCGATAATTGATTAGGTCAGAGTTTTTTTTTTTTTTAATTTTTATTTAAAAGACATCGTGTCTAATTACAACTATAAAAAGAAACTAATTTTAATATTTTTTATATTTTTAATTAAATATTGACCATCCGATAAATTCATGTTAATTTAAATGAGATTGCATTTAATGATTAAATGTTTCTTTTAAATTTTAAATTGCAATAATTTAAAATTTTCCTATAAAAGTAGTAATGTTAAACTAAATAAAAAATTTACTGATAGTATAACCGCCGTTGCATAATATCTAAAATTTAAATTCTATTTATCTGTTACTTTTAAATTTTTAATGTAATTTAATTTTTTTTTAATTTAATTTTTTTCAATAAAAATTGATCAATTATATTTAAATTTATGTATTTAATCACTCAATTTTATTTTAAATTTAAATATAATTAATGCTTTTTAATTTTACTGAAAATAACAAAAATGACAGATATTATGAAATAAAATTTATTTAGTTTTTTTTAAGTATAATAGAATTTATTAATAAAGCTTTTATCCTTTCTTTGATATGCAGCTTTTAACCCTTTGATGTAAATTTTTTGTTAATTTTGAAATCTTAATAAATTACAAAAATACAAGAATATGGGCACTTACTACTAATTAGTGAGAGGATAGGTAGCTTTTAATTATGGGATGTGATATAGAATTAAAGTACGAGCTGCTTTCTTGTGAACTTCCTCATGCCAACTTTCTTAAGAATGGAGAAAGTCAACCATCATAAAACTTGCATAATTGCAAGCTAATCAAAGTAGAGGCAACAGTGTATAGAGTAAACGTACAATAATTTAAGGCAGAGAAACTCTTTAGTGAATTTTAAGTCAAGGAGACATAAATAGACGCAACTAACTTAAGATTATTATTATTATTATTTAATTATTATTTCCTCCTTTTTTTATAATTGTCACTTTTATTATTTTTATTAGAATTAAAAAATATTAATTAGTTTTAAATTTAAAAAAAAATTGAGTGATTCAATGCATATTGAGTGATTTAATATAAAAAAATAAATCTAATTGGTTAATTATTATTGAAAATGAAAATTAAATTGGAAAGAAAAAATTAAATTGTATTGAAAATTTAAAAGTGATATATAAATAGAATTTGAATTTTATTCAAAAATGACATATAATAAAGAACGGATGGAGTAGTAAATAGTTTGAATTAAATGTGATTTCTAACAGTAATATACTTGGAGAATTGAAAAATAAAATAAAAAACACATAATGTATTTATGTCCATATTCAATACATAATCAATAATAATAAGAGAAAGCCAGCCTGTAATATTAATATATGAGGACTTCAATTAATACACAAACCTTTTTGTTTATTTATTTATGTTCTATCAGAATTTCGTGACTCGACCCTTCTTTTAATTTGCAAATCACAAGGTTTATGTAATGTAGGAGGGCATGAACAGCATGACCAGCTTCCTCTTTCTCGTTACGTGCATATTTTTCTTTTTTTATTACTCATTGTATTTCATTATATGTGATGTTTTTGTTATTTTTATTAAAATTAAAAAAATTATCAATTAGATTTAAATTTAAAATAAAGTTGAATAATTTAATTCATAAATTTAAATTTAATTAGTTTTAAATAAATTAATTTTCATTAAAAAAAATAAATTATATTGATAATCTAAAAAGTCAAATAAATAAAAATTTAAATTTTGCTAAAAATATCATATACTCCCTCCGTTCCTTAATATCTGTCACTTTTGGCAAAAATTCAAATTCCATTTATCTGTTACTTTTAAATTTTAAATGCAATTTAATTTTTTTTTTCAATTTAATTTTCTTTTCCACAAATTAACCAATTAGATTTAAATTTGTACATTGAAACACTAAATGTACATTGAATCACTCAATTTTTTTTTCTAAATTCAAGTCTAATTAATATTTCTTAATTCTAGTGAAAATAACAAAAGTGACACCTATTTAGGAACGGAGGGAGCACAATGGAGTGGAATGGAGGGAGTACAAATTTGTAATTTTCTTTTTCTTAAAAAAATAGCAAGAATTTTTTAGTGGCAAGATTGTGCAGACTCATATTTACTTCACATGTGAAGGTATTTTAATTAATTAATAATATACTTTTCTTTAAAAACGAAAGAAAAAGAAAGAAAAGCAAAATTGGTACTGGGCATCCAAGAATAATAAGATTAACCCAGAGAGAGTTCCATACTGTAAAGGGATGGGTAAAGATGTATAATACTTACAAGAAAATTGCAACTGAAGAGGGAAAAAATGTCCCAATCCCATACACTATTAAATGCTTTGTGATTGAAGAGTTGGATCTAAGCATGCAAAATTCAGCAGCCTCTCTCATCCCATAACATCTCTCTCCTTTCTATGTCTCATTATTTAGTTATTTACTGCAATTAATTACACCATGCTCAAATTACTTCAATTATGCTTTCAACCTGCCTTATATATTCATTAATTATTTCTTTATTATCATAAATATAGATTTATTTTCCCCCTAGTTATAGACTTCTCTTAATATATATATATATATATATATATATATATACACTAAGTCCTATTTCAAGTATCGTTTTTGAATTTTACTTTTTCTGCCATTTCAAGTATCTATTTTTAAATCTAGAGAATCATTAATTTTTTATTTTACTATTTTTATCTTTATATTTGCACTAAAAATTAGATAATTAATAGTATGAATATATAATTTTAATGAATTGATAAAAATGTATATTATAAGAAAATCCTGCAGTAAGAACTGCCACGTCGGACTAGGCGTAAGCACTCTGAAACTTAAGTTAGTAGTTTAGAGAGAGAAAGTGCTTTTAGATATAAAATGCTAGAGATTCAATACCTAGAGCCATCGTTGGCTGGGCTATTTATATGAGATGATTGAGGGGTACTTGAGTGCCTGGAGAGTGATTACTGGCTGTCAGAGCAAGTATTCGGCAGCGTGACAGGGAGCAGGTGGTAGGTATGGGCGCTGCCTTGTGTCAGGCGGCTGATGGGACTGGCGGTCATATCAGCCGATCGGGCGTGTGCGATGCCTAGGGGCTCGCGCCTGCTGCTCTTGGTTGTTGGGCCTTGGGCCTTGCCAGTTAAGTGGGCCGACTGGATAGACCTTAGAGCAAATGATATTTGTTGTGTTATCACTTGTCCCCCCTCAACAGGTCTGATCGAGCATGAATTTGCCTTTTGTAGTCACGTTCGAATGGAGTCAATTCTGAATTTTTTCGATCCGAAGGCACGCGTTGGCGGGATTTTTGAATTTGTGAGGCGCTTTTTTCTGAAAAGACACGCTTGCCCGGACAGCTGTTTCCATTTAATGCTGCGCGTGCTCCGAGGGTGACGCTTCGTTCTGCGTACGGCCATAATGTCTTTAACACGTGGCGCTCTTCTAGTGGCGAGACGGTTGGTGTGCTCCGGAAGCTCTGGCCTATAAACAGGGGATTTCTGAAAAATTTCTTCTTTACTTTTTGCAATCCCTAGTGAAGCTCTGCCAAAATTCTTTCTCAACTCCCAGATTTCCGCAATCGTTCCTTGCTCCTTCTTCAAATTTCCTAAGTCCCTTTTACCAAGTAAGTAACTCTTCCTCCTTGCTTTCAGCTTCATTTCGCCTTTCATTTACTTTCTGCATCCAATCCATTTAGAAACTAGGGATTTGCATATATCTTTCCCTCTTTTCTTTGCTAAAAATGGCTTCTGGCAGTGGTGAGGCATTGGACAGGAGTTTTTTGGATGAGTATAGGGACAAAGCAGCGATTGAGCTGTGCTCCCGGCTGTCCAAAGAGGAAGTGGCTGAAGTCCCCGCCAAATACGGCTTCCCTGACGACATCTTTGTAGCGCCGTGCCCGAATTCAATGGCAGTGACAGATGAGCCTTTTGGTAAGGATAATAACGAGTGGTTCATTTGCCACCTTTGGAGCCTAGATGCAAGCCTGAGGTTCCCGTTAGGCGCCTTCGAGATGGCGATACTGGAGGGGTACGGGATCGCTCCGAATCAGTTGCATCCGAACGGGTGGAGGTCAGTGGCCTGCTTCAAAATTCTTTGCAAAATGAGGGGGTGGCTCCAACTCTGGATCTTTTCACTAATTTCTTCTACATATCGGGTCGGAGCGATGGGACAGAATACTTCTTCACCAGCTGCCCAAGGAAGAAACTGATGTACATCCCTACCTCAATGAAGGGGTACAGGGAGAGATATTTTCTGGTGGGGACGATCGGCGATTTTGGGGTGCCCCTTACCCGATCGGCTAGAGCCCAAGTCTTGAAGGACCTAGCTGCTGGTCAACCCATGTATGAGGGCGATATTAAGAAGCTGATGGACGCCGTGAGCAGGCATGGAGAGCCATACCCGTCTAGCTTTCTCCTGTCCACACTGTTGGGCTCTTCCAGCTCCAAAGCTGCTGAGAATGCAAAACGTGAGCATTAGGATTGGGCCGAATACATTGTCACCATGCATCAGATATGCATTGCATTTGATTTACATGAAATGAGAATCTTCGGCCTGAGAAACTTATCTTGTTTATTGTTTGTTTGCAGCTGAAATGGCTGGTGGAAACGTTATGTCCAAACAGCTCGGCGAGCGGATCCGGCTGAGGCGTGAGTTCGATCGGCAGTCCCAAGAGCAGAGGAAAAGGAGGAAGATAGTGTCCTCTGCAGAGTTGCAAGCCTCTCGGGGGGCTGCTGGCGCCTCTTCAGCTGCCGCTCCTATTGCTGCCGTGCCGATCTCTTTTGCTCTCCCAGCTGTTTCGACTGAGTTAAGCGCCACTGTTGCTGTGCCCACCTCCAAACCTGCACCGCCAGTGCCTCGAACTGAAACCACTCATCAACTGGCGCACATTCGGCCCCCGAGACTTCGGGATGAATCGGATGAGGATGATGCACCTATCATCCAGACGTTCAGTGAGGTGGCACAGGTGGTGGCCTCCCAACTGGATGAAATAGCTTAGAAGGAAGCTGAGGAGGCCGTCAAGAAGAGAGCTGCTGAGCTAATAGCCAAGTCAGACACTCGGGTGGTCGCCAGGGGTAAGGCCATTCAGCAGGGTAAGGCGCCTCGACGATCAACCGACCGGCGGCCGGTTCCCCTGAAGGAGTTCCTAAAAGAGAACTTCGACGGTGATTGGTCACCAAGTCAGGTGGCTGGTTTCATCTGTCGTGGTCTCCTTCGGGATGACGGTCATAAGGAAATCGGGGAGGCCGGCCAGCTCAGCAGAGAATCCCAAGCGATCAGCCAACAATTAATAGATGTAAGGCCTTTGCCGTTTTATTCCTTTTGGGGAATTATTGATATTCTCCTGTACTTGGCTTGACTCCCCCTTCTCATCCAATTTTTTTTTTTTTTTTGCAGGTGGCCAGGAGGGCTCAGCGACTATATCTTATGGCCGGCATTTGGAAATTGAAGGTCGAAGAGGGCGCTAAGGCCAGGGCGGAGGCAAGCGCCCGCTGCGAGACTGCCACGAAGGAGGCCTCCGCCCTTCGAGCTGAGATGGCCAAGGTAAAAGAGCGGTCTGTTGCTTCCCATTCGGAGACAGTGGCTCTGAGGAAGGAGGCCCAACAAAAGGCTTAAGAGTTGAAGGCTCGGCAGAGCGAGATTGACAAACTGAGGGGCGACCTTGCCCGCCTTTCTGCTGAAAATGCCCAGTGCGGGCAATTCGAGGCAGATGCAACCAGATTAGGTGCCGAGTGCAAAGAGCTGGCTGCTAAGAACGCTAAACTGAAGGTAGAGGGCGAACAACTGCCCAAAGAGTGGGAGTCTCTGAGGATGGCTTTGGAGAAGAGGGAGGCTTCCTGGGCAAAGAGGCTCGAAGAGGAGCTTGCCGCTCAGAAAGAGCCTTCTAGATGAGCTAGCAGAAGCTCAGGTAGAGTTGCTATCCCGACTAGTTCATGAAGCTGGGAAGCGCTTTCCTGGCACCGATCTGGATTGGATGGACGATCCGGTAGCATTGCCCACTCCTCCAAGTAGCGATGATGAGGAGGGCGCTCCTGAGGGGGAGGCAACTCAGGGAGTCTCTAGGGGAGATCTTTCGCTTCCAGAAGCTACTCAAGAGGCCCCAGCCGGAGCCGAGTTTGGGGTGCCTCCGCCGCCTGAAGCCGAGTCCGTGGTGCCTCGACCAGCGGGGCCTGTCTCTGAAGGGGGCGCAGGGTCTTCACTGCTTGTTGCTGACCCTTCTCAAACCGCCACCGATCCAACTGCCGAGCAGACCGCCGATCCTCCTGGCAATGTAGATATTGTAGACATAGAGGGTTAGTATAGGAGCTTAGATTAGCTTTGCTTTCTTCTTTTCTTTTTATTCTTTATCCCTGTAACAATTTTTTATAAATTGTACAGTTGAGACACTCTTAATAAAGTTGCATTTTTCTGCAAAGTGTTTGACTTGCATAATCACTGCAAACAAGAACACATAAATTTGCATTTGAAAATGTTAGTGTAAGCGAGCTAAGTATTACTCGTGAAATTGCATAAAAATTGCAAGTACTTCCTGAATTCAAATAACCTTCGAGTCCAGTGGCCGATTGGCTCAATCTGGCTTGGGAGCATCGTCGATCCTAACGGATCGAGACAGTCCTGACATTTTGGATCGGGGGCATCCGACCTAGCGGGTAAACTGTCCGACCCTCGCGTTTTCGGTTCGGAGTGGGCGTCGAACCTAGCGGATGAGCCCTTCAGATTGCATAAAAATTGCATAATAAGCCCTTCAGATTGCATAAAAATTGCATAATGAGCCCTTCAGATTGCATGAAAATTGCATAATCAGGCTAAGTAATACTCGTAAAATTGCATAAAAATGGCATAATCGAACTAAGCAATACTCGTAAAGTTGCATAAAGAATGCATAATTGAGCTAGGGAGGTGAGATCCTCCATCATAACAGATTTAGGGAGGTGAGATCCTCCTAGTCGATTCTAACGGAAGTCTTCATCTTGCAAACAGATGAACAGCAACTTTCGCATTTTCGGCTTGGGATGGACGTCAAGCCTAGCGTATAAGTTATATATCATGCATAATTTGAACAAGGATGAAAGAAAGAACCTCTTTATTAATTAGGCAATTGCCAAGTTCTAATACATTATTAGAGATGGTACTTGTTAAGTACTTCGACATTCCAGCTTCTGAGGACATCTTGCCCTTCTATAGTTCGGAGCCTGTATGTGCTTGGGCTTAAAACTTTGGAGACCTCGTAGGGCCCTTCCCAATTTGGCATTAGCTTGCCCACCCCGGCATTTCCTGAGCCTAAGTCTGCCTTTCTGAGCACCAGATCACCGATATTGAGAGTTCTTGACCTCACTTTAGCATTGTGGTACCTGGCTACTCTTTGCTTATAGGCAGCGATCTTGGTGTAGGCACCCTCCTTCTTTCTTTCTATCAGATCTAGATCTTGGTGTAGACACCGGGTCCCGAGTAGCCTTGATCAGGATTACCCGATGATGAAATTTAGCTATGCCGGCTTATAGGCAAAAAGATTGGAGCTCAGAAGTGATTTTCCTTGTCTTTTCGGTGAGTAAAAAGGGTATTTTAAAAATATTTTAAAAACATTTTTTTTTAATTATTTTGAAGAAGAAAAAGTGTGTTTTAGGTAGAGGGTATTTTAAAAAAAAAAAAAAAAAGAGGTGAAAAATGATGGAAAAATGTTGAAAATAAGATAGGGGAAAATAATCGCGACGAAAAGGCGACGGCCAAGGGCCGTCGCGAATTTCCGTGCGCTCCGCGCACGGAGCGCGGGCTCCGCGCGTCCGACGCCCTTGGCGTCGGGCGCTCCGCGCGAGCGACGCGCAGGGCGTCGCTCGCCCCGCGCACGTCGTGCGCGGAAACTCCGCGCAAATCGCGCGGAAACGTGCGCGACGCGCACGATCTCTCGCCCCTGACGCCGATTTCTCGCCCATTTCGCCCATTTTTCGACCCAAACACGATTTTTAGCGGTTTTTGGACGGTTTTGGGTGGTTTTTGGGTAGTTTTTGATGGTTAAAAACACTAGAAAAATTCAGAACAGGAGGAGGACGAACCAAGAACATTTTGTTAGAAAAAAAACTGAATTTTGGAGCTTTGAGTTGAGAGAAAAAAATCCATCTTACACTTGTTTCCAAGAGCTTTTCTTCAAGTTTTTCAAGCTATTTTCTAAGGATTTTCACAAGAGAAGACAAGGAATTCAACACTTCTATCTTCAATTCTTCAAAACTGAATTTGAGGGTAATTATTCTTGGCTTTACTCATTAATTCTCTTGTTAATTTCATTTATTTTGGCTTCCAATTAACATATCAAACATGTAAATTCTCTTAGTCTCCATATTCTTCTTCTTATTTTTTTATCTTCAATTATTCATATAACAAATAAGCTTTTTAAATTCCATTATCTTTTTTTTTATGTCAAATTATTCTTTGTTCATGTAATTATGCATGTTTTAGGTTGTAAATACCTTTAATTTCTTAATGCTATATCATGTTTATTATTATGCTTTCTTTTGCATGTATGAGTGTTATAATCATTATTTTATGCTAGTCATGCATGTCAAGTTGTGTTATTCTCATGTTACATTTTTAATTCATGTCTTAACTATAGTAAAATTGATTGTCACTAATTTTCCATGCACGTTAATCACTAATATTAATAAGTTGCATGTGCCATGATACTTTCTCATCTTATGCATGTTAAATTGCATCTTAATTATTCTATGCATGTTAAATTGCATCTTAACTATTCTATGAATGTTAAATTACATCATGATTATTTTATGCATATTATATTTTCATGGTACATATTATCTTTTTATGTCATATTATTTTGTTGGTTTAATCACTAACATGAATTTCTTTTGTTTTATTTTTGGTTGCACATCATTGTTTTTACTTTCAATTGAGCATCCATGCACGTTGAAGGAGGAGTTGCGGGGTTTGGTATTTTCTTTATACATTTTTAATTCCCATTTTATTTACAGTGCCTTGTATATATTCATTAAATAAAATGTTTTCTTATGCGCACCAAAATAAAAATCACCAAAATATTTTTACTAAATTAACTTGGATCTTTCATAATAAAGCGGGACCAATGTCCCAGTTTTCATCCCAAATAAGATCATCCAGAATATTTTCTTTAATTGTGCATGCGGGGACCAAAGTCCTCATGATTAATAAATTCCCCGGTTTTATGCATGTTTGCACTTTTAAAAGGGAGTTGTATTCCGCTCCTTTTATTATTGTAATTCATTGCTTTACTTGCTAATTTATGATTTTCCTAACATGTATAAATGCGCTTTTAGATTAAAATTGCATCGTGTGGAGAGAGAGCGAATTAATGATAATTAAAATTTGATCATAAATTAATCGAGGTAGAAATAGATGAGAAATCCCGGACCCAGCTCTGGTCTTTGGGCTCGAGAGGTTAGAGGTTATCCTCCAAAATACTTCTTGGGTCACGAGGCTTTAGCGCTAATCCTAGGCCTCATGGCCCAATATGGATAAAATGCGCAAGTCTTAGGCTCTCCGAGGCGAGAGAAACTTTCCCAATGTTCTATTGGGTGGCGACTCCATGATACCTCCTTGTTGCTCAACATAGACGCACTTGCGATTTATCGCAAGATGTCAACGGACCCGCAAATGCCCCGATCGCCCACGTGCGGGCGGTCCGAAAGGGCGGCGCTCGGGATCCGGCGCGCGTCACACTTGGCGTCTTTCTTGAGCGTTCATCTGTTCGGAATAGAGCGCCGATCGGTAAGAAGGGAGGCCGACCTCTACCGGTATCATTGCTTCGAAGCCGTAGATAAGGGAGAATGGCATTTGATGAGTGCCTGTCCTGGGCGAAGTTCTGTACGTCCACAGGACACTCTGTAACTCTTCAGTTCAGCTGCCTTTTGCCTCACCCAGTCGCTTTTTCAACCCTTCCAAGATGGTCCGATTGGAGACCTCAGTCATTCCGTTGCTTTGGGGATGAGCGACTGATGTGAACCTCAGTTTGATGTTTAGGCCTTGGCAAAAATTTCTAAAAGCGGAGCTGTCAAACTGCTTGCCATTATCTGTAATAAAAACATTGGGTAAGCCATACCTGCAGATGATGTTTTTCTATGCGAAGTTCTTGACCTTCTCGGCTGTCATTGTGGCTACAGGTTCAGCCTCAATCCATTTGGAGAAGTGGTCAACCGCTACTATGAGGAACTTTATCTACTTTTTGCCTTGGGGAAAGGGTCCCAAAATATCAAGGCCCCACTGATCAAACGGCCAAGCGATCTCGATCAGCTGTTGGTCTGCTCCATGCTGCCCTATGATCCTCCCATGTACCTGGCATTGCGGGCATCTTCTCACTTTCTCTTGAGCATCTTTGAGCATGCTGGGCCAGTAGTACCCCGTCTGGAGGGCTTTTCTTGCCATAGCTCTGCTTGCCTTGTGTACTCCGTATATGCCTTCATGGAGTTCTCTAAGGATGTAGTCTCCCTCTTCCTCCGTCACGCATTTGAGCCAAGGGTGGCTGAAAGCTTTCTTATACAAATCACCGTTAATAATGGAGTAATTAAGAGATTTTCTTGATACCTTTCGAGCTTCGTCTTTGTCCTCATGCAGCTGACCTGTTTGAAGGTACTGCTTGATTGGGCTCATCCAGGTTTCATCCCCTTAGTCAATCTCCATCATCTCCGGCTCATCTAGGGAGTAGGAAGTTTGGTCGACAACGGCAATGTTTTCCTCTATAATACTTTGCTCGAGGCAGACATATTTGCTAGCCGATCGGCCTCAGCTGTTTGATCTCTTAACACCTTCTGGAGAAACCACTCCGACCCAGTTTCCTCAAGAGTTCTGAAGGCGGCCTTGACCTTTGCTAAGTATTGGATTATGCTGGTTTTTCTGGCCTCGAAGGTGCCCAGTACCTGGCTCGTTACCAGCTGGGAGTCGCTCCTGATGACTACTGACTCCGGTCGGATTGCGTGGAGCAGTCTCAGCCCTTGAAGGAGCGCCTCATACTCTGCTATGTTATTAGAAGCTTTAAAATTGAGCTTTATTGCGTACCTTATTGGGATGCCTAGGGGGCCTCTTATTACTATGCCTAAACCTCCTCGAGTGTCATTCGCTGCGCCATCCACCGTCATTTCCCAATTTTGTAGCTTCGGCTGACTCTGTGGTTCCTCAGCCGTAAATTCAGCGATAAAATCTGCCAAAGCTTGGGCCTTTACCGCCTTTCTGGGTTTGTATGTCACATCCCAAGACTGTAGCTTAATTGCTCATCCCACCATTTTGCCCTCTAAATCGGGGGTCTGTAAAATTCTTCTAAGCGGGTGACCCGATCGGATGACAATTGTGTGTGCCTCAAAGTATGGTCTCAGCTTTCTTGCACACATCATAAGGGCAATGATGAGTTGCTCGATCGGTCCTTTCTTTAAATTCGCACCTCTAAGTACTTCACTGACGTAGTACACAGGCAACTGTTGTGTTCCTTCCTCTCGGACCAGGGCACCTGCAACAGCTTCCCTAGAGGTGGCCAAATAAAGGTATAGATTTTCACCTGGTATTGGCCGGCTAAGCAGTGGTGGGTTGGTGAGGAATGCTTTCAGCTCTTCAAAGGCTTGTTGGCAGTCTTCCCCCCAGACAAAAGTTTTACTCTTTCTCAGCTTTTTGAAAAAGGGAGTGCACTGCTTAGCTGAGGAAGAGATGAATCGTCCCAAGGCTGTTATCCTTCCGTTCAGCTTCTGGACGTCTTTTATGTTCCTGGGGGGTTGCATCTCGAGGATAGCCCTTATTTTTTACGGATTAGCCTCAATCCCTCTCTGGGAGACCAGGAATCCTAAAAATTTTTCTGATGGTACTCCGAAAGCACACTTCTCAGGGTTGAGTTTCATCTGGAACTTGTTCAAAGTGTTAAAAACTTTTGCCAGATCGGCAGGGTATTATTCAGGGCTTTGGTTCTTGACGATCATGTCGTCTACGTACACCTCGACATTCTGCCCGATCTGGTCTTTGAAGATTTTATTTATAAGACGCTGGTACGTGGCCCCAGCATTCTTCAGGCCAAACGGCATCACCCTGTAGCAAAAGGTCCCGTCGTCTGTAATAAAGCTGGTTTTCTCCTGATCCAGGAGCCACATCAATATTTGGTGGTAGCCAGCGTACGCGTCAAGAAGAGAGTAGATGGCATGCCCTGCGGTGGCATCCACCAGCTGGTCTATACTTGGCAGGGGGTAGCTGTCTTTGGGACATGCTTTATTAAGGTCGGTGAAGTCTACACACATCCGCAGCTTCTCCGATTTTTTCTTGACTAGAACCACGTTGGCCAGCCAGTCGGGATAGTCTACCTCTCGGATTATTCCGATCTTAAGTAGCCTATCCACTTCTTCGGAAATAAACTTCCTCCGGTCGGGTGCACGTCTCCTAAGCTTTTGTCGGACCGGAGGGTGATTTGGGTCCACATTTAATTTGTAGGTGATCACCTTGGGGTCTATGCCAGGGATGTCTTCTGGCCTCCAAGCGAAAGTCATTTGATTTATTGTCAAGACCTGCATGATGGCTTCTTCTGTCTCTTTATCCATGCTGGTCCCAACTTGAATATTTTTTCCTTTGTTAAGCGCCCTCGTCTTTGTCTCCTCGGCAGGGTCCATCCTGGGCCTTTCTGCCTGTTCTGGTCGCTCCAGGCCGGGCTCTACGACCATTGCCTCCCGTTGTTGCTTTATCATGGTGATATAAGCCTCTCGGGATGCCTTTTGGTCGCCTCTCAAGATGGCAACGCCTCCTCTGGTTGGGATCTTCATTACCATGTAGTGGATAGAGGTAACGGCTCCGGTTTGGAAGAGCAGTGGCCTGCCAAAGATGGCATTATAGGCAAACGTCATGTCAATAACCATAAAAATTACCTTGCATGCATGAGCGATCGCCTCTTGGCCTAGCTCGATGAAGAGCTCTACCAATCCCACTACCGGGATAATGGCGTTGCCCAGCCCAGTCAGTGGCATAGCATTCGGCTCCAGCTCCCTGATCGGGAGTCCCATTTCTCGGTAGGCCTGGAGAGTTAGGACGTTGACAGCGCTGCCGTTGTCCACCAGAATTCTTCTGACATTGAAAGTATTGATCCGAGCTCTTATAAAGAGAGCGTCCTCACGGGGAAACATGACGTCTCGTGCGTCTTCGCTGGATATGGTGACTGAGGCAGGTTGCTCGGCCTGGTGGGAGACGTAGACACCTTTTCCCTTTCTTTTTCGGGAGAGATCCTCTCCGTAAGATGACCCTCCGGTGATCACATTTATTATCCCGGCATATGGCCTGCTCGGGTCGGCATTTCTCGGGTTTCTGCGCTCATCATCGTCTGAGTCAGGATCATCCCTGCGAGGCTTCGGCTGTCTACAGGGATCATCCCCTCTGGCCGGGCCTATAAACTTTTTGAAGGACCTGCGGCGTATTAGCCTTTCGATTTCCTTTTTCAGCGAGGTGCACTCGTCGGTCAAATGACCAACGTCTTTGTGGAACTCGCAGTACTTGCTAGGGTCCCTCCTGGCCTTGCTCCTTTCGGAGAGATTCCTCGGCCAGTTGACTTAGCGGTGCTTCTCTTTTATCCACATCAGCATCGTGGTCGGAGTGGCATTGAGGGGGGTATATGTTCTCTCGGGCCGATCGTCTGAACGCGTAGATCGGTCTCGTCCCGAACCCTTTCTCTTGCCCAAATTTTTGGAACTGGCAGCTCCGTCTGGGCTTATTCCCGTCCGATCGGGGGCGAAATCTTTGCCGAAAGAGCGACCGTCAGGGTACTGGAGCCGAGCCATCACATTGGTCCTTCTTACCCTATTGGACCTGAGGGCATCGTCCAATTGGATGTGCTGTCTAGCCCTCTCCATGAGTTCGGTGAAGCTGGTTGGGGGTCTTGTTGTTAAAGATTCAAACAACGGTCGGTTAGTGATGCCCCCAGCTAAGGCATTAGTCGCCATTTTCATACTGACACTTCTCACTTCAGACATTGTAGCCTGAAACTTATCAATGTAGTCTCGTAGACTTTCATCGGTTCTTTGGTAAAGGTTACACAGGTCGTTCACCGTCTTTGGCGCGCGCATTTGCACGATAAACCTCGTGGTGAACAATTCCTTTAGTTGTCTGAAGGAGGTGATCGATCCCTGAGGCAGCTCGTGGAACCGAGTCAAAGCGTCTCCTCCCAAGGTGATGGGGAAAACCCTGCAGGCTACCCTCTCATCGTAGGTGTATACCTGCACCTTAGTTAGATATTTCGCTAGATGGGTGGTAGGATCAGTCTTACCAGTGTACCTGACCATGACCACATCTCTCCACCTGAGAGGCAGCTCGCAATCAGTGATCTCTGTGCAAAACGGAGAGGCGGTGTTCCCACACGTATTTCCCTCGAAGCCGCTTTTTTTGGAGGCGAGAAAGCCAAGTTGTTTGAGCTTTTGCTTGAGCCATTGATCTTCTTTGCTCAATGTTGTGGCAGTGGACTCGCCCTTTTGCTTTCTAGAATGGCTTCGACTTGGGGTGCACATGTAGGATAAATCATCTCCTATAGAGGGGGTGGCTGATCTGCTGGGATAGGGGGAGTCCCTGCCTGCGGAGACCATTTATTTTCCTTTAATGTACCTTCCCGGGGTTCTAACTGCGCCCCTTCTATTTTCCTGGGATCGCGGTTCGTCGATGATGATTCCCCTATTTCTCCTTCTTCTCAAGTCTTTGTCCATGGGATAATCCTCATGAACTCTTTCAGAAGTTTCTGGCATTTTGCCTTTCTTGAGCGTCTGGACAATGCTCTTGGTAAAATCGCTGAGAATGGTACGCATATCTCTAATGGTGATGGGGGGTATCCTCAGGCTGCCTCAAAGTGGCATCATCGAAGGCGGGTAGGAAGTGAGTCCTTGCCGGGGACCTGATGGGCTCCCTTCGCGAGTTGCCTGACTTGGCATGGGTGTTGCCGTCGTAATCGATATCCATGGGGGTTGTGTTCTCGTTGGATCGTGAGTTCGTCATTCCTCTCAACGAAAGCACCAAATAATAAAACTGGAAAAGTCTTTATCTGAAGAGGAGAGGACGAGCCGATCGGATGAGAAAACACTGCAGTAAGAAGTGCCCGGTCGGAACAGGCGTAAGCACTCCAAAACTTAAGTTAGTAGCTTAGAGAGAGAAAGTATTTTTAGAGATAGAAAGTATTTTTAGAGATAGAATGCTAGAAATTCCATACCTGGAGCCATCGTTGGCTGAGTTATTTATATGAGATGATTGAGGGGCACTTGAGTGCCTGGAGAGTGATTACTGACTGTCAAAGCAGGTATTCGGCGGCGTGACAGGAAGCAGGTGGTAGGCATGGGCGCTTCCTTGTGTCAGGCGGCTGATGGGACTGGCTGTCACATCAGCCGATCGGGCGTGTGCAATGCCTAGGGGCTCGCGCCTGCTGCTCTTGGTTGTTGGACCTTGGGCCTTGCCAATTAAGTGGGCCGACTGGATGGGTTTTAAAATAAATGATATTTGCTGTGTTATCAATAAGCATTTTATAAAGTTAACGGTAATTCAATATATTTTTGCTTACTCTATATGAAAAAGAAAAATGTGATATGTAAAGCGAAATGAAGAGAGCTTTTAATCAATTTATAGCCCTCTTAAGTCGTTGGCATTAAATATGAACTATATGTCATATATAGATGGAATGGAATATGTTAAAAATATATATATAAGTAAAATTTATAGTTATCATCATATTAAATTATTCTACTTAATCTACGTCAAACTAGAATGATTTATATTTAATTATTTTTTGAGAAAATTTATATTTAATTTTAAGAGATGGAAAGAGTTATATTTCGTCATGATTTATCTAACTTATGATACTAAAAATTTGAATTTCAACGAATTCTTTAACCTATGATTTGATTTATATATCAAATTCATTTAATATTTTATTTACATCTTTCTTCTCACGTTTATTGATGGATAGAGAGCGGCGGCTTAAGGAATAAATAAATCTTTTAAATATATCTCAATGGTCAATTAAATTTCGAATGACCCGATTAGACCAATTAGACTCTTAAACCTTTTTTCTCAAAAAAAAAAAAAAAAACTCTTAAAAAATTAAAATGAGGCTAAAATTAGTCCTTAAGGATTATTTAAAATTAAGCCATTTAAATTCTAACTGAAATCTAGTGTTTTCTCTTTATTAGTATTTTCAAATTTCGTCATTTAAATTGAATGGATATTAGAATCTATTTGACTTAATATTAATTTTTTAAAAATGAAATTGATCCAATTAAATTATAAGCAACTTATTTAACTATTAAGCTAAATTTAAAAAGTTTCTTTTGCCTTTAATAGATAGAAATCAATTTATTTTTTTAAAAAAAAGGAAAAGGGAAAAAAGCTTCTAATCAATAATAATATTTTGGGATATAATAAGGTAGGCGCGTATCTATGCTGTCCGATGCATTTGCACTATTCTAATATATAAAAAAATCATTAATAATAATAATAATAATAATAATAATAATAATAGCACATTTTTTCCCCCGATAATTTTATAAGCTATATTTTAGATTAATTTCTATCCTTATAAGCTTTCTATGCTTAGGAAATCCTAGCCACTTTTTATTTATTTATTTTAAATTCTCTCATTTTCTTCATTTAAATTTAGGGTTGTCGTGTTCTTAAAATTGTATTCCTTTAATTTTTTATATTTTTATTTTAATAAAGTCATATCTAATTTTTTTTTTTTATTTTAGATTAGATTTTCATGTTTGTCGAGATTTTACTTGAATTTTTGTAAATATAGGTCGTTGTGTTACTTAATATTGAATATAATTTAAACTTTTGTTATGTAAGTTTGTTTTTAAAAGGAAGTTTAAGTTTGTTTTTAAAGGGAAGTTTTTATCCTTCTCAGTTAAAATGTGTTATTTTTATGTAGAATGTGGTTTTAGAGGTGCGCAATGGTTGGTTCGGTTCAATAACCGAACCGAAATAACTGAAAACTGAAATTACAAGATTTTACGAAATCGAACCAAACCGTAATTATGTGATAACCGAACTCAAATCAAACCGATTTTTTCGATCGGTTTGGTTCTGTTAACCGATAAAACCAAAATTTTAAAATTATAATTAAAAAAATTATCTAAAAATTATATAAAATTACAAATCATAAAATAAAAATAAAAAAATTCAAATTAAAAATGTAAATATATTTAATTTGAGTTAAACCCCTTTATATTGAATTAAAAAATACAAAAATAAAGTTTATTTTTGTAAAAAATGAAAAAAAATATATATATTAATACGAGTTTGGTCGGTTCGGTTTTATTTTCAGTTTTTGCCTTTCAAAATCGAATTGAACCGAAATAACCGAAATTATCTTATTTTTGAAACCGAAATCGAACAAAAAAACAGAACCAAATTAAAAAATTCGGTCGGTTTGGTTCGATTTTTCGATTTGAACAGAAATTTGCTCACCCCTATGTGGTTTGGTAATTTTTTAATATACGGCACATGAGCTGCTCTTGTTAAAAGTCAAATTATCCGTGATATATTATTATTATCCACTGTTTTCGTCAAAAAAAATTAAGGATATAATTCAGTAATTCAATAATTTTATACTTTAAAATTTTATAATTTTATAATTTATATGTAGAAAATTTTAATTTGAATTAAAAAAGATAAAATAGAAATAGGAATAGGAGGAAAAGGAAAGTTTGATGTTGATGCGGAAACTATCATTTGTGAAATTAAGTGAGAGGAGGATGTGGCACAATACTATTGGGTTATCCATGTGAGAATAGCTGTAGATAATCTTGTATATTTTGATATTTTGTTTTAGTAAATTTGGATTATTTTTCAACAGCAACAACAAACCTCAGAAAGACAAAAGCATGTGCCACCTCATCCACAAGCCCAATAGCCCACCTCTGTTGCATTTAAGACAGCCATGTGGCTTTCTTTCTTTCCAACTCCTATACACGCTCGGGTCCATAACTCCAACATTTCTTTAACATGCTACTATCTCATATCTATAATTACCTTAGCTGGCAAAATTCGATTTGATAAGTGAATTGAACATAATACGCTCCTAAAAAAATTATCTAAATTCGAACCCATCCAAAAATGACTTCTTTAATTTACAAATTTTTAGATATAATTAATCTACATATTGGCCCAAAATGATAATGTCGAATATTACCCTCAGTAAAATAATTAATGCTAAAGTAAATAGATAAACATTCTTTATATCCCCCTCAAGTTGGAGCTTGGTCAAGGAGGAACAACCCCAACTTGGACCAAAATCTGTGAAACTGGTTTCTGGGAGAGATTTAGTGAGAAAATTAACTAGTTGCTTGCGGCAGAACAATCCCAACTTTAGATTTCAAAATGCTTAGTGCCTTCATGAAAATAGCTGCTTGATTCTCACACCCAAATAGCGAAAGATAAAGAAACATGAATTTGAAGATCCTAAAGCAAGCAGGCTCTAGCTGCAAGACTTCTACTGAACTTCTGGAAACAGTAGTCTGTTTCTTGGATTTCCAAGAAATCAAAGCAGGCCAAGAAACAAGCAAAAACCGATAATGGATCTTCTGGTATCGTGACATGTATCCCAATCAACATCACTGTAAGCTTCCAAAACCAATGAATTAAAATAAAGGGAAGAACAAGCCAGTTGCTATACTACCTTTTAGGTACTTGAGAACATGAAACACTGCCTGTAAATGAGCATCTGTGGGTTTATGAACAGACTGACTTAGCTGTTGAACAGCATAAGTCACATCAGGTCTAGAAAAATTCAAACGCAATAATCTTCCTATAATTTGCCTGCATTGAGAAGGATCATGAAGTGGACTACCAGTATCTAGCTGAAGCACCAAATTCTTTGACAAAGGAGTGGCATTTGGTTTGGCTTCAAGTAACCCCACATCAGACGGTAAACAAGTGATTGTAAACTTGGCCTGACCTAAATCTTTGATTGTAAACTTGGCATCCAAAGAAGCTTTTACTTTTGTAATTAAATCTTCTGATGTACCTGTTAAAAGAACATCTTCTAGATAAACAAGTAAAGCCAAAAAGTCATTTCCATCCACACAAGTAATCAAACAACTATCTGCTCAGTGATTGCACAAATCCCAGGCCATGTAAATGAGCTGTAAACTCCACATTACATTGCCTAGAGGTGTGTTTAAGACCATACAAACATCGAACCAATTTGCATACTTGACCAGCAACAGCTTTGGTATAGCCTTCAGGAGGATCCATGTATAAAGGCTCACAGTTACTATCTTAGCTACTGGTGAGAAACTTCCAGTGTAATTTAACCCTTCAAGTTTTTCGCAGTCATAAGCAAATAAATCTGATGGATCAAGGCAATATTGACTTTTCTGCTTTTATTACAAATTGTCTATGGGATGACTTGAACAGACTAAAACCTATTCCGCACTGTAAATGTGGAAACTGTACCTGTGGTGTGAATAGAAAAATAACAGATCCTGATGTATCAACCAAGATTATTCAGTTTCGTATGGGCTTAAGTGACTCTTATGAAGGAGTTAAGAATCATATTCTCATGCAAGATCCTTACCAGCTATGAACAAAGCCTATTCAACGTTGCAAACCATTGAGGCACAAAGATCAGTACAGAAGAGTTTTGGAGATTATTTGGAGAATAGTGTGATGCTTTGAAAAACAAATGATAAACCTAATGCAGCCAGAAATAATTTCAAGTAGGACGATAGGGGGAAGGAAAGAGGCTAAATACTGTGAATACTGTAAGAATAATGGTCACACTAAGGATACTTGTTTTAAACTTCATGGCTATCCTGACTGGTTCAAGGAGTTGATGGCTAAGAAGGAAAAATCCATGAAACAACATGCTAATTTTATTGAAACTCCATTAGATCCAGATACTTGTGATATTAAGCAGCAGCAGGAGTGGATGATGGACTTCATATGGCAAGAAATGGCCAAGATAATGACAGGGAAGCAAATATCAAGTGATAGCTATGTCAATTTTGCTACCACTACAGATTTTGCAGGTATGGCAAGAACTTATTCCTCTAGTAATGCTCAAAATGCTGTTTAGATAGTGGACACATGAGCTTCTAATCACACATACTCTGGATTTTTGAGAAATTGAATTCTCTGCTTTTATCATTATTTGTTCATTTATCAGATGGATCAGTTAGGAAAGTTAAACAAACTGGATCAGTGAGGCTGCATAATAATTTGATTTTAAAGGATACCTGGTATCTGGCATGTTTTAGTCATAATATGCTATCTGTCAATAAGCTTACCAGATCTGATTCAGTATTCTCCACCTTCTTCTCCAATGGAAGCATTTTATAGGACCTGACGGATTGGAAAGTCCTCGCAGTTGGAAAGGTGTATGGGAATCTTTACAACATTGATGAGCAATCTTTTTCATCTGATGTAATAGATATACTCAGTACTTGTTATTTTGTTGGGAATGTTGATTCATTAGTATCTTATTCTCCTTGAAATTCACCTAATAAAATGAGTATTTCTGTTGGAATTGTAAGCAATTGTCTGTTAGACCTGCTGGTTTAGCTATGCATGTTCCTTGTAATGCTAGTTATGGAGCAAATAAAGTGGATGGTTTTTCTTCTAAGCTTTGGTGTAGCAGACTAGGGCATCCCGTAACAATGTTTTCAACATTTGCCATTTGTATCTGATTCAATCACAGTTAATGATGATCATTGTGATGTTTGTCCACTAGCTAAGTAAACAAGAGTACCATTTCCAATAAGTAGTATTCATACAACGGCAGTTTTTGAGGTTTTGCATGCTGTATGGGGTCCATATCACCTCTCTTCTTATAATGGGGCACAATATTTCCTTACTCTGGTGGATGATTTTAGTAGATGCACTTGGGTGTTCCTCATGCAACATAAAAGCCAAACTCCAATTGTAGTAGATCAGTTTTTTAAAATGGTTCCAAATCAGTTTGGTACTACAGTCAAGACTCTAAGATTTGATAATGGATCAGAATTTATGAGTGATGCAAGTCAGAGTTTATTGTCTAAATTGGGTATTCTACACCAAAGAAGTTGGGTCTACACTCCACAACAAAATGGAGTTGTAGAAGAAAACACAGGCATGCATCTATAATAGATTGCAAGAGGATTGCTGTTTTAGTCTCTTTTAGCTAAAAGATTTTGGGGCGAATCATAAAAAGACTCCCAACCAGAATTCTTTCTTGGTAAACTCCTCTTGAGGTATTGTTTCATAAACCTCCTGATTATTCTTTACTCAAGAATTTTGGTTGCATCGGTTATGTTACAAATACTCATCCTCATAAGGACAAGTTTGCTGCTAGATCCAGCCCTTGTGTTTTTCTTGGCTATCATGCAAGGGTTAAAGGCTATAAAGTCTATGATTTATCAAGGAAGAAGATGGTTACCAGCAAAGATGTTGTGTTTAAAGAAGCAATTTATCCTGATAGTAGAAGAAATCTTTTAGTTGATGATTCTTCTGCAGATTACTCTAATATCTCTTTGCCTAGAGTTGTTGAATAAGATGCTCCCAATAATACTGATCCGACTCTTGAATCAGCTGATGATGAATTAATGACCAACCCACAAGTGAAAATAAAACTCTTACAATTAATGACCCTGAAGGGTTAGATTCCACTGAGAGTTTTATTTTCACCTTGTTTCAGACCAAGGGGAGGACCAAAGTGGCTATACTTTAACACCATTTAACTTAATGGAGTAGGTAAACTCTTTTAAAGTTTAGAATTTCGACTAAAGGCCTCGTTAAGGAATTTCTAAGGTCTAACATACAACAATCATTAATTTTTCAAGAAAGTCTTATGTGAAATTAATTACAATTCGTATAGCCGCCAAGTACCATACGAATAAATCACTGCTACTTATTTATTATCAGCAAATTAAGAGGAAACTTATATCTAAATGCCATGATTATAATTTTTTTATTACACACTCCAAGTCTTTTTAAAGTTTTTAAAATTTAGACTTTCATTTTTGAATTTCATATCTCTAATTTACCATATGTGTATAGTATATATATATATATACTATTTTTCGCCTAACAAAATTGTCATTCGTTAGATGGCGTGTGGTGTTCTTATATTATGTGTATGTTAAATTAAATTTTAAAAAAAAGTTTTTGAAATTTATATATTCTTTATGTTTTTAGATTTTTCATGAAATGGTTCCTAAAATCTCTCTCTCTTTCATTATTTTTTAATTACTCACTTGCAGCCCCGATTCATCATCTTCACATTTTCAACAAAACCTTTATGAATATTTGAAGTTGAATAATTAATTAAACCGTATATTATTAAAGATTTGATACTACGTAAAATTAAGTTAGATTTTTGGGCAAGCGCGACTTATTATATATATATAGGTAAATCTTCCTGCCTTTCTTAGGTCTATTTTTCTCATTATTCTTCGACCAAAAGAATAAAAATAATCTCTCATTTTTCTATCACGTATCAGTTTAGCAAGTTTTTAATTTCCCAATTAATGTTAAAATTGAATTAAAAGTTAAACTGTCTTCTGAATTTGTAAAAAAAGAAAAAGTTCGATTTTCTGAAATTTTACAATAAAAATTACTATTCATGGCTCCAGTTTTTTGACAAATTTATTCGGAGATAAGTCAATTAAAGTTGACCAATTCAGAGACAAATTGGCCTTAATTTAGAGCTTACTATGACTTAAACTATTTTTGATGGAAACTTTAAGACTCAAAGTTTTAAATATCAATTTAGAATAAATTATCATTAAAAAAACATATTCACAATATATATATAAAGGATGCTCGAATTCAAGCCTTGCAATCTTAATCTTGAGATCAATACCATTAAATGAAATCTTTTTGATATTTGGTTATGTATTTTATTTAGTTATATTATTTTTCATGTTAAATAAAATTAAATTATTGATTTAAAATATCATCAGAAGTTAGTTTGTAAGTACATGGGGTCTAAAGTCTATTCATTCTAATGATATTTAGAGTCCTAATTAAACATTATAACTCTAGATATATAGGATTCAACTTTATTAAAAAAAAAAAATGTAAGAAGCTTTTGAAAGATTTATAAAATTTTTTTAATTAGTTTCTAAATGCCCGGCCGGCCTACCTTTACCTTGACCAAAGAAATTAACCTAAAGTATTGTAATTTTATTTTGCAACTTGAGCACATTGTCAAAAAGCAAAATGCAACTAATCAACCATTACCACAGAAAATTCAATCAAAACGCACCTAATAAAGTTAATCTATTTGGAAATTTACAATATATAAGCCATAATAGAAAATTCAGGTCAAGAGATAATTAATACAAAATTAATGATAAAGTGGCACATGTAAATACAAAATACTATTTCAATGTCTTTTCAACTATTTTAATCGATATATTTTATTATTCGGTTGATTAGTGAATCGGATCTAATATCAAAGCTAGTTAAATTTTATCACACGCTCATAACCATTCATACGCTGTGACTTTTTGAGGGTTGATTTTACCTACTGTCACTCAACTTATCACTTATCGCGCAAAACTAATCGACTTTTTTTTTTTTACTTAAATGTCACTGAATTTTTAACATTTTTTCAAAAAAGTCATGTTAACCGGAATCCAGCGAGCACCCTCGCCGGATTGATGACATGGCATACCATGTCATCAATTACATGTCGTTTAAAAATATTTTCAACAAATACTACATTTAAATCAATTTCACTTACGGTCACTAAACTTATCATTTATCGCGCAAAAGTAACGAACTTTTTTTTTTCCAACTTAAATGTTACTGAACTTCTAATATTTTTGCAAAAAAGTAATGTATTTATTATTCGTCGCCACGTGTCATATGCCATGTCGTCAATCCGGCAAGAGTTCTTGCAGGATTCCGATCTACATGACTTTTTTGCAAAAATATTAGAAGTTCAGTGACATTTAAGTAAGAAAAAAAAAAGTCGATTACTTTTGTGCGATAAGTGATAAGTTGAGTGATCATGAGTAAAATTGACCCGGCTTTTTGCTAATCAAAATTTTCAAGATGAAAGTGTCTCATATATAATGATAAATTTTTTTAAGTGCAGAGACTCAGCAGCCTTAATTAGTTCCTAAGTGATATTATGAAAGTTTGATAATATGTGAGATTCTCTCACACAATTCAAGAATGCGATCCATCATCAGCATCATCATTCATAAGAGATCTCTAGTTTGAATTCTACTTAAACTCTTGTTCTTAAGCGCTAAGCTATTACCTGCAATCATTATTTTCCTTTGTAATGGCAAGAACAGAAACAGCTGTTTATATGTATACACGTCACTATTTTACATAATTTAAAGACAAATTTAACTATTTTTACAAACAGTCTTTACTGCTACAAAACATGGTTAATCACCCTTTTTATTCAAACACATTTTAATTATGTATTGAAATAATTATTCTTATGAGTGATGAGAGAGCTGTTGATAGCCTTGAACTTTGATTCTTAAACTTTTTCACACTCAATCATTATGTTTATAGAGTATCATTAATATTAAATCATTTCAACTTTTTTTCTTTCTTTTCTTTTTTGGTATCAAACTATATTGAAAAAAACCATAAATCCACCATGATATTGCAACAGCTTATCTGTTGAAATCAGATTTAGTGCTTTTGGAAAAGGGAGATAAGAAATAAAATAAGTTATCGAGATTGAAATAATATGGTAATTTGAGGAGAAAGAAGGCAAAAACAATAGTGAAATTTTGGAGAGTGGAAATGGTAAATATTAATAGGCAAATAAATTGTGTGGTCCAAACTCATAATGTAGCAGAAAATTGAAAGGAGAATTCTTTTTGTATAGGAAATTGACATGTCCATGGGCAGTGTTTGTGCAATGAGTCAAATTTTGTGCTCCTTTTAAGTCATGTAGCATCAATCAACACCAACTTTCCTCAAATAAAATTAGCATATCTCTATTATGTGCATCATTGTCCATCTTGATCAGTGATTTGTTTTGGTCATTTCTTTTTTCTTTTTCAAGAAAAAGATAATTAATTGGGAATTATATTAAATCATGTAATTTGAAAAGCAAAATGTGTGATTTAGAAGCCTAAGATGCCTTTAGCAAAGGTCCCAAAAGCCAATCTCGCTATCTTTTTACTGTGGACATTACTGAATGGGTTGGGTTGGTGAGTAGCAAAATGCCTCATCATTCACTATCTTCTCAAAAACACAATCATACTTAGGTCTCTTTCAACCCCACAATTACAACCTCTCCAACCTTACTAACTGTCTACCCCTTCTTCTATCTTCTTCTTCTTTTTTTTTTTTTTGGCTTTTTTTTTAACAAAAGTTTTGAACTCTTTTTCTCGCATATTTTCTAGAAATCCATTTTGGTCTAACTTGTTTTAAAATAAGTTTTCTGCTTTTCTTTTCAAGTAAAATATATTTATCCAAATCATAATATTTATCTCATTTTTATCTAATGAATGTTGTTAAAAAAATCTAACTCAATTCTAAATTTTAAAAGCCTATTCATGCAAGTAAAATTGTTAAAAGATTATACGCAGCACTCATAGTGAAAATAGTCAAATTTCTTTCTAAAATATGTGAAACAATATAAATTTATCTTCGAACTTATTTTTGATTCAAAAATGCCCTTATCGTTACCAAATTAGCTCGCGTTTGCCCTTGTAATCTTTACTTATTATAGCTCAAATAAATAATTATTTAATGCATATGGATCTAGTACTCAATATGTACTCATGCATATGATAGTCAAATTGCTTTAGTCTAAAATTGTGACATATTTTCCTATCGATAAACAAATAACGTTTGACAAATAATTTTGTTGGATTTTTGTTAGATTCCGTTGAATAATTGACAAAAAGTAAAAAGAAAAGAGAGAGAGAGAGTAAATTGCATGTGCATTGCACATTTTGTTATTAGTTTTGATCTACCGAGTACGAACATGAAAGAGAGCTCAACCATGGAAAGGTTCGCCAATTGGACCTAAATCGAATAGTTATTCTCCAATTAGTTACTGTCTTCTACATTTTAGTGTAGACATTAAAAACATCAAAAGAATTATTGATAAAAATAAAATAGAAGCAAATAAGTTTATCTTCTTTTTGTTATGAAACATCCTGATAGATTCGAACTCAAAGTCTGAAAATTCCGATTGTCAAATAAATTTGTTTTTCTTCTTTCGCTATACATACATAACTAAGCCACATGTTGCCAAAAAGTTCAAGAATTGATATTATATATAGTTACTTTAATATCTAATATCCATTGACATTATAAAAGGGATACTGATCTTGAATGCTCTACAGCACATTATGGAACATTAGCAGCTGTGTAGCTAATTAATATATTATTTAAGCAAAGTAATGTGTGGATGGATATATATTTGATGACCCAAAATGGGAAAGATGGTTGACCCACATGCCTATTTTGGTCACACATCAATGTCACCCACCAGCATTAACTAATCAAATGTCTATATTTTATAAAAATAATATTAAATTCTGTATGGATAATATTGGCATCAAAAGCATCTCCTGGTTCAAGGCCAAATTGACAATTTGCTACCATGCCGTAGCTAAAGACTTTTGGGACAAATATTTATTAATTAATTGAAGAGATAGTTACGTGGGACAAATATGAAATTGAAAAAACTAATTAATTATTCATTGATTTTATAAAGAGACAATTACGTGGGACAAATATATTTTAGAAAAATATACCTCATACCATGGAATAGCGGGAGTATATGTTATTCATTTATGTATAATATCATCAAAAGGAGCAACAAAAAGCTAAGTGGCTATAGAGGTAAGGATTAGAAATTGGGATATTTTTAAGTTTTTTTCATTATTATTTTGAAAAATAATGTAATTTGCCTAAAAGAAGAAGGGAAGAAGAAAAAAGAAGTAAAAAGAAAAATTCTATGGAATTGGGGAACATATTCTATTGGGAACATCTGTTCCATGCCAATTATGTATACCAATTGCCTAATAAAGGGAGGACTTGAATTAATAAAGTGATCAAATCACTAACAATATCTCCTTTAAATTAATGTGGAGACCTCACCTCTTTTATTTTATTTTATTTTATTTTTTTAATAATCTGAGTTCAATTAATTTTATGCTCACTAGCTAATTCAATCTTTGAATTTTAAGAGTGGAAAGATTTGGGATATTATGAAAATTGTCGCCTAAGCACTCCATTGTGGATAATTGATTGAAGAATACATTCAACTTTGATTGATTTTCCTTATAAAGCAAATCAAATTTTGATCCAAAACTTTTCTAGAAAATTCTTTATCATATGTTTAACTATTTTAACTAAGTCATGAGAAATTTTCAAAAAAAATAAATAATTAGTCATATGTAGGGGATTATAGAATCTGTTAAGAAAATAAATTCGAAACTAATTTAATCCTAAAAATTAACTAACTTAAAACGTGAGAATTGCACAATCTTTTTATAAGAAGTGATACTTAACGCATTCTCTCACGCCCTATATGGAGAAGAAATTTTTCGGGACTGAAAATCTGCAGGTGATACAACATTAAGAACTAGTGGCTCTAATATCAAGTTAAGAAAATGAATTTGAATCTAACTCAATTCCAAAAACTATTTATGAAGCAAAAATTGTCCAAGTGTTAATAAAAAAATATTATATATTTGTAACTATCTAATATGAAATACTTCTTAACACACTATTTTAAAGCTAAACACAAGCTAAAAACATAGAACATGAATTTTGCAGGACTGAAAATCTGCAAGTAGTCCAATATTAAGGACTAATGGCTAGCTTAGCTAAAACAGTTAGATATGGATTTGTTTGTGGATAGTGGGTTTGTCCACCTCCGTTCTTATTTGGTGTGTTACTTTTGGATTCAGTTTAATACAAGATTTCTTTTTTAAAAAAAAAGTTAAGAAAAAAAAAAGAATTCGGACCTTTAAATCAATTCTATGAAAATAAAAATAAAACTGAACTAAGAAAATTAGGGAAATAACTAAATTCGTTTTATTTCTGAAAGCTAAATTTTTTTTTTTAAAGAAATAACTCTACATTGATCGACAAAATTTTAATTTATTGAAAGTAATGACTCAAAAGAAATTAAAAAAAAAAAAAAAAGTCCAAAATTTTCTTTCAATATATTTGCATGAAAATGTTATTTCTTTTAAATACGAAAGATCCATGAGATGAATTTCAGATGAACCCTCGACCAAAAAGCTCGTTGCACCTCTAAGATTCCTAAACAAAGTTTGGTAAGGAATTTAAATCACATGGCAATCACATGATTAGGTGAAATGGTTTTGGACATTTAACATGACAGCTGCTATATCCTTAAAATTCACAAATTCTTAACATTTTCAAGAACCTCTTTAATCAATTCAAGGTAATATGATAATCTCAGTGTCTAATCAAATTGTTGTCAATGTTTTGGGCGCCAATTTAATATTCACATAATCTAAATTTTAGATAACTTTTATTTTAACTGTAGTACACCAAACATTTAGAGTGTAATGTAAATGTAATATGATTTTTTATCAACGAAACTATATAGTTGTTTCAAAATTCAAATTTTTAATGTAGAAATATGAAAAAATAACATATTCTACTAACTAACCGTAAACATCAAACACGCAATGTCAGAAATTAAAGAGGATTTATATAAACCTTTTACTAATAGATTTTAATAGGCATCTACCATTCATATAATTTTTATTTCCGCGTGATATTTTCCGAATTTTTTCATGAGATATTTTAATTTTGAAGATTCGGAATTCTAAAGATTACATCAAAAACATCAGTCAACTTCAAATATTAGCTTCTATAATGATAATCATCCAAGTTACAATAAAAATATATTATTTTTTTTATAATCAGTTAGCCAATGTAAGATACTTAACATAATATAGATACTGTGTTTTGGGTTTCCTTATTCAATAGTTCTCGTCAAAAGAATAGAGATCCGAAATAATTAAGAGTGATCGGATCAACCAAAAGAATTTAATGTGTTTTTAATGTTTTTCTAATTAAAAATTAATTAGAAATCCTTTTTTAATTTTATTCTGGAATTCTTTTTTATTTTTAATTTGGAATCCTTTTCTTAATTGATTTTTAATTCTCATATATATATATATATATATATATATAATTTTTATTGGATTCAAAACGGAGAAAATCTTTTTTATAAAAATTAAAAATCAACAAATCATTTTTTTTTCCAAAGTGAATTTGTTGATCAGTTATAAAATTTTAGGAATTTACGTGTGTGAGTATAAACTCATGGCCATGAATGTCCTAAATTCACAACTTTGCATGTTCGAGTTTTGGCCTTAATCTTTTGATATTTCGTTTGTTTCTTTCTTTTTGTTTTATTCATGTGTTCCTATATTTTATTTACTTCAGTTAATTTACTTACCTTTTAGTTTCTTGTTTATTATTGATTTATTTATTAATTTTATTGTTTAGGGTTTATGTAATGTTCAGGTTTATTATCCTTGTGATTCGCATATTTATTTGTTTATTGTTTTAATTGATTTTATTTCTATTAAAATCCCATAAAAAAATAGTTTGTACATAATTACTTAATTTGGTGTTTTTGTTAATCTAAATTTTTATTTTGTTTTCTTCAAAATCTCACAATAAATGCCTTTTGTAAAAGGATCAATGTCTTAACCCATTATGCCATGTGAGTCCCAGTAACCTCAAAACTAATGAATTTGCCCCGTTTGAATGTATGAGAATTATTTTAAGTACTTGATGTGTGTAAAGGCTTCATTACTCATAGATGTTTTATTTTATGTACATTTACCGCTTTCTAAAGTGCTTGTTATGAATATATATCGCATGTATTTATCATGTGAGAGAGAATAAATCTAATAATTTAAATTGATTCAAACTAATTCATTATTAAAGTAGGGTAAAAATAAGAGTAGAGTTCCGAACCTATCTTTAGTTTGGCTTTACGAGAGTTTTCCAGTATGGATTCGGTGGTGACTTCCAAAACCTACCTCGTGGTTGTCTAGTAATCGCAATATTCTTTTTATCTTATAAGAAATGTCATTTGATTACTCAAAATACTCACCTTATGCTTGAGCTAATTGGGTCGAGTTTTTTTTATTATTTCGAAGTAAGATAGATTGAATATTAGTGGTGTGAACACATACCCCTCACACCAAAGGACGAATTTTTGCGAAAAATCTGAAACATGAAGTTTGCATGACTATATATATATGTAAATGAGCCAACTTCGCAACACTAATGGCTCTTATACCATATAAAGAAAATAAACTTAGACCTAACTCAATTATAAATGTTAACCTGTGAAATAAAAATTATTTAAAAAATTAAAAATAATATTATATTTTTATAACTAATCGATATGAAATATTTAATATCTTATCAGAATCATCACTAATTTTTTCAAACTGAAGTTTTTGGCATTTGACAATGAATATAAGAGTTAATTTCACACATGGTCATTGAATTTATAATCAAATAACACTAATATAATGAAAGATAAAATCACTAAACTTACAATATGTATACAGAAAAGTCATTTTGACCGTTTTTAACGAAAAAACTGCCGAAAAGTTCATATGATGCTTACACTCAGTACCTCCTGCATACGTGCCATGCCACGTGAAAAAAATGACATGTTAGCATGCCACGTGACAAGCTGATTTATTGAAATATCCACGTGGCATGCCACATCATGTCATTTTTCCACTTGGCATGCACACATGTCAAGCCACGTGTGTATGGGGTGCTGAGCGTACACGACAACCGGACTTTCTAACTGTTTTTTCGCAGAAAAACAGTAAAAGTGATTTTTTTTTTTATACATGTTCTAAGTTAAAAAAAATTTTAAGAGAACAAAATTTTTTTTATTATAGCAGTGTTATTTAAATATAAGTTCATCAGTAACCATAAGTGAAATTAACACTGAATATAATTTACTAATTTTAGATCGAGTACTAATAACTACAAAAAGAGATAAAAGACAATAAAATCATTCAATAATAAGAAAATTAGCACTAGAGTAAATTGATAAGTAATTTTTCAAGTTTCATTACAAGTAGAAAATCTGCTTGTCATTAATCACAAACAATGCTAATTTAAACACAATTGAACAGAAATATAATAAAAAAATAAATAGCCAAAATTGCAAACAAGCAAACTAATTAATAGAGAGGTAGTTAGACAGTAAAATTAGTTTCTCTAAAACATAAAATTCACCAAACAAATTGAAGAGTGAAGTAATCTGACAAAGAAACGAAGAGAAGGAAAGTATTTTGGTACATATTTGACAATCTCATGTAATTAGGTGAAGATATATAGACAAATGTTGTTGGCATCGTATCAATGCACCCCACAAACACTGCCTTTTACCATCACCACCAGTTTATATAATCTCTAATAGTCTAAATAATTAGGTCTCAAAAAACAAAATTGCTCCTCTCCTATTTTTAAAAGTAATCACTATTTATCAGGTGAAAAAGTAAGTACACATATATATACATGCATTAGGTAAAAAGACCTTAGCTGGTTATTCTATTTTAAACCAATCACAACCTGATATCAAAATTAAAGCTCTCTCATCCTTTTGGCCTATATCTCATCTTCTTTGGAAAATATTATTCTCCAAAAACAAAATAAATATTCCTTTAAGTATATATCAATGGGGTTGTTAAGGGAGTTGGGTTGTTCATTTCACAACTACTTTTCTAGGGTTTACTGGTAGAAAAAGCATGTTTAATATAAATGTGCAAGAAATTCCTATTTAATCAAACAATATTTATTGCACCTTATTACTATTTCTTAGTCCTATTCATAATAACTCATATTGATACAGTTCCTCCACTCTTAAATTATTGCCTTTCAAGATTATAGCATTAGAACAATAAGTCTATTTTTTTCATATTAATTACTAGTATTATCTGGTTCAAATCGAGTTCGCCTGGAGTAAACTCAAATTTAATTAAGTGTTTTATTAAATTATCTCTTTAGTAAAAGAGAGGCATAATAGAATTGTAAAAGTATTTATGAAGACTAGAATTAAAAGTTACAAAGTTAATTAAACCAGAATTAAAGGTTACTTCCAAAACGTCAATAATTTATAAACGACATTTGCTTTACATAAATCACACTCTTTAATTTGTTGAGAATGAAGCATATAAAGTATTAACACATAAAGTAAAATTGATTAAGGAAAACATTACCTGTCCAGTAGAAACCAAAGTAGTAAAAATTTCTTCATGACGTGTAAAAATATACGGATAATAAAGATATTAAGAATATTAAAAGTATAAATAAATAATTCTAATAGAAAGTAAACAGGGAGCTAGGAATAGTTATAGTGAGAAAGACTAAGTCCATGCTATAAATATACCCTTCTCTAGGGTTAGGGCTCGCAATTAGAACCTACACCTAATTTTTCTCATTCTTCTCTTATTTTTTTTATATTTTTCAAGAAAATCAACAATTATTAATTAGCTTTCAAAGAATTTGAAGGAAAAATAAAGAAAAAGAGAAAAAGGATGAGGAAGAGACAAGTTGTGGTACGAAGAGAAGAAACTTCAAGAAATTCATCAACTTCATCAATCACTGTAAGGAGCGTTAGATATGGAGAGTGCCAAAAGAATCATGCGGCTAATGTTGGTGGTTATGCTGTTGATGGATGCAGAGAATTCATGGCCAGCGCCGGCGAAGAAGGATCAACTGCTGCACTAACTTGTGCTGCCTGTGGCTGCCACAGAAGCTTCCATAGAAGGGAAGTCGACACTACTGAGGCTGCCAGTGATTGTTCTTCGCCTTCTTCCAATGGAACTTGAATCCAATTCTACTCAATTCATTTGCTTCTCTCTCTGTTTTCAAGTATGAAGGTATTGTGTTCGATGTATTCACTTCTAATTTTCTTGTTTGGTTTGGGACTTTTTGTTGTTGTTGTTTCTGCTTTGGCCCTAGATTTTAGGGTTGATTGATGAATATGATCAATATACTTTTATCATTATATTTATGTGTGAAGAAAGGATAAAAAAGAATAGGAGTGTGGTGAGGTTTGTTATTTATGAATGAAGAACACCATTGGAAATTGTTGGCATAATAAGCTCAATTAGATTAAATATATTTAATGCTCACCTTGGATGATGAAATTTCGATTATTAATGGCTTCTTTTTATGTGAAATTAGTGTGGGATGTGAGAATGATTAATTTATATTCATATTAATTAATTTCTTTTCCCTTTATTGAGCAAGGCCTTCATTAATACAGCTGCAGAAAAATAAATCCTTTTTAATTTTGCTTTCATAATGCATTATAAGCCTTAACTAGAAGAATTGAGAACCTTGACATTCATTATCAAATAGGTGAGAATTGAGAAATAGAGTTAGAATTATGGTTTGATAATTCATGGCTGTTGATGTAAGCTAATTAACAATTTTGCAACATTATGTTTTGAAGCTCAGAGAAAAAATCTAATGGAATATTTTCCAAATGCGGTAGTCATATCTGTATGGTAAGATCACTTTGTATTTAAGGTTACAGGCCCACATATATCTAATCATGTTGGTGGTTATGATGGAAATTTTACTTAGCAGTGTACTTAAAAGGTGTTTAAAGCTAATATCAACCAATCTTTCTTTTTTGTTTGTCAATAAAAATTCATTAATTAGTTGATAATCCAGTGGAATAAAAGAAAATAATTAGCCCAAACAGCAACTTGTAAACCAAACTTTATGCTGTGTATTTATAGTTATGGGTACCATATCTTATTCTACCTGTACAGCATTATCTTAATTTGAATTAATTAAAGATTCAGTACTTGCATTATATTTAAATATATATACATATAACATGTACAATATTTTGCCAGAAAATGTGAAAGATGTGAAGGACTCAAAATGCTTGTACAACTTATATATATTTATCCATGAATTGGCCGATTGTACATATTTGCATTTTCAATACTTGTTGATTTTCATGTTTCTTTGTCTTAAAAAAGAAATTTTGCAAATTCAGTGGCAAATGGTTAGATATTTTCCATGTGAAATGTGTAGCCAAAAATGTTTAAGTTAGGCTACTCATGTAGTGTTTTTAATTGGGTAGATGTCAATTTCAAAATTATCTCAATTTCTTTTTTTCTTTTTTTTATAAAGAGGATTTCAATGCTAGCAGTATCCCATGGAAATTTTAGTTTGTCAGACCTAAAATTGGATAGCAATTGCATAAATTCATTAATAATTGATGTTGTTTTTGGAATTTCTTTCCAAATTTTCTTATCTTGTTTAGGTTTGGAATTTCTTTCACAATTTGCTCATCTTGGGTTTGGAGTTTCTTTTAAAATTTGCTCATCTTGAATTTGGTATTTCTTTCAAAATTTGCTCATCTTGAATTAGGTATTTCTTTCAAAACTTGCTATATTTATGTGGGTATAACTTCAAATATTCCTTTCCCTATATGTTCTCAATTTGTCATATATAGGACTATTAATACGTTTACGCGTCTATATGCACACTTCATTTCAAATAATCTAATAATGCACCCGTGGAAATTTTCTACTACCTTGCTCAAAAGTTACTGAATTAATTCCATGAAATTAAATTTGTTTTTTTTACTGGATAGTTTATAAAAAATAGCTTTATTAATAAAAATTCTCTCAATCATTTTGGAGTTTATTATATATTTATAATAATCTATTTAACAAAAGTTACTTAAAATTATTTATCATGTAAATGTTTTTTTAACCATATAAAAACTACTTTTCAATATAATTTGTGCTCAAATGTACGTGAATTGCTTATGGTTAAATTCCATAATAATTTTTAATTGATAGTCAAAAAGTTTCAATTTGCATGAGTTCAAGCTAGTTATTTTCTTTTGATATAATGCAAAATATACCGGATTTTTCTAGCCTTACGAGACAATTAGATTGATACTTATAAAAATTTAAAACCCCAGTGAGCGTATAAAAGCAAAGAAATTTCAGGGAATTTAGTTTAATTTGAGGTTGAACTAAGAGTTGTTTCTTAATTCATTAGCTAACATATACATTGAAGTGGGCAGCATTAATTTTCTTAATTCTTTGCGTTCTTTTATTATTTTTGGAAATATATAGTTAATTAACGAAAGAAAAATAGTATGCATAATATATATAAAAACCTCTCAAACTATATAATAGCTTACACTGAGTATTAAATTACTTCTTAAATTTATTAAAAATATCAAATTATCTATACAATAGCATGTAGCATAGTATGAAACAAACCACATATAAGATAGGACGCACGATGGAGAAAAAAGCAAGACCGAAACATAATATACACACATAGTACCAAAAAAACTCGAGGTGGCCAAATTGAAAATTTTTTAAAATTTCAAAGGATTATTTATAAAATTAGTGAGGACCAATTAAAAAAATTGAACACCTTAGATCAACCTCCATAAACCTAATTTTTTTGTGTTTTTAGAAGGTATTTCATACTACGGGTTCAAATGTCTCAATGGTTTGGGTCACTCATAAAAAAGGGTTTCCTTCTATATGCAATTATTACTACATGCATACATGTTTCTCGTTTCAACCAAGAAACGTTGTCTGCTAACCATCTGTAAGAAAATTAGAAATTCTCTTATAATTAGTTCTACAACTTGAAAAAAATGTAATATCTAATTACAATTTTAAATGTTATTAAAATGAAGTAAACTCGAGATATTTTGCACTTTCAATCGAATACTTATATCATAAAATCTGAACTTTTAGTATCTAAGCTAACTTCTTGGATATAATAAATTTATGATATTCCTCCTATTAATTAGTTTTTTTGGATATCCACAGAAAGTAAAACCGAAGAAATCCATTTCAGGCCTAAAAAGAAAAGTAGATTTTAGAGTTATGGGCCATAAATCACTTGAATAACAAGTTATAACTTTAATATTGGATAATGAATGATCTATAAAAAGCCCATTAGTCCAATGTAAAAGTGGTAAGTGGTGGAGGAAGATCCCGACCCGGACCGACTCATTGGGTTCAACTGACAAATAATATATTAAAAAATAAAAAACTAATAATTCCATAAATTTTAGCAGGTTAATCAATTTGCCACCCATATATTACAAAATGACCAAACTGCCACTACATCTTTTTGGATAGGAGCATTTAGTTTAAATTTTCATTGATAAAATAACGACCCAATGATCTTAAATGTGATCCTTGTGCGTTGATTACCATCTCACTTAATTTTTAACCAATTTATCTTACGGTTATAGTTATTTTAATAGCTTAGTGCATAAAAATTTTATAATAATGCTAATATATATAAAAGATGACTCATTTCATAAATCAAAATCATCAACATATAAAAATGAAATTCAAATTTTATTTGATTCGTTATTTATAATTAATCCATTTGACCCGCAAATTGATTTGACCAACCCGATCTATTTATGACACATTTTTTTATCTATTTATAATTTTATAATTTTTTATGTAAAATAAATATAAAAAATCATTTTATAAATTATACATGCTAGTTTTTAATTTTAGTGGAAAAATCTTTAAAAAAAATTAAAAAAAAAAACATAAAACTTGAATGATTTGTGATCGAATCTATTTGTGGCCATTATAATAAAAATCCATTTATAGCTTGACCCATTTATGATCCAATCTATTATAATACAATTCAAACTCATCCAACCTACATGTTTGCCACCTATATAACACACAATTAGTTATTATTTTTTTAATTCAATCATATAATTATTTTACATAAATTTCTATTTTTTAGATTTATTTTTGAGATAACTAAAAATCCATATTTTATACTTTCATAAAATATATATATATATATATATATATAGAAAGGGTATATATAATTTTTATTTTCCATATATGATAATTATGGTGTTGAAATCCGTTTTGATAAATTATAATTATTTTTTTTTTCTTTTATGTATATGTAAGATGTTCATAATTCATATATAATTCATATATTACAACTCCAAAACCAATCATAAGTTTATCTAGATTTGAACATCTCGAATAACAATTTATGAATAAAGTGACCCATAAACATAAAAGCAAAGCTTGTGTAAGTCTGGAATCAATTAAAGATATCTGATCATTTTTTTTAAAAGGTCATTAACTCAATCAATAATTGAGATTGATTTGGTTTACCACAAAATGGATAAAGAGAAACAATCTTTGATTACTTAGTTTAATTATTTAATTAAGTTATAATGTCATATCAGATCCCTTAGAACATAAACCTTCTAAATATGTTAATGATAATTAATAACAATAATTAAAAAAAATAATAATAAAAATGGATGGATTGGGTAGACTCTTCTTGTAAGTTAATCACAGCTCACTTGTCAATTTCACTGTTGGAAAGTCTCAATCATGTGCGTAAGTGGGCTGCATGTGAACAGTACTATTTTGATTTCCAATTTGGGTCAGACAAATTGGGCTCTTTCCTATGTTTTTCCACATGCAATTAAATCCCAAAAAAAAAAATCAAATTGATTAAAAAATTACCTTGAACTATTTTTTGGATTAATTTTGCTATTAAAATTTCAAAAAATAGAGAAAATGTCATTTTTCTCTTAAAGCAACCAGTCATATAATGTCACATGTTCTACAATTTAGGAATAAAATATGTCCATTTTGATAAGTTCAATTAGTATAAAATTTCATTAATCATGGGACCTTATGTTGATGAGTCATGCATATTAATTAATAACAAGGCTATGGTATGTTTAAGCCTTTTAAATCTAACTTTCAAGTTTGAGGAGTTTGTTCTGTATAATATAAGAAATTGTTTAGCCATAAAGGCAGGCAAGAGTTCAAGTTTTCATTACATGTCCATAGAAAGAAATTAGATAAATTAGGAATAGAAAGTGAGGTAGACATGCACTTATAAATACAAATTCATGAATATCTTTATTCAATTATAAACTGCAATTTCTAATTTTGCACTAATGAGAATTTATAATTGAATTGGTCAATTTTGATGAATAAAAGGTGAGGAGAAAGTTGAACATTTGAGATGCTCCATCCATATGTAAGCAAATAGAGGGAGATAAAGAAGCATAATTAGATTAAATATTCAGTCAAGTTGAAAATTAGAGGGAATTAAAAGAAGGGAAGGATATGGTCCAATTGTTGATAAAGAAGAAAGAATTAGTGGATGTGAAGGCTAAATGAGAAAATATTATTTAAATATCACAAAGAATATAAATAAAAAACAACAAGAAGATTAAAATTGATAATTGTTTGGACCACATAATAAAGTGCATGCAGTAATCTTTATGCTCCCAAATGCATAATAATTTTTGTGTGGTCCAAATCAACTTGGCTTTGCCTCTTTACTTCTTACCTTATCAGTGTTTCTATCAACTTCTTTCTTTTTCTTGAAGAAGGTGTTCTACCATGGATTTGAATTTTAAGCTTTTTACTTTATTTTTCGTCTAATAATTACTATTTTTTATTATTTTCTTTTTCTAAGGGCCAGTTTGGCAAAACTTATGAAAATAGCTTTTTCAATTGAAAAAAGTTATATTCCAAAAAGCTGTATGTCGAAAAGTAGATTACTGTTTGGTAAATAAAATTTAAAATGACTTATAAAATTAAAAATAGTTATTAACTGTTTGGTAAATGATATGATTAAAAATGGCTTTTTAGAATAAAAAAATAAAAAAGGATAATTTTTAGTGATTGGATAAGAGAAAAAAAAAAAAAAAAGATTATATTAGATATAATTGTCATTATGAAATAAAATGAAGGATATTTTTGTCTAAAAAAAATATTAAATCTGCTGCCCTTTAAAGCTGAAAATCAGCTTTTCTGAAAAGCTTCAATTTCTAGCTTTTTCTAATAGGAGGTTTTTTCACTTTTCAGAAAATTGATTTTTCTAAAATTAGCATTTACCAAACACTTATTTTTGTCCCATAATCAGTTTTTTATCTAATAAGCAGCTTTTTGGCCTTCCAAAAGCAATGCCAAACAGGCCCTAAATTTCCTTTTCATGAGAATATATATATATATATATATGAGCATCTCCTATTTATAATTTCTTTTTGAGTCCAAACAAGTTGTTCTTTGAAATATTCATATCCAAGAAAATTCTAAATAGTTTGCAATTGTATTTATAATTAATCAAGAAATCCTTTCTAGGATGTCAAAGCCTTAAATTGGTAACCCTATTTAATGAAATTTGACCTTCTAGTGTGGGGATGGTGGTCCTTTAATTTCTTAAATATTGGTCCAAACCGTACGGATAACATATAAAAATGGCACCTATCTCTTATAACGCACAACAATTTTGAAAGCAAATACAAAAATTTCTATTGTGTCCCTTTGGAGATTAAATTTTGAGCATTTCATTTTTCTTATGCGTAATACCCTCTAAATTATGCGCACCCTCTAAATTATGCGCACGTAATTAAACCTCGTTAGTCTGACTTCTCATATTTATTTATAGTATCTCGAAATTAGATACTAATGTTCAGTTTAACTCAAACTTTTTTTGAAATAGAATTAGATAATATTTTATCAAATTAAGATACTTAATTTTAAACTAATTATGAGCGTACCCAAATCCTATCATTTTACTCGTAAATTAAGTAAAAATTTAAAATACATTGAAAAATTTATCAACTTAACCTAGTAATAAAAATTAAGTTTTAAATATATTGGTAATAGATTTAATGAAAGAGTATGTTCCGAATTCGAATCTTTTAAACTTATCACTTTTCATCAATTAAATTGTTACGATCGAGGAATTAATCTGAAATATTTATATACTCTTCCCATATTTGGATAGATATACTCATTATAAGTGAATTTATTGTAAGTGGCTAAATACTGTAAAAATGATAATTTTGATATCATGATCATGTGGAATTAGCTTATAAGAACGATAATTCAAATCATTACACAGAGTAATTATTGTTTCATATAATCAATTGTACTGTACATAGCAAGATATGCAAGATTATATAACACTTTCTACTTAATTAGCACGATTTCAATGTGGCTAATTAAGAAATGTGAGGAAATGTTTTTTTTAAAAAAAAGAGAAAAAATAAAAATACAAAGAAGCACAAGTTCGACAAATGACTTGTCAGATATTAATCTCTCAACTTCCCTAATTTTTATGCTATTTTTATATTTCTAATGATTTGTCCGTAGGTCTAAATTATAAAACAAATTATTAATGATTCTTTTTTCCGCATCTAAAATTTACCGTTTCAATTAATTTGGATATGTTCGATCCAGTAAAGATAAAAGTCAATTTTTTTTTTTATTATGATGATACTTAGGGGTGAGCATGGTCGGTTAATCGGTCCATTAGCCCCAGTCCATTAGCCCCAGTCCATTAACCAGTCCATTAATATCGGTTTTCTGAAATTCCAGTCCATTAACCAGTCCATTACCATCGGTTAACCAGTCCATCGGTTTCGGATTTTCGGATCGGTTACCCAATATTTTTCGGTTAACCACTAGAATTATAAATATATTTACAAATAAAATTAAAATGTTCAAAATACTTAAAAATTAAAATTTTTTCACTATAATATAACATTATTGTTGTTAAAATAAAAATATTTGGTAGATATAAGCAAATTTGTTTTTAAAAATTAATATTTAATAAGTAAATATATTAACCGGTCTATAATCACTTTTAATTAGATAAATTGTTATACTTACTAATAGCCAATTAAAAAAACTTAAAAACTTAAAATAATCAGTATAATGAAAAAAAAAAGTACATGATCACCTTTAATTAGGATAAATTGTTATAAATTATTAAAAAATTAATAAATTAACTAAAAATTCGGTTTCGGTTCGGTTAACCAGTCACATGAGTCAAAAACCATTAACCAGTCCATTAATATCGGTTTTTTCAAAACACTAACCATTAACCAGTCCATTACAATCGGTTAACCAGTTCATCGGTTCGATTTCGAATTTTTTTTTTCGGTTAACCAAGTCCATCGGTTTTTTTGCTCACCCCTAATGATACTAAGTGAAAAAGCTATCACTCAACATATAAAAGTTATTGTACGAATAATTTATTGATCTTTTCGCATCGATAAGGAAATTTGATATATCAAAATTGAATTTTGAGGCAAATTTAATTTTTCTATTGAATTAATCGAATTAGCATGGAGAATCTTTAACCGCTAATTATTACTTAGATATATATTAATTGAGGTGATGTACACCTTATGTCCACAAACTACTAATTATTAAGTGCCTAATGGCAATATTGGACCTAATTAATATTGAAAAGGGTAGCAGAAGGATTATCATAAAAGGTGCTTTTAAAGAAAGCTCCAACTAATTAACCATAAAATAGAAAAGAAAACTCCAACTAATAAGGAAGGCCTACCTATACCCTTTATTAATTTTTTTGGTAAGTTTACCCTTTTTTTTAATTAAATCTTCATATTAGCAGTTTCTACTTTTAGCTTAAGCATTATTGCTACTACTTTTGCACTATTCTAAATTATATATATATATATATATATATATGAAATTTTTGACACCCATGCCATCAAATAGACATGGGTGCAATTATATGGATATTTCTTGTAGTGGAGATAAGCAATAATTCAAGGACGTTGATTTTCTGATTTGTTTTCTATTGGCCAATGGCCACTATTTATAAACCACAATAATTCTGGATACTCCTTGTAAATTAAATAATTTTATTCTGTTTAGGAAATAAATTTGTTCTCTCCTATATTTGAGAGCGACCAAGCCATTTATTTAATAGTAAAAAAAAATATTAAGCATCCAAATATAAGCATAATTTAATTAATTTATGTTTTTAAAAAATGTGAAAAAATGAAATAATTTAGAGTTCAAGTCTCTCATTAATCTAGCATCATGATAAAAAAAATTAAAATAACATAAAAACAACTTAAAATTAATACATGTACCACATTTAAACTTGGTTTCATAATTAATTTGAAAATCCTAAACTTGAACATTAATCTATTGGTCACATATACTTATTAATTTTACAAAAAATAAATATAAATTTACAATATTTTTAAAAATTAGCTCAGGCAATACTCAAACACACTCATATCACATCATAAAATCACTAAAAAAAATCCATTAAAACAAATAAGAAATTGATAGGGTTTGGGTACGCCCACGACTCTAATTTGGATAAAAATCCAATTCAGATAAAATTAAGTAATTCAATCCGATTAAAATTACCAAATCCTATCTCAGAAAGAATCTGAGTTAAACTACAGTTAGGTGTCTACCTTTTAGGATCTCTATAAATAGATGGGAGATCTCAGAATTTGATAACGAGAAAACGTATACGCCGCAAGTTTCCTCGTTCCCACTCACGCTTATTTTTGTTTTAATCTTTCAGGAATTTTTAGATTGTGGAATAGATGTTTTCGCAACGAGTTTCTGCGCTACAAAAGGTAGGTACCATTATTTAATGTTACCTCCAATTAAATTATATTTGTTATAATTTTCAAATCTATCATTGGTATCAGAGCCGTTATTTTTGCGTCCTGGCATGTGGTTAAAGAGATCTAAAATTTTATGTGTAAAATTATTAGATCTAGGATGCAATGAACACAACAAAAGTTTAATTTTTGTGTGAAAAATATATATGCGTGTATATTTCGGCTCAATTTCGTGTATGTGTATACCGAAACCCGAGGGGACGAACATGAGTGTTCAAAACGGCTAACTAGAAGACTGGATTTTTAATTTTTGATATCGTCATTGGATTCATAGACCCCGAAAACCCCCACCGACCGAAACCGGAGCGTCAGAATCCGTCGGGAAGGCGGCGCGTGAACTACACGCACCACCATACGCATGGCACGTGCGCGTGGGCGGTGGATCACACGCGCTGCGCCACGTGTCAGCAGTGATGCACCATGCTGACACGTGACCCAGTGGCTGATCGCCACGTGGACGGCAGAGGCTGAGCCACGTGGCATACGGTGGGGTGGACACGTGGACAAACCAGAGGGTAACACGTGTCCAAATCAGAGGGTGACACGTGGCCCAATAGACGTGAGCCACGTGGCGGACCGTGGTCATGCCACGTGGCTCCGACGTGTCACAGGTGGCACGCGGGTGCCACGTGGCCCAATCAGCGGTCGACACGTGGAGGACCGACGTCTGTCATATGTCGGATCTAACGTGTCACATGTGACACGTGGACCAATGAGACTCCGCCATGTGGCGGTGACTGTGCCTCATGGGAACCAGATGGACCAATAGCATTCAGACACGTAGCGTGACTAGATTTGGACACGTGGCTCTATACAGTGTTGCCACATGGCATATCCGAGGAAGTACGCGCGTGTGGCGCGTGAGCGCATCTCCCTCCCCCTCGTCGGTGCGTGCAGCGTTCTTCGACCACCAAATCAGCTCTAATTTTTCGCAAATTAATTTTTCAAATTATTTCTAATTTTTTTGTCATGTTTTCAAAAATTTTTAATGACCAGAAAATAAATTGTGTATTTTTTGATATTTAAATGTATTTAATTTCAAAATAAAATATTAAAAATTGTAGAAAAAGTGTTTTCTGCATTCGGTTATTTTTTAAAATATTTTGAAAAATTTTTGAGCTTCTGTCCTTATTTATTGATTGAAATGTATTTCAATTATGTATATTTATACATGAGTGTATAAATTTTTTCTGTAAATATGTTACAAAAATGTTAAATAAGGACAGCTGTTCTTCCTTAAATTACGCATAAGTTGTTTTGAGAAATGCAAAAGTGCAATCAATAAGTAACATGAGAATGCGAATAAATATTTTAGCTAATGACATTGATGCAATAGTGCATCATAAAATACATGTGTGAAAACAAATGCAAAAGTGCATTTCGATTGGTGGTCAGAGTATGGAAATAAAATTTTGGTCAGAGTTGCCAAAAAGGCAAGTGTTGAGAAGCAACACTAAAAATCTGTGATGGTATTGAGAAATGAACGGAGCGTGCATTGTCCATGGTTTCATTAATTGACTTATGAGTCGCTTGATGAATTGATAAAATCGGTCAAATATATAATCCTAATAACTAAAAAGATTTTATGAAATCTGGACTTCAATAATAGTTGACATAAGTGTCAATTTGAGTTGGCGTTTGTTGTTATTAAAATAGGATTTATGTTTTCTATTGTTATTTGATATGAGCGTCTTATTTTTTGGATTATTGGATTTTATTTATTGGTTAAATAAATGTGTTTATTTATTATGATGATATTTAACTTTATAATAAATGTGTTTATCTTAATTGTTAATTACCTTGCAATATTTTATAAGTAAAATGATTGCATGTTTATTAAGTAGAGGCTTAATAAAATCTCCTCATAAGTTTGAGAATTTAATAATCCAATAATTCAAATTTATTGTATATAAAATTTTAACCTGTAAGGTCAGACATTAGGACCTAGACGGTAATTAGATACTATAAATAACTTTTTCGAATTTGAGCCTAATAGAAAATTTTACTAGGTTATTATTTCAGTTGCATAATAAATTGCATGTGTTGCCTTATATCCCTTAAATATGTGTAATATTATTCCATTTGAGATCAGAGGATCTTAATGGATTCTGCTTCCAAGTGAATTGTCACCCTTAGCAAATATATGAAGCTAAATGGTGATAATTATGAAATCTGGAATACAAAGATCCAGTATGTGCTTGAAGAGCAAGAGGCTCTTAAATCCTCAAGTTCGGTTATAACTGAACTTGAGGATGGCACTATAGCCCAGCATAGGCGGGATCGAGATCCCAATGTCGCATCACATTACTAAGCAATTATGCAAGTATCAAAATGCAATAGATCTGTGGATCGCTTTGCAAGAGAAGTTCAGAGATATGACTCTGAATAAGCTCCGATTATTGACGATCAAATTTGATACATATCAGAAAAAATCTAATTATTTGATGCGAAAATATCTAAAAGAGATGGAAAAAATAAGTAAGCTTAGTGAACTTAGTCATAAGTTGACTGACGAGTAGTAGGTCCAAACTGTTATCAAATCCTTACCCAAGAGAGTTGGTTCCATGTGAAGATGCATCTAACTCACATGGATAAGTACAAAGACATTTGAGGATGTCGCTTGTCATCTGAAACTTAAAAGAGACCGTCTGGCAATGATTAATGTTAATGTCATAGTGCATATGGCACAGACCCGTTCTGGTAGAATGAGTTCTAACTAGAACAATAAAAGAAGCTTCAAAAGTAGGGATAAGGAAAAGGCTCGAGAGCCTGAAAACTAAAAAGAATAGAATCACAAAAGGTCTTAAGGCAAAAATGAGGTAAACAATTCAAGAGTGAAATGTTTCAATTGCCTAAAAGGATACTATGCAAAGAGACTGCATTGTGCCTATAAGATACACTATTTTGACGCAAGAGTGAGTAAAATTTATGTATTTAGTTCCGAATTTCATTATTTGTGAGTGATAAATTTAGAACAATGGACTATGTAACAAGGGATAGAGATACCTTTGTTATGAAATTTAGGTTTTGTTCTTGTTTTATTGAAATTTATTTTCAATTTATATTTTAAGGATGACAGTATATGCTTATGCTTAAATGATTTCTATTATGGTTCTGGTTATGGATGTGGACTATGACTATTTTTCTTTAATTTATTATTTTTCACATTGTTATGAAAATAATGTGAAATTATGGCATGCTACAATAAACCATATTGGACAAAACCGAATGAGTCGGTTAGTCAGAGAAGGTTTAGTAGGCGATTTAAATAAGGTTGAATTACCTACATGAAAGTATTGCCTAAAAGGAAAAACTAGTTAGAAAATCATTCGAATAAGGAACTAAAGACAAATTTTCATTGTAGTTAGTCCATTCTGACGAATGTGGTCAAATGAATGTGAGGACAAGGCATGGGGCCTACTACTTCATTACATTTATAGATAACTATACTAGGTATGGTCATGTCTATTTGATTTCTCACAAGTCAGAAGCATTGAGTTGCTTCAAGACTTTTATGAGTTTAGTTGAGAATCAATTAGATAAAAAGATCGAAGTTTTAAGAACTGACAGAGGTCGATAATTTCTTACAGATAAATTTAAAGCTTCATGTGATGAAAAGGGATTGAACATCAGTTATTTATTCCTAGAAATTCACAACAAAACGGTATTGAGAAAAGGAGAAATAATACTCTCCTATATATGGTTAGATCTATGATGGCAGAAGCAAATTTGCCTGTCTCCTATTGGGGAGATACTTTATTGACTGCCACATATGTTATGAACCGTATGCCCTCTAAATCTGTCACTTCCACAACTCATGAGTTGCTGACTGGTTGACAACCTGACTTAAGCCATTTACAACCTTTGGGTTATACTGCTTACGTCTATGATACGTCAATTTGGTAAATTTGAGACCAATAGGTAAAAAGAGTATCTATGTGAGATATTTTAAAGTATCAAAAAGATACATTTTCGTGGGTGAGGAAGAAAATGGCACTGTGACAGAATTCAGATCACAAGTTATTATATTCTTAGAGAATAAATTTTCAAAATTGGGCGAAGTGAATTAAGATTTCACTTTCTATTAATCTCAGAAAGAGGAACCATTAGGATCACTCCATCCGAGTGGGAGGGATTTAGAGGAAGAAGGTTAAGACCCTCATCCTTCAAACGATCCGGATGTTCAAGACCTGATTCGAGTGGGAGCATTCTTGACTCCAATAGGAGGAAAGAATATAGTATTCTTGACTCCAGTGGGAGTATGGAACATAATTCTAGTGGGAGCATTATAAATCACGATAAATATATGAGACATGTTTATCAAGATTCAGAACTGCAAAAATCTAAAAGGATAAGTGTTTCATGCCGACGATTTAAAATCGAAAGGTTGAACGAAGCCCTTTTATTTATCACATAAGATAAGAAAGAGCGTAAAAATATTCAAAAGGCCTTTTCAAGCCCATTTAAGAAAAAAATGGATTAAAACAATGGAAAAAGATATGGCATCCATGAGATCAAAAACTATGTTTGAGAACTGGTTGATCAACTGGAAGGACACAAATTGGGAATAAATGGATTCTCAAAGTGAGGCGAAAGGCTGAGAAAAGTATCAAAATATACAAGACTTGGCTAGTCGCTAAGGGATTTACACAACAGGAAGAGATTGACTATGAGTATACTTTCTCATCTGTTGTAAGATTTACGTCCATAACGTTGATTCTGTCCATAGTGGCGAGTTTGGACCTAGAGGTTCATCAAATGGATGGAAAGACTGCTTTCCTCAATGGAGAATTGGATGGAACAAACTAAATGTTTCATCGAAAAAGGCAGCAAACATAAGGTTTGCTGATTGATAAGTTCAATCTATGGCCTTAAACAGTCTTCAACACAATGGTACTTAAGACTTCATCATATAATCATAACGGATGTGTTCAATATGATTGATGAAGGTCATTGTATTCATAGTAAAAGCTCTGAAAGTGAATTTGTCATTTTGGCATTGTATGTAGACGACATACTTAAAGCTGAAAATGATAAATGGTACGTAAATGAAATCAAATATTGGTTATTGTCAAACTTTAAGACAAAGGATATGGGTCATGCATATTACATTCTTGAAGTTAAGATTTCAATAGATCATTTGAGAAGATTCTTGTCTGTTTCTTGAGAGAAATATATCAACAAATATCTTGAGCGATTTAATATGCAAAACTGTAAACCCATAGATAATCCTATTGCCAAAAATTAGTTTCTTAGCAAAGATATGTATCCTATGAAGTCAGAAAAATTGAACGTATGAGGAGCGTTCTATAAATGACAGTGTCCTGGGTAGTTTTATATACACGATGTTGTGTACATGACATGATATATGCTATGCAGTGGGCATGGTAAACATATATCAATCTAACCCAGGCAAAGCACATTGGAAGCAATTAAAAGGATATTTATATATCTTAAAAGTACTGCAGACTATTCTTTCTATTATCAAGAAAATGATCTGCATTGAGAGAATACAGAGGCGTTGATTGGGCAAGAGATGTGGCTGAGAGGAAATTCACTCCAGGTTTCATATTCTTATTTGGCAAGAGTGCCATCTCGTGGAGTAACAAGAATTAAACATGTTGTAGACACCGGGTCCTGAGTCAGCCTAGATCAAAGTTACCCGAAGATGATAATTGCCTTCACAGGCTAAAAAGGTTAAAAGTTATGATTTTCTCGTAAAATGTGCATTTTAGAGTGAAAAATTAAAAAAATATAAAAAATATTTTAAAAATTAATTTTGAAAAATGGGGGCTTAAAATTATAGTATTTTCAGTTAATTTACACTTTAAAAAAAAAAATCGGACCGCGAGTGTCCGGCGGGGCGGCACGCCTGTGCCAGCGCGCTGGGCGCGAAGGGGCGACGCTGCTACGCATCGCTAAAGGCGCACGCGCAGCATTGCACGCACTGTGCAGCACGCTGGAGCGTGCGATTTCGCTCAGCGTCATTGCGTGCAACGCCCGTCGCTCTATAGAGACGGGCGTCCCTTCCCCCTGGCGTCGCTAAAGGGTCTGAATCAGCCATTTTTCCTATTTTTTCACCATTTTTCTGATTTTTTTAGTCCAAATTAAATTCTAAAATATTTTTTTAGATAATTAATTAATAAAACTTGATTTTATCCCCAAAAATAAAGGAATTTGTATTAAAATAAAATTCTTTTCCTTAATTAAATTAGGCCAACTTTTTTTCATCCTTTAAATACTTTAGGATGAAAAGCTAAAGGGAGCCACCATTGTTTTTACACCAAAATTCCAGATTTTTCTTCCTTTGATTTTTCTCCAAAAATTTTATTATTCTTCCATTAATCTCATTGTTTTGGCTCCAAAAATTAATCATTCATCTCCAAATTAATTTCTTTTCATCTTTGGGCATCCAAATTAATTTCTTTGTTTCCTCCATAAACAAAGCTGATTAATTTTATTGCTAAATTAATTCATTCTTCAAGCAATTTTTCGGAAAATCATCACTTTTCCTTCATCAAATCCAATACTCTGAGGGTAAATATTCGGGCTTGATTTTTATTTTATTTTATTTTGTTTATATTTAATTTATTCATATGTATTTTATTGTTTTGATTTATATATTTTATTGTTTTCATTTATTTACTTGATTTATTATTGTTATATTGATTTCTTTAATTTGTTTATGTATGATTTTATTTTTATTCATGTGAATATTGATTTCTTTTAACTCTTAACATGTAAATAATTTATTCTATTTTGATACATCATTATTTTCGGCATGTAAATAATTAATTAATTTTTGTTAATCATTTTTTGCCATGTAAATAGTTTATATTAATTATGAATACATCAATTAACCTTGTCATATATCATTATTATTTTCATCATTCTTTTATCTACTAATTTTTATCATTCTTTTATCATTGTTACATGTTATATTTATTGTTTATTCAATTATTTGTTTATTTTCATTATTTTGATCATATGTATATTTTCATGTATTAATTAATTAACATATTTTATTTTATTTTCGTCACATCATTTAATCATTTGTCATATATAATGCATGTTTCTCATTTATTTTGGTTTGTTAACATTTTGATTCAATTATCATTCTTTTCATGTCATCTTATTTTATTTTAATTTGTTATTCATTATTTTGTATATTTAATTGATTTAATTACTAACATTATTTTATTTGTATTTTATTTTTATGTCTAAACTCATTTTTTCGCTTAGGCATTTTTGCGAGCACACGGGGAGTTCCAAAAGGCTCATTCGGAATATTTAGTTTCTTTATTTGTAATATTTTGTTTATTTGGCTTTTTTATTTATTTTTGCCATATAATTTTCTTGTAAAATTGTTTATTTAGGCTCGCTAGAAAGAAAGTCACTAAACCATTTTTATTAATTAACTTGGTATTTTTCCTAAATAAAAATGGGACCAATGTCTCAATTTTCTCCATCCAAAATCATCACATAAAAATTGTTTCATAATAATATGCATGCGAGGATCAATGTACTCACCATTAATGAATATCCCAATTTATGCATGATCTGTATTTTGTTTACAATGGGGGTTGTATTCCGCCCCTAATTTTGTTGTATTTACTTTCATGTATTCTATTTTATTTATTGCTTTCCTTAAGTGGACAACCTGCGCTTTAATAAACTGCATTAAAATGAATGAGAAATAGGATGAAACTCTAAATTCAAAACTCAATTATAAACTTAACCAATGTATGAATAAATGGGAAGTCACGAACACTTTCTCTGGTTTAAGACCCCGAGGTTAGATGACCTTTCCCAATTTCTTGTAAATTAGGCGGCGACTCCAAAATATCTCAAAGGTGCCTAAAGGTTTCATGGGATTAGATGAACCTCCCAATGTTCTATTGGGTAGGGGATTCCAAAATGTCTCGTGTAACCCAAGATCAAAAAGACGCGAACCAATCCCTCGAATTCTAAAAGCGAGTTCAATGAGGGCCTTGCTGGTCCGGCGCGCGTCACACCTGTGTAGCCCTATCAATAGTGGAAGTTGAATTTGTCACTTCCTTAATTACAGTACAGGAGATAGTTTGGCTGAAATGGTTTGTGAGCCATTTAAGAGTAACTGCCTCAGAGGTACTAGTGACAGTCTATAGTGACAGTCAGTCGTTTATAGTTTATAGTAAAACTAAGCATATCAACATTAAGTATTAATACATGAGAAATATTATTGCATGAAGAGAAGTAAACTTACAGAACGTTTTTACGCATGCAGATCCATTGAGTAAACCTATAATGAGAGATATGTTTTGAGAAACACATTAGATCTCGAGATTTACGTAGAATTTAATTGGTACTGTTATATTTTATATAATCCCTTAACGTTATTATTTGCGAATAATAACTAAAGTTTATTGTCGGCAATACATGAGTGTGAATATTTATGTGTAAATATTTACTGTTATTAATATGAAATTGAGCATATCGGACATAGAAGTAGCCCACTCACAAGGGTGTTTACCTTAATTTTATCAATGAGTTGGCAAAAACTAAGATGAGGCAATTTTTTGAACATATGAGAATACTCGAAAACCTGTTCAAAATAAAATTGTCGTTTTGCAAAAATTATAAGATGAGTTTTGTTAAAGTGCGAGATAAAGACATACATAAAATTGTATGCTTTTGATTGAGATCAAAAATAAGGATTGTATGGAATCCGATGATCATTTATATGTAACTACCATATTCTGTCTAAAAAGCCAGAAGCAGTTTTTAAGTAAGCGGAATAAAGTTGTGTGTTTCGGTGCATCGTAACCTTACGCTTCTGTATGGTGTTTGATATACATATTATCGAAATGTGAGACATGCATTCCTTTAAGGGAAGTAAAGAATACCATAACAAATATTTTATACCGTGTGTGCTTATTTGAGCACAGGGATGAGAATTTAATAATATTAATGATCTCAAGTTTTTCTATTGTAAGACCCTATTTATATTTCGACCCTTAGAACCAATGTTATTGAAATCAGACCGGATATAGAACCGGTAAGGCTGAGGGTTCGTGGTTCGACCGGGTTTTTTTCTATTTTTTAAAAATATTATTAATTAGTATAATTTTTATAAATACTACTACTTAGGGGTGAGCAAAAAAACCGATGGACTTGGTTAACCGAAAAAAAAATTCGAAACCGAACTGATGGACTGGTTAACCGATTGTAATGGACTGATTAATGGTTAGTGTTTTGGAAAAACCGATATTAATGGACTGGTTAGTGGTTTTTAACTCATGTGACTGGTTAACCGAACCGAAACCGAATTTTTAGTTAATTTATTAATTTTTTAATAATTTATAACAATTTATCCTAATTGAATGTGATCATATACTTTTTTTCATTATATTAATTATTTTAAAGTTTTAAAGTTTTTTTAATTGGCTATTAGTAAGTATTACAATTTATCTAATTAAAAGTGATTATGAACCGATTAATATATTTACTTATTAAATATTAATTTTTAAAAATAAAATTGCTTATATCTACCAAATATTTTTATTTTAACAACAATAATGTTATATTATAGTGAAAAAAATTTAATTTTTAAGTAACTTGAACATTTTAATTTTATTTATGAATATATTTATAATTATAGTGGTTAACCGAAAAATATTGGGTAACCGATCCGAAAATCCGAAACCGATGGACTGGTTAACCGATGGTAATGGACTAGTTAATGGACTGAAATTTCAAAAAACCGATATTAATGGACTGGTTAATGGACTGGGGTTCATTGACCGGTTAACCGACCATGCTTACCCCTACTACTACTCAAACAAAAAAAATCCATCAAAACATTTAGTATGTATCACAAATATACTAATAATAATATTTTTTTCTTCTTTTATTTTTTTTTAAAAAAATTATTACTTGATTAGGTATTTTTCTGCTAAAATATTTTATTTTATGAATTTTAATTTAAAAATTAAATAATTTAATAACTGTAGGTGAAATTAAAAAAATGGGTAGAAAATTATTTTTAAGTTCACCTGTTTTAATAATTTATTCAATGCTTATTCTATTGTATTATATTGAATTATTAAACCATTATAGTATTTTTATTAAATTCAAAGGTAATTAAATAGTAAAAAAATCAATTATTTGCTAAATAAAACTCATTAGATTATTTATTTTTTATTTTTATGAAAAGAGCACTTATTTTTATTAATTATTTTAAATTAAAAGCATTTTTTCAAAAAAAAAACTAAAAACATATAATAAAATATAACCCGGTTTTGCCCGGTTCAATCCGATTTTTTTCAATCCGGTTTTATGCTGTTGAGCCAACCGGTTAGACTACCGGTTCAACCAGTCGGTCCGGTTTCAATAACCTTGCTTAGAACCCTTAACTTATCCCTAAAGTATGGTTCAATGTGGCTAGTTTAGTTAGTTTCCAAGAGGTCCGTGAAAAATTTAGGCCTGTAAGATCTAACTAAAAAAGAGAGTTGAATCATGATGAATGGCATACAATAAGAGGGGATGATAGTCTTTTGATCACTTTCATAATGTTTCGTGGTTCACCGGCATGTTTATTATAGTTTCTATGAATAAAGACATAATAGTGAACACGAAAATTGTTTTATGATATCATGAGTTAAAACAATGAATGTGAGAAGGTAATCTAGGGTTAGGCATACGTGAAAAAAGTATCTTGTTTTTCGAGACACTATATATCCCTAAAAGGTGTATAGTACTAGTGCTCTCGAGGTATGCTGGTCACACAATCTATCTGCCAGTATAACTGAAGATTAAGACTGAAATACATTCCGTCATATGCGAGTGGGAGATGATAGAGTTTGGGTACGCTCGTTACTCTAATTTGGATAAAGGTCCAATTGAGATAGAATTAAGTAATTAAATATGATTAAAATTACCAAATCCTATCTCAGAAATAGTCTGAGTTAAACTAGATTTAGGTGTCTAGTTTTTAGGATCTCTATAAATAGATGGAAGATCTCAGAATTTGATAACGAGAAAACGTATACGCCTCAAGACTGCTCATTCCCACTCACGTTTGTTTTTGTCTTCATTTTTCAGGAACTTTTAGATTGTGAAATAACTGTTGTTATCCAGCATATAGGTAAAAGTCAGGCCAGTGACAAAAAACAAACGGAATTCTTGTAGACGCTGCAGCAACGAGTTTATGCGCTACAAAAGATAGATACTATTATTTAATGTTATCTCCAATTAAATTATATTTGTTATAATTTTCAAATCCATCACAAACAAATCAGTTTTATTTTCAATTTTTTCCAATATCAAAGTGTAGGATACAGATTTAATTATATCGAAAAAAGAAAGTTGATTTTTATTTTTATTTTTATTTTACGACGAGTTTGGAAGTTTGAAGTGAGACAAACTTCACAATTCTTACTTAGAAAATTGAAATCCTTATTGAATTTACGAAAACTTTATAACAAAAAATATAAAAGATAACAATTTTAAGTGAGATAATGATTTTTTTTCTTTATTAAAGAAATAAAAAGAAGGTTATTTTCCGTTAAGACAGTCATTAACTTGCAAGGAAATGACTTTATGTTTTTTAAGTAGGTTAATGCACGTGCGCACACAAGGGAATATCATGCTTCACTACTTGCTCCATACTTCATATGCTTCTCAATCTCAGATTGAATTTTAATTTTTAAACCCCAAATGCATCTATTTTAATCCTTTGTTTTCATTGAATTCTCGAACATATTTTAGAACATGTTAATTCTTGAACTGTATTCTAAAAAAAAAAAAAAAAAAACTATATATTGAACCCTCGATTCTAATAGAACGGATTTGGATAGTATTTAAACGAATTTAGAAATTGATTTTTCAATCAATATCCCATTACCGGAATCTATTTATAAAATTAATATTACTTAATTAAAAAAATTATACTTATACTCGTGTATTATTTGTAAAATTTAATTTTTCATTTACTTTATTATATCACAGTATAGTTTATATTTATAAAATAAGTAATACATTTTATTAATTAAAATCTACAACAAATATTAAATATATTAATAAATTGATTTGGAGTAATAAGTAAAAAATCGATACAAAGTTAAAAAATCCAATATTACCTTTGCCTAATTTTGAAGTTGCAGTGTTTACTGTACAAGTAAAGATAGGGAGATCAATAATTAGCAAAAAGGTTAACTGCCTCGTTAAGCTATTTGTAATTGTAGGTGACTATTAATTAACTTAGCGTGCGTTGCACACAGACACATTATTTTAGGCAGATAAGCATATATCCACCCAGAAATTTTGCAAAAGTTAATATCACAAAAGCTGCGGGAATTGAATTATTGAAACACATGGAATACAAATGTCTACGTATTAACAAGGTATTACAAATTCATTTTCATTTTTTTTTTATTTTTAAAAATAAATACTACCTGTTAATCTCGGAAAATGATGTAATCAGTGCAACGTGCAATGCATAGGGTTGAATACAAAAAATGAAAAATAAAAATATTTACTTAGATAAAAAAAAAAAACAATTCATAACTTTTTCTTTTTGAAATATAAATTCAACACTTGGCACTTGGACAGTAAATAAATGAAGTTTCACCATTTATAAAATAAAAAATTATCTATGTCCATAAATTAGTTAAAACTAAGAACATGTTAACATATGTATATCTAAATTTTTATATTTATATATAAATATAAATTAAAATAGTTAAGACCCATATTATTTTTGTGGCTTTAAAGAGTAGAGGATTAGGGTTACCGACCCATACTTGGGGTAGTTGGGGAAACAAAACAAGATTACTGACTTCATGAATGACCAAAATCAAAACAGCCCATTTTGACAAGACCCTCTACATTTAAGTACCCACTCTCGTCACCATTTCTAATAATTACAACCCAAGAAAAACTAATTATCATTTTTACTTCCCTTATAAGGAAAGTGAAATTATAATATTACTATGGTTCCCCTACTTTTCTACTGTTACCCCTACTTTTCTGTCATCTTCTTATGTTAGTCTTAACCCACTTATTTAATACATTAAAAGCAGATTAGGTTAAATATTACTAGTACCTTTCCCGATTGAACATTAAATATAATATCTGTGTAAATGCTAAAACCAAAAGCTAATGCACGTACATGCACTTTACGCAGACCAACAATGCAATTAAAGTATTTAAGTATGTTTATTTTAATAAAACAGTGGAGTTATATCGCAACCAATAGTGAGCCAATAATAGCATGAATTGGGGAATAAACATATAAAATAATACAACACAGAATCAGATTAAAAATGGGAAATGCTGATGATTGAAAAGGGTTTTGAAATGATTAATTTTTAATTAAAATAATAGTTTATTTTAGGCATAAGATCTTTAAAAACCTCATCAAAATTCTTACCTAAACAAAAATACCTAAATATTATTTTGTATAAAGTTAATAAGATATGTTAGAATAATATGTAACCGACCTTAATCTATGTGACACCACTTTTTGCTTCTTTCTTTCAGACACAAGATAAGAAGAATCTCTCATTTCTCTCTCTATTTATTATCACTAATCTTTTGCCTCTACAGCCTCAGATTCAGAAATTACTAAAATTCAATTCATACAAATTAATTGTCGATTTAGATTAATGTAACCTTAACTTTAATAATGATTAATTGAGTTACTAAAGTTTATGGGTACCTTCACACTGAAAGCAACCAAAAAAGAAAAAAGAAACGAAGCAAATCATGTCACGGGAAAGGAAAAATAAAGCTGAAAAATGAAAGAACTGAGTTAACTCAAAGATCAAGAACCAAAGAAAAACTGATGAAAGAACTTAAATTTCTTTTTTCCCCTATGGATCAATCTCTCCCATATGTTACCCCTCAACAAAGCGAAGAAGATCGTCATTAATTAAACTAAAAAAGAAAACAAAATCAGAGAAAGATAAAAGAAATTAACAACCCCCCAAGAAAAAAGAAAAACTACTAGCAAATTAAAGACTTACCCTCTCTATCTAAGCTAAAGATTTTATTATAATCATCCTCCAGCATTTGAAGAAAAAGAAATTAAATCAAGAAGATGAAGAAGACCCATTAGTGGCAACATGACCAACATTATCATTCTCAAACCTTGGACGATGATTAACGTTGTTGTCGCCGTTGTTATTGTTGTTGGAATTTTCAAGATTATTACTGCTTCTCCCATCTCCATCTCCATTTCCATTTCCATTAGCGTCTCTTTTCCCAAAAGTGTTCTTGTTGTTATGCATCCACACTTTCAACACTCCCTTATCAACCCCAACTTCATTGCAAAATTCTTGAACCAATTCTTCATCTCTCTTCTGCATCTTCCATCCAACTCTCTCTGCAAATTCATACATTCTCTCTTTCTGGCTCTGGCTGAATTTTGTTCTGAATCTCTTTCTTGACCCCCCGGGAACCCCTGAATTCTCGTTCAATCCCCCAGATACGCCGCCGGATAAGGCCAATAGCATGTGCGGTGCCGACGGGTATGACGACGAGATCGGTGGAGGAGAAGCTGAATTGGGGCTCCGGTAAGGCTGTGGAGGCGGAGGAGGGTGATGACGGTGGTGAGGTTGGTATTCAATTGTGGTAGTGGTGTTTGTAGGCGGAGGAGAATCTTCAGGCTCGCGGCGGTGGAAGTTCCGGTGGCAACCGCAAGCAGCGCACTTGAAGGAGGTCGGGTCGGTGTGTGTGGCGTTGGGCGATGGCATGAACTCTCCACAACCATCTAGAGCGTGGCCACCTAGAGTGGCGGCGTGGTTCTTGAGGCATTCTTTGTATGTCACCACCACCGGCGGAGGAGCAAGATGGTGGTGGTGGTGGGGATGGTTGTGGCGTTTGAGGACACCGTTGGTGAAAGATATAGGCTTGACTTGGTGGATCCGGGTCGGAGTTTCAGTTTCTCGGTCGGGTGATTTAGTAGCTTGGGTATTGTTATTGTTGGTGGTGGAGGTAGTTGATGGGGTTACCTCCATGGCTCAAACATTTAATTTCTTTTAAATGTTTCAAGAAAAATCAACAAAAAAAAAAAAAAGAAATGAAACAAAAAGCTTTATAAAGATAAAGAGATGGTTAATTTATGAAATTATTATGGTTTTTTCAGAGTTTGGTGATGTCTCCGGCCATGGAGCGTGGTGGTGGTGGTGGAGATTTTAGAGAAGAAAGAAAATTAGATTATATTTATATTTTTTATTATTATTATTATTTGGAGAAGATGGAGGAGGAAGAAGAAGAAGATGAAGATGAGCAGTAGTGAAGAGTAATGATAATAAAAATCTGGATTTTGTGGTTGTGCTTCTTAACCTTAAGTTAAGACAATTTGTTTTTATTTTTTAACTAGAGTTGTAATATGTATGGTTAAGTAAGTTGACCCCACCATGGGTTAGATGCTGTGATTGTAATAAATATATGGGTTATGTAGCCATTGACCCTATTTCTACATTTTTTTTTGTATTTTCCCTGTTTTTCTACTTTTTTTTCAATTTGACTCTTCCCTTTCCCCCTTAAAATTTATTAATTCTCCCTCCTACTTTTTTTAGGCATCCATAAATCGCAATTCTGCGTATTTATTGCTGATAAAATTTACCCTAATTTCGTTTATTTTTAACATAATTTTCACTCTTCTTCGCTTACGTAGTAGCTAGTAATAATAATAATAGCTTGAATTTACATTATAAAGAAAAACAAAACTAACTCTAATTTTTGTAATAATATAATTTTTTTTAATATCGTTTTCCGTTCAAATACAATGTATACGTAGATACATACATATCATTAAATTTTTGGATTTTAATGAAATAAATATCATGTCAAAAGGAGTTTAGTATTACCATAAAACTTAAAATTTGGGGCTTTTTCTTTTATTATTCTTATTGAAAAGAGAGCATACTATTACCATCTTCCAATCTCAGAAACCCCATGTGCAAACATCTTAGTAAATTCATCACAGTAAAAATGATAAATGATAAATCAGTAAAAAAAATGGCAGGAGAGAGAAGCATACTGCATTTTCTGAGACATTCTGTTACCCTCTCCTTCTTAATTTTGTCAACTTGCCAATGACTATGCCCTGGACCGCTTTTACACCAAAAAGATTTTTCAAAAAAGAAAAAGAAATAAACCTTTATTCTATATATTTGATTTTGATTGTTCCACCCAATGTTTCAATTACAAAATTACCCCTCCCTATTTGTGCGCATGATACCAGACGTGGGAATTCAAGTTATGGGGCAAAACCGTAATTAGGGTCATTTAATTTATATAAAGTCCAGGGGTGTTAAAGAATTGAAGGTATCTTTGTCGGCTTGGGAGAATTTTCGGACGTTGAAGGCCGATTGTCCTAATACAGACTTTTATTTGTTTTTCAAAAAAAAAATACAGACTTTTATCTAGAGCTAAACGACATCGTCTCGAATTCCCACACGTACAATATAACCGCATTCTAAAATGGTTTCCAGCAGTAGAATGAGAGCTTTTTTTTTTACAATTTTGAATGATTGGTCGAAACTGTCCTTGATCACGTGAGGGAATCACAAACAAACCCACACAACCTGATCGATCAACTGCTTTGGAGCTTTGTGCATGAAACACGAGACAGATTTGGTAACGTAAAATACTTAATAACCATAATTAACACGTAATACAGGATCTATTGTATAACCTAGACACGTGTAATTACCCCGCGACACGTGTGACTAACTTCTCATTTCCTTTGATGCCACAGAACCCAACCGAGGTCGAGTTCTTCGCCTGTTTGTTTCTCAGAATTGAAATTTTTCAAGAAATAATTTGTAACTGATTTAAAGAGTATTGTTCTTTATTTTTATTAATTTTAATTCGCATTTAGGAGCATATAATGATTCGTATTTGCAGGGTTATTCAGTTCAAGAAATACAATAAATCATAGTGTCAGCCTTAAGCAAGTGATAATAAATGAATAAAATAAAGAGAGTTGATAGGATGGTGCAAGGAGTACAGTAGTGATTTTACCCTTTTTATGGCACTGATTTTGTTGCTAAGTACAGTAATATTATTAAAATATTACTACTAATTAAAACTTACTCTAAAAATAAGAGAAGGATGATGACGTAAGCAGGCCAATGATAGAGGAGCTAAGGTTTAATCATGGAAGAGTGTGTGAATAAGAAGCTAATCCAACCGTTGCATTGAAACTCACAATCTGTGGTGTCAACAAATTTCCTAATTTATTAGCGGTAGATTTAATGTTTTACTGTACTTTACCGATACTTTTAATAATTTTTTTTATTTCATTATACATAATATTTTTTAATAAAATTTAAATTTTATTTATATAATATTTTTAAATTTTTAATAAAATTTAATTTTTTTTAAATTTAAAAAACATGTCTTGCAATTTGAAAAAAAATATTAATTTATTATTTAGAATCAATTATAATTAAATTTTTATATTAAAATAAGGATAATTTAGTTATTATTCACTATATTTAATCTTAAATTTAAGATTAATTAATATACTTTAATCCTAATAAAAATAAAAAGTGACATATAAAATGAAATAGATAAAATATTATTTTTATTGATATATTTTTTAAAAATTAATATGAAAATGGGATTTAATCAATTAAAAAAAATGTAAGACACTCAATTTCCAATTATTATTATTATTTAGTTTAAATTTATGAAATTGTTTTGAGCAGGCATGGGCGATAGTATGGAAGAGCACTTTTCGAGGTCTTCTTTTGTTTTGTTTAATTATCAAACTATGGCTTTTGTATGTTTGATTAATTAGCAGCATTGATCCAAATGTTTGGCCATGGTGAATTTGTGTTGGAAGTTTACAGTAAATTCTACAATTAAACTAAAAATAAAATATATTTAAAGTTAAAAGTTGGGGAAAAAATTATTATAAGAAATTTAAAATAATTAAATAATCGCAATCCAACTAAAAACAAAAATCTTTTTTAAGACCCTATTTTTGGTCCACCTCATAGCCACATCACATATCACTCTCTTTTGTGTACTTTGTTTTAGTTAGCCCCTTTTAATTCAATTTTTTTATTTTTTATTTTTTATTTTTTATTTTATAACTCTAATTTTGTATATAGAAATATAGAATAGTTAGGCACCGCTCTTAATTTCCACAATTAAAGTTATACTACAAAAATTTCCAATTTCACGTAAGGACGTAACCTACTTTTATACGTACTAATCACTCCATTCACAAGCATTCAGATCAAAACATTTTAATTTTATTATCATGCCCACAAATTTCTCATCTTTTCTTTTCTTGGATCACAAATCTGCTCTTAATTAATCAATCAAATCATATATAATTGGACTTACACATCATATAATCACAATTATTTAACATAAATGCGAAGATTCTCATGCTTTAGCCAAAATATATATACACACACATCGTAATTAATGACTATATTACAGTGTGATTCACAGGAATCTACCAAAACATTGAAAAATTCAGCCAATATTAATTGAGGATGAAACTTTAGAAATTATGCTAAGGATACAGTGTGAGTTAGCAGTGGCAGAATTTGAAAATACTGGAAGGCATAATAACTTATTTTGAGGGTCCCAGAGGTGCAAAAATGTGGGGCATGATTAAAATAAAATGCGTGGATATAATTGACTGAGGAACTTCTTACACCTAATTAAGACTTTGCTCAATCTTAGGGACAAGGTCACAGTTTAATTAATACACCTATAATTAAGGAGTTATAGGAAAACTACTTCCACTCTCTATTTTATTACCAAATGGTGGTTAAGTGTGTGCTAATTAAGCTATGTTAGGCTTAGCTTATTAATTTTTATTCTTTCTTTGGTAGGCCGTGATGGATATAAGGTTTCTAATGATGTTCTGCGCATTTAATAAATCAATTTACTCGGAGCCAATGCCACTATTAATTTTTTTCAGTACTAAGAGTCCTCATTATGTATATTATCCTCACTAATTTGGTGAAAATTTAAGCTCTAGCTAATGGTTATCATGTCATTGTCAAGCATGTAATTTGATGAGAAATTAGTCATTGCTATAATGCTACTATGTGTTTTCTTACAAAATTAGTCATCGCAAAGTTTTCGCTAAATTAGCAACGAAAAGCCAACAGTCAAATTTTTGCTTTGTTAGCGGATAACGTATGTCGATTACAATTGACTTTTCAATGCTGATAATGTTCAAATAAAAGTTTAAATCCTATCTAATTCGAATTTTATAACTTGGTTGGTTATAGTAGAATTAAAAAATGATTTTTTTTCCTTATGATACAATTATATGTTTTTTTTTTTTTTCTTTGTAATATAATTAGAAAATTAAAAAATATATTGTAATTGTCTTTAAAACAAGGCATATAGAAACTTTTTTTTTCTATTTTTTTATAAAGGAATTAAAAAAAAAAAGAAAAGAAAATAGAGAGATTCGAATCTGAAAATTTGTCTAAAATTGAAATCAATATACAGTAGAATGTTTACCTAATACCAATCTTTGGTTGAAATATTAACCACATGGCTTATTAACATATTTTGGAATTGACATGATGAACAGAAATAACCTGTTCAATCATTTATTCATTGAATTCTAAGATATAGCCTTGTCGGCAGAATGTTATGTCTTAACATAATTAAAAAAAAAAAACAAAATCCTTTTCCTGCTCAATGTTTAATTTTTCTTTTTGTTTCTAAAATTGGTTAATAACATCTCACTCGTACCTAAATAGACCCTTTCAGCTATTCCGAAAGGAAAATCCTTACTGCAATTAATTAACCCCGTCGCACATATATAATATGATAAAATAAAAAGTTATTAATGAAAGAAGTAAAGATAATTTGTATAAATAGAAGTAGTACTGAATGTGGAGTGGTCAGGAAGGGAGATTAGAGAAGAGAGAGGCACAATACAATTGATTGTCTTGCTAGAATCAGATTAATTAATAGCATATGTACTTTTCTTTTGCAATAATTGATTGAGTATATCATGCTATGAAACCCCGTAAGTATGGGGGCAATGGGATACTTGTTTAGGCCTTTTTAATGTATAACATACTTAATACCACCTAAGGATGGATGGTCCCCATACAAGACCTCCTTCCTCATCAACACAAAACATAATCTTCTTAATTATGTTTACATATACTGTGAGAAATTCATAATCCACATGAATTTCGATATATAAGCACATTAAACAATGTTAGACAAGAAGAAAATCATGCTATTCCATCTTATTTTTTGAAAATTATAAGAGATGGATATCAAAGTTCAAATACCCTTGAAATTGGGAAAATACTTTCTACCAACATTTATTGCCCATTCAAATGGCTGTTGTGCTTAGAATTAAAGCTATGATTTACAATGTACATGCTTTAAGGCATAATGCAATAATGCAATAAGACGATGAAAACAAAATTATTTTATATGCAGTAATTTTTTTTTTTAACTACAATTATAGGTGAAATAAAGGTAAAAATACACGATATAGTATTTACCTCTTGTTCAGTGACCAAATTTTTATCCACTTGCATGATAACGACGATTTTTTACTGTCTAAAAGCTACTTGAATATTTTTATATGGAGTGTTTCATTTTTTTCTTATGAGTTGTGCGTGCCTACAAAAATTAGAGACCAATTTATAGTATAACTCGAATTTTTTTTTAAATAAGATTAGATAATTATTATAAGATGAAAATACTTAATTTTATTTGATATGAAATTTTATCTATATTTAGAGTTATGAGCGTATCCAAACTTTATCAACAATTATTAAAAAATTCATATATTTCAATAAATTTTGTTCAATTAAAATCTGCTGATTATGAAGATAAAATTATTTCAAGATTGACTTTTTGTTTTTTCATTAACAACGCTTGTTGCGTATATAGCAAACTAATAATCTGTCACAAGTGAAGTTGTGTAAGACTGTAACTATCATACAACAGCACTAGAAGAAAGTTATAATTACTGTATGTGAAGAAACTATAACAGTAAAATAATTTTCTTTACCGACAAAGAAAACATTATGTTATGTAAGAAAATAATTAGAATGGCGGCAATGTTTATCTAATTAGACAGTGATTAATAATTTGAAAACTTTGAAAGGTAATTAGCATCAACATGACAGTCCATTTTGAAGCATGAAAATGATCTGTGCTTAAATAATATATGTTGGATCTTCGGTGGAGTTAATTTTGGTTGGCAAAAGTCACATCTTCTGTGCCTAATTAATAGTATTATTATGTTGTATTCATTAATTGTTGTGTCTCAACTTAGACTTATCATCACAAAGTTTTCATTTTTTTACATCTAATTTCCATCACTTATTACATGAATTAGTTCTTATAATTATAATTATTAAAAGAAAATTGCCTATGGTAAATCATTAAATGCGGGCCTGAAAGCTCCAAGAAAGTCAGCTTAGGCCCATGTGTGCACTTTTCTCGGACTGGGCCCACGGAGATATTGAAATAGCTCAGGTACAGCAATTCTCCATATTGGCTCCATCAACCTTATTGTTTTTTGTAAAGCAATTCATACACTTTAATAGCTTTAATTTAGTGACATTTAATAATTAGAATTGATTTTATCTCATGATAATAAGTTTCTCTACAGAAAAAGGAAACCGAGAAACTGATTTCATCACGTGGAAAAAATATCAAATTAAATCACAAATTCAATTGAAATAATTAAATGAATTACTTGCTCAATTATACAGGTTGATATTAAGAACATTATAACAGTTTATTATTGTAGTAATTAAAGATTAAATCCAACCCAATAATGGAAGAAAACTAAAAGAGTGATGGGATTAGAGGTGATATTTTATATAAATGTATTCAATTTCAACCCACCAAATTAATGTAACCTCAAATTTGAAAAGGCTAATAATTTATTCTGACAACTCTACCTAATAGTCCTTTATGATTTGTATAGTAGCTTAAATTTGTGTGAGAGAAATATAAATTATTATTATTATTTGATTATAAAAAAATAGAAGGGTTTGTGGAGGAAACAGGCACTTAACATCCGACAATGGGCCTACATGTTGTGTACGCTATTACACCAACTTGTGTTTGTGTTTTATATACAGATTCAGTAGAGAAATTTTTAAGCTGAGAAAATGAAATGTCATTAACACAGCTAGCAATAGCATAAGAATTAAGGTGAGAGATGAAATATTATTGTTTGGTTGCGTTGCGTTTGTTGCTTAACCACCTTAATTATTGACTGTTTGTAGGCCTCTCTCTCTCTCTCTCTCTGCACGTGCTACTACGCAATATAAATCAATTTTGGTTATTTTTTTTTTTACTGATTTATACAAACAATCTCTACTCATATCTCTCTCTTATCATTTATATTTATATATATACATGAAAATGATGGTTGTGTAATTATTTTTAATTATGAATCATTTCTTGTATTTCTCTTGCAGACGCTATCACGTTCAAAAAAAAGTTGTGTTCCTATTCACTACTACCGTTTAGCTAGAATTAATGTAGCCGTTGAACCAAATACAGTAACTGATTTTCTTCTTTTTACCTTTCACCTAATCCTAACTAATTATAAATTTTGTAGTTAAATATTACTCCTACTTTGGAAATTCAACAAATGCTTACTCTAACACACAGGGGCATAATTGGAATAAAATTTACAATAGATTTTAAATTGACATGTTAATTTACATTCTTTGATATGAGAAACGAAAAAGTATGAGTTCCAAAATGAGATTTAATATTATATTAGAATTGGATTGGGCTATAATATTTGGGCTGCAAGACCCATAAAGCACAACGGCCCATGTTTCTGATCCAAATAACAAATATTGGATTTGGTTTTGTTCAATTCCAAAGAATTTTCCCCTAATAACGCGTAGGAATATTTCTTTTAGAATTATAATTATTTAACTTTGTTACTTCAAAATTAAAACAATCCTGAGGTTATGTTGGACCTGCCCTCTATTTTTGAGGCCCAATTTCCATGTTGGTATATCAAATCTAGGCAAATGGACATGTCCACTAATTAGACCTGATCGTGGATTTGAGTATTCTTATAGCCCAATCCATCTACAAATTTTTTATACGGGCTTTAACAATTATTTTAAATTAATTAATTTAGAAATTATTTGTTGTATGATGTAGTGGTTGGGCTCGAGCGAATTTGAAGATATAGCACATTTTATATGGAACTCTCTGAACGTGGACTTTGCCATTTCGATAATAAGTCCGCTTGAGCCTGTAATGGCACTCCAAGAAACCACATTTCTGTATGGCATTTGATCGAACAATTCACATGCAACTCGCACTTGCCCACCCAGACCGCAAATCCCCATCAATTACATCAAACAATATACGAGCTGAGCAAAATCAAAATCTGACTACTAGTCCACAGCAAACTAAACCCGTTAAGGGATAATCAAGGGTTGGCAGAGAGATTGAATTTGCAACAAATTAAGGCATTCGATCCAAAAGAGAGATACACTTTGCTGTGTTGTTTGTATTTGTTTATTTATTTGTTCCATGTGTGGGTAACATGCAAATTGTTTGATTTAGATCTATCTGTCTGGTGACAAACCAGCCATCAAAACGCACCGACGTTTTAAATATCCCACATTGTTTTATGATGGAAGAGTAATAATTATGGGGCATGTGGACACACATGCAGCAAGACCACAAGCAGCAGCTTATTGTCCGTATTTCCGTCCTTTGCCGTGCAAAATAATGTATCCATCCATATTCATTACTAATAATTACTTCAATTTTTCTACACTAATTATTTCTAAATATTCCTAATCTACAAAATTTCATGTTATTTTTTTAGCTTGCAAACATCATTTATAACATGGTCCATTTTTTATCAAAAAATATTATGCATTTCAATTTTTTAATTTATTACACTTTAATTAAAATTTAACAAAATTGATCAAAATTATATGAAAATAATCAATAAGTTTTTTTTTATTGATATAGTTAATTTAGATAAATACTAAGTTTCTATAATTTTGGTGGGAAATAAAATGCATAAATATGTCGGTGAAAATATATGCGTACCTGATGTGAAAATGGAAATTTTTTTCTTAAATTCGGGTCATAAAATCATTTATAGACCAAATTAATTACATCTTACCATTTTCAATAAAATAAATTGCTAAAAAAATACTATATTTTCTAATACCTAACTGCAAAACTTTTTTTGTTTTTTTTCGAGCTTATAAATGATTTCATATATCAATTTTCTGAAAATAAGAGAAGAATGATAAAGAGGCGCAGGTCAAACAGGCGCAGCTTGGGTCACGTGCTTTGGCCAGTGGCAGCACATGCAATGGGACAAATGAAAATGAGAAGGAGAGGATAGACTTTTCCGTCTTCAGCTTTTGGGATTAAAATATTTAACAGTATTTATTAAGATTTCAACTTTGTTGACTTTTATCTGCGTCGTGGGCCCATTATCTACAACTACTTAACTAACTTATGCTTCAGTTAATGCGCACCGTCCTTATTAAATTTCTACTTGTACTCCTTGAGCATTTTTTTTTTAGAATTTCGTTTTATTTTAAAATGTAAAATTAAGTAAAAGTTGTAATTATTTGTTTCATATTTTATTTTTATCGTGGCTATATTAACATCATAATTAAAACTCTTTTTTTTAGAAGAAACTCCCTCCGTCTCACTTTAAAAAACTATTATCTTTTTTTCACGGTAATTAAGAAAATAATTGAAATACATCAATTTCATAAAAAAATAATATAAAATGACAAGAATTTCCTTATTTATTACATTTGAAAAAGAAAAAGTAAGTGATATATATTTAATAAATTATATAATAAATAGAGATAAATACGTAAATTTCTTTCTTAAATTGCGAAAAAAACATTTCGAGTGGGACAAATAAAAAAGGGAAAACAGCCTTTTAAAGTGGGACGGAGGGAGTAATATATTTCTCTAATTTATTATAATATCAAACAACTTGATGGTTACATTAATGGTACAATAACTATGAATTATGGATTGATTAATCAATTTATAGCTCGTTTTTAAAATTCAGTTTATTATATCAACTTTTTAAAATTAACATTCAAATTCTATCGAACCATTAATCAGTTAACTATGAATTCAAGTAGTTAAGCTTAACCATTAAAAAAAATTAAACACATGCAATTTCCTTGTACAGCATTAACATATATAAAAACAATACATCCATGCAGGGGCGTAGCTGCCCCTAGTTGAGTGGGGTCAATTGACCCCACTCAACTAAAAAAATTTTAAAAAAATCCTTTAATTTAACTTTTTTTTTATAAAATTGACCCCACTAAAAAATTAAAAAAACCCTTATAATCTTTTTTTTTTTTAAAATGACCCCACTAAAATATTTAAATAATTTATTTTTATTTTTTTGACCCCACTGTACTAATTTTCTGGCTACGCCCCTGCATCCATGACATTAAAAATCTAAAACAAAAATTATAGAAGTTTTAAATATAAAACTGCAAATATAAAAATACAAGTTAAAAACTTCATGTTAATACAATTAAAAAAAATTACACAAAAGCTTTAATTTATAGAAAATTACATATAAGATTCGATTAACAAGAAATTAATTAAGTCAAATGTTAAATTTATTAACGATAATTTTTAAAATTAAGGTCTACGTATGTGTCAATTAATCGGATTGATTAATTACATATACCGATTTGAAGTTAGTTTAATCATCAATTTAACAATTTTTTTTATTTTTTGTCCAACCCTAGTAGTAATAAAAAAAAAAAAACTCTACTGCGACATGAATGGAGTAATAAATATTCAACATTAGAAATAAATACTTTTCATTTTATATTTTCCATTATTGCAATCTCATATTTTGCTTTACGTACTTTTTTTAAATCTGATTATTTTATTTAAATTTATATTTTTTAAGTCTAAATACATTTTTTTTTTCGTATTGTGTTTAATTAGAATGAAACTAAATGCAATTTAATTTTTTGTTATTTAAGTTTGTTTTCTTCAACTTGCAAGTTATTGTTTTTTAAATTAAATAGAATGTATTTTTCTCGGGTGCAAGTTGGTCTTACATATTTCCACACACCACAAATGGAATAAATTTTCTACGATAGTAATATCGTGTATGGCATGTTATAATCATCTAATGTTTTATTGGTACGAGTTTATAAATATTTCTAATAATTTTATAAGTTTTATGCAATTTATATATTTTTAATTTCATGTACCTTAGAGGCGTATTTATTATATTATTAATGAAAATATAGTTTGCATTTTTTACAAACTCAATTGCAATACAAATTTCGAAAATATCTCAGTTAAAAGAAATTATGTTTGTCTTTTTATTATTTTTATGGATGCGAAAGCTGTTTTTTTTTTAATTATTTAAAAAAAAAACATATAAGAAGTGAGAAGGCATGTTAGAAGTGTGGCCGGATTAAAAGTCTATTTGGCCTATACTTCTATTTACATTTAAACCCATATTAAGTTAGGTTTAGGATTATCCTTTTATTTAATAGTATATTAAATCTTAACCGTTAAATTAGTATTTGATGGACGTACTAGATCTAAAGTTAATAGGGTATATAAACTAGTCCTCTCTCCACCCTAATTAAGTTTAGCAAACAAAACAAAATACATAACGATCGTATTTTCGCTTTCCATCAAGCATTTGCTGCATAAAGAGGGTTAAGGGAGAGAAACTAGTTTACGACGTTCGTGATTGTCAAACTTCTCTTCATCATGTCGAATTCCGCTCAAGGTAAGTGATCTATTCACTTTTCTATGTGATTATTATTATATTCAAGATCCGAATGGGGCATGAACGTTTATGATTATGTCAGTATGAAATTAATGATCGAAATCTTACATGTGGTATCAGAGCCTGTGATTTTGAATATATAATAATTCATAGATTTATGTTTTGATGATTATTTCAATTATAATGTTGATTATAAATATTATGATGTTTATAAAAATTATATTTTGCCGCCAAATGAAGGTTGCCGAAGTAATGAATTTATGGTGGCTGGTTGCTTGACAAACAAAATAAATAATGTTTGTTTTAGGGTAACATTAATGAAGAAATCATAATGATAATTAGGATGATGTTGCCGTGTGAATGTTAAGTGGCAGTAGAATGCATATATGCAACAATTGAATTTAAGGCAACAATTAAATATATATCTATTATATTAATTAATGATGGCTGCCGCTTATGTGGAGTTTGGTTGCCACCCAAACTCTAATTAACGTATACTTATAATAGCTAATGCATTTAATTGTGTTTTAAACAAATAAAAAAAAAAAAATTAGATTGTTGCTGCCGTAATGAAGATGAAGGTGGCCATAATGAAGTTTTAATTCAATCATGATTGTTTTGTTTGAATTATTGAGAAATTTGTTTTGTTACAAATTCCTGCAGTGGCTAAAGTTTTATTATTTAGTTAAATCATGATTGTTTGTTTCACTGTGTACTTCAATTTCCTACAAAACGTGAGATATTGATCTTCTGTTTGAAATTGTATCAAATTATGATTGTCTTATTTGGATCAATTATAATTGTTTATTGTATGGAATTATTAATTATGGCAAATTATCTTTTGATCCATAAAGTTTAATAATATTGTATAAATTGATTTTAAAGTTTTGATTTTTATGTTTGGTCATATTAATGTTATTTTGACCTATAATCAAAACTTCAATCTTAATTTATCTCATGGGTATATTATTATTATTTTATGATAGTATGATCAAAATTAATTTATTTGTCACCAAAGTGGCTAAATTAATTTTGAAAATGTGTGGTAATATATATTGTATGACATTAAGATTAAAATTAATTTGTTAGTCACCAAAGTGGCCAAATTAATTTGAATGTGTAGTCATATAATTTATGTATTTTATCATATGCTATTATCAATAATTTATTGGTTGATAGAAATTAAGGAATTTACCCAAAGGTAAATCAATGTTCTATAACTAATAAATATAATGGAGAAAATTAATATACTATTGTCACATATATATAGTTATCCAAAGATGCTATATATATTTGGTAAAGTTTATTTAAATTTCTCATAAAGTTTAAATGGCATTCTAATGATAATAATGATATGTATTGTTGTGTTTACCCAAAGGAAACCTGCAATATATATTTAATGTATGTGCTTCCTGTATGAATCTATTAATAAGTGAGCATTTTTATACTTGCAGCTATTAATCTTCACTCTCAAGCTTCTTCTGTTACCTTGTTCACTGGTGTGAATTTTTCTGAATGGAGCGAACAAGTCACTTTCCATTTAGGTGCTTTGGATCTTGACTTGGCGCTATTAGAGGATAAGCCTGCTGACATTAATGACACTAGTACAGAGGCTGAAAAGGCACACCATAAGGCATGGATAAGGTCTAATAGATTATGCTTGAATTTTATGCGAATGACAATTGCCAACAACATTAAGTCTACACTTCCTAGCACTGAAAATCAGAATGCCAAAGATTTTCTTAAGCTAGTAGAAGATAAGTTTCGTTCTGCTGATAAGGCACTTGCAGGGACACTTATGGCTGAACTCACGACCATGAAGTTTGATGGGTCAAAGAGTATGCAGCAACATGTCCTTGAAATGACTAATATTGCAGCAAGACTTAAGACACTAGGTATGACTGTGGAAGACTCCTTCTTAGTACAATTTATCATGAACTCACTTCCTACTGAATATGGACCGTTCCACATCAATTATAATGCATTAAAGGATAAGTGGAACATTGATGAATTGTCCAGTAAGCTTATTCAGGAGGAAGCGAGATTAAAGAAACAAGGAGTTCATTCTATTAACTTAGTGGGTCAAGGAGCTGGAAAAAGACTCAAACCAAAGGCCAAGAATTTCAAGAAAAAGGAACCTGCTAAAGTTTCACAGGTTGCTAACGATGAAAAGAAGGGACAAAAATTCGATAAATGTCACTTCTGCAAGAAGCAAGGACATTATCAGAAAGATTGCTTAAAACGTAAGGCTTGGTTCGAAAAGAAAGGTATACATTATGTTTCTGTATGCTTTGAATCAAACTTATCTGAAGTTCCTTCTAATACTTGGTGGTTTGATTCTGGTGCCACTACTCATGTTTCTAATATTATGCAGGGATTCCTTTCAATCCAAACCATAAGCCCAACTAGCAACTTTTTATTTATGGGGAACCGAATGAAGGCCCCAATTGAAGGTGTAGGGACTTATCGATTGACATTAGATACAGGGCATCACTTGGATCTAATGAACACTCTCTATGTACCTTCGATTTCTAGAAATTTAATTTCTGTTTCTAGACTTGATGCTAGTGGATATACCTTTAAGGGTGGACATGGTTATTTCAATTTGTATAAGAATAATTCCTTTATAGGTTCTGGAATTCTTATGGATGGTTTATATAAATTGAAACTTGATGATGTTTTTTCTGAATCCCTATTTAATGTTAATCATAATATTGGAATAAAACGTAGTTTGGTGAATGAATATTCTGCTTATTTGTGGCATAAACGTTTGGGTCATATATCCAAAGAAAGATTAGAAAGATTAGTAAAGAATGAGATTTTACCAAATCTAGATTTTACTGATCTTGGCTTATGTGTGGAATGCATTAAAGGCAAGCAAACCAAACATAGCAAGAAAGGAGCCACAAGAAGCAGTCAGCTTCTTGAAATAATACACACTGATATTTGTGGACCTTTTGACACTCCGTCCTTTAATGGAGAAAAATACTTCATCACCTTTATAGATGATTTTTCACGGTATGGTTATATCTATTTGCTGCATGAAAAATCTCAAGCTGTAAATGCCCTTGAGGTGTTTGTAAAGGAGGTTGAAAGGCAACTAGATAGAAAAGTGAAAATTATAAGATCAGATAGAGGTGGTGAGTATTATGGAAAGTATGATGAATCTGGACAATGTCCTGGTCCATTTGCCAAGTTCCTTGAAAGTCATGGCATATGTGCACAGTATACTATGCCAGGCACACCACAACAAAATGGTGTGGCAGAAAGGCGAAATAGAACATTAATGGATATGGTTAGGAGTATGATAAGTAATACCTCATTACCTAAAAGTTTGTGGATGTATGCATTAAGAACTGCTGTATATTTGTTAAATAGGGTTCCTAGTAAAGCAGTTCCTAAAACTCCTTTTGAGTTATGGACTGGAAGGAAACCTAGTTTAAGACACCTGCATGTTTGGGGTTGTCCAGCAGAAGCAAGAATTTATAATTCACATGAAAGAAAATTGGATTCTCGAACAGTTAGTGGTTACTTTATTGGTTACCCAGAGAAATCCAAAGGGTACAGGTTTTACTGTCCAAACCACAGTTCTAGAATTGTTGAAACAGCTAATGCCAAATTTTTAGAGAATGGTGAGGTTAGTGGGAGTACTGAAAAACAAGTTGTGGATATTAATGAAATAAGGGTTGATGTTCCATTGCCCATAAATGTTCTTAGATCCACAACTACAACAAATGTCGTTCCTGATTTGGAAGAACAAAATAATCAAGAACAACATTTGGATAACGAAGAAGTACCCCATGAAGAACCTAACTTACCACCAACTCATACAAATGAACCGGTTGGTATAGCATTAAATAAACCTGTAAGGGTTAGAAGGTCGGCTATTCCGAATGATTATGTGGTTTATTTGCAAGAGTCAGATTTTGATTGTGGCATTGATAATGATCCTGTTTCATTTTCACAAGCCATAGGTAGTGATAAGTCTGAAAAGTGGATTGATGCTATGAAAGAAGAGTTAGAATCAATGACTCAAAATAATGTCTGGGATCTTGTAGACTTGCCAGAAGGTTCTAAAAGGGTTGGCTGTAAATGGGTCTTTAAGACCAAACGCCACTCAAATGGCAATGTTGAAAGATATAAAGCTAGACTTGTTGCCAAAGGTTATACTCAGAAAGATGGCATTGATTATAAGGAGACTTTTTCACCCGTCTCAAAGAAAGATTCTTTGAGAATAATTTTGGCATTAGTAGCTCATTTTGATTTAGAGTTACATCAAATGGATGTGAAAACAGCCTTTCTGAATGGGGATCTTGAGGAGGAAGTTTATATGGATCAACCTGAAGGTTTTTCCATTGAAGGTAAAGAAAGTATGGTGTGTAAATTGAAGAAGTCAATATATGGACTTAAACAAGCTTCCAGGCAATGGTATATTAAGTTCAATAATACCATTACTTCTTTCGGTTTTGAGGAAATCACTGTTGATCGGTGTATTTACTGAAAGATCAGTGGGAGTAAGTTTATATTTCTAGTTCTGTATGTTGATGACATTTTGCTTGCTGCTAATGACTTGGGTATATTGCATAAGACTAAAGAATTTCTTTCTAAGAGTTTTGAAATGAAAGATGTGGGAGAGGCATCCTATGTGATTGGAATTTCAATATTCCGTAAGAGATCAGAAAGTTTATTAGGACTGTCTCAGAAAGCCTATATTGAGAAAATTCTTGAGAAATTTAACATGAGCAAATGCTCAGCAAGTGTAGTCCCTATTCAAAAGGGAGATAAATTTAGTCTTATTCAATGTCCAAAGAATGATGTAGAACGTAAGGAAATGGAAGCAATTCCATATGCTTCTGTTGTGGGCAGTTTGATGTACCTTCAAACCTGTACTAGACCCGACATCAGTTTTGCAGTAGGGATGCTGGGTAGATATCAAAGTAATCCTGGTATTGATCATTGGAAAGCTGCAAAGAAAGTGTTGAGATACCTTCAAGGAACAAAGGATTACATGCTCACTTATAAGAGGTCTGATCATTTAGATGTGATTGGATATTCAGATTCAGATTTTGCTGGGTGTGTTGATAGCAGAAAGTCAACGTTTGGCTATTTGTTCCTATTAGCTGAAGGAGCAATTTCATGAAAAAGTGCCAAACAGTCTATTATTGCTTCATCCACTATGGAAGCAGAATTTGTAGCTTGTTATGAGGCTACAATTCATGCATTATGGCTGCGGAACTTTATTTCAGGGCTTAGAATTGTCGACACCATAAGCAAGCCGCTGAAAATTTATTGTGATAATTCTGCAGCAGTTTTCTTCTCTAAAAATGACAAATATTCCAGAGGCGCAAAACACATGGAATTAAAGTATTTTGTTGTTAAAGAGGAGATTCAGAAACAAAGAGTGTGTATAGAACATATTAGGACGGATCTTATGATTGCAGATCCTCTAACTAAAGGTTTACAACCAAAGACATTTAAAGAACATGTGCTTAGGATGGGTCTTGGTTGTATTGATGATTGATAATAATGTTTAACACTCTTGAGCTCAATAATGACATGTTTCTGAATTTTATATTTCTTATTCATTGTGTTTATGTATACATGATTGTTTGAATGAGAAATATGTATGTATTTTCATAACAAGTATGTGGATTGTATGTTGTTTATATACAACTTATGAACCTAACATAATAAGTTCTTAATGTAGTGGTATATGGAAGGGAGTATACGACTATACTGTGTATGACCGTCATAACCCGCATTATGTAATTTGTTATGTTGAGGTGTTTATGATGTTAACGGTTTATAAGATTTAATCTTTGCTAGCCTTATGTTATACTATTAAATATGATGATGGAACATCCGGCCAAGTGGGAGAATGTTAGAAGTGTGGCCGGATTAAAAGTCTATTTGGCCTATACTTCTATTTACATTTAAACCCATATTAAGTTAGGTTTAGGATTATCCTTTTATTTAATAGTATATTAAATCTTAACCGTTAAATTAGTATTTGATGGACGTACTAGATCTAAAGTTAATAGGGTATATAAACTAGTCCTCTCTCCACCCTAATTAAGTTTAGCAAACAAAACAAAATACATAACGATCGTATTTTCGCTTTCCATCAAGCATTTGCTGCATAAAGAGGGTTAAGGGAGAGAAACTAGTTTACGACGTTCGTGATTGTCAAACTTCTCTTCATCATGTCGAATTCCGCTCAAGGTAAGTGATCTATTCACTTTTCTATGTGATTATTATTATATTCAAGATCCGAATGGGGCATGAACGTTTATGATTATGTCAGTATGAAATTAATGATCGAAATCTTACAAGGCATACTTGAATGTGGACTTCAACTACAATGTCTCCCCATTATATTCATAGCTTTTAATTATTTGCTTAAATTGCTTAGCAATATACAGGTAGGAGTCAGTAGTGATCTACTACATTAATTAATTGGGTCTGATTTAAAAATATTTATATAAGCATTATTACATGAATGAATATATTAATTAGTGAATCAAATCAATAATCGACAATTAAATTATCCAAAAGTTTTTTCTTTGATTAAATGGTGCCTATATTAAACACAAATCCTAACCGAATTAATAAAAGTCGATTCGATACAGTTAAGAACTTAAAATCTATTTTAAATTTTACTTGAATATTTTATTGAATCTAGCAAAATTAGATGCTTATTTTTGGATTTTTGGTTCCATTTTTTGGTCTAATCTAATATCGATAATACTCAGGGACGTTAGGTTTTGTTGAATGGGATCTAAGAAAAAAATAAAATAAACTCTTATAAGTTTAATTTTTTTTTTAAATTATGAAAAAGCTATTCAAAACTTGTCTAGATTGATGTTTTAATTAAATAAAGAAAAAAAGGAAGTGAAATTTCGAATCTAAAATATTTAAATATATTAAAATTAATTTATAATTGGTATATCTCTAAGGAGACACATGCATGTATGTTATTTTTAGTTTAATCCCTAGATCATGTTTTAATACTCAATGCACAATGATTAAATTATATTTTTAGAAACAAAAGTCAAATTTTGGTGTGATAAATTCATGATTAATAATAGAATTTTAATCTATGCTTTAGAAAGGGATGTCTGTCTACTTCTGGCACGATAATTGGCTACGCAATGCTCCTTTAATTCAATTCATGCATCATCTTGGTGAGTATCAGCATCTTTTGAGAACTTCTTTTAATTGGACTGTTGCCGAGATGTATGATGCCGTTTTAGGATGGAGAGTCGAATTCTTCAATGCTCTTGCCCCTTCGGAAACCATGGATAATATAGCTACCAAGATGACACTCCGATTTGGTTAGCCATTCCTTAATTATGGTTTGTTTAATGTTTATTTTGCTTATCATATATTGTCTAGCTATATCTGGTGCGCAAGATAATCCCAATAGCGTGTGGAGTTTTTGTTGGTCTTCGAGGGGACGGATAAACTCTTTCTTCTGGTTAGTCTCCTATAATCGACTTCTGACTATTGTCGAGAGAACAAGGCAAGGTATTGTGAATTATATGATGCTTCAAGAGAACTGCCTTCATGCGGTTCGTGATTGCACTAAAACTTCTTTGGTTTGGCAGCATCTGCTCCTTCCTAATGGCAAGGCATAAAATCTTTAGTTTGGTTTTGCTTGTCGTAAAATACTTAAACCTCCATTCTTTTTTTTAATTAAGGTCGTTTTTGACAGAATATAAATGAATAGTTTATTTTTAGAAAATGGTAGTAACAAATAAGATAATAAACTTTTGATTTTGTTCATTCGGTATTTTAATTTATTTGAGTTCCTGAAAAATCTCACTTTTCACACTCCACTCTCACTCATATACTTGAATATACTTTTTTTTTAGGTGCACAGCTGAATAAGATTTCAAAAAAAAAAAAAAGTATAAGATTATAATTCTTAAAAGTAATGAATAAGATTAGAGATAAGATGCTCAGTCGAATACGTGATATTGATGGGATTGAGCTTCAAATCTTTTTGATTTAAGGATATTAATTTTAATCATTTGATTAAAGTCTATTGATTATGAATTTGATAAAAAAGAAAAAAAATCTTTATCCTTCTACGAGCTTTTTTTTAATGAAAATAAGAAAACTGAAGTGGGGATTCAAATTTGAACCATCTTAAGTATATTAAAATTAAAATCTATTACTAAAATATTATATTGAAACTACTATTTACCAATTTAAATAAAAGAAATTTCTTAAAATACATACAATTACCATTTGTTCAATACTTAGTTTGCCCATAATTTTTGTTCATATTTTTCTTTTAGTCTATTTTAAACTATTATTCATTTTTTTACATTATGATTAATTATAAATTATTTATTATATATCTATTTAATTTTATTATTAATTACAATTTCAATTTTTCATATTATATTATTAAACTTGTATAAAAAATTTGTCCCTTATCCATAATATAAAAAATTAAAATTTTTTAATACAAGTAAAAGATAGAGTGGACAAAAAAAAATTACGAAAATGAGGAATTACATGTCTGGAATTACCGTGAGACCCTTTTTCACATTAAAAAAAATATAAATAAATAATTAAATAAGATTTAAAAAAAAAAAAATTCTCTATATAGACCTCACTCTGCGACTTCATTTTCAATCAATTCCTTCTTCTAATATCTCATTTTGCATTTTCCTTCATTCTTCTTCGAAGAGGTGCCATGGCTAAGTTTGTTGCTGTCCTTCTCTTGTCCCTCATTGCTATTTCAATGCTCCAAACTTTGGTAAGACCTTCTCTCTCTCTCTTCCAATATTGATGAAGAAATCAAAAACTCAAAATGAGTTTCTTCCTTTAACTTTTCTTTGTAGGTAATGGCATCTCATGGTCATGGAGGTCACCACTATAACAATCAAGTAAGCTATTTTTACGTTCTTGCTTAGTCTCCAGAATTACTTACATTCTGCTTAATTTACATTCTATTGGCGTGATTAATGTGTTTTGATTTTGATTTCAGAGGCGATACGGACCTGGGAGTCTGAAGAGCTTCCGTAAGTATTACTTACTTACATTGTTTCTCGCTAGATCTCCTTTTTCTTTCATTTTCTTTCCCTCCAAACAAACAAGAAATCCCACTTAAATTCCATTATTACCCTTCGGAGATGTAGAAAATGGCAGTGTCAAACTGGGTTGAACAGTGGTCAATTTGCCAAGAAAGTAAATATTGAAAACTGTGTAATCTTTTAGCGGAAATTACGGTTGTAGGATCTTTAATATTTTCCATATTCTTAAATTTAACTTTATATCTGTAATTATTTTTTGGTGAAATGACCAGAATGCCCATCACAATGCACGAGGAGGTGCAGCCAGACCCAGTACCACAAGCCATGCATGTTCTTCTGTCAGAAATGCTGCAGAAAGTGCCTATGCGTGCCCCCGGGGTATTATGGTAATAAGGAAGTGTGCCCTTGCTACAACAACTGGAAGACCAAGGAAGGAGGACCCAAGTGCCCTTAAAATCCCTCTAATTTCCCAAAGTGTCCCTTTTTAGTTGTGGTATTCTCTATTATATTTTATTGTTGCCATGCTATATACAGTGGCAGCACTAAGTACTTCTAAGTATAGAAACTGTGTGTTTTGTCTCTTACATAAGTGGGGGGCTTTTGTCATTCAAGCCACTCCTTTTAGGGGTACCCTAATACGAGAGTGGCTCTTCTATTATTTAAATTATTAATGAATTCTTATTCTCTATCAATTTTGTTTATATTAATGAGTTTGGGTGAATGGATTACTTTTTTTACATTCATTGATCTACGGGATCAGACCTGTAAATACCCAAAATGTAATTTTTTTATTGGCATCTAGATTTCACTAAAATATGCAATTAAGCTCCTTAATTGAAATTTTATTCAATTGGATCTTCAAACTTTCAAATCCATTATAATTTAGCCCTCAGTTGTAGATTTTGTTCAATTGCATCAAGTATAAATTTGCTTACCCACTGCAGCATTTAACGTGGAGATATCTATTATGTCATCTTTTTGGAATGCGTAATCTTTTGCTTGGGTTGAGTTGAAATTAAATTGGAGTTGGTATTGGATTTACCCAATACATATGGATTGCAAAATTAAAGGGGCTCAACTTGCATAATTGATTCATTAACAGCTGAACAGGAAAAGCTAAAGGGCACTTGTAGTGCCCTTTAAAAGGGAGAAGGATACCCCACAAGCATGCAAATATGGGACACTCTCATCATAAAATTATCTTTCAAATTGGGGTGTGGGATACTAATTAATGCCATAAAATAAGGAGCACTCATGGTGTATAACACCTAAAAAGTTGATTTAAAGTTGTCATCAACTTTTTCAAGTTCATCCTCTGTCTTTGTTGGTCAAATTAATGGGGTCTAATGAGGTAGATCTCCTTATTACACATTCGGATATTACTCCGTCCCACTTTTTATTTCACAATAATTAACAAATGCAATTAATTTTTTTAAAATTATATAATTTACTTGTATTTTATTAATTTATCTCTATATTTATTAGAGATATATATGAAAAGTATAAAATAATATTTAATATTTATTGATAATAATAAATGTTAAATAAAAAATTAAAGAATTAAATAATAATTACAGTATGAAAAAATAAATGGATTATAATTTGGAACAAATAAAAAAAAAAAAGAAATTGTACTCGTCGATATGATATAGACATGTGAACTTGTAAAACTTTCTTTTTTTTGTTTTGCTATTTTAATTACCTTTGATTGGTCCAATAACAATTTGTGATTTTCTTTCTTTGCACCCGCAATTGTTGCTAGGGTTCGTGGATTTCAATTCGGTATGATGGAACAGAATAATATTTGGTCGTCAATTGATTGATTAATTGTGCAATTCAGATCATATGCATCCTCCAATTTAATTTGCATTTGAAAACAAAAAAAAAATGGACATTATTGAATTACCCAAAACTTGGTTAATATGATTATAAATTTATAAGTATTAAGTAACTAGAGAAGTAGAGGTTGCAAAGTATAATATTCTTCTTGGATTGCAACTAGGGTGCTGATGAAAATTTATAATGTATGAGTAGGCTTAGAGGTGGCAAATTGAGCGGGTTTGGGTTGAGTCATAAATGGGCGGATCATAAATAAGCGGGTCATAAATGGACAAAAAAGTATGGCTTATAAATGGATCAAATGTCCAAATGGGTTGAACGGGTTGAGTCAACCCATGGGTTAAAAACTTTTTGAATATACAAAAAAATTATAATAATACGCAAATGAGTTGGGTGGCCCAAATAGACCGATTTTGGCCCAAACGGATTGGATGGTCCAAATGAGCCGCTTGAAGGCCAAACAGGCCGAAACTGTGGTTTAATTTTTTTAATCAATTTTTAATAAAAAATAATTTTCGATATAATAAAAGGATATTAAAGTAATTAATATAAAATAATTTGGTACAAATGAATATACAAATAGCAAGTAATTGTTCATTTCAAAAAATTAGTTTTACAAAAATATTATATATACAAATAGTAAAAAATAAGTATTTTCCGACTTTAACTTATTATCACTCCGCACTTTGATTTTATTTTGAAAATTTAATATCTTTTAAATATGAGTAGTGAAAAGTGACATAATTAAAGTAAAAGAATTGAATATTATTTAGTACTTGAAATACAAGTGGTGAAAATGAAATAAAGTACGCTTAGACTTATTATTATTGTTATGCTCAGGAGGATGATTAATATCGAAATCGACATGAACGAAAGCTCGTTCCACTTGAGGCAGAAGTTCGAGTTTGTCTTGAAGTGACTCAGCAATGTTATGAGCTTTAGAAAGAGACATATCTTCAGGCAACACCATATCTACTTCCACAAAATAATCACGACCAATTGTGTATGCTTTTACTGTGTCTATCTGCTTTATCTCATCATTATGATTCCATATTAAGTATGTTAGCTTCGCTATGTACTCTGCTGGTGCTGTTCTTCCTATCAATCCCCACACATTCTCCATTACTGTATGTGCCCAATTGCTTATAGTGTACAAAGCAATCTGCATTTTATTATTATTATTATTATTTATTTGTTGTAAAATAAATAAATATATTCATAAATAAATAAATAAATGACTTACTAGTATAGCTCCAGTAGGATCAATCCACCAGTAAAATCTAATGGCCAAAATAGCAGCAGCTAAACCAATAGAGTTAGTAAAGACATCAAACAAATGATCTTGTGCATATGCCTTTACTATTTCATTCTTGAATCTCCGACAGTATACCATCAGTATAAATTTTATTACTGTCACTGATACCATTATCCCCACCATCCATTTTTCTTTTACTGGATCTTTATCTGGCTGAACCTGCGGGAATTTTCATTTTCTAAATTAGTTATTACTAAATTAATCATGGAAAATTCTTGTTTAGATTCCATCTAAACAAGTTTCAAGGGCAAAACAAGCACCTTTATTGGATAGAGGTGGAAATGAGCTTTCAATGTTGCATTATAACCCTCTAAGAAAAAGAATAATGCAGCAAAACATGTGAATAACAAGCACCTTTATTGGATAGCTGCAAAATACAGATGCAAGAAATGATTATACATGCGGATAATTATGCAGACAGTGCACTGGAAGTGGCAAATGCTCAATTGTTCTTCTTGAAGCTCCAAATCATGTGAGAAACAATAGAAATAGAGGATAGACCAAAAAGCAGCAAAACAAATGGTCTGACTCTTCATATACCAAGTGTCAATAGAAAATACAAAGCCCAATTAAGTACAATCAATAGCATTATAATGAATCAATTATCTTCACTAAAAATGCTTTAATGACATCTGGTCATCTTGTTTCCATTAAAGATCAGTGGATTTATTGCAAAAGTTATAGTATAATAGTAATTCAGCATAACAGCATCCAGAATATCAAATTCATTCAATAACATGTCCCTATTATTGTAAAGCATCGTATTCCAGATTAGCCATACCGTTGATTGGGACAGAACTCTAGAGATTAAGAACAATTCTAATGAATTTACCATCACAACAAATGAAATTAAGAACTAGTTTAATTCTTTACTTGATTCTTTACATCTTACGGTAAAGGGTTTCTCTCTCTAAAAATTTAAGCCAAGGAAACCTTATTATTGGGTCAGTAAAATAAAGGCAACTGCACCTAAAACGCAGATCAAATAGTTTCATTGAAACAAATTGCTGTAAAATTAATGGACCTAACACAAAACCAAAAAAATTCTAACCAATTAAAGATAAATGCTTTAATTCCCTTCAAAACTAAATAAAATGGCAATTAGAAGCAAAAATGGCAATAGATAAAGAGTAAAACTTACAGCATAACAGGACTGGCAGCTTGTTAGCAATGGAGGCTAAGGAAACTAAGGAGCCGGAGGCCGGCGACGAGAGGACGGTGGAGAGGGAGTGAGGCGGCGAGGATGGAAAGGGGAGGACTGGATGGAGAGAAAGAGGGAGAGGGCAGAGAAACAGAAGTGCGAAATCTGGGCAAATCCCTGAGGCCCGTTGGGCATTAGGGGCAGACCGGAACGGATCATGTATTTTATGGGTTGATTTAGGCGGGTCCTAATGCATAGAATTTTAGTTGAATTGAATTTGGGTCAATTTTTTTGGGCGGATTGGATGGAATTTTTGGGGTTAGGCCAACTTCTACTGGCCTAAGGCTTATACACCAAATCAATTATGAATTGTTGCATAAATAAAAATGATTATATATGATAAAATATCATATCTTATTATTTAATAAACTTTTTTTTAACTATTTTTTTTTTTATTTATGTGGCAAAATATCATTAGCTTGGTGTGTGGGCCTCCTAATACATTAGGAGCATGTTTGGATCGTTATATTATATTAATCTATATAACGTTAGTCTGTATATTATTAGTTTGTATTATTTAATATGCATTATTCTATACAATATTTGGTGCAAAAATATATTAGCTTATAATATTTTATACTGTGATTGATGTATAATATCATAATATATTAATTTTGTAAAAATAAAATAAAAGAAAGTTTTTTGTGTTTTTATTAATTTAGATAAAAAAAATAATGATTATAAAATTCAATTTTGATACATACATTAATGTTTTATTAAAAAATTCCAAATAAACTTTTATGTGAAAATAAAAAATAAAAAGAGATGAAAATATAGCATCAAAATAAAAAGTATATTTAAATTAGTAATTTTAAAACTATTTCAAAAAAATAATAATTATAGAATGAAACAGAATGTAATTGTCCAGTAAGATACACCATTGCAGTCATTTTTTTCTTATTTATTTTTTTTGAATGCACAACGGAGAAAAAATTTGACCTTAAAAATTCCGAAAATGAAGATAACACCGGAGATAGAAAAGTACTAAAAATTTGCCTCTATTTTATAATATGGTATTTATTGTATTATAAAAAAATCAATGATAAATTATATATTATTTTATACGATGTACGTAGAATAATGGAATTTATGGTGTATTATATTATCTCTATATTATATTTTCAAAAAACTTTTCATTTATATTAACTTGTGCTATATATTATACCATTCATGCACAATACATTCAACCAAATATGGCAACTTGTAGTCAAAATATTTCCTGTGCTAATATTGTGTCCTAAATCCCGGTTGCATAGCAGTTGAGATTTCTGTGATTTATAATGCCATTTTCATTTGGAAATTATAACGGTTGTTGAATATCTAAACTAAAAATTTGCACATAATTGATTCATATGTTCTGTTTCTTATCTCTTATCCATATTTATGGTTTAGATTTAGAAAATGGCAATCATTTTGGAAAAAAAAAAAAGAAGAGATTTCTCTTTCTTAGGGAAAAAAAGATGTGCAATTTATGATTTTATATAAGTATTATTATTTATTCCATTACACGTCAATTTGTTGTGCCATTGTATATTTCTTGTCAATTTTAATATGATCACATTTTCTATTAGTATTTTCACCTCAAATTGAAAATAGTGTTAACGATAGCATCAAATTAAAATTGAGACACATATACCAAAAGCACATAAAAAAAGAGATACCATTCACTTTCATATTTTCTGTCCACTATTGCTTAATGTGTAAAAAAAAAAATTAAGAGTTCGATGGTGCGAAATAAATATTTATAAATTTAATAGCAAAAACTCAAAATATTCAAAAGTTTGTAATTAAAATATTCAAAAGTTTGTAAATATTCAAAATATTCAAAATATTCATATCTGTAATTATTTATTTTATTGTACTGTAGAGCGTAAGTTTTTTTTTTTATTATTATATTAACATTAAATTTTAATGATTTGTATTTTTATTTGCACTTTTATCTTTAAAACTTTTAAAATTGGTATTTTAATTAGGTGGTAATGGATTAAACTTGTACTTTAATATTGAGAAATCAATATATCAATAGACTAAACTTGAGAAATAGACTGTAAATTGGTTAATTAGTACATGTTTAATCCTAATCTCCACACTTAGAAACTACTTCTCATATCAGAACGAAAAATGGTATTTTCAAATTGATGGAGGACAAATATGTGTGCTTAAAACCCATGACTTGTGGTGGGACGAAATTGAAAATGCCCCCCTTGTTCTCACACTACATTTACATTAGATTAATTCACAATTATATTTAGTAGACAATTTCAATCTTAAATAGTTGTACATAAGAAACAATAATATGTTCATATAATTTTTGAACTTACACTCCGCCATAAAATGTAATTAAAAAAAAAAAAACTAATTCTTTTATAAGTTTCTCATGCTATCACAAAAGATTTGTGTTGGAGTCGGGATGCGCCCATAACTTTTCGGGTTGATCCGGAATATATTTACCAGTCCGAAAATCCTACTAAAGTGGAAAGAGTTCCATAATTAGAGAAAATCAAAAGTTTATGTCCCTTGATTTTCCTCTCCCTCATAACCTTCCATTTAATTATAATTAAAGGGAGTAACTCTCCTAATGGGAGTTAGTGCTCCTATTTATGGAGCATTCATCTCCTTTGGGAGATGGATGCCTCTAAATAGGAGGCTCCTCCTTTGAGGAAAGAGGGGAGATATCTTCCATATACCGAAACTCTGTCGGTTTCACCCCTCGTCGGTTTGTACTCCAAGTGACTTTTAGACTGTGATCTAGTTGCGGTTATCCCGCTCGTGGATATCAGCCAGACCAGTGACGCCAGAAGAGATATTTGTAATCGCTTCCGCCAAAGTATCTGCGCTAAAAGAGATAGGTAGCATTTAACCCGTTTATGTTACCTCCATATATGCATGTGGCATGTTGGTATATAAATCCTTCAATTTGAAATTTCGAATTCTAAAACTTGATTTTAGAATGTACTGATTACTTCAAACTAGTACTTAATCATGATGATAGTGTATATATATATATATATTAAACCCAAAAGAAGGCAAAAAATTGAAAATTGAAAATTGGAAACATATATAAATTATATCATAACAATATATTGCATTTAAAATTAAAAAGGGCAACGATTAAAATAAAATAAAAATGTAATTTGAAAAGAGCACTTAAAATAAATTAGAAGAGCCACTATTATAATTTAAATATGTATATTTGAGAAATTTCTAAAAGTAAGAATTTGCAGTGCATAGTTTCAAGTGAATGTGGAACCGGACCTAGGTTTCCTTGAGAAAAAGAAACAAAAACTTCAGGAAAGTGTATTCGACTTGCTCATATGTCAACTCCTTAGCATCCCATTTACTCGACATAATCCCCTTAGGCTACGGAATTATTTTCTATAGAAATTCACGTATTAAAGCCTTCAATCTCATCCTTCCTATGTCTTTATCGTGATACTTCTTTGCTGCCCATTTACCTAAATCTTTAGTATGTGCCACAGTAAGCTCATAATCATCGTATAATTTACAAGCATCATTCCATGCTTCTTTACCAACAAATACCAAAGCTCGTGGAATTTCGTGGGCCTGATACAGTTGAAATATTAAGCATCTTTTGCATATACACGTAGTTGAATAATGGCAACCTTTTGGTAGCCACCAGGCTCAGTAGGCATATACCATTCAGTGTTAATAAAAAAAAACTAATTCTTTTATAAATTTCTCATGCTATCACAAAAGATTTGAAATTTCGAATTCTAAAACTTGATTTTAGAATGTACTGATTACTTCAAACTAGTACTTAATCATGATGATAGTATATATGCTAATGTGATATATATATATATATATTAAACCCAAAAGAAGGCAAAAAATTGAAAATTGAAAATTGAAAACACATATAAATTATATCATAACAATATATTGCATTTAAAATTAAAAAAGGGCAACGATTAAAATAAAATAAAAATGTAATTTAAAAAGAGCACTTAAAATAAATTAGAAGAGCCACTGTTATAATTTAAATATGTATATTTGAGAAATTTCTAAAAGTAAGAATTTGCAGTGCATAGTTTCAAGTGAATGTGGAACCGGACCTAGGTTTCCTTGAGAAAAAGAAACAAAAACTTCAGGAAAGTGTATTCGACTTGCTCATATGTCAACCCCTTAGCATCCCATTTACTCGACATAATCCCCTTAGGCTACGGAATTATTTTCTATAGAAATTCACGTATTAAAGCCTTCAATCTCATCCTTCCTATATATGTCTTTCTCGTGATACTTCTTTGCTAAATCTTTAGTATGTGCCACGGTAAGCTCATAATCATCGTATAATTTACAAGCATCATTCCATGCTTCTTTACCAACAAATACCAAAGCTCGTGGAATTTCGTGGGCCTGATACAGTTGAAATATTAAGCATCTTTTGCATATACACATAGTTGAATAATGGCAACCTTTTGGTAGCCACCAGGCTCAGTAGGCATATACCATTCAGTGTTAAGGCCGACGAGAAGCTTGCTCAGGTAACGTCTATAGATGCGGAGAGTGGTGGTGATCCATTGGTCCACTACAAAAGCTGAGACTGTTACAGTAGTATGAATATAATATCCATAGTATTGAATATCATACAATAAACAACCACAAGAGAAACTCATTGTTACTTGAAGTGATGAAGAGACATATTTTAGTATATGATTTGTGTGTGTATATATATAGAGACAGAGAGAGAGATTGGGGTTTTTTAAATGCTATGTTGCACGGATACGGATACCGGTACGGAGATACGATACAGTACGATACGGGGATACGTCAAAATTTTAAAAATAACGATACGATACGTTATAGATACGATAATTAAAAATTAATAATAATATATTTATTTTATTTTATTAAAATTAAAACTGATAAGATTGTTTAGTTTTTCTCAAAATTCAAAATTCAATTTAAAAAAAAACATATAATAACATGTTATTCTTTACACAAAAAAACACATTTTGAGTGTCTTCCTCAACCAATCCTTTTGTTTGCCAGCTTTCTTTTTTACCTGCCAGCCAAACAACCCTTCCCACTTCTAAAATCTCATTTAAGGCAATCCAACGGTCCACATTCCATCTCCTCTATCTTTCTCAACGCAATCATCACGGCCCCTTCTTCCCACTGGTCCTCAAAATTTGCCCCTCCATTCTTTCTCTGTCTCTCTCAAGAAAATAAATCCCTCTCTTTCTCTATCTCTATATAACAAAAGAACAGATCTAACTCTTTCTTTCTTTCTAATTGAAAAAAAAAATAAAAGAAAAACTTTTTCAAAACTCAGTGTCGTCCGATACGTGTATCCAACCCCTCAATAAAGTATCCAAAACTCAGTGCTGTCCGATACGTGTATCGTAGCGTATCGGACGTGTATCGTATCGGATACGGTATCCGATACGGGATACGCTCCTCTGCTGAAGTATCCGTGCTTCATAGTTTAAATGTGTTCGGCAATTAATATTGTATAAGAATTTTAATTAAACAATGAGTTTTGTATCACATGTACATTCTCCTTTCAAAACCATCTATTTTAGCTGGTTAATGGGCATAAAAACGGTATTAGTTGAGAAATGCTGATTGCATGAGCATATATATATATATATATATATATATATAATTTTTCTCCCTAAAACTTGATTTTGGAATGTACTGATTACTTCAAACTGATACTTGATCATGATGATAATGTAATACATTAGAGCCTTTGAGCGGCATGCAGTTCCATTAAAGCGGCCCATTTTGAAATGGACATTATTTGGAAGATGAAGCCCAGCCCCCAACCATTAACCAAGCCAACCTCTAAAAATAGATATGCCAAATTTTCAAATTCCCGCCAAAAAACCCCTTCTCCTTTGCCCAAAAAGCATTACTCAATTTATATTCTCAAAATAATTTAATTTTATGGAGATTTGCTGTGTAGTAGACAGGAAAGAGACTGAAAAGAGAAGCGAAGAGAGAGTATAGAAAACTTGGTCAATTGAAGGGAAGCCAAGGAGGCACCGAGACAACTCGGGATGGGGATGGAATCAGGGGACGAGTTCATGGCCACCGAGTCCGACTCAGTTAGACATGCTGGCTCTTCCACAGCCCCAAGGCTTTTCATCAAAGAAATGGTTATGAGGAACTTCAAATCTTATGCTGGCGAACAGCGCGTTGGCCCTTTTCACAAGGTAAGCCTTTAATTTTGCATAATTCTTTTCCCTTTTCTTCTTGAGCGAATTTCTAGGGTTATATTTGGCTGGGAAATAAGTTGAATTTATAATTTGCTATCTCAAGCCACTTAATTGCAAATTCTGCATCAATTTTTCATATGTTGTACCCTGTTGTATGTTTCTTCTAATGGGGATTATGGAAAATTTCAAAATTGATTGCCTTTGGTCAATGTTGTCTAAAACCATACAGTTCATGTGTTTATTTTGAGTTGATTTATTTATTTATTTTTTGGGTTTGTGGCGGGTGATCAGAGCTTTTCTGCAGTGGTGGGTCCTAATGGGAGTGGCAAGAGCAATGTGATAGATGCAATGTTGTTTGTATTTGGAAAGCGAGCAAAGCAGGTATTTTTGTTCTTCTTTCCTTTCTTAAGATGCAAATCGTTGTTCTACTTAATTACAAGTATATTTTTCCTTCCTTTATTGGCTGCCAAAAATTGCAGTCTTCTAGCTAGCAAATATTAAGAAAAAAAGTGCTTATCCAAACTTAGATATGTGCAAGTTTTCATAGTTCTTTTTTGGGTTTCAAAGTTTGGGACTAACCATGTTTTGTGGTATATGCAGATGAGACTTAACAAGGTTTCTGAACTTATTCACAATTCCACTAATTACCAGAATCTGGACAGTGCAGGTGTTTCTGTTCATTTTCAGGAGATAATTGACCTGGTAATTTTAAGCTCCTAATATCTCTACCATTTCTGTGGCTCTGTGCTTGTTTCTATCAAATAGTCGATTTACCATCTTGCTTATCTTTACTGAAGCCGGGCAGGGAAAACATGTAGGAATAGTATTCTCTTTGGTTTTCTAGGTTCTCCCTATTGCATTTACGTCTCAGTAACCAAAACAGAAATTATATGATTTTCAATTCCTCACAGTTTAGAACTAACTTCTGGATTATTGTAGGATGATGGCAACTATGAAGCTGTCCCAGGAAGTGATTTTGTAATCACCAGGGTAGCATTTCGAGATAATTCATCAAAATATTTCATCAATAATCGTGCAAGTAATTTTACTGAGGTCACCAAAAAGCTGAAAGGGAAGGGGGTTGATCTGGACAATAACCGTTTTCTGATTCTACAGGTTTGTTTTAGCAACTAGCATTTTAATAGGCAGAGGTTAATTTTCAAGGGTTCTGAGATTTGGTTGGTTGCTGATACAGGGGGAAGTTGAGCAGATTTCATTGATGAAACCCAAAGCTCAAGGGCCCCACGATGAAGGTTTTCTTGAATATTTGGAAGACATAATTGGGACTGATAAATACGTTCAAAAGATCGAAGAATCATATAAGGAGTGAGTATTGCCCTTTTGTTAATTTAGAAGAATAGCTTATGCAGAAAAAATGAAAGCCTAGTAATCTTATGTCTTAGATGGTTCTGTTGTGTGTCTACGTTTCTCTTTTTTTATTTTTTATTTATTGAATTATAATGAATTTTATTGGTTAATTTCTTAGCATTATTCCAAAACAATGAATAAAATCATCATGAAAACCATGGATAAAATCATTATCCCAGTAGAGTGGTTTAATTGTGTTGGGCGATGTTAGTTGCGAGGTTTATGTGGCTGCTGCAATGCTAGCCGTATAATGATGGCCATGCTCATACGTATGCTAGTGAGTGATAGGTGCATGGGTTGAAACAGTGACTGAGTTTCGCAGTGTCGACTTTGGCCTTGCAATGGTTGTTCTTCCACTTTCCAGTAATAGTAGTGGGGTGTATGGGGTGGTAAGTAGGTTAGCTAGGTTTGACGTGGTTAATTGTGGCAGCAATAATGTGGTGGAACTGAATCTAGTTGAATGATAGCCAATCAACATGTGCACCATAGGAATGTTAGTTGATCCGTTAGTAAGTAGTTTCTTAAAATGTTAAACTGAAGTTGGTAAAATTGGCAAGTTATTTAAATTTTGATTTGGATGCAAGTGCAGTCATCCTTTGATTACACAGCAACTTTTGAATTTTGTTCAATTCCCTAGTGTAAAATTTTGGTGAATCAATTGCTGGAAGACCAACATTGTTTGCATCATGTATTTGTTGAAGTTGTTTTCTAACTTCTATTTTATGCTTGCCTTGCTTTCATAGGCTGGAATCTCTTAATGAAAAAAGGTCCGGAGTGGTACAGATGGTTAAGTTAGCTGAGAAAGAGAGGGACAGCTTGGAGGTTGGTGTACTTTTTGTTCATTACTAAATTATTTTGATATTTATTTAAGTGATTTTTGTTCTTCTATGGAGTAGGATGTGAAGAATGAAGCAGAGGCCTATATGCTGAAGGAGCTATCATTTTTAAAATGGCAGGAGAAAGCTACAAAATTAGCTCAAGAAGATAATACTGCAAAAATGGTTGAAATGCAAACAAATGTTTGTAGCCTAGAAGAAAATTTAAAGGCCGACAGGTTAGTTTGGCGAGGCAAGCGCTGGACTTGTATTAATTTGTAACATGTAGAAGAGCAGTTAAAAATATTAAAGACTTTGTCATTGTATCTAGGGCAAAGATTCAAGAAAGCCATAAAACATTGAAGGAGCTTGAGGCTGTGCACAAGAAGTATATGAAAAGACAGGAGGTCTGTATACATGTATTTGGTGCTTTATTATTTGTATGGGTTGGCATCTGGTAACCTGCCTATGACATTAGACTTTTAGCCCCATTTTCCTCTTTCCATTTAAGCAAATAAGACTCTAGTACTATAGTCTTTGTGCATACTTTTGTTGACCTTTTTATGTTTGCATTCATTATTATGCTTATAATTCTTTTATTCTTGTCTTATTGACGAGCTGTTAATGTTTTGTCTGGAATTCAGGAACTTGACAATGCTCTCAGAAACTGTAAAGAGGAGTTTAAGGAGTTCGAGAGGCAGGATGTTAAATACCGTGAGGATTTGAAGCACAAGAAGCAAAAGATTAGGAAACTTGAAGAAAAACTTGAAAAGGTAGGTGAAAGATGATTTTTTTTTTTGGCCGTTGGAAATGTGCATTCATCAAATGGTCTTCTTTCTTTCAGGACTCATCAAAGATTGATGAATTAACAAAGGAGTGTGAAAACTTGACACATTTGATTCCAGAGCTTGAGGATAACATTCCAAAACTGCAGCAACTCTTGTTGGATGAGGAGAGAGTATTAGAGGATGTTTCAGAGAAGTCTAAAGGTTCTGACTGTTTGTTTTTTTCTTTTGCAACCTGATTTACTGTAGTGCTCATTGTTCCATGCAACTTACTCATGGAAGAAAAAATATTAATCCCGCCGTATTACTGTTGCTGAGTCTTTTACATCTTTTTTGTTAGAGCATGTACATTTTATCAATTGTTGTTATGCACTTCATCTCACAGGAAAAAAGGCTTCCTTGTTTTCTGCAAGTGGTATGGTTGAAATGAATGGAAACCAAAGAAGGTTTAAAATCTAGAAGTTTTTGGTGTTGGATGTCAATTTGTGGTTTCTGTTCCTAGCTTATTTGATTGTGGAAGTTTGAAGTTTTGTTGTTATATTTGGAATTTAATTTGTAGATATGACAGTGATGACATTCTTTCTTGACTTAAAACTAATTATTCAATGACTACCGAGTGTTGCTTTAAGTCTTCCGTGTGCACATTTTGAAAAGATTGTTCCTCAAAGCCAATGTTGAAATTGATCCTATAAATTTCCATCTAATTTTTAATAAACAGGTTTTCCCCTGTGAAACAAAAAGGTTTGTCCATTCTTCACTTGTAAGCCTAAACAGTAGGTTTAGCAAAGTATGCTTCTTTTCTTTAGGACGTTTTTTTGTTGTTAGATGATATTTAGTATTCTAAGAGGTTATAAGTTCATTTTAAATAAATGGTTGGGTAATTGGGTAGGTGCAAGGTTGTCTTGCATTTGCATTATTAGCCAATTGTTTTAATTTTATTAATTTGGTTAGTGAAACTTTCAAGTATGAATTAACTTTTTGCAATCTCACAAAAAATAGAAAAAAGCTTGTAATTGTTGTTGTACAAATTAATATTTTTAAATTTTGCGATGGTGTCATTTAATGACTTGACCAAAATGGACTGTCAAGTACGATTTGAATTTGAATAAAATGGCTAAAGTTGATGTTTATACGAAAGAATTGGTTAAGTGTTAATGTGTGCTTGAAGTTTTTGGTTTTTTTTTTCTTTTCTTTTTTTTTTTAAATTTTAAACAGTTAGCTAATTTTTCTGAAATAGGCTAAAAAGCTGAAATTGAAAGTGAATTGTTTAGGCATGGATGGATAAAGTTTAAAATGATTGGTTAAAGCTGAAAATTTATGTAAAAGCTTGTATTTTCCTTGGTTGTTAGGCCAAATGAAAGAGAAATAGAAGCTAAGGGTTAGAGAACTAGTTTCTTTGTCTGATTGCGACTTCAACATAGAAGTCTCTTCAACTTTCTATTTTTTGTTTTATTTTTTATGTTTAAATGTATGAAGTTTCTAGTTTGCGCAAAGAGTCTCTCACTATCATGTCTGAGTAATTTGCAACGCTGCAGAATACAAGTTGCTTAGAATCTATTTCCTGTATAAGCTTTCATTATCTTTTTGATAAACAGTTGAAACAGAAGAATTTCGCTCTAAGCTTGTAAAGGTTCGTGCTGAATTAGAGCCATGGGAACAGCAGCTCATTGGTCACAAGGGAAAACTTGAAGTTGCACGCACTGAAAGCAAGCTCTTGACTGAGAAGGTGGTGGATTCTCTTTTAATTGGTTGTCGATTTATGCTTGGAATAGTTTTGATTTTCATCATTTGCATGGATAATTAAATGTAGGTGCTGACTTGTTGTGGGGTCACCCTTGACAGACCTCCATTTAACTGTTGCATGGAGTTAGTTTGTTAAGTGTTAGCATATAATTTAAGACCCAGTTAATGTAGAAAACAATAAATCATTTATTGAAATTTTATAAATCAATGTCTGCAGTGCGGTGATAATGGATCCAAATCTTTTGCAAAGAATCTCATATTTGGATGAATGTGTTTGTTGGCTGTTTCAGCATCAAGCAAGTCTTTCAGCTTTTGAAGATGCACGCAAGCAGATGGATAATATATTGGAAAAAATTGAAAACAAAACTGCAAGCATTGCAAAACTACGAACTGATATAGAAAAACACCAGCATGAGGCATCAGAAGCTCATAAAGTGGAACAAGTTCGTAATTTCTTGATCTCTATATGAAGTTTGTATTTTTATTTTTATTTTTTAATTTTTGAGAAAGAAGTCTGTATTGTTTGTATTACATCTTTGACTTCCTGGGATATAGTGAGAACGCTTAAATGTTTTCAGGAATGCATCAAAGAACAAGAAGCACTGATTCCACTAGAACAAGCTGCTAGACAGAAGGTTGTAGAACTTAGATCGGTTGTTGATTCTGAGAGGAGTCAGGGTTCAGTTATGAGAGCAATTTTGCAGGCTAAGGAATCTAACAAAATAGAGGGAATATATGGTCGAATGGGAAATTTAGGTGCTATTGATGGTGAGTTTCCTCAGCTATGATTAACTAGTACATGTTCATAGAATCTCGTCCTTTCATACTATGATAGCCTGATATTAAATTGAATTATTCAAGTGCATTGGAAGGATATCTTCTCAGGAGTTTATTCTCCTTGTTGCATGTAAATTTTGCATCTTATCTGCAGAAAAATGGACAAAGTTTGTGGAATAAGAAGCAGTTTTTTCTTTTTGTTTGCTGTGGTCTTAATTTCAGCTGAAAATATAATCATTTGTTGCTTTCTAAATTTAACATTTAATGTTGGATAGGTCTTCTTTCCCCACACCGAAAAGTTTGTTTGTTTCAGTCCTTTGGAGTTACTGATTGACTGCATTTATTTTGTCATCTATAACTTTAGGTCCATTTATTGACATTTGTGTTAAAATTTGTCATTGCAGCAAAATATGACGTTGCCATATCAACAGCCTGTCCAGGACTTGATTATATTGTGGTGGAGACAACTGCTGCGGCCCAAGCATGTGTTGAGCTGCTAAGAAGGGAGAATCTTGGGGTCGCCACTTTTATGATATTGGTATTAACTTCATGTTTTTGACAGTACTTCTATCCTTAATTTTTTTAAGATTGTGTATGGACTTTCTGGTTTAGGATTTAGGTTCTTGAGCAGTCAATGTATTGCTGTGTGCATGAATGTGAAACTTAGGATTTGACATTTGATTTTTAACTGGGTATGTTTGTGTTGTACAACTTCGATAACATAATGCAGTCTCTACTGGAGTTTTGGTTGTCTTGGTGATTGAACCTACTTGGTGGCTTCTGGAAATGTTTTGGCAAATAACAGTGACTATTTTGTTCAAATAGCATGATATTACTTTGAAGCATCTACGGAAAGTAGTTCTGGAAATGTTTAGCATGAATTCATCAGTACCTTAATTTCTGAAATAGGAACTGGGTAGTTACATTTTGTGGCTACATCTTTGGGAATCTCTTTAAATATTAATTCTGTCCATTACATTGTGCTTTAGACTCTACAACTAACTTGTGCCATTTCTGTAATGCAGGAGAAGCAAGTTGATCTCTTACCAAAGTTGAAGAATAAAGTAAGCACACCAGAAGGAGTTTCCCGTCTTTTTGATCTTGTAAGAGTTCAGGATGAAAGAATGAAGCTTGCATTCTATGCGGCTTTGGGCAACACTGTGGTAGCAAATGATCTTGATCAGGTACTCAAGCTTCTTAATGCAACTCATGTTTTATATTTATTTTTTGAATGATTGCTAAGAAATATAAAAAGCTATGTAATTTCCTTGTCATATATGTTTCGATGCAACAACAAGATGTTATTTGTAACAAGTAGTTTCGTTGGTTGGTTAACTAGTCACAGACAAAGACTGACATGATTTAGGTGAGTGGGGAAAATTTAATGAACGAGTTATTTTATTTTTTCATTTCAATGGGGTCAATTTTTATTTTTATTTTTAATGAGGTTAAAATAAAACAAAAATTAAAGATTTACATGTAACCTTTTTTGTCTTTTCATTTAAATGGGCTCAATTAACTCACACTCCAGCTAGCCACGTCCCTGTTATCACAACTCTATCTAGTAGTGACATAGAGCCTCAAACGTGCTGAGTCAAGCTGAGATGAAACTTAGGCTTCTGTAAATCTCTGTTACTAGGAATAGCCCGTTGTGCCATGACCTTCTAGGTATTTCCTTAAGTGGAATCCCCATATTTGTGCTTTGATCTTATGCAGACTAGTTTGCAAAGCCTAATCTTTTTGAAATTAAGATTGTCAAGTTACTTCAAATATATTGTTTAAGTTTAATCTGTACAAGAGCTGACTTTGCTTGTTTTCTATTTTATAGGCGACACGAATTGCATATGGTAAAAATATGGAGTTTCGACGTGTGGTTACTCTTGATGGTGCCCTTTTTGAAAAATCTGGTACTATGAGTGGCGGGGGAGGCCGGCCACGTGGTGGCAAAATGGGCACTTCTATTCGAGCTGCGAGCATTTCTGGTGAAGCTGTTGCAAATGCTGAGAAGGAGCTTTCTAGTATGGTTGATAAATTAAATGGCATCCGTCAGAGGATAGCTGATGCAGTAAGAAGTTACCAAGCCTCAGAAAGAGCAATTGCACACCTGGAAATGGAATTAGCCAAAAGTCAGAAAGAGGTAATAAACTACAAGTCTGTTGGAAGTTTCTTTTAGTTGCTGTGGACAGAAATTAGTTCTTTTAACACTTCCTCTCAAACAGGTTGACAGTTTAAATACAGAACATTGTTATCTTGAAAAACAACTTGGTTCCCTAGAGGCAGCATCTCAGCCAAAGGAGAATGAGCTTGACAGGCTAAAGGAGCTGAAGAAAATTATATCCACGGAGGAAAAGGAGATTGATAGACTAACACAAGGGTCCAAAAAGTTGAAGGAGAAGGTATAGGCAGAGTCTCACATGTGTTGGCATGCAAGTTTGTATCTGAACATTCTCAATGCCAAGATAATAATCCCTGTATACTGAATACTGATTTATGGCCAATTAGTTGACACCAGTTAAAAGTCTTTTAATTTGGTACATGACTGTTTCCAAAATTCCATGCATTCTATACTTGATGGTTCAAAGTGTTTTGTTATTTCTCTGTTGGTAGGCTTTGGAACTTCAGAGTAAAATTGAGAATGTTGGTGGTGAAAAATTAAAAGTGCAGAAGTCAAAGGTCAACAAGATCCAGTCTGTAAGTTCTAACATGAATTTTATGATGTCTGAATTGCTATAATTTCAGTTATACTAATTAAAGCTGTCTGCCACCAGGATATTGATAAAACTAGCACGGACATCAACCGTCACAAGGTACAAATTGAAACAAATGGGAAAATGATAAAGAAGTTGACAAAGGGGATTGAGGACTCGAAGAAGGAGAAGGTTTGGCTTGTTGAGGAGAATGACAAACTAAGACGTGTTTTCAAAGAAATAGAAGAAAAGGCATTTTCAGTTCAAGAGAATTATAAGAAGACACAAGAAGTCTGACCTTTTCCTTGCATTTTAAAGTTTTAATATCGAACTTTTTCCACTTAATAGTAAGAGGTGCCCCTGTTGATACCTGCCTTGCCTATTTTGCAGCTTATTGATCAGCACAAGGAAGTGTTGGATAAAGCGAAATCTGAATACGAAAATGTGAAAAAAGTTGTGGATGAGCTGCGCACATCAGAGGTACTGTACTAGCGTATGCAATCCTTAGGGTAATTTTCTATTCTTTTGTTCAAATGACTGGATTGCTTCTGTTAATTTCATCTTTTCATGGGAAAGGTTGATGCTGATTATGAGTTACAAGATCTGAAAAAGGCTTACAAGGAGTTGGATTTGAAGGGGAAGGGTTACAAAAAGAAGCTTGATGACTTACAAAATGCTCTTATGAACCATATGGAGCAGTACGTGTGCTTATAAAATTATCAGCATTTGGGGCATTTTGTCCTAATGAATTATGTTTAACTTAATCTTGTTTGCAGAATTCAAAAGGATCTGGTGGACCCTGAAAAGCTTCAAGTAACCTTCGCAGAGGAGACTCTTGCCAAACCTTGTGACCTCAAAAGGGCTCTTGAAATGATAGCATTGCTGGAAGCCCAACTGAAAGAGATGGATCCCAATCTGGATTCTATCTCAGAGTATGAATTTCTATTTACTTGATATTTTAAAAAAATTCTATTCTGTATCTTTTATATTGTCATTCTCTATTATACCTTGCTAACTGTACCGGTAAAACAGATATCGGAAAAAGGTCTCCTTGTATAATGAGCGAGTGGAGGAGCTAAACATGGTGACTCAACAGCGTGATGACATAAAAAAACAGCACGATGACTGGCGGAAAAAAAGGCAAGCATATCTCCTGTTTCATGTGTATGCTGTATATTGTTGCAATCACTTTCAAGTGGGGAATTGTTGATTGAACTGAATATTTTTTCAGATTAGATGAGTTCATGGCAGGATTTAATACAATATCATTGAAGTTAAAGGAAATGTATCAGGTCTGTGAGATTAAATGTATCAGGATTTAATACATTTCTTGTTGTGGGTTTGTGCTGAGGGGTGGGTATATGCATGTGTTTGTGCTAATGCATGTGGATTCCTTTTATGCAATTTTTCTGGTCAAATCTATCTCCTTTTTGCTATTCACTTGACTAGAAATTGCAATGGATTGTGATGTGCTCAGTATTTGCCATCCGTGTAATGAATTTACCTGTCCTCCGACCTTGATGTCTTTGCCTCAGATGATTACACTGGGAGGTGATGCAGAACTTGAGCTTGTGGATTCTTTAGATCCTTTCTCGGAAGGTGTTGTTTTCAGTGTTAGGCCACCAAAGAAGAGCTGGAAAAACATTGCAAACTTATCGGGTGGAGAAAAGGTTAATTCTAATAATCTATAGACATTTTTTTTTCTATACAATCGAATAGGATTGTGAAACTGCTTTAGTTGTTGAATTATAATAGAGTTGTTTATTCTAACTATTTTCAGACTCTTAGCTCATTGGCTCTTGTTTTTGCACTTCATCACTATAAGCCTACGCCACTGTATGTAATGGATGAAATTGATGCTGCTCTGGGTAATCTTTCCTTTAACTCCTGAATTTACTTGCTCATATTTCATTGTTCATTTTATTATATTTTATTTCTCTGTTCTTAACTCATAGTTCATATGGATTGCTAGATTTTAAGAATGTTTCTATTGTGGGACACTATGTGAAGGACCGAACAAAGGATGCTCAATTTATTATCATAAGGTTAGTTCAAGTTGACAGAAGTGTGCACTGAAGTCTCTAATGCTATAGTTACACTTTTTTTTAAATTGCACTTGATGTTACTTGCCAAATGCAGCCTCAGAAACAACATGTTCGAATTGGCGGATAGACTTGTTGGAATCTATAAAACGGACAACTGCACTAAGAGCATTACAATCAATCCTGGCAGTTTTGTGGTATGCGAAAAACCTGCATGATCTGCTGATCAATTTTGTGACATGAATTGAAGTACGTACGCTACCATTATTATTTCTGTGTACGGGTTTGATTGCCACACACACATATAGCTAGCAATATCAACTCGATATTTATTTGAAAACATTCTGATTGTCTACCATTCATATTGTACTGACATATTTAATCTCTAGCCGGTGTGCAGTAAGTACTAGTGCACCTTGTTTAAGTGTCCTTGGAATATTTTTTAGATGGCTTAAATATGATTATGGGTTTCCCCTTAATGGTCTTAAAATGGATGATTGTGGAATTTGAATTGACATCAAAATGCTATATAGTTGTTAGCCCTTTGAGATTAATTTGCAATAGGCATTATCTTACTTATAAGCATCATAAAGGAGTTTGAATGATTTTAGCTTAGCCTATTTAGGAGAATGGGGCCTGGCTGGCAACAATAGCCATACACAACAAAACCTATTATACAGGTACTTCCAAGATACATGCTGTAAGAGCCCTGCCTAAACCAAAGAAAAGAAGTGGGTACGAGGATATTACATGAGCTTCATTATAAAATGTGCATTCTTCTATTTTTTTCCTAATATTTCACCCCTCACCTTGACATCTAATGCCATCACAGAGCATTGAGGGGGTCTTTATTGGGAGTCTGCTCATCATTGCTTCTCAATCTGCGAAGGTTGAGTGAAAAAGAACGAGGAGAAATTGCTTGGACTGGCTTATCAGCCTCTCTAATGAGATTATAAGCCCATGCTCCAAGCAATGTTCCTACCACTGGTCCAACAAAGTACACCCATAAGCCTTTGTAGTGTTCACTAGCAATTGCTGGTCCTAGCGATCTTGCAGGGTTCATAGATCCACCTGATACTGGGCTGATGATCACTATACCTTATTAGTTACTTTGTATTGGCTTGGCATGCACATTTCTTTCTGGTCATGCCGGAGATCCCAGTCTCCGAATTAAATTAGGAAAATGGTGATTTTGTAATTTACACACATCTCTACTAGTCGAGTTTACTTCAACTAATGAAATGAAATTTTTTGAATATTTCTTTTATTTAAAATGTATTTCTCTTATTGATTGATGAAGGTTATACAAATTATGTTGGTAAATTCATTTTAGCTGCTTAAGGGCTTGTTTGGATGAGTTTAGTCATTATGTGGTATAGTATGGTATGATATTATAATTATTGGTAACATATTTGGAAAAATAGTATGTCACGGTATGATATGTTATGATTTAATAGATTTTTTATAAAAAAAAAAATTTTAAAAAAATAAAAATAATTTTGATAATAGAGATAAAAAATTAGGGTTATATTATAATATAGAGGGAGTTATTAAAATTAAATAAAGGTGGTAAGAAATAAAATGTAGAAAATCATGCAAAATGAGCAATTTGGTTGTCAAAATTTGGACCATAACCATGGGGAGTCCATCTTTTCAAACAACAAATTAAATTATACCATTTCATACCAGCGTATTGATCCAAAAAAGGCCTAAAAGTATAAAACTTAAAGTGAACATCTTCAATTTTCAGTTACCCCGTTGCTTACCCTGCTAGGATGGATGTTATACATACTGCAGAACCAACTGCTAAACCTGCTAGTTCTCCTATCTGTAGAAATGGCAAAATATTAGTTCATAATTTAATAGTTACATAGAAAATCAGAAAGACAGGTTAGGTAGATTGTATGATATTTACAGCCTTAGTGTCAGTAGCCACCGCGGAAGTGACAAACATCATAGAAAATGTGACAACAATTTCCATGATTAGAGCTTGAAGATCTGAACCAGAAGGTGTAGTTGTGCCCACTTTTTGTATAGGGTCAAGTAAAACCTTTAGTGTAAAAGAAGCAGAAATTGCTCCTGTAAGTTGAGCTGCTCCATAAAATGGGACCTGCATCCCAAAATACACCCCTTTCTCTTTTTAGATCTTTTTTTTTTTAAATAAATTGTTATAGAAAAAAAATCTTCTGTTTATATAATTTGTCTGTCATTTTGCTAACAAAGTATGGAGTTCATTGAAGGCAAAAAAAAAATAAATAAAAATGTTTAATCACTCAGCTGACACACCAGCAGTCAACCTGTTTGTGAAGCTTAATTGAGGACCCATTGATGGTATTATGTGGTTAGATGGGTATTGTCAGTTGTAACTTATGTATTTGCATGTCCCCTTCGTGAATGGTCCTCAGCAGAGTGTGGCCACCAACATTCACATCACCTTCCCCTCCCTCTAATTTTAATTTCTCTCTGAATATTTTTGCCATAATTATTGTTCACAAATAATAAACTGTGGTTTTATTATGTGGCTACAACTAGAAAATGGTTATCCTGTGCCATCACCAGATGTTCAAGATTTTTTTATTATCTGTAAGTGAAACCTGGTCACATACAACCAAATTGAAATAAAAACGATTTCCTTTTGTTTAAATATGACAAACTAGAAAAGAAAATTTCCTTTGTGTGATAAAAAAGGGGTTAATGTTATTTTTCTCCATTGAAATTTTTGAAATGGTTATTATTGTTTTTATATTTAAAGTTTTGAAAAAGGTAAAAAATGATATGCAATGATATAGTTTCACGTATAATTCGATTTAAGTTTAGAGATAAAAATAAAAAAAATGTAATTCAATATAACCACTTTGAAAAGTTTGATGGGAAAAAATGGGTTAATAAGTTACCTGTTTCCAAGGAAAATCTAAAACAGCAGCAAAAGCAGTAGTGACAGCAGGGTTCATGTGAGCACCAGAGACATGTCCTACTGCATATATCATAACAGTAACAATGAGGCCTCCTGCTATTGATGCTCCTAATTTTGAGATTCTCTGCTCATCTCTTTCACTAATTGCAGCTGCTCCACATGTCACAAACACCAGCAAATATGTTGCTATTGTCTCTGCCATCACCTGCATATGTTGTCTTTAGGTTTTAAAACAGTTGCCATTGATCTAATGGAACAGTTTTGAGTATCAATATATATAAAGAATTTACCTTTCTGAGGAAACCAGGAGGGTAATGATTTTGAAATGATTCAACAACACATAGAAATAAGTTTTCAGATTTTGGATTCTCAACTGAGACAAAGTCTTGTGTGGAAGTAGCTGAGTTCATAAGGTTTGGATCAATTGTTCCCATTTTCTTGAACTTGTTGAATGATGGAACAACAAAAGCAAAACACTGCAAACACTTGAATGTATAGAAGAAAGAGAATCAAGAAAAGAAGGCCAAGTTGCTCATATCTTATTCCTTCTAAATTATTCTCCTTTTCTTTCTGTTTGTGTTTGTATGGGCAATTTGAGAGGGAGGCATCAAGTTTTTATAGTAGTTCAGGATTACCCTAGAATCACTCCCATTTTCTCATAATAGTTCTTTTATGATGTAATAATTCTCACATGCAGGAATTCTCATTCTGATAATTATAGTTGCACTATACGCTCATCACTTGTAGTAAAATTTATTTTGGGAAAACGACAACTCTTTCTAATAGAATTACTTTTCAATAACATACAATTTCAATATATAAATTTGTAGAGTTTGAGCCTTTCTGTACATAAACAAATAAATATAATTGAACTTTGAATCAAATACTATGCAGTATGCTATAATATGTAAAATTGCAACTCCAAAACCATGTATATGAGTAAAATTCTTAAAATGTAACATAATTTTAGTCCTTAGGAATTGTATTGGATTGCAACATAATTTTGGTTTTATATGAAAATAAGCTAAAACAAATGCAAAGTAAATTTCCTAAAAAAAAAAGCCTCATTTTCTTCCTAAATTCAAAGATTTTAATTTTCTCCATTTATTTTTGGAGTTGTCATCGGTCCATTTATAAACGGCAATCCCATTCCTATTTCTCTTCTTGTAGTTCCGATTTGTTTTTTCAAGTTTATGTGTGTTTTTTTTTTTTTATTTTTTTTTACAATTTTATCTATAATAATTTTTAAATTGGTATAGATCTGGATTTTTTTGTTATTTTTAATTTTGTATTCTTTTGATTTTTTTTATTTTATTTGTATTTTTTTAGAATAAACTTAGATCTGATATCAGATTTAATTTTCTTAGTTTATTAAGATCTTATTCATATTATTGAAAATCTGATTCAATTGTGTTAGTTAAAGTTGAATACAGTTTAAATTTATGTTATGCAAGTTTGTCTGATTCAATTTGGAGGTTATTGTTTCCCAATAAAAGTTATTTGTTTTCTCCGGTGAAAGTTATTATCTTTTTTGAATAGGGTGCTGGCTCAAAATTTTGCTATGAACAACAGATGTACCGAGTTTTTCACTAAAATGTAAATTGCAGGTTGTATGTTACCGTTATTTACTATTTTTATCGCATAAGTTCAAAGAATTTTTCTAGCAATTTTAATAATTTTGTACATTTTCTATAATTTAAAATTTAAAATTTTCATTAAAAAAGCAAAAATAAATGCAAATTATCTTCAAAACTTATCGGCATAAAATTTATGAGGGGATAGTACTAAAGCTGTGAAAATCTAAGTTTTTTTTGGAAGGAATCTAAGTTGATCAATGGAATTCAAAAAATAAGGAGTTAATTAATTTTATTATTATTATTATTATAGCCCACATGGTTGCATGCCTTTTTTTTTTTAAAGCTTATGTATGCTTATGGATAATGATAATTAGGGGCAGCATTAACTTAAGAAAACATTTTCTTTCTCTCCCTTTCTGGTATTGATAGGTAAAATTAGGCTATAGCATTAATTAGTCTATATATATATATATTTTATTTATTTATTTTTTTTTGTCAATCCCTTTCTGGCACCGACAGGTATAGAATATAAATATTTTTGTGATGTTGATTAATTCTTTAAAAAATATGATACTGAATTAATAATGCATAATATATTATCATATTTCTTAGAAATCCAAAATCATTCTCAAGCTCTAGTTCGATTTTGAAGTTAACGAGATGAATAATAGTTATGGAAGTCTACAAAATCATAAGCTGATAAGCTGTTAATGCAAGATTTAAAAAACAAAAAAGCAAAATGAATTTATTGTTATTATTATTATTGAATAATATTGATCTACAAAAGTAAATGTTAATACGAAAGGGAATAAATAAAAAAATAAAAGCACTCTAACGAAGGAAAAAGGTAGAGGCAGAGATTTTTTGTATAATTTTGCAAATTCCAATACATAGGAGAAGATTATATTTTTCGAGTTCAACCTATCTTACAAGATATTAGTGCCGGCGGTTCAAGCCTAAGTGTCAAAAATATCGCATCATACCACTCCACTCGCATATATTTTAAAATTAATCTTTAACTAGTTAAAGTTTATAATCAAGTTATATTATTTATTTTTATTTGTACAGCTCCGATTAAATTTATAATTTTATATTCCAAAACATGTAAGACTGAATTATACATATTTTTTCCTTCAAATTTGGCAATTTTTTTTTCTTCTATATATCTAAACTTTGCAAGTGCTCAATAACACACTTGAATTTGACAAAAATGATTTTTTTTTTCTAATTAACCAAAAATCACTATATATGAGTTTTTAAATACACATACTACTTCTAATTATTTATTAAATTTATTGTTATTAAGAGAAAGAGAAATTAATGATGAAAAATGAAAAGAGATAGGGTTAATGAAGGAAAAAAAATGGGTTAATTTATCGGTGGTCACTCAATTTCGTATTTTGTAACGATTTAGTTACTAAAATTCAATTTGTAACGAAATAATAATTTATCTATTATTTTGCAACGAAAAAATCATAATGATCAGAAATTATGTTCGCCGGCAACCGGCGCGTAATCGGCACGGCAAAACCCAATGCCACATCAGAAATTTTGTTATGTCGGATTAGAGTTAATTTCTGTGGTGATCACTCAACTTTATATCTTGTAACGATATAGTTACTGAACTTCAATTTGTAACGAAAAAATAACATATCTATTATTTTGTAACAAAAAAATCACAATAACCGAAAATTATTTTCGCCGATAACTGGCGTGTGTTCTACACGGCGAAATCCAATACCACATCAAAAATTTTATATCGTCGGATTTGACTGGATCCGACGTGGCATTATGGTTAAAAATAAATAAATTTTTACTGCTCTCGATTTCTCTCCACCTCTCTCGCCTCTCTCTCTCTCTCATTATCTGCTCAGAGAGGCCAAATAAGTTTTATGGCCCTCCAGTGTCTTCGTTTTTTCATAACTGCATCAGCATAGACCCAACAATCTCTATCTACTCAGCGAGGCCAAATAACACAATTTATTATTATTTTCAACGATGCAAACGCATTAATTAGATCAGAATTATGAAGAGAACTTTGATCTGTTTACTATTGTGTAGAAACCAGGTGGCGAATACAATTTTTGGTCACGCGTCAGTTGCTTGTGAACACAATTTTCGGTCATTATGATTTTTTTGTTATAAAATAATATATGGATTATTTTTTCGTTACAAATTAAAGTTTAGTGACCACATAGTTACAAAGTACAAAATTGAGTGACCACCACAGAAATTAAACCCTAATCCGACGTGCCAAAATTTCTGATGTGGCATTGAGTTCCGTCGTGCAGATCACACTTCGGTTGCCGGCGAACACAATTTTCGGTCATTGTAATTTTTTCGTTACAAAATAATAGATGAGTTATTTTTTATTACAAGTTGAAATTTAGTAACCAAATCGTTATAAGTGCAAAATTGAGTGACCACTGAAGAAATTAACCCAAAAAAAATGGAAAAAGGTCTAAAAGAAGGAGAAACAAATAGAAAAAATAATTTTTGGTGTTTTTTATTTTAATTAGATGCTTGATAAAAAAAATTGCTTTGCAATTTGTCATCTCCTAAGGCTAATGAGTGCATTTTTGTTAAGTTTATGTATTATAGGATGCTTCCAAAATTTAAATGTGTAAAAACTTTTTTTTTTGGCCAATTTTAAAAGGAAAATAGGTTCATTTTTGTCAAATACAAAAATGAATTTTATGCCAACTTTGGAGGAAAAATATGTATTAAACCACAAAATTATGATAGTTTATTATACTTTATATATACTTTATCTTTTCACAAATAATAAGTGTATTATTTTCACAAAAATTAAAAAATTTATTAGTTATCCTAAGTTTTTACTTATCTTTCCTCCACTTTGAAAATCTAACATATATTTATAAGTATTGATAAGTTTTGAAATGCCAGAAGTAGAATAAGATCAGATGGTAGTTTGAGTGAGCCGATTGGATTAGCAATATTTTGTAACTACAATAAGACAAATCCGATAAAATCAAACATAAGCACTCCGAAACTTAAGTTGGTAATGCTTTTAGAGAAAGAATGGAGAGAGAGTGTCTCAAGAATATGGTACTTGGTTCTACATTGTCTTAGGCTATTTATAGATGATGTGAGAAACCACTTGAACACTTAGAGTGGGTCTATTATGGTGTCAGAGCAGGTGAGCAACTATGTGACAAGGAGTAAGTAGGAGGCATGTGCCTTTTGGCTTGTGCTAGTTGTTTGATAGGAGGCGTGCCCTGTCAGTCCGATCACACAGCTTGCGTCACAAGATCTTTGACCTCTTGGGCATCCATTAGTCACGTGATGGTCTTCCCACTTCACTGGGCTTTGGCTTGACTTGGGTCTTGGGCTGAGATTAATTCAGGTCCAGTTGATAATGGTATTATCATTAGTCCCCGCTGAAAAGGTCCGATCATATCAATAGAAAAAATAGCATTAGAAGCATTTGGCGGTTCAAATTAGTAGTTTATTTTGAATTTCAAAATTTGAATCTATCCTTTTGCATTCTCGACCATTGAGTCCACTGGTCAGCAAATTAGTGGTGGATGTTTTGTCAGACATGCTCCTTATGGCGATGCTTCGCTCTTTGGATTGGTAGCGCTTCGTTTCTCGGGTCAGCCTATCATGTATGGCTGCTCCGGATTTATTGCTCGGGTTGGCTTGCTAAGGAAGTCATCTTTTTCCTATAAATAGGTAACTTAACTTCATTTTTTCACTTTTGCAAAAAACTTTTAACTTCTTTTTCTTCGGTTTTCCTATCAAGTTCTTCGAATTCTTCAAATTTTCTAAGTTTTTCCAACCTTCTTTTTATGCAAATCTTTAAGTAAGTAATCTTTTACTTACATGTCCTTTATTTCTATTTCTTTAGATTCTTTTTTTTTCATCTTCATCTTCAAGTAGGTTTAGTGAACCCTTACAAGACATTGAAAGAATCATCCATACCTATGATAACAAGCCTCCTTTAAAAATGTCTCTTGGGAATACCTCAGAATTAGATATTAGTTTTTTAGGGCCATATGCCACTAGGGACCCTATAAGTAAGCACACCAAATTAGCATCTTCAGAGGTAGTGATGAGTGCCTAAAAATGCATGTTAATCATTGATTTTTGCTCACTTTTATACACTTAATTTTATCCTATTTTGGTGCATTTTACTTGTTTTGTGATTTTGATTATTGTAGTACCAAAGTGGCGAAAAATGAGCAAATTACAACTATTTGGAGTAGATTTGGAGCATCTTTGAAGATTCATAGAAATTTGGAAGCCAGACCTAATTCTGCAGTTTGCCTTGCCCAAAGTTAAGGGGCAAGGGAAAGCTTTTGCCTTGCCTAAGGGAGTTGCGACAGCAGAAGTTGTCCTAGTTGCCAGCTGTACTCCATCTGATTTGTAGGGATATTTATGTTATAATTTAAGAGATAAAAGGCAATATTTTTACAATAATTAAATTACATTTAATATTTTTATTTTATTTTTCAAGTTTGGATAGGAATCAACTAAATTCCTAAATTTTATAGGTTTTCTCTTTTAAAGAGGCAAGGGAGAACGTGAGTAGTAATTTTGGCAGCTGTTGCCTCTGTTCTTCCATCTTCGTGATAGTAATTTTCTTATTTTTCAAATTTTATTTTGTTTTTGTTCTTGGCCATGATTGGCTAAACTTTTATTCTAGTTAAAGGTTAATTTAAGGGCAGAATTCAACCAATTACTATGAGATTATTCTTACTTATTTTTCTCTTTAATTTTATGTGGTGTTCATGTTATTTATTGTGGATTAGAGAAACTACATCTCGACTGTTATTTATTATTTGCGCAATAAGGGGTCATTGTTCATTTAATTAAATAACATATGGCTAATTGAGATTATCACATTTGTAATTGTTTGATAAAATTAATAACAAGTGGTAATTAGTATAGCAACTCTGAAAAGGATTGTTGTATTAAGTAAATGCATGATTTGATTTAAATTAGTCTCGATAAGAAATTGATTAACTTAGGTTGGGTCTTTCTAATTTATAAAACTGTCAATAAATTAAATTCTATTGATAAGATAGGACTGATTATTAGTTAGGGGTTAATTACACTCTTACTTGATTAGCCTATTAATATGAAAAGATTGATCGGAACCACTAAACTGATGATTATAACCAATCCATTGCATGATTATAGAGTTATCTTTTGATATGTGATTAGTAAAATTAGATCCTGTGCCGTGAATGCATTTGACTAGAGTTTCTCATCATTTATTTTATTTTTATTTATTTTCTGTATTTTATTTATTATTATTTCAATTATGTATTTTTAATCATTTATTTACAAAATCCCCCATTTTTTATTTTTTATTTCTGGTTATTTAAATAATTAAAACTCGACCAGTCCTTGTGGATTCCACTCTGCTTATCGCTATTTATAAAATCTTAGTTAGAGTAGGAATTTTATTTTTATTGGTTTCGATGCTCATCAAATTTTAGCGTTGTTGCCGGGGATTGGTGCCTGTTAGTTTTATTTTTTTTTAAAATTACTAGATATTTATGTTCTTTAGACTTTAAAATTTCTCAGATAACATCCTTGGTTCAGACTTTGGTTGCAAGAAACAGGCAATATGTTGGAGCTTATTACCAGAAGAATTATTATGAACATGAAGAATTTTTAAGTCCACCACAATGGCGTTATGATCCATATGCGAACACTAATTATCCATGGTGGATAGGTTAATCAAACTTCAGTTATGGGAGAATGCCACAAATACACCATAATCTTCAGCTTATACAGCTCACTATATCACAACAAAATTCCTTCAAATTTAGGTATGTCCCTTGAAGAAATTGTTCACTCTTTGGCAACTAACATGTAACAAATTCATCAGGATTTAAAACTTCAACAAGCCAGCATTCAAAATTTGGAAAAACAGTTGGGTTAATTGGCAATTTCAGCAAGCAGATTAGAAACTCAAAGGACATAGCATTCGGAATTAATTATTAATCCAATACAAAATGTGAGTGCAATTACCTTGAGAAGTGAAAAAGAGATAAAACAACCGTTGTCCAAGAAGAGTGGCTAGAAAAATGAAAAAGAAGCTGAAAAAGATATGGAAATTGTGAAAGATGGACAACCTGAGGAGAAAAATTCAGAATAGCCCCCCAATTTTGTCATTCAGCCCCATTTCTCGGAAATATTAGTAAAATCCAAGAAAAAAAGGAGGAGAATGATATTTTTGAGATTTTTCACAAGATTGAGGTAAATATTTCTTTACTTGATGTAAATAAGCGAATACCTCAATATGCTAAATTTCTTAAAAATTTGTGTGCTAGTAAGAAAAAACTAGTTGGTAATGAAAGGGTGAGTATGAAATAAAATGTCTCTACAATGATACAAAGGAAATTACGTTCAAAATGTAAAGATCAAGGTATGTTTGCTATCCCCAGTACTATAGGCAATGTTATGGTGAAAAGAGTTATGTGTGATTCAAGAGTTTCAATAAATATTATGCGTCTATTTGTTCTTCTTTACCTGTTGGTCCATTGAAAGAGACAAATATAGTGCTTCAACTTGTTAATAAGTCTTTTGTTTACCTTGAAAGAGTATTGGAGAATATTTTGGTAAACATTGATGGGTTAGTTTTTTCTGCTGATTTTTATGCGCTTGACATGGAGGATGATAAATCCTCAAATTTTTCAGATATCTTGTTAGGGAGACCATTTTTTTAGTACAATCAAAGCAATAATTGATATGCATGAAGGTAGACTCACTATGGAGTTTGGGAGGGAAATATTCCATTGCTGTGTCTAGTATTTTTAAAGTGGATGTTGCTGGATCTCCAGTTAATGAATCTTTTAAATTGGATAAAAATTCTAAAAATTTGAATCTTTTATTTTGTAAGGATTCCATGTCCAAAAATTCTAATAAATTTGAAAATAATTTGGTAAATGATACCAATTTGCAGGAGGTAATAAATGGAAGGACACAAAAATAGAATTTAAGACCGGATTGAGAGGCCTAAAATCTAAAAACGTCTAGCCAAAAAAGTTAAATAAAGACACTTTTCAGAGGCAACCCAACTCTTAGCCTTGCCCAAGGCTAAACAGTCCCCATTTGAATTTAATTTCAGTGCTTTTATTTTTATTTTAGTTTTTTTACCGCTATCTCCTTCCACACTGGGCTGATCCAATTTTTTATTTATTTTCTTCTTAGCTACAGGTGTTTAGACGGGTTACTGGAATATGGTGTTGGTGAATGGGTTTTTTTTTATAGATTTTATATTTTAAAGATAAATAATGTTTTTTTAAAGGCTTTTATTTTATTTCATTTTTTTACCTAAACCCTATTTCAAAAACAAATTTACCCCACTTCCAATTTTGTTTTAAAACAATTTTGCCCTTCCATCGGAGCAACCAATGCCGATGCAGCAATGCACTTCGGTGCCGCCCAATCGAAGCACCCTCACACCAGTCGCTGATACCGACACGCTATCAGACCCGCACCACTATGGCGAGCAAAGATTTGCCATAAGTGTAACACCCCAATACCCCTTGGCAGGATATCGGAGCGCCACAACACACAAGAACATACACAACCATACAATAGCGGAATATAAATAAACAATTAAATAAGAAATATTAATATCATATAATAATATACTTCACATATTACAAGAATATCCTTATACAATTTACGATTAACTTATACAAAAATTCTATACAATTACATATACTGAACTATACAAAATACTATAACAAAATACATAAAGAATTCCAACTTTAACTCCTAGTGGCCAAGACCTACAGATGCACCGCTCCAAAACTGAAACTGCAACCTACACGGGGAAACACCCATGCTGAGCGAAGTCTCAGTGGGAAGAAACAGAAACAATAGATTTCGGACGAAGTCACAAATATCACATATATATAATAAGCATGCTCATCACACTATAACGTGTATTCATAACGATAAAACACGAGCAAGTAAATAGCAAATGCATCTTAATCTCAATTGGAACAATTCATATAGCTATACATATGCTTTAACATGTACATAATCACTAACCATTATCATAAAGAACATGCTATTACATATCAATGCATCTCACATGCACACATATATATGTAAACATATTGGAAATATGTTTCACACTTAGAGTCATACAATAGCCTGAATTCCCATCTGTGGTGGATACGGGTGCTAATGATACTAATTGGACATAGTATCGAACATATAGAGATGTAAGTCTCAAAACATTTATACTCAAAGGTAACAGAGAGACCGAAGTCTCAAAATATTTAGACCCAAACGGGGTCGAGTTTAGACCCAAACGGGGCCGAGTTTAGACCCAAACGGGGTCAATTTTAGCAGCTGCAACTTTAACCCTAAATAAGCATGCTTATCTGTCTACTACTATGACCATTCATGCTAAAACTTAAAATTTTATTCTTCACTTCACTAACTTTTGATTGGATTAAGAACCAGAACAATTAATGCACATAGATCAATTAAGACATACATGAAATAAAGTAATAATTCATGCATTAACTCACATACTAATCATAAGTGAGAAACCATGCAAAGAGGGAGCACAACATAGCATTCATAATATAGGGAACAGGTCACGCTCGCGACATAAGGCTAACTGGGCTCTGTCGTGCCCGCGACAACCAGCCATGCTCGCGACATAAGGATGAAAAGCTTTGATCATGCTTGCGCAATCAGAGGAGCCTACGACTAAGCACAACACAATAAAAGCTCGGCCTCCGAGGTCTCTGTCGCTCTCGCGACACAGGTTGCGCTTGCGACAGAGCACGCTCGGCAAGAGATCGGATCCCGAGCTCTTGCCCACAGTCTGAAGCTTGAGCTCTCTATCGTGCTCGCGATCGGGGTCACGATCGCGACAGAGGCGAGCTCAAGAAGTAGAACTCGCCAAACATAATTCTATCTCATGCAAACTCACTCAAAGTCATACTATTATGCATTTAACCTCATTCCTTCTATCAATTGCACTCAACACATGCCCATAATCATGCCAATAACATTAAACACTCATAACAATCAATTAATTAACAAAAGAACAAGATAAACAATTAAGCTTAAACCACACCTAATTTAACTATAAACATATAAAACTAAACCCACATGTAAACATTAATACCGCTACCTTTAATATTCAAAATATAGTCAAAAACCCACTCTCACACACACATAAACATGCTTCTCAACTCAAATTTCCAGAAATTAAATCCAAAACTCAAGAACAAACTCAAACAATAACACAACTTCTAAACCTCAAAACACAGCTTGAACCCTTCTCAGCAAGATCACACCTTCTCTTGGCCCTTGTCTTTCTTCTTGTCCAAAGCTTATTGCAAGAACATACAAATCCAAACCGAAACTCTTACTCTAATAACTCAAATATCCAACAATCAAATCAAAATAAAAAGGAAAAAGGAGATGAAGACTTGAAACCCGAAAATCCAACCACTTACCTTGCAAAACCAACTCAAACTCTTGAAGAACACCAAAAGAGAAGAAGCAAGAAGTAGAAAATGAAGAAGAAGAAGAAGAAGAAGAAGAAGAAGAAATGGGAACGCAGGAAAAAGAGAACGGGAAAGAAAAATATGATTTTTCCTCTCTCATCCTTTCTTTTCTTCCTTGTCATTTGATGCTCATAACCACCAATCCTAAGTGTCACTACCTCATTGGCCAATCTTATAAAATTCTTGTCAATTTTCCTTTTAATCCTTGGCAATTATCTTAAGGTCCTTGACAAATAACCACTCACTCACTAAAATAATTTTTTTGTTAGCTATTTATTTATCTTCTCAATTACACCCCTGCAACCTAAAATTCATACTATAAAATTACTCTCGTACCATTAATCATGCAATTAACTCTGTAAATCCTACTAGAGTCCAATTCGGGTTGTTACAAATCTCTCCCCTTTAAAAAATTATCCTTGAAATTTTTACGCTAACAAACATACGATCAAATTACCATACCGTAAACTTATACCAAATAATTTAAGTAATAACGAACTTACCAGAGGGACCCACTTAATCATCCACATCTTCTTAAATCATGGCATATACGCGTGCAAGACTACCAGTAGCAGCAGCTGGCTTTTCCACGGTTTCAGACGGTGCTTGAGAGGTTCACATATTACAAGAATATCCTTATACAATTTATGATTAACTTATACAAAAATTCTATAAAATTACATATACTGAACTATACAAAATGCTATAACAAAATACAAAAAGAATTCCAACTCTAACTCCTAGTGGCCAAGACCTGCAGATGCACCACTCCAAAATCGAACCTGCAACCTACACGAGGAAACACCAGTGCTAAGCGAAGGCTTAGTGAGGAGAAACAAAAACAATAGATTTCGAACGAAGTCACAAATATCACATACATATAATAAGCATGCTCATCACACTATAACGTGTATTCATAATGATAAAACACGAGCAAGTAAATAACAAATACATCTTAATCTCAACCAGAACAATTCATATAGCTATACATATGCTTTAACATGTACATAATCACTAACCATTATCATGAAGAACATGCTATTACATATCAATGCATCTCGCATGCACACATATACATGTAAATATATTGGAAATATGTTTCACACTTAAAGTCATACAATAGTCTGAATTCCCATCTATGGTGGATACGAGTGCTAATGATACTGATTGGACACAATATCGAACATATAGAAACGTAAGTCTCAAAATATTTATACCCGAAGGTAACAGAGAGACCGAAGTCTCAAAATATTTAGACCCAAATAGGGCCGACTTTAGACACAAATGGGGTCAACTTTAGCAGCTACAACTTTAACCCTAAATAAGCATATTTATCTATCCACTACTATGACCATTTAGGCTAAAACATAAAATTATGTTCTTCACTTCACTAAATTTTCATTGGATCAAGAACCTGAACAATTAATGCACATAGATCAATTAAGATATACATGAAATAAAGTAATAATTCATGCATCAACTCACATACCAATTATAAGGGAGAAACTATGCAAAGAGGGAGCACAACATAGCATTCATAATACAGGGAATAGGCCGCGCTCATGATAGAAGGCTAACTGGCCTTTGTCGAGCCCACGACAACCAGCCGCATTCGCGATAGAAGGTCGAAAAGCTTTGGTCGCGCTCGTGTAATCAGAGGAGCCCGCGACCAAGCACAGCCGAATAGAAGCTCGGCCTCCGAGCTGTCTATCGCGCTTGTGACACAGGTCGTGCTTGCGATAGAGCACTCTTGGCAGGAGATCGGATCCCGAGCTCTTGCCCACAGTCCGAAGCCTGAGCTCTCTGTTGCGCTCGTGATCGGGGTCACGCTCGCGACAGAGGGGAGCTCAAGAACTAGAACTCGCCAAACATAATTCCATCTCATGCAAACTCACTCAAAGTCATACTATCATGCATTTAACCTCATTCCTTCTATCAATTGCACTCAACACATGCCCATAATCATGCCAATAACATTAAACACTCATAACAATCAATTAATTAACAAAAGAACAAGATAAGCAATTAAGCTTAAATCACACCCAATTTAACTATAAACATATAAAACTAAACCCACATGTAAACATTAATACTGCTGCCTTCAATATTCAAAATATAGTCAAAAACCCACTCTCATACACACATAAACATGCTTCTCAACTCAAATTTCTAGAAATTAAATCTAAAACTCAAGAACAAACTCAAATAATAACACAACTCCCAAAGCTCAAAACACAACTTGAACCCTTCTTAGCAAGATCTCACCTTCTCTTTGCTCTTATTTTTCTTTTTATCTGAAGCTTCTTACAAGAACATACAAATCCAAACCGAAACTCTTACTCCAACAACTCAAATATCCAACAATCAAATTAAAATAAAAAGGAAGAAGGAGATGAAGACTTGAAACCCAAAAATCCAACCACTTACCTTGCAAAACTAACTCAAACTCTTGAAGAACACCAAAAGAGAAGAAGCAAGAAGCAAAAAAGCAAAAAATAAAGAAGAAGAAGAAGAAGAAGAAGAAGAAGAAGAAGAAGAAGAAGAAGAAACGGGGAACGCAAGAAGAAGAGAACGGAAAAGAAAAATTTGATTTTCTCTCTCTCATCCTTTCTTTTCTTCCTTTTCATTTAATGCTTCTAACCACCAATCCTAAGTGTCACTACCTCATTGGCCAATCTAATAAAATCCTTGTCAATTTTCCTTTTAATCCTTGACAATTATCTTAACGTTCTTGACAAATAACCACGCAGTCACTAAAATAATTATTTTCTTAACTATTTCTTTATCTTCTTAATTACACCCCTGCAACCCAAAATTCATACTATAAAATTACTCTCGTACCATTAACCATGCAATTAACTCTGTAAATCCTACTATGGTCTAATTCGGGTTGTTACAATAAGAGTCATCACGCTGCATGCAGATCCGAAGCCCAGCTGTTGTGCCGTTGCCGTTACCTCAGTCCCTGTCGCGCCACGGGCCTCCGACGTCGCCCTCCTCCATATTCGACATAACTCAACCACCACCTACTGGTCATTCCCTCTGATGCAAGCAAATGACAAACATAGCTTACTGATTTTTGTTGATATTGCTTTTTGTTGATTTTGTTGGTACTTAAAGTGATGAATTTGTTGAATTTCTGCTGAATTTTTGATAAGAATTGATATTGTTTTGCTGTTAAATTTTTGCTAATTTTTAACTTATCCTTATTGCCACAATTGTGTTTAATTGGATGGAATTATAAAAGAATTTTGTGCTAAATTTTGACAAAGAGCGAAAATTATGAATTTGTCTAAATGTATGCGCAACTATTTCACTTATCCCATGTCTATTCTGTTTGCAATTAAAATTTTTTGTCTTGCCCTTTAGCATTTTATTGAGCTTTTTTTTCATTATTAGGGAAAATCTTTTGTCTATGAATGATTCCTAGACTATTTAGTTTTTACCCTATTAAGATTTTAGGCAAGGTTGAGTAGTATCTATAATAACTTATTCTTTTTCATACAATTAATGGAAGCCTTAATTTTCTTTTGATTTGGAAACACTAAGGTTGGAATTACAAGATGAAGTTTAATATTTGCTTGCTCTTGAATTTGGAGTCATTATGTTTTTGAGACTGGTTAAAACTGGATTGGACACCTATTTTGTGTTGCATGCCCATGGATTTAGGAAATGAGTTACCGAGATTTTTCAATTATTTGATAATAAAAAAAAAAAAGAGAAATTGAAATAATTTTTTTTACTCCGCTGTCCACTCAAAAAGTGGTCAAGAATAGAGGTAGTAGCCGCTTAAAACTATCTAGTCCGAGTAACCGGGTGTATGCGGGTCAGAACTAGGTACTTTTGCATAAAAATGACCTCTACATTCCTTGTAAACTTTTTAAATCTTTTCTTGGGCTAAAAAAATGGGTGTATGTGGGTCAAAACCAAGTACCCTGGTATCCACTACAGTCTAAGAAAGTGAAAAAAAAATATAAAAAATTAATAAAAAAAGAAATAGAATAAAGTTTCCTTGTTTCTTCTTTCCTTTATTCAGTGAAGTGTGTAATTGAGGTATTTGATTTGGTTTGATAAGTTACCTTTATGCAATGATTTAATTTTTGGAAGTTGAAAATAAATTATTGCTTGATTAATGCACAAAACCTTGTTGATTCTAACTTGCAAAAGTAATTGAGGAATCCATGTTTTGATTTGAATTTATGGGAAATTGTTTTGGATTTCTATCTCTTTTCTAGCCTTGCATTTTGATTTAGTTAAAACTTATGGGTTGGAATTTGTTTTTGGGTAAAGGAACTTTTGAGAGGATTGAATTGAGATTTGATTCATGCTAGAGGACAAGCATGGGATAAGTGTGGGGGAATTTGATTAGTGACTAAAATTGCATGTTAATAATTGATTTTTGCTCACTTTTATGCACTTAATTTTAGCCCTTTTGGTGCTTTTTACTTGTTTTGTAATTTTGATTATTATAGGACCAAAGTGGTGAAAAATGGGCAAATTACAACTAATTGGAGTAGATTTAGAGCAGCCTTGAAGATTCAGAGAAGTTTGAAAGTAAGAGCTGAATCTGGAGTTTGCCTTGCCCAAGGGAGTCGCGACAGCAGAGTACTAGCCTTATAGTTTTAAATTCGAAGTTGTTCTAGCCGTCAGCTTTACTCCGTCTAATTTTTAGGGATATTTAGGTTAAAATTTTGGAGATAAAAGGCAATATTTTTAGAAGGATTAAATTACATTTAATATTTTTATTTTATTTTCCAAGTTTGGATAAGAATCAACTACATTCCTAAATTTTCTAGGTTTTCTCTTTTAAAGAGGGAAGGGGAGAACGTGAATAGTAACTTTGGCAGCTGCCGCCTCTATTCTTCCATCTCCATGATAGTAATTTTCTTATTTTTCAATTTTATTATTTTTGTTCTTGGCCATGATTGACTAAATTTTTATTCTAGTTAAAAGTTAATTCAAGGGCATGATTCAACCAATAACTATGAGATTGTTTTTGCTTATTTTTTTCTTTAATTTTAAGTGGTGTTCATATTATTTATTGTGGCTCAGAGAAACTGCATCTCGATTGTTATTTATTATTTGCACAATAAGGGTCCAGTGTTCATTTAATTAAATAAAATATAGCTAATTGAGATTATCAAATCCGTAATTATTTGATAGAAATTAATAACAAGTGGTAATTAATATAGTAACACTAAGAAGGGTTGTTGTATTAAGTAAATATATGATTTGGTTTAAATCAGTCTCGATAAAAAATTGGTTAACTTAGGTTGGGTCTTTCTAATTCATAAAGTTGCCAATAAATTAAATTCTGCGATAGAGAGGAGTGTTTATTGGTCAGGAGTTAATTACATTCTTACTTGATTAGCCTATTAATACGGAAAGATTGGTCAGGAGCGCTAAACCGGCGGCTATAACCAATCCATTGCATGATTATGGAGTTTTCTTTTCATCCGTGATCAGTGAAATTGGACCTTGTACCGCGAATGCCTTTGACTAGAGTTTCTCATCATTTATTTTATTTTTATTTATTTTCTGTATATTATTTATTATTATTTCAATTTTGTATTTTTGATCCTTTATTTATAAAACCCCCATTTTATTTTTATTATTTGTTTTTGGTTATTTCTAGAATTAAAACTCAATCAATTCCTGTGGATTCGACCCTGCTTATCACTATTTACAAAATCTTTGTTAAAGTAGGAATTTTTTTTTTGTTGGTTTCGACATCTATCAGGTAGCTGAGATTAAGGCAAAATATAAGTTGCCTGAAAACACTTTTGTGATGGCTTGTCCGCTCTCCATTTCTATGTCAGAGGGTTTGTTCGGTGAAAACCATAACGAGTGGTTCATCTACCACTTTCCCAGCTTGGAATATGGCTTGAGGCTGTTGTTTGATGCTATTGATAGTAGCGTTCTTCAAGGCTATAGAGTCGTGCCGAACCAGTGAATCCGAATGGATGGAGGACACTGACCCGTTTTAAGGTGATTTGCAGGAAACATAAATTGGTGCCAACCATTGAGCTGTTCACGTATTTCTTTTACTTGCTCGGTTGGGAGGGTGGGATAGAGTATTATTTCACCAGCTAGCACAAGAGGAAGATATTTTCTCTTCCGTCTTCAGTGAAGGGATTCAAAGAGAAATATTTCCAAATCGGCCAAAAGGGTGGCTTTAGAGTTGATCTAACCTGATTGGATAGGGGGAAGTCGTTGAAGGATTTAGAGTCTGGCTTCTGAATCTTTGGGTTAGACATTAAAACGCTAATAAAATACATGAAGGAACATTCTAAAGATCCAACCAACTCGACGGTCCTATTGGATTTTTTGGATAAGAAAAGTCCTTCTAGCGAAGGCTCGGTAAAATGTGAGCCTTGAGAACTTTAGGAATTTTCATTTGCATGCATATGTTAAACTTACATTTTTAAGTTATGAAAATATTTAAACAAATACTTATTTGGTTTATTTGATTTTGTAGCTTTCATGGATCCTGAAGATATGGCGAGGAAAGTGGATGAAATTGTTAAGCAATAGGGGTGTGCATCGGTCGGGTTCGGGCCAACCCGAACTGAACCCGATCAACCTGAACCTTGAATTTTTGTTAAAATCCCTACTCGAACCGACCTTAAGTTATTGTAAGACCCCGAACCGAACTACCCGAGCTACCCAAAATCTTTTTCTTCAGTAAATTCAACCAAGATAATACACAAAATAATAGATCCTTAGATCAAAATCCAAACACTCAAATAACAGATCAAAACCAAGAAAAAGGATCAAAATCCAAACACGCAAATAACAGATCAAAATCTAACAAACATGTAAATATCATATCAAAACCAAGAAAATTAAAGAGAAAATTAGAGATCTATTTCCTCAAAATAAAATCTCATCATCTGCTTCCTCATGGCAAAACAAAATCTTGTCAGAATCAAAACATAATCTAATCGACACCTGCTTCCTTATAGCAAAAAAAGAAAAGAAGATCTCGTCCCTTGATTTGGATTTTATTCTTTTTTATTCTTTTATTCTTTTTGGTCTTCCTTTTCTCCTTGTCTGCTTCTCATCAGAACATATCTCGTTAGAAGTTATCACTTTGGGTCAAAAGGCAGTGGCGACGATGGAGTGATCGGCGATAGCAAAAGAGGAGGAGGAGGAAGAGAGAGAGCGGGGGCAGCGAGAGGGATAGAGATGGAAGGAACGAGAAAAAGAGAGAGAAGGGGTAGGCAGGGGTGGGTAATTGGGAAAGAAAAAAAAGTTTATATAGTATTTCATTCGGGTTTTGAGGGTTTAAACCTGACCCGAGCCCAAAATTTTACAAATCTTAACACTCAAACCGAACCTAACTACCCGAATATCTAGTTCGGGTGGGGTTGTTCGGTTTGGTTCAAATTTTGCACACCCTTACTAAGCAAGAGGCAGGAGGACAGAAATTGACCTTTAGAGGCGATGGGCCTACTATTATCGGAGGTTGAAAAAGTCTCATCAATCAGAGGTTGATTAACTTCCTATTGCTGTTGCAGAAGAGCAATCTTCTCCTACTGCCTCTCCTCAAGCTCCGTTGATCGCTTTCGTGCAAATGAAAAAGCGCCAACTTTAGTGCCGTCCTCGAGGGTGTTCTCGAATCGGACAGTGTCCGTAGAGCCTAAAGGTTCTGCTATGGCCACGGTTTGCTATTTTAACTTTTGAGCTTGGGTCTCTTTCTTTGAAAGAGTTCTTAGCTCAAAAGTTTGGAGAGGGGTGTTCCATTCGAGGTCCCCAAGAATCAAACTTTCTTGGCCATAACTTAGTGTTCGAGAAGGACTTTCAAGAGATGGGCCCAGTCACGTCAGCCATTTGGGAGTTAGTTGAGATGCAACAAAAACCTTTTGAGGTGAGGTTTTCCATTGCTCATTGAGTTATTCTTTATCTTTTAACTTAACCCTTCTGACTTGGCTTTCAATCTTGAATAGGCAGTTTGGAGAGGATTGCACCTCTATACCAAGAGTTTAAACGTTGAGAAGGTGCCGAATGAGAAGATTTGATTGGAATAGAAGGCTAATAAAAAGCTGGAGCTTCTAACGAAGGATGCTGTGAGCCTCCGAGTGGAGAACTCACAGTTTATTTTGCGAATCTCTCAACTTTTCTTAGAAAATCATTAGATCTCTTTTGAGTACTCTCGTGTCTTGACTGAAATGGAGGAGCTTCAAAAAAGGGTAAACTCTTTGGAATTTTTCCAACAAGAATGCCAAAAGAGGGAGCGCTTCCTTTATGAAACACATCATAGGGAGCTCGCCGATAAGGAGCGTGCCATGCTGAATCACCTTGGCAAGCTTCAGAGTGATCTAATGACTTGCATCATGAACGAGTGTGAGAGACGCTGTAAGGCTTCGACATGTACCCTAGTCGTATTGGATACATCCAGGGTACAAGAGAGGTCGAGGTTGTGCTTTTTAGTTGAGTTTTTGCATGTTGGGACGTATCTGATATTAATTAATTTGTTTCGAGTAGTTTCTTCATTTAACCTTTTTTGATTAAATTACATGAATTAGGTTTTATAGTTGGGCCATACTTGAATTAAGCTTATTAAAGGACTTGTGCATGTCTTGGTGGGTCAAAGGAGCAATTATGAGGTTTGACTTGGTGGCCAATCAAATTGTGCCATTTGGATTAGTGGATTGGGATGATTTGGGAAAGGATTGGGATGGCTTTATGAGCCATGAAGGACGGTGGAAAAGGGGGGTAGCATTCTAACCTTCTTTTCCTCCTTTCTTCAACTCTTTCTTCTTCCCTTAAGTTACTAACCTCCATTAAAATTCTTCTCAAGCTCCTTTGAGCCAAGCAAGAGAAGTTAAGTGAGTTTCTCAGCTTATTAGAAGGAAGTGGAGCCAAAGCCAAAGGAAGGAGAAAGTGGGTGCTAGTGAAGGATTTTTTAGCAAGGTAGGGAAATTTTCATTTGAATTTATCCTTGATGCATAATTGCTGTTTTAATGTAATTGTGAATGAATTATATGCTTTTGAGTTGCCTTGTTGTGGATAGGGTTTACTAAGTGGTCAAATTGGGCAAGTAGAGTTTCTAAGGGAAAACTTTGCTCAAATTTTTCCAGAACTCTATAGGTTTTTTTTAGTTATATATGGAGTTTGAGTCATCAAATTGCATGATTTGGTTGAGTTAGAAAGCTAAGAGATGTGCCTAAATAGTTCTAGAAGGGACCCGGACCTAGTTCTGACTCTAAGTGCCCCGAAATTGGCCAAATCAGAGCTCTTTCTACTTCGGTCGGTTCACTAGAGTAGTTCAGGTTATTTAGACCATACCTAACGTTTTATAGGTCCAAATTACCTGAAATTTATGCCATTAAAAACTTAACATCCTAGGGAACAAATGTTAATAATGGAGTTTTACCTAAAAAAAAGGTCTAGGTGTTGATTTAGATTGAGGAAGTTGGGAATTGGAGCGATGTTCATTGCACTATTTTTGGAAGGGTCGCCTTACAGAAGGCTTTGTCGTGCTCGTGACCAACTCTTACGGCTGTCTCTATTGAGCTCGTGAATAATCCCTTTATACGGCTTTGCTGTACTTTCGATATAGGTCGTGCTCGAGAATAAGCCTTGCGGACGGCTTTGTCGCATTCGTGACATAGGCCGCGCCAGTGACCAACCTTTAGGGTAGGCTCTGTCGCACTCGCGATAGTGAAGGCTAAGTGATAGTTCTCTTCTCTTTGAAACTTCACTGTGGGCATGGATCCTTAACCACTGTGACCCTTCACTATTTTGACATTTAACTGTTTATTTTGTACCTTGTTTAATGTTTTGAATATGAATTTATGTGTTCAATATTTGATGAATGTTACATAAACAACATGACTACATGGATTTTGTTGAATGTAACTAAAAATGAATTGTTTATATGAATGGAACTTTAATTGTTTATTGAGCCTGCAATTAACGAGTCGTGTATAGATAGACATGCCTATAGGGATTCTGAGTGCTGCTGCCTATGTTTGGACTATGGTACGGTCCATATATTTGTTAGAATCTTGAATTGGATTCTGGATCAGATTTGATCACAAATGTGTTTTCGAATCGCGGTAGATTCTAATGTGTTCAGAAATATATGTACTTTCGGGTACCTATGTGTTTCCACCCCGTTATACACCCTCTTGTAAATGCAGGCATTTGATAAGAAATAAATGAGTAATTTGAACATATAAGCATGAGTTTATGAATGTATGTGTATTTGACTGATGATGAGTTATGATATTGTATTTATATATATCTACTCTGTTGCTTTGTTTAATTTGTATATCATACGCTTGTGACTGCATTGATAATCGTTATGAGCTGTTGTCCATTTTATGTGTTTTCCTCACTAAGCCTTCGCGGTTGGCACAGGTGTTTTATCCGTGTAGGTACCGAAGACATGGTGATCTTGAAGGACACTTGCATCTCCCGAAGCCAACACAATAGGGGTTCGCTTATGTAGGTTTTGTATAGGGTTGTGTAGAACTTGTAGATGTAACTTTTGAATGAGTATAGCAGTTTATGGTTTGTAATTGTTGGGTTTTGATCGAAATAAAATCACATCAACGCAGTGAAAAAACAAAACCCAAAACAGGATCCATGCGATCCAATTGATTCAAAAAGAGAGATTAGAATACCGAGTGCACGAAAAACACGAATCAACACCTTTTGTTTGATCGGATTCTAGGTGCTGCTGCAACCACGAACGCCCTCTATCGGTATCCACACGTACAAACCAAAAATAGAAGATCGCAGGGGTGTTAGCTTCCTCTCGTGCAGCTGAATATCAAGAGATTTTCTCTACGTTTTTCTTTCTTTTCTTTCACAAAGAAAAATTACGGCTAGGTTTCTCTCAAGCTTTCTGTGAGAATAGCAGCCACTCAAAACGTGATTAGGGTTAGGACTTTAATTAAACATATATATCTATATATATACGTATTTAAATCCTAGAGAAAATCAGGATATTATCTATTATTCAAATTAAGAGATATTAATATATATATATATATATGTATATATTTATTTCTTATTCAAAATAAAAAATCATATATATATATATATAATTTCAAAATTAAATATAAATATCTATATTTATATTATTTCGAAATTTCCTAATGAATCCAGTCTGTTTATTATGGTCTTAATGTGTGACCCAATAGGTTTATATTAAGTTGGCAATGGGCCCAATAACCATAATAGGCCCACAAGTCATAATTGGTCTCTAGCAAGACATTATGACTACCCAAATAATATAAATATTGTTAATCCGATTTTAACCTGACAATAGAACATGTCTTTATCCTTTTGTCACACGATATCTTGTTTAAACATAAATCATGGTCCATGTCAAACTTATATTGTTCAAACATATAATTTCCCGATCACTAAGTAGACTGATAAATTCAAATGACATTGATGACACTATCAATTCATTCGAGCACGGCCATGCATTTTACAGTCCTACTTATCGAGGGGCCCAATAGATATCTCTCTCATAAGAGAGGGTCAAATTCCATCTTGATTATTCACTTTCCTCCGCATAATTCTCATTATATCCGATCATAAATTTTGTAATTATCTGATTAAAGATAACATTTGATTATGTCAAAACATAATGTTCCTTATGTAGGAAACTGTGATAACCTTAGGTCAAAGGATTCAATAACACATCTATTATAAGATCACTTATGACATTATCCCATGTAGTGATCTTACAGTGGGTCTATCCAGTACTTTGTTCTCTAACAAATACCTGTAGATTCGATTTATATCATCATATATAATCATCCCATGATTATCAATGCAAATCTGTACTAGTCTTAATTTATCTTTATGCCCTTTAGTGATAAATGACTAGGGACAACATGAATAACATTGTTATTCATAAACATTACAATAATGTAACATGCCAATAATATTAATGTGACAAAAACCATTATATATAAATGAAAATGCAATGATTACATCAAGGTCCAAATGTTTGGCCAAGGGCATAACTACTAACAATCTCCCACTTGCACTAGGCCCAATCATACATATATCTAATACCCATTGACCTAGTATGTCCATCATGTTTGGATTGTGGGAGAGCCTTGGTAAGTGGATCGGCAATGTTATCATCAGTAGGTACTCTGCAAATCTTGATGTCTCCCCTCTCAATTATTTCTCTAATGAGATGAAAACGCCTGAGTATATGTTTTGATCTCTGATGAGATCTGGGCTCCTTAGCCTATGCAATAGCACCATTATTGTCACAATAAAGATCCACAGGGTTGCTGATACTAGGTACTACTCCCAATTCAGCAATGAATTTCTTGATTAAAATTTTGCTTCTTTAGCTGCATCTGATGCTGCTATATACTCAGCTTCTGTTGTAGAATCAGCGACAGTGCTTTGTTTAGAACTTTTCCAGCGTACAGTACCTCCATTTAACACAAACACATATCCTGACTGCGATCTAAAGTCATCTTTGTCAGATTGGAAGCTTGCATCTGTATAACCATTTATTACTAGCTCATCTTCCAATTCTCCATATATTAAGAACGCATCGTTAGTTCTTCTTAAGTACTTAAGGATATTCTTAACAGCTGTCCAGTGACTTTCACCGGGATTTGACTGGTATCTGCTCGTCATGCTCAAAGCATACGAAACGTCTAGTCGAGTGCATAACATGGCATACATGATTGATCCTATAGCCGAGGCATAAGGAATCATACTCATGCGATCTCGCTCATCAGATGACTTTGGACACTGAGTCTTACTAAGAGTAATGCCATGAGATATTGGCAAAAATCTTCTTTTGGAATTTTGCTTACTGAATCTATTTAGCACCTTATCTATATAAGTGCTTTGACTCAGACCAATAATCTTTTTAGATCTATCCTATAGATCTTAATCCTAAGGATATATGCAGCTTCGCCCAAATCTTTCATTGAAAAAGATTTCCCTAACCATTCTTTTGTCTTTTGCATGATAGGGATGTCATTTCCAATGGGTAATATGTCATCGACATATAATACAAGAAACATCGCAGTGCTCCCACTAATCTTCTTGTATACACAAGGTTCATCCTCATTTTTGATGAACCCAAACTCTTTGACTGTTTCATCAAAACGAAGATTCCAGCTCCGAGAAGCTTGCTTCAATCCATAAATAGATCTTTGCAACTTACATACCTTTCTAGAATTCTCAGGATGGACAAAACCCTCAGGTTGTGTCATGTACACATCCTCAAGTAAGTTTCCATTAAGAAACGTTGTTTTGACATCCATTTACCATATCTCATAGTCATAATATGCAGCAATGACAATAGAATTCTTATTGATTTAAGCATTGTGACTGGTGAAAAGGTTTCATCATAGTCAATACCATGAGTTTGTTTGAATCCTTTTGCAACGAGCCTTGCTTTAAAGGTATTTACTTTGCCATCCATGTCGGTTTTCTTTTTGAAAACCCATTTTCACCCAATGGTTTTAATTCCTTCAGGTGGATCAATCAAGTTCCAAACTTGGTTATCATACATGGATTGCATCTCAGATTTCATGGCTTTTAGCCGTTTCTCAGATTCTGGACCTGACACGGCATCTTGATAGGTAGTAGGCTCATCTTGATCCATGAGCATTACTTCACGACTATCTGTCACGAGAAATCCATATCTCTCGGGTTCGTGTCGTATTCTATCAGATCTACGTAGTATTTATGTAACAGGTACAGGTTCCACAACAGTTTGTGAAACTTGTTGAGTTTCCATCAATGGTTCTATGTTTTCTTATAGTTCTCGAATTTCTTCAAGTTGTACATTACTCCCACTGCTTCTTTTAAAAATAAATTCCTTTTCTAGAAAGACACCATTTCGAGCAACAAACACTTTGTTCTCAGAAGGGTTATAAAAGTAATATCCTTTAGTTTCCTTAGGATATCCCACAAAAAGACATTTATCAGATTTTGGTGCTAATTTATCTGAGACTTGTCCTTTGACATAAGCCTCACAGCCCCAAATCTTCAGAAAAGATAAACTAGGAGTTCTCCCAATCCATATCTCATATGGTGTCTTCTTAACCGCTTTAGATGGAACTCGATTCAAAGTGAATGCGGCTGTTTCTAATGCATAACCCCAAAAGGATAATGGAAGATCTGTTTGACTCATCATATATCGAACCATATCTAATAAAGTTCGATTCCTCCTTTCAGATACACCATTCCATTGTGGTGTTCCTGGCGGAGTTAATTGTGAAACAATTCCACAATTTCTTATATGATTATCAAAATCTTGGCTGAAATATTCACCACCTCGATTAGAACGAAGTGCCTTAATAGTATTATCAAGTTGATTTTGTACTTCATTTTGAAAAGTTCTGAACATTTCAAATGATTCATGTTTATGTTTCATTAGATAGACATAGCCATATCTACTGAAATCATCAGTGAATGTAATGAAGTACTGAAATCCTCCCCTGGCATTTATGCTTAATAGGCCACATACATCAGAATGTACAAGGCCTGATAAGTCAGCGACCCTTTCACTATGTCCAGTAAAAGGATCCTTTGTCATTTTGCCTAATAAACAAGATTCGCAATTATCAAATGATTCAAAATCAAATGATTGCAAAAGTCCATCTGAATGGAGTTGAGCTATGCGTTTCTCATTTATATGACCAAGGCGGCAATGCCATAAATATGTTGTATTGCAGTTATGTTATAAATATCATGATTATTGGATATTTCTAGATTTAGGACATAAAGCCCACAATATGAATCAGCAATACCATAAAGCATGTCATCATAATAAATAGAACATTTCTTATTCTTAATAAGAAAAGAAAAACCTTCATCATCCAAACTTGAAACTTAAATAATATTCCTACTCAAACTAGAAACATAATAGCAATTGTTCAAAACTAATGAAAGCCCATTGGGCAAAGTCAATTCATAAGATCCTACAGTTAGAGCAGCAACTTTTGCTCCATTTCACACTCGTAGGTCCACTTCGCCCTTTCTCAGTTGCCTACTCCTTTTGAGTCCCTGCACATTTGTACAAATGTGAGATCCACATCCAGTATCTAATACCCAGGAAGTAGAAGTAGATAAATTAATTTCTATAACATAAATACCTGAAGATGTAGTCTCACCACTCTTCTTATTCTTCAATTCTTCCAAGTAGAGCTTGCAGTTCCTCTTCCAATGACCAGGTTCATTGCAGTGGAAGCAAACTCCCTCCTTTGGAGGTTTAGCCTTAGGTTTGGGTTTGGGTTTGGGCTTAGGCTTACCACCAACCTTTGCCTTAGCTTTACCCTTACCCTTAACTTTCATGCCTTTCCCTTTGTTAACCATCAGAACATGGCCAGGCTTCTTACTTATGCTTTGCTCAGCTGTTTTGAGCATGGTATGCAGCTCAACTATAGATTTCTCCATATTATTCATATTGTAGTTCATGACAAAATGGTCATAACTATCAGGCAATGAATTAAGGATCAAATTCGTTGCCAGTTCTAAACTGAGGGGAAATCCAAGCCTCTCAAGGTGATCAATATAGCCCTTCATCTTCAAAACATGAGAGCTAACTGAAGAACCTTCAGCCATCTTGCAAGAATGCAAAGCTTTGGTAGTCTCATACCTTTCTTGCCTTGTCTGCTGTTGGAAGGTTTGCTTGAGATGAGTACTCAACTCATAAGCCTCCATATTTTTCAGATGCTTCTGAAGCTCTGGAGCCATGGTAGCTAACATAAGACAGCCAACGTCCACAGAATCATCAACATGTTTCTTGTATTTATCTTTGACTGCCCTTGTGGCATCAACAGGTGGCTTATTGGGAATAGGCTCATCCAGCACATACAGCTTCCTTTCCTTCTTGAGGACAATTCTCAAGTTTCTAAACTAGTCAAGAAAGTTTGTGCCAGTTTCCTTAAGTTTGTCCTTCTCAAGAACAAATCGCAGTGACATAGCAGAAGTGTTATTTGATGCCATTAATCTACAAACATGAAAGATAAATCATATTAATACCAATTTCATTTTTAGGTTTTCTCAAAAACTCCCACTAAAATAATAACCCTCAATAATAATTACAGTAATTATAATAATTTAGTGGGCTAAAATCCATATTTTACCTAACTCTAAGTTAGCTTTGGCATGGCGCTTATAGTTAAGTTATTTAGGTAGGTATCTCATTTACCAATTATATCTAATATAACTCTTAGATCATTTATGGGATTTTGACATCATATGTCCCGGCATGTTATAATCCCATCTTATGCCCTTAGGCCCAAAACCGTTTTGATAGCCTAATTAAGTCTAACAATTTTAAACATATGAGTAGCACCATTACCCATCCTGCCTTACTAGGATAACCTAATGTACTTCGCTTTAGCAGAACCTGCATTTTGGTAATCTTAGTCTTGACAAGTGTTTTTAATAATGGGTGGCATATGACTTAAAATTATGATGAGGGATTTAATTTTAACTTATGATGTCTAATTATTTATATACATCATGCATCAATTCATACATGCCATCTCATTCACATATATAATCATTCATCGCATCATATACAAAGTAAATATGCATAATATATATAAAACCGTGTCATAGCTTGGCCAAATCTATTTTGATCCTCATAAGCTAGTATGAAGATCAAAGGTCAATCCTAGGTGTAAATAAATGGACTTGATCAATAGCTTCCATCTTGCACCTCCATCGCCATGGATTTGGATTGATCTCCATTGTTGCTCTTTGTCTTCATTACAATAATAATACAAAGATATTCTACTACAACTATTGAATAAAATAAGGATTACAACAAAATTAACGACATGCAGGTCGTATTTAAAAATTACAAACCCTTAAAATAGATAAAATAAAACTCATCCACATGAGGTTCAATTGGCCATGCTATGCACCATGCAAAGACATCATACAAGCATAAAATAAATCATATTATTTCATATCATGCATAATATACCTTATTTTATAAAATTGATATATTAAAATTATCGAGTGATAATTATGAACGACATATAAGGCGCGACGAAGAGGTAGCACGGCTGCCCCGGTGGCCGGTTAGCGGGCGGGGTTAAGGGGCAGCTCCCCTTACGGGGTCGGGGGGCAGCGCCCCTCGAATTTTTTTTTTTTAATATTGTCAATCTTATTAACGATTTTCTTCCCAAAAATCCTATTATGTATCTATGAAAAAACGATTCTGCTGTTCATATTAGCCACGTTTAATCACATTAAACAATTTAGTAGACATAGAATACCATGATGATTAATTTCATATTAAACATATTAATACTATTAGTTAATCATATTAACAGATTCATATTAACACTTAATTGAGTTCGTTAATCATATTAACATTAATTAATTTCGTAGCCTTTTAATATGCCAAAATTAACATTACAAAATTGATTTCGTTTATATCACATACAATCTTGTCGTTTTTAACAATTAAAACCGAAATCAATTTCTATGTTTCACCATACAAATCCAATCGACATTCAGCCAACAGAATCATATATATATCACATACATACATGAAATATATTTGAATCAATTGAATCCGCAAGTGGCTCTGATACCACTGTTGGGTTTTGATCGAAATAAAATCACATCAACGCAGTGAAAAAACAAAACCCAAAACAGGATCCATGCGATCCAATTGATTCAAAAAGAGAGATTAGAATACTGACCTTTTGATGTGCTCGAAAAACACGAATCAACACCTTTTGTTTGATCGGATTCTAGGCGCTGCTGCAACCACGAACGCCCTCTATCGGTATCCACACGTGCAAACCAAAAATAGACGATCGCAGGGGTGCTAGCTCTCTCTCGTGCGGCTAAATATCAAGAGATTTTCTCTATGTTTTTCTTTCTTTTCTTTCACAAAGAAAAATTGCGGCTAGGGTTTTCTCTCAAGCTTTCTGTGAGAATAGCAGCCACTCAAAACGTGATTAGGGTTAGGACTTTAATTAAACATATATATCTATATATATACGTATTTAAATCCTAGAGAAAATCAGGATATTATCTCTTATTCAAATTAAGAGATATTTATTTATATATATATATATTTATTTCTTATTCAAAATAAAAAATCACAAGCGCGCACACACACACACACACATATATATATATATAATTTCGAAATTAAATATAAATATCTATATTTATATTATTCCGAAATTTTCTAATGAAATCCAGTCTGTTTATTATGGTCTTAGTGTGTGACCCAATAGGTTTATATTAAGTTGGCAATGTGCCCAATAACCATAATAGGCCCACAAGTCATAATTGGTCTCTAGCAAGACCTTATAACTACCCAAATAATATAAATATCGTTAATCCGATTTTAACCTGACAATAGAACATGTCTTTATCTTTTTGTCACATGATATCTTGTTTGAACATAAGTCATGGTCCATGTGAAACTTATATTGTTCAAACATATAATTTCTTGATCACGAAGTAGACTGATAAATTCAAATGACATTGATGACACTATCAATTCATTCGAGCACGGCCATGTATTTTACAGTCCTACTTATCAAGGGGCCCAATAGATATCTCTCTCATAAGAGAGGGACAAATTCCATCTTGATTATTCACTTTCCCCCGCATAATTCTCATTATATCCGATCATAAATTTTATAATTATTCGATTAAAGATAATGTTTGATTATGTCAAAACATAATGTTCTTTATGTAGGAAACTGTGGTAACCTTAGGTTAAAAGATTCAATAACACATCTATTATAAGATCACTTATGACATTATCCCATGTAGTGATCTTATAGTGGGTCTATCCAGTACTTTGTTTTCTAACAAATACCTATAGATTCGATTTATATCATCATATATAATCATCCCATGATTATCAATGCAAATCTATACTAGTCTTAATTTATCTTTATGCCCTTTAGTGATAAATGACTAGGGACAACATGAATAACATTGTTATTCATAAACATTACAATAATGTAACATGCTAATAATATTAATGTGACGAAAACCATTATATATAAATGAAAATGCAATGATTACATTAAGGTCCAAATGTTTGGCCTAGGGCATAACCACTAACAGTAATTACAAAGATATTTATACAGGCCTGTAATGTTGTAATACTGTAATATTGTAATGAGACTTTTTCTGCTCTAATAATATAAATTATGATGGCTTTAACATGTATATCCATATCATTTCTTTATAATTTCAAGTTGTTAACAGGAAATTTTACATTTCAGCTTTTAATAACTTAAGTGTTTTGGATTAGAGTTTTTTTTTGGGTGGCATCCCTCACCTGCCGTGGTAACCCACTGCATGCAGGAATGGGGGTGTTACAAATGCAACCCCGAGGCTAATTTCAACTTCCTGACAGACCAGACAACCTTTCCTGAGCTTTTCCCAGAGAATAGATATGACGAAGGCAAAGGTTATAAGGATGCAGGAGCTTCTGAAGAAGATGCTTCTTCATGATTTCGTATTTTGGTTCATACTTCTTTCCATTCTCCCTTCGTACAAACTTGCTAACTCCCTTTTTGGTTCTGCCTTGGGTTCCTCTAGGTGGAGAACATCAATTATGAATTGCTTCTTACAGAAGACGTAAACATTGAAGATTAGATAGGAATTTCCCTTTTTCAGTTGTATTCAGTATTTTTTTCTATGTACTTGAAATTTAAATCAATAAAACTGAAATTTGCTCAATTCCGATCTTAATTTTCCATTTTTCTCCTTTCATTTACTTATTGGTTTGCAATAGTAATCCGACCGCAATTGTTTTCTAATAATGAATGTTAAGACTAACATTTTACTTGTCTTAAAAGACCTAGAAGGTTTTCCACTTTCGTACTTCAAGATTAATAGGCAATGAATTTGATCGATGACGCAGCCCATTTGCAAATTAACTTGGGAGAAAACATCTAGTAAAGCGAATAGTCATATCAAATGACTTCGCAAATTAACTTAGGAATAGTTATCAAAGCCGCAAGTCAAATCGGATGTGACTTTCACATATTCACTTGGGAACGATCGTCAAGTTTAATAAAGCGAATAAGTCCATCGAGCTAATTCTACAATAGCTTTGGGAATAATCATCAAGAAATGCAAATGATTGTTTAGAATTCATTTTGCAATAGCTTGGAAAAAATTTGTAGCTTTTAAATTCAGCAATCAATTTGATTGGAATACAATATTACAATAGGTAATTTTGCTAAGAACGTTGAAAATATCTTAAGGTCCTTTCTAGTTAGGCAAGAACATTCAGGAGTCTGTCGACTCTCCGAAGTGAACTTTTTCTAATCGGAAGTGTGTCTTCTCAGCTTTTGCTTGACAGGAGGGCGATTGGATCGACAGTACCTATAAAACTTCCTCTTTCACCTCTTTTCTAATCCTTTACCCGATTAGGAGTTTTTTTTCCTTTGACAGCTCCTTCTTGTTTATATCCCTTTTTAGGTCCATTTTTGGCTTTTTAACCTCTTCTTCCTTCTTCTTGAAGTCAGACACAAACATGTAGGCCTGCAAGGCTTTCTAGTTTCCCCTTAGGATAGCCTCACTTGCCTCCGTGGGTATCTTCATGACCATATACCTGACACTGGTCATAGCTACGGTCTTAAAGAGCAGCGGTCTACCAAAGATTGCATTATATACAAAATTCATATCCATGACCATAAAAGTGGTTTTACACGTATACGTCACCTCTTCATCTTCGAGCTCTATGAAAAGCTCGATCGCTCTAACCACGTGAATGGTGGCCTTGCCAAGCCTGATTAGTGGGGTGGTATTTTGCTTCATCTCTTTGATTAGTAGCCTCATTTGCTTGTAAGCTTCCAGGGTCAGGATATTTGTAGCACTTCTATCATTGACTAGGATTCTCTTTACCAAGATGTTATTGATTGTCAAATGGATAACTAAGGCATCCTCTTATGGGAATTTTAGATAACCTGCATCTTCGAGGACATCGTAATAGATGGCATCTTTTCTAATTTGGCTAAGAAGTATATGCCTTTGCCTTTCTTTCTTTTAGAGAAATTTTCTCTGTAAGATGATCCTCCAGCGATCAACTTCATCACCTCAGCTCTCTATCTTGGATGTTCAACATCTCTTAGTTTTCTTTGCTCGTTATAGTTATCAAAATTCGATCTATCCATTCTTTCAATGGGGGGCTTACAGGGACTTCTCTATGTTGACCCCATAAATCTATTTAGAGAGCCTTTCTGCAAGAGCTTTTCGATTTCATCATTCAACGAGTTGTATCTGTTAGTTGTTACCAACGTCCTTATAGAATTCATAATATTTGCTCGTCACTTTTTGCGTATGTCCGATCGAATATCTTTTTTAGCCAGTTGATCTTGTTGTACTTTTCTTTAATCTGTATCAAGATATTGGCAGGGTTAGTGTTGAGTGTGGTATAGGTTCTAGCCGGATTATTAATATGGCATTCGAACCTTTCTTGTATAGACTCTATTCTCTTACTTAAACTTCTAAATGAGGATACCCTTTTTGGGGAACTTTTCCTTGGCCATTCGACCGGATACTGCAATTTGTCCGTTATACTAGATGTTCTTCTCCCAGCTTTGAGGGCAATATCCATTTGGATGTATTGATTGGCCCTATCCATCAGATCGGTGAAATCTGTTGGTGGCCAAGTCGTGATGGACTCAAATAGCTAGATGCTGCTCACGCTCCAAGCTAGGGCATTTGTTGTGACTTTAGGATGTAGATTCTTAATCTCCGATGCCAATGTTTGGAACCTGTAAATATATTGGGCCCTTGAACCAAGTTGCACAGGTCATTAACTGTCTTAGGCATTTGGATTTGGATGATGAATCTTATTGTGAAAAGATCACAAATTTTCCTGAAGGATGTGATTAATTCTTGGGGGAGAATATGGAACCAATCTAGGGCATCACTTATCAGGATTGTAGGGAAAACTCTACAGAAGATCCGATCATCATAAAAGTACATCTGAATTTGCATCAGGTACTCAGAGATGTGGCATTTTGGATCGGACTTGCCCGTATACCTAGGCATCCTTATTTCCTTAAATTTGCCAGGCAACTTAACTTTTCTGATCTCTTGATAGAAGGGGATGATAGTGTTGCCATTGAACAAAGGCTTTTTAGGGTGCTCAAGTCCAATTTTTTTATTTACTGTAGGAACCACTTCTCGTCTTTATCTGCCCTTAGGCCTTCATTTTCTTATTTTGCCTTTCTCGAAAACCTCCTCTTCGGGGTGCACATGTATGATAAGTCATCTCCTATGGAAATTAAGGGTGACTGTGACCGCCTTGACGTGTAAGTGGGATTGTATGCTTTGAAGGCTTGGCTCCTGCTCACAGAGAACATTTTCCCTTTTCCTTTATCCTGCCCGACTTGCGTACATTGAAGTGAGTGTCAAATCTCGCACTGACTCTGTCTTCTGAGTCTCGTATCATAATTCCTTTATTTATCTGCCTCATTTCTTCCCTTTTTTTATTATCAATCTTGAAGTCCCTTATTGAGGTCCAAGGTTGCTTTCCCTTTCGGACGGATTGCTTGATGCTTCTATTGAATTCTCCGAGGATCGCTCTTAGATCCTTCATGATGATGAGAGTGTTGTCTAATTGTGCCGAAAACTCCTCATTGAAGGCGGGCATAAGATCGTTATGAACGAGGGATCCACACCCTTCTAGCGATAAACCTTGGTCCGCTTTGATCATCCTGAGATTGATTGTTTCCCTCTGTTATGGAGTGCCTATAATGTCTTGAACCTGTCATGGTCTCTAAACGAAAGCACCAAATGATAAGTTTTGAAATGTCAAAAGCTGAATGAGGCCGAATGGTGGTTCTAGACGAGCCGATCGGATCAACAATGCTTTGTATATATAATAAGACAAACCCGATCAGACCAGGCGTAAACACTACAAAATTTAAGTTTGTAATGCTTTTAGAGAAAGATTGTAGAGAGAGTCTTAAAGATTCGACACCTGGTTTTACAGTGCCTTGGACTATTTATAGTGGATGTAAGAAATCACTTGAGTACCAAAAGTATGTCTGCTCTAGTGTTATAGTAAGTGAATGTTGATGTGACAAGGAGTAGGTAAAAGGCATGGGTCTTTTGGCTTGTGTTAATGGACTGACAAGGGGCATACCCTATCAATCCGATCGAACAGCTTGCGCCACCAACTCTTTGGCCTCTTGGGCGCTCGTTAGTCACTCTCTGGGCTTCGCACTTGACTGAGCTTTGACTTGGTTTGAAATTTTAACTGAAATTGATTTAGGTACAGTTGATAATGATATTATAAGTATGAATTTTTATTTATGCATGGATAGAGTAATAAATAAATCTAAATGGTCGGTTTGAATATTGAAATTGATTATCACGTTAAATAATGTACTTGATTATATTATTAACGTGTTGCACATAGAATGTTATTATTATTATGATTATTATTTTAAGAGAACGTATTGCCCATAGATGGAGATTGCAGACATACCATAGATGGTTGTAGAACAACTTGTCTATATCCCACAAATATGGATATTGACAAAATCATATATATATATATATATATATATATATATATATATATATATATATATATATATGCTATTTAATTGCACATTATATATAATATAATATTAAATAGTTTCATAGGAGACTTTCAGTTTATCTGAATGTATTGAAATGTTTTAAATTTAAGAAAACGGTTTAACTTTCACTTTCTTGCCAATAAAAAAATAAAAAATATATTATCAAAATACAGCGATGCATGCGAGCAAAACACTATGTATTGGACCAAAAAAATGCAATTAGTTAATTAATCATCAAATTTTGGACAGAAATGTTAAACGCCCTGTCCCGATCCATGCATATGAATGTATTTAAATAATAATATATAAAAATAAACCAACTTGGTAAATTGAATAATAACCCGTCAATTTATGTTCAACCGCCAGCGATCCGGCATTGGAGGTGAGAAAAAAAATTTGTTAATTAGAAAATCAGTTAAATCGAATCGATTTTAGATTAATCAAATAGATAAATTAGAGTTATGATTTTTAATTTTAGAAATTCACAGTTAATATTTAGTTATGGTTAACCGATTTATATACTTTTTTATTTTAATTTTTATATTTAAATTTTTAAATATTTTTTACTTTATAAATGTTATGATATATGATTTTTTTAAAATATTATTACAGAATATATTTTTAGTAAATAAGCATTGGAATAATCTTCTTATTACAATTATTTATTCATTATATGTGAAAAATGGATACTCTATTATTAGTTTTATGTTGAATGTATTTAATTTTTACAATTAATTATGAAAATTTTATATTTCTTTTGATTTTTTTAATGGATATTATATTTGGTTTGTATTTTTCATTTTCGAAGCACTTTTAACCACTACTGATGGGTGTCGAATCCAACAAAAATAAAATTCTACTCTATAAATTTTTATAGTAAAGCATGAGTAGAGTTGTCTCCCAAGAGATTGGTCAAATTATTAAATCTGATTTTTACTTATGAAATAAGAGAAAGATGAAGGGGGTTTTTGTTTATGAAAAATAAGATTAAAACAAATAAATCATGAAGCAGAAAATTAAAAAGAGTAAATCAAATATTAAAAACTTCTAGTCAAAGGAATATCTTGGTTATGATTCATTCAAACTGATCATTGAATACAATTGGATAAATTCCTACTTCTTCAAATAAATTGGTTATGAACACTAACAAGCTCTAGTATTCTGCTCTTCCTTAATATTAATTTAAAAGTGATAAGATCAGCTGATAAATCTTATTTCTCAACAACCACTAAACAAGCTCTTAGGATTTAATTGAGAAATAGCATTAAGAATTAGAAAAGCTACCAATTCCAATCAATAATACACAAGCTCGATTATTTAAATTGGACCAAATAAATTCACCCACACTAAACTCAAAGATTCAATTCAATGAGTGCACAGATTTGCCACTTTGCCAAATTAAATAAACAATTACGGATTTATCAATCTGACTAGCAATATTTATTCCTTCAAAATCAGACGTCAATAATTTTAATGGAACAAAATATCATTAAGTATAGAAAATATTTAGATATTTGAGAAGAGAAAACAATGAAAACGAATTCTCACAATTTATTCATGAATTATACCTTAATATCCTTGACTAGAAAAGAAAATTCAGCCACTCATGGCTGTAAAACAATCAACTAGAAAATAAAGAAAGCAGCAATTCAAAAGTTTATTTCAAGGTTCAAGATATCATTTCCTTCATCACAAAGATCCTATTTATAGAAAACTTAGACTAGGAATTTGATCATTTTTCTCAAAGACTTTTCAAAGGTCCAATTTTTGCTGCCAAAAGTCGGGTAAAAGATCTGGCTAAATTGATTTCCAATAGCAGCAATTCTTGAAAAATCTGCACTGCATAATTCTGCGCAAGCGACCGTGGGCACGCTTAAGTGTTGTTTCGTGTTGAAAACGTAGACCTGATTGTATTCTGCCTTTCAGCTTCAATTCTTGACTTTCAATTTGGATTTCTTTGATTCTCAGCTCCATTTCTTGACTTCCAATTTGCTCCAGATTTTATTTGACTTTAAATTCCTACTTTTTGATTTCTTTTTCCCATTGAGCATGAATTCCTACTAAAAGATTAAATAGAAATTAAATCAAATATTTATCTTATTAAATAAGCACAAAATAGGAGTTTTTCATGGAAAATAAATAGGAATATTTTTGCTTCATCAAATTCCCCCACACCAATCCTTTGCTTGTCCTCAAGCAAATCAATTTCCACACCCCATAACATTGCCATATTCTCCCCTTCAAAATTTCTTTTCAAAACTCAACATGTCTCAAAGAAATAAATTCATAGAAATTTTCATCAGTTCAAATGATCTTTCAATGTTATCCAAAGATGCAAGACTTAACACCCTCACAAAATATATCACTCAAATCACTCAAGTGTTTAGGCTAATTATTTAACAATAGAGCACTCACAACATAAAATTCCACCAATCAATTTCAACCCAGCATTTTTTATTCAATTTTCTTAAATCCCGAAATTACCCAATAATTTTCAGCAGAATTTTCATTAGCAAAAATGCATGAAATGCCCAAAATACCCAATCATGCCAACAATCTGAATCGGTTCACAATTATAACCAAGATAATAGCTCAATTGAAGAAGCAATTCCAATTTCAAACCAAAATCAACCACAACTTAACTCAAAAATCAACTCCTAGATAACCATAGTTTAACCATAAATTACTCTAAATCCACCAAATCAAAAACAAAACTAACCAAACCCATGTGCAAACTCCGGTGGAGATGGTGATCGGCGAAGAGAACAGTGGAGAAGCTTGGGCTTTCTGATTTCCTGTGCGGCGGAGCAAAGCGGAGAGGAGATCGGTACCTGCTGTTGTTCGGAAGAGAGATGGCGGTGAGGTGACACGCTGATCAGCGTTTTGGTGGGCAGCGGCTGTGCGACGGCGCTCGTTGGACAGCTGATCGTACTCCGGTGGGTCGCTGGTCGGCGCTCGGTGGTGACAAGAAGAAAGAAAAAAAAATATGGTGAAAACAGGGGAAGGTGTCGGCTGGGTGTGAAAAGAAGAAGAGAAGTAACAAAAGTAAAGATTAAAATAAACAAGTAAAAGTGTAATTGTGAAAACAAACCAAAGAATAAAATAAAAAGTAAAAGTAAAAGTCAAACAAAGAGGAAATTATCAAAAATAAAAGAGAATAAAACAAAATAAAACTCAACTCAAAGACTTACCTTATCACATTAACCATTAAAACTCAACCTGTTACCCAGAATTGAAGAAAACACACCAGCTTTTTTTATTTTTTTTTATTATATATATATATATATATATATATATATATATATATATATATATATAATTTTTTTTTATTTTTTAATTTTTTTTTCGGAAGGTGAAAATAAATAAAAAAAAAAGTAGAAAAATTAAAAATAAAGATGTTTGAAAAGAAGAAATTATGAGGAAAGATAAATAATAAAAACAAAGAATAAAATAAACAAGTAAAATTATCATTAAAAGAAAAAGTAAGAAGGAAAGATAAAGAGTGAAAGAAAGAACGAAAATCGTAAACAAATAGAAGTAAAAAGAAACAACAAAAAGACAAAGTAGAAATAATTATTAAAAAGTAACAAAGAAAGTTGAAGAGAGGAGAATGAAAAATCGTGAACCAAAGGAACAAACAATAAAAAGACAAAGTACAATTGTTAAAAAGCAACAAGGAAAGAGAAATGAAAAAGCAAAAAATTTAACATAACAAAGAGAATAAAAATAAAGAAAACGTAAAGATTTAGCACATTAACCATTAAAACTAAGTTTCTACCCAGAATTTAAAAAGAACACACCAGCTTTTTCTCTTCTTTTTTATTTTATTTTATTTTATTTTATTTTTTTTAAAAAATAAAATAAAAAAAATAGAAATTAAAATTAAAGATAAAGATGTTGGGTTGCCTCCCAACCAGCGCCCTTATTTTCTGTCTGAAGGCCAGACATAATGCAGCATCACTCTTTATAGTTTGGAACTTCCAATTGAATTGTTTCAATATTTGTCACTTGAAATCCCTCATAAAAAGTTTTTAAACGATGCCCATTGACCTTAAACGTTTTGGCAGTGCTGGGGCTTTGAATTTCTACTGCACCATGAGGAAATATATTAGTAACAATAAAAGGTCCAGTCCAACGTGACCTTAATTTTCCTGGAAAAAGCTTAAGTCTAGAATGAAACAAGAGAACTTTCTGACCAATTTGAAAATTTTTTCTAGAAATATTTTTATCATGAAAAAGTTTAATTTTCTCTTTGTAAATTCTAGAATTCTCATAAGCATCAAGTCTGAGTTCCTCAAGTTCTTGGAGTTGTAACTTTCTCTGTTCACCTGCTTCTTCCATGTTCATGTTACACTGTTTTATTGCCCAGTACGCTTTATGTTCTAGTTCAACAGGAAGGTGGCAAGACTTACCAAACAAGAAGCGATATGGAGACATACCAATTGGATTTTTATATGCAGTTCTGTATGCCCATAAAGCATCTTCTAGACGTATACTCCAATCTTTGCGAGTGGGATTGACAGTCTTTTCCAAAATAGACTTGATTTCTCTATTGGATACCTCTGCTTGACCACTAGTCTGTGGGTGGTAGGCCGTCGAAATTCTGTGAGTCACACCATATTTTCTTAACAGACTTTCAAACGTACGATTGCAAAAATGAGTGCCTCTGTCACTGATGATTGCCCTTGGTACTCCATATCTGCTGAAAATATGACTCTTGACAAAACCTACGACAATCTTAGAATCATTAGTCCTGGTGGCTTTTGCTTCCACCCACTTAGAAATGTAGTCCACAGCTAAAAGAATGTAACAATTACCAAAAGAAGATGGGAATGGACCCATGAAGTCAATTCCCCATATATCAAAAATTTCACAAGCTAAAATAGGAGTAAGAGGCATTTGATCTCTATGTCCTAAATTACCAGTCCGTTGGCAATTGCTACAGGATTTACAAAATAAATAGGCATCACTGAATAAAGTAGGCCAGAACAACCCACACTCCAGCACCTTACGTGCTGTTCTTTTTGGACCAAAATGTCCACCACAGGCATAAGAATGGCAGAATGCTAGAATGGATGAAATTTCACACTCGGAAACACACCTGCGAATTAATTGATCAGAACATTGTTTCCACAAATAAGGATCATCCCAGATATAATATTTAGACTCACTCTTAATTTTATCTTTTTGTGCTCTAGTCAACTCACTGGGCAATGTCCTAGCTACCAAATAATTTACTATATCAGCATACCATGGAATTGAAGATTCAATCTCAAAGAGATGTTCATCCGGAAATGCATCTTGAAGTGGTTGAGGTTCCTCATTCATGATCAGTCTGCTCAAGTTATCTGCCACTGAATTTTCTGTTCCTTTCTTATCACGAATCTCCAAATCAAATTCTTGTAAGAGCAATATCCATCTTATTAATCTTGGCTTGGACTCTTTTTTGGCAAGTAGGTATTTCAAAGCTGCATGATCAGAAAAAATTATGACTTTAGTACCCAATAAATATGATCTAAATTTTTCTAAAGCAAAAACTACTGCAAGCAACTCCTTTTCTGTAGTAGAGTAGTTTCTCTGAGCATTATCAAGAGTTCTTGAAGCGTAGTAAATAGCGTGTGCACTCTTGCCAATTCTTTGACCAAGTACAGCTCCAACGGCATAGTTGCTGGCATCGCACATAATTTCAAAGGGGAGTTCCCAATTTGGGGGCTGAATAATTGGTGCAGATGTCAGCTTGTCTTTTAACTGATCAAATCTATGACAAGGTTATGGGGTGTGGAAATTGATTTGCTTGTGGACAAGCAAAGGTTTGGTGTGGGGGAATTTGATGAAGCAAAAATATTCCTATTTATTTTCCATGAAAAACTCCTATTTTGTGCTTATTTAATAAGATAAATATTTGATTTAATTTCTATTTAATCTTTTAGTAGGAATTCATGCTCAATGGGAAAAAGAAATCAAAAAGTAGGAATTTAAAGTCAAATAAAATCTGGAGCTAATTGGAAGTCAAGAAATGGAGCTGAGAATCAAAGAAATTAAAGTTGGAAGTCAAGAATGGAAGCTGAAAGTATCAGGTCTACATTTTCAACATGAAATCACACTTAAGCGTGCCCACGGTCGCTTGCGCAGAAATTATGCAGTGCAGATTTTTCAAGGATTGCTGCTATTGGAAATCAATTTAGCCAGATCTTTTACCCGATTTTTGGCAGCAAAAATTGAACCTTTGAAAAGTCCTTGAGAAAAATGATCAAATTCCTAGTCTAAGTTTTCTATAAATAGGATCTTTGTGATGAAGGAAATCATATCTTGAACCTTGAAATAAACTTTTGAATTGCTGCTTTCTTTATTTTCTAGTTGATTGTTTTACAGCCATGAGTGGCTGAATTTTCTTTTCTAGTCAAGGATATTAAGGTATAATTCATGAATAAATTGTGAGAATTCGTTTTCATTGTTTTCTCTTCTCAAATATCTAAATATTTTCTATACTTAATGATATTTTGTTCCATTAAAATTATTGACGTCTGATTTTGAAGGAATAAATATTGCTAGTCAGATTGATAAATCCGTAATTGTTTATTTAATTTGGCAAAGTGGCAAATCTGTGCACTCATTGAATTGAATCTTTGAGTTTAGTGTGGGTGAATTTATTTGGTCCAATTTAAATAATCGAGCTTGTGTATTATTGATTGGAATTGGTAGCTTTTCTAATTCTTAATGCTATTTCTCAATTAAATCCTAAGAGCTTGTTTAGTGGTTGTTGAGAAATAAGATTTATCAGCTGATCTTATCACTTTTAAATTAATATTAAGGAAGAGCAGAATACTAGAGCTTGTTAGTGTTCATAACCAATTTATTTGAAGAAGTAGGAATTTATCCAATTGTATTCAATGATCAGTTTGAATGAATCATAACCAAGATATTCCTTTGACTAGAAGTTTTTAATATTTGATTTACTCTTTTTAATTTTCTGCTTCATGATTTATTTGTTTTAATCTTATTTTTCATAAACAAAAACCCCCTTCATCTTTCTCTTATTTCATAAGTAAAAATCAGATTTAATAATTTGACCAATCTCTTGGGAGACAACTCTACTCATGCTTTACTATAAAAATTTATAGAGTAGAATTTTATTTTTGTTGGATTCGACACCCATCAAATTTTGGCGCCGTTGCCGGGGATTGGTGTTATTATTGATCTGAATTTTTTTTCCCTTTAATTTTGCAATTTCTTTATGACTCGTACTTCTCGTGGAAGTGAATTAAATTTTGATTCAGAAATAGAGAAGACAGCCCGAAGATTGAGAAAGACAACTAAACAACAAAAAGCTTCCTCTTCTGGTTCATCACAAATAGAGACAATTGTTGATTTGTCAGAATTTTTCAAAGAACCTGAAATCATGGCTGAACCAGAACAAACTTTGAGAAGAATGGCTAATCCAGATGTCAACCAACAGCCCTTGTGCATTGAGCTCCCTAATTTAGAGGTAAATTTTGAATTAAAATCTGGTTTGATTCACTTATTACCCACTTTTCGTGGCCTTGCAGGAGAAGACCCTCATAAACATCTCAAGGAATTCCATGTAGTATGTTCCAGCATGAAACCACAAGGAGTAACAGTTGATCAAATCAAAATGCGAGCCTTTCCTTTTTCTTTGACAGAAAAAGCTAAAGATTGGCTGTATTATCTTCCCCCTGGATCAATACCGACATGGAATGAATTGAAAAGGCAATTCTTAGAAAAATTTTTCCCTGCTTCTCGAGCCACATCCATTAGAAAAGAGATTTGTGGGATTCGTCAACAAACTGGAGAAACTCTCTATGAATATTGGGAGAGGTTCAATCAATTGTGTGCAAGCTGCCCTCACCACCAAATTTCAGACCAGCTTTTAATACAATATTTTTATGAAGGATTATTATTGTCAGATCGCAACATGATTGATGCTGCAAGTGGTGGAGCTTTGGTAGACAAAACTCTCAATCAAGCTAAGGAATTAATTACCAAAGTAGCTGCCAATTCTCAGCAATTTGGCTCTAGACAAGATCATCCAATTAAGAGGGTTAATGAGGTGAGTATAAATTCCATTGAACAGAGACTTGACAATTTAACTTCTCTTATGCAGAAATTTATGGTGGGAAATCAGCAACAAGTGAAGTCGTGTGGCATTTGTTCAAATTCTGATCATCCTACGGATACATGTCCAACTCTTCAAGATGAAGAACATTTAAATGCTATACAAGGACAGCAAGGACAGCAATACCAAAGGAAATACGACCCCTTTTCTGCTACCTAGAATCCTGGATGGAGAGACCACCCAAATCTGAGCTATGGAGCAAGATCCAACAACTACCATCAATACGGGTATCAACCGAGACAACCAGCTCCTGCTCCACCTCCACAAGGATTCCAAGGATTTAAATCTGATGCCCCTCCACCATCAAAACCAGGTATGTCTTTAGACAATATAGTTGCTGCTTTAGCTACTAACATGCAACAATTTCAACAGGAGACCAAGGCTAGCATGCTGAATTTGGAAAATCAAATGAGCCAACTCGCTACCACAGTGGGCAAATTAGAGAACCAAAATTCTGGTCGCTTACCATCTCAACCCGAAGTCAATCCTAAACAGAATGTGAGTGCCATGACGTTAAGGAGTAGAAAAGAATTAAAAGAACCAGCAAAAAGGGCCACAAAATTCGTAGGTGAAGATGACATGGAAAAAGAGATGGAGCTGCCTCCACCAAATACCTCAGAAACATCTCAAATTAAATCACCATTGATCATACCACCTCCCTTTCCGAGTAGACTGGCCAAATCCAAGAAGGAACAACAAGAAAAAGAAATTTTTGATATGTTTCGAAAAATAGAGATCAACATTCCTCTTCTTGATGCCATTAAACAAGTGCCAAGGTATGCAAAGTTCCTTAAAGAATTATGCACCAACAAAAGAAGGCTGAAAGGGGATGAAAAAATTCATATGGGAGAAAATGTGTCTGCTGTCTTTCAAAAGAAATTACCTCCCAAGTGCAAAGACCCAGGTATGTTCACCATTCCTTGTACAATAGGCAACTCAAAATTTGAAAAATCATTGATTGACTTAGGAGCATCTATAAATGTCATCCCTAGCTCTATTTATCATTCTTTAAATATGGGACCACTTAAAGGAACTAATGTTATTATTCAGTTAGCAGACAGGTCCATTGTTTATCCGGAAGGAATTTTGGAAGATATTTTAGTGCAGGTTGATAAGCTAGTATTTCCGGCTGATTTTTATGTGTTAGATATGGAGGAAGAACGTTCCTCAAAATCAGTTCCTATTTTGTTGGGAAGACCTTTTTTGAAAACAGCCAGAACAAAGATAGATGTTGCAGAAGGAACGCTATCCATGGAGTTTGATGGAGAGAAAATAAAATTTGATATTTATGCTGCCATGAGGTATCCTTCTGATGTTGATTGTGTTTATGGAATTGATACAATTGATTCATTGACACAGCAGGTTTTTGATTTAACTGGAGAGGATGAGTTGGAGTTAGCAATAACTAAGAGTTTTGATCCTAAGGAATTAGACAATTTGGAGGAAAAATTCGTTATACAAGAAGAGTTGAAAGACTCCATCTTTGAGCTGGAATCATTACGACCAATCAGGTATAATTCTTCCTATATTGATTTACCAGTATCTCACAACAAACTTTTTCCATCTATTTTGCAGGCCCCTACGTTGGAATTAAAGATTTTACCAAGTCATTTGAAGTATATTTATCTAGGAGAAAATCAGACTTTACCAGTAATAATTTCCAACAAATTAACTCCCCTTGAAGAAGAGAAGTTAATTCGCATTCTCAAAGATTACAAAGAGGCCATAGGATGGACTATCGCAGACATAAGAGGAATCAGCCCCTCCACTTGTATGCATCGCATACTATTGGAAGAAGACTACAAACCATTTAGAGAGGCTCAACGCAGACTTAATCCCCCCATGATGGAAGTAGTCAAGAAGGACATCCTTAAATTACTTGATGCAGGTATGATCTTTCCAATTTCTGACAGCAAATGGGTAAGTCCAGTTCAGGTAGTACCTAAAAAGACTGGTTTTACAGTTACAGAGAATGATAATGGTGAGTTAGTTCCAGTTCGAATGCAAAATGGTTGGCGAGTTTGCATAGATTATAGAAAATTAAACGCCTCCACCAGAAAAGACCATTTTCCATTACCTTTTATTGATCAAATGCTTGAAAGGCTGGCTGGGCATTCTCACTATTGTTGTCTTGATGGATTTTCAGGTTTTAATCAGATCCCTGTAGCACCAGAAGATCAGGAAAAAACTACCTTCACATGTCCCTTTGGAACATTCGCTTACCGACGCATGCCATTTGGTTTATGCAATGCCCCAGCAACGTTTCAACGATGTATGGTCAGTATTTTCTCAGATTATGTGGAAAGAATTATTGAAGTGTTTATGGACGATTTTACTGTACATGGTAATTCATTTGATGACTGTTTGAAAAATCTGACTAAAGTGCTTAACCGTTGCATTGAAACTAATCTTGTGCTCAATTATGAAAAATGTCATTTCATGGTCGATCAAGGTTTGATATTAGGACATATAGTATCTTCCCGAGGAATAGAAGTTGATAAATCTAAGGTTGATCTGATTAAATGCTTACCTTACCCCACTTCGGTGAGGGAAGTACGCTCTTTTCTTGGTCATGCAGGATTTTACCGAAGGTTTATTAAAGATTTTTCGAAGATTACCCAGCCTCTTTGCAAGTTGTTACAAAAAGACACTCCATTTGACTTTAGCACTGAATGCAAGGACAGATTTGATCAGTTAAAAGACAAGCTGACATCTGCACCAATTATTCAGCCCCCAAATTGGGAACTCCCCTTTGAAATTATGTGCGATGCCAGCAACTATGCCGTTGGAGCTGTACTTGGTCAACGAATTAATAGGAGTGCACATGCTATTTACTATGCTTCAAGAACTCTTGATAATGCTCAGAGAAACTACTCTACTACAGAAAAGGAGTTACTTGCAGTAGTTTTTGCTTTAGAAAAATTTAGATCATATTTATTGGGTACTAAAGTCATAATTTATTCTGATCATGCAGCTTTGAAATACCTGCTTGCCAAAAAAGAGTCCAAGCCAAGATTAATAAGATGGATACTGCTCTTACAAGAATTTGATTTGGAGATTCGTGATAAGAAAGGAACAGAAAATTCAGTGGCAGATAACTTGAGCAGATTGATCATGAATGAGGAACCTCAACCACTTCAAGATGCATTTCCAGATGAACACCTCTTTGAGATTAAATCTTCAATACCATGGTATGCTGATATAGTAAATTATTTGGTAGCTAGGACATTGCCCAGTGAGTTGACTAGAGCACAAAAAGATAAAATTAAAAGTGAGTCTAAATATTATATCTAGGATGATCCTTATTTGTGGAAACAATGTTCTGATCAATTAATTCGTAGGTGTGTTTCCGAGTGTGAAGTTCCATCCATTCTAGCATTTTGTCATTCTTATGCATGTGGTGGACATTTTGGTCCAAAAAGGACAGCACGTAAGGTGCTGGAATGTGGGTTGTTCTGGCCTACTTTATTTCGTGATGCCTATTTATTTTGTAAATCCTGTAGCAATTGCCAACGGACTGGTAATTTAGGACATAGAGATCATATGCCTCTTACTCCTATTTTAGCTTGTGAAATTTTTGATATATGGGGAATTGACTTCATGGGTCCATTCCCATCTTCTTTTGGTAATTGTTACATTCTTTTAGCTGTGGACTACATTTCTAAGTGGGTGGAAGCAAAAGCCACCAGGACTAATGATTCTAAGATTGTCGTAGGTTTTGTCAAGAGTCATATTTTCAGCAGATATGGAGTACCAAGGGCAATCATCAGTGACAGAGGCACTCATTTTTGCAATCGTACGTTTGAAAGTCTGTTAAGAAAATATGGTGTGACTCACAGAATTTCGACGGCCTACCACCCACAGACTAGTGGTCAAGCAGAGGTATCCAATAGAGAAATCAAGTCTATTTTGGAAAAGACTGTCAATCCCACTCGCAAAGATTGGAGTATACGTCTAGAAGATGCTTTATGGGCATACAGAACTGCATATAAAAATCCAATTGGTATGTCTCCATATCGCTTCTTGTTTGGTAAGTCTTGCCACCTTCCTGTTGAACTAGAACATAAAGCGTACTGGGCAATAAAACAGTGTAACATGAACATGGAAGAAGCAGGTGAACAGAGAAAGTTACAACTCCAAGAACTTGAGGAACTCAGACTTGATGCTTATGAGAATTCTAGAATTTACAAAGAGAAAATTAAACTTTTTCATGATAAAAATATTTCTAGAAAAAATTTTCAAATTGGTCAGAAAGTTCTCTTGTTTCATTCTAGACTTAAGCTTTTCCCAGGAAAATTAAGGTCACGTTGGACTGGACCTTTTATTGTTACTAATATATTTTCTCATGGTGCAGTAGAAATTCAAAGTCCCAGCACTGCCAAAACGTTTAAGGTCAATGGGCATCGTTTAAAACCTTTTTATGAGGGATTTCAAGTGACAAATATTGAAACCATTCAATTGGAAGTTCCAAATTATGAAGAGTGATGCTGCATTATGTCTAGCCTTCAGACATAAAATAAGGGCGCTGCTTGGGAGACAACTCTACTCATGCTTTACTATAAAAATTTATAGAGTAGAATAGTATGAGTAGAGTTGTCTCCCAAGAGATTGGTCAAATTATTAAATCTGAATTTATTAAGCAAGAAAAAGAAGAAGGGGGGTTAAGTCTGCGTTGAGCCTCTCTAAATGGTTTATAGTCTTCTTCCAATAGTATGCGATGCATACAAGTGGAGGGGCTGATTCCTCTTATGTCTGCGATAGTCCATCCTATGGCCTCTTTGTAATCTTTGAGAATGCGAATTAACTTCTCTTCTTCAAGAGGAGTTAATTTGTTGGAAATTATTACTGGTAAAGTCTGATTTTCTCCTAGATAAATATACTTCAAATGACTTGGTAAAATCTTTAATTCCAATGTAGGGGCCTGCAAAATAGATGGAAGAAGTTTGTTGTGAGATACTGGTAAATCAATATAGGAAGAATTATACCTGATTGGTCGTAATGATTCCAGCTCAAAGATGGAGTCTTTCAACTCTTCTTGTATAACGAATTTTTCCTCCAAATTGTCTAATTCCTTAGGATCGAAACTCTTAGTTATTGCTAACTCCAACTCATCCTCTCCAGTTAAATCAAAAACCTGCTGTGTCAATGAATCAATTGTATCAATTCCATAAACACAATCAACATCAGAAGGATACCTCATGGCAGCATAAATATCAAATTTTATTTTCTCTCCATCAAACTCCATGGATAACGTTCCCTCTGCAACATCTATCTTTGTTCTGGCTGTTTTCAAAAAAGGTCTTCCTAACAAAATAGGAACTGATTTTGAGGAACGTTCTTCCTCCATATCTAACACATAAAAATCAGCCGGAAATACTAGCTTATCAACCTGCACTAAAATATCTTCCAAAATTCCTTCCGGATAAACAATGGACCTGTCTGCTAACTGAATAATAACATTAGTTCCTTTAAGTGGTCCCATATTTAAAGAATGATAAATAGAGCTAGGCATGACATTTATGGATGCTCCTAAGTCTATCAATGATTTTTTAAATTTTGAGCTACCTATTGTACAAGGAATGGTGAACATACCTGGGTCTTTGCACTTGGGAGGTAGTTTCTTTTGAAAAACAGCAGACACATTTTCTCCCATATGAATTTTTTCATCCCCTTTCAGCCTTCTTTTGTTGGTGCATAATTCTTTAAGGAACTTTGCATACCTTGGCACTTGTTTAATGGCATCAAGAAGAGGAATGTTGATCTCTATTTTTCGAAACATATCAAAAATTTCTTTTTCTTGTTGTTCCTTCTTGGATTTGGCCAGTCTACTCGGAAAGGGAGGTGGTATGATCAATGGTGATTTAATTTGAGATGTTTCTGAGGTATTTGGTGGAGGCAGCTCCATCTCTTTTTCCATGTCATCTTCACCTACGAATTTTGTGGCCCTTTTTGCTGGTTCTTTTAATTCTTTTCCACTCCTTAACGTCATGGCACTCACATTCTGTTTAGGATTGACTTCGGGTTGAGATGGTAAGCGACCAGAATTTTGGTTCTCTAATTTGCCCACTGTGGTAGCGAGTTGGCTCATTTGATTTTCCAAATTCAGCATGCTAGCCTTGGTCTCCTGTTGAAATTGTTGCATGTTAGTAGCTAAAGCAGCAACTATATTGTCTAAAGACATACCTGATTTTGATGGTGGAGGGGCATCAGATTTAAATCCTTGGAATCCTTGTGGAGGTGGAGCAGGAGCTGGTTGTTTTGGTTGATATCCATACTGATGGTAGTTGTTGGGTCTTGATCCATAGCTCAGATTTGGGTGGTCTCTCCATCCGGGATTGTAGGTGGCAGAAAAGGGATCATATTTCCTTTGGTATTGCTGTCCTTGTTGTCCTTGTATAGCATTTAAATGTTCTTCATCTTGAAGAGTTGGACACATATCTGTAAGATGATCAGAATTTGAACAAATGCCACACGACTTCACTTGTTGCTGATTTCCCACCATAAATTTCTGCATAAGAGAAGTTAAATTATCAAGTCTTTGTTCAATGGAATTTACACTTACCTCATTAACCCTCTTAATTGGATGATCTTGTCTAGAGCCAAATTGCTGAGAATTGGCAGCTACTTTGGTAATTAATTCCTTAGCTTGATTGAGAGTTTTGTCTACCAAAGCTCCACCACTTGCAGCATCAATCATGTTGCGATCTGACAATAATAATCCTTCATAAAAATATTGTATTAAAAGCTGGTCTGAAATTTGGTGGTGAGGGCAGCTTGCACACAATTGATTGAACCTCTCCCAATATTCATAGAGAGTTTCTCCAGTTTGTTGACGAATCCCACAAATCTCTTTTCTAATGGATGTGGCTCGAGAAGCAGGGAAAATTTTTTCTAAGAATTGCCTTTTCAATTCATTCCATGTCGGTATTGATCCAGGGGGAAGATAATACAGCCAATCTTTAGCTTTTTATGTCAAAGAAAAAGGAAAGGCTCGCATTTTGATTTGATCAACTGTTACTCCTTGTGGTTTCATGCTGGAACATACTACATGGAATTCCTTGAGATGTTTATGAGGGTCTTCTCCTGCAAGGCCACGAAAAGTGGGTAATAAGTGAATCAAACCAGATTTTAATTCAAAATTTACCTCTAAATTAGGGAGCTCAATGCACAAGGGCTGTTGGTTGACATCTGGATTAGCCATTCTTCTCAAAGTTTGTTCTGGTTCAGCCATGATTTCAGGTTCTTTGAAAAATTCTGACAAATCAACAATTGTCTCTATTTGTGATGAACCAGAAGAGGAAGCTTTTTGTTGTTTAGTTGTCTTTCTCAATCTTCGGGCTGTCTTCTCTATTTCTGAATCAAAATTTAATTCACTTCCACGAGAAGTACGAGTCATAAAGAATTGCAAAATAAAGTAAAATAAAATTCAGATCAATAATAACACCAATCCCCGGCAACGGCGCCAAAATTTGATGGGTGTCGAATCCAACAAAAATAAAATTCCACTCTATAAATTTTTATAGTAAAGCATGAGTAGAGTTGTCTCCCAAGAGATTGGTCAAATTATTAAATCTGATTTTTACTTATGAAATAAGAGAAAGATGAAGGGGGTTTTTGTTTATGAAAAATAAGATTAAAACAAATAAATCATGAAGCAGAAAATTAAAAAGAGTAAATCAAATATTAAAAACTTCTAGTCAAAGGAATATCTTGGTTATGATTCATTCAAACTGATCATTGAATACAATTGGATAAATTCCTACTTCTTCAAATAAATTGGTTATGAACACTAACAAGCTCTAGTATTCTGCTCTTCCTTAATATTAATTTAAAAGTGATAAGATCAGCTGATAAATCTTATTTCTCAACAACCACTAAACAAGCTCTTAGGATTTAATTGAGAAATAGCATTAAGAATTAGAAAAGCTACCAATTCCAATCAATAATACACAAGCTCGATTATTTAAATTGGACCAAATAAATTCACCCACACTAAACTCAAAGATTCAATTCAATGAGTGCACAGATTTGCCACTTTGCCAAATTAAATAAACAATTACGGATTTATCAATCTGACTAGCAATATTTATTCCTTCAAAATCAGACGTCAATAATTTTAATGGAACAAAATATCATTAAGTATAGAAAATATTTAGATATTTGAGAAGAGAAAACAATGAAAACGAATTCTCACAATTTATTCATGAATTATACCTTAATATCCTTGACTAGAAAAGAAAATTCAGCCACTCATGGCTGTAAAACAATCAACTAGAAAATAAAGAAAGCAGCAATTCAAAAGTTTATTTCAAGGTTCAAGATATCATTTCCTTCATCACAAAGATCCTATTTATAGAAAACTTAGACTAGGAATTTGATCATTTTTCTCAAAGACTTTTCAAAGGTCCAATTTTTGCTGCCAAAAGTCGGGTAAAAGATCTGGCTAAATTGATTTCCAATAGCAGCAATTCTTGAAAAATCTGCACTGCATAATTCTGCGCAAGCGACCGTGGGCACGCTTAAGTGTTGTTTCGTGTTGAAAACGTAGACCTGATTGTATTCTGCCTTTCAGCTTCAATTCTTGACTTTCAATTTGGATTTCTTTGATTCTCAGCTCCATTTCTTGACTTCCAATTTGCTCTAGATTTTATTTGACTTTAAATTCCTACTTTTTGATTTCTTTTTCCCATTGAGCATGAATTCCTACTAAAAGATTAAATAGAAATTAAATCAAATATTTATCTTATTAAATAAGCACAAAATAGGAGTTTTTCATGGAAAATAAATAGGAATATTTTTGCTTCATCAACTACGAACAACTTTATAATTTGTATAATTTGCTAAATTTATACTTTAAAAATTTTTAATGGTTAACCAATATATCAATTTAAAAAATCTATTAAAAATCAAAATTGATATATCAGTTAATCAAAATTAATGAATTAGTTAATAAAATTATTAATAGATAGATTAAACGGCTTATACTCACTCCTATTTAGCACGCATGCATAAGAGAACTAATAAAATCAATGATAAAAAAAAAATTAGATAGCTATTATTATAATAATTATTAGCTATAGTTCTCTTCTATTTCAACTAGTATCAATATAATTAATGATATATAAATTTAATAAATTATTATTTTTTTTTCATAGTTTTGTTTCTTTAGAGAGATATTGAATAATTATGTTAATTTCTGCAAACAAAAATCTTCTTATATAGAAAAGTTAAAACATAGGGGTTCATCCTTTCTAGTTTTCTTCTTACCATATATACTAGGCAAGCAAATACATTTAATTTTTAATAACGGTGCGATTAAAAGAAAATGACTTACCGGTGGTTTGCGTTACGAATTGAAAAAAACTCAGAGCAAAATTTTAAATTCAATCTTTAACTCAAGAATGAATTAAAAGTGTATGTCATTTGAAAAGCTATTTTCAATTATGAGACTAAATTAATAGTATATATAAATTAATTAATTTCGTAAATTTAAAAAAATTAGACTGAATATTAACGAGTCAAATACTAAAAAAAAGAGAATGACTTGTTACCCATATTGTGTAAGTAGAGATACACATACTTTTATCTATATAAATATTGGTACGAAATATGGCAAATTTTTTGAAAAATGAAATATGGATATGCAGTATAAAATTTATTATTAAAAAAATAATATACAATTAATAATCATATTATAAAATTATAAATAGTAAAATTATAAAAAAATATTATATATAATTTGTATATATAATTTTGTACAATTGATGTTCGACTGTTTTTTTTTTGGCTTTTTTATTGTGTATTTTTAGTAAATTAAAAAAAATTATTCAAGTTTTGGTTCATGGTGTTTGGATTTGAGTAATTAATTGGCATATAGGTTGGCCCAATCAACCAATAACTTTGAGTTTTAGCTTTGTTTTTCTTCTTCTTATTATTATTAAGAGAACGTGTTCCCAATAGATGCAGACATACCACACCGTCTTGTCTACATCCCACAAATGTGGATATTGACAAAATAATATATATATATATATATATATATATATATATATATATATATATATATATATATATATATATATATAAATATATATATATTGTCGTGAAATATTGAAATATTCTTATTGGATAACTACATTTAATACTAATTATACTCTAAATTTACTAGTATTATATTTCTAATCAATTTCTATTACTATCTTTTTGTGTCTATAAATATGCTAGTTGTAAATTATTAAAATAACATAATAAAATTATCAGAAAATATATTTTCCTCATTTTCTCTATATTTCTTCTTTGATTTTTACTTTTATTTATAATACGTTATCAGTACGATTAAGTTTTTACTATAAATTTTGATAATTGGGAGCCGGTGGTTTACTACAACCTGGCTCGAAACAATTAAGGTTTTAATTTTAAAAAATTAGATGGTAAGTAAATTTAATCCGTAAATTTTGAATTATTCTAATTTTTATGAATCAATTAAATTGATTATAAGTTGAGTTATGTTATAATGAATTGTATAATTTTTTGTTATGAGTAATACAATTATTTGAAGGCTCCTGAAAAGCTGTAATGCCGTTACGGGTCAATTTCACTCACAGCAACTCAACTTATAATTTATCGCGCAAAAGTAACCGACTTTTTTTTTTACTTAAATGTCACTGAACTTCTAACATTTTTGTAAAAATGTCATGTACACCGGAATCCGACGAGAACCCTCACCGGATTGATGACATATCATATTACACGTGGCGACGAAGAGTCGGTACATGACTTTTTTGCAAAAATATTAGAAGTTCAGTGACATTTAAGTCGAAAAAAAAAGTTGGTTACTTTTACGCGATAAGTGATAAGTTGAGTGACCGTGAGTGAAATTGACCCAGATGTAGCATTTGTTGGAGATACTGTTAAACGACACGTAGTTTTTGATATGGCATGCCATGTCATCAATCCGACAAGGGTCCTCGCCAGATTCCGGTTTATATGACTTTTTTGCAAAAATATTAGAAGTTCAGTGACATTTAAGTCGAAAAAAAAGTCAGTTACTTTTGCGCGATAAGTGATAAGTTGAGTGACCGTGAGTGAAATTAACCCTGCTATTACCCATATACAATTTGTTATGAAATATATTATTTTTCAATATTTCTCAAAAAAATTAATTGATTTCTAAAAGATATTCGCAGAAATGGATATCACATTGAGATTGATATTAGAATATTAAAATATATATATGACAATATTTGTATTGGAAAAAATACTCTTGAAAATTATTTGATTTTACTAATAAATACAAATATTAGTAACCTAAAGTTTATTAACTTTTATATAAATATTACTAACTTGAAGTTTACTAATTAATTGATACTAATATTAGTAAACTCGGAGTTTATTGATAAGTACAAATATTAGTAAATTCGAAATTTACTGACTAATTGATATTAATATTAAGAAATTTGATGTTTATCAATTGATATAAATATTTTATATAATAAAAAAAGTAAACTTGAAATTTACTAATTGAATGACAATTGATTACTTGGCATGACCAGCTTAACCATCCCGCATCAATTATAATGCATAAATTATTGAGAATTCATATATATTATAGAACCAGAAGTTTATTTAATTCAATTTAAGAAATTCTCAAAAGCTACTTGTTTTCAAAAAATATTACTAAAGTATTGCTAGCTAATAAAGAGACCGAATTCCCTTCATTCTAGAATTAATAAAGATAATATATGTGAGCTCACTATCTACCACGTTAACCGCTCAAATGTTTTATGATTTTTGAGAGATGCATCGATAAAATGGTAACATATGTATTTATTATCAACTCACAACCAGTAGTTTGTGAGATTATTCAAATTAACTGCATAACTTCCAGATTATGCGATCAAGACATTTTTCTTGATAATGCTAGTAATAAAATGTCGTAGGTAAATGATTGTTATAAACTCGATATACATATTTATAGTCAAAGGTCTAGCAAAAATATTTATTAAATACCTCTGATTAATTGCTATATATTTTTAAAAGAACAACAATACTCCTATTTTTAAATCGGGATATTATTGTTTGAAGCAATACTTACATGCATTATGCCAATAAAAATCATTAAACTCCTCTGTTGCAATTTTTAGTTAAAAATTGCATTTTTGATTAAATAGTTTTTCTAATATCAGGGGAAGTAAGCAGCTGAAAAAAAATAGAATAATAAATACATTACATATAATTTAGATCCTCATATCATGAACCTGAAATTCAAATTATGATGCTAATGTATTTGTTAGTGTGCAAAGATTTATTAAATCTCATGTGTATCGGTTGCAAATGCTCCAATTTAAAGTAATGTTCCAGTATGACAATTTGCCTTGTAGGGTAAATTATTCGGTTCCAAATAAAAATAAAATGTTTGAATAACAAGGAGCGAATAAATCAATATGGTCATATTATGGAGGCATATGCTCCTGAAGTGACATATGACATAACTAATTTCAAAACCCTAGAAGTGGTTCAAGTACTTGAAATTAAATAAGAGATCTCAATATGTTATGTCATTGAAAGGAACCGAAAAAAATAAAGTTGTCGACAATATATCTGATGTTGATATTTCCAACATAGTAAGGATCCTGAAATTAAATTTGTTGAAAAATACAGTTGCTAATTGCATTTAATTTTATAATATTAATTTTTGGACCTGTAGTTCAAATATTGAAAAATATGATGCCAATGAGTACACACGATATTCATGTAATGTATAATAAAGTCATAAAATATGACTTATTTTATGACATTTATTGCAATGAATTGGCATTTATTATGAAGATATATATTTTCTTATAATAGATACGGATGCAATAATTTAAAAGTATTTATCAATCTGACGATATCTTAATATGTAAATAATTAATACTATGTGCCTATTTGATAATGAAATTATTACATAAAAATTCCTGAAAGATTTATCATGCCTGAAACATATATAGATATTTTTGAAAAATTTTGTTTAATACAAATATGTATTAAATTTTATGTGTATGATTTTGAAGTATTATAATATTGCATATTATCTTGATTTATTTATGATTTTGATTATTATTGAAACTCTTGAAGATTTTGAAATATTTTAACAAATATTGAAAATTAAAATTTTATATCGACTTTAAGATCAAATACTATTTAATTGAAAATATAATTTTTGATAAAATAATTACATGTTTATAAATTATTTTCCATTGAATACCCCAATGGTTGTAAAGTCACTAGAGACAACATATTTCTTGATCATATATTATTGCTATTGATGTATTATTTAATCATGCATTATAAGATAATTGTCAAATTATTACTTAAAATTACATATTGTTTTCTATATAATCATATATATCTATTTGAGAAATTCAATTATTTTTAAGTATTACTTTAGAAATATTTGAATTAAATTACTCAATGCATTCTTTTATAATAGCTATTAAATGATTATGTTGTATATGTGCAATGAAAATTATTTTATTGTATTTATTTCATTCCCTGAAGTGAATAAAGCAATATAGCCATAAAAATGGTATTTTCAAGAAATGACAATTATTATTATTATATTAATAATTTTCATCACCAGAAGTAGCTGATAATTAAAAGAGAAAAATAAGAACTATTAAGAAAACTATCTGAGAATGGATAATTTATCCATTCTATGATATGAAAATATATTTATCACGTACTTATTGTACGTATTATCATATTATTAAGTTTTACAAATTCTCCATCTTAAAGAAATAAAAGATGTGGAGGTCGAGATTGTGCTTTTTGGTTGAGTTTTTACATGTTGGGACGTATCCGATATTAATTAATTTGTTTCTGGTAGTTTCGTCATTTAACCTTTTTTTATTAAATTGCATGAATTAGATTTTGTAGTTGGGCCATACTTGAATTAAGCTTAATTAAAGGACTTGTGCATGAGTCTTGGTGGGTCAAAGGAGCAATTATGAGGTTTGACTTGGTGGCCAATCAAATTGAGCCATTTGGATTAGTGGATTGGGATGATTTGGGAAAGGATTGGGATGGCTTTATGAGCCATGAAGGAGAGTGGAAAAGGGGGGCAGCATTCTAACCTCCTCTTCCTCCTTTCTTTAACTCTTTCTTCTTCCCTCAAGTCACTAACCTCCATTAAAATTCTGCTCAAGCTCCTTTGAGCCTAGCAAGTGAAGTTAAGTGAGTTTCTAAGCTTATTAGAAGGAAGTGGAGCCAAAGCCAAAGGAAAGGAGAAAGTGGGTGCTAGTGAAGCTACGCGAAAGATTTTTGAGCAAGGTAGGAAAATTTTCATTTGAATTTATCCTTGATGCATAATTGCCGTTTTGATGTAATTATGAATGAATTATATGCTTTTGAGTTGCCTTGTTGTGGATAGGGTTTACTAAGTGGTCAAATTGGGCAAGTAGAGTTTCTAAGGGAAAACTTTGCTCAAATTTTTCCAGAACTCTATAGGTTTTTTTAGTTATATCTGGAGTTTGAGTGCTTCAAATTGCATGATTTTGGTTGGGTTAGAAAGATAAGAGATGTTTCTAAATAGTTATAGAAGGGACCAAGACCTAGTGTGACGCGCGCCTGAACCAGCAAGGCCCTCTTCAGGAATCCGCTTTTAGGATTCGAGGGATTGGTTCGCGTCTTTTCCGATCTTAGGTGTTATGAGATATTTTCGGCACCTCCTTTTAAAATAGAACATTGAAAAGGACCATCCATCGCCATAACACCTTTAGGCACTTTTGAGGTATTTTGGAGTCGCCACCCAATTTACAAGAAATTGGGAAAGTTTAACCTCTTATCGGTCTAAACCAGAGATGGTGTCCGGAACTTCACACTTATTGGTGCCTTGGTTAATTATAAATGAGTTTTTAAATTATAAAATTTCATTTTTCATCTCACACAATTAATGTAATTTATTAAAGCGCATATCAATCACATATGAGACGATAAATAAAAATAAAAATAAAGACAAAATTAAATTACAATAAAACTAGGGGCGGAATACAACCCCCATTGTAAATAAAGTATAAATCATACATAAAACGGAGTATTTATCAATATTGAGGATGTTGGTCCTCTCATGCTCAATTAAAGAAAATCATTTTAAAGTGACAATTTATTTTGGATGGAAAACTAGGACATTGGTCCCATTTTATTATAAAACTCAATTTTATTTGTAGAAATATTTTTGTGTGATTTTTGATTAAGCGTGCATAAAATAAATGGTTTAATTAATTATTACATGTCAAATAACTCAATAAAACAAACAAAGGAAAGGTAACAAATACAATAAAAAATAACAACTCCTCGGATCTCCTCCTTCATTCGCACGGGTGCTCAAACGGGGGAGCACAAAGATTTAACACCGACAACAAACACAAATAAAATTGATGTTAGTAATCGAAGTAAGAAAATCAACTAAACATTTATAACAGTACATAAATTAAATAAAACATGTATATTATATGATAAATACATTAAATGACATATTAAAATAAATTAACAAATTAATAGATCACTATTTAAAACATAAAGCAATAATAATAACAATAACAACAATAACAACAAAAATAATAATAACAATAATAAGGATAATAATAACGATAAACGATGATAGTAACAATAAATAACACTAATAACAATATACTAATGGCATATATGATGATGATAATAGCAAAAGATAAGTAAATAAGTAAATAATAATAATAATAATAATAATAATAATAAGGATGAACAATTAAAAGAAAATGGGAACAAATAACGAAATTAAAAGTTAGATCTACATCTAAAAACAATACTAAAAGTTAGATCTACATCTAAAATGACATAAAATAAATAAATCAACAACAAATATATAGATCTACATGTTTACTAATTTAAATGTTAGCAAAAATGATGAAAACAAAAATTAAATCAAGAGATCGAGTCTAGAATGTTTACCCTCAGATTTCGGATTCGATGAAAAAATATGATGGATTTTCCTTGTTTTTATTTGCAAAATATGGTTTAGAAATAATAAAAATTTAATTTTTATTGTTAAGAAAATTTGCTTGAAAAATAATAAAAGAAAATTAAATTGATTCCCAAGAACAAAGAATTGATTTCTTTGTCTTAAGAATAATTATTGATTAAAATTAAAAGGAAGAAAATTGATGAAAAGAAATTTAATTTCCAAGAACAAACAATTTTTTTTTTTGTCTCAAGAAATTATAATTGGTAAGAAAAATCAAATCCCAAGAACAAAGAATTACTTTCTTTGCCTCAAGAGAAAATATAGCTTGAAAATTGAATTTTTGGCCTTGAATATTTTATTTTTTGATGAAAAAAACTCAAATGATGTAGAGAGGATTTTTTTAGAGAGAGGAAGTGAGAAGATGAGGAAAACCAGCAAAATTAAAAATTCTTCCTAGAGAGAAAATGGCCAACCCCTTAATTTCCCTCATCTCTTTCTTTTTATTACCAAAAAAACTAAAAAAAACAATTAATTAATTAAGAAATAAAATTATTTTTATTAAATTTTCCTTAATTTAAGTGTGAAAAAGGAGAAAAAATCAACCAAATCTCGGAAAAATCTTCAAAAAAGTCAAGAAAATTGAAAACAAAAGATTTTTGGGTGAAAAAATGTCAATTTCGGTGATTTTGGGAGACTGAGGCGACAGCTGTGCTTTTGCGCGTAGTGCGCGTAATGCACACTGTGAAAAAGCACAGCCGTGCTTTCAAAAGCACACCCTCCATCCAAAAGCACACCCTCTCTTCTTTCTTTTCTTTTTTTTTTCTTCTTTTTTCTTTCTTTCTTTTTTTTTTTAATTTTTAAATATGACTAAAAAAATACTAAATTTTTTCTCAAAAACTAATTTCTAAATTATTTTATTTTTTATTATTATTTTTTTTTATTTTTTATTATATTTTTTTATTTTTTTATTTTTTTATTTTTTTTAATATTTTTATTATTTTCTATTTTTATTTTAAAATGCAAATTTGACAAGGAAATCATCATTTTTAATCTTTTTGCTTGAGAAGGCAATTTTTCATCATTGGGTAACTCCGATCTAGGCTGACTCAGGACCCGGTGTCTACAGTTGCCCCCAGTTTAGGGGAAGCTAGTACACTAGTGTCTAGGTGAGCCTAAACTCAAAGAGAAGAAGGAAAGAGACACGTACCTGAGGCGGCCTTCTCTCCGAAGCGAGTGATGCTGTTGTGGTCGTTATTGTTATGTTGTCGGTGTGTTGTTTTTAGTCGAAGCGGTAGTGCCGTGATCGTGCTAACCCTCCGTAGAGCAGTAGTGCCGTCATCATGCTAACCCTTCTGAGAGTTGAAGTGTAGTACAGTGGTCGTGCTAACCCTCCTTAGAGTAGTAGTGCCGCCATCGTGCTAACCCTTCTAGGATTCGAAGTGGTAGTGCCGTGGTCGTACTAACCTTCCGTAGAATGGTAGTGCCGCCATCGTGCTAACCCTTCTGAGATGATAAAGTGGTGCTCCTTGAGAGGACTTAGAAATTTTGCCCCCTCAGAGGACTTTGAGATATTGCCTCCTCAGAGGACTTTTAGATTTTGCCTCCTCAGAGGTCTTCGAGATTTGCCTCCTCGGAGGGCTTCGGGATTCGCCTCATTAAAGGGCTTCGAGATTTGCCTCCTCAAAGGGCTTCGAGATTTGCCTCCTCAAAGGTCCTTAAGATTTGCCTCCTCAGAGGGCTTCAGGATTTGCCTCCTCAGAGGTCTTCTAGATTTGCCTCCTCACAGGTCTTCGAGATTCGCCTCCTCAGAGGGCTTCGATATTTGCCTCCTCAAAGGTCCTTAAGATTTGCCTCCTCAAAGGGCTTTAGGATTTGCCTCCTCAAAGGTCGTCTAGATTTGCCTCCTCAAAGGTCTTCGAGATTCGCCTCCTCAGAGGGCTTCGATATTTGCCTCCTCAAAGGTCCTAAAGATTTGCCTCCTCAGAGGGCTTTAGGATTTGCCTCCTCAGAGGTCTTCGAGATTTGCCTCCTCAAAGGTCTTCTGAATTGTCTCTTAAGAGGATTTAGAGATTTGCCTCTTGAGAGGGCTTTGATTAATGCTTGGATTGATGATTGAACTGATGTCTGGATTGATGTTGTTTTGGTGGCTTGTTTGGATTGATGTTTGTACTGATGTTGTCACTTGGCTTCTGTCGGTGTTCACATCGAATCTCTATCTGCAAAACAGGAAAAACAGAATATGCAGGAAAAGTGGTGAGCATGCACGTGAGATGCATATGTATGCTATAATGTATAATAAGAATTCATCCAAATGGATTTGGAGGTGACGGCCGATTTGGTCGTAATTTGAGGTGGGATCAATGCCCCCTGGAACTGCTTTTGAATTTCATGCTTTTGAGGATTATGAGGTTCTCTTCTGATACCTGTAGTCATTATTTTAAGGTAGTGCGTCCCTTGTGGATTTTCACACTAGCTTTTCTTAGCGGGAGATGCGTCCTTGTTGGACTTTCACATAACCCTGTGCCTTATTTTTTGCCTGGAATGGACCCAATCCAAACCAGCGGCTTTTATTTATTTCATTTTTTGTAGGGCAGACTGCTTGTTGCTAGGTTTTCACCCTGCCCTTTGGCCTAACTTTTGCTTAGAGCGCCAGTCACGGTTTTCATCTCTAACGGCCCTTTTTTTTTTTTTTTTTTTTTTTGCGAGAGAAGTTGGAGTTGTTGCGAAAGGTCTTTCGGGTATGATTGGCATATGCTTGCGTCTTAGTTGTAGCTATATGAACTTGACTCTTCCTATGATGACACTGTAGGATTGCATCCGTTGTTGACAGCAGGGTAAGTTGACAGAAGGACCCGAATGGTGAGAGCAGCAGAGGGTACACAGTAGATGATTCTAATCACACAGGTTGGACTGCTCTGATCATATTGCACAAATGCATGTTCTTCCATTTGATTTCATCAAACATGATCATTGTTTGGCATTAATCTCAAATAATATAAGATCTCATCTGATCGCAGAATAGATCCTGAAAGCATCTAACTCCTGTTATCAATCAGCCCTCTCGGGTTTTCATGATTGAAGATTTTCTCTCAGTCTTTTTTTTAGCCTTTGCCATGAACTTTCCTTCGGTCTGTCGATGTTGATTGAACTTGTTTTCATCTTCATTAGCTTGGGAGGCTGCTCCTTTCAACGGTAGTTCTTTTAGCATCAAAGTTCCGTTCTTGGCCCTTGCGCTAGATGGTTGAGGTAGTTAGCTTCTCCACTTGGATCTGTGTCTTCCTTTTGCTGGTTTTGGGTGGTTTAATTTCTGAGGTACCCATTAGTGGTTGGGATGGAGTTGTAGGATAAAACTATGACAAGGCTATGGTTCTTCCTTTTTTTTTGTTTTGTTCTTTGCTTTTTTTTTTTTTTTTGAAAGGTAATGAGTCATCCTCCTGAGTCTGGTTACATGGGCGCTTTTGGTCTCATACGATCAAAGGTTGGTCTAGATTGGTTTTGAGGTACACGTCTTGAATGGTTGGAAGGGAAGGGATTCTGGGGTTTGGTTACATTTCTCGTGAAGGTCCAAGATTTTATTCGTCTATCTCCTGACGTGGCACTCAGGGCTTGACTTCGCTTGGCTGCATTATATGCATCTTGAATGTTGAAGGAGCAAAGGAATAGCCTTTGAAACTTGCTTGTCGTTATGTCAGCATATTGAAGCAGCATCGATCCAATAATGTCCTTACCAATATGTCGTTCCATGTTCAGGCAAAGGCTCTTTCATTTTGTTTTTTTTTTCTTTTTCTTTTTTTTTTTCATATCTCTCAAAAATATCATCTCTTCAGGAGTTATATTAGTTACTATCAAGATTTTCTGAGATTAGATGTTATCGTATTAATTGAATTAGTATCAAAATGAATGCATCATGACCATGTGAAATGAAATCACTAGGAGTACCATACAAATAAGCAAGCTTGTTCAATTTATTGAAAATAACCAAACTACCATAAGGAGTTCTTGAAATAAAATATCTAAAAACCTAATCTTCTTTTCCACTCTCCCGACGAGTGTCAGCGACCTATTCATATCCATGTAGTTCTCGCAAAGTATGCCACTCTGCTGGATCAGACCCGATCACATATCTGGTGGAGGGACTGCATTGTAGGCTGGCTCTTTCTTTTCCTCCCTCTTTTCGGGGTCCGTGATCTGTTTGGTGTCAATAAGATCTTGGATCTTATTCCTCAAAGTTTGGCAGTAATCAGTCGAGTGCCCAGTGTGTTGATGGTAGGCGCAGTACAGGTCCTTTATGTGCCCTGGCTGTCCTTGACTCATAGCTGGTCTGGGTGGCAAAGGTTGCAACTTGCCTTCTTTTATTAGTCTCTCCAATACCCAGGATAGAGGTCGACCCAAATTAGAAAAGTGTCTTTGGCCTCCTTTCGTGTTTAGCACTTTGGCCTCCTTTCGTGTTTAGCACTTCCATCCTCTTTGCCTTACCTTTGCTATCATTGCGGATATCCAAGTTTTCCTTCTACAGATCACACGCCCTTACTAGATCCTCGCCCTCTTCAGGCACAGTACCAAATCCTGTAGTAGGCCTCTGGCTGCTCCCTTGCCCAACTGGTGAATCAAATGGCTCCTTGCCTCTAATCTCAAGAGTAAAAGGGGATGCTACAGTTGCCGCTGTATAGGCTCCCTCAACAGTGGCTGGCCCAACTTGGCTAAGGGTAGTCGCCATAACTTGAGCTTGAAGAACTAGCGCCATGGCATCCATTCTCTCTTGAATCATGGCCAATAGCCTCTTTTCGAGTTCTTCGAACCTTTTATCCATCTCTTGGGCAATTAAAGCACAGGTCTCTTCAATCTGCCGTGAGGGATTAACCGTTTCTAAAACCTGGCCCGTCTTCTTTTCTTCTTTACTTTCTTCCCCATTCTCACCGGTGGACCAAGAGTCTATCATTGTCACGAAGATCTCTCCTTCATCTCCCTTAGGGCGAGTGGTAGCATCATATTCACTATCGAACAAATCTTGCAGTACATACTCTTCAGGCAAGCTAGAACCAATCATGGAATTACAGGCAGGCTTCTTCTTACTTTCCCTCTGTTCAGGATTAGTGATCTGCTTGCTATCGATCAAGTCCTGTATTTCATGCCTTAGCCTTGCACAACGGTTTGTCATAAGCCCCGTGTGCTGATGGAAGGCACAATACTCATCATCTTTATGACCCGGATGTCCTTGGGCTTTGGCTGGCTTAGGAGGTAAGGGTTGCAGCTTTCCTTCTTTTATCAGTCTCTTTAATACCCAGGATAAAGAACGGCCCAAATTTGAAAAGTGCCTTTGACCTTGTCCCACTCCAGTAGCTGAAACTTCTGCTGTCTTGCCATTTCTGCTGTTATTGCCCCCGGCACTGCTTGATTTAAACCCTGATTGATTCCCATAGTGCTTCCCAGCAAAGTTGTTTTGGCTTGCCTTCTTTGCTAGGTAGGCCACCTCAGCCTCTACAGCAATGTCCTTAAGCGATTCCCAGTCTTTGAGCCCCTTAAAACTGAGCAAATCTTTTAGATAAGGGCAGGAGTTCCTGATAAATAGCCTAATCTGGTCAGCAGTGTCAGGCTTTCGCTTTATCTCCATGACCCTGTTCCTCAATCTGGTGAGGTATTCATGAAATGACTCGTCGTTCCTTTGTTGTAAAAGCTCAAGGTCCTTCAGGGTGACCTCCATTTTGGTACTGCAGTCATACTGCTTCATGAATTCATCGGTCAGAAGGTCCCAATCCTCTTTGGATCTCCTATCCAACCCGTGATACCAGTCTACTGCCGGACCTACTAGACTAAGGCAAAAATATTCCATCTTTTGCTTTTTGCTCAACCCGGTGCCTTTCATTACCAGGGTATACTGCTTGATGTGTGCAGATGGGTCAGAAGTACCATCGAATTTCAGCAGCTCACGCATCTTGAACCTTTGGGGTAGAGCTCTTCATCCCCTAGATCTCTGTCCTTAGGGTTGATCCCTTTTCCAGCTGATAACACGCGTGTGATAGTTTCAATCTGCTGTCTCATCCCCCTCAGAGTCTCATCCTCTAACCTGGGTGCTCTGCCCCTCACAGCTTGTTGGACCATTAGCTCTTCATCTTCCTCCTTTATCACAAAGTCATCATTAGGATTGGGGATCCTTTCCCCTCTTGGTTCGATGGGTGCGGCAGCTCTATGCTCGTTGACAGGTTGATGGGCAGCAACTCCAACGAGAGGAGCCTCCCCACCAACAAGTGGTTCGCTTGCTCTCAAGGAGGGGCTATCGGCGCTTGTGGAGCAACAGGCGGCTGCCGAACAATGGGTGCTTGTGGAATAGGAGGGTGAGTAATTCTTTCGGCCATAGCTCCCATCATTTCTAACATTTTTTGCTCAAAATCTTCTAACCTCTTAGCAAGGTCTTGAGTGGTCAAAGTTCCAGTCTCATCTGCCATGGAGGATGATTCACTTGTTGTTGAGAGTGACTCAGAATCCCAATTAAGCACTAATTCTAGCGATCCAAAGGGCAAGTCCGTACTCACTAGCCGACCGTCAAGACCTCTAATCCACTTAGACGAATCTATGATGGCTGAAAAATTTAAATTGTTAAAATGATGCATGAATGATATATATATAATGCATGATTGTGAATTATGCAGGTGGTCCTGGATGAGTGAAAGATCAATAAATTACAGTGATATAATGCGATGCATGAAAAGAATATACGTAAAATGATATGCAGACAAAAGGATATACACACACAAAATGAAATGCATTTTTTATTTTTTATTTTTTTATTTTTTATTTTTTTTATTTTTTTTTATTTTTTTTTTCATTTTTAATTTTATCATAAAAACATGCATGAATGACGTATACAATGAATGGTCGTGTGTTATGCAACATAGACAAACACATGCAAGCACGTAGATCCTTCCAACCTTATTACTCCCGCACACGAGGTCAAATAGTCTCTTCCTAGGTGGGCTTGGCCCATGGGTCAACGGGGAACCCAATGGGCGTGTTAGAGCATGACGTCTCTCAAGATGCGCACACGTATGATTTTCGGCCATTGTGTATTTGGACACTTCAACCAAATTAAGGTGAGGTTATCGAAGCTTTAAAGCTTTCCATAGAAGACCACTTAATTTGTTTGATCTTGTTTAATACACGATGACCCACGTAGCAAGCACTGTATTAAGGTACATACCACCTAGGGGAAGTATCTATTGCCATTATATGAGCTTTGGTCAAGGTGGTGTTGCTTTAGGGCTACCCAAGCATGGTCCCTGCACGACGGGTCTATCTCATCACGAGCATAACGACCGATCGGGTCACCATTTGATATACCATTTGATGGCACGAGACTTGGGCTGGTGATTATCCCTAACACTTCCCCAAATTGAGTGAAAATGGGATCGTGCTTCAGGAACGCACCGAGGCTAATAGAGGGACCAAACTAGCATATTCTAAGGCTCTAGCATGGATGCAATGCAATTTAGATGAGAGATGAAATTTTAGTTTAAAAAACCCAATTATACATTTTAACCAAGACATTTTCAGAGCAAAGTCACAAACAGTCCCCAGCGGAGTCGCCACTGTGACGCGCGCCTGAACCAGCAAGGCCCTCTTCAGGAATCCGCTTTTAGGATTCGAGGGATTGGTTCGCGTCTTTTCCGATCTTAGGTGTTATGAGATATTTTCAGCACCTCCTTTTACAACAGAACATTGAAAAGGACCATCCATCGCCATAACACCTTTAGGCACTTTTGAGGTATTTTGGAGTCGCCACCCAATTTACAAGAAATTGGGAAAGTTTAACCTCTTATCGGTCTAAACCAGAGATGGTGTCCGGAACTTCACACTTATTGGTGCCTTGGTTAATTATAAATGAGTTTTTAAATTATAAAATTTTATTTTTCATCTCACACAATTAATGCAATTTATTAAAGCGCATATCAATCACATATGAGACGATAAATAAAAATAAAAATAAAGACAAAATTAAATTACAATAAAACTAGGGGCGGAATACAACCCCCATTGTAAATAAAGTATAAATCATACATAAAACGGAGTATTTATCAATATTGAGGATGTTGGTCCTCTCATGCTCAATTAAAGAAAATCATTTTAAAGTGACAATTTATTTTGGATGGAAAACTAGGACATTGGTCCCATTTTATTATAAAACTCAATTTTATTTGTAGAAATATTTTTGTGTGATTTTTGATTAAGCGTGCATAAAATAAATGGTTTAATTAATTATTACATGTCAAATAACTCAATAAAACAAACAAAGGAAAGGTAACAAATACAATAAAAAATAACAACTCCTTGGATCTCCTCCTGCATTCGCACGGGTGCTCAAACGGGGGAGCACAAAGATTTAACACAGACAACAAACACAAATAAAATTGATGTTAGTAATCGAAGTAAGAAAATCAACTAAACATTTATAACAGTACATAAATTAAATAAAACATGTATATTATATGATAACTACATTAAATGACATATTAAAATAAATTAACAAATTAATAGATCACTATTTAAAACATAAAGCAATAATAATAACAATAACAACAACAACAACAAAAATAATAATAACAATAATAAGGATAATAATAACGATAAACGATGATAGTAACAATAAATAACACTAATAACAATATACTAATGGCATATATGATGATGATAATAGCAAAAGATAAGTAAATAAGTAAATAATAATAATAAGGATGAACAATTAAAAGAAAATGGGAACAAATAACGAAATTAAAAGTTAGATCTACATCTAAAAACAATACTAAAAGTTAGATCTACATCTAAAATGACATAAAATAAATAAATCAACAACAAATATATAGATCTACATGTTTACTAATTTAAATGTTAGCAAAAATGATGAAAACAAAAATTAAATCAAGAGATCGAGTCTAGAATGTTTACCCTCAGATTTCGGATTCGATGAAAAAATATGATGGATTTTCCTTGTTTTGATTTGCAAAATATGGTTTAGAAATAATAAAAATTTAACTTTTATTGTTAAGAAAATTTGCTTGAGAAATAATAAAAGAAAATTAAATTGATTCCCAAGAACAAAGAATTGATTTCTTTGTCTTAAGAATAATTATTGATTAAAATTAAAAGGAAGAAAATTGATGAAAAGAAATTTAATTTCCAAGAACAAACAATTTTTTTTTTTTGTCTCAAGAAATTATAATTGGTGAGAAAAATCAAATCCCAAGAAAAAAGAATTACTTTCTTTGCCTCAAGAGAAAATATAGCTTGAAAATTGAATTTTTGGCCTTGAATATTTTATTTTTTGATGAAGAAAACTCAAATGATGTAGAGAGGATTTTTTTAGAGAGAGGAAGTGAGAAGATGAGGAAAACCAGCAAAATTAAAAATTCTTCCTAGAGAGAAAATGGCCAACCCCTTAATTTCCCTCATCTCTTTCTTTTTATTACCAAAAAAACTAAAAAAAAAACAATTAATTAATTAAGAAATAAAATTATTTTTATTAAATTTTCCTTAATTTAAGTGTGAAAAAGGAGAAAAAATCAACCAAATCTCGGAAAAATCTTCAAAAAAGTCAAGAAAATTGAAAACAAAAGATTTTTGGGTGAAAAAATGTCAATTTCGGTGATTTTGGGAGACTGAGGCGAAAGCACAGCTGTGCTTTTAAAAAAAAGCACAGCTGTGCTTTTGCGCGCAGTGCGCGTAATGCACACTAGGGGTGAGCATGGTCGGTTAACCGGTCCATAAGCTCCAGTCCATTAATATCGATTTTTTGAAATTTCAGTCCATTAACCAGTCCATTACCATCGGTTAACCAGTCCATCGGTTTCGGATTTTCGGATCGGTTACCCAATATTTTTCGGTTAACCATTATAATTATAAATATATTCATAAATAAAATTAAAATGTTCAAGGTACTTAAAAATTACAAATTTTTCACTATAATATAACATTATTGTTGTTAAAATAAAAATATTTGGTAGATATAAGAAAATTTGTTTTGAAAAATTAATAATTAATAAGTAAATATATTAACCGGTTTATAATCACTTTTAATTAGATAAATTGTTATACTTACTTATAGCCAATTTAAAAAACTTAAAAACTTTAAAATAATTAGTATAATGAAAAAAAATATATGATCGCCTTTAATTAGGATAAATTGTTATATAAATTGTTATAAATTATTAAAAATTAATAAATTAACTTAAAATTCGGTTTCGGTTCGGTTAACCAGTCACATGAGTCAAAAACCATTAACCAGTCCATTAATATCGGTTTTTTCAAAACACTAACCATTAACCAGTACATTACAATCGGTTAACCGATCCATCGGATTCGGTTTCGGATTTTTTTTTGGTTAACCAAGTCCATCGGTTTTTTTGCTCACCCCTAATGCACACTGTGCAAAAACACAGCCGTGCTTGTAAAAGCACACCCTCCAACCAAAAGCACACCCTCTCTTCTTTCTTTTCTTTTTTTTTTCTTCTTTTTTCTTTCTTTCTTTTTTTTTTTTAATTTTTAAATATGACTAAAAAAATACTAAATTTATTCTCAAAAACTAATTTCTAAATTATTTTATTTTTTATTATTATATTTTTTTATTTTTTATTATATTTTTTTATTTTTTTATTTTTTTTATTTTTTAATATTTTTATTATTTTCTATTTTTATTTTAAAATGCAAATTTGACAAGGAAATCATCATTTTTAATCTTTTTGCTTGAGAAGGCAATTTTTCATCATTGGGTAACTCCGATCTAGGCTGACTCAGGACCCGGTGTCTACACCTAGGTCTGACTATAAGTGCCCCAAAATTTGCCAAATCAGAGCTCTTTCTACTTTGGCTGGTTCACTAGAGAAGTTCAGGTTATTTAGACCATACCTAACGTTTTATACGTCCAAATTACCTGAAATTTATGCCATTGGAAACTTAACATCCTAGGGAACAAATGTTAAGAAGGGAGTTTTACCTAAAAAAAAGGTTTAGGTGTTGATTTAGACTGAGGAAGTTGGGCATTAGAGCGATGTTCATTGCTTTATTTTTGGAAGGGTCGCCTTACAGAAGGCTCCGTCGTGCTCTCGACCAACTCTTATGGCTGTCTCTATTGAGCTTGTGAATAATCCTTTCGACCGGCTTTGCTGCACTTTCGACATAGGTCGTGCTCGAGAATAAGGCTTGAAGACGGCTTTGTCGCGTTCGCGACATAGGCCGTGCCAGCGACCAACCTTTAGGGTAGGATTTGTCGCACTCGCGACAGTGCAGGCTAAGTGATAGTTCTCTTCTCTTTGAAGCTTCACTATGGGCATGGATCCTTAATCACCGTGACCCTTCACTATTTTGACATTTAACTGTTTATTTTGTACCTTGTTTAATGTTTTGAATATGAATTTATGTGTTCAATATTGATGAATGTTGCATAAATAGCATGACTATATAAACAACATGACTACATGGATTTTGTTGAATGTAACTAAAAATGAATGGGTTATACGAATGGAACTTTAATTGTTTACTGAGCTTGCAATTAATGAGTCGTGGATAAATAGGCATGCTTATAGGGATTTTGAGTGCTGCAGCCTATGTTTGGACCACGGTACGGTCCATATATGTGTTACAATCTTGAATTGGATTCTTTTGGATTTTGGATCAGATTTGATCACTAATATGTTTTCGGATCGCGGTAGATCCTAATGTGTTCAGAAATGGATGTACTTTCGGGTACCTATGTGTTTCTACCCCGTTATCCACCCTCTTGTAAAAGCAGGCATTTGATAAGAAATAAATGAGTAATTTGAACATATAAGCATGAGTTTACGAATGTATGTGTATTTGACTGATGATAAGTTATGATATTGTATTTATATATATCTACTCTGTTGCTTTGTTTCATTTGTATATCATATGCTTGTGACTGCATTGATAACCGTTATGAGCTATTGTCACTAAGCCTTCACGGTTAGCACGGGTGTTTCATCCGTATAGGTATCGAAGACATGGTGATCTTGAAGGACACGCCACATCTCCCGAAGCCAACATAATAGGGGTTATGTAGGTTTTGTATAGGGTTGTGTAGAACTTGTAGATGTAACTTTTGAATGAGTATAGCAGTTTATGGTTTGTAATAATAAAGATATTTGTACAGGCCTGTAATGTTGTAATACTGTAACGCTGTAATATTGTAATATTGTAATGAGACTTTTTATGTTCTAATAATATAAAATATGATGGCTTCAACATGTATATCCATATGATTTCTTTATGATTTCAAGTTGTTAACAGGAAATTTTACATTTCAGCTTTTAATAACTTAAGTGTTTTGGATTAGAGTTTTTTTTTTTGGGTGGCATCCCTCACCTGCCGTGGTAACCCACTACATGCAGGAATGGGGGGTGTTACAGACGCAACCTCGAGGCTAATTTCAACTTTCTGGCAGACCAAACAACCTTTCCTGAGGTTCCCCCAGAGGATAGAGATGACGAAGGCAAAGGCGACAAGGATGCAGGAGCTTCTGAAGAAGATGCTTCTTCATGATTTCGTATTTTGGTTCATACTTCTTTCCATTCTCCCTTCGTACAAACTTGCTAACTCCCTTTTTTGTGCTGCCTTGGGTTCCTCTAGGTGGAGAACATCAATTATGAATTGCTTTCTGTAGAAGACGTAAACATTGAAGATTAGATAGGAATTTCCCTTTTTCAGTTGTATTCAGTATTTTCTTTTCTATGTACTTGAAATTTAAATCAATTAAACTGAAATTTGCTCAATTCCGATCTTAATTTTCCATTTTTCTCCTTTCATTTACTTATCGCTTTGTAATAATAATCCGAACGGAATTGTTTTCTAATAATGAATATTAAGACTAACATTTTACTTGTCTTAAAAGACCTAGAAAGTTTTCCACTTTCGTACTTCAAGATTAATAGGCAATGAATTTGATCGACGACGCAACCAGTTTGAAAATTAACTTGGGAGAAAACATCTAGTAAAGCGAATAGTCATATCAAATGACTTTGCAAATTAACTTGGGAATAGTTATCAAAGCCGCAAGTCAAATCAGATGTGACTTTCACATATTCACTTGGGAACGATCGTCAAGTTTAATAAAGCGAATAAGTCCATCGAGCTAATTCTACAATAGCTTTGGGAATAATCATCAAGAAATGCAAATGATTGATTAGAATTCATTTTGCAATAATTTGGAAAAAATATGTAGCTTTTATATTCAACAATCAATTTGATTGGAATACAATATTATAATAGGTACTTTTGCTAAGGACCTTGAAAATATCTTAAGGTCCTTTCTAGTTGGGCATGAACATTCAGGGGTCTGTCGACTCTCCGAAGTGAACTTTTTCTAATCGGAAGTGTCTTCTCAGCTTTTGCTTGACAGGAGGGCGATTCGGATCGATAGTACCTATAAAACTTCCTCTTTCACCTCTTTTGTCACGCTTTACCCGATTAGGACTTTTTTTTCCTTTGACAGCTCCTTCTTGTTTATATCCCTTTTTAGGTCCATTTTTGGCTTTTTAGCCTCTTCTTCCTTCTTTTTGAAGTCAGACACAAACATGTAGGCCTACTTTTTTTGATCACAGAAATGCAGTCTTCCCTAAAGGCTTTCTAGTTTCCCCCTTAGGATAGCCTCACCTGCCTCCATGGGTACCTTCATGACCATATACTTGACACTGGCCATAGGTAAGGTCTTAAAGAGCAGCGGTCTATCAAAGATTGCATTATATACAAAATTCATATCCATGACCATAAAAGTGGTTTTACACGTATACGTTACCTCTTCATCTTCGAGCTCTATGAAAAGCTCTATCGCTCCAACCACTGGAATGGTGGCCTTGCCAAGCCTGATTAGTGGGGTGGTATTTGGATTCATCTCTTCGATTAGTAGCCTCATTTGCTTATAAGTTTCCAGGGTCAAGACATTTATAGCACTTCTATCATTGACTAGGATTCTCTTTACCAAGATGTTATTGATTGTCACTTGGACAACTAAGGCATCCTCTTATGGGAATTTTAGATAACCTGCAACTTCGAGGATATCGTAATAGATGGCATCTTTTCTAATTTGGATAAGAAGTATATGCCTTTGCCTTTCTTTCTTTTAGAGAAATTTTCTCTGTAAGATGATCCTCCAGTGATCACGTTCATCACCTCATCTCTCTATCTTGGATGTTCAACATCTCTTAGTTTTCTTCGCTCGTTATAGTCATCAAAATTCGATCGGTCCATTCTTTCAATGGGGGGCTTACAGGGACTTCTCTATGTTGGCCCCATAAATCTATTTAGAGAGCCTTTCTGCAAGAGCTTTTCGATTTCATCATTCAGTGAGTTGTATCCGTCAGTTGTTACCAACGTCCTTGCAGAATTCACAATATTTGCTCGTCACTTTTTGCGTATGTCCGGTCGAATATCTTTTTTGGTCAGTTGATCTTGTTGTACTTTTCTTTAATCTATATCATGACAATAGCAGGGTTAGTGTTGAGTGTGGTATAGGTTCTAGCCGAATTATTAATATGGCATTCGAACCTTTCTTGCATAGACTCTATTCTCTTACTTAAACTTCTAAATGAGGATACCTTTTTTGGGGAACTTTTCCTTGGCCATTCGACCGGATACTGGAATTTGTCCACTATACTAGATGTTCTTCTCTCAGCTCTAAGGGCAATACCCATTTGGATGTATTGAATGGCCCTATCCATCAGATCGGTGAAATCTGTTGGTGGCCAAGTCATGATGGACTCAAATAGCTAGATGCTGCTCACGCTCCTAGCTAAGGCATTTGTTGTGACTTTAGGATGTAGATTCTTAATCTCCGATGCCAATGTTTGGAATCTGTAAATATATTGGGCCCTTGAACCAAGTTGCACAGGTCATTAACAGTCTTAGGCATTTGGATTTGGATGATGAATCTTATCGTGAAAAGATCACAAATTTTCCTGAAGGATGTGATTAATTCCTAGGGGAGAATATGGAACCAATCTAGGGCATCACCTATCAGGATTGTAGGGAAAACTCTATAGAAGATCCGATCATCATAAAAGTACATCTGAATTTGCATCAGGTACTCAAAGATGTGGCATTTTGGATCGAACTTGCCCGTATACCTAGGCATCCTTATTTCCTTAAATTTGCCAGGCAACTTAACTTCTCTGATCTCTTGATAGAAGGGGGAGATAGTGTTGCCATTGAACAAAGGCTTTTTAGGGTGCTCAAGTCCAATTTTTTTATTTGCTGTAGGAACCACTTCTCGTCTTTATCTGCCCTTAGGCCTTCATTTTCTTATTTTGCCTTTCTCGAAAACCTCCTCTTCGGGGTGCACATGTATGATAAGTCATCTCTTATGGAAATTAAGGGTGACTGTGACCGCCTTGACGTGTACGTGAGATCGTATGCTTTGAAGGCTTGGCTCCTGCTCACAGAGAACATTTTCCCTTTTCCTTTATCCCTTCTGCCCGACTTGCGTACATTGAAGTGAGTGTCAAATCTCGCACTGACTCTGTCTTCTGAGTCTCGTATCATAATTCCTTTATTTCTCTGCTTCTTTTCTTCCCTTTTTTTACTATCAATCTTGAAGTCCCTTATTGAAGTCCAAGGTTACTTTCCCTTTCGGACGGATTGCTTGATTCTTCTATTGAAGTCTCCGAGGATCACTCTTAAATCCTTCATGATGATGAGAGTGTTGTCTAGTTGTGCCGAAAACTTCTCATTGAAGGCGGGCATAAGATCGTTATGAACGAGGGATCCACACCCTTCTAGCGATAAACTTTGGTCTGCTTTGATCATCCTGAGATTGACTGTTTCCCTCTGTTATGGAGTGCCTGTAATGTCTTGAACCTGCCATGGTCTCTCAACGAAAGAACCAAATGATAAGTTTTGAAATGTCAGAAGCTGAATAAGGCCGAATGGTGGCTCTAGACGAGCTGATCGGACCAACAATGCTTTGTATATATAATAAGACAAACCCGATCAAATCAGGTTTAAGCACTCCAAAATTTAAGTTTATAATGCTTTTAAAGAAAGATTGTAGAGAGAGTCTCAAAAATTCGACACCTGATTTTACAGTGTCTTGGACTATTTATAGTGGATGTGAGAAACCACTTGAGTACCAAGAGTATGTCTGCTCTAGTGTTATAGTAAGTGAATGTTGATGTGACAAGGAGTAGGTAAAAGGCATGGGTCTTTTGGCTTGTGTTAATGGACTGACAGGGGGGCATACCCTGTCAATCCGATCGAACAGCTTGCGCCACCAACTCTCTGGCCTCTTGGGCGCTCGTTAGTCACTCTCTGGGCTTCGCACTTGACTGAGCTTTGACTTGGTTTGAAATTTTGACTGAAACTAATTCAGGTACAGTTGATAATGATATTATAAGTAGAGGTGGCAAATGGGTGGGTTGGGCGGGTTTGGGTTGGGTCATAAATGGGTTGGGTCATAAATGGGTGGGTCGTAAATGGGTCAATACCCAAATTGTTTGGGTGGGTTTGGGTCGACCTATTTGATATTTTTTTTAATGAAAAATAATTATCGATATAATAAAGGAATACTAAGAAAATTATTATAAAAATATTGGCCCAAATGGGTCGGTTGAGATCCAAACGGATCGGAATATCGGTTGACTTATAACTGTCCAATTTACTATTCATTTGGTAAAAATTTTGGTAGTATAACGGCTATATATATAACATACCCTTCCTGGAATTCAAAAAATCCATAGTCACATACAGAGGTACAACGACACAATAATTCATAAACCAAGTGGACATTTTTCCATTTTTAAGCCAATTATGTATTTCTAAATTATTTCACTCACTTTCTAAGCTCAATTTCTCCCAAAATTAATTTTATAATTCTTAAAATATATAAATTAGTCTCCCTGCAAAATTTCAGCTCAAATAGAGTCCGTTTCTCGATCTTGTACATTTAAATTAGTCGGTTTTGATAATTTTTCAGTGTTACCAAAAAATTAATTTTTCGCTGTTAAAAATTTCTAAATATTAATCTAAGTCTATATATATCATTAAAATAATTTTTAGAGATCATTTGCTATTTTTAGAGGTCCAGTCAAATTTTGGTCAAATCAGGTAACCTTTAAAATGAGCCAGCCTTTTTTTTTTTTTTTTTTTTTACTTTTGGAAATCTATTTGAATTCATTTTTTCTCCACATTCTATCCTCGGACTCCTTGTGACTAGTATTTTCCGATGGTCAAATAAAATATTTTTTACTTTCGAGTATAATTTTTGTCTTCAGTGCACTATTTTCCATCAAAAAATACTATTCACGACTAACTCGATAACTCGGCCATTACAAATCTAACCAACAAAATACGCATACACATTACACAATAATAATACAGCGGGACAGTTTAAGCAAAAAATCTTATTCATTAAGACAAAAGTTTTTAATATTAAAGAAATAAAAAAAAAAACGCCAATTGGGATTAGGAAGAATGACTCAAATGGGTTGTATTTTATGTGGGTAGATTTTGGGTGGGTTTAAATGGATCAATTTTTTAATTGGGTTGGGTTTGGGTCAATTTTTGTTGGGTGGGTTTGAGTGAATTGTTGAGTTTAGGTTAATTTTGACACCTCTAATTATAAGTATGAATTTTTATTTATGCATGGATAGAGTAATAAATAAATCTAAATGGTCGGTTTGAATATTGAAATTGATTATCACGTTAAATAATGTACTTGATTATATTATTAACGTGTTGCACATAGAATGTTATTATTATTATGATTATTATTTTAAGAGAACGTGTTGCCCACAGATGGAGATTGCAGACATACCATAGATGGTTGTAGAACGACTTGTCTATATCCCACAAATATGGATATTGACAAAATCATATATATATATATATATATATATGCTATTTAATTGCACATTATATATAATATAATATTAAATAGTTTCATAGGAGACTTTCAGTTTATCTGAATGTATTGAAATGTTTTAAATTTAAGAAAACGGTTTAACTTTCACTTTCTTGCCAATAAAAAAATAAAAAATATATTATCAAAATACAGCGATGCATGCGAGCAAAACACTATGTATTGGACCAAAAAAATGCAATTAGTTAATTAATCATCAAATTTTGGACAGAAATGTTTCACGCCCTGTCCCGATCCATGCATATGAATGTATTTAAATAATAATATATAAAAATAAACCAACTTGGTAAATTGAATAATAACCCGTCAATTTATGTTCAACCGCCAGCGATCCGGCATTGGAGGTGAGAAAAAAAATTTGTTAATTAGAAAATCAGTTAAATCGAATCGATTTTAGATTAATCAAATAGATAAATTAGAGTTATGATTTTTAATTTTAGAAATTAACAGTTAATATTTAGTTATGGTTAACCGATTTATATACTTTTTATTTTAATTTTTATATTTAAATTTTTAAATATTTTTTTACTTTATAAATGTTATGATATATGATTTTTTTTAAAATATTATTATAGAATATATTTTTAGTAAATAAGCATTGGAATAATCTTCTTATTACAATTATTTATTCATTATATGTGAAAAATGGATACTCTATTATTAGTTTTATGTTGAATGTATTTAATTTTTACAATTAATTATGAAAATTTTATATTTCTTTTGATTTTTTTAATGGATATTATATTTGGTTTGTATTTTTCATTTTCAAAGCACTTTTAACCAGTACGAAACAACTTTATAATTTGTATAATTTGCTAAATTTATACTTTAAAAATTTTTAATGGTTAACCAATATATCGATTTAAAAAATCTATTAAAAATCAAAATTGATAATTAGTTAATAAAATTATTAATAGATAGATTAAACGGCTCATACTCACTCCTATTTAGCACGCATGCATAAGAAAACTAATAAAATCAATGATAAAAAAAAATTAGATAGCTATTATTATAATAATTATTAGCTATAGTTCTCTTCTATTTCAACTAGTATCAATATAATTAATGATATATCAATTTAATAAATTATTATTATTTTTTTTCATAGTTTTGTTTCTTTAGAGAGATATTGATATAATTATATTAATTTCTGCAAACAAAAATCTTCTTATATATTAAAGTTAAAACATAGGGGTTCATCCTTTCTAGTTTTCTTCTTACCATATATACTAGTAGGGGTGAGCATGGTCGGTTAACCAGTGCATGAGTACCAGTCCATTAAATCGATTTTTTGAAATTACAGTCCATTAATCAGTCCATTACCATCGGTTAACCAGTACATCGGTTTCGGATTTTCGGATCGGTTACCCAATATTTTTCGGTTAACCACTATAATTATAAAAATATTCATAAATAAAATTAAAATGTTCAAAATACTTAAAAATTAAATTTTTTTCACTATAATATAACATTATTGTTGTTAAAATAAAAATATTTGGTGGATATAAGCAAATTTATTTTTAAAAATTAATATTTAATAAGTAAATATATTAACCGGTCCATAATCACTTTTAATTAGATAAATTATTGTACTTACTAATAGCTAATTAAAAAAATTTAAAAATTTTAAAATAATTAGTATAATGAAAAAAAATACATGATTACCTTTAATTAGGATAAATTGTTATAAATTATTAAAAAATTAATAAATTAACTAAAAATTCAGTTTCGGTTCGGTTAACCAGTCACATGAGTCAAAAACCATTAACCAGTCCATTAATATCGGTTTTTTCAAAACACTAACCATTAATCAGTCCATTACAATCGGTTAACTAGTCTATCGGTTCGGTTTCGGACTTTTTTTTCGGTTAACCAAGTCTATCGGTTTTTTTGCTCACCCCTATATACTAGGCAAGCAAATACATTTAATTTTTAATAATGGTGCGATTAAAAGAAAATGACTTACCAGTGGTTTGTGTTACGAATTGAAAAAAAACTCGGAGCAAAATTTTAAATTCAATCTTTAACTCATGAATGAAAAGTGTATGTCATTTGAAAAGCTATTTTCAACTATGAGACTAAATTAATTAATTTCGTAAATTTAAAAAAATTAGACTGAATATTAACGAGTCAAATACTAGAAAAAAAAGAGAATGTTGCCCATATTGTGTAAGTAGATATACACATACATTTATCTATATAAATATTGGTACGAAATATGGCAAATTTTTTGAAAAATGAAATATGGATATGCAGTATAAAATTTATTATTAAAAAATAATATACAATTAATAATCATATTATAAAGTTATAAAATTAAATTATAAATAGTAAAATTATAAAAAAAATATTATATATAATTTGTATATATAATTTTGTACAATTGATGTTCGACTTTTTTTTTTTGGCTTTTTTTATTGTGTATTTTTAGTAAATTAAAAAAAATTAATCAAGTTTTGGTTCATGGTGTTTGGATTTGAGTAATTAATTGGCATATAGGTTGGCCCAATCAACCAATAACTTTGAGTTTTAGCTTTGTTTTTCTTATTATTATTATTATTATTATTATTAAGAGAACGTGTTCCCAATAGATGCAGACATACCACACGTGGATGTAGAATTTCTTGTCTATATCCCACGAATATAGACATTGACAAAATAAAATATATATATATATTCGTGAAATATTAGAATATTTTTATTGGATAACTACATTTAATCCTAATTATACTCTAAATTTACTAGTATTATATTTCTAATTAATTTTTATTACTCAATTTTTGTACCTATAAATATGCTAATTATGAATTATTAAAATAACACAATAAAATTATCAGAAAATATATTTTTCTCGTTTTCTCTATATTTCTGTTTTAATTTTAATTTTTATTTATAATACGTTATCAGTGCAATCAAGTTTCTACTATAAATTTTGATAATTGGAAGCCGGTGGTTTACTACAACCCGGCTCGAAACAATCAAGGTTTAATTTTAAAAAATTAGACGATAAGTAAATTTAATCCGTAAATTTTGAATTATTCTAATTTTTATAAATCAATTAAATTGATTATAATAAGTTGAGCTATGGTATAATGAATTGTATAATTTTTTGTTATGAGTAATACAATTATTTGAATGCTCCTGAAAGCTGTAATGCCATTACGGGTCAATTTCACTCACGGTTACTCAACTTATCACTTATTGCGCAAAAATAACCGACTTTCTTTTTTCGACTTAAATGTCACTGAATTTCTAACATTTTTGCAAAAATGTCATGTCCGGATTGATGACATGTCATATGACACGTGGCGATGAATAGTCGGTACATGACTTTTTTGCAAAAATATTAGAAGTTCAGTGACATTTAAGTCGAAAAAAAAAGTTGGTTATTTTTGTCCGATGAGTGATAAGTTGAGTGACCGTGAGTGAAATTGACCCAGATGTAGCATTTGTTGGATATATTATTAAACGACATGTAGTTTTTGATATATCATGCCATGTCATTAATCCGATAGGGGTACTCGCCGGATTCCGGTTTACATGACTTTTTTTGCAAAAATGTTAGAAATTCAGTGACATTTAAGTCAAAAAAAAAGTCAGTTACTTTTACGCGATCGGTGATAAATTGAGTGACCACGAGTGAAATTAACCCTGCCATTACCCGCATACAATTTGTTATGAAATATATTATTTTTTTAATATTTTTCAAATAAATTAATTGATTTCTAAAAGATATTCACAGAAATGGATATCACATTGAGATTGATATTAGAATATTGAAATATATATATGACAATATTTGTATTGGAAAAATACTCTTGAAAATTATTTGATTTTACTAACAAATACAAATATTAGTAACCTGAAGTTTACTAACTTTTATACAAATATTACTAACCTGAAGTTTACTAATTAATTGATACTAATATCAGTAAACTCGGAATTTATTGATAAATACAAATATTAGCAAATTCGAAATTTACTGACTAATTGATATTAATATTAAGAAATTTGATATTTATCAATTGATATAAATATTTGATATAATAAAAAAAGTAAACCTGAAATTTACTAATTGAATGACAATTGATTACTTGCCATTACCGTTTTGACTATTCCGGATCAATTATAATGCATAAATTATTGAGAATTCATATATATTATAGAACAAGAAATTTCTTTAATTCAATTTAAAAAATTCTCATAAGCTACTTGTTTTCAAAAAACATTACTAAAGTATTGCTATCTAATAAAGGGACCGAATTTTCTTCATTCTGGAATGAATAAAGATAATATATGTGGGCCCGCTATCTACCATGTTAACCGCTCAAATGTTTGATGATTTTTGAGAGATACATCGATAAAATGGTAACATGTGTATTTATTATCAACTCACAACCTATAGTTTGTGAAATTATTCAAATTAACTGCATAACTTCCAGATTATGCGATCAAGACATTTTTCTTGATAATGCTAGTAATAAAATATCGCAGGTAAATGATTGTTATAAGCCCGATGTACATATTTGTACTCAAAGGTTTGGCAAAAATATTTATTAAATACCTCTGATTAATTGCTATATATTTTTAAAAGAACAACAATACTACTATTTTTATATCGGGATATTATTGTTTGAAGCAATACCTACATGCATTATGCCAATAAAAATCATTAAACTCCTCTATTGCAATTTTTAGTTAAAAATTGCATTTTTGATTAAATAGTTTTTCTAATATCAGGGGAAATAAGCAGCTGAAAAAAATAGAATAATAAATACATTACATATAATTTAGGTACTCGTATCATGAACCTGAAGTTGAAATTATGATGCTAATGTATTTGTTAGTGTGCAAAGATTTATTAAATCTCATGTGTATCGGTTGCAAATGCTCCAATTCAAAGTAATGTCCCAGTATGACAATTTACCTTGTAGGATAAATTATTTGGTTCCAAATAAAAATAAAATCTTTAAATAACAATGAGTGAATAAATCAATATGGTCATATTATGGAGGCATGTGCTCCTGAAGTGACATATGACATAACTAATTTCAAAACCCTAAAAGTGGTTCAAGTACTTGAAATTAAATAAGAGATCTCAATATGTTATATCATTGAAAGGAACCGAAAAAGATAAAATTGTCGATAATATTTCTGATGTTGATATTTTCAATATAGTAAGGATCTTGAAATTAAATTTGTTGAAAAATATAGATGCTAATTGCATTTAATTTTATAATATGAATTTTTAGACCTGTAGTTCAAATATTGAAAAATATGATGCTAATGAGTACACATGATATTCATGCAACTTATAATAAAGTCATAAAATATGACTTATTTTATTACATTTATTGCAATGAATTGGCATTTATTATGAAGATATTTATTTTCTTATAATAGATACGGATGCAATAATTTAAAAGTATTCATCAATCTGCCAATATGTTAATATGTAAATAATTGATGCTATGTGCCTATTTGATAATGAAATTATTACATAAAAATTCCTGAAAGATTTATCATGCCTGAAGCATATATAGATATTTTTGAAAAAATTTGTTTAATACAAATATGTATTAAATTTTATGTGTATGATTTTGAAGTATTATAATGTTGCATATTATCTTGATTTATTTATGATTTTGATTATTATTGAAACTCTTGAAGAGTTTGAAATATTTTAACAAATATTGAAAATTAAAATTTTATATCGACCTGAAAATCAAATACTATTTAATTGAAAATATAATTTTTGATAAAGTAATTACATGTTTATAAATTATTTTCCATTGAATACCCCAATGGTTGTAAAGTCACTAAAGACAACATATTTCTTGATCATATATTATTTCTATTGATGTATTATTTAATCATGCATTATAAAGATAATTGTCAAATTGTTACTTAAAATTACATATTGTTTTCTATATAATCATATATATCTATTTGAGAAATTCAATTATTTTCATTTATTTTTAAGTATTCCTTTAGAAACATTTGAATTAAATTACACAATGCATTCTTTTATAATAGCTATTAAATGATTATGTTGTATACGTACAATGAAAATTATTTTATTGTATTTATTTCATTATCTGAAGTGAATGAAGCAATATAGCCATAAAAATGGTATTTTCAAGAAATGACAATTATTATTATTATATTACTAATTTTTATCACTAGAAGTGGCTGATAATTAAAAGAGAAAAATAAGAACGGTTAAGATTTGAGAATGGATAGCTTATTCATTATATGATATGAAAGTATATTTATGACGTACTTATTATACGTATTATCATATTATTAAGTTTTATAAATTTTCCATCTTAAAAAAATAAAAGATGTGGAGATGAACTTGTACATGCTTGTAAAGATACAACATGTAATTTTGAAAAATAAGTTTTAGTTGTTATTTTTTAGTTCATGTATAATATATTCAGAAGAATTATGGCTAGTATATCTAGAAAATATGTGACTTATTTTTAGACAAATAAACTTATAATATAACATATCAGAACTTTTTATGCATAAATTTAAACTTGTGTACTGATATTGTTATAAGGGTAAAAAAATATTCATTATACTCTTTTTTCCTTAACTAAGGTTTTCTCCCATTGGGTTTTTTCTGTTAATGTTTTTAATGAGGCATAGTACGTATTAATAGATATTTAAGGGGAAGTATGCACTACGAAACTCATGATTATGAATGTCCATAACCCCTTAACATTGATAGCATAGCTTATCAAAAGGAAAAGGTAAACAGTAATTGTCCATGCAATACATTTTACAATATTGTTAATGAATCTAAAGTCTACCAGAAGCGTGACAAATATTTAAGTGAAAAATGGATATGAGAATTATTTTATTTGTCCATGCGTTTTTATTAAGAAGATAAATTCTGGATTTGCTATAGTTACAGTTTATATTGATGACTTAAATATAGTAGGGACTCCAGAAAATGTCTCTATAACTGCAGAATATTTAACAAAGGAGTTTGAATGAAAGATTTTGGAAAAACAAAATTTTATCTTGAGTTTCAAGTTGAATATTTGCCAAAAAGGAATTCTTGTGCATCAAGCAACTTATATAGAAAAAATCTTGAAACAATTTTATATGGATAAATCCTACCCATTAAGTATTCCATTAAGTATTCCAATGGTTATTCATTCTCATGATGTCAAGAAAGATTATTTTCATCCATAAGAAGATAACGAAGAGGTTTTTGGTCATGGAGTACCATATCTCACTATAATAGGTGCATTTTTATATCTTGCAAATAGAATTAAATTAGATATAACATTTGCAATTAATTTGCTAGCAAGATTTAGTTATGCACCAACTTGAAAACACTAGAATGGTATAAAACATATTCTACGTTATCTTCGTGGCACTTCCAACATGGGTTTATTTTTCCCAAAAAAGCAAAGTCAGAATTGGCAGAATATGCTGATGCCGGATCTGTGAAGCAAACAATCATTGCTACTTCCTCAAATCATTCAAAAATATTAGTCATTTATGAACCAAATCGTAAATGTGTGTGGTTGAGATCCATGACTCAACACATTGAAGGAGCAAGTGAATTAGTGGTGGAGAACAAGCCAACAAAATTATAAGAGGATAATGCAGCATTTATCTCACAACTCAAAGGTGGCTATATAAAATGAGATAGAATAAAAAAATTTTCACCAAAGTTCTTTTACATTCATGAACTTATGAAAAAAGGACAAATTGATGTTTCAAAAATCCGGTCAAGCGACAATCCAGCAGATTTGTTCACAAAAGGCTTACCAAGTTTAATTTTCAAGAAGTATATGTACAAAATTGCAATGTGTCAACTGAAAGATTTAGTATGATTCATTCCATGTTTTGAAACCTATGAATATTTTACTATTTTTCTTTTGATAAGTTTTTATCCCACTGGATTTTTCTTAGCAAAATTTTAACGAAACATATTCATAGTATATAGTCATCTAAGGGCAAGTGTTGTGGAATATTGAAATATTCCTATTGGATTACTACATTTAATTCTAATTAGACTTTAAGTTTACTAGTATTATATTCCTAATCAATTTCTACTATTAGGTTTTTATGCCTATAAATATGCTAGTTGGGCGGATTTAGGTTGTTAACTAATGAGAATAGATAAGGGAACTAATGAAAATAGAGGTGGCAAATTGGGAAGGTTTGGGTTGGGTCATAAATGGGAGGGTGGAGGCCCAAATTAGCCGAGATGTGGATCGACCTTTTTGACACATTTTTTAACGAAAAATAGTTTTAAATATAATAACGAAATACTAAAATGACTATTATAAAAAAAATATTAGGTCAAACGGGTCGTATGGCCCAAATGGGCCGAGATGTGGGTCGACCCATTTTTTAACAAAAAATAATTGTAAATATAATAACGGAATACTAAAATAACTAATATAAAAAAAATATTTGGTCAAATGGGCCGTATGGCCCAAACGGGCTCGATGGAGACCCAAATGGGCAGAGATGTGGGTCGACCCATTTTTTTAATAAGGCCCAAATGGGCCAAGACGTGGGTTTACTCATTTGACCCATTTTTTAACGAAAAATAATTCTAAATATAATAACGTAATAATAAAATAATTACTATAAAAAAATATTGGGTCAAACGGGTCGTATGGCCTAAACGGGTTCGATGAAGGCCCAAATGGGCCGAGATATGGGTCGACCCATTTGACCCGTTTTTAATGAAAATTAATTCTAAATATAATAACGAAATATTAAAATAACTACTATAAAAAAAATATTGCGTCAAACGGCTAGTATGGCCCAAACGGGCCCGATGGAGGCCCAAATGGGCCGAGATCTGGGTCGACCCTTTTGACCCATTTTTTTAACGAAAAATAATTCTAAATATAATAATGAAATACTAGAATGATTATTATAAAAAAAATTGGGTCAAATGGGTCGTATAGCCCAAACGGGCCCGATGGAGGCCCAAATGGGCTGAGATATTTGTCGACCCGTTTGACTAATTTTTTAATGAAAAATAATTATAAATATAATAACGGGATACTAAAACGACTATTATAAAAAAATATTGACTCAAATGGCCCAAACAGGTCGGGTAGAGACCCAAATGGGCCGAGATGTGGGTCGACCCATTTGACCCATTTGATGATGTGTCTGTCTATATGTGAATTCAAAATCAATTTTATAATTCTCAAAATAATAAATTAAGCTTCTACAAAAAAATTTCAGTTCAATTGGAATCCGTTTTCGAGACTGATTCACTCTAACCAGTCCGATTCGATAATTTTCAGTGTTGCCGTAAAATTAATTTTTTACTGTTAAAAGTTTCTAAATATTATTTTAAGTTTTTTCATACCCTTAAAATAATTTTTGGAGGTCATTTACTATTTTTAGAGGCCCGTTCAAACCTTAGTCAAACCGGAATCCTTTAATACAGCCTAGGACTTTTTCTTATTTTTGACTTTTGGAAATTATTTAAATTCATTTTGACTCCAAATTTTACCATTGAACTCACCCTTACTAATATTTTTCGATGGTCAAATAAAATATTTTTAGCTATCGGAGATAATTTCTACACCAGGTGCACTATTCACAGGGGGAAAAAGCGGGTGAAAAAGAAAAATAACTCACAACAACAAAAGAGAAAGAAAGACAACAACAACCCGTTGGACACATGAGATATGTCCAAACAGGTTGAAATTTAGTTGGGTTGTTTTTGGGTTGGTCCAAGTGGGCATTTCTTGGATTAGGTTTGGGTTAGTTTTTTCTGGGTGGGTTGAGCGGGTTTGGACCATGTTTGACAGGCCTAAATGAAATCAATGATCAAAAATTTAAATAGCTATTATAATAATTATTATTAGTTATACTTCTCTTCTTTTTCAACAAGTATCAATATAATTAATGATATATAAATTCAATCAATTATTTTTTTTTCCATAGTTTTGTTTCTTTAGGGAGATATTGATATAATTATATTAATTTCTGCAAACAAAAATCTTCTTATATAGAAAAGGTAAAACATAGGGGTTCATGCTTTCTAGTTTTCTTCTTACCATATATACTAGGCAAGGACAACTTGGCCAATAACAGCAAATAAACCTAATTTTTGATAATGCTGCGATTAAAAGAGAACGACTTAGAGCTTATTTGATTTGTGGTATGTTTTGATTTATTAATATATTGTTTTCTGCAGAACAATGTTTGTTTTAATAATTATGTGCATGGTGTCATAATATATGATTTTTTTTCCATGATTTTTAAATAATGGATTTTTTTCCATGATTCTTAAATTATGGAAATATATAATTTATTTTGAGAATCACCAAATATATAATTTATTTTGAGAATCACCAATTTGGTGATTCTCTATAATTGCCTTGAACCACTTTTAATGTTTTAACCTTATAACTTTTACTTTTTAACATATTATTTAATTTTTTAACAACTAATATTAATTAATCACCTAACAAATTATTTTTTTTAACATTTAACATTAATTAGTAACCTACCAAATATTTATTTAATTATTTTAAAAATATTAATATCTTTAAAAATATTAAAAATTATAAAAATAATTAATATTTTTATAAACTGAAGGACATTTAGGTCATTTTTATAATAAAACTGTATAATACCATACAGTTAAAACAAACAGAAAATATTACAAAATCACAAAATATCATATAGTCTTCCCAAATGTCGTATTGTTGTAATCATACTGTAATATATTGTATCATACCATACTATACATTAATGAATCGAGACCTACTATAAACCAAACAGGGCCTTACCAGCGGTTGTTGTTGTGAATGGAAAAAAAACCCCGAGCAAAATTTTAAATTCAATCTTTTACCTCAAATGAAGTGTACATCATTTGGAAGGCCGTTTTCAATTATAAGACTAATAATATATATAAATTAATCAAATTTGTAAATGTTAAAAAATTGAACCAAATACCAAAGAGTCATATACCAAAAAAAAAAAAGAAAAAGAATGTCTTGTTACCCATGTTGCATAAGTAGAGATATGAGTAATCGTATACGTATATGGACATGAAATATGACAAATTTTTTGAAAAATAAAATATGGGTACGCAGTATAAAATTTATTAATAAAAAATAATATATAATTAATAATCATATTATAAAATTAAATTATAAAAAATAATTATAAAAAATAATGTAAGAAGGCATCATATATATATATATATATATATATATATATATATATATATATATATATATATATATATAATGATGAATTAATGCCCAAAACGCACGACCTGGTACATATATAAGTGCCCAAAATTGAAAAATAAAAGAAAAAAACTTATGGAGTATATATTTATAAGTATTCAGTAAGTACTGATATTAAATACGTGACAAATAAGAGCACACCATCCAAATAAAAGTACTAGCTTGTTACTTATTTAGTAAAGGTCAAATGCATCGTTGGCACTCGAACTTATCATCATTTTTTATATTTAGATAGTTAAATTTAGATAACAACCTATTAAATACCTTAGCTATTCAAATTTAGAACTTTTAGACAATTCATCACATAATTGTTGAAATTATGAACCGCAATCCCTAACAATACAAACAATAGAATTGTAGGTTTTCCAGTTGTGGATTTAGATTTGCTATTTCTCTCCAATATATATATAATGTTCAAAAAGTCAGGCTTTGAAATTAACGTGCAAAACCCATGAGGTTTCAGATTCAGGCTTCTTTAGGAGCAGAGAGGAGGTAGAAGAATTTTCATATTTCTACTGTTTCCATTCCTACTCATGCATTACAAAAGAAGAAGCTTATGTCCAAAAATTAACATAAATGACAGTTGAAAAAAGATAATCATTTTTCGGATAGATTTGAAAAAAACTCAAATATTTATATATTTGCCCATGGCGCATTGGCCCAGTTTTAGGCCTAATTCTAGTTATCCATTTCAAATATTAAGAAACCAGGCTTGTCGAACTTCACAACATCAGCCTGCAGAGCCTCTATTTCTTTACTGTTCACCAAGCCTTTTTGTTGAATTCTTTCAAAAGACGATGAAGAAAAATAGGGTTAATGGTGGTATTTTACCTTTGGAGATCCATTCACTTGCTATTTTTTGAGTGCAACATCCCCGATGTACCACATCATCACTAAGGGTTCAAAATTCCTAATTTTGAATAGTTAAGTTACTCAATAACATATTGTTTATATTTAAGTGTCTAAATGAAAAATATTGTCAAGTTTAAGTGTCAATTGATGTATTTGGCTTTTTAGCAGTTAGTAAAATATAATCAATTTAAAATGTTTTTATAAACTGTTACCTCTAACCTTTCATTCAACTTTTCGGATTTTTTTTGCTGAGTTCTACATTTATTTTGTTAACATTAAGTTTTAAACTTTTATTTTTCATTTGATTTACTTCTAGCGTGTTCTTTTAATTTTTCTAAATTATATTTTTTTTTTTATCTTAATGATAGTTGTCGAAACCAACAAAAATAAAATTCTTATTTTAACTAAAATTTGTAAATAACGATGAGTAGAGCCGAATCCACTAGGATTGGTTGAGTATTAATTCTTTAAATAACAAAAAATAAACAATAAAAATAAAATGGAGGTTTTGTAAATAAATAATAAAAAATATAGAAAAAATAATTAAAAATAAAATAAAATATGAAAAATTCCAGTTAAAAGTATTCGCGGCACAAGATTTAATTTACTGATAACAAACGAAAAGATACTCTAAAATCATGCAATGGATCAGTTATAATCGTCGGCTTCGCGTTCCTGACCAATCTTTTTGTATTGATGGGCTAATTAAGTAAGACTGTAATTAACCCCTAACTAATAAACAGTCATCTCTCAGCGATAGAATTTAATTGATTGAGAGATTTATGAATTAGAAAGACCTGACCTAAGTTAACCAATTTCTCAGCGAGATTGATTTAAATCAAATCATGCATTTACTTAATACAACAACTCTTCTCAGTATTGTTATACTAATTACCACTTGTTATTAATTTTATCAGACAATTACGGATTTAATAATCTCAATTAGCTATATGTTATTTAATTAAATAAACAATGGGCCTTTATTGCGCAAATAATAAATAACATTCGAGATAGAGTTTACCTAAATCACAGTAAATAACATGAACACCACATAAAATTAAAGAGAATAATGAAGTAGAACAATCTCACTGTAGTTGGTTTTATCCTGCCCTTGAATTAACCTCTAACTAGAATAAAAATTTAGCCAACTATGGCCGAGAACAAAAATAAAATAAAAATTAAAAAATAAGAAAATTCTTATCACAGAGATGGAAGAACAGGGGCGGAGGCTGCCAAAGTTACTGTTCACATTTTTTCTCTATTTCTTTTAAAAGAAAACCTAGAAAATTTAGAAATGTAGTTGATTCCTATCCAAACTTGAAAAATAAAATAAAAATATTAAATGTAATTTAATCTTTAAAAATATTATCTTTGTTAGGAATAAATCCATAACGGAACGAAAATTATGATTGGATAAATAAAGTAACAACAAAATAGAGAACACCAAGAATTTACGTGGTTCGGCAAAATGCCTACTCCATGGGTGAAGGAGAGCAGAAAATTATTTCACTAATAAACTTTAAGTGGTACAAAAGAGGTGTGGAGATACTAACTCTCAAAATCCCATAAGCCAATTACCCCCAAAATCACACTAATTCTCAAATGAAAATTTCTCTCAAACTAAACAAAATTTAATGAAGTTTTTGGCACACTTAAGAAATGGTTTTGCATGGCTATTTATAGCCATGCAAAGCAATGTGAAAACATTACTCAATTTCAACAAAAAACAATTAGAAATCAAAAATTGTGTGCTTCGTAGGTTAACTAGAAATCAAAAATTGTGTGCTTGGTAGGCTAACTAGTTAATTTCAAAACACATTTACAAATCCCCACCTTATTTTGAAATTTTTTGTGATTCTACCTTCGCCATTTATGCCCCTTACGGGCTAACTTCAATTTTCAAAAATGCCAATAAAGTCCAAGCAGTGCTTGAACTTTCTTATTGAAAGAGGTTTAGTCAACATATCAGCTGGATTATTTGCAGTACCAATTTTCTCAACACTTATATTTCCTATAGAAATAATATCTCGAACAAAATGGTACCTCACATCAATGTGCTTTGTTCTTTCATAAAATATCTGATCCTTAGTAAAAAATATAGTACTTTGACTTTCACAATGAACAATTATCCTTTCTAAATTTGAATTGAATTCACCAATGAAACCTCTTAGCCAAATGGCTTCTTTAATTGCCTCAGCAATTGCCATGTACTCTGCTTCAGTAGTGGATAATGCTACTATAGACTGTAAGGTGGCTTTCCAACTGATAGCAGTATTACTAAGAGTAAACACATACCCCGTAATAGGTCTTCGTCTATCGAGATTAACTGCATAGTCTGAATCGACATAATCGACCACATTTTCCTTGCTCTTTCCGAATTGTAAACAATGATCCAAAGTACCCCTTAAATATCTTAAAATTCATTTAATTGCCTGCCAATACTTTTTTTTCAGGATTAGACATATATCTACTAACAACACTTACAGCATGAGCAATGTCAGGACGAGTACACACTATAGCATACATGAGACTACCAACAGCACTTGAGTAAGTAACATGTGACATATTCTTAATATCTTTCTCTGACTGTGGTGACATAGCAGCAGAAAGTTTAAAATGAGCAGCAAGTGGAGTACTTACAGGTTTAGCATTTTTCATGCCAAAACGCTCCAACACTTTTTCAATAAAGTTATTTTGAGTTAAATAAAGTTTACCTCTAACTCTATCTCTTTGGATCTCCATGCTAAGAATTTTCTTAGTTGCTCCCAAATCTTTCATCTCTAATTCACTACTCAACTCTGATTTTAACTTGTTGATCTCAGATATAACCTTAGCTACAATGAGCATATCATCAACATAGATAGCAAATACACTAATGAACCATCTGTAAGTTTTTTGAAATACACGTAACTATCATACTGGCTCCTACAGTAATCATGTCCAACCATGAATGAATCAAAACTCTTATACCACTGTCGAGGAGACTATTTTAAACCATACAGTGATTTTTTTAACAAACAAACATGGTCTTCTTTGCCTTCAATCTCAAAGCCTTCAGGTTGCTACATATAAATTGTCTCTTCCAATTCCCTATGCAAGAAGGCGGTCTTTACATCTAGTTGCTTTAACTCTAAATTATGCATAGTAACTAATGCAAACAAGACTCGAATAGAGCTATGTTTGACAACAAGAGAGAAAATATCATTAAAATCAACTCCCCGTACCTGACTATAGCCCTTAGCAACCAGTCTTGCCTTGTATCCAGCATCTTCACCACCTAAAATGCCATCTTTCTTTTTGAATACCCACTTGCAACCGATAATCCTTTTATTTTTAGGTGGCTTGACCAACTCCCAAGTTCTATTTTTGTGAAGAGATTCTATCTCTTCTTGCATAGCTATCAACCATTTTGTGGAATCATCACGGGAAATAACTTCTGAATATGTGGAAGGATCACCAACTCTATCCGTCTCTAGTGCAGCAATGCAGGTAAAAGTGACATAATCTGATAGCCTTACAGGCTTTCTTGTTTCCCTTTATGGTCTGTCTCTTGCAATAGGATGCTCATCTTCCTTAAATGTTGACTCTTCTGCTTCTGAAGAAGTGGGCTCCTGAGTATTCATCAATGATGGATTCCTCACCTCAATTTCAACTTTCACCCGCTTGTTTGAATTACGAACATTTGTGTCGGAAGAGATAGAGGACTCCCTTTTTGGATAAAGCATGGCTGATTCATCGAACACAACATTCCTACTGATGATAGACTTTGGTGATCTATGATCAGGATACTAGACTTTATATCCTTTCACACCAGAAGAATAACTGATAAATATGCCCTTTTTAGATCTAGGCTCCAATTTGCCATCATTAATATGAATATAAATAGGACATACAAATATTCTCAATTCAGAATAATCAGCTGGCTTTCCAGACCAGATTTTTTCTGGAGTTTTACAATTAATTGAAGCAGACGAAGATCGATTCACCAAGTAGCAAGCTGTAGAAGCTGCTTCTGCCCAAAAGTCTTGGGGTAAGCCAGAATTTGATAACATGCAACAGACTTTCTCTAATAGAGTTCTATTCATTCGTTTGGCTACACCATTTTGTTGCGGGGTTCCTGCAACTGTGAGGTATCTAGAGATTCCTTTATCTTTGCAAAATTTATTGAATTCATCATTACAGAATTCCAAACTGTAACACTCCAATACCCCTTGAAAGGATATTAGGTCGCCACACACGCAAACACATACAGAACACTCATGTGGAAGCAAAAATAATAAGCATTCAATCACACACAACGGAAATCAACCTTTTAAACACATAAATTAATAACATGTCATATATCCATTTATATTATAAAATAAAACTATTCTTTTACATAAAAGCATTCTTTTACATTTACATATTGGTTACAAAAATTATACTTTACTTTATCATGTACATCTCGTATACAAAATTTGCTTTACATCTCATATGCCAAGCTATACAAAAATTCTATACCATGTATACATAACTATGTCATATACAAAAGACACCAACTCAAACTCCTAGTGGCCATGACCTTTGGATGTGCAACCCTCCGAACCTGTAAACCTACACGGGAAAACACCCGTGCTAAGCGAAATCGCTTAGTGGGGATATCACACATAATAAAGACTTCTTACGAAGTCACAAGCATCGCTTTATCAACATTTAACTCATTTACAATAAGCATGCCAAGCATATAGATTCGCAAAACAATGAAGTAAACTTCTAACATACATACATGGCATCATGTATAAATTCTTATAACCTATTTCATGCTCATGTCCCTCTAAACATAACTATAACTTATACATTTATCATGTACCATCTTTTAATGCATTCTAATCTATGCGTATATACATATGCTCATGTTCATGTACATGTAGATGCAATAAATTATACCTAATCTTCCATACACATTTAGCATGTAAAATACCATATTTCCTCTAACTCATGCATCCCAATATCTTTTCGTGTACATGTCATATACCATATCGTATCTTCACATCTCATATACAATCATACACACATCTAGACATTTAGGTATACTTATAACATATTATATACAAATAATAACTTCTCATATACATGTACTAACTCATTTAACATTCCCGGTATACGATAATCATATACTTCTTTAACCACTCACTATAGCTCTCTAGCATATATGACATTTCATGTACTTATAAATAACATCTCATGTACAACTAACAACATCTCTTGTACATTTACATATAATAGGTAGCCTAATGTCATAGCATAAGTGGATACGGGTACATATAGATACCAAGTAATGGTACTAAATCATATAGAGACCGTAGTCATCTAGAGACCGAAGTCTCATAACATCTAGATACTTTAAAAGTATCAACATCTAGACATCCGTCGATGCCAAACATATAGACACCCGTCGGTGCCAAACATCTAGACCCCATTGGTGCCAACATCTAGCAGCTGCAAAACATCTAACCCTTTATAGGCATGCCTGTCTATCCACTTATAAGAACATCTTAGGCTTATAACTATTATTCATAACAAAACATTTACACATTCGCATACATGGTTCATCATACTTGAGATACTCATAGCTCACACACATATTTGTCATTCCATTTTCTATCCTTCACATAATTATATATATTGTTACTTTATTAGTTAAATTACCAATCTTAATCATACTCATAAGTTTTTCCCAATGATAAGTACTTTTATAATCATTTAATAACCCTAATCATGCATAATAAGTTGAGGGGAAAGATAGGAGATTGATTCATGCCAACCATGGGCTCAAAATTAAGAAGAAAAGGCTTCTTGTGAGTTGTTCTGTTGTGAGGTCGCGACCTGTGTCGCGCTCGCGACAGTAGTTCCCCTTAGGTGACTTACGAGACTGGTTTTCACTCCAAAATTGTGTCGCCTAAACGACCCTCTATACCTCATTTTTAGACAAAGTGTCCTCTTAATAATTGTTCCCTAGGATTTCTAGTTTTCAATGGAATAAGTTTCAGGTCATTTGGACTCCTAAATTAAGAGATATGCATTAAACACTACAGACTGTTCAAATCAACCCAGCTAGACAGAAACACATCCGTTTATTGTCATTTCTAGGCCTCTTAGAGATAGAATTAATTTATGGTCTCATTAGACTTTTAAAAATACGAAAGTTATGTTTCAAATGGTGTAACAAACACTCAAATTGGAGTTGTAAAACTCCAGTTATAATCAAAACAATACATAGAGGTAAATTAAGGTTCATCTTGCTCTTTGTTTTGCACATGCTAGTGTTTCATTCTCACCACATAGCATCTATAACACTTCAATTACATTTCATCACATAGCACATAATTATGCTCAATATCTCAAAATCTCACATTCATGCATCATTTGTACATCAAAAGCAAACTAATCAACATACATATTCAAGTAAAGTCAATATATAACACATATATATCCCAAACCTCAAAAGCAGGTTATTGGACACTCTCAATCTCTAACTACACCTTCTCCTTGCCCTTTGCTCTTCTCTTGTCCAAATCTTACACCAACGTGCAGAATATATTTTCTTAGTCCATTACTCAATTAATCCAAATCCAACTCAAAGAAAGGGGTAGAAGCAAGAAATAAACACATAACCATCAACTCTTACCTTTTTCACTTAACTCTTCAACCAATTCAATTACCAAATTCCGGGTTCCATTTAAGAAGAAAATGAAACACAACTTAAAAGATGAAGAGATATAGAATTAGAGCAAATACAAAGAATGGCTGAATTGCTGTAAAATTCCACTACCCATTTTGAACCCAAATCCCTATACCTTTGCATGTAAAGAAGTTGGCTGGCACAAGGTGAGATCCACACGTGGATTCCACTATCCCAAACCAATCTTCCACTAAATCTCACATGCACCCCCTTGGCAATTAACCATTAAGTCCCTTACTCAAATCTGCCTTTTAATTACAACTTTCTTCCTTTCAATTATACCCTTATACACTTAATTACTCACTTAATCCAATCTCATTTATACCCTACTATGCAATTGACACTCTAATCTAACTAGGGTACACTTTGGGATGTTACACAAACCGTTATTAGTATGAAGGTGCTTAATCTTCTTGTTTGTTTGGTTTTCAACCAAGGCTATCCATTGCTTGAAAGTAGCAAAAACATCATTCTTATGCTTTAGAAAATAAACCCAAACCTTCATGGAGTAGTCATCAATGAAAGTAAGCATATATCTAGCGCTGCCTTTTGTAGGAACACGAACAGGTCCGCAAAGATCTGAATGAATATAGTCTAGAGTACCTTTAGTTCTATGAACCCCTGAATTGAAACTGACTCTCTTTTGCTTGCCAAAAAGACAATGCTCATAGAACTCTAACTTAGATGTACTTTAACCACAAAGAAGACCTCTCTTACTCAACATCGTGAGACATTTCTCACTCATGTGCCCCAACCTCATATGCCATCATCTAGTGGCATCTGAATCTGACATAGTAGAGGAAATTACAGCAACGCCTGTGATTATGGATCCTTGTAAGATGTACAACCTTTCAACTTTTCTAGCCTTCATAATGACAAGAGCACCTTTTAGGACTTTTAAGACTCCACCTCCATCAGGGAATCTGCAACCGTTGTCATCTAAGGCAGACAGAGAGGTAAGATTCATTTTCACTGCTGAAACATGTCATACATTGGTTAATATTCTAACCACGCCATTATACATCTTAATTTTAACAGTACCAGTTCCAATGACTTTACAAGGATGATCATCGGCCATCACCATAACTCCTTTATCTACTGATTCATAAGAGCAGAACCAGTCTCTATGCAGACATATATGGAACGAGCAAGCAAAATCTAAGATCTACCCTTGTCCAAATCTAGCACCATCATCAGAAACGACATAGACATCGCAATCCACCTCATCTTCGACAATACTGGCTTCGGCAGAGTTCTCTTGCATTTTACTCTTTTTTTTATTCTTGTTCTGCAACTTGAAACATTCAACTTTGATGTGCCCTTTCTTCTTACAGTAATTATAGGTCAAATTATTATACCTGTATCTTGATTTAGATCTAGATCGACTGTTGCTGCTGCTCGAATCTTTCACTGTTGATCTTCCTCTTACAATCAGACCTTCTGCGAAAGAACCACCTTTGTCACTAGAAAGCTCTTTATCAATAAGGTTTTTGGAGAATAGACTTTCTTTAACCTCCTCTACAGTAAGGGTTTTTCTACTGTAGATCAAAGTCTCCCTGAAATTTTAAAAGACAGAGGTAAAGACCGTAATAACATAAGAGATTTATCTTCTTCTTCATATTTGATATCTAGATTTTCCAAATCTAGAAGAATAGAGTTAAATTCATCAAGTTGTGACTTGAGAGAAGTGCCTTCTACCATATTAAGCATATGCAAACGATGCTTAACAACTAACTTGCTAGTGAGATTTTTCGTCATGTAGAGAGACTCGAGTTTCTCCCATAAATCTTTGGTAGTCTTCTCATGGATGACTTCACGTAGAACCTCATTTGACAAGCACAACTGGATGGTAGCTAGAGCTTTTTCTTCTAACTTTTGTTTATGCTCCTCTTTTATCATGGCAGGTAATTGGTCCAAGCCCAAATTGCTTTGTGCAATCCATTATGTGTCAAAATTGCCTTTATCTTGATTTGCCGTAAGGCAAAACTAACAGTACGATCAAATTTCTCGATATCAAATTTTGTAGTTGCCATAACAACGCCCAATCAAAATTTTTTGAGATGGCTCTGATACCAGTTTGTTAGGAATAAATTTACAACGGAAAGAAAATTATGATTGGATAAATAAGCAACAACAAAATAGAGAACACTAAAAATTTACGTGGTTCGGCAAAATGCCTATTCTACGGGTGAAGGAGAGCAGAAAATTATTCCACTAATAAACTTGAAGTGGTACAAAAGAGGTGCGGAAATACTAACTCTCAAAATTTCATAACCCAAGTACACCTAAAATTACACTAATTCTCAAATGAGAATTTCTCTCAAACTAAACAAAATTTAATGAAGTTTTGTGTCATGGCTATTTATAGCCATGCAAAGTAATGTGAAAACATTACTCAATTTCAACCAAAAACAATTATAAATCAAAAATAATGTGCTTGGTAGGCTAACTAGAAATAAAAAATGGTGTTCTTGGTAGGTTAACTAGAAATAAAAAAAAAATTGTGTGGTTGCTAGGCTAACTAGTTAATTTCAAAACACATTTACAATTTTTTATCTCATAAATTAAAGCCTAATTATCCCTAAAAATCGAATGGAGTACAGCTGGCGGCTAGGGTAATTTGGCACTTAAAAACATTAAGCTGAAATTCTGCTGCCGACTCTCTTGGGCAAGACAAAAGCTTTCCCTTGCCCCTTAGCCTTGGGTAAGGCAAACTCTAGATTCAGCTCTTGCTTACAAACTTCTCCAAATCTTCAAGGTTGCTCTAAATCTACTCCAATTAGTTATAATTTGCTCATTTTTCACCACTTTGGTCTTACAATGATCAAAGTTACAAAATAAATGAAAAGCACCGAAATAGGCTAAGAATAAGTGCATAAAAATAGGAGAAAAATATGTAAAAATATGCAAAATTAAATATTTAATACCTAATTAATATCTTTTCTTACAAAATTTATTTTTTCTTTTAAAGTTCATCTATAACATATAAAATCACTAACACTTTAATGTGACTATAATATTAATTAAAGCAAGTTTACTCTACATTAAAAGTTTTTTGACCCTCCTAGACAGAAATATAGAACTATTCAAAGATTTTGAACTAATTTTGGAGATTAAAATTATTTTCACAAAGTGATAGCGAATCCTAACTTTGGAGACTACATTGGAAATTTTCTGACCCAATATAGAACTATTCAATGATCTTGAACTAATTTTGGAGACTAAAATTATTTTCGCAAAGTGCCAATGAATCCTAATTTTGGATATCACATTAGGAATTTTATGAGCCTGCTAGGAAGAAATATAGAACTATTCAAAAATCTTGAATCAATTTTGGAGACTAAAATTATTTTCACAAAGTGCCAGTGAATCCTAAGGGATTCCAAATCAAACCTAAAAGGAAAAGAGTTGGATAATAAATTTGGAAGAGATATTCTTGATGATTATTCAAAAGAGTCTAATCTTTAAAATAATTTTAAAATTTCTAAGTAGCTCTCCATCTAGGATAGTCAAAATTTTTAAAAAATTCTTAGTATAAAATACGCTCACCTTGATTGATACCAGAGTTTGGTTTAGAGTATTTTTGAGTAATTTTAAAGATTTTGGATGAATTTTAAAAGAAAAACAAAATTTTAAGAGGAAAGAAATTGATTTGAACAATTAAATGAAATGAAAAATAAAAATTCAAGGGTGGACTGTTATCAAATAAATGTTTAATTAAGTATCAAATAAAAATAGGTAAAAAAAATTAAGCTTAAATAATCTTATATGTTTTGATAATTGACAAAAATAACATGAATTTAATTCTAATAGAAGATTGACAAATATTTATACTTTATTATCATCCATCCACGGGTAGAAATTATCTACCAACAAAAAGGAAAACTCTTTAGTATTCTCAATATTGTTTTGGGGAGTTTTAATTAGGTTTTTAATCACACCTTTTCTTGTATTGTTATTTTTTTGATTTTATTTATAATATTATTTTGTCCAAATACTTGTAATTTTACTCCTAAAGTAGATGTTACATGGCATTATGTGTTTATTGCAATTCAATATAATTTATTTACATCAAATAGAATAATTAATTTATTTATAATTGAAGATATCAAATTTATTTGAAAAAAAAAATTGCATGAGTTACATGCATTATACAATACACATATAAATTTAGTTCTATATTTGTATATTAATTAGTAAAGAAAAGAATTTAGAAAAAGAATATGGAATATAATTTGTTGCTTTTGGAATGGATTGGTGAAGATGTTACTTTTTCTTAGTGGTTTTCTAGTTTCTACTTATATCTACAGAAGTAGAGGAATCTAATTCTTCTAAAGTTGGCCAAAAGATGCTTCTTAAATTACTATTATTACATGAAAACAATTGTAGTGTTAAGTTCCAAATTTAAGTGTCAAAATGAAATTTGAAAGCGTGAAGAAGTCGGGTTGGTAATATTTGACAAGCTCGAGTGTTTTTTGCAATAATAATAATAATAATCCACTAAGTTGAATGCCACTTGGACAATACATAGTTGCAGCATCTATGTAATTCTTCTACAAAATTGCAAGTCTCGCCCACCACCAATAATGGATGCCAAAATCTCAAATTTTCACAAATTATTTAAATTAAGAAGGGACGAATGGCTGTTAGTTTCAATTGCTGAAAGTGCTCATGCTAACCTAATTATAGGCTTTTATTATTAAAAAAAAAAACTAATAATAGACAATGTCAAGACTGATAACTGAGAGGTGAGCTTGCTGATCCAAGCAAAAAATGTCCATAATTTTCATCTCTTACTTAGGAAAATATGTCATAATTGTAAAATTGCTTCTAGCCTAAACTTATCCAAACTATTCAATTAAGCCCCTCGGCTGAATTTTTGCTCAATCTTAAACCTCTCTTTTCATTCTACTCAGTACAGGTAGTAGACATGGACCAGTTAATGAGTATGCAAGGGATTAATTCTCACTTACTCTTATTTCCTGCCTCTTGTTTTTTCTTCCCTTCACAATTAAAAGTCACACAAAAAAAACAATTCAATTGTTTTGAATGGTTATTTGGTTTAACCGTTGGAAAAAGTTTTTTATCCCAATAGCTCATCCATATGTTCGGTCGACTCTTTGAAATAAGAGTTATACTTGTTTACCATTTTTTTTTTAAATATAATTTTAAATTTTTTCATAATTTATTACTAATTTATTTGATACATAAAAAAAATTAATCATCACTATTTATAAAATATCTTTGTAAAAACACATAAATTTTTCATTGCTATTAACAAATTACTATTACTATTAATACTTGTTCTTTGTAAACTATCCATTATTATTAGTTATTCTTTTTATTTATTGATTGATATTTATATTAGCATATGCTAGTTATTTCATGCATTTATGAATATTTACATTTATTGATTAATATTTTTTTGTAAGAAAATTTCTTAATTTTATGCAAATTAATAATGCACAAACCCTAATTCTCAAATCGCAAAACTTTATGATTTTCACAAAATATATAAATTAGATAAAATACACATACCTTGATTCATGATGTATTCTTTGATGAAGAACAATTAATCACCAGAAAATCTTTTTAGAAAACTGTGTTTCTCTCTTTTCAAACCCTAACTCTTTTATTTTTTTCAGAATGCCTTTTCCTAATGAAGAGAAAAAGTACGATCACAGTTAGAGAGAGAGGACCAGTTTTATTTAATTTTAAATTCCTTTTATTAACTGACATTCCATCAATGTACAGTTAAAATTTATCTCCTATTGACCAATAGGATTTTAGCTCTTAATATTATTAAATCTAATATAATATATCTAACATTAAATAAATATATAATTAATAAATATAAATATATATATATAAACACGTGGGCCATAAATAACTTAATTCAACATTCTCCCACTTGGCCCATGTGTTATTATTTAACTTCATGATTTAATAATAATCATAATATGCATAGTTTAAGCTAAATCCTCTCATAAATTGGTTAAACCAAAAAAATATTATTAAGCATAGAACTAATAAGGATCATAGCGGTTGTATGTCATTATTTCGACATAGTCCCTTCTATGAATCACAATACTAGTTTTATACTCAATGTGATTCGTAACGGAGACATATATCATAATGGTCCAACGATAATGTCTTTGTCGGAGACTAATCCTGTTATGTCAACATAATTCACTCATGTATATACAATATTCAACATAATAAAACAGGATGCATTAAAATATCAAAAACACACACTAAATGAGCTCAAAATGTCAATCAAGTACATAAAGAACATAAACATCATCAAACTAACAGTAATGATTTTCAGTAATGCCCATTCTTTCGACATGTGCATTAAATGTCTTTGGTGGCAACCCTTTTGTCAACGGATCCGCAATCATGAGATTGGTGCTAATATGTTCGATTGACACTCGTTGTTTTTGAACTTCTTCTTTAACGGCAAAGTATTTCAATTCCATATGCTTAGCACCCTTTGAATATTTGTCGTTTTTAGAGAAGAACACAACTGCAGAATTATCACAATAAATTTTCAGCGGCTTGGCAATGCTGTCGACAATTCCAAGTCCTGAAATAAAATTCCGCAGCCATAATCCATGAACTGTAGCCTCAAAGCATGCTACAAACTCTGCTTCCATGGTTGATGCAGCGATGACAGACTGCTTTGCACTCTTCCATGAAATTGCCCCTCCAGCTAATAGGAACAAGTAGCCAAATGTGGATTTTCTTGTATCAACACATCCAGCATAATTTGAATCCGAATAACCTATCACCTCTAGATGACTCAACCTCCTATAAGTAAGCATGTGTCCTTTTGTTCTTTGCAAGTATCTTAACACTTTCTTTGCAGCTTTCCAATTATCCATTCCTGGATTACTTTGATACCTGCCCAGCATTCCTACAACAAAACTAATGTCCGGTCTGGTACAAGTCTGAGCATACATCAGGCTACCAACGATGGAAGCATATGGAATCCGTTCCATTTCTTTGCGTTCCAATTCATTCTTTGGACATTGCATAAGGCTAAATTTATCTCCTTTCTGAATTGGAACAACACTTGAGGAGCACCTTTCCATTTTAAATCTCTCTAAAACTTTGTTGATATATGCCTTTTGAGACAATCCCAATATTCCTTGTGATCTATCACGAAATATTTCAATTCCAATTACATAAGATGCCTCACCTAAATCTTTCATTTCAAAGTTTTTAGAAAGAAATCTCTTGGTCTCATGTAGTAAGCCAAGATCATTAGTGGCAAGCAGAATATCATCAACATACAGAATCAAAATTATAAACTTGCTCCCACTAACTTTCAGATATATACATCGATCAACAATGTTTTCCTTAAATCCAAAACAAGTGATGGTATCATTGAACTTGAGATACCATTGTCGAGAAGCTTGTTTAAGTCCGTATATTGACTTTTTAAGTTTACACACCATATGTTCTTTTCCTTTAACAGCGAAACCTTCAGGTTGGTCCATGTAGACTTCTTCTTCTAAATTTCCATTTAGAAAGGCAGTTTTCACATCCATTTGATGAAGCTCCAAATCATAATGAGCTACCAATGCCATGATAATTCTAAATGAGTCCTTTTTCGAAACAGGAGAAAAGGTCTCTTTGTAGTCGATGCCATCTTTCTGAGTGAAACTTTTGGCAACGAGTCTAGCTTTATATCTTTCGATATTGCCATTAGAGTCGCGTTTAGTCTTAAAGACCCATTTACACCCAACTCTTTTACAACTTTCTGGCAATTCAACAAGATCCCAGACTCCATTGTGATCCATTGATTTCATCTCTTCTTTCATGGCATCTAACCATTTCATAGAATTTTTACTATCTATGGCATGTGAAAACGAAACTGGATCATCATCAATTCCTAAGTCAAATTCCGATTCTTGTAAATAAACCACATAATCATCAGAAATAGAAGATCTTCTTTGCCTTTCA